>BSYO01000003.1:8551220-9916943 GCA_033239525.1 Nepenthes gracilis | reverse complement strand
ACTCCCTGCTGTCCGCCGAGTTCTTTGCAGGTCGGGTGGTAACCATGTTAACCACCCCCGCCGCAATCCTGTTCCGGGGTGGAGTCTGCTCCTGTCCCTCTTCATCAACCGCTCCTGAGTTCTGTCCAGGACCTCTAACAAATTTCGTGAGGTGGCTGCGAATCGAGTCCTCGATCTCCCTTTGCGGTGTCTTGCAGGTCCTCGGTTGAATGGGCGCAGAGCGATGAAAGTCGTAGTACTTTGGTGGTTTTTCGTCTTTCTTCGGTTTTGGGCCATTTCCTAAATTTTCTCACGGATGCATTTAGGACATTGCACGCGTATCATTAGAGGTGTGAAATCGTGGGCCCATAATCTGCGTGGCTTTACGGGGGGCCTAATCCATACGCTTCATGGGAGTGTTCTCCGCCGCCGTTTCTTCTCTTTCCTTCACTAGGAACGGCCGAGGCCGATCCCCCGCCTGGACGTTTTGCCTCGCTGGCCTCTTCCGCCGGCAGGCGTAGGCCACAGTGATGGATTAGCCTCGCGGATGATTTGTGGATTTTTGTGGGCAAGGTGCTTGAAGAAGTCACCGTAAGTAAGTGCAGAGATGAAACTGCCCAACTTCATCTCTTCTATGATCCTGGGGATCCTTCTGGCCGCTGCCACGAAGCAATCCAAGAAGCGCCGTGGGTTCTCTCCCGATTTCTGCTTTATGTGGGAGAGATGTCATGGCTATTTCTCTTCCTGTCGGCTCGAAGCGTGACGAGCTGGGAAGAGGTCTCGCGAGCCTGACGCTCACCGCCGATGGTACTGAAGGGAGGTGGTGGAACCAGATTCGAGTGTCTCCCTTCAGCGTGAGCGGAAAGGGAAGTACACAGACATCGAGTCTTCTAGCCCTAGTAGACTCAGATGGGTGCGGAAGTGATCCAGGTGGTCAATCGGATCACTGCCCGCATCGTATAAGTCAAGGGACGGCATTTTGAAATTCGATGGCAGTGGACGGCTTAGGATCTCTACAAGAAAAGGAGACGGTTCGGTCGATGGCGCGCTCCTCCTCTTGGAACACACGTGCCCAGATTTTGTCTACCCGCGGATCGCCCGGCGGCGTTTTTTATGATCGTTTGAGCCGAGGTAATCCTCAACTCGCCCCTATCTCCTGGCGGGCTCAAGCAGCCTCGGCCACCGCTCCAGTGGGATCGTGCGATCCCCGAGGCTCGCTCCTAGACACGTGGTTGTCTTCGCCCGAGAGTATCGGAGATTTCTTCTTTCCGGGCTCTCAAGGAGATGTACTCCCAGAGAATTCCATAGTTACGCTGCGAAACGCGGAGGACGCCTTGGAGCTTGATTATTTTGGCTGTGGGCCTTTTCGCCGCTTTTCTTCCTCTGGCCACCTCTTTTGTCAGTCATTACTGGGATGGTCAGAGGAGCAACCTCGCAGCCGCTGTTGCTACCTGTGCAAAGTAGTCAAGCGAGGTGATTGTTGGCCTGCATCTGCTCCACTAGTTGTTGAAAGTAGGGCGGTGGAACTTCGTCAGCGGCCCCGCTGACCACGGCACCAGTAGCATGGTCATGGTCGGGGTTAGCAGTGTCTCTAGCGGGGTCGCTAGTTTGGGCTCTCATGTTCACCATTGCAGAGTGAGAAGGCGACAGAGAGAAATTTCGTGCAGATTTTTGTGGTAGGCTTTTGTAAGCGCTTCCCACAGACGGCGTCAATGATGCGTATCTGGATCCGAACTTCGAATAAATTCGGATGATCCTCTGATCTTGGCTCTGGCTTCGTTCCCTGAGTTGGACCCTGCACGCCACTAAACAGAACATGAGGTCAGCATGTTCGGCGGAAAATTATCCCACCGAAAATACTCCGGCGCTCAAGTCAGTAAAACAGTTTTCGAAAGAAAGAGACTGAAATCGAGAGAAAGAGAGAGAGACAGAGTGTTTGACCCAGATGTAAGAGAGACGTGAGATGTTCTTGGATCTAGGAGGTAGGAAGGCAGTAAACGGCCGTGTGGACTCGCGTGTTGCCTTCGGGTTTTTTGGAGAGTATTGGCGGCAGAGAGGGTAGATTTCTCAGAGCACTCAGTTGACTTTTAGAAAGCGTAATTGAGAGCACTTGTGTTGTGTCACCGAAAGCATGCGTTAATGAAGGCGTGTCCTGAATGATGATTCAATGGCTTCTTTTGTAGCTGAGAGGACGATCCTCCTTCTTTGGAAGGAGTGATTGCCTTCCGATTTCTCACCGGGCTCGCCTTTCCGGGCGGATGTCGATCTGGGTCGATCGAGATTGTTTCTTGTGAGGCGCCAACACTTTCCAAATTGCGCTTTCCTTCCGCGCATGTTACTGCTTGAAAGCTCCGGGTCGCAAAAGATTTGGAGAAACTTGTGCCTTCCTTATACGGGAGGCGCTAATATTGCTGATATCCTTTTTGGCCGCCAAATAGGATCGTGAAATGTCCTTGAAACCGTTGTTAGGGCTTTTGATGATTCGTGGCTAAACGGTCAAGCCTCTTCTTGTAGAAGGGCTTATTAGGGCCTAACGAGCAAACGCGAATCGGTGAATGTTCGAGTCGACCGCCCGTATGTGTGTTGGCCCCTTGTGAAGGATGTCGATTATTAGTCACTTTGTCAGGTCGAGCCTCGAGTAAGTCGTGCCCATTATCACAGAGGCCTCTTTGGCCCAATGCGCGTAAGGGCGACGATCAACGCTCGCGGTTGATCACTAAGCAGTCAAGTTTGCTTGACGGTCATCGCTTCAAGTTGACCGCCTTCGACTTTCCACTTTTGGGCATACAAGCTTCAATCGCCAATGGCGCTTGACCGTTGTTTCGGCCTCCATTGACTTTCTCTGGTTCTACCATTCCCGCTTTTACCAATCGATATATTTGAAGATGATGTGTTTTTTTATTATATTAATGTCAAATTTTATGATTTAAATAAGTTTAGAATTTATATTGAGTTAATTATTTTTATTATTTTTGTATATAGACTAAAAAATTTATCAACCCACAAGTTTTTTCATTTATCTTAGGATAGTAATTTATTATATAGCACAAATCATAAAATTGAAATTTTATTTAATTTTAATTTTAACAAAAAAAAGTTAAACTTATAATTTTAAATTTTCAAATCAATTCTACTATCTAAATACACCCTTATCCTATTTTAAAATCGTGGCTCTTGAGATTTGCCCATTTTCTGTTTAATATACATGATAAATAATATTATTTATATATTTATTTGTATAATATTTATATTTAAATTGTGGTTGTTTGTGTGGAGAGAGAAAAAAAAGAGAATAAAAATTAGAATAATGTTAGACTTATGTATACTTTTAAGCAATTTCTTTATCGGTAGACATGTAATTGGATATATAAATAATATTTTTCATGCAAATATAATGTTCCTGACTTAGTAATATTATGACTTGTATTCCTATTATTATACTAGAAAATCGTAACAAAGTAAAATGTACATTTCAATAAATAGTTTATATCCCCCCTTATTTTAATAAATACGCTATAATAACATATTGTTATACTTATTATTTTAGTTTATTTGCAACATCTGAATAAAAATTATTATTTACGAATTTTATGATATTTTTTAATTTTAAAATTACATATTTTTATTTATACATTTTTTTAACAAATGGAGAAAGCCAATCACCAAACAGGAAATGGCGTAGTAGTGGCACTAGTAAAGGGGGTCCGGGGGCAGTCCATTGCCCGTTTGAGGCAGTTCAATGCGAATCGGACGTCCCACGCGCTTAATAAGTATGATACGACATCAACTGTTTAATTTTAAATTTAATCAAACGATTGAGATTATATCTTATTGTACAAAATCTTGGCAGTCCGTTGTTCCTGATTCGACAACCACGATTTTAGTACAAAGTCACCCTAATATTTTGAACAGGAATGAAAATGACCGCCATTTTTACTTTCTTCACCTCCTCTCCTCTTTTCTCTCCCGTTCTCTCCATTTTCCTGCTTTTTCCATCTCTTTCGCCTTTCCCTTCTTCTCTTTATTTTCTTATTTAATCAGCTGCCATTAGCCGTTTCCCTTCCCTGATTGACCGTTTCTTTGTTGTCTGTAAAATATTTAGTATTTACTAATTTCGGGGCATGCAAGTAGTGGAGAAGAGAGAGTAAGGCAGGGCTACTGTTATCGTTGCCGTTGTCGTTGTTAATAAGTGACGGAGGGAGTGTCACCGGGACTATTCGAAGCTGCCACCATTGCCAACTCTCGCCATTGCTACAGTGTCATCACATATCATGCAAGTGATTCTCCTATTTTACCTAATTTCGTTGCAAGTGATTTTCCTTATTCTACTTGGTTGCTCTCATCGCAAGTGATTTCTCTTATGGTTATGACCTCCTCTCTTATACGTAAAACTCTTTTCATATGAAAATAATCATTTATTATTTAGATACAAATCTATTTCTTCTCTTTCAAATTTCATCGATCCTGTTAAAAATGAGATATACATGGAGATTTCTATAGAAATCGTTATAAAAGTGAAATTTGGGAAAAAAAAAGGTCTTCAAGCTCAATCGGACTTTCGGTTGTTGTCACAGTAAATGATGGATTTGGGAACCAAATATAAAATCTAGAACAAGGATGACCACGAGTATACGTATAATGGTATATGCAGATAGAAAATTTTTCAGATCTCATACATATATATTTTTATATACGGAAATAGTATACAAGGTCTAAACATAGTTATGACGATATGTTAATATTGAATGTGTATATTTATGGGTATTAGTATATTTACTGTTTGTACATACATATGTAGGCATATACATATCAATGCAAGTACTATCATGTGTGTGTGTGTGAACTGCCATTGTGGTGGGTGTACTGGCAGTGGGCGTGTATTGTCAGTGTGAAGGTATGCTGCTGTGCGTGTGGGTGTGCAGCTGTGATTGCGTATATGTTTTTAAGTGTGTAGTGTGGGTTGGGTGTGGGCTGTTAGTGCGAAGGTATACTACTAATTCTCGCTTATATATATATATATTTATTAAATTTTATCAGATTATTTCATAATCGTTTTTGTATTTACTATAATACATGATAAGAAAATTATAATAATTACAGATTGATTTTAGAATTTTAGATCATACTTAACAATACTCAAGTTTTATAATATATTATTGTTGATTGTGGTAGTGAGGTGGTGGAGTGGTAGGGATGTTGGTTGTGTTTGAATAAATTCTAAAAATATATTTTTATTCTTTTCTATTTTTAATATTCTGTTTACATTTATTAGTTTTCAAGTATTATTATAAAAAAATCTAGTTTTATATTTAGGTGATTTAAATCATTTTAAAACCATATTGTACGTAATCATGTGATTTAAAAGAATATTACTTTTATTTAGTACTTGATTTTTGCAAAACTGATATTAAAATAAAGATTAAAATATTCATAATTTTTGAAAAATTAACAAAATAATATTTACAATATATTTAATTATAACATTTTAAACGTTTTGACAACCATAAAATTTAAAATCAATGATAACAAAATATAGGAAATTTCATCTGATGATCAAGTTAAAATCAAGTAATTGCATCAATCCCAAACATATCAAAATCATAAATTTCTCATCAAAAGGAAAGGAAAAGACTATTTTATAGCAAAAATAGTCTTAATTTAGACAATCCTCACGGGTTTTGTATTCATCAAGATTAAGAGTAGCACCAAGGATAACAGATAAATTTTGAAGATCTATTTATTTACAGTTGAATTCAATAAATAATGTATATAATTATAGAGAATTAATTGGTCCTAGGTTTAATCCAATCAAATAAAACAGTACTGGTATGTTTCAGTGACTAAGAAAATTTAAAAAAGACATGGGCCAAAAGAACTATAATCTAGTACTCCTGTCCTAAGCTTCAGTGCTACTTCTCCGCATTGATCTTCATGTCCTCTTCACGCCTAGCACTGTCGGCACTTTCATATCTCCTTCACAGGGTTCTCTTTGCATGATTTCCTATACATCAAACCGCAAACAGGAAAAAGCATGCCTGCATCAGAAGGCTATCCTTTTATTAAAATCACAATAAAGATGAATAATATTGTTACATGCTCAATTTTGGCAGTGACGCAAAATAAGGGGAAGAATAGAGCAGGGGAAGGGAGTTCAGGCAGAGGAAGAGGAAAAGTGGGGAACAAAGGGGACAATTGGGAGAGAGAGAGAGAGAGAGAGACCGAACTAAGAGAGAGAGGAAACACCAAAGAGGAGGAAATTCTCTTCTTACTTCTCTCAATATCCAGGATGGCTATATATAGAGTGTTGGATGATACACTGGCCCAACATATAATTAAACACAATCATAACAAAATAACAGTCTAACAACCTGCCTAACCACTTTCCTAACAACCTGGGAATAAAATTAACAGGCAAAATAGAAAAAGAAAGTGCACTTCGAGTGAGCATTAAGGACTCCTGTAACATTGCCGCTTATCATAAAAAGAACCTTATTCTTAAGGTTAAATATAGGATAATATTGGTGGAGTGCTGTGGCTGTTGCTCTTTGTTCTTCTCTACTCTGTTCCCTCGTCTGGGGTATTTCACAGAAAGAGCATCTACGGTTAGCCAAGCAAGCAAATGCTACAATTGAGTAGCAAAGAGCCAGCACACAGCTTGGTCATTCAAATTGATTGGCGCTAGAGGAAAGGCTTGCTTTCAAAATTCCTTCATCTACTCCTTCAAAATTGGATTCAGACAAGGCTTGATCATAATTCTTCCAACAGCCTCCCATCTGTATGCATCGCAGCAGTGTACTGACAGCTTCTTGCTGTTCCACAGCCTCAGATGCCGGGTACCCCAGCCAGGCAGCAGCATGTTGGGTTCACAGGTCATCAGGGTCCAACTTTAATATTTTCATAGGGGTTTGCCCATACTGAACACTTAAGAGATATGGCCCATTAATGATAAAGTAATTGCAATGATACAGTAAGTTGCTGCTAATGTAATTTCGCAGGATAGCACCGAAAAGTTAATATTGAATTTTGTGCGCATGATACCCCCATCCGCACTTCGATCAACAACTATGGATCTCGTGATGTTCACAGCCAAATAATTAGTCAACTTTGTTCCAACTGAGAAAACCACGACAACGTAGCAGTGAACAGATAATTTCCTAAACTCCCTGTTGGTAGGAGCTCATACACCAACGGTCGATCATCACCTCCCAAGCAGTTTCCCACGCAAGCTTGAATAACGTCATTTTCCTAAAAAAGTGTCATCAACTATTTTCGCTGTTGTCGTGCTGGTCTGATTTGGACGAGCTTCATTATGAGGCCAAGGGTTGATAGACAAGCCGAAGTATTCTTTACCAGCTGTGTTGATTAGAGTATAGGTGTTAACTCCAAAGCCTTCCATGTGCCTGTAATCTTGTGAAACTCCCACATCATCAAAGGAGAAAGGAAACATGTGCAAGCTTGCAATATGGTAAGAATAGCAATCAACGATTCTCCAATTGTCTTGGATGTGGGATTCTAGTTTAGGCTTAAAAGAATAGACCATATCTGGGAATTGTATACCGCTGCAAATGAAAGAGATAGGGAAATTGTTTTCCATTAGATCAAATGTCCCTTCACTGGTGTAGCACGGCACAGCAAATCCATGAGGGTCATAAAGGGTCTCAAGACTTTCACGCTTATGGAGAATGATAGAGAATAGGACAATCACAGAAATCCAGAACCCAGGAGCCCATAGTAAATCGATGCATGTGAGCTAGGAAGCTTCATGCGTAACTTTAAAAGAACCCTTAGCACTCGGCTCCTCTAGCATGAACAACTCGTTCTAAAATCCTTCCCTTGTTAAAGTTGGCAAGCGCCTCCTCCCAACGATAATCCTCCAAAGAATGGAACTTTGTGTATGAGTGGAGAGGGACTTACCAACGCAGGCTTTAACAATGTCCTGTCCAACAATATTATTAGACACAGCAGTCATGGGATTCAAAACAATCCCTGTACCAAAGGTGAAGTGTCAAAAAACAATGTGGTCAATCTCTCCAAACCTCATGTCACAGGAAGAAACATTTATGCAAGTGACACACAAAATCAAGTTGTGGTTATCTTTTTCTGATCCAACAATAGGATGGCTACCCAACTTTAGCGGAGACTTATCCAAAGTTTGAAATGCAAATTGTAGGAGTGCCAGTTGCTTACACGTAGAGAAATCATGCAAGAGAAAAACACCTTTTCTTCGGTTATGCTTTAATAACAAAAGGGAGTCATGCAAAGGAAGCTTGAATTGCTACGCCTTAGGTTGCTTCACGTGCATGACATTACCACCCCTCTCATACATACAATCATCTGTAGTATCCTCATCAATCGCAAAAGAGAAACCAGTTGTTAACGGAGAAACACTCACAGAGTTGTCCAATTCTTGCGATATTTGGACAGAAACAAGAGCAGGAGTTGTGGCCTGATCCTTATCTGAGAATACAAGATTACCGGATAAGTCCCAAGAGTCCACAATTTCTTTATCGTGTCGTGTCACTGATTTAGGGGAAGGGGAAACAGTAGGCCTAAGGTAAAAATGGGAACAGTGAGGCCCGAGATCTAAGGGGAAACAGTGAGCCCAAGGTGTAAAGGGAAACAGTAACGACCGGTGTACAAAGAGAAAAGAGGGAGAATAGATAGAGAAGAAAGAAGGGAAGTTGCGGACGGTAAGAGTAGCGGTTTTGGCAGAGGATGAATGGATGTTCTGTGAAGGAGGTGAAAGAACATAAGAGCCACAACATAGCTCCTCAACAGAGGAAGTTGCGGATGGTAGGGCTTGAGCAAGATTCAATCCTTTTGGCTGCAGCACAGCATTAGATCCATCACTGTTATCCATGCTCGACAACGAGTCTATCCGCTTTACCATTTCATCCAGTTCAGCACCACCGTGGTCCTTCTCGGAGTCAGACGATGTTGCATGTAGAAGGTGTAGAGTTTGAGAATGTTGAAATAAAATGTTAGTGGTGGAAATCGGAAGCGGTGAGGGGTGTCAATTGCTTCGGTTTAGGGGTTGCGGTATTTCAAGGAGCGAAGAGATGACAGATTGGGAAAAACGAAGTGTGAGAGCGATTGTGGCGTTTGGCGGTGATGGTAGTCTTTGGAGTGAGACTTGGGTTGGGATTTGTGGATGCGGTTGTGGGAGCGGTGGAGGATAGTGAACAGTAATAGATGGAGAAACCGCCAATGGTGAAGGATTCGTAGGCAAATGAGTATTTTGTTCAAGTCTTGTGAGCGATTGATGAATTTCAGCCATGGAATGTTAAACAACCAAATACCACCATCTGCTTATAGTGGTTAAACCCAATAAAGCCATCAAAGGGCCTTAAACTATTATCCGTCTTGTAAGTGATATCAAATATGACAACATCTTTAAAATATTGGTATTCTAATATCATCTCTGTATCAACCCAAAAGATATTAATCACATGATTATAGGAATCCAACTGCAACTCATAGAAGAATTCAAAATTCTTCATTTTTGGTTTTTGAAAATAATTAAAATAGCTCATACCTTACCATATTGCATATGCCGCTGCCACCTAACACAAAGGTATGACTTTTTAGTCTTTTATTATATAGCCAACCGACCCACTACCACTCGCCTCTATCACCGTGAGTTTAAATGTCTTACTTGACATCAATCCGGTATCATGAACCATCTCAATAAGCTGGCATTGTGAGGCTGACTGTGATATTTCGGATCTCATTTGGACTATTTTAATATTAATTGTAATTTTTGGGTACTTCGGACGTGGTGAAAGTAATTTAAAATATCGTAAAATTTTTGGGAATGATCGGAGGTGCGGAGTGGTGCCCGGGGTGCACCCGTGATGTTGTCCTGATGCCAAGTTGGATAAAAATAAAATAAAAGAAAGTTATATATATATATATAAATATATATATATATATATATAATAAAAGTAATAATAATAATAATAATAATAATAATAATAATAATATATATAAAAGTAAAAGAATGGAAAAAAGAAAATGAAAAAGGAAATGGGAAAAGAAAGGCAGGAGATGAGTGTCGGGGAGAGAGAGTGCAGGGGAAAAAGGGGATTAGGGTTTGCCGTGTGAAGAAGATGGAGGAGAAGGGAAGAATCGGAGGTCGGCGGCCGAGCAGGAGGCGGAAGCAACGGCGATGGTCGTCGGGATGGCTGGTGTCGGTGGTTCGAGTCGGTAGGCGGTGGCAGCAGAGCGGTGTGAGCCGTGCGTAGGGGAAATGTCGTGCTGGAGAGAGGGTTGCGACGGGAGAGAAAGGGCGTCGTCGGGGGTCGGCGACGGCCACGAGAGGCGGTGCGGTGGTCGATCGGCGGCTGCGGAGCGGCCGGCGGAGGCTGTGCACGGTGGAGAGAGGAAGGGCGCGCGGAGGAGAGAGAGAGGACGCGACAAAGGAGAGAGAAAAGGCTCGATTGGAGTGCTTCGGGATATCTTTTCTTCAGATCTGATGAGTATGATGTTAAGGCAAGTATCCTCTCTAGCCCTATTCTTGGTCCGATTTAATTTCCGATGCATTTTGACTCATCATGATATTTTACTAACATGCATGTATTTTTAAATACCCTCAATTTATCAATTGTATACATGCATGTATGTTTTATCGGTTGTGCGGTGGTTTTGTACTGGTATTTATGATTTGGAGGGATTTTGGACACCCGGACGATATATATGTACATTTGTGTATCCGTATATTGTGGAACCATGAACCAGGCCTTGTACTAACCATGCATGCTGTCGGGGGTGGGATCACTACGGGACCATGGTGGTCCGGTCGATTTGTGATCCGAGGCATTGGCTACTTCCGCCTTAAGGAAGAATGAGGCTACTTCCGCCGTAAGGAAGATTGAGGCATTGGCTACTTCCGCCTGTAAGGAAGATTGAGGTTGAGGCTACTTCCGCCTAGTAAGGAAGGTATTTGTAGGTGACACCCCCACTGTATTTAATTGAGAACCATCGTAAGGAATTGATAAAACTAATGTATTCGGACATCCTAATATATAACTAAAACTTGAGGTTGCACCAATGCAAAGCCGCGTGGTAAAATATAGTGAGCAAGTTCCAATCTGGGAGACAGAGTACATGGATGGCCTTGAGCTCTGCCTAATTAAGAATCGATATATAGCCATGGTTACCTGGGGACGAGGTAACCCTTCCTCAGTTGGTATCATTGATCTTTGGTTCTCCGATTTCGTCATGCTTTGCATTTTTGCACGTATTTGGGTGTCTTGTGATTTGAGATACGTGGTTTGGCCGTGGATGGGCGATAGGAATGTCTCGTCGTCTTTGTGATAAAAACCCTAACGTGTTTTGATTTATGTTTTAGTTCCCGTGGTTTTCTCTTGATTTCAGACATTATGAGTTTTAGATCCGGGACGACGACGATATGTGTCTCCACGTGGATGTGGTGGCCAGTTTGCGGCGTATGGACTCCTGATCATATGATATGATATCGTCTTACTTAGATTTTACCTGGATCGTGATTTATATGATTTTGTCCCGAGGGACGAGTTAATGCGATGACGATTTTGAGGGGATTTCACGGACGGTGTTTTGTTTTACGTGATTGCTTTATGCGATATCCCCGCTTCGATTTATGTGTACCGTTTTATATGATTCTTGATCTTGGCCGAGCTCTAGGCTCACGTTTTCATGTTTTATCCCTTCAGACTAGTGGCATGGATACGCTTGCAGAGCTCCTGGACGTGACGGGCTCGGATATTCCTTTTCGCGAATGGAGATGTTATATTTGGTATATTTCGATCTCGGGATATGTTATGGTTATTATTTGCCCGGGATGATGGCCTGATCATTGTATGCAAAATATATTGGAGCTCTTTGCATTATGTGGATGAGTTGTTATAAATTGGATACCTCCCTTGCGATTATGGTCAAGGTCCTGTATTATTTGTCCTGGGGATTCATATCCGATGAGATCTTGTCATGGGTTTTATTTATTTTGGGTCCTGCATATGTTTGATTATCACATCCGGATGGGTTATTATTATTGATGGAAATCTTATTATCGATTTTATTTTTGACTGCATATATTGTGGTCTCTCTGGTTGTGATGACGACACTTCTCTTTGAGATTTCAAAAGATGTCTTGTTTTAGGTGGTTCAAGTTCGTGATTGTGTTCCGACACGAACGCTTTAACAACTTTCATTAACTCTCCAATAAGCACTACTTTCAACATCGCCTCACATTAACATCGGATTTTTCACCTTTCTTGTGTATTTTTTCTACTGCTTTTATTTATTCTTCTCTTATCTTCTTTTGCACAAGTAAACTTCATACAAATTTTAACATTATCAATTTTTGACTTTCTTATAAAATTTTTTCATACACTAAAACCCATTATTTTACCATAATTCTTTCAAAAATTTCAGGCATCATCCATACTATCAAATTTCATGTTAACTAATGGTGTATAATCATCCATGATCTATAAAATTCTGTTTTGAATCATTATTAGCAATAGATGCATTAATATGACAATACAATTTCAACCCCTGACACAAAAACTTTTAAGAAAAAAGGAAAGAAAAACCTTGGTTGAAATTTTGTTCTGAACTTCCGAGTTCATATTAATGAACAAAAAGAAAATTCTGCATTTTACTCTCAAGAAACACAACAATGTCGCCTGAACCCAATGTTGATATTATATTTTTTTCCTTGGTTGAAAACCTTCCTCTGTCGAATTGTCTCTCTAAACATATATCCCATACCTGAAATTTCATTTCAATTTGTTGAAATTTTGAACTAAAATAAAAAAAAAATGCCGAATATAGTTAAATAATATTTTCACATATAAATTTATTTGAAAATCATAACTCAGTTAGCATTTTCTTCTTTTCTTTATTTAGTAATTTTTAATTTTGACAATAAAATAATTTTTTTAACGTCACTGAAATAAAAAATATTCTGGGTTAAAAATTTAATGCACTAATTTTTTTAGGAAAAAAATACACTATTTTTTTAGGGAAAAAGAATCTATCTCTTCCAAAAGCTTGCTTCCCCTCTCTCTCTCTTTCTCTCTCTCCCTCTCAAGCATGCAGCAAATTAGGGTTTCTCATCATCCCTCACTCTCTCTCAAGCTGCAGATTAGGACATATATGATACGCACACAATAAATAACAATGCTTCAAAGGTAAAAGAAAGAAGAAATTACCAAAATCGAGCGCCGGCCGCCGAATATTTGGAGCGAAGCACACAGTATAACAGATCGAAGTTGGAGAGGAAAGGAGGAGAGAAGAGTTTGCAGAAGCAGAGGAAAGAAGCGTCAGGACACAGTGGAAACACCAAACTGCATATGAAGATGGAAAGTAGCGGAGAGAAGAGAACAGTAGATTTGTAGAAAAAGTGAAAATAGCGGTCGTTTTTTATTCCTATTCAAAATATTAGGATTATTATACACTAAAATTGTGGCCATTACATCAGGAGCAACAGATGGCTAAAATTTTATTTTAAAAAAAAATAATTTTAGTTATTTAATTAAATTTAAAATTAGACGATTAAAATTATATTCTACTCGTTAACTTATTAAGCGTGTGGGTCCAAAACGGACGTCGGAAGCTGTCCATCGCCTCTGACTGCCCCCGAATCCCTAGTAAAGGGATCAACTTGCGCTAGTTTACCCCCCTGCATTTCATCCGCCCAGGAAGGAGCGGAAGCTCTCCACTCCGCGGCCTCCACATTTAGCCATGGAAGCGCCGCCGCCGCCGCCAACACAGACCACACCGCCTACCACCCCGATCCCGGGCGCCACAAATTCGTGTCCCGCTTCCACGAACCCCCTTCACATCTCCTACGCAGACTGCGTAGACTCCTCCCCTTGCTCCCGAAAAGCCGACTCGCTCGAAGAGGCGCCCTTACCCGCCTTTGCAGGAGCCAAGCTCCGTGTCATGTGTAGCTACGGAGGACACATCGTTCCCCGCCCCCACGACAAGTCCCTTTGCTACGTAGGCGGCGAGACCCGCATCGTCGTCGTCGACCGTAAATGCACTCTCTCGGACCTACTTTCCCGCCTCTCCAAAATTATACTGAACGGTCGTCCCTTCGTTCTCAAATACCAGCTCCCCAGCGAGGATCTCGACTCTCTCATCACCGTATCCACGGAAGAAGATCTCGAGAACATGCTCGAAGAGTACGATCGATTAGCCGCCGGTTCCAACCCTGAAAATCCTCGAGGATCCGCCTCTTTCTCTTCCCTAATAAAGCCGAAGCCGCGTCCTCGATCGGGTCGATTCTCGATGGATCGAGTAAGTCAGACGAATGGTTTTTGGATGCTTTGAATGGGACTAGGGTTTTGCAGCGAGGGTTTTCCGATCCAACTTCGGTGGATTGCTTGCTTGGGCTAGAAGGAAATGTTGACCGTTCGGCGAATTCGGATTCGAATTTATTGGATGCGGAGGCACAGACTGTTGGGGGGAAGAAATTAGGGAATCAGAAGAGTAATCTGGATACTTATTCAGTTCCCGATTCTCCGATGATTGAGGCAATGTCATCGTTTGGATCGACGTCGTCTTCTCTTGCTAATTTGCCTCCTGTTCGGGTTCACGTGGAAGAGAGCGATGGAAGCATTGGCGGCGGTGATGGCCGAGAGGTTAGGGTTTCGGATCAGAGAATAATTGGCGGGATCGAGGAGCAATTTTCAGAAATGGTTGTGGGGGCGCAGAAGCTGGATGACGGTTTTGTTATGCAATCTTCTCCGCCTACTCTTCCGTCGAATATGGAGGCTGCTGCGGTGTCGGTAACTGGCGTGCCGGTTGTGGCTGGTGAATATCTGAATCGGATTGTGTCCGATGATGAGAGAACGGGTCAGTTCGTGCCTTTAGGGTATAGGAAACCATCGCAAGAGATGATGCCTTCGCATGCCCAACAGAAGTTAACGGTTGGCGATTTGCCTTCTCCCGATTCTGTTTCCAGGTGCATTGATTCTTTTTCAAGCTGCCACTTGACTCTTTTTTTTTTTTTTTTGGGATTACCATCTCCATGTTCGATTCCTTGTGAGCGGGCTGGATTGATGATTATCTTGCAATTTTTTTTTTCAACTATTCGATTGATGATTAACTTTCAATTTGTTTTTTTTTTCCAACTATTCTTTGCTGATCTTACTTGATTTAGTGAGAATTTGGGTTCTCTCCTATGTTATGGTTGATGTGAGCTATGCTCACTGATGTACTGAGATGTATCCGTGATTGGTTTAATGGTTTTGCAGCGACAGTAGTCTTTCGAATGCAATCTCTCGCCAGAAACCAATGATCTATCAAGAACCAGTCGGTCAAATTCCTTCTGCAGGCAACATGTTTTCTCCAAACCTTGTTGATCCAAAGGTCAATGTATCTGATCCAAACGTTTGGGTTCAGATGCCGCAGAATTCGGATAGTAGGTATGCATTGGCTCCCGAATACGATCATCAGCAGCAGCAATTACTCCTACAACAGCAATTATACCGAAAACAACAACAGCAGCAGCAACAATTCATTCATCCTGGCCCTCATTTCGTTCATCATCCTGCTGGGGCAGCTCCACTATCAACTTACTATCCCTTATATCCTTCTCAGCAAGCCCATCTTCACCATCATCAGCTTGATCAGCGGTACCCTGTTTATTATGTTCCTGCTGGACAGGCTCAAGCTTTCAATTTGCCCATGCCGCAAACTAATTTTAGTGAAGCTGCAAGTGCTGCCCCTTCTAACCGTCCCCAGGTGCCTCCAAATCATACCATGATCACTACATCTGCCATGTACACCACCACAAGGAATATGCCTCCTCCAAAGCCTGAGATGGCTGCTGGTGTATACAGGACGGCCGCTGCCGCTGCCGCAGCCCCACCACTCGTTCAAGTACAATCTGGTCAGCCTCAGCCCCAGCAACAACAGCCATTCATGGGCTACTCTCAAATTCTTTATCCGTCCCAGTCCATTGCCCCTACATATGAATATGCTGATCCTGGCGGATACCCAGCTATATTTTTCTCAGCCTTTGCAACCGACATTGACCACTCAATATCAAGCCATGACATCGGCCCCTGCGATGGTTTTGTCGGATGCTTCTGCTCAGCTTCCAACTGATAGTATCAAGCAGCAGATTAGATGTTCAGAGCCATTGTAGGTCAGCATGGTGTCAAAGAAGCAATTTTGAAGAGATCCTTGGTATAACGTTGTGTTTTCAGTTTAGTGATTGTCTTTGTTAACTGTTATTGGTGTGTGATATATTATCTCTGATAGGGAATAAATTCTAGGAAGTCTGGTTCCTATATGGTATATTTTCATGTCAATGTTGATGTATATACAAAGCGATCTGAGATTGTACTTTAAATGCATCAAACTCAAACATTGTTTGCCTATTTGGTCTATATACGAGTTAAAAACTGTAATATAATGCTGTTATAGTCTTGAATTGAGTGTCCACTATAGATTGTTTCACTTCTGAATGACAGGATATTGGAGCAGTGTTTGTAGTAGATCCTATAGGGAGAGCGAGTTCAGTTTGTCTAATTGATGGCCGTGGAAATATCTCTTTCCTTCAACTTTACAGGTTAACCCACTAGTGTAATTTCCCTTCAACTTTACAGGTTAACCCACCATTTTACAGAAATTCCCTCTGGATAGATTAGTGCCCCCAATTTCTCCTCATCCCATTAGGCTACATATGCTCTCTCTTGGGAAAATCACCAGCTAACCATGTTCCCCTGAACTACATTTGTTGATTTCATTGCAGATAATTAGCGCTTAGTGTATAGCTATTCTCTGTCTTCCCAAATCAAAAGCTACGGCCATTTAAAGTTGAGTCCATGGCGTTAACCATTTTGGGTGGAGTAAATCTTTGAGAAATAGGGTATCTAACACATGATTTCCACATGATTTCTAGAATTAACTGAACCGTACCTGCTTAGCTTACTAAGTTGAACGCTTGTGCCCTATGGATGTAATTCTTATGGAAGATGATTTGAAAGTTGTTAAGGGCTTCAAGATTGCTTCTACCACTCCGTTATTCACTATTTCCCCTCCATTTTTATTTCTGTCTACATTTTCTCCCTTGGATGTTGCATATTTTGTAGAATGAACATGATGAATCCTATGATCTGGAGTGAAGTTTTATTTCTTGAGCAATCTACTCTCTCAAAGAAATTGATTATGCTACACAAAGCGTTTATTGAAATCTCATTCCCCATCTTCTCATGGTGATCCAATTCTGTGGCTCCCTTCCCTTGAAATAAAACCTCCCCAGTTGCCTTCTGTACAAATGTGATCCTAATGGAGTTTGGTTGCCTGTGAGTTGTACACTGCCGTTTTCTGGGAGAATGACTTAACCTGTCTTTTCCGTAAATTTACCAACTGAAATGTACACCGAGAGATTTCAAGTCGGTATGGCTTGATTCACATTTTTTATTGGATCATGGATGATGGGCAATGAAATTGTAAGCGCCCCACTCGCTAGGGTACCAGAATTTTCACCGGAAAACCCCTTCAAATCAAAGGGTAAAAGCCACTTCATTTTCATAATAGACTCGTATCATATTTCTCAAATCTCAAACCTTCCGGTTTCTTCCTTGTCGCAGCCTGGCCAAGAAACTTAGGCACCGCCCGCTTCGAGCACCAGAAGGTATAAGTCGGCAACATCGCACTTATTATAAAAAAATATTTTACCAAAGTCCTATAATCCTTCTTACCATGCTTTCGAGTGATATAACAAATATTCATGGATAAAACATTAAATTATTAAAAATGTCTTAAAATAATTGAAGGATGATACCTAACATCATTATATTCTGCTAATATAGTGGCAGATACGAGGTACGTGTCCTACCACACTGCATGGTTTTACTATAATCGTACGAGGTTGTCTCGAGATTAAAGAATAAACTCCTCTTCGCAGCACATGTTGTTGGCCTGATCTAGCTCTGTAAAGATGCCTGCTTTTCTTATCTTTATTTTTGACTTTTTTTTTTTTAAAAAAATGTTTGTAGTCTTTGACATTGCAAGTGTGGAAGCATATTCTGACATGAATGAATTATAGCCGTTGATTCTAATCTCTTATTCTTGGATTCTTAGCATTCAAACCTTTTTAATAAAGTATATTCATGGTGTTTCATGTTACAGATTGAATTCCAAAATTAGGAAAACTTGGAATATGAATTGCCATGCTTATTTTTAGTATTATATTTAGTTGATAGAATTAAATAAAGTGAAAATAAAATAACTATTTTTATAAAATAGAATAAAATAACTATTTTTTATCTGATTATTTATTTAGAATAGATAAAATTAAATTATAAATTAATTTTTAGCAATTGGTATATAATAATTAAGAAATTCGTATAAAATGATTTTTTCTTACCTAAATGAATAATATTCTAACATACACTATAAAAATTTTTGATAGGTTTGATTAAAATTAGATAGCCCAATCAACCTGAGTCACTAACCCAAAATTTTATATGATTTGATTAATATATATCAATATTATAGATAAACACGATTAAAAAATTAGACCCCACTAATTTTTTTAGGGTAAAAATAATTACTGATAAAAGTGATTGATTTAGGTCAACCTGACCTATATTATAATTTTTTTTATAAATATATTTTTTATTTTAATAAATATTGTTTAAAAAATTATTTTAATAAATTATATTTTTATATAATTAGTAATTTATATATACTTAAATATAAATTTAAACTACATATTATAATTTTTAAAATATTTAATATTTTAAAGTATTTTTATACAATTATAAATTTTTAGGAAAAAATACTCAAAAATAAAAAATGTCTTTGTCTTGACCCAAATAGATTCGATTAGGATTATGAATAGGCATTGTTATGATTCTTAACCTAGTTGATCGGGTTATATCCGGCTCAACCTGATTATACAGTCATAAATTCTTATCAAAACCTGATTTGTATTTTACCCGATTTTGATTTTCATTAGGTTTAGTTTAAGATAAAGGTAGATGAAAAAAATATTTAGGAATAATTATTCCTAAATAATCAGAGATAAAAAAAAATCAAGAAGAATTTATTTTTTATTTTAAATGAATAATAATTTCTTTTAAAATTGTTATTTCTATTATTAAAGTAACCAAGTGAAATAGAAATTTTATAAAAATAAGGTAAGAATGAAATTTTTATGAAGTTATTAGAATGTGCTAACTCAAAGAAACCCGGGAGGCCTATTCATAAATATTTGGGGTGAGAAAAAGACCCTCCTTTGCAAAGAGAAAAATGTGTATCACAGTGAGAGGATTCTGAGAAGTTACAGAATGCAATTGGGCACTCATCCAAACAATGACTTGGTCAAGGAAAAATTGCCTTCGATAGTTATGTAAGTACCAAGCCTCATAATATAGAATTGATGCCTTTAGCATGAGATTAATCAAAGCTTACAAAATTAAACATAAGTTTTGCAACATTTACGGTTATGTTCTAAAAAAAATTGTGAGCCTATAATTCAAATAAATTCTCCTTAAAAACTTATAGGAATGGAGTATAGTCCTTCATAATTTTATCTTTATATTTTCTTTATTGCTTTTGAGTTTTGATAGAATTTAATTGAATTAAGCGTTGAAAAGTGAATTGAAAAGTTTATGTCCAATACCTTTGAATTGCCAAGAATATAAATAAATAAATAAAAAGAAAAATCAACATTATAACATCAGTTCCCACAATTCAAATAATACATCCTCACAAAATTTGATTTTCCCATGAAACTCAGGTCACAATTATAAACACTGGAACAGCCTCCGGCCAGTTCAACCAACACTGATGTTAAACACTCGTACACAATGATCAGCCCCACAAGAAGCAAGCTGTGTTCTCTGGCAGCCTTCATTCTTCTCTGAATTACTCCATGCCAAATGATGCACTGTGGAGACGTGGCACATGAACGGATCAAACCGTGAAGCCAGGACGGCTATTGTGCCTGGGGGTTCTGATCTTGCAGATACACCCCAGAGTTCTATCAGACCGCTTTCCATGCCAATGGCAAGTACCCCACCATTGGAGGTGCGATCAAGACCAAGCCAGGATAGGGCGGTGATGCTGCTAGCAAATGGTGGCAATGTCAAGAGGGGTTTGACTGAGCTCCCATTCTCCACTGCCCATATCTTCACAGTCTTGTCCCTTGAACCAGTCGCAAATTCATGGCCAAAGGGATTCCAAGAGCATGCCCATATTATTCTTTTGTGTGCCTCTTGCCTCGCTATGAGCTCGTAACCGATGTCATCTGCACCTGCATCTCATCATGTAGATGGGAAAGTCAGAAAGCCAAAATTAACCTGCAGCTCCACTAGATTGACTAATCACAAAAAATTACTCCAACTAGCCACTTACAGCTTACACTGGGGGTGTCAAAAAAAAATTGATGAACTGAAAACCCAAATTGAAAAGATACAAAAGAATCAAAAAATAAGGTAACCAAACCGTTTGGTTTTGGGTTAGACTAGCATCGGTTTTAGGCCACCAAAACGTTAAATATATTTTTTATATTGTATATTTATAACTTGCGTGCAGATGCTATGATGTTGAAAAAATAGTTAATCAATGTAACCGAGCACGTTAATGGGTAAAGCTGGTTCAATTACTGTTCAAATGATTACATAACTGGCCTAGCTGGTTAAAGTCAAAAAAAGCGGTTTGGTACCCAAAACCCTGAACACCCCTAACTTGTATAGATCGTGTGGAAGGGCAGTGAGGGGAGGCGGAGTGGGTGAATTATAGTTTAGCTCATACGTGGAGATTTTAATCAACCTCATCGGTGAGTTTAACAAATACTTCTTGAGGAAAAGAAAAGAAACATTTCTCCATCCACCTGTTATAATGAGAGAATCATCACTTTTACTGGGGAAAAATTTTTATACCATCAAGAAGTCAGTTTACAGTAAGCATTGAGCATAGGTCACCTGTTCTTTTGATGGAGAAAACAGAGAACTGACGATCCCGAGAGACGGCCAAAAGCAAACTGTCATCGTAAGAGAATTCCATTTGTGTCACAGTTAAGCTGTGGGACTGCAACCGACCAACTGCCTTCCAGGAACCAACCTGCCATAACCAAATTTCTGCTACCGATGCTGTCTGGGCCTGTGGGTCTAACATTCTGTCAGTAGTAATCTACAGACAGTGCAGAGCCAAGAGAAAAAAAAAAAAATCTACAACCACTGAGCATGGCATAATAACGAGACACACCATGGATGAAAGTATCTATATCAGCATCGATCCCTCTTAGATGATATATATCAATAAGGAGCATCACTAATGCAAATCTTTTCTTGTGAACCACGTTCAAAGTTAGTTATATACTTACATTTAACTATCTTTATCATTTATTCACCTATTTAAGGAGTTCTAATCTTTTATTAAAATTAATATTGAAATCCTTTTGGATCATTGAAAAATATTTCAAAACTTTTGATCTATGCTTATTTTATACTTTTACGAAACATGTAGATTTAGTTTTTTTAGAAGATTTAAATTATATTATATCTAAAAAGTGCGGATTTAATCTTTCAGAGTGAAGATGAAGAAAAAAGGGGAGGCATTAGGATTATTTTTCAGTATTGGAGCCTTCCAATACTGATACATATCAGCCGTTATTTCAAATATTTGTGGATATTTTCATCCATGATATACATACTGAGAACACTGGAAAAAATATATACAACCACTAGAATAGCTGACATTGTAAATGATTACAGTTAAAGGAATCATAAATTCACGTTTGTCAGCTTTTAGAATTGACCAAATAGAATCATGAGAACTGCAAGGCCATATACATAATCAAGCAGTACAAAATCAGGTACGGTATGTATGAACATGCTATTGCTATACCTTGCATGACGAGGCTACAAGCCTCCCCTTGTGGTCACAGCATAAAGAGAACAACTCATTTCCGTGACCATAAAGTTTATGTGATTCTGGCCATAATGTATGGTATGCCAGTTGCTCCTCAATAGGGGGTTCAGTCAATGTAACTGGTACTGCATCTGTAATACTTTCAAGGGTGTCAGGACCTTCACCACCATTTCTGTCTCGAGTCTCTTGTGTAGCTGCATACAAGATATTGTCAGTTAGTTTTGATCCATGGAAACTTACCTAACACTCACTTGATTACAATTTAAATCTCTACCCACAAACTAACAGCAGGAAGGAAGAAGACGAAGAAGTCATTGTCAAAACTTAGTAACTGGCAATGGGCAATAACTGATATGATTTATGTGCAGAGAAATAAGTTCTCCCAAAATGCAAAGCAAGATAATCAATGTCTGAACATCATAACCTGGTCCATTTGAAATAAAAATCCAGCATGGTTTAATGCTAGAATAAGGTAACCATTCTTTTCTTGACAGGAAGAAAAAGAAAGGGAGAGAATCACCATGGACATAAATAGGCTTCTGGGATAACCCAAGGGCAGACATATTAGCACCCAAAATCCGGACATCTCTTTGAATGTCTTCATGGATATCAGATATCTGTGAAGTGGCATAACTGAGTGTCTTCAAAAAAGACAAAGGAGCTTCAAAAACCCTTGCAACCTTCTCCTCAGCTCCACTGACAAAACAGTGATTGCCCCTCCCTTGAACGATTGTTATGCAATTAATATCATGGCCATGAACTTGTGGACGAGCAATTTCATGCCAAGAGTCCCCATTTGTGAGGCAACCTTCATTAAACCATGGAGCGAAAATTCGAGTCGTCTGCAGGTTTCAAATTCAAATTCAGATGATTCAAAATGTCATTTGGAGTGACCCCAATCACAATCCAAAATTGATGAATCAACTATTCAGAAAATCCACCATTGAATATTGGAAGTAGTCACTTGGTATTGGCATCAGCAGATGACTGAGCCACAAGAAATAATTGGTTTGGAAAGATTAGTAACAAGGAGCTTTTATTCAGCTTATTACATGCAGCGCGATGGCCCCCGTACCACTCATTACACTGCTAATAATAAGGAAAGTCAACTGTAAAAATGAAAACTGAACACAGATATACCTGACCTTTTTGACACAAATAATAGATATTCTATCAAGAAAAAGTGAGCAACTTACGGGTTAAGCCGGCACTAAATTATGGTATAATAAACTACATGATTGTAGAAATTTCAGCATGTAGAGGAAAAAACCCTCAACTTTGTCCAACAGATGCTCTTAGTCAGTATACCAAGTAAGTGACAAGTTCCTTTTTTAATCCATCGTGGTCGTTGATAGCAAGCCTTGCCATAACAATAAAATTACTCTACTGTAATTAAGAGGTCACATATTCAAACCACAAAAATAAGCTATTTGAAATGTAGGGCTACCACTACATAAGACCCCACAATGCGGAAGCTTCATGTGAGACCACCTTTGTTGTCCTTGTTGTTTGGTGGTCGTGGTGGATCAATACTAAGTGTGACGAGTTAATTAAAAGATATGATTTTTCTATCTTTATAATATGGATTTCCGTGTCCTCACTAGACAAACAAGATCTGAACAACAGATCACCTGGTCATGGCTAACTGACAGCAAGAAGTCACGAGATCTGGCCCATGCTACATCTGACACAGCTGCATGGTGCCCAGAAGGAACCTTTTGAGGCTGCCAATTATTGAAGTTAACACCGACGTTTTTCCAGAGATGGAAAGATCCGCCATAACCATGTGCCAGAATGGAATCTGCGTTTGGGCTCCAACGTCCACCATAAAATCCCAAGGCACAATGACTTAGTTCTCCAACAGTCACAACATTCATCCAGATACCAGTTGTCCTCTCAGGTTGCCAGATCATCATGGTCTTATCCATAGAAGCAGATAAGATGCTTAGGGGTTGAAGGTACCCTGTCCTTTCTGCAGATGTGACTGAAGGCGGCTGCCATTCCACGGAATACACCCAATCTTCATGACCAAAAAGAAGAGACTCCAAAGAAATCTGATAGGAAGATGAGCCCACAACTAGAACAGGACCTTCAATATAAGATGCCAAGCTTTTTACCTTTTTCCTTTCAGTGTTATCTAAGGAATCATGTAAAACCATTTTCCATAAGCGTATGCCTTTGTCCTGAGATGAACTCACAAGTAATAGGGTGTTTTCCTGGTCATTTGTGCATATAGGCAATGAGAAGTCTAAACTTCGAATCCAGTCTGAATGTCCTTTCAACTCACAAGCATGAACAAACTGGTTTGAACAAATCATAGGTATACATTAGAAAAATCTCCAACCATGGAAAGCCGGCATCCAACAAAGAGGCATCCCAGATTATCCAAGCTTACATACCTTACCTGCCCTTTCACCACAATAAAGATGAATGTTGTTATCCAATCCTCCCAATGCCAGGATCATGCAGCCATCCTTGCCAGGCAACTCTGCTAACGAGAGTGCAACCATAGGTTTTGAACCAACATAAAGAGATTGAAGACAAGACAATTGACAGTCACCTGAAATAACAGGACCAAAACAATCAGAAAGGTATGCATGCAGGCACATGTGCAAGAGAGAGAGAGAGGGGCTGTACAAGGCAACATTAGACAGAATGTGAAGAAAAATATGAGCTTGTTTTATATCAATATATCAATTAATTAATCAAATTTGTGATTTTTAATCAGCTCAAATCATCCTTCAGATAAGTGATAATGACTTTCATCAATTCACAAATCATTCTTCAAGAAGAAAAATGACAAAAAGTGGGAGTCAGAATGACAGCGAGATGAAATCATTTTTTCTGTCTGAGAGAGAGGCTTTTCTTAGAATATCTTATTATGGAATCAAATGTTGGATTTTAAATGAATTCAATAACCATACATTATTTTTGACAGCTTCAGCTGTTATCACACATTTATAGCCATCAAAAATCATGGAAAGTTTAGATTTAATCTGGTGACCAATTGCTTTAGGTGTACGATAATTAGAAGCATTATAGGCTGCATAGCTGACTTGGATAATTAAATGACATAAATAAAACTTGAGACATTACATATACACAGACTAACCTCCACATAAGGTATATACCTATAGAGGTAACAAGCATTTTGACAACTCACATGAAAAATGCAGGCAAGTTTTTGTTATCAACTCTGGGCATGCATATAGCATAGGACGGAATGTCATTGGTGGTGTATCATTTCAGCCAATAGGTATCAAGGCATGACCATAAAGATACGCCCGTGACGGCCACGACACCATTACAATTTCAAACTATACGCTATTGATACCTTGATTTAAAACCATGGCTGTGAGACTCAGACAACATTCTGAAGGATATGAAATTTGTCACCTAAGAATAAAAATAGAAGGACCAAACCCACCTCCTGCAGTAGATGGGAAGATTATTTCCCATACATTAACAGTTCCATCAGAAGAAGTAGATGCAAAAATTGCTTCATATTTAGAAACCATTATTCCAGTAATGCATGTGACACCCTTCTTTTGTGGTTTTGGTACATCCAATACTTTCCCCCACTGTAAACATAAACCAAAGGAATGTTAGACTTGATTAAAGTTGCTGAATAGATATTCAGAAGACAATTCATCAACAGAACATGTAGAAAGTAGAAAGGTCACAAGGAAAGTCGCATTGTACTCTAACTTTTCTCTGCAGGAGTGAAATTAAAAGGGATGTGTTTTCTGATACATGAATGGACGTCGTTAGCATCTTTTAATTAACTCCTGCTTACTTAAGACAGCCACATGGGTACTGAACCAGTCAAAATCGAAATTGGAGAGCACTCAGAGCAGTTTTTCAATAGTTTATCAGGCGTATCCCACAGCCTCACCTCAAGATGTGGTTTCCAGACAGATTATAGTTATATTCAGGCATTGTTAGACACTTCACAGAACTTCAAATGAAAAATTAAAGTCCACTCCCTTCATGTGGAGACTCTATCCTTCCTCTATTGGATGCCTCTATTATTGATTGAGTTTCTCTGCCTTCTTGTTTGGTTTTTTAGGGTGGGGGGCCAGGAGACTACAAGCAATAATAGCTTTCAGAAATTAAAACATTCCTTTTCCAGCTGGTTTCTACATATATCTTATATCCTCTAATGCAAATTTCTAGAGCTTTTCTTTCATCAAAGCATTTTGGTTTATAAATACAAGGATTTACCATATATTACTCTTGAGTCAGTGAATAAACCTGCAGCATAAAATTGTCACACTCCATCTTCGATGCAAGGAACAATGCATTTTTAAATGGCCAGATATTTTGGAGCAAGCTACTCAATGATAATATGATTTTTTCTTTGTAAAGTAAACACGAAAGAGACTTGTCAGAAGAGATTATCGGGGTGGAACTAAAAGTATTCATGCACCTTGTTGAGAAATCACCTGGGACTAAAACATAATCCATCATCCACGAATACGTCTCTATTTAATCCATTATTTTCTCTCGCATGATAGTCAAGCACATCATGTATTATCAAAACACAGTAACAGATGCAGTCATACACACAATATGGTCTCAAAGAATAAGGCTTCCTCTATTGACTGCTCCGGGGAGGTAGATGCATGCAGCCAAACCCTTGCAATGCATGAAGTTGTTTCCGTGACACACATACATGAAAGTATGTTATACAAAATACATAATACCATATGCATGCATATACAAAATATATCATTCACAATGCATACTAACAGTGAATGCGCATAGGTAACAATCAGCATTATCAGACAGAGACTACAAAGTAGTTTAGGATTCAACCTTCAGATTCATGTTGACAATCTATTCAATATCCTTTACCGCTTAACCTCCTTTAATTAACATTAACTAGTGTAAGGAGTCAAGAACAAAAGTGTATGTGACATTGGTAGAGCTTCAATAAAAAGAACACATGCATTATGAAGGCTGCATTCATGATCAAATCATGCCAGGAAGGATGAACAACCAATGAGAAATGAGAATGATATTAGCTATATATGGCCAGAACTCAAACACTTAGGGATGAGATTACATATCATTATCAGCATCAGATAATATTACTGCTCACAAACATCCCTTTCAATAAAACATTTCATGCTACATTCAAAAAGCTTTTTTCCTATTTAAAACTAAATGTCAACCCTTTTCTTCCTGCTTTCTGTTGGTCAGCACAGAGTTCTTTACATTTCATCCTTAGTTGTCCACCTTAAGTTATTTTTCTCCTGCCAATGAAACTTTATTTCTAATTGAAGCTCCAAATCCTCTTTGGTTCAATCCCTTCTGCATCTTATCATCTGATCACCTTGTAATTCTTATAAACCTAAACTTAAACAAATATCATTTTGACGCCTTGTTCTAAATCAACAAACCATTAAGCTAAGGTGTGTAGCGGCCAGCTCAACGAAAAAAAAATTCAGTGTCACATAAAGTCAAGATTTACAACATTATCCTACCTTACAGAGTTATATTTCAAGACGGTATAACCAAATATTACACTTACACAGGTAGTGTTGCAGCAAGTGTTGGTGAACATACATTTAGATACAGTGAATTTGCAGATAATTATTTAGACAATATAGTTGATGTAAACATGTAAGATAGCTTTCCATGTGAAAGTGCTATTACGAAAAGATCACACTGGAAAATAAGCATGCAGATAATTGCACATAACAATTATCATAAACAATAAAATGACATGTTTTTAAGGGGTTATGCAAAACACCATTGATCTGAAAACAACTGGTAACGGGTCAGTGCTAAGTGCACAACTGTAAATCCTAAGTTGCTTGAAGTAAGTTTCCATACCATACACAATCAAAGGCTACTAGAGTACCTTTTTGTCTGTAAGAGAGAATTCCCATAGGATAATGGCACCATCAGCATCCCCAGATAGTAGAAAATGCTGTTCTAATTGCTTAGCTGTAGATGAACAACTTATTTGTAAGAAATAAGCAACTACTCACTATGATCATGATGAATAATGTTCTTAATATCAATTTTGAAACGTTAACATAGTTCTCTTCCTCTAATTGACACCACATACACAAAATACAAATAAATTAAAAAAAGATGGGGAGAGTCATTAAATTTTGCACAGACAACACATTGCACAGGCAGTACAATGTATACATTTTGGATTTGAATTTTTAAATTGGAAACTCAACAACGTTTAGAAAATGGCTTTCCTACTTTTCAGACCCATGAGGCGTTGTCTCCATGCACAACAGCCATGCTGAATGACTAAAGTGATTGTTAGACTAATAAAACTGTGACTCCGCGGGGCTAATTTAAGATCTTTATAGATCAGATGCAAAAATGTGTGCACTGTCCACATTTTGTAGCATAACTATGACGATTTTGGGTCTTTTTCTATGAAGAATATTAGCAGTCCAATGGATCAAAGCTCATCTTCCCAGATGACACGAATTATAGATGAACATGGCCGTAAGAAAAACAGCTTATAACCTGCAAATCTCTATGGTTCTGCTTGCAACTAGTAAACATTGAGGAAAGGGGAGAAAGTATACCAACTTTGTCCATAACACAACTACTCTTGTGAGAAACATAAAACTTTCCATTGGAATTCGGGATCCATTTGGTTGGATTGAAAACTGTTTCCAACCGGGAGTATTATCCGAAGAGAGATTTTTCTCAACAAAATGAAAGAAGATTAGGAAAAAAATTGCTATTTTCATTTGAGAATTTTTTTTTCGGGGGTGGAGTGGTGGAGAATGATAGTGGAGTTGGTGGGGGTATTTGGAGGTAGTGTTGGTGGTGGCAATTATCGCAGTTACTGTTGGGGCAAACGGGCGCTCGGACAGAATGTTCACCCGGGCGCAATGACCGAGGGGACAAAACACTCGGACACAGAGGGACAGCACTCGGACAGACGCTCAACAAGGAAAGAGAAACACACCAAATTTAACGTGGAAACCCTTCTGAAACCGAGGGGAAAAACCACGGGAGTTGAGGCAACAGCAAATCCACTATGTGAAATGGGTTACAAACCTCCAAAAGGGAGTATCCGCTACACACCCAAGAAGTTAAAGAAGAAAAACACTCCTGAGCAAACCGAGAAAAGCACACTCTTTTCTCTTCACTCTAATTTTTCTCTTTCTCCCTTCTCTCACCGGTGGTGCACTCCTCTCTTATCCTTCACAAAGTCCTTTTGCCTTTACATGCACTCACACTTGCTTTCACAAGCTCTCACACACTCTCAATCTTCTCAATCTCACGTAGCCTATTTATAATACCAGGGGAGGGCCACGTGGCCAACCACCCAGCCACCCCACTGCCAGTAGGGTGGCAGGGCTATGTCCCCTTAGGTCTGCCATGGCCATCCGCACGCCTCCTGCGTGTCAGAATGGCAGGCCTGCCACCTTGGAAGTTGAAGCCACCCAAATGTCCAATCGGAGTGGGTCAACTGTCCACCTGCAACACGCCGCTGCAGCAGGCCTACGAGAGAGAGAAAGTCAACGCCTAGGCTCCAGCGTCCTCGTCCATGTCCACCTCTCGGACATGATACCTTTGAGTAGTCCCCGTCCAATTCATCTAGCTGCCCCCGAGGACACACGTTTCCGGATTTCTCCAAACGTCCTCGTCCATGTCAACCTCTCGGACATGAACCTCTGAGGAGTCCCCGGACATTTGTGTCCACTGGTCCGCGGACACAAACACCACAAGAGAATGACCCCAACAGTTACGAGGCAGCTGATGGCAGAGAATATGAAGGCGGTGACAATGGTGCTAGTGGAAGTGATGGCTGTAATAATGGCGGTGATGGAAATCAACTACCTCAGAAAAGAAATCAATTTCCTTCGGTATATGGAATTTGCTTATCATTCGAGAATTTTTTTCCAGTCTTTATATCCTTCGTACCAAACAAAGGAATTTGAGAAGAAAATATTTCCTCAGGAGCAGTCAAACCAAACACAGTCTATATATTGCCAGAAGCCAAGATTCAAGCACTTCAAGCATTGGGCAATCAATCCTTTTGAGTGTCTTTTTAGTGAGGGGGTCAACTTGAGGAGTATAAATATGCTAACAGATCAAAATAGGAGAGCAGGGAGGACACCAGGTGGCGGAATTGTGTGCATCGAGCTGTCCGGGTTGTGACATGATTCGAGCTAATCTGACAGCTCAAAAATTTTTATAATCTGAATAGTTTGAAACTTGACGCCAATTGAAATTCGAAAAAGCAAAAAAAAAAAAAAAACTGATAGCGATCTTGAAATGGTGCACCTCTGAATGCAAATTTGTTGCTGGGAAGCCAATGGGTGCAGTTGACGGAAGACTTATGCCCCGGCAGTGTAGTCAAAATCTGTGCTGTCTGCAAATTGGAACAAGTAGAACGTTCATACCAAACCCATCAATCAGACAACATGAAAAGTAAAACGTCGATCGATCGTACTATTTAAGATTGGTTGGAACAGGGAGAAGAGAGAGGGAGGGGAAAGGAGAACCTGGGGGCAGAAAATAGCGACAGCGTTCTGCGCACCAAAGGCCACCAAATCACAGGCGCCCCAAGATACGTTGTTCACGATTCTATTGCATCCTGCGCCTATAAATACTCTTTCGGCTTCGCACCTGCTCACAGTCATGTCTTCCCTTCTTCGAAAGACTGAGACTTTGCAGTTCGACGGAGTGGTTCTTTTGTCCTCCGAACGGCGGAACGAGCACCGTTTGGCGTTCTGCAACTTGAACTGCGTGCGTCGTTAGCATGCGGCTGAGTAATTCGGATATTAAAAACATTATTTATGAATTTATTATAGATATAATTTATATTAAAATTATAAAAATTTAATATAAATTTTATCTTATTTTAATTTTAATTTTTTATCTCTTTCTTTACATAAATCTTGATAATATGATACATATAAATATATAAATATTATTTTTAAAAATTATTTACCCTCCAGTTTGATTAGTTTGTTACATGAGGGGCTACATTAAACACTAGCCCTAGGGCTTTTGCTCGTCCAACCCATAATAATTGTGGATAGCATATAGTAATAATAGTAAAATATAATATCATATTTATTTATATTAATTGATTTAATTATTAAATAAAAAGCTATTATATCACTCAAATTTTTTTAAAAGTGCCAAAAAATATATCTCTTAATTATTCTGATGTGGATATTAGACAGACTATATATGACAACTTTTGGTTCAACATTTTGAATGCATTAACATCTCCTAACAAACATTTGGTATGCCGATTATTGGGTTTAGTGGTTTGGAAAATAATATATAGACAACCCATTCACAGATTGTGAATAATAATATATATGATTTGGTTATGTAAAAATAATTATAACATAAATTTCAATATTTGTTATTTGTTGATGAAATTATCGTCGATTTTTGATTCTTTACACATTAGTATGATTTTGGCATGATTAATATATTAGTATAGTTTTGGCATATTGAACAATTAGTATTCGGTTTTCATATGATTTATCGAGATTAATGTTATTGACATTTTAAAATTTTGATCAGTACATTATCTCAATATGTTTCGTTTAGTATTAATGTTATTGACATTTTAAAATTTTGATCAGTACATTATCTCAATATGTTTCGTTTAGTATATGTTTACATATGAAAAAATATATATATATATATTACAGAACACTAATCTTATTCTTATCTTTATTTTCTGACCTTCTAGATTAGCGAGTTCAGTACCTCACAAGAAGTTTCGGATCATGAGAAGATTTTGAGAGTTTAGTTGTAGGATGTTTTAATAGTATCATAATTTAAAGTTTCATATTTACAGCTTTTATTTTTGTTAAATCTGTATACAACCACCGGTCAATGATGATGGCGATACTGTAACTGTGATTAGTATTATTGAAATTGTTTAAGTTTGATATTCTTATATTGATAAAATAATTTCCCTTATGGTTTTAGGTTTGTTGGTAATATTCGGAGCTACTTTTAGGTGTCTTTTTAATCATGTAATTAGATCTTTATTATATTATTATTCTAATTATTTAACAACATTTGATATGGGTTCACGTCGTGATATTAGTTTTAAAAAACATGTAAGATAATTACAAATTATGAAATTATATTTAGATATTTCAGTTTGGGGTGCACAGTTATGACAAAGATACTAATAGAGAAACTTATAAGGAAAATATCCTATTCAATTTAATGATTTAAATTAGTTGAATTGTTTTGAGATAGATTTGAATGTATTAGTTAGACAAGGCTGATCAAGTTTGCACCCTAATATGGAGGAATACCTTGGCATTACAACAAGTATGGCTGATGTGATAGATGAGATAACCCTGAGGTTAGAAATTCTAGAGACAGTGGTTGTAAATCAAGGGGCTATGATGATGGCTTATGATTGATTTATCGAGTGAATATTGAAGTTTTTGGATGACTTGATTTGATGAAAGTGGGGTATGGATTCGATAGATTTAGAAGCTTTTTAAAGTGATTGATTATTCGAATAAAATGAAAGTTAAGATTACCTCCTATAAACTTTATAGAGAGACAAGCCATTGGTCGGTCATAAAGAAAACAATATTGGGGGTTAGAAAATGAGCATATTTTATGGAATATATTCCTAGAAATATTCTTAGATATATACTTTCCTATAAGTTTGAGGAAACAAAAAGTTGATGAGTTTGCATGGTTGCAGAAAGGAAATAGGATAGTAATGGAATATAACGCTAAATTTATTGAACTAGCTTGTTATATTGCCCAAGTTGTCATGAACAAAGTAAGAAAGTTTTTGTAAGGGTTAAATAATATCATTTGAAAATAGCTGGTGATTTTAAGGCTAAGGATGTACGGAGAAATTATAAACTGAGCCATACTATATAAGCAAGAGTTAGAGATAGAGAAATTCTTTAGGAATAAGAGCAAAAGCTAAGGAGACCAAAATTCAGGATTAGAAGGATCTCACAAAATGTTGAAATCTTTAGATAAAGGAAGAAATAAGTTAAATTTTAGGGTACACTGGGCTAGCAACAATCAAAGTACATATGCCCACATTGCGGAAAGATTCATAGAAGGAAGCTATCTACAAGTTAACAGGAGTGTGCTTTAGCCATCACCAATTCAGCCACATCATCAAATATTTATCTTACCCTTTAAGACAAACGATGAGAAAACCAAGTGCTTTAGAGGGAGCGTTTGTGGTGAAAGTCAAGAATATGGATGTATTTCTTTCAGTGGTGGAAGGTAAACATATAATTTTTGACACTTCTACACATGTTTTGTTGGATCCTGAGTCGACACACTCATTGTATCCCTGAAATTTATTTGTTGTTTAAATTTTTTAATAGAATTATTGATTTTTCATTAATGGTATCAACACCTATAGGTTCATCTTTAGTAATAGATAATGTATACCCTAAGTATATAATTTGGGTGAATGAATTTGAATTAATTGTAGATTTAATTTTGTTAAATATGTATGATTTCGATATAATTTTAGACATGAATTTGTTGGCATGTTCCTATACTAGTGTAGATTATTTTTACAAGAGAAATTATTTTGCGATTCCGGGTTATGAACCCTTAGTTTTAAGAAATAAAATAAAAACAATCAACCTATATGATTTTAAACATGTATACATGTTATTTAATAAGAGGCAGGTATCAAGTATATCTAACCCATGTGACTGCCATCGGGAGCTATAATCTGCCAGCCAAAAATATTTCTGTGGTGAGAGAGTTTGAGGAAATTTTTTTAAAAGATCTTCTTGATTTATCACTAAATCGAAAGATCAGGTTTGAGATAGAGATAATACAAAAACAATACCAATGTCTAAAGTTTTGTATATTTTTAAAATTCAAAGAGTTGAAAAAGCAATTGTAAGAATTATTATAGAAGGGTTTGATTCAATCAAGTGTAACATCTTAGGGTGTACCGGTATTATTTGTAAATAAAAAAATAGATTTATGAGGCTGTATATAAATTATCATGAGTTGAATAAGAAAATCATACGAAATAAATACTCATTGTAGACGATAGATAATTTGTTTGTTCAATTGTAAATGGTTTAAGTATTTTCAAAGATTGATTTGTGATTAGACTATCATAAGTTAAAGATTAAGAAGAATGATGTGGTAAAAACCGCTTTTCGAATGAGATATCACCATTATAAGTTTTGGTAATTCCTTTTGGGTTAACTAATATCTCTATAATATTTATAGATTTGATGAATTAAGTATTCCAACTCTACATGGATGAATTTATGATAGTGTTTATTAATAATATTTTGATATATTCGAAGAGTTATGAGTATGAGACATATTTGAGGATTATCCTGCAAACATTTTGGGAGAGAATGATATATGGAAGGTTAAAGAAGTCTAAATTTTGGATTAAAAAGGTAATATTTTTGGGCTATGTGATTTCAAATGGCGACATTTTGGTCGACCCTAAGAAGATTAAATTTGTAATGAATTGGCATTGACCGGCAAGTGTAATGAAAGTTTAAATTTTTCTCAAGATAGCTAATTATTATCGAAGATTTATAGATGATTTCTTAAGGATTGTAATATTGTTGATCGGTCTTACATAGAAAAAGGTAAATTTTTATTGGAATGAAGAATGTGAAAAAAGTTTTCAAAAATTAAAAGATCGTCTAATGATTGCCCTCATCCTAGCAATTTTGGAAAATTTTGGTAGATTCGTAATTTATTATGTTGCATTAAGAAATTGATTGGGATGTGTATTAAGACAACATGAGAGAATAATTGTATATGATTAAAGTAACTGAATATGTATAAAAAGAATTTCCTGACACATGACCTGGAGTTAATGGCCATAATTTTTACATTGAAAATTTAAAGATATTATCTGTACAGAAAGAGATTCTTAGAGTATTTGGTCCATAAGAGTTTGAAATATATATGTTTTTTCACAAGAATCTGAATATATGATAAAAGGGGTAGATGGATCTCTTGAAGGACTACGTCTATGATATTTATTATCTATTAGGGAAGGCAAATATAGTAGTAGGTACCTTGAGTCACAAGACAATAAATTAAATAGCTCATTTAAAGATGAAGAAAATGGAGATATTTGATAGTATAAAGGAAAATGATATCAAAAGACATTTCCAAGATGCGTGGATGATTATGTTGTATTTTAAGATGCGATCAGAGATAAAGGAGAAAATTAAAGAAATGCAAAATGAATGATCTATTCTTGGTAGATAAAGCTAAAGATCTAAACAGCGAGTCCAGGGTTGATTTTAATATTCAAGTTGATGGAGTTTTAAGGTTTCAAGATCGAAAATATGTTTCCAATATTAAGAAATTGAATGAAAAAATTTTGAATGAGGCTCATCGATTAAGTACACTATCCAATTAAAAATTAATAAGATGTATTCAGACTTATGAAAAATCTTTTGGTAGTTTAATATGAAGAGAGAAATTGTAACCTATATAAGAAGATATATGATTTGTCAACAAGTAAAAATTGACTATAAGAAGCCATTGAGTCTTTTGCAACCAGTGCTAACCTTTAGTTAAAAGTGGGAGCACATGTTGATAGATTTTATAATAGGTTTGTTGAAGACCTTGAGAAATCATGATACAATTTGGATAATCATTGATCGGATAACCAAATTAGCCTATTTCATTACAATTTGAATGATATTTTCAAGAGACCGATTAGTGAGACTGTATATTAATTAAGTAGTGAGGCTTCATAGAATCCCAATTTCTATCGTATTAGATTGAGATTCAAGGTTTATCTCTAAATTTTAGAAAATTTATATTAAAAATTGGGTAATAACTTGAAGTTTAGCATAACTTATCATAGGGATAATTGGAATGGACGATCCAAAATTTAGAAGATATGTTGAGGGCTTCAATATTGAAAATAAAGGAAAATTGGAACGATCAATTTCCACTAGCTGAGTTTGCCTACAATAATAGTTATTAGGCGAGTATCAATATGACCTCTTTTAAAGTGCTATATGGAAAAAATTGTCATTCCTCAATTTATTGGAAGGAAATCAGGGATAAAAGACTTTTGGGATAAAAACTGATTTAGAAGAAACTTAACTAGATTAATTTGATCTGAGATTGGCTAAAAGTTACTTAGAGCTGACAAAAAGAATAATAAGGATTCTAGGAGATCAAAGTTGAGTTTTAAAGTCAGTGATTATATATTTTTTAATATATTCTCATCGAACTAAGACTCTCAATTTGGGTTTAAAGGAAAATTAAAACTAAGATTTATTGGGTCTTTTTAAATTTCGAAAAAGATTAAAGATGTGGCATATTGATTAGCTCTGCCTCCAAATCTAGAAAATGTCAACAATATGTTCTATGTATCGATACTCCGAAAATATATCAACGATTCCTTGCATATTGTTGAACATAAATAGTTGAAGAATAATAGAAAATTATTCCATGTCAAAGAATCGATTTAGATTTTGCAGGGACAAGATCAAACACATCGTACCAAGGTCATTCTATTGGTAAATGTTTTTATAGAAGAATCAATTTTTCTAAAGAGACAACTTAGGAGAGAGAGGGTAAAATTTGAAAAAAATATCCACATTTATTTTCTTGTTGAGGCACATGAAATTTTAGACATGAAATCTTTATAAGAAGGGGCAAAATATAACGTGTGAATCCAAAAAGATAAATTTAATAATGATTAATTTAACTAAATTAAATAATTTTTTAATTTTAATTGAGGCTGTAAATCAAAAATTGTTTCGGATTGAGATAATTTTGGTTGAGTAGTATTTGATGTATATATGACTCACACATGAATATCTTTTAGACAAAATATCCACGCTTGAAATGTTTTTGAGCAGTGCATATGCATGTTTAGGCTAAAATGTTGACGTTTGAGGGACGTTCATACGTAATACAGATTTAACATCAATGTCTGATCCACACTGGGTTGCACATATGCGTTAATTTTTTTTTATAAATAGACTCATTTGTTGATTTTGGCTCATTTCTACTAAAAATTTGCAGGGGAAGAGAGAAAATGAAGAGGAAAAAAAAGAAAAATAATGGAGAAAAAGGAGAAGAAATATTTAAGATGAAATCAATAAATATTTTGCTAAAATCAAGTGAATGTAAATACATCTAAATCTTTTTTTCTTTTATTGCTAATCTTGTTTACAATTCTTAAGTATTTTTATTCTAAATATTCATATATGTATTGTTTTTGTATTGAAACTATTTTAGACCTTACAAGTATATAATTATATTCTTATTTTATAATATTTTATACAATATTTATCTTAAATTCATGCATATTATGTTAAAATATTAAAATTCTATATTTATGTTCTCATAAGTCTTCAAATTATATATATATATAATTCTACATTTCTTAGATTCTCACATAACAATCATGCAGGTTTTATAATTGAAAGAAGTTGACCAAATTAGATAAATTGTATTAAACTTTAGAGATTTCAGAACAGTTGGTGTTGTATGTTTTTAAATTATATATAAAAATTTTTACCTGTACATAATTTTTGCTTCATTATTTTTGCTTTTCATATATTTGATAAGGAAAAAAATAAAGAAAAGCTCTATATTAACTACGATGAAAGGATATATTTGTATTTAAATAGAATAATTAATTTGATTAAGTAAGGACCATTATAAAAAAATAATAAAATATATTTGGATATGTCATATATATTTTAGTCAATCAAAGGTCAAACATAATATTTACGACTAAAAAATTAGCATTTGATCCTAACTATAGGGAATAAGATGTAATTAACCTACCTACGGTCGTGAATAATGGCACATAGCATTTGACTATAAAAAATAATTATAGCCCTAACTTTAATATTTATCATTTATTGGTGATGTTATTATTAATCATTGGCCATTTATATGTTAGCATGATTTTGTCATGATTTCTATATTTGTATAATTTTAATATTTCACTATTAGTATTTGTTTTTTGCTTGATTTATTAAAAATTAATATTATATCATCATTTTAAAATTTTGATAATGACATTATCTTAATATATTTTGTTTGATATTGATGCGTCATGAATATAAGTTTCGAACAGATTTGAGTCGAGTAGATCGTCTGAATCCGTTTTCATCCGCTGAGTTTGGATCATGCACATCACAACTAAGAATAAGAGGTCAGACGTCGACAGGGTGTTGTCCCATCGAAAATATTCCGACGCTCAAATTAGTAAACAGTCTTCGAGTTTGAAAGGTAAAAGTAACAAAAGCGGTGAAAATGCGGAGAGTGTTGAGATGGGTGTGTGCTCTCATCGAGAGAGGCTTTAAGGCCCTTGAGAAACGTAAACTTTGCAAAAGATGGTGTGGAAAGTAACGATAGTAGAGAGAGTCAGGATTGCACTCCTTAAAGCGTGAAAACTTTACAAAAGATAGCTTCTCGTGAGTAAGTGTGAATAACTGAGGGCGTAAGATCGTTGGAGTATGCAAGTATTTGCGAGCAAATTTAAGCGTGTCTAAAAGGCGTGTCTTGGAGTGAAAGCTTCGTGGACTTTTATAGGCGTTGCCCTGGGCAGCCTTCATTATGTAGAAGGGCTTGATTTTCGTATTCTGTTGGGATTGTTTTCTCTTTTGGTGGAGAGTTTTTGTGGCAGTAACGGCCGCTGCCTTGATTACCTTCCTTCTGCGCTTTTGTAACCGTTAGGGTTAGTATCAGATAATGAGAGGATTCTAGCGCCTTCCTTTAGGGATGCATGTTGGTTTTGCTGATGACCATTACTGAATGGATTGCCTTTGTGAGGAGCACGCAATCAGAGAAGAAGACCGTTGCTAGTCATGGACAGATGCATGGGCCAAGTTGGGCTTGGGCTGCGTCAAGCTTGGTCTTCAAGCGATCAAGATTTCAGTCAACAGAAGTGTTAACTGTCTTGAAAGTTGGCCGTCCAAGTTGTCCATCCTGATTTCTCCGTCTTCATTGGCTTCCAATTGGTCAATGCGGGGCGTTGACCGTCCTAACGTAAATGGGCCGTAGCGATTCTGGGCCGTCATTTTTTTTTGGGCAAGCCCATTACTGACGTACCCATCAGATATATAGCCACATATGAAACTATATATGTGTTAAAGAGCGTTACACTTATTCTTACATCTATTTTTACTAGATTTCAAAATTAGTGGGCATAGTACAATGTGCAAAGTTTTGGATCGTGAGAAGGCATTGAGAATTTAGTTGTAAGATGTTTTAATTGTATTTTTATTTGGGTAAATCTTCATATCACCATTAGTTAATGATGATGGCGATGTTTTAAGCATGATAAGTACTATTGAAATTGTTTAAGTTTGATATTTTGATATTAGTAAGATATTTTTCTTCACTTATAATTTGAGGTTAAATAGTTGGTGATGCTTATAGTTACTTTTGGGTGTGGCTTTTGAGTTATATGAATGGATCTCTATTATATTATTGTTCGAACCGTTTAAAGGTATTTGATACAGGTTCAAATTTTAGTGCCAATTTGGGTTTAAGTCGTTGAATAAATAATTGGTTCTAGGTTTGAATTTTAAAAAATTAGGTAAATTAATTACAGATTATAGAATAATATTTGAATATTTTATATCACTAGTCAATGATGATAGCGATATTTTAAGCATGATCAGTACTATTGAAATTGTTTAAATTTGATATTTTGATATTAGTAAGATGTTTTTCTTCACTTATAATTTGAAGTTAAATAATTGACGATACTCGTAATTTTTTCAAGTGTGACTTTTGAGTTATACGATTGGATCTTTATTATATTATTATTCGAACCGTTTAAAGGTATTTAATACAAGTTCATATTTTGGTGTCGGTTTGGGTTTGTCATTGAATAATAATTGGTTTTAGATTTACATTTTAAAAAATTAGGTAAAATAATTACAGAATGTATAATAATATTTGGGTATTTTGGTTCGTGGTAAGCAACCGTGGCTCAATAATATTGAGTTAAAACAAAAGTGATTGAAGTACGTTGGGATGGTTGTCCCTCTCTCTATCCCATATGTTAATCTCCTTTTTTACTAGATTTATATATAAATTATATATTGGCCAATAGTAAAGTTGGCACCTAAAATACAAATTTAAGTGATTTTTATAGAAATTGTTGTTTAAGATTACTATATATAAAGTTTAAAAGAGTTTAAATTTGAGATTTTTAAGACTTATAATATGAAAAAAAAGACCAGTTTTTATTCTATAATACTTACTAAAATATAACATTGAAATATAATCCCAGTAGAAGCTCCAAGATAGATAAGCATGTGGTCATTTGGCCCTTGACCAGCTTGTAGTTTTAAACCTTTACTTCATTCCTCTTGTTGCTTGTGGTCAATTTGGCCCCGTTGGTTGTGCACTTGCCATTACTATCACATAATTTCTGTTTGAGACTTGGGCACTCATGGACTTGAACATAGTGGAGTTTCTTCAGAATCCTTTATTGGATTGTGAGTCACCTCCGTGTAAACCCATACTCATTGACGTGTCATTTGGTGGTTCAAATGATATCATATGGTACTATACTGATACGGAACCAAGATTTGAAGCACCAAATTTAGAGGGAGAGCACTCAAGGCGCACTCGAGGGGTATCGTTTCCGATGGTACTAGGCTTGAGGCCATCTTAATGAGCGCTCGAGCGTGGCTTGCAATATAAAAACGATTGATGTGTTTTAGAATTAACCACTTACATTTTTTGAGACTCAGAGCGCCATTTTTAGAGAAAAAAGAAGAGAAAGAGAGAAAAATAGATGAGATGAAGATTTAAGCATCCAGTTGAGTTTCAAATTGTGTTTTAGTTTTCACCGATATTGAGTACGCTGATTATTAGAGTTGAGAAGATCGTTTTATTGATTATATTTTTTACTCTTTCGTTTTAAACTTATTATTACTCGATTTATTTGTTACAAGGCATTTAGTCATTATATTTATGAAATTTGTGTAACCAAATTGATTGTATAGTAGAGATATTTTGGAGGTACTATCCTATGATTTTTTTCCTCATTCTTAAGAGGGTTTTCTACATAAAAATTATGTCTTGTTTTATTATTTGTAATTGTTGTGTACTTGTTGTGAATTATTGATTATTTTCTCACAGTTCAAATAAGCAAATTAAATCCCAACACCCTTAGCTCATCAATTCATTGCTAGGCTAAGGAGAAGGATAGCATTATGGATTGCAGGCTCGGTTAGAGAACCCTGCATGTCTGGGATTATCACCCACCTCATCACTATATAGTGCTTTCTGATCTCCAACATTAATTATATTCAGTGTTTATGATTCCATTTTCAGTAAATAAGCTTTTAAGATCATCATTTATAGTTTGATATTTACATCCAAATGCGTCTAATATGTATATATGACAATGTAAATATCAGAGTTTACATTTGAATATAGTCATTTACCAGGGGGATAAGGCAGCCTGTTGGAGTGGCCACATCTAAAGGATCCAAATCTGAGGACGGCGAAAGCAGAAGAGGGTGGTGACAAAGGAAAGGGAGCACAAAGCAAAGAGCGATGGGCGTATCTGAAGTTTGACTTGGATGGAGTTGCCGTTGGCAGGAAAATATGCATGCTTGATCATATCGGCTATTCAAGCCTTCGAAGGCATGTTTGTTGGCACAATCATAATCTTTCATTACTTTTGACAATTATTTATTTATTTGTTTTTTTAATATTGTTGCTCTTGATTGTACACTTGTGAGAAGAATGAAACATTTCTAGTTTATCCGGAGCGAAGATAACCTAATATAGGATCCAAATTCAAATATCTTTACCTATGTCCTCTACACTATAAATAATAGAATGAATGGACCCAAATTATATTCGAGAAAATCTCTCTGATGTCTAAGTCAATAAAAAATTGAGTTGGATAAGAGAGAGAAAATTATTAACTCTTGAAATTCAACTATAAGACTCTTGGAATATATTGTGGTGGAAGGGCCTAATTTGTTTGGAGAGCTCAGTGGGAAAGTACAATCCTATGACAGAGATACCCCTAATGGCTTAGGGAGCCAATGGAAATAATAGACTCCACCAGTGGAGTTGCAAGGCTTTTTGGAGGAAAGAAAGCCCTTCTTCTTGAGGTAGCTCAAAGATAGTTAAATTTATTTAGTAGAGCAACTTTTCTTAATAAATGATATATTTTTTTTCTTTTAGTAATTTCTAGAATAAATTTTTAGGATTTTTTTAATAAAAGGTTAATGGTGTATTTATAAGTAAAGAACTAAAAAGAACAGTATGGCATGTCACCATTTTTGATTGATTGCACATGAAGAGTTAGGAGGCAAACATATCTTTTCTATGATTTACATTGGGCATAGTTATATTGTCATCTGCTTCCCTTTTATCAATTTTCTTTCACAGTATTAAACATTGCTAGACGACATGGTTATGATTATCATCTCACATGATTGCTCAACAAGTGACCAAATGTCTTTGCAAAGGCTAACGTATCCACCTACTTAGGTCTAGTAGTATTGTCTTCTTACATCTACCATGCTGCATGGTGCTAATGTTGCGTTTGGATCGGCAGGCACTAGCTTACTCAACCCATTGTAACCATATCTTTACTTTAATTGAATATGAGATGCATATGATTTCATATTTATTATTTAATTAGGAGAATATATAAATAACATTCATGTGATAGTTTCACTTGGAATGGTAAAATGATGTTATAATATTTCATATTTCTTTGCTAATCTCATTTCGATATATAATTTAAGTCCTCTTTTTATATAAAATATGTAGGCTGAATGTATTTTTATTAATTAATAGACAGTCAAGTCAATTTAATTTTATATTTAAATACCTTGTATTATGTAAGTTTAAATTATTTTTGTTATTTTTAATGACCTTGTACCAAATTCAAAGGGGTGAAACTATAATAATAACGGTATCCAGGGATGGTTTATAAACAGATTTTAAAATAAATAACAAATGCAAATATAATGTTAAAAGAGGATAACAAATACAAATCCGATATATTGCCGTGTAATATTCATTGAAATATGCATTTGCCCTGAAATTATTTGTGAAAATTATGTTATAAATATAAATTAGTCAAAATTAATGGGCTGCAAAGGTAATCAGATATATTTGTTCAGTAACTCCTTTTTTTTTTGGTGGGGGTGGGCGGGTTCTTTTGTCCTTCAATCAATAAAACCTCCACCTTCTTTTAGATCCTGAAATTGAAATTTGAAGATCAAATCAAGGAGATTGCTGTCATGCTGCCTTTAGCTAGCAACAGGGGAAAGATCGACCGGGTAGGGATTTCAAAACCCTCTATGCCTAGTTCTCGATTACGCCTTCGCGAAAGTACTCTTTGTTGAAATTTAGATACCGAAATTTTGCTAAAAAAGCCAAAAATTAATTTCTATGAATATTGTTTGTGAACTTTTTTGTTAAAATTAGTGAGAAGATGGTATAATAATACACATCAAAATGAAATAAATATAAACAAAGAAGTAAAAAATATTTTACATGAAAAATTTTTTTAAAAATTAAAGGAAAAAAATAACAAGATTGTAAGTTTGAAAAATTTCTACTATACAGTAAATTCTCATTAAAAAAATCTAATATACAATAATATAATACTTTGTAATGACAAGTTTGAGCAATAAAAATGTAAGAGTAAATAAGAAGAAAATAATTGGTAAAATTTTTTTTCTCAATACTAAAAATAACGTATCTAAGGTTAATAAAAAATAAAATACAATTTGAATCTTAACTGGATGGGTAAATTTTTCTCTTCTTCATTTTTTCTATTTCTTTTCTTTTTTTTAATCTTTGTGTTGGCACTCAAAATATTTAAAATTATGTAAGTCTTAACCCTAACAAGATACCCAAGTGCTTTTATAGCAGGATTGATGCACGGATGCTTCTCACGTATATTTGGCATGACCCATTTGGGCAATCCATACATATGTTTTCTAGATGATGTTCTCACTGGGATTGACGTATAGTTATTTATCTTACGTCTATTATGTATAAATATTTTTGATTTTGTTAGAAATTGCTTTCGTTTGATCGATTCTTGTATAAATCTCATACTATCCTTTAGTGTGTTCAATCACTTAGCTGACACTCAACCAACATCGCACGAATGTTGTATGAACCTCCATTGAATATTGTTGCTAAGCCGATCGTTGATCAATCATTGGCCGACCCTTGCTTGATGTTTCTATTTGAACTAGCCATTAGATAACAAATTAATAAGTGTAGAAACTTATAAGAAAATAACTCAAAATCTAATACTCTTCCACTGTGACGTGGATCAACTTACAGTCTCAGCTCAAGTGTACTACCTCTCGCTCCCATTCTCATTCTAGAATAAAGTCCTCTTTGATGACTTGAACAAATGCATAACTGCATAGATTTCATGCTAAATCGACAAAGCTGTAGGGCCTCTTTGTGCTCTTGGGACAGCGGGGAAAATCACTTAAAATTCAAAGCTGAACTTCTCACATGGTCCTCCTTGATTGGCGGAGTGAATAAAGTCAATCGTTACTTGTGGTCAAGATTGTATTTTACCGGACAAGATTGTCAATATTGGAGAATTTCGTTCATTGCACCGTCTCGTTTAGTTATTTTCTAAAAATTGACTGTTAAAGAATTATTAAATATATTTTCCAGTTGATAGAATCACAACTTAGTGCTTTCGTCTCTAATTTCATGATGTAGGTGATCCTTTGTCAGGATAATAGAGAATAAAGGGTGAATGGGACATTAGTTTCTCGGCCACACAAAGTTGAGTTATGAAAGACAGTGCCCACTTAAGTCTTGATTGCTTTTGATGTGACTTGTGCTTCTGTTTAATACAACAATAACTTCTCAGAACTTCATAAGTTGCTTGCCAACATTTATACTTTAATCGAATGCTTTATTTTGACAAATTATATAGTTCAACCGAGCTGATACATAGTGGCCTGTGTTCATCAAGTTTGAGTGAATTTCTCCTTTCTGAAAGATTGTTTTGGGTTGTAATTTCAGTAGAGGACTAGCTCTGCTCAGTGTCCCTCTTCAATCCTTCAGTTAATAGTCAAAGCAAAGCAAGGATTGGCTGTCATGCATCCAACAGCCTTGACCGTAACCAAGAATACCTATCAAGATGCCATTAAAGAACCGATTAACCGTGTTAAAACTAGCTTGTCACGAGTTGCTAATGCTAGCACCAGCAGAGAAACAGGCATGGCCTATACTATATCAGATTAACTGAAAGTGAATGGGAAACAAACCTAAAAAGACCATCTTCCATCTTTGACAACCAAAAATGAGAACAAGCAAGGGCGTATCTCCTGCTTTATTTCACCATCACTCCCCTTAAGAGGCACATTCAATCGCTAGCTTAGAAGCTAGTGAATTATTTGGCTCTTTCTATGAAGCAAAAAGTTTGGCCCAGAGGAAATGAAAAAGATAAATCAAATACAGATGAACAAGACAACATTTGGCATATCTGCTTGCAATCAAATTCACTACAATGGAAGTCACAACTCAGAAGAGAATTATGTTCACACATCAGATCTACCTTCATCCTACCCCTTCTAGAAATCAGGAAAAGGAACAGAATCCCCACAAATGTTCAAGGTCATGCGCACATTTCTTTTTGCATACAGCCAATCAGTTTCTCTTTCACTCCAGTAAAAAAACACGTCTTGAGACCCTTCCTCAAACCCAGATTCCACCTTTCAAACTTTCTAAGTCATTGCCTTAATCACTTGACTCGGAAACTCCGTCTAAAGCATCTGAGATGTGTCTCATTGAAGGTCTCCTTTCAGGGTTGCTATTCACACAAGCCATTGCAATCTTCAGAGTGGCAACAATCTCATCTTCCTTGTCAGCTTCTTGAGCTAAACATGGATCTAAGACGTCTACTAACGGCTGCTTCTCTTCCACACCGTTCTGAATCCACTGCACGATGTCCATTTCTGAAGTACCCACTCGGACTAGTGCCGGCCTTCCTGTTATCATCTCTAATAAGATCACCCCATAGGAGTAAACATCCCACTTTTGGGATGGCTTCACCGCCTTAAATGCTTCGGGAGCTTGGTAATATGGCGATACAGTGCTTGTGGCATAGACGCTAGGCACTTCTGATGGTGCATTAATACAGGTTTGTTGTTTTTGCTGGGACAGTTTCTCTGAGGTCATTCTATATGATTCTAGTGTGGGTGGCCCACCTGCAATGTCAGCGAGGCGGCTAAGACCAAAATCTGAAATTTTGGCTTCCATGTTTCGCCCAATCAGTATGTTGCTTGGCTTCAAATCGCCGTGCACATACTTTTTGGGGCTAAACTCATGCAAGTAGACGAGGCCCTTAGCAACTCTTTTCATGATTTTCAACCGAACAGACCATGATAGAGGCATAAAAGATGCCATCCCTGGTTTTCCTGTTGACATCAATAATACCAAAGGAAAATTAACCCTAGGATCCAATAATTAATCATCAACCAGAAGCAACAACCACTAATAGAAGGAATAGTAGTGTGTGATCAAAACAATTGGGAACACAAATCTGTAGCATAATGAATTTACATCAGTCGATATGGTAAATTCAGTTGCATCTACTGTGTTTGAACCCAATGTTAACGCAAGTACCATGAACATGCATTACACTTAAATAAATACATCTATTGATATGATTGGATTATATTAATTATGTCTAGCTCTTAACTAAAATTCAACTAAAAAAATGTAACTTCACTTTCAAACACCTGAATACAATCAATTATGCTTATAAAGATTTAGAATTCACAGTATCTATATCCATGATTTATGCAAAACAAAACCATTTACCATTGGATTCAAACACATCTGTGCAAAATTCCATTATACTCAGTACAAGGTTCCAAACAAGGAGGGAAGTTTCAGTGGAACAATAGAGTTATTGCCCTATGAGATGATAGTCATAGATTTGAATTGTGAAAATAGCTTTTTGTATGATGTAAGGCAAAACCTCATCCAATAGACCCAAAATGATTTGACTATTGCCAAAATCCTGCGCTTAGCGAGATTTTTGTGCACCAAAGGAGTATTAGACACACAATAAACATTATGACTCTTACCGTGAATTGCAGTAGCAAGGTTTCCATTTGTTAGATATTCATATATGAGGAGCTTCTCATCAACAGACCAGTAATAGGCTTTTAACGTGACAATATTTGGATGCCTGAGCTTCCCAATTGCTTCAACTTCGGTCTGAAATTCCTTAAGCCGTTGAGAGCCTCCTTCCCCGAGTCTTCTCACAGCTAAAGTAAGTCCCCCCTCAAGCTCCACCTTATATACAATACCTATTCCACTCTTTCCCACGACAAAAGCCGATGCCTTCAGAAGCTCATCAAGATCAAATCTCACTTCTTTATCCAATGCCACCAGATCATACTGCTCCACATTTTCTGAGACTGTCTCCTCCGACCCATCTTTCTTAAAGCAAAAGCACTCCTTCCTATCCTTTCCTCCTTTCTCAAAACCATAACAATTCTCATCCGTTCTTTTACTACACACGCAAACTCTCCTGTAGCAATATGATAACAGCAATCCAGTAAGGCAAATCCCAACTACATCGCTCACTACTATGGCCGTTACAGCACTTTTATTCAGCCCTCTTCCCTTATTCTTTCCAGCATTATTGCCATAATCCTGAGGCGGGTTGTTGTTTGGTAGATAAGGGTATGAGGAAGGTGAACTGTCACCTGAAGAATCTGAAGAACATGGATTCTTCAAAGGAGGGCCACAGAGCCCAGGATTTCCAATAAAAGCTGTTGGCCCTCTGTTCATTAGAGCACCATTTTGTGGAACTGTTCCGCTCAAATTGTTATAAGAGAGATCGATATAGACCTTCTCAGGAAGGTCCCCAAGGCTAGCAGGAATTGAACCACTAAACAAATTGTGTGACAAATCAACAGTACCTTGCAAATTAGACAGATTTCCCAAGTCACTACAAATTGAGCCATGGAATGAATTATAGGAGAGATCAAGCCTTTCTAGCAAAGACAAACTAGTCCCAAACCCATATGGGAGACTCCCAGTGAAATTGTTATGACTTAAATCAAGAGTCTTCAGTCTTTTACACTGAGTAATAGATGTGGGCAAGGAGCCATTTAAGAGATTTCGAGACAAATCTAAGTATTGCAGGTTATTTAGCTTCCCCAACACAGAAGGCAGAGGCCCAGATAAGGAATTTCCGTAAAGCACCATACTTTGAAGTCCTTGAGCTTGAAACAGCTCAATGGGCAGAGGTCCATAGAACTTGTTGTCCCTTAAATTAAGATGGCGAAGCTGAGAGAGAGAACCAAGAGCAGGAGGAAGAAACCCAGAAAGTTTCTTCTTTGGAATGCTGACAGCGACAACTTTTTGCTCTTTACACGTAACACCATTCCATGAACAAGGGTCTTCATCAGAGTAATTCCAATTAGTTAGAGACCCTTCTGGGTCTTGATAAATGGACTGTTTGAATGATAAAAGTGCCAGGCCTTCTTTATTCAGACATTCCACTTGAGGTTTAGAGCTAAAGAGAAGGATAACCAGCAAAGGCAAATGAAACATTGCCAAAAATGTGACCGTTGGAGGAAAGTTTACGGCAAAAAAGGTCCTTAAAAGTCTTACCTGAGAGCCTCTGTAAGAGAGAGACGGAGTGAACACTACCTCAGGGAAAGAGAAATAGGGTTTGCCTGTCTATCTGTGTCGAAGCTTTTGGCAGGATTAGCATGGAGAAGAGGAAAGTGTTGGAGGATGGGAAAGGTGTAGTTTTACAGCTTGGAAGACCGTGGGAAAATGGATTACTAGTGAAGTGAGAGAGATGATACAGCGGGAGCATATAAATAGCGAATAATTAAAGGCTATTGATTTATAATATCTAACATTTAATAAGCTATGATTAATTTATGAAAACTATTGACTACAGAGACCGAGAGTTGGTGAGATGAGCGAGTACTTGTCCTTTCATTGTTTAACGGGAATGAATAAAGTACGGCATGCTTTAGCCAATTCTAAGTACGTAACAATAAGAATCAGCCTATAAATATAAATTTAATTCTAATGTCTTAGATTTATCTTATTAATTGAGCTAATTTTTGTAGACTTTTTTATAACATAATATAATTAACTAGCTGTAGCCTTATTTAAATAAATATATAGTTTGGGTTTATGAATAATAATTTACTTTTAAAAATTAGTTATAATAACGAACAATAATTTTTCATAGAGTATCAAATAAATGAATATTTTAATATATTTTTATAAATATCACAATTACACAATTAATTAAACCATTTATTAAATTTGTTATTTTACTCTTGATTTGATATCATGAATTTTATCCCAAAGCATCAAATTTCAATTTTTATAGAATCTTTTATTTTTTTTATATTATTAAAAAAACCAAAAGAGACTTTAAATTGAATGTTTTGGATAATTTTTTTAATGTTTAAGTTGATAAAATATCTTAAAAAATAGTTAAAATAGATAAAAATATTAATATATATAGATAGAGAATTAATAGGCTTAGTATGTAGAATGTAAATGTTAGAGACCTATTTAAATTGTGTGATTCTTTAAAATATACAAGTCTAATTATCTGTGTCAACTGTTCCTTTCAGCCTCTGAGTGGGCGATTAGGCCCGCCGAATTTAGTCAGATTCGGAGGAAATTATCCGGAAAAAGTGGAACAAATTATGATCTGATAATCGACAAATTGAGAATCGTCCGTCGTGATCGTGAACACTGGGAGAGAAACGAGCAAAATCATCTGAAAAATGATGGACGGTTGTGTGAGAGCAGTGATTGAGGCTATTCACTCCAGTCCCACCCAGGTTGTCGTTTATCTTTCCGGCGGAGCCTCTCATGTAAGCCTTTCCTCCTCCCTCCCTCCATTTCATACGATAAATTGTCGATTTAATTTATAGTGATGATTGAATGAATGAATTCAAAGAAAGATGCATGAATTAGGTTCTTGGGTGGTTGACCTCGGTCCCTGGAGCTTCCAACACTCTCCTTGAAGCCGTCGTTCCTTATTCTCGCATGTCTTCGATCCAATTGCTCGGCAAGGTTGTCATTTTCCCTCGTTCAGCCAAATAAAAATCAGCGGTTTACTGCTCTTCTTAATCCTTGTAGCAATTTATTCTTTGTCGTCGTCATTTATGTTTTCTTCTATTTGTTTCTTTCTATTTCAGATTCCGACGCATTTTACGAGTCAGCAAACTGCCGAGGAAATGGCCTTATTGGCGTACAATCGAGCGCTTAAGCTCTCTAGGCCAGGTTTCTCTCATATCCACATCTTTTCACATGTTATCAGTATGAGTTGCTACTCCTTTTAATTTAAGAAAGTATTGAGGCATGTATGTTATTCAGATTCCTCTGTTGGGGGTTAAGTGTTTTATTTCCCCCAACCAATGAAATATTAATATTTATCGATTTTTCCCATTAAGGATTGAAACTGTATAATTGAGAAATTATGGCCGATGTGTATGGTTGGAATGGAGAAAAAATATGATGCAGATTGTTTGTTTGTAATGTGCTTGGCTTATAGGAGTGTTGGGAGAAAAATACTTCCCCTTTGCTTGAACCCCTGACTAGGTAAATAAAAATCCAGAAACACCACACAACTTGCCATAAAAATATGCAAATCAACCACTCACAAGAGGCATCGAACTTTTTATGTGGAAAATCCCTTCAAAATATGGTAAAAAATACAAGATTTTTGCATCCAAACAACCTTCCATTATAATCAGTTATTGTTGTGCTAACTCTCAACAGCTCTTAAATATGAGTACACAACTTTCCTCTCAACAAAGTTTCACGCACCATTATACAAGTAGAAGCTTGAGAATTTCATTGAACATGAATGAAAATAAGAAATCTGAAAGTGTTCTACACCTGATTTAACACAACATAGTAGAAAATAAAGGAAATTCAATGACGTATGGGTTCTGAGAATAACTCCTTCCTTTTTCTCCTTTCCTTCTCCTCTCCCTCCCGTGTTTACTATCAAAATTCTGAATAAAATGACAGAGAAGCCGCGCAAAGCTACACAACTGCACCGAGTTTATATAAAAAACTGGTCTTTCACTTGAGCAAACATTGCAAGAAACTTGCTCATAAATCTTTTCCAGTTTTCCTACACGAGAAATAATCACTTATCATCACTAGAAAAACTGAAAATCAACTATGTACAATCGTTCATGAGTCTCGTATGGGAGTGACCCATCCGAACAATGAGTCAGATATTTGGGGTCTCTACCTCCTCTCTTGTGAAGGTTAAAAGTCTGGTGGTGTTGCAAATACATCATGAAGAATGGTCAATAATAACCCACATTGCTTAATAATTACCCATATAGCCATGTATATATGCATTATATATATCACTTGAATGGGAAATCAGAAAGACACGCATATATAATATAATATGACTGTTTAAATGCATGGTAATGAAATGTAGGGAAGAATTGATTACTTCATGCCACCATAGGAATGAGTTAGTTTAGTTTGTCTCTGTTCATTAGCATTGATATCGTGGGTATTGCAGGTTTGTTCTGATGGGGAGTCCATTTGTTTGTGAAATAGGTGCCCCTGTCCTAGGAGTGGGTTTTACTGGTTCTTTAGCTACCACCCGTCCAAAACTCGGTGATCACAGGTATTGACATTCATTTTTCAATCTTCAAAATGATTCAAGTATCCTACCATCTGTTTCTTTCTATTTATGATATCTATTTGAGGTTATGAATCTGGACTTTAGTGGGCTAAGCACAAACTAATTGATGCATGTGTGACTGCACAATTTTACTTGAAGCACGCTGAGATGTTTGGCTTTGTGTCTACTTTGCCTCATTCTATTAAGTGTGTTGAACTTTGAGATATTGCTATAGCATCTTTGGAGTGTATTAGCCACGAATGGTCCTTTTCATGGGAGGAAAATTTTTAAACTTGCAGTGACTTATGTCATCTATTCTGCATTCAGATTCACCACATGTGATGTCTTGAATTAATTGGTTCTTTTTCCTGATTGCATTTTAGATTTCACGTGTCTACCAGAACATCAGATCGACTTTGGCTTTCCAGTGTCACCCTGTCAAAGGTATATAAAATTAGTAATTTTTATCTGAGAAGTGTCATAAGTTATATATTTGCCTCAAAAAAAAAAAAAATAAAAAAAAATAAAGGAGGCATGGAAGGGCCAGCATAAATGTGCCTCTTCCATTCCAGGGTTTGTCATTCTTATCAGGATTCACTAGATGTGCCCAGACAAGTCCATTTTCCCTGAGTTTGATTTATTTTTTTTAAAGTTCGTGCTGTATTAATGCAGGGATTCCGAACTCGAGAGGAAGAAGAAATAATTTCAAGTCAATTTTTACTTGAGGTGCGTAGTTAATGTTAAGGAAGAATGCAAGCTCACTTTCAATATCACAAAATGAATGATGATGCCAATCCTTTGTAATGCTTATTTATGCACGGATGAGCAGAGTTAGTAGATTCTTGATATCAAGGTTTTCAAGATTTTGCAAAAATGTGTTTAAAAGTTGGACTTGGCATTTCTCATGTAATTGTTTATATGTGCTTAATGAATGAAGCAAATTTTCTTACGACATCGTAAACATCAATATGCAACCTAAAGGTTTTTATAGAATTTAGATGGGGGGGATATTTTGGCTCAAAGATATGCTGGATTTGACATTGTGACATTCAGAATTGAGGAGCATAATTGCTGCATCTTTTTGAATAAGATATTCTTTTGAGTAAGTAGATGTGGTAGGCGTATAGAAGGATTGGAGGAAAAAAGGAAAAAGAGAAGTTCAATCCCTGCTTGGAAAGTTTGAAGCAGGGAGAGGGAAAAGTAGGGATACTAAAATCTTTCCTTATCGGTGACCTTATATCTCTGTGACTGAATAAGAGGAGGGACTTGAAGAGATATAAAGTTGCCTCTTGTCCAAATTTTAACCTTATCGTTACATATTTGTCCTTAAATGGGATACGACAATTGGATAATTAAGGGCATGATTTAAATTAATCAGTCAACATCTCCTTCATGTTTCCCTTTGTTTCCCTTGCTTTCATTTTCTTCCCTTCCTCTCTTGTTAGGAAATCCAATTCTCTTGTCCATGAGCAAAAGTAAATAAATCGTTGATAAACCGCCTGCAAATGTTGTGATAATATTGGTTAGCCCCATATGGCCTTCTTCATGGACAAGAGAGGTCACAAAGAGTATTTACTTGGAACTTCCCTTAATTTGAACCTCTCCTCCAACACTGGGGTGCTTTATACTTTCACACCCGGCTTCACATCACTCACCTCACATTCGTGTCCTTAAAATGATACTAATAACAAAGGATTCCTATATTTTCTGACTAAAAAGGGCTGCCCAATGCCCAACACTCTCATAACATAGACCTAGAAAGTGTAAGATATACACACATACACACACAACTTTACCTCTTTATTGCAAAGAGATTGTTTTCGTGGTTTGAACTGTGACCTTAGGTCACAATAAAGCAACTTTACTGTGGCACAAATGCTCATCCTCCTTAAATATTATGAGCATAGTAAATGATTTTGCGACAAATCTAACAAATATTCCCTTTGCCACAAAAAATTTTCTTTACAAAATCTTTTAAACAAAACAGCAACTTGTAACCTATAAACTTCAATCCACAAACTCTAGCCCACAAAAATCATGCCTTCAAAAAATGCTTCAAATCTGACTGTGTTCTTGTTAGCATTTTCATTCTGCATTGCAATCAAATCCTTACATGATCAAACTACCAAATTACTTCAATCTGGGTCCGCATAAACTGACTTCTTTATTCTAATGCTGTAGTCTTCAACCAAACATTTCTTTGATACCACTTTTTGGGAAATTCAATTCTCTAGCCCATTCACAAGCAAAAGTAAACATGATCATAAATAAAACCTCATTAACATTAGAAATATACAATGGGTTGACCACATGGACTACATCGCAGTTGAGAAGTAGTCCACTAATATCAACAAATAAGAGATTTGAAAAGAATATTCCTTCATACCCTCCCCTTGGTTTGACCCACCCTCACTGCTTTCACATCAAGCCTCATAATGCTTATCTCACATCTTTGCCTTTCAAACTTTGAGATTATCTAATGCGGACATCATATCAAATATTTCAAGAAGATTTTAGAAGATATTATAATTTTATTGGCTTTTATTTGCTTCCCTTATTGGACAAAACTCTAATTTGATTTTATGGTGTTTTATTTTATTGCGATTTCTTATTTTTAGTAATAGATAATTTGTTACCAAATTATTATAGGCCTATTATTTTAGGAAGTTATTTGATTATGATTTGTTTTCAATTTTAGGAAGTTATTTGTTTTTAATTTTCTTAGGCAGTAGGTTGTTTATATAAGACCGCCATTTTTATTGTTTAGGATAATTGATTGATGAATGAATACTTGAGAAATTGATTACAATTGAGTAATTGTGACTTCCTTTCCTCTCTTCCCTTTGATTTGATCCATTCTTGTCTCTACCCCTCCGGTCTAATTTATTGTCTCTACCCCTCTATTCTTCTTCTCTCTACTTTCACCCTTCTTCCTACATCAAATTGGTATTAGAGATAAAAATCTTATCTTTTTGCTACCAGTAACACCTTCCAACATCCAATAACCAGCCACACAACTTCCCGCCACCACCCACCCACCCTACCACCACTGCCACTGTCCCGCCACCCTACAAAGTTCTTCTGTGCATCTAGGGCAGGTCCATCTCCATCACCACTGCCTCCTCTTATATTATCTAAAAAAAAAAAAAAAACAACTTTTGTTTCTGTCTTAGTAAAAAAAAAAAAAGTAAGTTTTGTTGAGTACCACATCTGTTTAGCACTCGTGCTCTGTTTGAAAAAAAAAAAAAAAAAGCAGAAGAAGCAGCAGAAGAAGCGAAGCAACAGAGTAACCAACGCGGTAGAAACACGCGACGCACCACTCCCCACCGACTAAGCCACCGCCACCGCTGCAGCAGGAGGCAAAACAAGCCGCCGCCACAAGCCATCCTCCATGTCGCCGTTGACCACCACCACTCCGATAGCCGCCACGCCAAACCCCACCCAGAACAACCATCTACACCGCCAGAGAACCCTAATTGACCGCAAACCAAAGCCCACATTCTACCACCAACAACCAACATTAACCCTAACCCAAATCCTACCACCACCAGATAAACCCTAGCCTCCACCCTCCTCCTGAGAAGAAAAAAAAAAACCAAAGAAAGGGAGTAAAGAGAAGCCACAAATCGGGTGTCCCGAATATTCATTTTCATTCTCTGTCTTTGTCTTTGCCCTCGTTCTTCTTTGTCTTCGTTGTCTCATCAGATTCGTTCTCCACATCATCTTCTTTGTCTGCGTTCGTCTTCATCGTCACCATCATTCACGCCTTTATCATCGCCGCCCGCTAATGCCATTGTGCCTTCATTGCCGTCGTTGCCGCCAACGCCATTGCAGCCGCTGCCCGAGAGGGCCGTTGTGCACTGAGTAGCCGCGCCTCTCTTCTCTCCTCTTTCTCTCTGCGTCTGTGCTTTGTGGCCAAGTGAAAAGGTCACGTAAACAGCAGAAATAGGCGTGTAATATTGAATAAAAAAAACACACAGGGGAAAACAGTAGCTTGAGAGAAAAAAAAGAGAAAAAAGGGGAAAAAAAAGAGAGAGAAAAAAAAAGAAAAAAGAGGATAAAAAAGAGAAAGAGAGAAAAAAATAGCAGAGCAAATTCAAATAGTAGCAAATTTTCATCCAATCTCAAACAAGCGGGTTAGATCATCTCCCATGCGGTTTTAACAAGCTGGTCAAATCATCGCCAGGTGTGTTTGTTCCATCTTCTTTTGAGTAGTATATTTTGTTTATCTTTAATAGTATTTAGTTTTATTTGAATGTGCCATTTTATTGTCCAAAAAAAAAAGTCCTCCCATTACCTTTGATACAAGTTTATTGCAATTGATTCTTGCTTTATCATTTTAATAGATTAGTAATACTAGTTTGCATGATTTGAACCATACAAATCTCACAAAAAAAAAAAAAAAGATTGATTAATTTGAATCGTCTCAATTGCTTATTGATCTCAATCCTGTTAGTTGTATTGGTATTGTATGCACTTGTGAATTGGTCGAATTATCTCCTATAATATCCCTGACCTAATCATGGACTTTAACCAATTTGAAACTCTGAATCAACAATTAGCCTAATTGCAAGACTACCTGAGGGTCATTCAAACAGACTTGGTTACGACTTGTCAAACCAATTTGGATCTCATAAATTGAGTTGCCACTTTAGAACTAGGGTCTTACTCATCAGATGCTGCAAACTCTGATGCATCACATAATAAGGCTCACCGACGAAGGCACAACAGACGAACCTCTTGTAGACACGATCATAGGTCTAAATACTATGATCAAGAGCAGGATCCGGATGACCACTTCTTCAAAAATATTAAATAGGATGCCCTACTTTTGACGGCTGCTTGGACCTTCGAGTTTTCATTCAATGGGTTTGATATATGGATCGTTTCTTTGAATTATATAGCGTGTCATAAGGTAGGAAAGTTTAATTTGCTAGCCTTGAATTGACCGAAAACGCTCAATTATATTGGGAAAGTGTTGAGAACCTCCTAATTAGGCGTTAAGTCATCCTTGTTCGGAGTCGGGATGAAATGATACGATGCCTTCAAAAGAAGTATTTACCTCGTTCCTATTGTAGTAACTTACTCGATTAGTAGAATACCCTTCGACAGGATAATCGGTCCATCACTAAGTATGTGACTCAATTTAATGATTTTCGAATGAGATGTCACATCATTGAGGATGATGCCATAACATTGAGTAGGTTCCAGCAAGGTCTATACGAGGAGCTTAGGAGAGAACTTGTCATCCGTGAAGTTACTACTTTGGATTATGCGTATAATCTTGTCCGAGACTTTGAATTAGTCACCAGGACAACCCACCATCAACCCATAGTGCACACTCCTGCCACCAATTCTAAGTCTATCTTAGGAACCCATCCTTCCATCGTTGTCCCTACAAGGGAGGCCCGAGGAAAGGATGTTGAAACCCCGAAAAGAAATTCTCAATTACAGTGTTTCAATTGTAAAGGTTTTGAGCATATTTCTTTTAAATGTTCGAATAAAGCTTTATTAATTGACGGACAAAATGAAATCAATGAGGAACTCCTTGAAGAACAAGTCTATGAACCCAAGTTAGAGGAGTTTGATGACTTGAATGACTATGACATTAACACATTTGTAAGTTGCATTAGGCCTTACTCCCTCCAGTCTAGACTCTCATTCTTCCTTCCTCGATACATCATTTCTAGGCGTTGTGTGATGCACTTTAACACAATCCAAAGAGGCTGATGATTGGCGTCGTCACGCTATCTTTTATACTTACATCAAAGTGAATGAAGAAGGCTTGTAAGATAATCGTGGATAGTGGTAGTTGCATTAATGCGGTTTCCGCTAACACTATCTCTCATTTGGGGCTAAAGGAGGTTCCACACCCTAGTCCATACAGCGTCTCTTAGATTGACATATCTTCTATATTCATTAAAGAACGTTGTCTTGTACTTGTTTCAATTTTTAGAATACAAAGACCACATTTGGTGTGAGTTATCCCAATGGACGTGAATCATGTCATTATCGGGCACCCTTGCCTCTATGACTTGGATGTGATAATCCAAAGTCGTTCTAATTACTACTCTTTTTGTTCACAAGGAAAAGAAGATTTACCTCTATCCTTTACCCCCAAAACCGATTCCCAACAAAGATAGGATTGTGGTGGCAACCAAATGATTACATATTATTAGTCCCATAGCATTTGAATGAGTCGCTATCAGTGAGTCAGTTGTATTCGCCGTTATCGTTCTTCAAAACCCTTCCGAACTCTTCCTTGCCAATTTCTAATAAGGCCCGTCAAATTCTCTAAAGTTTTTAAGATGTCTTCCTTGAAGACTTCCCCAATCACTTACCACATTTACGGAAAATTCAACATGCCATTAATTTTGCTCCAGGTGCGTCACTTCCAAACCTCCTCATTATAGGATGAATCCTATTGAACATACTGAACTCCAAAGACAAGTGGAAGAACTCCTCCGCAAGGGATTCGTTTGAGAAAGTATGAGTCCTTGTGCGGTAGAGCAATCAATAAAATCACCGTAAAATATATTTTTTCCATTCCTAGGCTTGATGACATGTTAGATATGATGGCTGGTGCCACAATCTTTTTCAAAATAGATTTAAAGAGTGGTTATCATCAAATCAGAATTAGTCCAGGGGATGAGTAAAAGACAGCTTTCAAGACAAAGGACGTCTTCTATGAATGGTTGGTCATGCCTTTTGGGCTCTCTAACGCACCAAGCATTTTCATGAGAGTCATGACTTAGACTTTATGGCCTTTCATGGGACAATTTCTAGTGGTCTATTTTGATGATATTCTCATTTACAGTAAGACCGAGGAGCAACATGTGGAACATTTCACACAAATTTGCCTTACTCTTCGAAAAGAAAGCTTATTCGCCAACCTTAAGAAATGTTCCCTCTTCTCATACAAAGTGGCTTTCTTGGGCTTTATTGTTTCTTCTGATGGGGTTTTTGCCGACTCCGCAAAGATCCGGGCAATCATAAATTGGCTAGAACCCAAATCTATCCATAAAGTTCGAAGTTTTCACGGTTTGGCCACGTTTTATCATTGGTTCATCAAAGGCTTTAGAACAATCATGGCTCCCCTCACTGACTGCATGAAGAAGGGTGACTTCACTTGGTCTCCCAATGCTGCTAAAGTTTTCAAACTCATCAAAGAAAGGATGACAATAGCTCCTGTCATGCGGCTTCTTGATTTCTCCAAAGTGTTTGAGGTAGAGTGTGACGCGTTTGGTGTAGGCATAGGAGGAATTCTTAGTCAAGAACGCCATCCAATTGCCTATTTTAGTGAAAAGTTGAATGACGCCAAGCGACGATACTCTACTTATAATAAGGAGTTCTATGCTGTCGTACATGCCTTACACTACTGGCGCCATTACTTGCTACCTCAAGAATTTGTCCTTTATTTGGATCATGAAACTCTTTGATTTCTCTACTCTAAGAAGAAATTAAATTATAGGTACGGTCGGTGGATCGAGTATCTACAAGCCTATTCTTTTGTCTTGAAGCACAAGAAAGGAGTTGAAAATCAAGTGGCTGATGCCTTGAGCTGTCGTTTGACTTTATTATCTGCTGTTTAAATTAAAATTGTTGGCTTTGAAAGGTTTAGAGATGACTACGAGTCCTGCTCTGATTTTAGCAAAATCTTCCTCACTCTATAGTGTGGGCACTTGGACACCACGGATGGATTTCGTCTTTAGGATGGATACTTATTTCAAGTTAATAAACTTTGCATTCCGAAAACGTTTGTCCGAGACTTCGTTTGGGAAGTTCATGCTGCAGATCTCTTTGGCCATTTTGGACATGATAAGACAATTGAAGAGGTTGAGCGACAATTTTATTGGCCTAGTTTGAAGAAAGATGTGGCTAAGATCGTCAGTTGTTGTCGAACATGCCAACTAGTCAAACACACAAAGCAAAACACTGGCCTCTACACCCCTCTCCCTGTACCTAATGGTCTATAGTAGGACGTAAATATGGGACTTTGTGTTAGGGCTTCCACATACCCCTAAGAAGCATGATTCCATTTTTGTCGTTGTGGATCGTTTTTCTAAAATGGCTCACTTCATTCTTTGAAGTAAAACTGCTGATGCTTCTCGAGTCGTTCATCTTTATTTTGCTAAAATTGTCAAGCTGTATGGTCTTCCTAAGACCATTGTCTCTGATCGGGATGTTCATTTTATCAGTTATTTTTAGAGAACCCTGTGGCACATGGTCGGTACCAAATTAAAATTTTTCACTGCATACCACCCTCAAACAGATGGTCAAACTAAAGTTGTCAATCGGAGTTTAGGTAATCTATTACGGTGTTTGGTCCAAGAGCATCTTAGGAATTGGGACTTAATCCTACCCACTGCCCAACTTGCATATAATAGTTTTTTTAATAGATCCCTCGGTATGAGTTCATTTGAAATTGTGCATGGTTACAAACCCCGAAAACCATTGGACCTTATCCTGATGTCTCCACATATTAGTGTGTCCATGACGGCCGAAACTTTTGCACAACACCTTCACGATTTATACATCGAGATCAATAAACAACTAGAGGTAAGTAATGCTTCATACAAATTTCACGCTGATTCCCATAAAAGACATGCTAAATTCAATGTAAGAGATTATGTTATGGTTCATATTAGATCCGAACGGCGCCTACCTGGGCACGTCTCTAAATTACAGGCTCGTAGTGTTGGTCCATTTAAAATTTTACAGCGGATTGGATCATTATGCATATGTTATTAACATTCCATCTCATTTTGGTTTTCATCATACTTTCAATGTGGAAGATTTAATTGCATCAAAAGGCAACTTTTCCCCACCTGTGAATCCCTTTGCCATCCCCCTGCATACAAACCCTATTGACCGTTCGCCCTCCCCTACCCCACTTCCCTCCCTCCCGGCACACCATGATAAAATTGATGCTATTTTAGATGAGCAGGTTGTGTTTCCTAGGGATGGGGCTATTCATCACTTCCTTATTCGTTGGGTTGGCCGACCAGAGTCTAAAAATGCTTGGATCTCTCGAGAGGCACTATAGCAGTTTGACCCATACCTTTTGGAGTTTTATCAGAGCCAGCAGGAGTGCACTTTTCCAGGCCCAAATTCACTTCCTTCTACAGATATCGGTTGCTCCATCAGCTTTCGACCGCCACTTATACGAGTCTACCACCGTCGTCGAAGGGTTGCCCAGCTGCTCAGCTTGTGGTTGGGGGATTGATTACCTGGTTTACTCGACGGGTCAAGTCTCAACCACCCGGGGAGAATTAATGCGGACATCATATCAAATATTTCAAGAAGATTTTAGACGATATTATAATTTTATTGGCTTTTATTTGCTTCCTTTATTGGACAAGATTCTAATTTGATTTTATTGTGTTTTATTTTATTGTGATTTTATTTTATTACGATTTCTTATTTTTAGTAATAGATAATTTGTTACAAAATTATCGTAGACATATTATTTTAGGAAGTTATTTGATTATGATTTGTTTCCAATTTTAGGAAGTTATTTGTTTCCAATTTTCTTAGGCAACGGGTTCTTTATATAAGACCGCCATTTCTATTGTTTAGGATAATTGATTGATGAATGAATACTTGAGAAATTGATTGCAATTGAGTAATTGTGACTTCCCTTCCTCTCTTCCCCTTGATTTGATTCCTTTCTTGTCTCTACCCTTTTAGTCTAATTTCTTATCTCTATCCCTCTATTTTTCTTCTCTTTACTTTCACCCTCCTCACTACATCATTCTCTCTCTTACCTCTCAACCTCACAATGCATATTTGTTTGCAACCTCCCAAGAAAAAAACACAACTTGAGTTCTACTCGAACTAGTAATGCGCAAACTTGGTGCACAATAGCATAAGTCCTGATCACAGTAAACACTTGCTGTTTTCTTCTTTCCTTTTTCTTAAATATTCCGAATGTGCTAAATAATTCTGTGACAACCTTAACACTCCTCTCCCCTCTTCTTGTGTTATCTTCCTTTCCTCCTTGTTTCCCACCACTTTATCCAGACATAATGTTTATCATATTTCTGTTTTTAGACAGGATCATTAATGGAGGTTTTGTGGAGAAAATAATGTCTCTAGTACTCTTCTTTGAATGACTTTTAATCTTCTTCAGGAACTTCATTTCGTTCTTTAATTATGCTCCTGTTGCATTGTAGGTAGAATCATTCACTTAAGAATTAGAGTGAGGATATTTGTCAGTCTGAACAGCAAGTCACTGAATATGTTGTGTTTTTTATTTCTCTATATTGATGCTGCTGCTTCATCTTAATTACATGGATATTGATGTTTGAAAGTTGGTAGAATGCTTATATAACATCAATTTGTCATCTGCTTTCACAAGTGAAGAACTATTGACCATCGAGTATGCAATTGCTTTATTCTTTAGGGTATTCTGTTATCTGAGTGGGTTTTGCGTGTCAAAATCTTGGCCTTACAATTAGTCTCTGCTGCTATTTTTTATTGTAATTTTACAATAAAATGATGCTTCTATTTCTTCTTGTTGGTCCCATGTCTAAATTTTTTTAGTACTTTTGGCATCGTTGATATCCCAAAATAAATGACACAAGAGTTTGGATTTAAGTGAACTGGTAATAGGAGAGCGAACTTTCCTTCCTTCAATGCTGCCTACTCATTGTCATTTGGTATTGTTCTTTTTCTGAAATTATTTATATGTAATATTTGAAATCATTGCTTACTTTTGTTGATGTTGATCATTTCTGTGGATGCATGTCTCTTGGTTGCAGGCTATTGCGAGTGGTTGCAAAGTTCAAGCAGGATTTTCACCAGAGTTGAGTGAAACAGATGTGTTAGTTGAAACTGAAAGACAGTTCAATGAAGATGAAGAGCTGTCACAACTCTTGAATGGTGAAATTTGCTCTAAGGTTTATAATTTCTCAAGTGGTATGTGACCTTTGTGTTGGTTGGAATTATAGCACAACTACATATTTTTGTTATTACTATCTACTTCTTGTTTTAATTAATTCTCGGGCATTTTATAGAGGCATATCCGCCAAATTCAGAAAGAAAAACTATACTTCCTGGTTCTTTTAATCCTTTACATGATGGTCATCTCAAGCTTTTGGATGTTGCTAGCAGGTAAATTCTCCGTGTCTGAAAATCCCTCTCTTCCCTGGCATTAAGGAACTGTAGCTCTGTTGGCTTACATATTAGGAACTTGAAGCATGCGTGGAGCAGAATGTTCACGTGAAGTTTCAGTGCTATGTAGCATATCATCTATTTCTTTGAGTCTTACGCCCAAGAAAATCCCTTGGCCATCAGATCCACTTCTTATTTAGTTCAATTATTTTTATTTTTTTGCAGCATATGTGATGGGCATCCGTGCTTTGAGATATCAGCAGTCAATGCTGATAAACCACCTCTGACAATATCCCAAATCAAGGAACGTGTAACACAATTTGAAAAAATTGGTGAGAATGATTTGCCTACTTTCTTTTGACACTTGATATTGGCAACACCATCAGCGGTTTGGACACTGGAATTGTTATTATCTATGGCATCCAATGATAATAATATAGTTAACTTTTAGAATGATAGAATTGGACCTGTGCAGAGCACAACCAACCTGAACTTCAGCAACAAGATTTACAAAACCGCTAATCCACTACAGTGAAAATAGGAAAGGTTAATTTTACTGGCAAATTTTTTATCCGGTTGAACTTAATTCTTCATGATTGCCGCATCTGATTAGAATTGGCAACAGCTTTTTACTAGCAGCATCATCAGCATATACATGGCTAACGTTCAATTGGCTTGAAACTTTTGTCCCTGTTGTTATTATTATTATTATTTTATTCGAGGCAACTCTGTTTAACTTAGTTTAGGGCCTTGGGCTACTAACCTTGTCACAGCTCCATAGATTCATCAAAGTCATTCAGCAGAATCTTAGATCATCTCTGGGATTGGATTACAGATGGCTTTAGGTTGAATAGTTTTGTGTTTAGTAGACTGATATTTTGATGATCTCTTTTGCTATTTATTTATTTATTTATTTGTTATTGCCTGTCTGATTCTGTTACATTGAGTGGCAGGTAAGACAATAATTATTTCCAATCAGCCATTCTTTTTAAGAAAGCTGAACTTTTTCCTGGCAGTGCTTTTGTGATTGGTGCAGATACGGCAGTGAGGCTTATAAATGTATGAATCTTGTTACGGCTAGAACTTTTAACATTCTGCCATCTAATTGTTAGTTATACGTGTATTTTCCTGCTTGATGTGCAACTGGTGGGTAACTTGGGCTAGCTAAGCTGGTTGAAGCCTTGGGTTTGCTCAGTGATGGCAAGCTCCTGGGCTTACCTCATGGATGGTTCTTGTGGGTGGCGTCGTGTAACTGGGATTTATACCACTCCCTTGTACTAGAGGATTGGAGGGGGAAAGAAGGAGAGGTTTCCAGCTACCATTTTTGTTAACTTTCATAATTGTTTGATAACACCGTCTTTTAGGGCTTAATCTCTTATGGTTACCAACTTAAGCTATTGCCAATTGAGTTCCACTTTTTTGCCAATCACATTAAAAAAATAAAATTCAATCAAGGCTCTGGGGAAACAGAAGTGACTTTGAGGCGCATAGGTGGATAGTTGACACCTAGTTCAGCAATGAGTACACCTTTGTTGATGGACTAACACAGTTGGCTCCCAAATCTGCAACCTTTATAAGACAGTTTTTATATTTTGTTGGTGTGTATTTATGCATGCTACTCCAATGTGGAGAGTCCACTCATACATATTGTTAGTTGGTGATGCAAAATTTTAGAAGCTTCTCAATCAATAAGCAACTAAGGCAAAAAATCCAACAAGTTCTAAAATGATCTATAAATATGGTTTTGTTAGTTTGTAATACTTATTCGCCACAATTCTATAAACTTTATTCAGCATTTATCATGGAAGGAAGAATTCTATACATTCCTAGAATAATCCACAAAGATGATATCATCCATAATATTTTAGAAAATTTTCGCTTCCATTGCTGCATCAACTTCACTATCTATAAATAGATAGAAGATGTATTTGCTAATGTGTGGAAAATTAAATCCAAAGCGTGTGAGAGTGAAACCCAAGTTCTCCCTCTACTTTTTATCCTTCACAATTTCTATACTTTCCATATTTCCTTCCATATAAATAATGCTCCCTTATTTCATTGCTTCTACATTTATTACCCTTCCCTCTATTAAATTCTAACACATATTTTGGTAGTTGAAAAGGCAATCATGTAGTTATTTTCTTCTTTTGTTTGCTTCATGGATAGTTTCAGATGCTAATTTGGTTTTCATATTCACTAAAATGTGTGCCTTCGGAATAGCCTCCCCCTTTCTTAGTGCTTGGATTGAATTTCTTACCTATTAAAAGAAGAATTGTCTCTTTAGTTGTGTATGCTGCAAGCTTGCGGACATTAGACTCTGTAGTACTTAGAAAATTGAGTCTTTCAGTATCTCTTAGAGCTATCCTAGCTTTGTGATCTTCCAGTCCATAATTTCTTGGGGCCACTTCTAATTTTCTGACTTCTGACGAGTTCTTGCAATGATCTTCCAGCCAAAGTACTACGATGGCAATTATGAAAAGATGATAGAGATACTCCTGAGATGCAAAAATACCGGATGCACGTTCCTTGTGGGTGGTCGAAATGTGGATGGCATCTTCAAGGTATGCCAACTCTCTTGGCTGGATAAACTTGGTTCATTCATAGTTCTCTATTATGCTGCACATTACATTACCAGCAAAATATACCTATAGTTTAGTACTGACAATCCTGCAGGTTCTTGAAGACATCGACATTCCCGATGTGTTAAAAGACATGTTCATATCTATACCAGCTGAAAAATTCCGTATGGATATATCGTCAACTGAAATTCGGAAAAGTCATGGAATATAAACACATCAAAATGGAGTGTGTTCAATTGCACAGCTAATTTACTGGACACCCCTAACCTCAGGGAGGACCTTTTCCTATTAGGTAGTTACCTCATGTTTATCTCGAAGTGATTTTGCATATAGGGATTAATACCATTATGGTCAGAAATCAACTCCAGCCTGTTGTTCTCTAATGTGGCTCACCTATGACATATGCTAGTGCAGCTATACTATTCCATGTTCTCTCTTCTTGTTAATCATTGCAAACATGTGTTGGTGAGGCTTGCGCTAACTCTCACTGCCATCGCACCATCCTGTGACCACGGTCTCCTCCAACCGGCCATATATGTTGTGTGGATATCTCACTGATTTGATTGATTAATTTATTGATATTTAATTTATTAGCTTATCTATAAATTTGAGATATTATCGAGAGGATTATATTTATGTTTCTCTTTTTTTGGATGTCTTGCCTCCTTTAGAGTTTCTCCCCTTTAGTCTTAAGTAGGTTCGAGTTAAGATATGACTACAAAATTACCTCTATTCTATTGGAGCCTCCTAATCTTGTAGTATTTTATTTATTTCATTTTTTTTATATTTAAATATACATAAATACGGACTTAAACATCACATGCTAATATATATTTACACATATATACTCCTGCCTTCTATATATATGTGTGTGTGTTTATACATACACTAATACAGCATACGTATATACATATACTTATGTTCCCTGTATTCTTACACACACATATATGTATACACACACATTAATTATTTTCGCACATCATCAAACTCTTGTATATATACATGTACAATTTACATACACATGCATAAATTATGTAATAAATATTAGAATTTTTTTTTTATGAATTAAGTTAAAATATATAATAATAACAATAATATAACGAGATAATAATAATATAATATAATATAATTAATTTAATTAATTAATTGATAAAATCTTTCTCCATTGCCACATTTCTCTCATTCCTCTTGAAGCCCGTACCTTTTCCCCGACAGCCCCTTACCCGGCTCTCTCACCAGCACCCTCTCGATTCACCCCCTGCCAAATGTGTCTTCCGTTCCATCACTTGCTTTTCTTACCATGCAATCGGATGATTTCTCCCAACTAATTTCATTCTGCAGTACGTATTCCCACCAACTCATAGAATGCAACGACTTACTTTTTGTTAGGGTTCAATCAAAACACAAACAACACGACACAATGAAGTAAAACTTGAATTCCTTTTAAACGTTAATTATTAAATTCACGAGTATAAAAATATAATAATGTATAACATTTTCAACATAAAAAATTCTTTTTAACTTAGAAAAAATTACGAAATAAATTTTAAACAAATTAACTATAACAAGAGCGTCAATTATAAATAATTTTCTTTGAAATCTCTTCACTATAATTCCAAATGAAGAATTGTTGATTACCATTGTCTCAACACATCTAGCAACTCACAATATAAAGTATAACGAGAAATAAGAGTACCAAATGAAATATACTTTAGAAATCTACTAAAAACAACGTAATCAACTTTGACGAAGAATAGAACTTAAATCGAATCTCAACCTGATGTCAAACCTCTTTCTCTTATCTCTCTGTGCGATGTTGATTGTGTGAGAAATGATTTTCAAATTACCCTAGAATCGTATCAGGCACGATTTTATATCAGATGCGGCGCTCGAGCGCAAGTCAGGTATGTGTCGTGCGCCAACCTATTGAAATTGACATACGAGCACTTCCTCGAACACACCTTAGGCAACCTCCAATCTAGAATCGGCTCACAAGTATAAATCAGGTGTTTGTCATACACAATTCTGTTAACCTTTAACTGATTTTCAGCCGACCCTCGCACGAATATTAAACAACTCGTCATTATCTTTTGTTGTTTAGATGACATTGGAAGTAATCAAAATTTGACACTTCTCATAATATTATTTAGATGCATTCACAGGCGGTGATGGCACCGGTAAGGGAAGGTTGACGGAAAAAACAGAGGAGGAGACCGGGAAGGGGAGAGTTCGGCAGAGGAAGGAAGCAGGGAGAAAGGAAAAGGAAAAGGAAAATGACAGGGAGAGAGAGGGAGAAGGGAAAGCTGAGAAACAGGGAACAGGTAGACGGGGAGAGAGAGAATAGAGAGCAAAGAAAGGGAATGTTTGGGAAAAGAAGGGAAAGGGAAAGGAAGGCCGATGACAGGGGAAGAGGGGACGGGAAGAGACAGAAAAATAGAAGAATAAAGACAAGAGGGAATATCTTTTCTTTCCATTCTCATCACCCAGGACGGTTATATATACAGTGTTAGACAGTCCATGTGGCCAGTAGCGCTATGCATATGCAACTAAAAACAATTATAAAAAAATAACAGAATGGAAAACTAATCAGGCATAACAGCCCAGTAAACTGGGAGGAAAATAACAGCAAAAACAGAAAATAAAAATTAAACATAATTAGGAGATTTCTGGGAAATTTGGAAAATCCAAGTGCTCCTACGAGTAGCAGTGATCCGGCCATGAGGTGCACTCGAGGGAACATTGAAGAGGCCCGTAACAAAATTTGACACTTCTCATAATATTATTTAAGCCATGGAGGGTGTGAGAGCCGAGAAACCAAAGAAAGAACGAAGAGAAAGAAAGAGAAAGAGAAAAAATAGTGACAGTCGAGTCGAAGGAAAAGAAGAAAAAACGAATGGATCAGTATCTATTCGATTGCCGTCCATTGCTGCCATCGCTGGAGCCATTGCCGGGACACCATCGTCACCATGGAATAAATTTAACGTCAGTGATACTCCCTATTTTACCACTATTTGCAGGTGATTTTCCATATTTTTGCTATTTTTTTCCGTTTGCAAATGTTTTTCCATATTTACTTGAGTTTCTACATGGCTTAAGAGAGAGGAAGAGAGTGAGACCGATCGAAATCGAAGGATAAAGAAATATTAAAATACTTAGCCGTTGGCGCCGTTGCACCTCACCGATTTGCGGTCCGGTTCCTACTTCGAAGGAGAAATTAGGATGGCAGTAGAGAAGGACGAAAGCAGATGGAAGAAAAGGGGAATAGAAGGAAAAAGAAAAGAAAGGAGAAAAGAAAAAGGAAAATAAGAAAATAGAGAAAAAAGGAAAAAGAACGGAAAAAAAGATTGGGGAAGCAGTTGAAGTAGGAGAGAGAGAGAAATGGTTTGTTGCAAATATATATTTACTTAAAATGTAAATATATTTTTTTATTATGTGTAATATATAAGATGGAAAATAAATAAATAAATATATATATATTAAAATATTATGAGGTATATTATTTAGTATGGGTGGATACTTACAGTGATATGATCATCGTAAAAAATGATATTATGGATATTATTGGTTAGAGTTATCATAGATGGTTTGAATATGATGAGGTTATAGTCTCTGTAAGGATTGTAAAGATAGTGAGGATATTATGGATAACATTATTTACTTATTCAATCGTTGGGAATATAAATATATAACCTTTGAATCACAGAGGTAGAATAAAATTTAGAAAATTTTTCGTGATACCTTATTGTTGTTGATACCTATTGAGTATGAGATTCAATGGGATTTATGAGTTATATTCGGTAAAATTCATGGGTCGGACACTATGGCATCCAGATTCGATAAAATTCGTATTATTTATTATTATTTGATATTCAGGTCGTTCATGTTAAGATTCGGACTAAAAGATTTCTTTTATTTCTTGTGATGTTAGATTCTGAAAAAATTCTACCTGTTATTGATAAATCTTATTATCTTTGTAGTATAAGGATTCTGCAAGACTTGCATTACTTTTACATTTGAGTTGTAGTTATGACAAGTTATAAATTATTATATAGACTTATTATTACATTTTATATTATTGTTGTGATTTTTATATTTTTTACTTTGCATATTTGAGATATATATTGTTCATTATTCATTCTTCATTATTATCATTTGTAAGGTATTTGGTTCATCCCTATATTGTATTGACTTTGAATTAAGTTGATTATATAGAGTTAGTAGGTGATTCTACTTTTATCGCAGGACTTCTAATTAGAGAGGATTTTGAAGATTGTTTGCTATTATATCAACAGAGATACATCAGAAGTATTTTGATAAAGGTTTGGTGATTTATTTTGAATTACAACCCATAAATTCTTAGTAGTTTTGTTTTAGTAGATATTTGCTTGATGTATAATTAAGATGATAAATTTATTATCGTGAATGTTGAAATTATGATAGACTTTTAATGATTTCATGTTTGTGATTTTTTTTTTTTTGCATGAACAGTTCGGGCCAGATTTAATAGTTAAGGGTTTAGATTGTCATACAAATAGAGTATAAAGACTCAGTTCCATACATAATTAATTATTATTATTATTATTATTTATTTTATTAATTATATGCATATAAATATGTATTTATATACATATACATACATATTTATTATGTTTTAATATGTATTAATCATATGCATATAAATACATATTTATTATTATTGTGGTATATTTTAATTATTATTTTATGATATCAAAGAATAATTTTTGACTAATGGTGAAAATTATCATATTATCCTTTTAATAATTTTGCAAAATTGATACATTTGACTTTAATGCAAAAATATTCTAAGCACATACGTAATTAACAGCGTATTAATTAATTTTATTTATGATTATATCAAATCAAGATTATAATAAAGTCAAATTAAAGCATAAAAATATTATATAGACGCCCTTGTAACTTTTAAAAATCATAACACAAATATCTTTTTCCATATTAATTGATACGAAACCCATAATAAAATATACAATTTTTAACATTTTAAGCTTAGAAAAGTAACTTAGAAAAGTATATTATTATTATTATCCATAGCAATGACAGTATATTAATTATATTTGTTATGTTAGTATTATAAAAAAATAATAAAATTTTTTAATTTTAAGAATAAATTATTGATGTACACAACGAAATACTTCAAAAATAATATTATAAAAAATATGCAATTTTTTATTAAGTACAATTTTTTTTATAAAAATATATACTTAAAAAAGTCATAAATTTATAAATGAGAGAAAAAGAAAAAAAAATATATATATTTTCCTTCAAAATAAGTTAAGTTTTTCAAAATGGCATCTCCGTCCATCGTGCTATCACTTTCATCTTTTACTAAAACAATTAACAATTAATTTGACAAAAGTAAACGATTAACAATTGATTTAATAAAAGTAAACGGTTTTCCCAAAATTGCTTCATTTTGGATCGAACATTCTCGCTCTTTTCGTTATAATTTTATTTATTTTAAAATAATTATTTTTTTTAAAAAAAATTATATATATATTTGCAAATACAATTATAATTTATTCAAAAATTATTTATTTATATGAAAAAAATAATTTTATTACGGGAAATTACAACGGGGCAGCAAGGAATCAACGGTCTAAGATGGAGGCAAGCAAGGAATCAACGGTCTGAGATGAAGGAAAGTCAACCAATATAATGATAGTCAGAGGGGAAAATCCGTTCCCCACCTTCACGGCTCTCTTTTTGAAAACTCCGATGGTCAACATTTTCTCCTCCTGCTCCTCTCGTTGCTATCTGCTTTTTCGTTCTTATCTCTCATCAACTCCATGCACTTTCCTCCGGCAAGAAACAAGTTCCCAAAAATGAAGCATAGCAGCCTCTCCGCCATCGCAGGGCCATCTTTCCATCCTCTAATGAGATCCCTATCCCTTTTAATCTTCCTCCTCTTACCATATGATTCCCTGTCGCTAGACCCAGGCTACCAAGCCTGCACTCCCAGGAAATGTGGAAACCTAAATATCACGTATCCTTTCTATATTCAAGGTCTGCAGCCATCCTACTGCGGCTACCCTGGCTTTCAAATCTCTTGCCAGAACAATTCCCCAACTCTCAATCTCTCTAATGGCGATAGCTACACGGTTGGTAATATCTCGTACGGCAACCAATCTCTGTCGCTCACCAACTCTGCCTTTCTGTATTTCAATTGTGGCTATGTTTCTTCGATTCATAACTTGACCGCAGACATGGATTACGGGAATTTCAAGTTTGTTTCCAACTCCAGTTTGCGCTGGCTCAGTCTGTTGCATGGTTGCTCAAAATCGGTAGCCAAAAGACTGTCGAATTTTACGTGTATTGGAGGAAATGGAAATCGGACTATTTGGGCGGCCTACGATGAAGATGGAGATTGGAAAGAGGAGGCTAGTAATTGTACTAGTGTAGTTTCGGTGCCGTATGAAGGTGAGGGTGGTAGTGATATTAAAGGTGTGTTGAGGAGGGGAATTACTCTGAATTGGACTGCTGATAATTGTACCGTCTGCTACGAGAGCGGTGGGCGATGTGGATTCAACTACAATGTTTCCCAGTTTCAGTGTTTCTGCCCTGATAGGCCTCATGAAGTCAGCTGTAAACCCACAAGTAAGTCTTCTGTCCCTTTATGTATACTGCCATTGCCAATAAGAGGAGTGTTGGGGGGGAAAAGGCCGGTCAGCAGGAATGCACACAAGCATATAATGGAAGGAAGAGGAGGAATATACAAGCTTTATGTAGAAATCCTTTACAAACTGTATAAAAAAATTACGGAATATTTAATCTATAATAAGTCTACTATAAGAAAAATTGGATATAAAAATCTCGAAATAGAGTATTTGCTACACACCCAAGACAGACTAAGAAAAACCTATCCAGAGTAAGAAAGGAAATTCTCATTCGCTCTTATCTTTCTGTTTTTCTTCTCCTTTTCTTTTCACCGGTGGTGCACTCTATTCTCTTTTCTTTTTCACACACTCCTAGATTTTACCGCTATGACTTCACCGCCTCAACTAGATTTTGTCTCTTTGGACTTTACAGCCCATAGACTTCATCTTGTTTACCGTATGCCCAACATGCATATATGTATATATACTAATTTCTTTGGAGACCATCTGCCCAATAGGTAGATTACGTGTAAGCAAACACCTGCCACCAACTCTATAACCCGTCGTCAACTCTACCATGTGCCGTCCTATTGGGAGACGTTAACCTTTTTCGCCAATCAGATATCAGCTCTGAAGATTAACTATCATTTTGAAAAACTGCCTAGGCAGATGTCGCCTTTCTCTCTTTTGACGGCTACCAACTCTGGTACGCAAACTTTGCAGATTCAGCAAAGCCATCATCGAGGTCCCTCGGGCATTTCTTAATGTCTCCAGACAATGACAACGACCTTGGACATTATTCTATGTCCTCGGTCGTTAATGTCTGCACCTTGGCTGTTTTCTACACCACGGTCGTTTCCATACCTCGGCCGTTTCCGCACCACAGCAAATTCCGTCCGCCTTCACCAGCCGGTCGACGGACGTTGACCGAATTTATAATGCAACCGGCAAATTCTGCGCGCCTTCAGCAGGCTATTTTGCCTCCTTTGCCGGTCGAGCCGTTGACCGACCATTTACCTCCTCAGGCAGTCAACCCGGTTGACAGTCACTTTGTCTCATATTAGCAAAGTGTATTTCGCGCACCTTCAACCGGTCAACCTGTTGACTGGCCACTTTGCCCGGCTAGTCCTCTCCGGATTTCCACTTCAGCATCTACACTCCGAAAATCTACACCGGAGAAATCCTCTTCGGAGAAATTCATCTCCTTTTTCAGCCAGTCAACATCCTGTTGACCGGGCTTCTAACTCTGGCAGTTGCCCCTCCAGCAATTGCCACTCTAACAATTGCCACATCACACAAAACCTGTGTGATCCACCGATGACTTATCTGTTTATTAAGTTACCCATACGGGAGTGATCAAACCCAATAAGGAGATGCTTTGTAAGCATTTTGAAGAAAATTTATTCAGTAAATTACAATAAATTCATTTCGGAAGCTACACAAAACAGTCAGAATCTGAAAATTAAGACCTGCTACATTAATTTATGTGGAATTTGTGGCATTGAAGATCTAGTATAGAAGCAGCAGCTTGATTTGGTTACGCTTCCATTTTTGATATAATGAAAATCATTTTGATTTACATTTTAAATTTGTCCTTCAGAGGGCTGCCCTTCCTTGAGGGGCATGATAGATATCAAGATCAATGGTTTTTAGAAACCCACCTCCAATAACTCTTTAAAATTTCGCTGCCGCTGGAAATGTTCATCGTCCCAATTTCATCCATTTCTTTCAAAATGTTTTTCATGATGAATCCTTTGCTGGACATCCAAATTGTGATGCAGGTGATGACCTTAGTCTTCCTAAATGGCCTCCAATGTTTTTAATTATCCTTTTATCGCTTATCTTGTAATTGTCCTGACTGTGTTGCTGATGAAGGCCACGCCAATGTAAAGATCTTCAGTGCACAAACTGTAAAAAGGGTGAAGAAATGGATTATACTTCTTTCCCATTTCACAACTTAACTTCTGCATAATGGCAGAATCTCTCCTCCTTATCTGGATAGCCCCATTTTTTCCATTTGATTAGCTATTAAGGCCGAGTTGTGCAGAGATTTTCGCTCAGAATATTGACCAAGTGATAATGGGCACATCCCAATTCTTACTGTTCACTCTGCCATGTTGCTGCAATATATGTTCATATCGAACTTGTAGGAAGATGATGGTTAATTAATGCTTCTATTTTGCAGGAAAAAGTAAATTGGGGCTCATCCTTGGAATAGGTAACGTCTCTTTTCAAACACGAATTTACATTTTGTTCCTTTACTAAACCCTTGCAAAGCCTTAACTATTAAGTTTCAATAAATTGGGTTGATTATATCAATCGGATCTCGTTATTCCGCCTGATATAATGCAGTATCTTCTAAGAGCAGATCAAAAACATTTTTTGATCACATTATTTCATGTTCTTTTAGGTGGCCTGTATTTTGTGTTCGAACCATTTTAGATGGCATTCCAATGTGTAGGTGCAGTTTCCAAGAGTTTAAAAATATCATTTTTTATATTATCTTTTAGTGACTCCATTTATTCACATATCTTCTTAACGTTTTGTGTGCCAATAGACAATAAAATGTAACTGCTGGTTTTCCCTTCATCAGTCATTCCCGGAGGGATAATCATGGTGGTCGCCCTTATTAGCTTATGGAACCATGACAAGCTCAAGTTAGGTTCAACAAAGCTATCAAGGTCCATTTCTTCTGGTGTAATAACTTCAGACCTTGATGGACGCAGTAGATATTTTGGTGTTCCAGTTTTTTCCCACAGTGATCTTGAAGAAGCTACAAATAACTTTGATCCTACAAGAGAGCTTGGAAATGGAGGCTCTGGAACTGTATATCAAGGTAAGAAGATAAGAATGTTCACTCCCGTCATAAAATAGCCAATTTATAGTCAAGATGACAGTGTCACCCTTCATGATATCTCACAATTGAGACTTCCTTACTAGGCAAACTAAAAGATGGGAGGGAAGTTGCAGTCAAGCGCCTGTATCAGAATAACTATAAGCAGGTGGAGCGGTTTATGAATGAAGTAGAAATCCTTGCCCGTTTACGCCATCAGAACCTCGTAACTCTTTATGGTTGCACTTCACGCCGCAGCCATGAGCAACTCCTTGTCTATGAATATGTTCCCAATGGAACCGTCGCTGATCATCTGCACGGTGATCGGGCAAAATCTGAATCACTGACGTGGCCTATCCGTATGAGAATTGGCATAGAGACCGCTGCTGCATTGTCCTATCTCCATGCTTCTGATATCATACACCGTGATGTCAAGACAGGCAATGTTCTCTTGGATAACAATTTTCACGTTAAAGTGGGAGATTTCGGGCTGTCACGGCTATTCCCCACTCATATAACCCACATCTCAACTGTACCCCAAGGGACGCCCGGTTATCTTGATCCTGAATATTACCGGTGCTACCAACTGACAACCAAGAGCGATGTTTTCAGCTTTGGGGTTGTGCTTATTGAGTTAATATCGTCATTGCCTGCTGTTGATATTTGTAGAAACAGTCACGAAATTAACTTATCAGACTATGCGATGAGCAGAATCCAACGTTGTAGATTCAACGAATTGGTCGATCTACGACTTGGATTTGAGTCAAATTATGAGGTTAAACGGATGACTACTTCGGTAGCAGAGCTTGCTTTTCAATGTTTGCAACAAGATAAAGAACTCCGGCCCTCCATGGACGAGGTTCTTGAGGCCTTGAAGAGGATTGAGAGTGCAGATTATGAGGCGTTGGAGGTGAAGGAGATGAATAAGAATGATGGAGAGTCGGACAGGAGAGAGCCAAATGAGGGGCTTTTGAAGAATGTTCAACAAGCATCATCGCCAAATTCTGTGATGGGGAACTGGGTCAGTAGGTCTACTACGCCTGGCGCCAGCTGTTGAGGATTTGCTTTTTGAAGTCAAGGTAGATGAAAACTTGAGTCAAAATTTTTTTCCGCTCGTCTTCTTGTTTGTACGTCACACTCGTACGGATATAGAGATCGAAAGGCAATATGGGGAAATTTGATGTGGGCCCTGTAACTTACAAATTAAATGACTTATGCTTTGTTACATTAGTTGCCTTTAAGCAAAGATTTCTATACCTTGATGTTCAGAATCTTGAGATTATTCATTCCATATGCTAGGTTATCAAACATCATGCTATTATTGCTGCTCGACGATGATCAAGAAGTTTAAATCTGCGTTAAACTTAACAGGTTGTGTTGAGTTTCAAATAACTCAATACAACAATAGCAACAAGGCAGCATCAACCAAGCTAATTTTTGCATTTTCAAAAAAATACAATCTTTTTTTATTCAATTTCTCATTTGTCTTAACAATTCCAATTTGCAGAAATTCTTTTCATCATCATACAATAACTTCACAATTATCATATTAGTGTCTTCCTATTAGCGGGCCCTTTGTTACCCACATGAATTTAGACGGGAGTCCTTAACTTGATTGGTGTTGTAGCTGCTGTGAATGGGAGCCATTTTCTTCTCCTGTATCTCCATCAGCCAGCCGAGGCTTGACATGGCCTTCGATTTTAGGTCGGGCTGACAACTTCTTTGTCGGAGGAGGTAGCACCTGCTGCAGAAACCTGTGTATCATCTCAAAACTAGTAAATACTATGACAGCTGATGGCACGGTTCGAAATAAATTCGTGGCACACCCACGATAAAACCCAGGAAGACCTTCCGTTTGGTAAATCTTCTTGATGCAATCAATGACACCCATATATCGAGTCTCATGGTTCCTAGCTTGCCCTTGTTCTTGAAGCCTGGACCGTATAACCTGCCAAAAACGTAACTTCTGAACCAGTATTGGCTTGAATGCATACATTTAGTTCCTGAAATATTTCAACCAGAAGGATACCTCATGAGGATAAGTCGTAACAGAAGCTGTTATTTTTGATATTGCAGAAGCAATTGCCACATTTCCCGGGCTCAGCTTGTCAACTGTAGTGTCCCCTGGGAACCAAACAAACATGTCACACTAAATCTGAGACTACTGACAAAGAATATAGAAATCAAATGAGCCAATTACCCTTTCTTGCTAAATAGGACTTGATTTTTTCGTATGTGGGAAATTGGATGGCAACATGACTTACTCCTGCCAATGAAGGCAAAAGTCCCCTGTTTAAACCAAGAAATTATTATTATAAAACAAATTAACAAAAAAAGGGGGGGGGGGGGAGCCAAATAAGGCATACTCATATATTGTGGGATTTGTGAAGCATTTGTTATGCTCAACTACCTATCCAAATTACTACAGCTCTCAGTTTAAGCTTTAAAAGGACCAATGTACTACGCGTTAGAAAGTACTTACCTATACAATCCTGGAATTCCTTCCTCATGCACTATCCTACTTAAAGCAGAATGTATGCTTCTATATGGAACCACATCAGACCTCATCCCCTGCGTCTGCAGGAAAACAAAATCGACAGTTCACCTCAGGAAAAGAAATCAAAGTTCTATGGAAGGGGGATTTTGCACAAAGACAAAATCAATAGTTATCCGCTATTCATGCAACACATAAAACGTTTTATTCATCTTTTGGAAAATGTTACAACTTGCATTTGCCAAATTCAATTGGCTATAAGCAAAAATTATATGAACCTCCAAGTCAAATTGACATATATTATATAAAGTCAAATTTTAACCTACTTATTGACTCAAGTACAGAAAACAACCCTGCTTATTTATTGAGTGACCAACGGGATCTATAGAAAAACTTTTTAATGCGTATTAACCAAAAACAATGATAGTAAAATAAGATGGCTTCTGATTTCAAATGCATGATTAATTCAAGACATACATATGAAAATAACAGGTTCTTGAATGCAGTAATCAAAATTTATTAAGCTATTTGGTCTCTACATTATTTAAGACATTTTCATGTATGATAAAAATTGATCGCATTAGGAAACTATCATACCCGAAAAAGGGAACCTGTCTCGAGAGATACCTAAATTGGTGAATGCATGTCAATCACAATCAGATTTTTCACCGGAAGAAAAAATACCCTTGTCTGCTGCAATAAAACCTTTAGTACTTCTAACAAAATTTTGCTTGGCAGAATCTCTAACAAATACTTGGTTAGAAAATCTATCGTTGTCCAAGGCATGCCTAGTCATCAATATTCGATTTTAAGGGATGATTTACTTATAAACAGGGTGAGCAAATGCACTAGACTTCCACATCATACAGTCCGCAGAGATTCAGTATACATAACCTTATCCTTATAACATAGAAATGTTATTTTGGTTATTTTATTTTCTCATTAAGTGTGGATAAATTGCAGCATTTTTCAGTTCTGCATGTTCATGCACATTAACCTGTTCATTGAAGAGCTAGAAGAGTCCATTTTGCCCAACCAACTCAATAACTTCATTTCAGTTCAAATTGAGCTGGCAAGTGGTATCAGACATTGTCAACCCTACTCTATATTAGTCCGTGATATTCTCCTTGTCAATACTACACACACTAAAGCTCCACCAGTATGCAAGTTGTATTTGAAAGGCTCATATTGGAAGAACCTCTAGCTTGATTCATCTGCTCTAATTATGCCAGGCAGAAAGTTAATCCTCTAAGATGTGCGGCCTATAATAAAATGGAAAAACAAGAATATTTTCCCAATGATCACTAATTTGTAAAATGGCATGGGACATTCAATAGAGAAACAATGAAAATTCTCTGACATAATTAAGACGATCAGAACTGCAGATTTCAGCTATGTATGCAAGCTTGAATTGCATGGAAATTCCATATTTATATCCCAATAGCATGTTGGAACAGAAAAACATACGACTCAATATCCAACTTACTTGGAGCCTGGTTTTAACAACCCACAATGGATTAGTTGTAATAGCAGTGGCAGCTCCAGCAACAGAAGCAGCTATCATATTTGCCCTGATTGTGAGCTGTCCACTACCATCCCCTAGATCAACACACATGATGCAATGTAAAACCCACATGAAACTAGTTGGCCGCATCATTAAGAAAAAGATTATCAAGAACAGATCACAGAGACAAAAAGAGAAATAATCAAACAATTTATAACATAAATATTGCCAGGAATACTAACCATGTGACGGCAGTACCCCTTTAACTTGCTCATAAACTGTAAAGTACACCTACGTATCAAATGAGCATGTCTGTCATTTAGAGAAATACAGAGGATTTATAAGATAGCAATTCACACATTCCCACAAAAAAAAGATCCCATAAAAACACTCGGGTAAAAAAGGAGAAAGACAACAAGAAATATTGTAAGCAACCTAGATCAATTTTTTTTCCCTCAGACAATTGAAGGGGAAAAGACAAAGAAGAATGCAAAATATTTGCTTTTATCCTAACACAGCTCTGGAGCTTTAAGCTTTAGTCTTCTCTAGTGTTGAGGTTCTAGAAACGGTGGACTGTGCAATTCACTAGTTTACAGAGTCTGATGGGAAGGTTTTCAGTATCTGTGAGACAGCAATAAATGCTTCACCCCTTTGAAATCACTAGCAGAGAAAATGTGTTTCCTAACTGGTTTTCTTCAGCAAATGTCATGGATAGGTTGACTAAGAACTAGAACTACAAAGAAGTCTTTCAAACGGAATAAACTGCTGAACTTTTCTTGTCAAGTTAATCAGTTGCTAGGTAAGGATTATGGATTAGACTCAAACAAGCTTAGAAACTAGCAATGACAGTAGAGCCCCGTAGGGCTTTTTTCTTCACAATGCAAACATAATTCAAGCCAAATACTAGGTTGCCGAAGCTAGGATCTTCTACTTCACGAGCTCAATAGTAGTCTGCGCTTCTGTAAAGCCTCAGAAATCAAGCTCAAACGAGCCTTTGACCTAACAAATGTGTAATGAGCACAATAGCTTGGTTCATTGCATAACCATAAACAAAAATAGCTTTTCTTACACCAGAACTATCTCCTTCCTCGCAGGTTTGATCTTCTTAGAAAAGCTCTGAGACAAGTGTTTTGGGGACAGGATAACATCATTGACAATTTGCTTGGTCATTATTGAAAGAAACAATAATTAAAAGGGTAGAGCCCGTTTGGAGGCAGTGACAAAGTGGAAACATAAATAAGGATTGATTCTTATGATCTGCATTAAAAACATCAACAAGGTACCAGTAAAGTAATATATGACTGAAATAGCCTCCACATGACAAGGAAGATGTAATCTACTTTTTGCCACTATTCCCTTATTTTTGTTCTACTCATAAAACCATTCATACTACTACTCTAGCAACAGACCCTTCGCACAAAATAATACACAAAGAAGTTTTTAAAATTAAGCAAATAAAATTAATCCATCTCTCTCTTTTATTCAGATATAAGCCCAAAAAACTATACTCACAGCCCAAGTTGGAAGTAAAGCCAAAATTGTTGGTGAGAGGCCCCGGTACAATCCCAAGAAACCTTCCTTCCTTACGATATCTTTCATACTTGTAATAATAATACTACCTGCTTTTAGTCAGAAAACAAGAATAAATATGTAATGCAAAATTGTAAAACACTGAAGAATTGAAAGCAACAACCAACAAATAAGCTTCACAAACTCTACAAAGCATAATGATGTTGTTTAAGTCTAATGCAAAAATTGACCCCCGCTGGTGCAATCAACTCGCCCTCTATTAGATGATTGAATGTGTTTGATAATATTTTCACTAAGAAACAGTCAAAATGCCCCTGAGTCTCCTACTTATGCCTGGGATGTAAGTTAAACTAACCTACAGAGCACTTTAATGTCTCAAAAGGAGTTCTTGGGGATTATGACTACTTATGGCTGAGTAACACTCATCCTTGCAATTACTCACAGGCAGGCTTTTCCTTCCCTAACTTGTGTTGTTGCAAGCTCTTTAATTTGCTTGTTCATGAATATAAAAGTGAAATTAGACTTTATTCAAGCTGAGCTTGTTCCAGATGTTTAAGTTCAAACTTCTACACTCTGATCAATGGACAAACAAGTCTCAACCAAGCTTGATATATAACTGCTCGCTGAGCATACAGGTCTTCTAACCACCTTACATTTGCACAAGTTCCAACATTAAGTTATTCAAAATTCTGGTACATCATAATACTCTATTTGGCAGCTGGGATAGCTAATAATAAAATCGACAATCCTAGGAAGTTCACAACATATTGAAATGTCCACTAAAAACCGATTTAGTTTGTTTCAATTGCTCTAAAGCTAGTATGCACTCCGCAAGTCTCTTTCTGATTCTATAATTCGTATAATTTTTACCTTCTTGTGATCGACATGCAGTGCCCTAAGTTTTCTGAGAGATCTTTTTGGCTAACTTAAAGAGAGAAATTTTTCAACAACACAACAGATGGAAATGGTTCTTTCATAATTACACTTTCGAATTCTTTGATTCCCATTTTTTTCTCTTCTTTTTGGGTGGAGATCCTTAACCACGTATGGTCCTTCCAAAAGGAAAAATGATCTCAGAGTTGTTTCCTAGATCCAAAACAAAGTACTTGGGTAATAATAGTACGATTGGATAGCAACATCATTGCTGTATTCATGAATGGAATTCTTGTATACTTCCCAGATAACGGGAAAGAGGATAAATAAGAATGGTAATAATACACATGTAAGTATGTCTATATATTACCCCTGTACTTTTCCCGTGATTTTGTCCTCTAAATGTAGTTTATGGGTTATGATGGGCTGTCCAGCGTAATATGTACTAAAAGAGCATAGTGTACATAATGATTACGATGACTGACACACTACAATTGATATCCTAAAAACAGTGAAAGCCCAAGTAAACAGGCCTATACTGACGTACCTTTGTGACCAGAGCAGGCCGCATCGGGAAGGCCATGGACCTGTAACCTCGTCTTAATCACATCTAATGGACAAACAAATGTAGCAGCAATAGCACCTGAGCCCCAAGCACAAAGCATACTTCGAACTCAGCAAATTTAGATACACTTGTCGAGTAGAAACGAGAGCATAAAACAAGATCCAAATTCAACAATGGGAAAGCAAGTTTACAGAACTGATAACAGAAGAAACTAAACTTTCCTTTCGCAGTCATTCACAGTTCTAATACATTTCTCGATAGTGCATTCAATTATGAAAATGTAATTATAAAATTAACTAAAATCAAAGAGTAAAAATATAAAGAACCCCAACTGATTAGAGTAATGGAAGCTCCAAAATCTAAGCAGACCTGCAGCAGCGCCAGCACCGGCGTCACAGATTATGTCTCTAGCGGTGCGACCTTCCGAAGACGACGTAGCCCCGGTCATTTCAAAACTTCCTATATTGCAGAATTCAAATCACTTACTGAATGGATGGTGGTGGAGATTAAGAGGCAAAGTGGAAGAACAGGAACAAACAGAACGACTTCGCATGGCAGATTTATGAAGCTTCAGGTTTTATATTTGATTAGAGCGAGAGGGGGCCGACCGTGGACAGAGGGGTGAGGTCTCTTGGCGGGGTTAAGACGGTACGACCATCAGACTGAAGGCGTGTGGGATGGCCTGAGAAATTTAATCGAATTTCGAAGTTTGAATGGAATTGCCGGCCGCCGGTCGGTAGAACTGGGAAGTAGAATTTCTTCGTCCTCTTCTCGGTCGTTACCTAATATATTTATTTGTATATAAATTTAATGCTATAAATAAATAAATTAGCGAGCGATATGTTATTTACAATATCTCATAAATATTTAAAGAGCATCGTTTAATATTGTTTTATCGAAATGCCTCAAAAAGAGAAAATGCAGGGTGACTGGGGCATGTCTGCATAATTTTGAAACGGCAAATAAATAAAAAGCTAAGTTGACAATTTTATCCATTAGGGTATTAGATAATTGGAGGTAAACGTTAGAAATGGGATGTAATTATTATAAAACTTTGACCAATTTATAAATTATTATATCCTCTTGAAAATAAGTTTCAATACATAATTTTAATAAAACATTGTGTTATTTTTAAAAGAAGATACTAATTAATTAGTCATGAACAACAAATTATTTTTTATTTTATTCTTAATTATTTTTGTAAGTAATTGTTGGGGCCCCACACCCCACCTACAAGAACTTCTGCCTACGGAATTCCGCCCACGAAAGGTTTAGAAGCAGCAGGCCAGTTGGTTGCCCACAACAACCTAACGCGTAAAAGAGCCAACGCCGACAGAAGGCAAGGGAACTCGCGACGCATTTAATGCGTTGTTTTAAACCGACAAAAAAGGCGGAAAGGCCTAATGATAGAAGAGTGGTTGGTGCAGCGCCAACGGCTCCCGTAGCCTCCTGCAGGCAACCAACCAATCCCCGCTCAAGGAAAAATCGGGCGTGGCCGGCAATGCCCAGAAGGGTGCTAGCCACCGCAAGAGGACAACCAACGCGACCGGCGGTCCACGACAGTGACCAACGGCTCGGAAGCCCTCGCAACGGACATTCTGGCACCCAGAGTCCAACGGGAAGAGGCCTATAAAAGCCCTCACGCCCCACAGAGAAGGGGATCCTCTTCCTCGATTCTGATTCCTACTCCAACTCTAACTCAACTGTAGAGCTCTGAGCTTCCTTCTTCTCGACTTTGTCACAAGAAAGGAACGAGCTGGAACTGAGGATTGACTCACTTCCGTCTGGCACGAGCTAGCTCACGATTACTCACCCCACGTCTACTCAGACTACGGGAAAGTCAGCCACCCCCTACGGGAAAGGAAGCTAGGCCTTCCACAACCTGCTCACTGCATTCTCCATATCATTACACGAGCATCTCTTACTCTTTTACAGCATTCACCCGCGCACCGCCCTTTAGCGTGCGCCATTTCCGTTCATTGCGGGAATTTGCTGACTTGAGCGTCGGAGCGGCATCGGTGGGAGAAATCCTGTCGGACCCCTGACCTCTTGTTCGTTATTTGTGTTGTGCAGGTCCAGGTTCATAGCGATGGAGACCGGACCCTTCAACCGACATCGCCGCGTGCTAAGGAATCCGAAGGCTCCCTAATCCGTACGGTAACAGTAAACCCGGGACGCAACATTGGCGCCGTCTGTGGAAAGCTGATGAGAAGCCAAGTGTCTCCTTCCCACCCTACTCCAGAAAACCAGAAGATGGTGAACACTCGAGCACAAGCCAGCGCTCCGGCAATGGAGGTCGTTGCCCAAAACGAAGATTCCCCCGTCGGGAACTAGGAGAATGACCGCCCAGTGCCTGACGTCAACCACCTAGCTGCAGACATGGACGACGTCAAACTGATCCTTCGCGCCTTGTGCGAACATACGGAAGCCCCGTGGCCGGGGGCTGCCCCTCCAGCGTCTCAAGCGTCCACTTCAAAGAAGGGCAAGCGTCGAGCCGCTGCCCTCAAGAGGCGAGCCAACCAGCTCTACAACACAGCCGCCCAGGCGGCCCCAAGCGGAGATGATCCCAATGAAGCGGAAAGCCATCCCGCCCATGACGGTCGGGAGGAGAGCCCGGAGGGGCGCAACCCCGCCACTCGCGCGGCAACGGGAGGCCGACCGCTGCGTGCTCCAACGGCGAACGAGCCACTCAAGCAGAGAGTCGCCATCCCCGATGAGCTCGAACACACCTCCAGGGTAACACGGAGCTCCGCGACGTCATCAATGCGCGGAGAGGCTCTACGGATCCGTCGATGGAGGAGAAAGTCAAAGTGCTGTGGGACACCCTGCATAAGGAGAAGCCCACGCCCTCCTCTGCCGACCTCCGGAGATCGCCCTTCGCCATGGACTTGCGGACCCAACCGTTGCCAAGCAAATTCAAGATGCCGGTCCTGGAGGGATACGACGGAAGCAAGGATTCGATGGACCACCTCAACTGCTTCCGTACTCACCTATCTCTGCAAGGGGCGAGCGAGGCCTTGATGTGCCAGAGCTTTCCCGTCACCCTTAGGGGGGACGCGTTACTCTAGTTCCACGGTCTCCCCCCAAACTCCATACGCTCGTTTGACGAGCTTGTTGACAGCTTCCTGGGCCAGTTCGCCTCCAGCCAGAGAGAGGAGAAGCAACCATGGCACCTGGTCCTCCTCCGCCAAAGGTCAGATGAAAGTCTGAAGCGGTTCCTGAATTGTTTCATCACCGAGGCGCGGTGGATCCCCCAGCTCTCTGACGAGCTGAAGCTCAACACCTTCGTCACCACTCTAGCGGCGGGGGACCTCTTCAAGCACTTATCGCACCAGCGCCCTCAGACCTTCCGGGAGGCTGAGGCCATCGCCCGGGTGTACATCACGGCCGAAGAGGCCAATGAGGCGAAGCGCCCCGAGCGAGTGGACCGGCCCCCGGAAGCCCCTAAGCATCTGGCGGAAGAAAGAGGGACAGCGACGGCCAGCGCTTCCCGGAGCGCCGAAAGCAGCAGCGGCCCCCGTCGTGGCCCAGAAAAGATTACAGCAGAGCCTCCCTGACCCCTCTGAACGACAGCCGCACGAACATCCTGATGCAGATCCAGGATGAGAAGTTCTTTAAGTGGCCAAAGAAGCCAAAGGGTCCCAGCGGCAACGACCAGACGAAATACTGCCAGTACCATCGCTGCCTGTGACACTCCACCGAGAACTGCCGGACCCTGCAACAGGAGATAGAAGATCTGATTCGGCGCGGACACCTGAAGCGGTTCGTCAAGAGCCAGGGGCAGGGACTGGCAATCTCTGATGGTGAAGCCAGCGAGCCTCCGAGAGCCCGCACGGCCGCCGGCGTGGTCAATATGGTCTCCTCCACGGCCGCCCCAGATGCCAGGTGTGGGCAGCCAGAGCCGGCTTCCAGCAACAAGCGAGCGATGATAGGGGTTAGGAATGATGTCATTAGTTTTAGCAGCGACGATATGGCTTATGTAACCTCTTCCCATACTGACCCCATTGTTGTATCGGCCCTCGTTTCAGGTGGTGGGAATGACTATCAACTGAAACGAGTTTTCATTGATAATGAAAGTTCTCAAAATTTTCTGTATCTCTCGGCCTTCTTTAAACTTGGACTAAAACGGCCGGATAAAAGTCGCAAGCGGACCCTTATGCGCTTGGACAACGAGCCACCCGTCCGAGGATAGTTCGGCGGAAGTCACTATGGGGACCCACCGCGCTCCGTGACGCGAGAGCTGGTATTCCTCGTCGTTGACCTTCCATCCGTTTACAACGCCATATTGGGAAGATCTTTCCTGACCACCTTCGGAGCTATTACGTCCATCCCATACCTGAAGGTGAAGTTTCCCACCCCGTGGGGCGTGGGTGAAGTCCTCGGGGATTAGGAGATGGGACGGACGTGCTACCTGTCCCAGATCAACCCCGTGGGACCAAACTGCCCAGACGAAGACCTTGACCTCCGCGACGAGACCTTGCTGCAACAGGCCCAGTCCGGAGAAGAAAGGAAGGCAGTTCCTTTAAACCCCTCTGAACCGGAAAAGTGCATCAACGTGGGCAGATCTCTCCAACCCACAGAACGCGACCGGCTGATCTCCTTCCTTAGGGCCAACTCCGACGTGTTTGCCTGGGTCCCCGCTGACATGCCGAGGATACCGACCGAGGTTATCGTCCACAAGCTGGGCCTTGACTCGAGCCGAAAGCCAGTTCGGTAGAAGCGGAGGAACCACTCCGTCGAGAAGTTGATCGCCATAAGGGAAGAGGTGAAGAGGCTCTTGGACGCAGGATTCATCAGAGAGGTCCAATACCCGGAGTGGCTGTCCAACGTTGTGTTAGTAAAGAAGAGCAGCGGCAAGTGGCGGATGTGCATCGACTTCACTGATGTGAACATGGCTTGCCCCAAAGATAGCTTTCCACTCCCCAGGATCAACCAGCTCGTGGACTCCACGTTCGGGCACGAGCTCCTGAGTTTCATGGGCACATACTCTGGGTACAATTAGATCTGGATGGACCCGGAAGACGAGGGGCACACCTCGTTCATGACAGACCAGGGGACATATTGCTACAAAATGATGCCCTTTGGTCTCAAGAATGCTGGCGCGACCTACCAGCGCCTTGTGAACAAGATGTTCGAAGCCCAGATCGGACGGAATGTGGAGGTGTACGTCAACGACATGCTCGTGAAGAGCAGAATCGCAAGCAGCCACGTCAACGACCTGGACGAGACGTTTCAAATCCTCCGGCAGCACGGGATGAAGCTCAATCCCTCCAAGTGTACCTTCGGAGTGACCTCGGGAAAATTCTTAGGCTTCATAGTATCTCAACGTGGGATCGAAGCCAACCTGGAGAAGATCAAAGCCATCCTCAACCTAAACCCTCCGCGGATGATAAAAGAAGTGCAGAAGCTGACCGGGCGAATAGCAGCCCTCTCGCGGTTCCTCGCCAAGTCAGCGGAAAAATACTTGCCCTTCTTCAAGGCGCTAAGGGGCACCAAATCGTAGGGGTTCAGGTGGAGTGAAGAATGCGATGAAGCTTTCAGGGAACTGAAGACTTACCTCTCCAGCGCACCACTCATAAGCTCGCCGCACGAAGGAGAAGATCTCTACCTCTACTTGGCCACATCGGCGGCGGCCCTCAGCTCAGTGTTGGTTGGGGAGCATGAAGGCAGACAACAGCCAGTGTACTGCGTAAGCCGAGTGCTGACGGATGTGGAGGCCCGCTATCCACACACTGAAAAGATGGCGCTTGCGCTTGTCTATGCGACGCGGAAACTGCGGCCATACTTCTAGTCGCACCGGATCATCGTACTGACAGATCAGCCGCTGAAGTCGATCCTGCAGAAGCCGGAAACGTCCGGACGGTTGGTTAAGTGGGCTGTCGAACTGGGAGAGTTCAACCTGGAGTTCCAGCCCCGCCCAGTCGTGAAAGGACAGGCTCTAGCCGACTTTATCGTGGAAGCGGCAACACCAGCGCAGGAAGAAGACCACAACCCAGAAAGCACGGAAGACCGCGATCCTCCGGTATAGACCTTGAATGTAGACGGATCATCTACCCAGGCAGGCAGCGGAGCTGGTGTTGTGCTAAGGACGCCTGAGGGCATGGAGATTACATACTTCGTCACATTGGCCTTCCCGGCCACAAACAATGTGGCGGAATACGAGGCCCTCCTCGCGGGTCTGCGACTGGCGAAGGAGTGTTCCGCGCGGTCGTTGGTCGTGCGCAGTGACTCCGAACTTGTGGTCAATCAGGTGAAGGGGAACTTTGACGCCTCGAACCCACAGCTTATGAGGTACTTGGCGAGAGTAAAGGCCCTGATCCCTGAGTTCGGTCGGTTTGAGATCGAACACATCCCAAGGTCGGACAACGAACGCGCTGATCGACTGGCTCGAGACGCGGCCACCAGGTCCATGGAGCAGTACGAGAGGGAGCCCTGGGAAGTCCTGATCGCACCTAGCATCGACGCTGGAGATAAAGAGGTGCTACGGGTCGACATGGAAAGCAATTGGATGACACCGTACGTGAAGTACCTGACCGAAGGGATCCTGCCAGACGATGGCAACGAATCCAAGTGAATCAAGAAGACGGCAGGATGGTGCACAATCCTGAATGAGAGACTATATAGGCGAGGATACTCCACTCCCCTCCTGAAGTGCCTCACGCCAGAGGAAGCCGATTACGCGCTGGCGGAAGTGTATCTGGGACTGTGCGGCTCACTCATCGGCGGCAAGAACTTAGCATTCCATGTCATGCGGCAAGGGTTCTACTGGCCTACCATGAAGCGAGACGCCATGGAATTCGTCCGGAAGTGTGAAAGTTGCCAGGTCCATGGAAATATGACGCACCAGCCACACACAGAGCTGCACTATCTCCAATCTCCATGGCCGTTCGCACAATGGGGGCTCGACATACTTGGGCCCCTACCTCTGGCTGCCGGACAAAGAAAATTCTTGATCGTCAACATCGATTACTTTACCAAGTGGGTGGAAGCCGTCCCTCTCGCCAAGATCACAGAGCAAAATGCGACGGAATTCCTCCGTCAAGGTATCGTTTGCCGCTTTGGGATCCCTGAGGTCGTGGTGACCGATAACGGAACCCAATTCATCGGCAAGCGCTTTACGAAGTACTGCCGCGACCTTCGCATCAAGCTGATACATACGCTCGTGGCGCACCCTCAGGCAAACGGACAGGTCGAGATCACCAATCGCACATTGCTGCATGGATTGAAAACCAGGTTGGAAGACGCAGGGGGCTCCTGGACTGAAGAGATACCGTCCGTGCTGTGGTCGTATCAAACGACTGCGAGGGAGCCGACAAGGGAGACGCCCTTCAACCTTTGCTTTGGGGCTGAGGCTGTGGTCCCATGTCCTGGCCTATGAAGAATTTCCAAGCCCATGAAGGATTCCGTGGCCCATGAAAGGTTTAGAAGCCTGCGCAGGTTGGTTAGCCCAGCCCAACAACTGGAACGCGTAAAAGAGCCCACGCTGACAGAAGGCAAGGGAACTCTGCGATGCATTTAATGCGTTGCCGGGAAACCGACAAAAACGCGGAAAGGCTAGCCAATAAAAGAGTGGCTGGTGCAGCGCCAACGGCTGCCGCAGCCTCCTGCAGGCAACCAACCAATCCCCGCTCAAGGAAAAATCGGGCGTGGCCAGCAACGCCCAAAAGGGTGCCAGCCACGGCAAGAGGACAACCAACGCGACCGGCGGTCCACCACAGTGACCAGCGGCGTCGAAGCCCTCGCAACGGACATTCTGGCACCTAGAGTCCAACGGAGAGAGGCCAATAAAAGCCCTCACGCCCCACAGAGAAGGGGATCTTCTTCCTCGATTCTGATTCCAACTCCAACTCTAACTCAACTGTAGAGCTCTGAGCTTCCTTCTTCTCGACTTGGTCACAAGAAAGGAACGAGCTAGAACTGAGGATTGACTCACTTTCGTCTGGCACAAGCTAGCTCACGATTACTCACCCCACGTCTACTCAGACTACGGGAAAGTCAGCCAACCCCTGCGGTGCATCAAGGAAGCCAGGCCTTCCACAACCTGCTCACTGCATTCTTCATATCATTACACAAGCATCTCTTACGCTTTTACAGCATTCACCCGCGCACCGCCCTTTAGCGTGCGCCATTTCCGTTCATTGTGGAAATTTGCTGACTTGAGCGTCGGAGCGGCCTCGGTAGGAGAAATCCTGCCGGACCCCTGACCTCTTATTCGTTGTTTGTGTTGTGCAGGTCCAGGTTCATAGCGACGGAGACCGGACCCTTCGACGGATGCCGCCGCATGCTAAGGAATCTGAAAGCTCCCTAATCCGTGCGGTAACCACGGACTCGGGATGCAATAGTAATAATATTTTGAGTTAAGAAAAATAAATGTACAAGATAAGGACACAAGGAGGGAAACTAAGGGAAAGTTCATTAGCTAAAATAGGGAGCTGTAACAAAGGGCATTACCCATAATATGAAGGGGATTATATTAATATATTGATCCAATAAAAATATTTTTCTGATAGGAGACTCCAATAAGGAGTAAAATAAACGGGCAGTGTCAGAATGAAGAGGTTCATATGCAGATAGAGAAGGAGCCGAAAAAACACAAGATCCCTTTGAAACTGACATTAACATAAGATCTATAATTCAAAGTATTGATAAATAAAAAAGTCAAAAAAATAAAATAAAAATGATCACTTTTTTAAATCAAGGACACCCTATGTTGGCGCAAAATGGAAAGCATGATGACCGAGTGGATAAAACTCTTGACAGCAAACGAGCAAAAGCTCTCGAACGGACAGCTAAAAAGTAGAGATAGAAGAACGAGAGAAGACACATGAGATTTTAACGTGGAAAACCCTTATTCAACTAAGGAAAAAACTACCAAATAATACACTATAAAAAATGGATTGTTTACAAGTATGTTAGCTACACAAGTTCAAACAAAAGAAAAACAATCTCAAGTGTATATCTCACAATCTCTCTCTAAAAGTATTTTGCACTCTATCTTTACAACAAAGGCTTGCTCACGGCTCTCTCAAGGCTCACTCCAAGTCTGCTCTCAAAGACACGGCACAAGCACTCCAAGACTCACAGCAGCAGCACACACCGAACAAGGGTACAAGCCTTTATATACACAAGGGGCCTAGTGGTCACCCGGCCACCCTACTGGCACAAGGGTGGCAGGACCACGCCTCCTAGGCCTGCCATGACAGGCGCACACCCGACGTGTAAGAATGGCAGGCCTGACACCCTTGAAAGTTGCAGCCGCCTCAACATCCAATCAGAGTGGGTGAGCTGCCCACCTGCAAAACGCAGCTACAGTAGGCCTAAGAGAGAGAGAGTCAACACCTAGATTTCAGGGTCCTCGTCCATGTTCTCAGCAACCTCTCGGACATGACGCCTCTGATGAGTCCTCGTCCAATGATGACAGGCTTTTCGGACCACTCCAAATGTCCGCGTGCTTTGCTTCCTTTGAGTCTGCGGATACAAATGCCACGAGGGAGTGACCCCAACAAACTTCCCCTCACGACCGAGTGGGAGTGAAGTTAGTCAGACCGGCAATGTCACAACAAGCTTCCAACTTTCCCTTTGGCAAAACTTTAGTTCAATATGTAGAGCCATTATCAACTGAGCGGACCTTTCCAATTGATAGCTGCCCATCATCAAAAACATCTCTCACCCAATGATAACGCACGTCAATGTGCTTTGACCTTGAATGGAATGAGGAGTTTTTACACAAATGAATGACACTTTGACTATCATAGAGGACCTCGTACGTCTCTTGCCTTAGACCTAACTCTTGGACGAACATCTTCATCCAAGGCATTTCCTTACAGGCCTCAATCACGGCAATGAACTCTACCTCCGTAGTCGAGAGAGTGATGCACTTCTGCAACTTGGACTATCAGGAGACCGCCCCTCCCGTAAATTTCACCAAGTATCTGGACGTTGATTTTCGAGAATCAACGTCCCCGGCCATGTCTGCATCCGTGTACCCAATCAGCTAAGGCTTCTCTCCTCTAAATTGCAAACCCGTCTTGGAGGTCCCACGGAGATATCTAAAAATTCACTTTACTGTGGACCAATGCTCCATCCCTGGGTTTGAGAGAAATCTACTCACGAGGTCAACCGCATGAGCAATGTCCAGCCGCGTACACACGGCGGCGTACATTAAGCCGCCAACGGCCGAGGAGTAAAGAATTTTACTCATATGTCCCTTCTCAGTGTCCGAGGACGGACACTGCTGCTTGCTTAGCCTAAAATGGTTGGCTAAAGGGGTACTGACAGGTTTGGAGCTTTCCATGTTGAATCGCTGAAGCACCGTTTCAACATAACCTTCCTGGGACAGCCAGAGTTTCTTGTCTCCTCGGTCGCAAAATATTCTGATCCTTAGAATCTGCTTCGCCGGTCCGAGGTCTTTCATGGCAAAAGACTGCCCCAGTTGCTCTTTCAGCTCTTTGATCCGAGCATTATCCTGTCCGACAACCAGCATGTCGTTCACATAAAGGAGGAGGATGACGAAGTCATTTTTCGAGAATCTTTGGACAAAGACACAGTGGTCCGAAGTAGTCTTATGGCATCCTCGTTCGACCATGACAGACTCAAACTTCCGGTACCACTGTCTCGGAGCTTGCTTCAGCCCGCACAAGCTCTTCTTCAAATGACAGACCAGTCCTTCCTTCCCCTCAACCTCGAACCCTTCTGGTTGTTTCATATAGATCTCTTCCTCAAGATCTCCATGGAGAAAAGCTGTCCGGACGTCCAGTTGTTCAATCTCCAGATCCAAAGCCGCTGCCAATCCGAGCACCACACTGACCGAGGACATCTTCACAACATGTGTAAAAATTTTATCAAAGTCAACACCCTTGCGTTGGCCAAAGCCCTTCACCACAAGCCGTGCCTTGTGTCTTGGATAGCTCGAGTCCTCGGTCGTCTTCAGCTGGAAGACCCACTTATTTTTCAGGGCCTTCTTCCCCTTGGATAATTTAGCAAGCTCAAAGGTATGATTTTCATGAAGAGAGGTCATTTCTTCCTTCATGCCTCAAACCATTTATCTTTCTAAGCGCTGCGCATGGCCTCATTGAAATCTTTTGGTTCTCTAGCATCAGTGAGGAGGACGTACTCACTTGCTAGAAGGCGGATGGACGGGCGTTTCTTCCTGGATGACCGTCTCACAGGGGCCACCTCGGCCTGTTAAGGGGCCAGATCTTCAATTTGATTTTCCTGAGGCGCTGGAACCGCCTTACCATGGTTGCCAGCCACTCTTGATCCTCTGACATCGGACTCAAGAGGCACTGGATGGACGACATCAACATCAACTCTGTCCGTCCGGGAAGAATTGGGTTGAGACTTCTTCTCTTTCCCAATGTCCTCAATGGTCTCCTCCTCAACGAAGACCACATCTTAGGATCGGACCAGCTTCCTTTCCTTTGGGTCATGGATCCTATACCCAAGTTCGTCATCGCCATAGCCTAGAAAGACACATTGCTTTGTCTTTGGCTCTAGCTTGCTCCTTTCATTTCTCGGAACATGAACAAAGGCCTTGCAGCCAAATGTCCGAAGATGGTTGTAAGTTGGTTCCTTCCCGATCCAAATCTTCTCCGGAACTTCCCCGTCCAGAGGTTTACTTGGTGACCGGTTGATCACGTGGGCGGCCGCCTTCAAGGTCTTGGCCCAAAAGGATCTCGGAAGCCTGGACTCAGACAACATGCACCTGACCCTTTCCATCAGGGTGCGATTCATCCTCTCGGCCACGCCATTCAACTGTGGTGTCTTCGGTGGAGTCCTTTGATATTTGATGCTGTGAGTTCTGCAATAGGCATCAAACGTCCCAATGTATTCTCCACCGTTGTCGCTTCGGATGGCCTTCAACCTCCTCCTGGTCTCACGCTCAACAAGGACATGAAACTGCTCAAAGATTTTCGCGACCTGATCATTGGTCTTGAGCGGGAACACCCACAGCTTTCTCGAGCAATCGTCAATGAAGGAGACAAAGTAATATGCTCCTCCAAAAGACCTCTCCGGGAGGGGACCACACACATCCGTGTGGACGAGCTTTAGGATATCGGACCTCCTGGAAGATGCATCTCCTTGAAAGGAGACCTCAGTCTCTGTTGTTACAGGAGGTGACCTCCTTTTGGCCTGCGAGTCTAAGGACTCTGTGAACGTGGCCGAGCAGGCCTTTGATTGGGTGGTGGATTCTGGCGCATCCATTCATATCACCTCCAGGAGAGAGCTGTTCTCCGCTTGCACTCCGTGTGCCCTAGGAGTATTGAAGATGGGCAACATGGATACGTCTGAGATCATTGGACGTGGCGACGTCTCCTTGCTGACGAACAGTGGAGCTCGACTAATTTTGAGGAACGTTGAACACTTCCTCGATATTCAAATGAATATTATTTTAGTAGGACCGCTTGATGATAAAGGCTACTGCAACGTCTTTTGTGATGGCATGGCACAAGTACTCCAAGACTCACAGCAGCAGCACACACCGAGTAAGGGCACAAGCCTTTATATACACAAGGGGCCTAGTGGTCACCCGACCACCCTACTGGCACTAGGGTGGTAGGACCACTCCTCCTAGGCCTGCCATGACAGGCGCACGCCCGGCATGCCAGAATGGCAGGCCTGATACCTTTAAAAGTTGCAGTCGTCTCAACATCCAATCAGAGTGGGTGAGCTGCCCACCTGTAAAACACGGCTACAGCAGGCCTAAGAGAGAGAGAGAATCAATGCCTAGATTTCAGGGTCCTCGTCCATGTCGTCAGCAACCTCTCAGACATGACGCCTCTGATGAGTCATCGTCCAATGATGACAGGCTTTTCGGACCACTCCAAATGTCCGCGTGCTTTGCTTCCTTTGCGTCCGCGGACACAAATGCCACGAGGGAGTGGCACAAGCCTTTATATACACAAGGGGCCTAGTGGTCACCCGGCCACCCTACTGGCACTAGGGTGGCAGGACCACGCTTCCTAGGCCTGCCTTGACAGACGCACGTCTGGCGTGCCAGAATGGCAAGCCTGACACCCTTAAAAGTTACAGTCGCCTCAACATCTAATCAGAGTAGGTGAACTGCCCACCTGTAAAATGCGGTTACAGCAAGCCTAAGTGAGAGAGAGTCAACGCCTAGATTTTAGGGTCCTCGTCCATGTCCTCAATAACCTTTCGGACATGACGCCTCTGATGAGTCATCGTTCAATAATGACAGGCTTTTCGGACCACTCCAAATATCCGCGTGCTTTTTTTCCTTTGAGTCCACGGACACAAATGCCACGAGGGAGTGACCCAACACCCTAATATAGAAACATAAGCCAGATCAAAAGGGCTCCCTGTGAGAATAGAGATGATGAATTTGAAAGGAAGAAGCAAAACGGTATTACCAATAAATATAACTAATTCGTCCTCAGATTCGAATTGTTGTATAGATTAGAGAGTCAAGAATCGTCTGATGGGTCTAAAACGGATCCGGTCTTCGTATACTCTTAATGTGAACTCTGTGCAATATAACAAAGTGTGGTGAAAGGATTTGAAGGATTCAGTCTCTAATATATCATCCGACGCTCAAATTAATTTTTTTATTTGAGGAAAGAAAATTGAGAATGTAAGTACAAATACTTATATAAATGATTTTTATTTATGGTATGCGTTTTTTAGAAAGCGTCTTAATAAGAGAGTGTGTGTGCGCTTTTAGTATCTTAAGGTTGTCTTTTATTTGGTCGAGTATCGTCTACCTTTCCTGTTGAGAAGGAGGGGTTTATATAGAAGTTAGGAGGTAGTTGACTTTTTTTATCGGCTGATTAAAAAACCGTCAGGTGAATAAGACGTCATTTAGCTAGCGGTTCCAATTGGTGCCCAAAACCATTGAATCCAGATAATAGAAGGAAATCGCTTCGGTCGTTAATGTCGGTTCCATCTTCCTTCAAGGAGTAAACCCGTAACGTTCCCGGGTCATCTGCATGTAGATATTGTCCGCTTTGGGTCGGGAGAACTTCACAGCATCTCAAGCCAACACGCGACCCGCACGGTTTTGTTCCTGGAAGACGGAGTCCACCGCCACCAAAATACGTCTACAAGGGAAAGGTCTCCACGGCTTATAAAGCGTGCTTCGTTCATCTTCCCATCCGATGTGGGACACTACAATCCACCCCTTAGGGAGCCCAGTGTCCGCGGTGGCACAACGAACCGGGTTTCAGCTTTGATACCATTTATAATGTCCCCGGGTCACCTACATGTAGACATTGTCTGCTTTGGGCTAGGAGAATTTCACGACATCTCAAGCCAACACGCGGCCCGCACGGTTTTGTTCCTGGCAGACAGAATCCACCGCCCCCAAAATGCGTTTACAAGGGAAAGGTTTCCATGGCTTATAAAGCACACTTCGTTCACCTCCCCATCCGATGTGGGACACTACAAAACCAGTCAGATAGAGCCAACGAGTTTGTCTATTAATTTTGGACTGTAATTGGCAACTGGGTCTCCATTATTTTATGGGCCAAATTATTTGACTGGCTTTCTTGTCAAGCCGATAGCAACTATACTCATGACTAGCCCCCCATGCTGGGAGGCTTGAAGTTTTGCCTTCTGGTACAATGTCCAAGGGTAATCATTTATTCGAACTCATGCTCTTTGTCCGATGGACTTCATTGGCTAGTTGGATGAGGACTTTCAGTCCAATGAGCTCTATCAGACGATGACTATTAATCCGACAGAATTTATATATACTGTCAGTAACAGTAGTAAATGCGAGCTTCTTGGAGTCTCATGCTGTTCCAAGAACTGCGGCACTTATCATTACTGATTTTGGACGATTTGACGTACTGCACAGTCTAAAAAGTGTTGACATGTATCACCGTCATGATGAGGCGCATCTTTTTGAATCTTGCTCTCTACAACGTAGTTTCAACTCAAAGGGTCTAACTATAAATAGGCTCAAATCCTTTATTCCTTCATTTTTTCTGAAACCTTCCATTATTTACCTCTCTTCAAAATCCTTCTGCTGTCTTCTTCATCTTCTAAAACCCTTCATCTTCTCCAATGGCTCCTAGCATTAACGACATTTAGTTGGTTCATACATCGGCCGACGTCGACTACCTCCATACTTTGTATAAGATTCCGAGCCCATTGGTGTACCTTTTGCCTGGAGTTGGTGGTAAAGCCTTTTCTCCACTAGAAGGATATATTACCGTTTATAAGATCCATCTCAAATGAGGTCTCCGATATCCCATGGCACCAGAGTTGTACAGAATAATGATGGCACTCCATATTCCAGTCATCGATTGCAGCTAAATGCAGTTAGGTATTTAGTTTCTTTGTACATTTTTGCTCATATTCACAACCTAGCATTGGACACCAAGACTGTAAAGGTTATTCTTCATTTTTACCACGGAGCAGATTGGATTTCAGTCTTTCCATATCCTAATTTTGTATTGAGTGGGGAAAACCCTAACTCAACGAAGAGATGTAAGGACCGATTCTTCAATTTGGTGACTTCTTCTTGATGGGATCTCTCCAATGAGTGGGGTTAAATCTCTATATTTTCAATATTAAACTAATGGAGTATGAGAAGGAGTTGGTTAAAGCGTTGACAGATTTCCTTATGGAAAAAGTTGGTTCCTTCTGTGGGAATAAAAAGAACCAATAGTTGTTGACCGAATCCCTGACTTAGGCCAAATGAAAGCATGTATTAAAGGGGTTGAACGTGCCACCTGCACCATTGGTTTATGAAAGGAAGCCGAAGAGAAAGAAAAGGCCCCTCAAAATAATTGAGCCGTCAACCTAAGTCCTCGAACGCAAAGAGGTCTCGGTCGGGTCCTTCTCTAACGATGAAGCAACCATTGATCCGCTGGTAAGGAGAAAAAGACCATCGGTGAGGATGGACCCAATTTCTACATCTTCCCTAGCCTAAACGTTTGGGACCGTCGGATCAGATGAAAGTTGCAAGCTTTCAGAGTCCATTGTCAATACTGGAGCCAAAGATGTTCCTGTCCATGCTCCAACGCTTACTTCATTTGGGGTTCCGGCCGTTCTGTCATCCTTATTCGAGAAGCCCCTGCCTGATCTTCCTATCAGCTTTGTCGAGGGCACTTCCTGGATTAGCAATACTCAATCTGGGAAGGTCAAGGAGGTGCCTTTAATTGAGTTTCCAGAAGCTAGCATCCTAGAAGTGGTTATCCTGGAACTTCACACTGAGGTTATCGAGGTACCTTCCTCTGAGCCCCTAGTGTCTAAGGCAATAATTGAAGACAAGGCTGAAGGATGAGTCAAGGTGGTAGACGTGCCTCTCTTGGAGGCCTCCATGTCTAACATTGAGCCGAAAGCAGCTTCTGTAACAGTAGTCGAAACATCTAGTTCTAAGCCTTAGCGCTTGAGGCCGAGGGTGATGTTTTTGCCGGAGGGAGTATCACTTGTGAGAACCTCCAAAACCTAATGGAATTCAGGCTCTTAGGGCTCTGCAACGGCTACCTCAATCACCTCACTGACTTCTCCGGCAAAAACATCCCCATGGAGCTCTTCTTTCTCCAAGGTATTGGTCGAGCCTTTCCTCAATTCTTTTATTACTTTTTTTTTATAACTTCTAACTTGTTCTCTTCTTACAACTTTAAGAACTAGCCCATTATATCGTCTCTATTGCCAACCGCCTAGCTCACGATTATCTTAAGAAAGAGAAGTTCTTAACATTGGAGGAGCGTGTTTTTTGACTCAAACATGAGCTGTCTGAGACAAAGTAAAAGTATGCCCTCCTTCATGACCAAAATTTCAAACTGGAGAGTGAGTTTCGGACTTTCACTAGTTTGAATGATATTAGGCAGGTAATGGAGCGCAAATATTACGACAATATCGACCTCTATCGACACATCATCAAGATGGTAACTACTAGCATTCCTATTTCCATACTCCATCCTGGGAACGCTAGTGCTCGTCATAGCTCAGATGTTTTGTGTTGTCCCAAAGACGATATGAACTCCTAAGAGCCCTTTTCGGAAACTTTGTAGCCTCATCCTCCTCTAGAATAATTTTTTTTTTATCATTCTTATATTTATAGCATTTTTTATAATAATTTTTTTTTCATAAAGGTGTCAAATTTTCTCTCTCTCTTTGTTATTTCTACCTATATATATATATATATATATATATATATGTATGTATATGTATATATGTATATATAAGTTAGCCGAACATTATATACTTAAATGCCGGGCTCTTAAGATGACTTAATCCATCGCCCACACATGGCTTCTGCCGTTCAGACATGTCAGAGGGTATAAGCGCTCTTGTGTGTCTAAATTGATTTTTTTGGACCATAGTTAATTGACAATGCTGCTTTCCTTTAATTGGAGGTCTTTATATTTATGCTTGAAGGAAGCCCCCTAATTTTTTTAGTCTTCGACCTCATGAGGGCCACTTGATTTCGTAACCAAGTTTTACAGTTTGACCTCATTAGGGCTGCTCGATAACATGACTGAATTGTATTGACCATCAAGTGTGACTCGAGGGGGCAAGAGAATGGATCTTGCCTGACTTGGGAACAACTTAGGTCGTGTAATGTTATGAAATGAGAAACAAGCATTCACATAAACAATAAATAAATATTTTATTAATAAAATGTAATAAATTTTATAAGCACTCCAGATGATACAAATCAGTTTTACATGGTTAGACGTACATTTATCGATAGTATTTTTTGAGTGAGAGGTATTCCAAGTTTGAGAGACCAGCTTGCTATTCTGGGTGCATAACTTATATGCCTTGTTTTAAAGATTGGTTGAGACTAGGAATGAGCCCTCCCAGTTAAACGAGAGCTTGTTCCGGTCACTATTTTTACAGGTGGATTCAATACTTTGTAGCATTAAGTCTCCTACTTCAAATGGGTACGCTCTTACTTTCTTATTATAGTATCTAGCGATCCTTCGTTAATAAGTTGTCCGCAATCATGCCATGTCCCGAATTTCTTCAAGTTGGTCAAGGTTTTTCCAAAATCTTTGTGAGTCATTGAGCGAGTCAAAACATTCGATTCGGAGATTGACAATCTAACCTCTATTGGTATAATAGTCTCGGTCCCATGACATAGGTTAAAGAGTGTCTCTCAAGTTGATTCTCTGGGTGCGTCCTGTATGACCATAAGATAGATGACAGCTCATCCACCCATGAGCCCCTAACACTTTCAAGCTTCGTCTTCACACAATGCAGTAGTGTGCGGTTGGTAACTTCCACTTATCTGTTGATTTGTAGGTAGGCAACAGAAGTGTAAACCAACTTTATCCTCAAGTTAGTATAATATTTTGTGAACCACTTGCTAGTGAAATATGTCCTATTATCAGTCACTATGATTTCAAAAATGCCAAATCCGCATACTATACTCTGACGGACGAACTCTATTGCATTCTGCTTAGTGATCTGAGCCAGTAGAATGACCTTGACCCATTATGTGAAATAATTGATCCCGATGATCACGAACTGTCTCTACCTGGATGCAACAAGAAGGGATCCAAGGATATTGAGCTCCCATTATGTGAATGATCAGGGCGACTGTAAGGATCAGAGCTCTGTTTGTGGCTGATGGGTGAGATTCTCATGAATCTGGTAATTTTCACATTTTTGTATGAAATCAATTACGACGAGCTTCATGGTGCGCTAGTAGTAACCTTATCTCATGAGTTTGAAAGTAAGTTTCTTGCCTCCAATATGGAACAAGCAAATATCGAGGTGTATTTCTCCCGACACGTAATCAGCCTCTTCTGGTATGAGACACCGAAAGTGTGGGATGGATTACCCATGTCTGTATAAGTTTTCATCTATAATGATATACCAACCTGTTGCCTTTTTTACATATTTGGTTTCATCTGAGTTCTCTAGTAATGTGCCATAGGACAAGTATCTCATGTGAAGAGTCATCCAGTTATCAATATTAGCTATCTGCATTATCTCTGGCTCCAGGTTGTCTATACTAGGAATGTTGAGGATTTCACGCATTTTTTGTGCGTACTACTCAGGGTCCATGGTCACTGTGACCCTTGCCAATCAATCTACTTTTTCATTCTCTTCTCTTGGGATGTGGATTATCTCCACACCATCAAATACCAAAATCAAGTCTCAGACTTTGGATAGATACTTAGAAAGTTGTAGGTTGGAAGCCTCAAAATTCCCTTGGACCTAGTTGATAATAAATTTTGAGTCACTATAAATGATGAGATTCTTGGCTGAGCACTCTTTAGCTAATTAGAGTCTAGCAAGTAACGCCTCGTACTTTGCGACATTATTGGTCGTCAGGAATCTGTGGGTCATCGAATACTTTATTTCTAACTTATTAGGAATTCTCAAGACCACACTGGCACTACTGGCTGTTTGCATTGAGGATCCGTCCACTTGTAAGGTCAACGAAGGAGTACTCTGCTGATCGTCGGTCTTATTGAGGTCGAGAGTCTCTAGAATTGGGGTCGTTTCAACAATGAAGTCTGCTAGGGCGTGGCCTTTTAGGGTTGATCTCGGTCAAAATTTCACATTGAATTCGCCAAACTCAATAGCTCACTTGACCAGTTGTCCTAACATGTCCAACCTCTGTAAAATTTCTTTTAACAGTTGGTCTATTAAAATGATAATTTTATATTTCTAATAATACGGTTGGAGTTTTCGAGTAGAATATATAAGTGCTAGGGCCATCCTTTCAATATGAGAATACTGGATCCTCTGGTCGATCAATATCTTGCTAACATAATATATAAGCCGTTGTTAGTTGAACTATTGTCGAATCAAAACCGAGTTCAAAGTGGTGTCAGACACAATAAGGTACAAATATAGCTCCTTGCCTTTTTGAGGAGAAGTAAGAAGCATTAAGTTTGAGAAATACTCCTTGAGCTCTCATAATACAACTTCGCAGTCTGTCGTCCACTAGAAGCTGGTGGCCTCCGTCTTCCTCAACGCTTTGAAGAAGGGTAAAATATTTCTCCGCTAACTTAGCCAAGAAACGGGAGAACACTGTCAGTCTTTCGGTGAGCTTTTGGACTTTTTTCACAGTTTAAGGTGTGTTTATGTTGAGAATAGCATTGATTTTCTAAGGGTTTACCTCAATCCCTCGATTTGAGACAATGAAAATAAAAAACTTTTCCGAAGTCACTCCGAACGAACACTTTGTCGGATTGAGCTTCATTTAGTGTGTTTGGAGAACATTAAACGCCTCGTCCAGATCGTGAATATAGTCGTTAGTCGTTCTATTCTTGACGAGTATGTTGTCCACAAATACTTTCATATTCCATCCGATCTGGGCTTTGAATATCTTCTTGACAAGCCATTGGTAAGTGGCACCGACATTCTTTAATCCGAAGGGTATAACTTTATAATAGTATATCCCTTGGTTGATCATGAATAACGTATACTCATTGTCCTCTAGGCTCATGCGAATCTTATTGTAGCCCGAATATGCATCTATGAAGCTTAATAATTCATATTCGGACGTTGAGTTTACAAGTAGATCAATCACCAGTAAAAGAAAACTATCATTCGGACATGCTTTGTAATGTCGTAAAATTAATACACATCCTCCACTTCTAATTACTTTTCTTAACCAGGACCACGTTAGATAACTAGCCTAGATATTAGACCACCTTGATGAATCTAGTATTGAGCAGTTTCTTCACCTCCTCACGAATAGCAATCAGTTTTTCAACCGAATGACTCTTTCATTTCTATCGAATAAGTTATGACCGAGATTTAGGTCTAACTTATAGACCATTACTCTAGTCGATATTTCTGACATGTTGTTACGTGTCCAAACAAAAACGTCAGAATTCTATTGGAGAAAACTGATAAATTGACCTCAGAGGAGTTATGATAGAGAATTTTCTATCTGAACATATTTTTCTAGATCACTAGGGTCCAAATGAATCTGACCTGTAGATTCTTAAAACTAGACTTGTAATAATATTGTTTCGTCATGGAAGTCGAGGTTCTCTATTGGTTGATCGGAGGATATTTGAGTGATTTGGGGCAAGTAACATGTTCGACCGGTCATTTGATCACTAAAAGCCTCTCTTATACCGTACGGAGTTAGGAATTTCATCTTTAAAAGCAGGATCGAAATCACTAACCCAAAAGCTGTTAAACAGGAACGTCCGAGGGTGGCGTTGTAGACCTAGGGAAGGTCTACTACCAAGAAAAAAAGTATCTTGGTGGTCATTTTTGGATAGGTATCCAGCGTAATTTCGAGCTGGACGAGTGCAACTTAACTTCAAGGTGGCCGTCTTCGTCCGATGTAACTTCAAGATGGATGATCCACTGAATAGGTACCGATTTGTTATCCAGTCCATACAGGGGTCCCATGGTGGGTTTCATCTTACTTCTTTTTAGTCCTAATTTAAAATAAATATCAAGATAAAGTAAATTCCTTAAACTTTTATTATCAATAAATATTCATTTTAACTGGTAGTCTACGTTACTATCAGAGACGAGTACAGATACAACCAAGGGATCCGAATATTGGAAAGTTACTTGATTTATATCTTCGTTACTAAAACGAATGACATCATCCCTAATTTCTACCCTTAGCTTCTTGTGATCGGCAACCAATTTGTAGTACTTCGGGGTATCATCCCGTGCTGGTTGTGTCATAATTATGTTTACGCCCTGCTATTACTTGATTTCTTTGCTACTCGGCTTCATCCCCGTTTACTCCTCTGGAGGTCTTTTCGAGTCTTTGTAAAAAAGGGGTAAGGTATCCTTTCTGGATCAACTCTTCAATCTCCTTCTGCCGCATCTGATAGTTTTCTATGCTGTGGCACCCTCACCGATAGTAGTAACAATATTTTATCTGATCACCTCCATCTAGGTTCTTTAATACCTTTCATCATTTGAAGAATTTTCATCCTGAATCTACGTCAGGATGTTGGTGTCAGAATCATTCAAAGGAGTCAAGTCCAGGGGCCTGAACTCCCTTCGTGTTGTCGGCTCTGACTTATACTACTTCCTTGGTCTTTGGGAGCCCATGTGGTCCTCATTCTTCCTCTTTTCATCCATCGTCCTTAACAAAAATGGCCTACACGCTCTAGCATTTTTGTCTTATTGGCCTCTTTAGCCGCTATATAGACTCAGGCAATGACCTCGACCTCTCTGAAAGTTTGTGGGTCTTTATGTGCCAGATATTTGATGAAGTCTCCAAAGGGGGCACGGGTTAGGGTCTTGGGAAACAATATACTACGCAAATCTTAAAAATTGGATATAAAACCAATATATATGCATGCTTATGACATGAGTTTTATAAAATATAAACTTATACGGGTATCGGAACGAGAATACTCAAGGAAAATGAAACAAAAAGTGCAAAAAAGGAAAGAAAAGTATATGGGTGCACTTGCCTCTTCCCAATTTACATCTTCCTTAACTAGCTCGAATCCGGAATCTAACCCAAAAGCCTCGATTTTCACCTTCTCTCCCTATTCTCCACACACTCTCTCTCTCCTCTCTCCCAAATCTGCTCAAAAATTGAGTAAAAATGAGCAATGCGTGCTTAAATACCCGTATTGGCGTTCAAATGTGTGTCGGGCACGCTTCGGGTGCATCTGCACTGGATCTAGCACTCGAGCTTGTGTCTGGCATGCTTTGGGCACCCCTCTACTGGAATTTGCACTCGAGAGGGGGCTCAAGCATGGGTAAGGCTTGGGACATTCTTGCAGCAAGCCAGCTTTGCACACATGCTGTTTAGGACTAATTTCGACCCTTCTAATTTAAAATTTAACATCCTTGGATCTTAATTTTAATTATATTAACTTAATAAATTACGATTATCATAATTTAAAGCTCGAATCTTATTTACGGATTAACATTTTAAGGTTTACAATGCCGGTTCTCGATTTTGCCAATTCTGGGTCTTTGGGATTTTCAATCCAATTTCTCCCATGTACTTTAACTTTGATTCATTTATATTAACTTAATTATTCCTAATTATCATATTTTAAAAACTGATACCTTACACTTTCTTCCTCTTTTCCTTTGCTTGGAAGTCACTGTTTGGGAGGTAGAAGATGGAGCCCCCTTCGGCTGCTCGTCAAGCCGTGTACAAATTGTCTGGACGGCTTTGAAGACATCGTCCATTCTAATTGCAAGTACTCGCACAGAAGAGTCTGGATGATCATCCACCTGACTGCCCATAGGAGAGTAGTTGCCACATGATGTAGGATCTCTGATTGGTGTACTGACTTGTGCTCGTATGTTCACCATGTTGGTCTTTACGGAAGTGTGGTAGTAAGACTTTTTAATCACTTTCCATAGACGGCGCTAATAATACATCCTCGAATTTGAATTATTGTACGGATTATAGAGCCATGAACTGTCTAATGGGTCTGAAGTAGGTCCGGTCTCCGTATGCTCTTAATCTAAATTTTGTACAACATAATAAAATACAATTAAAGTATTGACAGGAATTATTTTCTGATATATCCTCTAACGCTCAAATTAATATCTTTATTTGAAAAAAGAACAGAAAGGATGCAAGTGCAAATACTTGTATAATTGATTTTTGTTTGTGGTGCTCTTTTTAGGAAGTATCTTTATGAGAGTGTGTGTGTATGCTTTTAGCATCTTAAAGTTGTCTTTTATTTGGTTAAGCGTCATCCCCATTTCCTGTTGAGAATGAGAGGTTTGTATAAAAGTTAGGAGATAGTTAATTTTTCGTACCAACCGCTTAAGAAACTGTCGGGTAGATAAGATGCCGTTCAGTTGGTGGTTCTAATTGGCGCCCGAAACCGTTAAATCCAGATAAGAGAAGGAAACCATTTCTATCGTTAGTGTTGGTTCTATCTTTCTTCAATGAGTAAACCGCTCAGATAGGGTCAACGGATTTGCTTATTGATTTTGGGCCATATGGGTTAATTTGATCTCCATTCTTTTACGAGTCAAGTCTGTCACGATTTAGTAATACAATATATGTTGGTCAAAAATAAAATTTAAAATAAGATATTTTATTAACCATAAAAATTCAATCTGAGCGTGACAATTAGAATACATACAGGATCCAACATAATAAAATTTACACAATACTTCATCAGATAGAAATCGGGATAATAAAATATATGATCTGCTATCCAAATATCACAAGGGAGGTATTCAAATATACAACAATTTTAATATTTCTCATACATGAGCCAAGGCTCTCATCCGGCCATAAATATATCATCGAGATCATAAACACATCCAAGATGACCCCAAAACACCATTCCTTACGACTTTTTCTCTAATACCACATCTATTACAACCCAATAAGACAATATACGTAGGTCAAAAATAAAATTTAGGATAACATATTCTAGAAACCATAAAAATTTAACCCGAACATGACAGTCCATACATATACACAAATATACTTATATATCATCCGGGTGTTTGAAAATTCTCCAAATCATAAATACCCGTGTAAAACCACTACATGACTAATAAAACATATATGCATGCATAGAATAAAAAGATTTGGATCTATAAATATAAAATCAAGGCAAGTATCCTCTAACCTTATCATTGGTCTGATTTTGTGCCTGATGATATTTGACTACTATTTTGATATTTTACTAATATGTATATTATTTTTATACACACAAATCTATTTATTCTGTATATGTATGTATATTTTACTGATTGTATGGTGGTTTTACACCGGTATTTATGATTTGGAGGATTTTTGAACACCCGAAGGTATATATGTATATTTGTATACCTGCATAGATTATCATGCCTGGGTTTAGTTTTTATGGTTTGTGAAATATGTTATCTTAAATTTTATTTTTGACATAAATATATTGTATTCCTAGGTCATAACAAAATTCTTTGACGAGTTTTCTTCTCGGGTCAATTGCAACTATACCCATCAATAACATCAAAACTAATCACAATGATCATAAAGTATTTTTTGTAATATGTCATTTCATATCATTATTTTTCCCTCCTTTTTGATTTTTTTTTATTTTTCTAACAAAAAGGCTGAAAGACCAAATGACAAAATGAGCATGCACGCCATCTCCACCCCAAGAGCTTCAATTAAGGAGCGTCAAGAGAACTCCAATATATCCAATATAGCTTTTTGTTATTTGAAGAAGCGAAAACCTTAATGAAAATCATCATTCTAGAGACGGTTGAGGTGATAAAACCTACCGTGATGGAAGGTTGGCCAAGATCTATTTCTTGTGCCAAAGGAAATACACCGAAGCAGTGATAACAAACCTATAAATAAAATATTTGATGCACTCTTTTCCATTTAAGTGTTGCCACATCTGATGTTATTAATCCAATAAAAGTAATATCAATCCAATCTAAATTTCTGGTAGATATTGAATGTGATTGTTTTTTTCAAGAGGCAATGTGATAGATAATTTTATCCACAAGTGTTTTACAATAAGAGGCACAAAGAAAGCATCAAAGTAATTTTATTGATTTAATTTTAGATTTTGTAAAAAATTTATTAGATTTATTCTAATTCAATATCGTGTAATACATATATAACAATTATAATTACTTTAAATCTTTTAATGTTTTAGGATATATGTTTATTTATCACCATAAATATAATAAATTTTACTTACTAAATTATTTTTGAAATTGATTCCAGGGAAGATATAGAAGGGTAGAGATAAGATAACTAATACACTATTTATTATAGGCGAATTTAAGCTAATTTCAAAAGGGTATTTTAGTAATTTTTCTACCGGAAATCAATAATTAGTTTTATTATTTAAAAATATCGTATAGGATTTGCAGTAACTTTAATATATATTTTTGTATATAATTAAAATGGTAAAAATTAAATAAATTAGTGTATTAAATATTATAATTAATTTATTCATTAAAAGTTATGAATGTATAATGAAGTATCGAAATTATCACGGTGAATATTAAAATCTTTTTGTCTCATTTGGAACAAAATGGGTATGCTTTGAAAGGCCTCATGCTCAGCTTGTTATTGCTTCTCACGCTATCGAAAAAAGTAAAGACTTTGATAAATTGAAGATCGAAAAATTTGTAAGATCTCTTCAAACTTATAAGCGCACACTTTCACAGTCGAGGAAAACCAAATCGATTGCTCTAAACTCTGTTAGGGAAGATAGAGACCGTGACACCGATAAGGCGTCAAATAACAATGAAGATTTTACCTTATTTGTTAAAAATTTTAAAAATTCTTGAACAAAAATAAATCTTCCACTAACAGACCAAATGAGGATTCTAAAAGATCTCTTAAACTTGATAAAAAAGATAATGTGCTATTAAAGAATCCAAATCGAAAAATATCCGAAAAGTTTAATGTCACGAGTATAAAGGTTTTGGCCATTATTGTGCCGAATTCCTAAATCTTAAATGCCAACAAGGTCAAGTTTTAAAAAGCTAATGTGACTTTGAGCGATGGTAAGGAAAAATATATTAAAAGGTGCACTGAAGAGGGCCCTGTCAAATGCATGGCTTTTATGACCTTGATGTATGAAAATGATAAATAGTTAGAAGAAACTCATAATCAATTCGATGACTAATTGTTTAAGGAATGCTTACAGATCAAGAAAACTAATGTCTCTTTAAAGTATAAACTGACTAAAATAAAAAAAGAGTTAGTTCTAAAATTCGAGTTAGATATAAAAGTTCAAGAAATAAAAAAATTGAAAAGCTTTTTTACTGAAAAAATCACGGCCCTTGAATCTGATCTTGAGACTACTTGAAATGATTTTAAACAATTTTTAAATGGGTCAAAACAACTGGTTCATATGCTCAACTTGAGAAAACTCAGAAGAAATAAATCCGGTTTGGGTTATTCAAATAAAGCCTTAAAAACCAATACCAAGACACTCAAATTGTATTTATCCGAGCCACTTCCATACCAAGACAAAACAGCACTTTGTTTGACCGTATTGATTAGTCGTCGAGAGTTTCCCTTGAGAATTGGGTCAATTTTCAAAACGTTAGGAATAAATCGTATAGTTCAGACGTCAAGACTAAATATGTACCAACATGTCATGGGTGCGGAACTATTGGTCATATGCGCCCCTATTGCCCCAAAACATTGTAGCAAAATATTTTTCGGTAAAATCCAAAAGTAGAGTTTCTCATTCATCACATCAACCTTCTAAATGATGAAGTGATAAATTTAAACAACACTATAAAACGTGGTAAGAAAATATGGTTCAAGAAAAGGGAGCTCCATTACCCTTTGATTATTCGTGACAAAAAGAGTGAGTAGTTTTTTATTTTAGGGGTAGAGGAAGTAGGTCTTGCTTTTTGGAAAAGGTTATCCTTGTTAGGAAGAGTTTTCTTTTTATGGTAACTTATTACCTTTTATGATTATTTTTATTTAACCCCTACTATTATATTACTGCTATTATCTATGTATGTCCTAACCATGGTTGTCCAGAAATAACAGTTTTCAGTTCTCCCCTGGCGCACATGCTCGGCCGCTTCCGAAGTTTCTTTTTATATACTTCATTTTGTATTATGTCAATTGTATCAATGCATTTTTTTTGTATGCGGGTTCTATCTCGATGGTATTTGAATCCATGATTTGCTTGTATTTTATTTTATTTTTTTACATAGGTTTTTGTCACGGAATTGTCAAAGGGGGAATGTTAGTCATATTTTGTGTTGGCATATTTTGTGATTGTATAGGGTTATTTATTTAGTCACTGTCGACGCGCTCGATAATTGTAACAATATATTAGCTTTGAAAATTCTCATCAATTTTATGCCTGAAGGCCGTTATCGTCACATCCTCAGCGTTCCTGCCTCCCTATCTTCCGTTTTAACCTTCTCCGAGACCTGCGCCCGATTGACCCCAGAGGTGCCAAAGAGGCGCCCCGCACTTGAGGTGTGCCCAAGGTACAACCGAGGTGCGTTTTCCAGAAGTGTGCGCTCGAAACAAACCCAGGGCGCCAACAAGGCGCGTTTAACAGAACTAGTGCGCTCGAAGCATGCCCGGTTCACACTCAAGCGCCAGGGCTTGAATTCCCTGAACCCTAGCAGGTGCTCACCGCGCGCTTGAGCAACGCTTAAGCCGTTCGGGCCTTTTGTGCCTAACGATTCTTTTAATTTTGAATCCATTCGGGTTTCTCTATATATATGACTCTTTCTTCTTCATCCCTAGGGTTTCTGAAAGAGAAAATTTAGACACCGAAACGTCTACGTTCATTACTTTGTGAAAAGAGTTTATGCCCACCGGAGAAAGTTCCACCATTTACATGTATTAGCTTGATAAAACTTTCTCATCCTCCCATATTATTGAACACACCTTTATTCTTGCTTACAATTCCTCGTGAGTGATGTGGGGGGCGTAGTAACGAGTTCCAACGGTTCGTCAATAAAAATTGAAGTGAAAATCGAAAGGTGTTTGGTTCTGTTATCGTGGATAAATCCAAGGAGTTCCTTGGTAGGGATCACAAGACGGGAGTAAATCGGTTAGGTTAGCGTGTCTATACTACTCGATTTGTAAGTTGATTTTCATAGTGGATTTCTTCTTTGGCCGTTAAAGCCCGGTGGGTGTTTCTCGATTACTATGGGTATCGAGTTTTTCTTTCGTCACCAAAAAAATTATGTCATTTTATAATTGCTTATTGTCATATAATATTTATACATGTTATTATTCATATTATCTAGATACATATATTTTTTACTTATATTGAATATTTAATTTTGTACTACTTTTGTTAAATTTTGTACGGGGTCGAAACATTATTGTATAATTTGGGACGAAACGTCCTTTTTCAAAAAGAATATAATGTTTTTTCTTTGCACCTTACCTTCAAGGTATTTCTCTTTTGCCTACAACAAAATTTATTTTTTTAATATTATATTTAAATTATTAAATTTATATTTAAAAATTTATACAGTGAGGTTTAGCCTTCCTCATTTAAGTAAAAAGTTTAAAAATGCATAGCCTCATGTGCAAACCTCAAGAGCCAATCCAAGGCAGTAGGCAACAGCTTCCTCCCAAACCAAAAAGCATGCTGTGATGATCCTGGCATTATACTCATTCTTGTTCCCACCCCTCAATCTTTTCAAGAACTCAACTGTCACGTGATTCAAGCTATACTTAGCCGGGTGGCTCTTGTTCGATTTCTTTCTAGCAAATTTCATATTGGAAGGATTGGCAAATAGTGCTCATTCATGTAGCATGAAACCTTGTAGTATCTTTTAAATAAGGAAAAAAGTTGGTCGGAGATGATTTTGATGGCTAGATCCTGATCAATCTCGCGAGCCCTTTTTCTACTAGTCGGCCATGGTGCAAGGATGCATGCGGTGCTTGGACTGTCCATGGCCCGCTCGGCTTGGTTAATCGTAGACCTCAACGTGAGTTTGGGTGGAATTTATGATATAAGAGTAAATGGTGGAGAAGTTGAAGAGGGGAATGCATGACTCAGAGAGAAGAACAAAACGTTGGTCGGAAACGCGGAGGAGAGCATTGGCTACTAGGCGAAGTTCAGCTTCAATCATGTTACAGATCTAGTCCGGAGTTCAGACGGATATGGAATTGCGGATCCGGTCCAATGAAGGAATGAGGTGATTTTTGCTACTCCGTCTTCTCGAACTCACGTCCTGTACAACACAACAGTAGACAAGATGGTCAGCAGGCCAATGGGGCTAAATCCCCAAAGGCACTCCGACGCTCAAGTCAGTCATTTGCCTTTTTTGAGAGTAAAAGGGAAAGAGTTAATTTTATTCTTCTTTTAGATAATTAGAGAGAGAGTTTTTTCTGGACCGAAAAGAAGTCTCTTTCCTCTGAGGATTACCTTTCCTTTTATAGGGCTTCCTTTTCAGTTTCGTAACTTATCCGGAGAAGTTATACTTCTCCGGATAAGTGCATTTGGTTTTTTCCAACTTCCGTTGGTTTCTTAACCTCCCACTCCGGGTGGTTTCTTAACTTCCCACTCCGGGTGGTTTCTTAACTCCTCCGGCTGGTTATGGCGGTTCTCTTACAAAACCGAACAGTAGAAGTTATTAGGAGTTTCCATATTTTCATTCCCCGGGTGGCTTATCAGTTATTCGGGTAATAATACCCATCACTAGCCCCCAATGCTAGAAGATTAAAATTTTAACTTCTAGCATGTTTTAGTAATGGGATTGACTATTTAGAATTTTTTCAGGTTTTTATTGCTCCGGACTTACTTATTCCATTTTTCTGGTCACTCCTGATTTTTACTCCGGATCTGGTGACTCCCGCTTTTTGATCACTCCGGGTATTTTTTACTCCGGATTTGGTGACTCCCACTTTTTGGTCACTCCGGATTTATTTACACCGGATTTGGTGACTCCCGCTTTTTGGCCACTCCGGATTTATTTACACCGGATTTGGTGACTCCCGCTTTTTGGTCACTCCGGATTTATTTACACCGGATTTGGTGACTCCCGCTTTTTGGTCACTGCGGATTTATTTACACCGGATTTGGTGACTCTCGCTTTTTGGTCACTCCGGATTTATTTACACCGGATTTGGTGACTCCCGCTTTTGGTCACTCCGGGTGGCAATTAGCTCTGACACGGTCTTAGCTGGTAGGCCACGTGTTGATCATCGCGTGGTAACTTCTGTAACCGCCGTTTTGAGTTGCAAATGTCTTTCCGACACGTGTCATCTTCATCATTTTTGAATTTGAACGGACACGTCCCTTCAAACCTATAAATTAGGGTTTTTCCCCCGTTTTTACGTTACTCTGTTTTTACCTTCCTTCTCCTTATTTCTCTGTACTTTATTTTCCTTCTTCCTGCTTCAATGGCGTCTAAAGTTGAGTCGATTAAATCCGTTCTTACCACTGAAGAGATGGAGAAGATCATTTTCCAGTACAAGATTCCAAGTTCATATCTGCGTTCGATACTGAAGGAGACCGATAGAGTCGATTCTCCTCCAACTGGATATGTCACGGTATACGAAGCGCATTTGAAGAGTGGCCTTCGTTTCCCCCTCGCATCAGAACTTCAAATGATTTTTTCTGATTTAGGCGTGTCCATCGCACGATATCATGCGAACGCCGTGAGATATCTCTGCAACCTCTGTATATTTTTTCGTCTTCGAGGTACAACCCTTAATACCTCAATTGTTAGAGCTTTATTTAAATTTTGTCAAAATGGGGATTGGATATCCCTATCTCCTCGAGACTTGAATATTAGTGGGGTCATCATCGATACGGTTAAAAATTGGAAAGACCGTTTCTTTTTCCTTGCCGTTCCTCAATCTGGAATTTCTAACGCCTGGGGTAAAATCCCTGAATCTCTTTCTGGCAAGCTATCCCCAGAAGAAGAGGAGTTGGTGAAACCTCAAATAAAGATGATAAAATCCAACATGTAGTCATTTTTTGATAAGGGACGTTTATTTACTCCCGAAATTTTTGCTTTAGCCAAATGGGGGTCTTTAACTGAAAAAGTTGGAACTTCAGAGCCATCTCCCAAAAAACTTAAAAGGAAAGCGAAAGATGCCGCGCCAAGGGGGCGTAAACGTCTGGTTGTTTCACCCAGCCAATCTCCTTCCTCTGATATTGCTGAAGTTGGCCCCCATATGACTGAACGGTTAAAAGGGATACAGGAAGAAAATCCTGTTAGTGAATCTTTGGCTGCCTCTGAGATGGGAACTGATGAAATGGCTATCGTTCCATACACCATATCAGCTCCGGGCCCAAGGGAATCTTTTTCTGGTCCGGTTGATGCAGTTGTTGAAGGGCCTACTGAAGAAACTCCCACTCCGGCTGTTACTGACCCTACTCCGGTTATTTCTGCTCCTACTCCGGTTATTTCTGCTCCTACTCCGGTCTTACTTACTCCTACTCCGGCAGTTTCTGCTCCGCCTTTTCCTCAAGGTTTAACTGATCCGGCAACTCACTCTCCTCTCCGGAGTTCATCTGGTCTGGATCCGGAACAAGCTCCGGCCTCTTCACGCCGTTTACCTCTGAAGACTGCAACTCAAAAAGCTTGCTATATCACAGTAAGATTCTCAAAAGAGCTTTTCCCTTCTCTTTTCCCCTTTTTTTTTACCTACTCCTGACTGATCCTTGTGCTTTCAGAGCGAGAAGATGGGTGAGATTTTAAATCTCTGTTTAACCCAACGTGACTTAAAGATGGAGCATCTTGAGAAGGAAATTCAGAGACTTGAACAAGAGCGAATAGATCCGTCCGTTCTTGAGGGAATGAGAAATCGGGCCAGTGCTGATGCTGCTAAGATTGATCTACTCCAGAAGCGGATCTCTAGTATGGAGCTGGAGTTGCAGAAAGCCAATGAAGCTTTGAAGGCGTCTCAGGAGCATGCATCCAGCCTGAGAAGCGACAATGCAAAGTTGGGAGCGGAACTCATGGTCCGACTTAAGCCCGAAGAGGTCCGTCCAACTTTGAATGCTAGATTTTTGGACGGAATCCTTTTATGCCGGCAGATTGCTCCTAAGTTGGATCCAAACTTTCCGGTTGGCTTTTTTGATCCAAGGAATCTGGGAGCTCGTCTTCGATCGGACTTGATAGAATTTTCAGAGTTTGGTGAGCTTTCAACGCAGTCCTCATCAAGCTCTCCACATCAACTTTAATTTTTATTAATGATGTACTGATGATAAGGAAAAATGTATTGGAAATCCTTTTTTGAATGGAAAGAAACATTTTAACTTTATTGAAAGAATTTTTTCAAGTGCATTGTATTCCAAGTTCTAGGCACTAATTTTTCATTCAAGGTGCGTAATTTATAAGCATCATTTCTTAATACAGCAGAAACAATAAACAGACCTTCCCAATTGGGAGATAACTTATTTCTATTCGTAATTTTTCCGGTGGCTTGTATGCTTCTCAAAACTAAATCTCCCACGTCAAACTGTCGCGCTTTTGTTCTCTTGTTGTAATATCGTGCGATCCGTTGTTGATAAGCGGCAGTCCGTACCCTTGCTGTTTCTCTGGATTCCTCCAATAAGTCAAGATTTTCTTTTAGCCGTTTTGAATTGCTGTGAGAATCAAAATTTTCTATCCGGAGGCTGGGCAAGCCTATCTCAATTGGTATCACTGCTTCGGTTCCGTAGCATAAACTGAATGGCGTTTCTTTTGTTGACTCTTTAGGAGTCGTCCGGTTTCACCACAAAATTGACGGCAACTCATCAGCCCAAGAGCCCCCTGCTTCCTCCGTTTGGTTTTTAAACCATGTAGTAAGATCCGGTTAGTTACTTCTATTTGGTCGTTTGCTTGTGGATAGGCAACAGAGGTGTGTGCTAACCGGATCTTCAAATTTGAACAGAACTTAGTGAAGCACTTCCCTGTAAACTGGTTTCCGTTAATCGTAACTATCGTTTCCGGAACTCCAAACCGGCAAACAATGTTTTGTTGCACGAACTCCGTCGCATTATGTTCAGTTATTTTTGCCAAGGGAGACGCTTCCACCCACTTGGTAAAATAATCTATTCCGACTATTATAAACCTCCTTTGTCCAGCGGCTACTGGGAAGGGTCCCAGTATGTCCACCCCCATTGCGCGAACGGCCATGGTGCTTATAACGATTTCAGTTCGGTCGGAGGTGCGTGAGGTATGCTTCCATGGATTTGGCAGTTTTCACATTTCTTGACAAAGTCAGCAGCATCTTTTTTCATTGTTGGCCAAAAATAACCTTGTCGAATCAATTTGAAGGTAAGATTCTTTCCTCCTATATGGGACCCGCAAATCCCAAGGTGGACCTCACCAAATGCATAATCTGCCTCCTCCGAAGTTAGGCATCTCAAATATGGGACGGAGTACCCACGATGGTACAGTTTTCCATCAATGATAACGTACCAGCCAGCAGTTTTCTTTATTTTCTTTACTTCGTCCGGATTTTCTGGAACTACTCCGTCAGTTAGGTATCGATAATAAGGAGTCATCCAGTTTTCATCACTAGTGACTTGTAGGATATCTTGATCTACTTCTTCAATACTTGGAGTAGTTAAAACTTCTCTCATACTCCGGGAGTATTGCTCCGGATTTTCTATGGCTGCTGCCTTTGCTAACTGGTCAGCCTTTCCGTTTTCCGTTCTAGAGATATGGTGCACGTCGATTTTATCAAAATCTTGAAACGCACTTCTCACCTTAGCAAAGTATTTTGCTAAACACGAATTTGATACTTCAAAGTCTCTTCGAACTTGATTAACCATTAGTTCGGAGTCACTGTAAACCGCAACATATTTTGCTGAACATTCCTTGGCCAACCGAAATTCGGCCAACAGAGCTTCATATTCAGCTATGTTATTTGTCGTTGGGAATGAAAGTCTTAGTGAATATGGAATTTCCATTCCTTCCGGAGTTCGCAAAATCACTCCGGCTCCGCTTCTTGATTGCGTAAAAGATCCGTCCACGTACATCGTCCATGGAGTGGATAATTCAGTCCGGTCGATCCTTTGATCTTCTGCTTCATTATTTTGGGCTGAAAAGGAAGTTTCAACCAAAAAGTCAGCCAAAGCCTGCCCTTTTATTGACGGTCTTGGCTTGTACTCAATATCGAATTCTCCAAGTTCGATTGCCCATTTGACCAGTCGGCCTGATGTGTCCAGCTTTTGTAAAATCCCTTTAAGAGGTTGATCTGTGAGGACGGTTATCTTATGGGCTTGGAAATACGGCCTTAGCTTTCTTACTGAATAAACAAGCGCTAGCACTATTTTTTCGGCGTGTGTATAACGGCTTTCCACATCGGACAGCGTTTTACTGACACAGTAGACCGGTCTTTGAACATCCGTCTGTTGCTGGATTAAGACCGAATTTAATGCTGCATCAGAAACCGCCAGATATAAAAATAACTCCTCTCCCTCTAATGGTGACGTCAGAAGAGGAGGGCTGGCTAAATACTCTTTTAAATTTTAAAAAGCGGCTTGGCATTCTTCAGTCCACTGAAAACCATTTGCTTTGGCTTCTCTTAAAGCTTTGAAAAATGGTAGGTACTTTTCTGCCGATCTGGATAAAAATCGGGAGAGTGCTACTAGCCTTCCTGTAAGCTGTTGAACTTCTTTTATGGTTTTTGGCGGACTCATTTCTGCAACCGCCTTTATTTTTTTCGGATTGGCCTCAATTCCTCGCTTTGAAACGATAAATCCTAAGAATTTGCCTGAAGATACTCCGAAAGCACATTTGGTTGGATTTAATTTCATACGATGTTTCCGGAGCACTTCAAAAGCTTCTTCCAAATCGGCGGTGTGATCATCCATGGCTCTACTTTTAACAAGCATATCATCTACGTACACCTCCATGTTTCGGCCGATCTGGTCTGCGAACAATTTGTTCACGAGCCTTTGATATGTTGCTCCGGCGTTCTTTAATCCGAACGGCATTACTTTGTAACAGTAAGTACCTTGGTCGGTCATAAAGGAGGTGTGTTCTTCGTCCTCCGGGCTCATGCTAATCTGATTATAACCGGAGTACGCGTCCATAAAACTGAGAAGTTCATGTCCGGAAGTTGAATCTACTAATAAATCAATCCTTGGCAAAGAAAAACTGTCCTTTGGGCAGGCTTTATTCAGATTGGTAAAATCAACGCACATCCTCCACTTTCCGTTGCTCTTTTTTACCATAACCACATTAGAAAGCCAGTCCGGATACTGGACTTCCCTTATGAAACCGACATCCAGTAAATTTTTCACTTCCTCCTTGATTGCAATAAGTTTTTCAACCGAGTAGTTCCTTCTTTTTTGTCTAATCGGTTTGTGATTAGGATCCAAACTTAATTTATGGACCATCACTTCGGTTGGAATCCCAGGCATATCAGATGATGTCCAGGCAAAGACATCCTTGTTCCGCCGGAGGAACTCAATTAACCGCCCACGAACTGGTCCGGTCAATGAGTTTCCTATTTGCACGCATTTTTCCCGATCTGCTGGATCCAACGGAATCAAATCAGTAACTTCTCCGGACTGTGCTTGTTGCAACGTACTTTCATCTCGATAATCAAAATCTTCCACAGACCGGTCTTGAACATTTTTCTCCACTTGGGATAAATAGCATGTTCGTCCGGTAACTTGATCTCCCAATATTTCTCCAACACCATTTAATGTTGGAAACTTCATTTTTAAATGGGGAATAGATGTTACCGCTCCAAAAATTGCAAGGCAGGGCCGACCCAGAATTGCGTTATAAACTGAAGGCAGGTCCACTACCAGAAATGCTAGTTCGTGGGAAGCAGTTCTTGGGTAAGTTTCCAACGTAACCTCCAATTGGATGGTTCCTTTGACTGTGACCGGTTCATTTCCCACTCCGTACAGTGGTCCATTGGCTGGCCGGAGTTGATTAATTTTTAAACCCAACTTAATGAAAGCATCAAAATAAAGCAAATTACTAGAGCTTCCATTATCAATAAAGATTCGTTTCATCTGGTAATCCACGTTACCATCAGAAACTAAAGCTGATACAACTAATGGATCTGAATGTGGGGTCCTCACATGATCCATATCTTCCTTACTAAAACAAATTACATCATTACTTTCAAACTTCCGCTTCCTAGCACTTCGGTTGACATCCATTTGGCGGTTTGAGCTTTGGCCGGTCCGGTAGTTATCATGTTTACCACTCCGGCCACCACACGGCTTTTAAGTTGTGGCTGCTCCGTCTCTTCTTCTTCCAGTCTTTCACCAGGGTTTTCCTCTGGTTTTTTCAAGAATTTCTTAAGATGCCCTTTCCTGATCGGATTTTCAATTTCCTTTTACAGTGTCCAGCATTCTTCAGTTCCATGCCCAGGCGAGCGATGGTAGTGGCAAAACTTGCTTTGATCTCCAGCTTCAGGGTTCTTTGGGGCTCTTGGCCATTTGAAGAATTTTTCCTCCCGTATTTGCATCATGATATTTGTTCTTGAATCATTTAATGGGGTAGGATCAAAGGGCCTGAATTCTCTTCGTGCTTCATTCTTGAACTTCCTTCTGGGCTCCTTTGGATGGGATCTCTCATCCTCGTTTCTTCTTCTCTTTGGTGATCCTTGATAAGGAGGATTCACCCTGGCAGGCTTTTTGGCCTCATTGGCTTCCTCTGCTGCCACGTACGCTCGTGCAGTAACTTCCACTTCTCTGAAAGTTTGTGGATTTGTATGGGCCAAATGTTTAAAGAATTTTCCTGGCTCCAGATTTGCAATAAAAGTGTTTAATTTTACTTCGTCAGTGAGGCGTGGAATTCGATGAGCTTTGGAAGTGAATCTTGATAGGAAGATCTTCAAGTTTTCATTTGGACCCTGTTTGATACGGGCCAAGTGCCAGGGTTGTTTTTCTATTCTTTGGCTTGAAGCAAATTGAGAGAGAAAATTTTCCGCTAACTCTTTAAAAGACCGAATTGAGTTAGACGGCATTCGGTAAAACCAGATTCTTGCGTCCCCCTTCAAAGTCAATGGGAAACATTGACACATCATCATTTCATCTAATCCTTGGAAACTCAATAAGGTCCCAAAGTGATCCAAATGATCCATTGGGTCAGTACTTCCATCATATGTGTCAATGACTGGCATTTTGAATTTCGGGGGTAATGGACAGGTCCGGATTTCTGTTGTGAATGGGGACCTCCTTAGATCGCTGGTCCGTCCTTCAGATTTTTCTCCAAAAAGATAATCCCACATCTTTTCTAATTTTTCTTCTCTCTGAGGTACAACAGCAGATTTTTTGGAATTGAGATAAGTTCTCAATTCCTCAGGAGCTTCGGATCGGAGATGCTTGACGTTCTTGGCATTGAGATAGGTTCTCAATTCCTTTGGAGCTTCAGATTGATGATGTTGGGCATTTTTAGAATTGAGATAAACTCTCAATTCCTCAGGAGCTTCAGACCGGTATAGTTGCTTATTTCTTCCATCCGGAGGCAAATTGGAGGAAGCTTCCTCCTGATCAAGATGTCTTCTTTCACTCCGGGGATTTCGTCTTTCTGGGCTGTCTTCTACGGATCTAGGGCCCAATCGGCCCTCTAAGCGAGATCGGCCTTCGCCCCTTTCTCTTGAAAATACTCTTTCTTGGATGTGCACAGTTGATTTTTTCTTCCGCCTATCTTCCATTGAAGCAGGAACATGTGTTGCTGAAGAATGGGCGTCCGGCTTTTGACGTCCCACTTCTTTGCGTAAAGACTGAATCTCTTGAGTCATTTGTTCCATACGGGCGTTCATTGCCAGTATGAGTTGATCATGTGGATTTCTTTCCTGCTCCGGTAAAGGAGTGTTATTTTCAGGAATGGCATCTTCTAATGCCGGCATACTTAAGGTTGGAGCATTTATCTCCGGAGCACTTATTGCCGGAGCACTTTGACGCGTTCGAGTGTTAACCATTTTATTTATATTTATATTTTTAGTGGTGAATCAAGCTTTTGTCTAATTCCCACAGACGGCGCCAATGTTGCGGATCTAGTCCGGAGTTCAGACGGATATGGAATTGCGGATCCGGTCCAATGAAGGAATGAGGTGATTTTTGCTACTCCGTCTTCTCGAACTCACGTTCTGTACAACACAACAGTAGACAAGATGGTCAGCAGGCCAATGGGGCTAAATCCCCAAAGGCACTCCAACGCTCAAGTCAGTCATTTGCCTTTTTTGAGAGTAAAAGGGAAAGAGTTAATTTTATTCTTCTTTTAGATAATTAGAGAGAGAGTTTTTTCTGGACCGAAAAGAAGTCCCTTTCCTCTGAGGATTACCTTTCCTTTTATAGGGCTTTTTTTCGGTTTAGAACTTATCCGGAGAAGTTATACTTCTCCGGATAAGTGCATTTGGTTTTTTCCAACTTCCGTTGGTTTCTTAACCTCCCACTCCGGGTGGTTTCTTAACTTCCCACTCCGGGTGGTTTCTTAACTTCCCACTCCGGGTGGTTTCTTAACTCCTCCGGCTGGTTATGGCGGTTCTCTTACAAAATCGAACCGTAGAAGTTATTAGGAGTTTCCATATTTTCATTCCCCGGGTGGCTTATCAATTATTCGGGTAATAATACCCATCAAATCATATTGAAATTTCCGGATTTAACTTTCCTGCATTAATCCTATATAGTTTATAGAGGACAACAAAAGGTGATTGAATTACTGTAGAATTTGGAATTAATAATATGGTTAAAACAAATGGTAATGCTTAATATTAACAATTATGATAAATTTCTATCTTCTGATAAATTAAAGTATTGATTGTTTAAAAACAAATTTCCAATCAAAATTCCTTTAAATAGGGTAAAAGTTTAAACCTAAAAGCCTATGAAATTCTAGATATTTGAGGATCTGAGAGGCAAAGTGGTAACACTAATAAACTGCAAAGCCGCCAGGATGTTGAACTACCAGAGTGTCAAGCCTCCTTGTCAAAGTGGCTTTTTAATTATTTTGAAATAATATGGTGTTTGGTTATTTATTTATTCTTTATATAGATTTATTAATATAGATAGATAAATATAATATTATATTACTTAAAAATATTTAAATGATATTCAGAATTCTCCGGCATCGAAAAACACCGGTTTCCGTCTCCGGAGCGGCAAAGGATGGATCGGAGTGAACATAATTGGAGTGAAGGCCCTCACGCCCCTTGAAAAACAACTCCCACAAGGGAGGGAACGGAAGATACCCTTTCGTCAAGAACCTGAAAGCCACCTTCGGAACTCTTTGAATGGAAACTCGTTTACCATTGGAACCATCGAAGCTCTCGACAGCAGCACCTCATCGTCCATATCGTGCATCAGTTCTGGCAACTTCAAGGGCGGCACAGGAGGAAGTGGCAGCGGCGTTGATGAGGAATTAGGGGTGAGGGAGAGTTGTGCCAGTTCTGGATTAATGAACAAGAATCTTTGGGAAGAGAAGCTAAGCATGATGCCCAAAGTAAGGCCGGGGAAGCAGAGAAGAGAACATGAAAGAAGGTTAAAACAAAAAATAATAATAATAATAAGTTAGTTTTTTTTTTAATTTTTAATATTAATATTTAAAATATTAAAAAAATTATTTGAAGTGATGAAATAGTTATATTGTGGTCTAACACAATATTAAAGCACAAACAATATTCTAGATAGCTTGGGATTCATTAAACCCTAGTAACGAGGAAGCAATCCTCATCAAAGGCTGAAGGGTGCTAGCATGAAACTTCCTAGCAAACAAGAAGCAAATGGAACCCTCGATGCCATTGTAACTACAGTTTCTTTGTGCCCTAAGCCTACTCAAAAACTCCTCATTCACATCCTTCCTCCAAAAAGTAGCAGGATGTGGGCCCGGTCGAGACCAATCAACCCAAGTGACACTCCGATTTGAGTTCAGGTCGGCCCCAAGCTTTGCCACGAGAGTGGCCACATAGTGCTCGTCCATGTAACACGGCCGGCGGCAGTGGTCTCGGAGGACCGGGTAGAACTCAATGTCGGATACGATTCTAACAGCGAGCTTTCGGCCTACTTCGAACCACTGGGAGCCTTTACGCCAGTCGGAGATCGAGATGGTGGGCCACATCCTCATGTTGTATCGCCCTCGACCGGTGCTTCTCGGGTCGTCAAACGACCCAACGTAGCTGTGGTTGGAGTTGAAGAGGTAGCTGTAGATTGTAGGGAAGTTGAATAAGGGAATGCAGGCTTCGGAGAGGAGTATGAATCTCTCGTTCGAGAAGTCGAGGAGGGCATTGGCCAGTAGTCTTCTTTCCGCGTCTACCATTGTTGCCTTTCCCCATTCGACTACCTGCCAAGAAACTAATGATCATGCAAAACAAAAGGCATTGCCATTTTTGCCTCCATCCTGTAACGATCAGGATTTTAATTTTTATGGAAAACTCAAAATGGCATTTATTTTTTTCTTTTGTATATTGGCAAATTTGGCCTATTACAGAAGACAAAGTTGTTCCAAAAGTATAATAATTTCATGACAATATCAAGCAAAGAAAATAAGTTAATATTTATTACACTATATTACAAGTTTTAAGTATTACAATAAATATTTATTTTGATAGTATCAACAAAATTCATAATGCTGATTATAGGCAAAAAGATATAATATTTGTATTTAAGAATTATAAAGCTAACCACATAAGAATCAAAAAGAGAGGACATAACATCAAATGATGTTATGCCAAATAGAGTTTTAAAAACATTTGGGAACATTCTTTAGATGCTTTTCAAATAAATTTTAATAACATGATATTTTATCTGTTTATTTATAAACAGGGTGCCTAAAGGGTATTTGGTGAGTGGACGGAGGGATACTCTAACACCTTTTGGTATCTTAGTGTCATAAATAATACTTAAATCTTCAAAATGGTACTCTAAATAATTTTTATAATATCTCAATATTTCAATTCAAATTTGCTGGACTTGTCACCCAAGGGGAGTCATTAATTAAAACAAGCTTAGACTAATTTCATATTGAGACTAAATATATAAAATTTGAAGAATCATTGAAAGAATATTTTGATAATTTTATCATCAATAAATAGAAATTATTTTTAGTACCTAAAAAAATTATAATTTATTATGACATTAATAAGTATTTATTTATAATTAATAAAATGAAAACTAATTAAATTAATATTAATCAATTTAAATTTATTTGACTTATGCCTCTTCATCAGCCTCGTAGTTGTCCCTCTTCTTCTTCCCTCATCACCCGATCGTTCCTCTTCTCCTCTCGTCAAACATAGCCATTCCTCCTTTCCTCTTTCGCCTCCTCTTCTTTGATAAGAGCTTATCTTCCTTCGTTTACCAATTACTTCCATTCAGTTACAGAGAGAGAGAGAGAGAGATCCGGGCCTGCGAGTTTTGCTGTTGCACCTTGGAAGGAGAACACCAGGAAAGTGGTTTATTGTTTCTCCTCGATTCTATGCTACTCTATTGCAAAGTGTATTCCATCTTCTTATTCATGATTTTACTCGTTTTCATAATCCTGATTTGGACTCCATGTACTAACTTTATATCATTCAATTTTGTTCTTCACGGTTCATTTATGATTCTAGTTGAAGGATTTGTTGACTTTGTTAATTTACTTGTATTTTCGTATAAAAGTGTGAATTTTAAAGTAAGAGGTGTTGATTAGGAGTAAGTTTTCATGTCTGCAAATTGATGAATAGTGACGTTTAGAGGAGGAAGATGATGAATAATGACCAGATGAGAAGAGAAATCAGTTTTTAAACTATTTTTGAACAAACTATTTATATTTTTAATTGGTGTTTTCATGCTTGTGAATATGATGTTTTTTCTCTAAGATATGCTGTGTGTAATACTACATTGCCGAAATATGACTTTAATTATCTAAAGTGGTCATAATCCAATGATTAGGATGCTATAATAATTACATAAATTTGGTTTCCACCCACTATTGCTAAGGCTAGAGTCAAATTCAAGTCAATCATATATGTAATAAATCAATATATTTATAACCCTGAATGTGCTACTCTTATAACATGATATCTGTAGTTTAGTATTATATTTACAAAATATGATTTTAATAATCCGAAATGGTAGCAATTGTGTGTCAAATATATTATGATGAATATTAAAATATATTCATCTTATATTTAAGAGAGGCGATGATTAATGTTAAGAATAATTGTTTACATAATAACTTAATGCGCTTATGATAATAAGTTTGCCGTTCTTAAAATATAATTTGCTAAGTTTAATATTACATTAATAAAATATAGTTTCAATTAACTGAAGGCGTAGCAATTAATTGACAAACACACGACTATATAAATTGGAACTAGCTTTCACTGAGACTATGGTTGAGCCGCTATTACTTTCGGGTATTGATGAAGGTGAACAAGATTTCAACTATTTTATCCTTGTAAAATATGCTAATCCATGTTTTAATGGTTATTAATAAATTATTAATGGTTTAAGATATTTTATCCTCCTGGTAGAAGCAATAGTTTGAGACCTAAATGTTCATTTGAGTTCATTTAATTTGGATTTAAAGTATATGTTGTTTTTATGCCTTACTATTGGATTATAATGCAGACCTTTTATTTTCTTAGAGTTGATGATTCAACGATTTGGTCGTGCTAGATCAGTGCTCAAATGCCAGATAAATTTTTTTAAATGGATATTTTATGAATTTTTCTTATTTTTTAGGTGGCCATTTCTTTCTGTTATCTTCTATTACGTCCATAGCTTTATTATTATCCATAATTAAAGTAAATAAGATTGTATGAAATTGTTACGATCTTATGAAATATAAAATATGCGAAACCTTATACTGTCTATAATTTTACGATATTAATTTTTATATCCTGATAGATTGATGTTTATATTCCTAGAATGATATTTATAGTCCTATATACAACACACGATAGGATGTTAAGGAATATCATACCAAGAGATTTTAGGTTTGATATGTGGTCTTGAGATAGAATATTCCTTACACCATTGGTATGTAAATTAGACTATACGAATACGAGCGTGGCATATTCAGGACTTATCTTGATGGGATAATGAGAATATTATTTAGGAGAATTGAATTCGATACTTGTATAACATGGCTAGTGAGGTATCATAAGACTATAAAATTGATTACTTGGCAAACTTGTGAATATCAATACTTTAAGGATATTACCTAGTTGTTGGTACCGAGTATGTAATTGTTGGCTTACAGTGATAAAATAAAATCTTATAAGATTGTTATAATGTCTTATAATTGTAACATCTATTGAGATAGATTCAATAAAACTTATATTCTAATTAATATTTTGTATTTTATGGAATCTCAATTGCACTCTTAAAGTATGATTTCAATGGAGACCATTGATAGTTATTATTATAGTTTTTTAAGTTATAATTACGATACAATATTGAGTTTCAGAAAGATAATGATTAATTGCACATTAGTATTGCTTTTATATATTTAATATTATTATCTAAGATATTTTATTAATTTTTAATATTATTGATTATATCTTTATTTAATATTTGACTCATACTTATATTTTTTGGATTCAGAGTAGATGAAACTGATAAGGAGTTAAAGGTAATCATACATTTATCATGGAGATTTTTAGGTAAAGAAGACTCTAAGGATCCAATATCATTTATGACAAGAGATAGGAGATTTTATTTACCCTTTTGATAGATGTGGGATATTTTCATAGGAACTATATTCTATTGAGTTTATTTTATTTATTGATATTTATGTTATCACTCTTCTTGAAGAATTGATTTTATGATAAGCATTTTATTTACGATCAATTTATAATAATTATTTATGATTTAAATTTTTTTACGTAGTCTGTTGGGATTAGTTTGAGTGATTCAGATCCAGGTTATCACATTTTTTTTAATTTTTTTATATTTAAATTTTATATTTAATAGATATAAATATTTCAAAAAATATAGAAATAACCATTTAAATAATATATATAGAATAAAATACCAGCAATTATCATATAACACTACAACTAGAGCTTTATATATACATATATATCCCTAAAAATAAACCGATATTACTTATAAGATAGATAGATTAACCCTACTAGCATTTCCATATATGAAAAAGATGGCCCCTTGGGGAGCAGGAGATCCTTCTCTGTGAAGTTTGGGAGCAGGGGATCCTATTTTTCTAATTTTAACCATTTAATTGAAAAAAAATTTAATAGTTAAAATTTAAATATTATATAATAATATTTAAAAAATTAATTTTTTAAAGAATATTTTTTATTTTTAACTTAATATTTAATAAATATTAATATTATAAAAAAATTTAAAAAATATAATTATATTTAAAAAATCAGAAAAAAGAAAAAAAATATCATAAAATTTCTGTTTCATGAAGAAGAAACTCGAAAGGTGGCAGGGTGTAGTAATTTTCCTTGTTGGCTATATTTTATACCTTGCTGGGGATTCGGCGTTTATAAAACACCGACGACGGGAGCGGCTCATCCGTAGAGTTGGGCGACGTGTGCAAGTATATCGTAAAAAGATCGTCATGTCCCTTGAAGAACAACTCCCATAAAGGTGCAAGTGGCAATCTTCCCCTGCTCAAGAACATAAATGCCAACTTTGCCCTCCTATCGTACGGATAGGCCACGATACCAGGCACCATTGAAGCTCTCCACATCAACTCCCCGTCACTCATGGAATGCCATATCTCCGTCGGCGCTATCCATTCCTTTAAATCCGTGCGCGTTCCTGACCGTCCGATCGATGGCACTGAGATGTCAGAAAATAGACGACCAGCGTTGCATGGAGAGCATGGGGAAACCAGCTGATTAGGGTAGTAGTATTCTTCCAAGACCATCATCTTGCTAATCCGATGGTTGACGAACATAGCAAGAACTATGACGAAAAATGCAACCGTGAAGCAGAAGATTATGGTGATTGTGACATGAAAGGTTGCAGTTTGAGGACTGTTTTCTCTAGCATTCTTCTGTATCCATGATGACAGCTCTCTCACAAAAGCAATCTTACAATGTCGAGCCATCTCTCTCTCTCTCTCTAACGAAGATTGTTTATTGCTCTGAACTCTGAATATGGAAAAGAAAGTGTTGCTCTCTACACGTTTTGAATCAAGCCCGTTTGCAGAGGAGAAATGGAGGTTCAAAGATTAGGAAGAAGAATGTGACCCATGATGGCAGGAAGTTCAATGGTGATCATTTGGAAGAGAGTTGAAGACGTTACAGGAGTTCATACGATGATGAATGAGGAAGAATGACATTTTTCCCTTGTTATTCACGAGAAAAGCCTAAGGAAGGTCATCACCTATGCCAGAAATTGGAATTTGTAGTAATCGAGTGTGCATTTTACACGTGTCCCTTGTTTTTGCAAAATTACTATTACACAAAAGCAGCAGAGGCAAGGGGTAAGGTTGGTGATAGCACACTAAATGAAATTAAAAAAAGAGGTGATATGCTATACGAGGCTCCTAAATTTTGTGGTGTAAAAATGATAAGATGTATGCAATATTATTGCTATATAATAAAAAGGTTATTTTTATAATTTAAACTAATAATATTGATGTCACAATGAGATATATGAGGCCCAATTTTAGAGAGATATGTGAGACTCTTGACTAACTAGTGATGAATAGTAGCATTAGAAATGGACTTGTCATCAATATATAGAATTTGACGTTATATTTAAGAGGACTAGTGGCCTTCTTATAGTTAGTAAACCCAACATAAAAAAGGAGATCGAAAGTATACTTAACCTATGTCAAATAGTAACCATAAGATATAGGAGGTACCCCAAGTCCAAGAAAGTAGTGAAGAAAAATGAAATCATTCATTTCAAAATACTAACAAAAAAAATATTTAATTTGATAAATATAGAACTATCACCATCAATAGTAATTTTATCATTAATATAAAATAGGAGAATAGTGACACTGACAACAATATGACGACAAAGAATGGTAGAATCATGAGGATTGGAGGCAAAACCAAACTATAAAATAATAAAGTTACATTTAACAAACAAGCACTATGATCAATTTAAGATTGTATAATGTTTGCCAATGATGATATATTTGTCTAAGAGAATAAAGATAGTCAGGAGGAGGTTTTATATAAAAATTTTCAGTCAAGTCGCTTTGTAGAAATGTATTTTGTATATTTATTTAAAATAAAAGTTATTAGCGTGTAGTAATTACAGTTAAGAGAGATCAAATAAAAATAATGTAGGCAACAAGAGTGAAAGTCCCTTCAAAATTAATGCCATATTCCATGTTAATTATCTTGACCACAAGACAGAGCTTTATATTGAACTTTTGAATTATCAAAATTTATTTTTTGTTAGTATATCTATTTGTTTCTTACTATAGTCTTACAAGGTGGAAAAGCAATTGAAACCCCAATATGAGTCCTTTTAAGAGTATTAGGTTTGTTGCATACCATAAATTCGATTTGTCCTATGGATTCAAGGGCCACAAATTGAATCTTTACACTGAGCCAATCTAATACAGATCTAGTATCCATAACCTCGAACTTGAACCATATACAACATAACTGAAAATAAGATGTTAGAGGACGATGGGAATTGCTTCCACCGTAAACCTTCCAACGGTCGAGTCAGATGTCTTTTCAAAAAAAATAGAAAGATATAAGGAGGATGCGTAAAAGCATGTGTGGTGGATTGAGCGTTTAGGTGCGCCCAATTGATAGACGGTTTAGATGTGCGCCCACAGAAGGAAAACTTAGATGTGAGCTCGAGGGCAGCTTAGAGATACGTCCACGGAGGGTGGCTTAGAAGTGCGCCCAACAGAGGGGCGGCTTTGGAATGCACCCGTAAAGGCACTTCTTACATAAGCTATTGTAGATTGTACGGTTGTTTATGACTCACGGGAGTACTCTGACCAGTCATTTGAATAGAAGATCTCTAGGAGAGAGAGGAGAGATCGCTTCTGGAAGGTAGGGCTTCCTGCATGAGAGAGAGATCTCCTGAATGTGGATAAAAGCCTCCTGAGATACAGGGCTGGCCTCCATAGGATAGAGTGTTAGCCTCCTTAGGTATGATCTCTTGGACAACGGAGTACATGGCTCCAGGAAGACTGGACGGTAGAGCCTCTTATTAGATCCTCCTCTCTCGGCCTCTCTTTTGAGGCCTCTCTTCTCTGGGATCTCTCATTGAATTATTAAAGGAAGAGCCTCTTGGAGGACGGTCTCCAGAGAGGTTATTTTGGCTTTTTGAGATAGAGAGCTGGACTCCTTAGGTGTGGCCTTCTTCAAATGAAGGGCTGGCCTCCTTTTGCTTCCTTTCTTTTCTCTTCTTTGGCCATTTTTTTAGATTCTTCCTCTTTCGCCATTTTTGGTCGTTTCTCTCCCCCATTTTCCAAAAAAGTAAAGGAGTATTTATAAAGGTGGTGGACGATTGACTTAACCGCCCACTAATAGGATTTGTAAAAGCAGTTATTGTAGGTTGCTTCCGGGAAGTGGGTGGTTGTGTATGGTGGTTATCAGACAGTATAACCACCTGTTGAACCGTCTCCGTGAATAAGGACGGATGAGTAACTTGTGTATGACACATGCGCAATGAGCCATATTTATGCTGAATTTCTTTGGGTCTTTGCTTCATCTGGACCTTCTTATTGGGTCGGGTTTATCACTCTAGATACTATCTTTTACTCCGGAGATCTTATCAATCCGGAGATTTTGTCATCTCTGGAAGTCTTGTTACTCCAGAGACCTTCATCGTCTCCGAAAATTTTATTCACTCCGAAAACCTTCTTTTACTCCAGAGATTTCATCCTCTCTGAAAGACTTGTCACTCCGGAGACTATCATCATCTCCGGAAGTTTTATTCACTCCGAAAACCTTCTTTCACTCTAGAGATTTCGTCATCTCCAGAAGTCTTGTCACTCCTAAGACCTTTATCCTCTTCGAAAGTTTTATCACTTCGGAGACCTTCTTTCACTTTAGAGACCTTTATCCTCTCTGGAGATCTTATCCTCCGGAGATCTCATCCTCTGGAGATCTCATCCTCCGGAGACCTTTCACTTCAAAAATTTTGTCACTCTGGAGACTTTCTTTTACTTAAAAATTTTGTCACTTCGGAGACCTTTATTTTCTCCGGAGATCTCATCACTTCGGAGACTTTCAGCCCCCCTGAAATTTCACCACTTTAGGGATTCCACTCCAGAATTCTCTTGAGGCCACAGTGTGCGCACAACGAACATAACAATATATCTCACAAGAAGTGACCAAACCTAACACAATGGCCTTTGTTGATAGTCTTCTAGTAGTTTTAACTGTTTCGATTTGTGCTTATCCCAAGATGTTACACTGGGGGCTTCGCCCTTTAACTCTCACATAATTAAGGATGTTCAGCATTCGTAAAAAAAAAGCCTGTAGGCTGATAATCTTATGGCCCAAGTGGCCACAAGTGACAAGGCCAGAAGGCGACCAGGAAATCGATTCAATCATCAAGCACTGATGAAAACCAAGAACATGGCACGCCATCTACTTTGGACACTGACGATGATTTCAAGCAGAATCCAGGTAAATTTTGCATGCATCACATTGCTTATTTGAATCATGTTTAATTAACGGTATAATCATTTTACCATCTCATATGAGTGTTTGCATCATTGCATATCTTTGAGTGACCTAGACTGCCTCTAAATCGGGTGAATTTTCATTTACCTATCAACAAATCTTAGTTCCAAACCAATCGACCGAGAGACCATCAAATGTAAACCTCGGTCCCGTACCGAGCGGCCCTTATGAGATCGGATTTAAACCTTGATCTAGTCACCGAGTGGCCCATGTGTGGTCAAATTTAAAACCTTAGGGAGCTTTTCAGCATGAGTGTGGCAACCTCCTCCCAAAGGAATGAGCACTATCAGTCAACAACGGTCAACAACAAACTTGAACCGGATGCATAAATGCCACGACGTTCTTTAATAGAACCGAGCACCAACGGGTACATGAGAACGATGGCCTGAGCTAGTAAAATCCCGATGACAATTGCCTCAAGGCTTAATCGGCAACCACTCTTTTGTCAGTGTTACGATTTCCTTCTGGTAAAAGCGAGCGTGACCAATCAGATGCATGTGTAAAAACCTAACAATAGTGACCGCAAGGTTTAGACAATAATAGCGTCCAGTCTAGACCTATAAATAGGGTCCCATCGGAAGTATGTCTGGGTTTGAAAGTTTTGAACCACCTGACATTGTGGGCTAGTGATGGGTTCAATAAACCAGACTTAATAAGAAGGACCAGATGAAGTAAAAACTCAATGAAATTCAGCCCAAAGATGGCCTAATAGTTTAAAGATTTCGGCCCAAAAAATGAGCCCATGTGTTATGCGCAACTTATCGGTCCTTTCTTATCCACAGAGATGGTTCAATAAGTGGTTATATTGTCTGATAACCGCTATACGTAACCACCCACTTCCCGGAAGCAACCTACAATAACTGCCTTTATAAATCCTATTAGTATCGGTTAATTCAACCGTCCACCACCTTTATAAATACTTTTTTACTTTTCGGGAAAAATGGGGGGGAGAAATGGCCAAAAATAGCGAGAGAGAAAAAATCTAGAAAAAATGGCCAGGGTAAAGAAAATAAAGGAAGAAAAAGGAGGCCAGCCCTCTATTTGAAGAAGGCCACACCCAAGGAGTCCGGCTCTCTATCTCAAAAAGCCAAAAGAACCTATCCAGAGACCATCCTCCAGGAGGCTCTTCCTTCAATAATTCAATGAGAGATCCCAGAGAAGAGGGGCCTCAAAAGAGAGGCTAGAAAGGAGGATCTAACAGAAGGCTCTGCTGTCCAGCCTTCCTGAGTCATGTACTCTGTCGTCTAGAATATAATACCTAAGGAGGCCAACCTTCCATCCTATGGAGACCAACCCTTCATCTCAAGGGGCTTTTGTCCACATTCAGGAGATCTCTCTCTCATGTTGGAAGCCTTGCCCTCTGGTTCTTCTAGAAGTGATCTCTCCTCTCCATCCAGAAGACCTTCTATTCAAGTGATTGGTCAGAGTATTCTCGTGAGTAATAGACAGTCGTACAATTTACAACAACTCATCTAAGATGCTACTTTGTGGGTGTATTCCAAAATCGCCCCTCTGCTAGGCACACCTCTAAGCAGCCCTCATCAGGCGTACCTCTAAGCCGCCATCGGGCACACATCTAAGCTACTTTTCTGTGAGCGCACCTCTAAACCGTTTATCAATTTGGTGTATCCAAAAGCTCAATTCACTACACATGTATCTACACATCCTCCTTATATCTTTCTATTTTCTTAAAAAAATATCTGACTTGAGCGTTGGAGAGTTTACAGTAGGAGCAATTTTTGCTATCCTCTTACCTCTTGTTTTCAGTTGTATTTCACAGGGTTCAAATTCAAGGTTATAGAGATTGGATCTACATCATATTAACTCATCGTGAAGATCCAATTTGTAACCCCTGAATCTGTAGAATAACCCAAATTTATGGTACACAATAAGGTTTATTTGACTTAACTTATTACCAGAAAGTATTAGAGCATGTTTTGTAATGACCTCATAACTCATAAAGAGTAAAAAGAGTAGAAAAGTAGTTATATTAACAAATATGGGTAGGAGGAGCTCGTACTGAGCGAACCGATGAATAGCTATAGTGGAGGACTCCAAAAGGTGTGGTTGTGATGTTGGAGTCATCAGATGATCTACATTTATCGAAAATGGGTGAGCTTACAAGCCATACATCAAATGGGAATTAGGAAAATGATTGGTTGTTTGATTCGTGAAAAATCAAGAAGAAGTAGAAAGATCCAAAAAGAATGAAGTGATATTAGTGAAATTTTTGTGTTCCAATATTTACCATTCCTAAAAATACGAATATACTTGGTTATAGAATCGTAATATTAATAGGTTTTATATTCAATATTATAACCAAAAAAGCAATAAAGTAGAAATAATATTTAAGTTTGGTATGATGTTGAGGAGGTAATGGAACAAAGTAAGAATATCTAAAAACTTTGAAAAGAGAATACTTGAATACCTATTTATAGAGATACTAATATAATGATTGGTTTAAAATTTTGAGAGATAGAATTCGATTAATAAATAGAATTCGATTAATAAAATAGATGATTATAATGACAGTTTTTTTCTAAAAAGACTTGAGAAGAGAAGTACAAGAGAGTGGTGTACAAACGGTGTCAAGAAAACGTCAATACTTTTATTCGGCACGATCATTTTATTGGATAGTGTAAGGATATGATTAATAAGACATAATATCCATTTGTTGAAATTCGTCCAAAAAAAAAAGGTGAAGGCATATTCCACAGCGTTATCGGAATGAAATACTTAGATATTATTATCGAGTTGAGTTTTTATCATCTAACGAAAATCATTTTGATGATTTAAAGATTACCCATTTCCGTTATTTCATCAAACTAGGTGCTCTTTGGTACTAATACTAGTTAGGAAAAATTGGTCAATTTTTTATATTTTTTATGCGATAGTGCCACAAGATATCCTTTCATCTTTACTGAGGTCATCCTCAATGACGTATTATTTCATCCGTTCATTACACATCTAAATACAGACAGATGAACGTCATATTATTTGATAATGTCTCAAAAATCTCTACATATTAGATATAAATGAAGTTTGATAAATGTGATTCTGAGTTTTGAAAATTCATGAATTCTAATGAACTGCTTAGAACTTCTCTCTAGTTTCGTTGAAAAATATTAAATTTCTATTAATACATTGCATATTGCTTGTCATTGTCCAAACTAACAATTTTCATGTTGCAAAAAATTGGTGTTGGCAGCATTCAATATCGTGCATGAAATATGATTTTATCATAAATTAACGGGAACACGTAAAATATAATAAATTAGATATATGAACGATGATGCTATACATATAATAAATGTAGGATGATTAAACAATGAATTGTATTGTTGTACTTTATTGTTAAAATATATTGCTAAAATTAAAAGATTTTTTTTTTGTATAAAATGTTTTCAGAATCCCTATGCTTTATAAATTAAAATATTAGATAATTAAATAGTTATGCATTATGGAACCAAACTTCGCGGGTTCGAGTTACTTCGATTGTTAAATTCGGCTCCGTCCACTTAATTTAGGTCCTGCACGCCACTAAAATAAATGAAAGGTTAGGTGCCCATGGGATGTTATCCCACCAAAAATATCTGATACTCAAGTCAGTAATATAACATTCTAAAAATCGAGAAGGTAAGAGAAAGAGCGCAATGAGGGTGAGAAGTAAAGAGTATTTATGGGAATGATTTGGCTCTCGTTGGGAGATGTTAACGTTGCTCGTGAGGAGCGTCGATTCCTGTATTTGGGTTTCTGAGAACCGTAGCGACAGGAAGTAAAGAGAGTGTGGACGTCCTAAAAGCGGGGGAGCTTGGGAGGACGTTGGGCGAACTCTAAGGGATTCCTTTGAAAAAAGAAACATGAATGTAAGGACAACTCAAGTAGGTATGAGTGCATTTGTTTTCTTTGAGAAGACGTGCTCTGGAGTATTGACTTCATGGCTCTCTTATAATCGAGAAGTTGAGTATCCCTGCTTTGGTAGGAGTGCGTGATTCCAGTGCTCTGTTAGAACAGCTTCCTTTCTGGACGTTGGCATTAATGGCTATAACGGTTCATTGGGAGGTTACCTTCTTTCTGTGTTTTGCAACGGCTAAGGTTTACAGCAGACAGGGGGGAGAATCCGTCACTTTTTTCATGGGGTGAGCGCTGAATCTGTTGGTAACTATTATCGTGGAGGTTGCCTTTTGGGGGAGCGCGTAATCAGGGAAGGGAGCCGTTGCTGGTCGCAGACAAAAACGCAGGTCAAATTGGGCCTGGCCCACATAATGTTTGTCCATGGGCCGGCTTACTGTAGCGCTGTTGGTCAACAAAAATGCTGACCGTCGTTTATACTAGTTGACCATCCTTACGCTGGTCCCATTTTCCTTTCATTCGGTCAACAGTTCGTATTGACTGTCTTTACTTACATGTGGACCATTGTGGATTTCGGCCGCTGTCCTTCCTTGGACCAATTCACTGTGGACGTACCCATCAAACAGTAATATAAAAATTAAGTATTATGAAAACTGTTAATTTAGATGAATTAAATTAATTTAAAGATAATATAATGAATGATAATATTTATAAATATTTATAAATTTAAATATGTAAAAAATATATTTAGAAATGAATGATTGAGGCGATTTTAGTACTTAAAATATAGACTAAAGTAAGTATTTATTAAAAATATATATATAAGTTAGTTATGATTATATATATATATATATATACCAAAAGAAATTTGGACATAATCTAATTTTTTTTATTTTTTAATAATATTATACTAAATTGAGTAAAATAATAAAAATAAATTTATGTAATAAATTTATCTTTTTGAATAATATGTTTTTTAATTATTGCTATGACTGTCGTGGGCAAATTACCAATCTAAATTAAAAAGTTCTAGAAAATTAGTTAGAAAGTGATGTGTACTTAGAATTTTTATTAAGTTAGCAAAATCTAGGAGAAGGCCATGCCCTCTTGAAAGCTAAATTTTTGAAGTACCCAAAATCATGAAATTTAAAATTGTTATTTTTATATCAAAGTTTTATTTGAGGTTGAAATGTCAATGTAGATAAAACAAAGGTGCTTTTTTATATAATATATTTAAATTATAAAAAAATTAAGATAATAAATATTACCATACATTTTTTCTCCTAAAAAAAGAGTTTTAATGAAAGTTTCAAATACTTGGTCCAATTTTTTTTTTTTTTTAAAAAGAAAGAAATAAATGAAAGAAAAAAAATAATAGGATATATATACGGGTTATGCGTCATTAGATCTGAATTATTGTACGGGATTAGGGGGTCACTTAATCTTTCACGGCGAGTCGAATTCATGTGGGTTCGATCTCCATTTCTTATAACTTGAGTTTTGCACAATACAACAAACAAATAGAAGGTCAACGGATAATAGGAATTCGCTTCTTGATATATTCTCTAACATTTAAATTAAAAATCCTTTTATTAAAAAAGAAAAGATAAATGATGTAAAGTACATTAGTGCATAGGTGAGGGAATTGAGTGTTTGAGTGTGCTTAAAGAGGGAATGGCTTGTAGAGGTCGTTTGACTGGGAGTGGCTTTAAGGCTGGAAGATTAGACTTCAATGAATGCACCCGATCAGAGGCGGCTTCAAGATGGAGAATTGAATTCTATTGAGTGTGCCTAACTAGGGGCGACTTTGAGAGATACAGGATTGGAGTCCAGAGAATACGCTCGGCCAGGGAACGATTTTAAGATATAGAAGGCTTGGCTCCAAAGAGTGCACTTGATTAAGGGATGGTTTTGAGATTTGGAGGATTTAGCTCTGAAAAATACACTCGACTAAAGAGTGGCCTTTAGATATGGAGGATTTGGCTTCGATGAAAGCATCTGACTAGTAGATGACTTTGAGATATGGAGGACCTGATTTTGATGAGTGCGCCGACTAAAGGGTGACTTTGAGATGGATGCGCTTGTGGAAGAGTGACTGTCTAGAAGATGAAAGAACTCCCAGGCGATCTTAGTGGAGAGAGAAACGCCTGCTAAACTTCTCTTCGACTACTAGCAAGGGGGGCTTCCTATGCCTCACTACAAGAACTATTTTTGTCATCTTTGCGGCATTAGAGTTCAGAGCGGATGTTGTGTCTAAACTGTCGCGAGCTTGGATTGGAGGGTTGTTTTGAAAATCGAGGATTCTTCTACTCTGTTGGGATAGCCTTTCAAGCTAAGTGAGAAAATGTGATGGTGAGCAAATTTTGCCGACCCATTTTTCCTCTATTTAGTTCTCTCCTTTTCTTAGGTTCTGCTCTTTGGAATCTTCTTTTTTCCTCTCGCTTCCCCCTTTCCTATGAAGGAAAGGTGATAAATGTAGAGTGAGGGCTACGAAACCTGCTTTAAGACACATAACTAGCAACGATTGCTCATGAAAATTCGTTGAATTGTCCCAACGATCGTGAGAACCTGTTGGGGAGATTCGCTGAATCATAACTATCAGCCTAGGGTGACGTGTGATCAAAAATAATATTTTGGAAATATTTTTAAAATTGTCAAGGCGGTTGTCGTAATTATATTATAGCAAGTTCTCATTGCGGGCCCTTGTTTGGCTACGGGAGCAGCGTGTTGGAAGGGACACATGGGCCTACCTTTCGAGTTGGAGTCTCTAAACTGCAAACCTTCTTTAGGTCAAACTGTGTAGACTCCTCGATGGACTTTCAAGACCTTGTGTTAGGTTTTGGAGGAATCCTTGATGGGCTGTCGATTTGCTATATTTTGAACTTTCGGTCGGCCCACGGTACCGGACCATCAATGAGATTTATTAGTATCATTATAATAAAATTAAGAAAATTTTCATATTTGTGAGTCTTATAAAATCACATTTATTGTTATTATCATAATAGTCAGAATGTATTTTTTTTTTAAACAAAACCAACTTCTTGTCTATGGAGAAATATCAATAATTCTTACTAATTTCATAAATATCTTCCCCTTCTTATTTTTTTGTTCTTTTATATTGCAGTTGGGGACATTGAGCGTAGGCTTTGGATTCAAGAAAGCTTTATCTCTCATAGAAATAAAGATGCTCATTCTTTATATCTTAATTATTTATTTTTAATAAATAATTTTAATTTAATTATTTAAAAAAATTTAAAAATAGTAGAAATAAATTATTTTAAAATAATTAAATTATAATTATTTATTTTAAAATAAATAGTCTATATAGTAAAAATAAGTACTTTCACCTATTAAAAAAAATGAAATCCCGTTCAATCCGTACACATCTTTCTCAAATGATGGGATTCGACAGCAAAGGGCCCATATAATATCAAAATGAAACCACAACTTTGATTGGGCCCACTATCCCAACAGTGAGGAAATACCAAAACTAAACTTGGGCTTCCATTATCAATCCCCGTGTGAGCCCAATGGTTTATGCCCATTACATTGAAATTTAATTAGGTGTTAGCACTGTCGTTTCGCATGCATTTTTAATACATCACCGTCACCGGAGAAGTTGAACCATTTCGACGCCGTTGCCGCCACAACAACAACACTAAGCAGCTATTTCCAGCAAGAAGTTGGAAAGCCACGCCATTTTCCCGGGCCATCTATTTTTCTCTCCTCCCTTCTCCCGTTTCGTCGCTCGTTCTCTGATTAAAAAATAAATCTTAGCTCCTTGTTAAACATCATTAACTACTGTAGTATTTTATCGCAGAGATTTGCCCGAAAGGACGAGCGATCCAGTGCTTTGAATGTCTCGTTCTTTGGTTGAAAGGTATGTATCCCCTTGGTTTGATTTTTACATTTTGGGTTCTCGTCTCGACTTCGAATCATTTGGCTTTAGATTTTCCCGGCAGACATTTTCTCTGACGGAAGGTTTGTTATATTCAGAGGTGGCGAGGGAATTGAAAGCTGGGAAAGAGACTGAGAAAAATAAAGAACAGAGAGAGAGAGAGAGAGGATGGCTTCGAAGACGGGCGGTCCTTCGGCCCCTGGGAAAGATCCGTACGAGTTATTATCGGTGTCTAGGGATTCCACTGCTATGAATATTAAGATCGCTTACCGGAAACTTGCTCTCAAGTAAGCTATACACTTTCCATTCAGAAATTTACATTTTTTGTTTTCGTGCCAAAAGCATGTCTTTTTCTGTGTTTGATCATGCTGTCATTTTATAGGACTTTATTAACTTCTGCATTTTTTACATTTTGATATTCGGGCCAAATCAATCTTATCTGCGAGGTTATGTGACGAGAGTACTTGCTTGACAGAATTTTTTTCTTTGTGTTTTCGAACGGTCAACTCGTCCGAGTTGTTTAATTGGTGGTCGAGTTGAGCTGTAGATATGGTATGTGTGACAGACTCCAATTACTAGAGATGTCATGAGATCATTTGGAATGCATAAACGATATGATGCCATAGCATAGGATTTCTTGCTAGTAAATTTGCTGATCATAGAACTCGCCTACTTGTTGGGATTTTTCAGGAACAAAAACACGTGAATAACTGACACAGTAAAAACGAAGTCCCGAATCAAGAATAGGATTTCTTGCTAGTAATTTTGCTGATAGTAGAACTGGCCTACTCGTTGGGATTTTGTTGAAACAAAAACACGCAGACAACTAACGTAATGAAAATGAAGTCTTGAATCCACCTTCAATCATCGGCCACAAAACATCAGGAGAGTGCATTGAACAACAATCACACAACTAAGCGAACAAACTCACGCAATAATATTTAACGTAAAAAATCTTTTCAATTAAGCGAAAATATGAGACAAATTTTAAGTACATCCATTATAAAATTGTCTAATTATAAACATAACCCTATTTGAGATTCTTTCACAACCATCTCTGTGAGTGACCTGTTGAATCTAATTCTAACATACTTAACAACCCATTAAAGAAGAATACACTGAGAAAATAAGCAGTCAAATAGTAATACATCCTAGGAACAATATTAAAGCTACTTATCTGAGCTTGACGAAGAATAGCATTCGAATCGAATATCAACCGGATGCCAAATGTTTTCTTTTTCTCTTTTTTCTTTCTTCTTTATCTGCATGTGGCGTTTTTTTGTGTTGAAATGATCTCAAATATGTTGTAAAGTTAGAACACAACTTTTTATATCCCTTATGGCCACTTGAGTGGCCAATTCATGGCCATCTCGCGGTGTCTTATTGGAAATATAAATCGAGGAATGAAAAACAGTAAAATACATTCTAAATTTGATATTCATATTAAATGTTTTAATATGTTAAATTTTCAAATATGTAGCCCAAATCATGATTTTGTACGCTAAATTTTGTTATTCATATATGAATACCAGAGAATCCAAACTGTACAAAATCATCCGAAGGTTCAAATCATATTTTTTCTAAATGTTCAAATATTCAAAGTCTAATGGTTTCGAATATCGTGCTAAAACCTATAAATTTGAATGACAAATATTTCAAAAATATCAAATACGATGTATGTCAAAATCTCAAAAATCTAAATCTTGCTAAAATCTAAGAACTAAGGATCGAAAGATCGATTTTGAGAAAGGGTTGTACGTATTTCCTATAACTTTATATCAAAACACTATTATGTAGACTTATAAACCGACTGTTTACAAATTTCTTCCTATAGACAATGTCAAATGCTACTTTGTTTTGTCATCTGTTAATAATAGGTGCAATTCCTAAGTGTGCCAAATATATTAGGACTTTCATGTTGGTTATTTAGTTTTTCAGAAACAATAAATAAATAAATAAATAAATGGATAACAGCCAACAGTTATGGCCCAGTTTTTCATGCTAACCATTACCCAATCTCCACTGGTAATCACCCTTCTAGACAGTTTGATGGAAATTGTCTATATTAGAGATGTGTTTGGTTTTTTTTCATTACGTCTAATACTCTATTAATACACCATCATTGAGGAGTATAAAGGCTTGAAAGATCAAAATCATTGGATAATTTTATAGAAATTCGAGTGATTATAATGCTCCAATGGCCGGAGGTTAGTTTCGATTCTTATATTTATTTCCGCATTCGGTCTTCATTTGATATAATTTTGAACGTGGAAGACCGACTTTTTGTCTAACATTTGGTATCAGAGACGTTTAACTCTTAGCATTGAACTGTTTTGTAACTTTTCTCACGTACCAGAATTTTTAAAATTTTTTGAAGTTTGAATTTTTAGAAAGATTTGATGAAAATTAATATCGAAAATCATTATGAAATTTGATTTTTAGTATTTTCATAATTTTTACATCAATTTTGGTGTAAAAATGACATAATTTTTATCAGGTCGAAAAATCGGATAAAACGGGTCTAGGCAAACCTACTAGAGGTTGAAGATGACTCAAAACTATGTCGTTTTGATGCTATAGTGGCAGTGAAAAAAAAATTGGGTCTGTTCATGCTTTGGCCCACTTCGTGTGTTCTCTCATCTGCGTTCAATTGGGCTCCTACTTATTCGAAGCCCTGCATGCCCTTGGCACGGCCCACACTGCGCCGCCCACTTCAAAAAAATCAGATCTTCCGACATTGCAGGCACACGCTGCAGGAGCTAAATGTGCGACCTCATGCATAGGATAGGATGAGGGCAGCGGTGACCGCTACGCTGTGTGGGCATTTCTTATTCATATGGGCATACTTTTTATTCATTCAATATTTGCATAAATATATGTTTATGAAAGTCTGCTTGGAGAATTGATCTCTCAACCTTGAAGCACAGTAAGAGGGTTGCAGTCGTTGCACGGCTGTGCGCGATTGTTAATAACGAAGGACGATTAATTTATTTAATCAATTTTAGCATATTTTCCTAATATGCATATGTGTGTGTGTGTATATATATATATAATTTATATATATGTGTGTAATATCTGATGATTAATATAATTTAATTATTTAGCATTATTGGATTGATTCAGTTGGTCGGTTGGGCTTTGTGGGGGGTCTTTGCGTTCACCCCTCCCCAAAAAAATCTTTCTTCTGGGTTTTGCGTTCCTACCCGTACTTTCTTTTGGGTTCTGTGTTCTTGCCCGTGTTGAATAAAAAAAATTTATTTTAAAAAAAATTTTATTAATTCATCCTGATGGATGGTTGGCAGAGTTCGCCTTTCTACTGATATTGATGATCTGACTGATCTTTAGCTATTGGCCTGGAAGGATGATTCTTCCTGACATTTGGAGTGTTGACTTGACTGTCATGTTCCGAGCGGATTGGCGGTACCTCGAGTGGACCCGATATTATGGCACTTCCTTGAGGTCTTGTGCCTAAGTAGGTTGGCTGATGACTTTTGGCGTATATTTGATTAATTCCTTTTTGTTTCTTTTTACTGTGAAGACTTGTTCCTTTGTGCTCGGAGTGTGCCCTAGCGACCTTGTCTATTTCTAAGTCGGAAAAAATACTTAGAAATAGAATATCAGAGTCGTAAATTTTATATTTTTTTCAATACAATTTACTTACCAAAAAAAATAATATAATTTAATTAATTAGGGATTAGCCCTAGTGTTTTTAATTAATAAAATTATATATTATGATCACATATAATATAAAGATATTAATTATGACTAATCATATTTAATATAATAAAATTTATACCATAGGAAGTTTTATTATATTTAATTGATTAATCGGCCATCCCGATGGATGGTTGGCAGAGTTCCTAAGTCCGAGGTTGGCCCGAAGGATGATTCTTCCTGACATTTGGAGTGTTGACTTGACTGTCATGTTCCGAGCGGATTGGCGGTGCCTCGAGTGGACCCGATATTATGGCACTTCCTTGAGGTCTTGTGCCTAAGTAGGTTGGCTGATGACTTTTGGCGTATATTTGATTAATTCCTTTTTGTTTCTTTTTATTGTGAAGACTTGTTCCTTTGTGCTCGGAGTGTGCCCTAGCGACCTTGTCTATTTCTAAGTCGGAAAAATACTTAGAAATAGAATATCAGAGTCGTAAATTTTATATTTTTTCCAATACAATTTACTTACCAAAAAAAATAATATAATTTAATTAATTAGGGATTAGCCCTAGTGTTTTTAATTAATAAAATTATATATTATGATCACATATAATATAAAGATATTAATTATGACTAATCATATTTAATATAATAAAATTTATACCATAGGAAGTTTTATTATATTAAATTGATTAATCAGGATAAAATGTCAAATTATTTTTTAAAAAATTTTTAATAGGGATTAAGAATTGAAATATAATTTAATAGTTTTATCATAAAGATTTTACATAAATTTACTTGAATTAAAAATTTGACTCACAGGTAATTTTTAAATTAATTGATTTATGGTATATGTTTTGCATTGGTAAAACATATTTAGTATTTATTAGCCTCATATGTTGTTTGTTAAGCATATAATTTTATAATTTTATATAGTTGTATAATTTGTAAACTTTTCCAATATTAGATGTGATATTTTCAAATTGATAGTTGATAGCTATAAATTCTGAAATGAGAGAATTTTTTTTCATTTAGGGTAGATGGCTATTGATTATACTATAAAAATAGATGAACCACCTGCTTCCACAGAAACCAGTACTCTAGTTGATGTTGCTCTTTATGAACAATGGGAGCGATCTAATCGCCTCAGTTTGATATTCATAAAGACTAAATTTCCTATTGGTATTCGTGATTCTGTCGATCAGTATAATAATGTGCGGGATTTACTAAAGGTTACTGATGAATAATTCGAGATTTCAAATACAGCACTTGCCAGCACCGTAATTATGAAGTTTTTATTTTTGAAGTTCATCAGTGTTAAAGGTGTGCGTGGACATATCATGCAAATAATGAATATAGTGGCTCAATTAAAAAATCTAGAAGTAGATATATCTAAGTCTTTTCCCGTGCACTATATTCTAAATATACTTTCATAATAATAAAGTCTTTTCAAAATTTTTTATAATACATATAAGGATAATTGTCAATTAAAAAACTTATAACCATGTGTGTTCAAGATGAAGAAAGGCTTGTGATGAAATAAGGTGAAAGTGCATTTATGGTTAAAGAAGAAAATAATAAGGCTCTAACTGAAAGAAAGGAAAAGATAAAATATCTCTTTAATCTAACATTAAGAAGGAATCCAAGTTTTTTTTCTGCAAAAAAAAAGGGACATGTCAAGAAGGATTGTGTCAAATATCAAACTTGACATGAGAAGAATGGTAATCCATCCTTATTTATTTATTATAAATTTAATATGGTTAATATTTCTTATGAGACATGGTGGATTGATTTTGATTCTACAATCCATATTACAAATTCATTGCAAGGCTTGCAAGACCTAAGGAAGCCAGTGGAAAGTGAATAAAGTATTTTCTTTGGAAACAAGATGCGTTTACATGTGGAGACAATCGGAACATGCAATTTTATTTTCAGCAGTGACTTTGTTTTGAATTTAGAAAATATCTTTTATATTTTAATTTTTTAAAAAATTTGATATCGGTTTTAAGACTTGTATCTTTTGAATATTCTATTATATTTTTAGATTCATTTTTTAGTTTATATTATAAGTATAATATTGTTGAAAATGGTATATTATCGATGGTATTTATTGTTTAAATTTATAAAATAATGCCTCTTATAATACTGTGCATATTGATACTAGTATTAAGTGATTTGTTGTGAATGAATATTTCTCTATGTTGTGATATTAGATATTAGGATATATCTCAATTGAAAGGATCAAAAGATTAGTAAATGGGGAAGTACTTAGTATTCTAGACTTTATTGATTTTGAGACATGTGTGAATTGTATAAAGAAAAGTAGACCAACAAAACTAAGAAAAATGTTAAGAGTTCAGGTAAATTAGAAATCATATATATAGATATTTGTTATCCAGTTATTGACTCATATGGTCCAAAGTATATTATCATTTTCATTGATGATTATTCATGATATATATCTCTACTTACTTCATAATAAGAATAAAATATTTAATACTTTTAAAATATTTAAAATTAAAGTAGAGAAATAATATGAAAAATAAATTAAAATTATGAAATCAGATAAAGGTGGAGAATATTATGGTAGATATACTGAAGATAGATAAAAACTTGGTCCATTTGTAAAGTTTCTTTAAGAGTATTGGATAGTTGCCCAATATTCTATGTCTGGTTCTCCAGACTAAAATAGTGTAGTAGAAAGAAGAAATCGAATATTATTGAATATAGTGTAGAGTATGCTTGGCAACTCCAATCTTCTCAAATTATTGTGGATTGAAATTTTTAAAATGACAGTGTATATAATAAACTGTATTCCAATAAAGGTTGTTTTAAAAATTCCTTTTGAGTTATGGAAAGGATGGAAACCAATTTTAAGATATATATGCGTTTGGGGATATTTGTCTAAAATAAGAGTTTACAATCTGTAAGAAAAGAAGTTGGATCCAAAGTCTATAAACAAATATTTTATTAGATATGCCGAATGATCCAAAAGATACTAATTTTACTGTCTATCTAATAGTACTAGGATTGTGGAATCAAGAAATGCAAAATTTTTTTTAGAATGACTTAATGAGTGGGAGTAATCTATTCAGAAATATAATTTTTGATAATGATTATTTAAATTCACAACCTTCTACTTCATATGATAGATTGATTATTATATAAAATACCCCTTAAGCTCAAATTGGTGTTTAACAACCTATCAATGTTGTTCCACAAATTGATGATATTATTGTAGTAGATCATGATGTTCTGGATTTACCTGAAATAATTAAACAATTTGTTCCTATTGAAAATGTTGATACAATACTAAGAAAATCTGGTAGAATGAAAAAATTAGCAATTCCTAATGATTATATTGTAAATCTACAAGAGTCTGACTATAATATTGGAGTCGAAAATAATTCTGAAATATTTTTACAAGTTGTAAGTTGCAATAAATCAGAATTATGGTATAATACTATGAAGGAAGAGATGAATTCCATGAGTTGTAATAGAATCTAAAATCTTGTTGGGTTGCCTAAATTACGAAAGCCATAGGGTGCAAATGGGTTTTTAAGATAAAGAAAGATTCATTAGACAATATCAAAATATATAAAATAAGACTCGTTATTAAAGAATTTACTTAAAAGGAGGGAATTGATTGCACAGTGACTTTTTCTCCTGTATTTATGAAAAATTCTCTTCGTATTGTTTTGGCATTAGTTGCCTATTTTAATTTGGAATTGTAATAAATGGATATAAAAATGACATTTCTAAATGGTGACTTAGAGGAGGAGGTTTATATAAAACAATCAAAAGGATTCTTCTTTAGTGATATTGAGTAATTGATATGCAAATTTAAGAAGTCCATATATGGATTAAAATAGGTTTAAGGATTCTCCTCCATATGAAGTCAATAGTATTTAAAATTTGATGATATTATTTTTTCATTTGATTTTGAAGAAAATATTTTGAATCAATGTATATACCAAAAAGTCATGAAAGTAAGATTTATTTCATTATTTTATATGTGTACGATATTTTACTTACATCCAATAATAAGGGTTTGCTGTATAAATGAAATAATTTTTTCCTCGATAAATTTGAAATGAAAGATATGAGTAATACATCTTATGTCATTGGCATTAAAATTGATCGAGACAGGCTACAAGGAATTTTAGGTTTGTCTCGGGAGATTTATATCAATAAAATTTTATAGAGATTTCGCATGAAAACTATTTACCAAGTGTCACACCTATTGTGAAGGATGATAGGTTCAATTTGAACCAATGCCCGAAAAATAATTTTAAACGGGAACAAATAAAAAACATTCCATATGTTTTCATTGTTGAAAGTTTGATGTATGTTTAGGTATGTTTAAGACCTAACATCACTTTTGTAGTGGGAATGTTGGGAAGATTTCAAAATAATTCAAGTATGGATTATTAGAATGCTGTTAAGAAAGTGATGAGGTATTTTCAAGGTATCAAGTACTATATGCTTACGTATAAATGGACTGATAATCTGAAAGTATTAGGTTACTCCGATTCAGATTTCGTTGGATGTGTTGATTAACGTAAATCAACATCTGAATATATATTTATGTTTGCCGATGGAGCGTATCGTAGCAGAGTGCAAGCAGACCCTGATTGCTATTTCCACTATGGAGGACGAGTTCGTTTCTTGTTTTAGGGTTACAAAGTATGGTGTATGGATAAGAAATTTCATATCTGAGTTTAGAGTGGTGGATTCCATCTCGAGGCCATTGAAGATATATTACGGCAATTCAACTGCTATTTTCCTGGTTAAAAATAATAAAAATAACAGTTGAAGTAAATATGATATTCGATTTTTAGTGAGCGCATTAAAGGAAAGGAAGTTACTATTGAGTACATTAGTATTGAATTGATGATCGCTGATTCTTTGATGAAAGTCATGCCATCATTGAAGTTCAAGAATCATGTAGTTAGAATGGAATTAAGTTACATTATGTGATTTTCATTGTATGGACAATGATATTTTGATAAAATTTCTATCTATTTATGATATTTCTCAAATTTTTGTGTACACAATAATTGATTATTTTGAGAAAATTATTAATTATTGGATTTAGAATAAATATAAAGTTTATTTATAAAGTAATGTTACCATATTCGAATAATGTCTTGAGAAATATGATACATTGTAATATATAAAAGATATTATTCATTCATATAGGATCTATTGTCATGATTCATGTATTTATTTCTTAAGATTGAGAATTGATAGATTTTGGTTATTATATTAAGTGAAATATGAATTAAGTGGGAGAATATTGGTTATTTAGTTTTTCAGAAACAAAAAACAAAAAAAATAAACAAATAGATAATAACAACCAACGGTTATGGTCCAGTTTCTCATGCTAACCATTACCGAATCTCCACTAGTAGCGACCGTTCTAGACAGTTAAATGAAAATTGTCTATATTAGAGGTGTGTTGTTTTTTGATCCCTAAGTCTACTATTTTGTTAATACACCATCATTGAGGAGTATAAAGGTTTGAAAGATTAAAACCAACGGCTAATTTTTCGAGTAATTGCAGTGCTCCAATGGCCAGAAATTAGTTTCGGTCATTATATTATTTCCGCATTCGGTCTTCATTTGATATAATTTTTAATGTGAAAGACCGATTTTTTGTGTAACAGTTCGAATATATCTTTTTCATTTAATTCCTTACAATAATTCTCTAAAAAAAAAACAAACAAACAAACAAATGGGAGAAACTATAACAAATCTGAAACCATTTCTCGTTGTAGGAAAAGTATAAATATTTAAAACTTTTCTACTCTAAGAAAAGAGTAAAAATCCAAAACTTTTCATCATTGTAGGAAAGTATAAATCATATCAAATATCAAAATTGAATCAAATCCGAAACACTTATATAAAATATAAACATGCAATGCTAATTGTATAAGTTTTATGACTTTCTTTATAATTATTTTATGAGCACTTATTACATGAGAAATGACCAAAACCCTCAAATATTTGGGAAAATCTAAAAAACCATTAAAATCTTAGATGAAAATCACATGCAAGCAATAATATAAAAGTAGGGGTGTAAAATGTGGCATGCATGTACAATAAAATCGAAGAATTTCAAAATAGATCAAAGAACGAGTTTAAAAACACTTGTATTAAACTTCTAATCTAACAAAACTAACTCCAAAACCTCCTTCCCTTTTTCTCTTGTCTTCTTTTTCCTATTCCTTATCTTTCTTTCTTTTCTCTCTCCTTTTTCCTGTGAAATGAATGACTGGTTACAAACTCCAAAAAAAACCCACAGGACAAATTTTAAAGAGATCTACTATAAAATTGCCCGATTATAAATGTAACTCCATTCAAAACTTTTTCACAACAACTCGTATGAATAACTAATTAACTATAATCCCAACACTCCTATAAAGCCACTAGAAAAGAATACACTGAGATAACGAATAGCCAAACGGTAATTTGTTATGAGAATAATACTAGAGTAACATATCCAAGATTGACGAAATGAAACTCGAATCAAACATTAATTAGATATTGAATCTCTTTCTCTTTTTTCTTTTCTCTCTTCTCTCTTCTTTGTCGTCATGAGACGCTCCTTTGTATTGAAATGCTATAAGATGTGCCCTAAAATCATAGCATGATCTTTTATATCCCGTGTGGCCGTTTGAGCAGTCAGCTTACAATATACCACTGAAAATCCTCCTAACCTGATGCTTAGGTGGTTAGCTCATGTTTCTCTTGTGGATAGTTACTAGAAACCTTTCTAGCCCGGCACTTAAGTCGTTAGCTCACGACCTTGTCGTGGAATTTTTGGCGAATAGTTTTGCTCGAGCAAAACTCACGCAAAAATGCTTGATAGTTCTAAAAGTAAAAAATAGCACTTTTAACAGATGTGAGACATATAAGGAAATGACCCAAAATCCAACGCCATTATAGATCTTGGATTAGCTTCTGCCTTGTTCTTCACCTCCACCTTTTTTTCCTTTTCTTTTTCTTCTTGAGAATAAGGTTATTTTAGAGAGGGCCTTCAAATTGATAAACGGTTAAGCAAAAGAAACAAAATATAATCAAGTGTAGAAGAGAAGCTCGGGTTGTAGAGAGCATTCTGCATGTAGACGGTATCATTGTTGGTATTGAATTGAATGGTTATTATATGCGTGGCGATATTGTTCACAGCGAGCAGGTGCTTAATTTTTCTTCCAAAAGCCTTTAATTGCTGAAGTAGATGGGGAATCAATGATGATCGGAATCATCCCTCCCTGTCTTACCTATAAAGAGAACTCAAAAATAACAACTGAAATAAAGGGAGTCCTTGCTGATCCTTTTAAGGGTAGTTAACTAGTTGAAGTTTGGGTCATGTATCATCCAGAAAAAAGTGCAACCAAACCCAAAGCTTCTGAACTTTTCAAGGAGGTCGCATATTCATATGGCATCTTATCTGACCCAGAGAAGAGAAGGCAGTAAGATGCAGCAGGATTTGGGGCAGAATTTCTCCTCCTTTTGTTATTTACTTCTTTTATGCTTGGTTTTCCCTTGGTAAGTTGGTATGCTTTTCAACAGTTGGTCTTATCTAAGTAATTTAACTTGTGATTTAGTTGCTTTGTTTCATCAGAACTGAAAAAACGTGTGACTTAACTGTAAGATTTAAATTTTTTGAGTGTCATACACATACAAGCTTGTCCATATATTTTTCATCAATCAAGAAATCATATTTCTTTTATTTGAAATATCTCTGTTTTTTTCCTGTAAAGACTTCAATGCAATATGTAATTTGTCATGATCATTCTTACTAGAACCTGGGTTTTGAGACCCAGACAGGACTTAGAATTGGAGGGATATCTTCTGTCAGAAGCCTTCCTTAATCATGAAGTGAAGCCTTCAAGTTCAGTGGAGAGAATTTAGCTGTATATAATGAGGTTTCTTATGTTTGTACCTAGCTCTGGGTCTTCTAGGAATGGAGATAGTCTAGGGTTTCTAGTAATGGAAATTAGTCTTAAGGAATTAAGATAATTTGTACTAGTATGTGTTAGATAAATCCCATTTGCATTTTCATTAGATTCACTCCAAAATGAGTCAGGCTTGACGTGGAGGGATTGGATATGGAAGGTGGCTTATCCAACCTTGGAACTGTCAATACAGTGTTTGCAGCACTGCTCTTATATTGTATTAAGATTCCCTCCTTGTGGCATAGTTTGCTTATTTTATTCATTTCTTGCAAGCTGGGAGTTCCTATCATGACAACCATCTCAGCTAATATACTTGATGAAGCTCTGAATGGAACAGTGACAGGCCACTTCCGGTTGGAACATCAGTTAGGGGAAAGGTGCTTAATTCGTTGTAATTAGTTTTTCCATTGAATGGTATTATTCTATGTACTTACTCATTTTGACTTCAGGTCGATAAGCAATGTGCCCACTTCTATGGGGTGACGATCAATGCCAAGCAAGTGGAGGTAGGGATAATTATTAAGAGCTACCTCGGCTACCCAAAACAAATTCAAGGTACATTTACATTGGGGTGCTTCAGTTTAATATCCTGTGTACAATTCATTATGGTGTGAATCATGCACTTGTATTTGTTTGTTTACACTTTTCCAGCTACTTTATATTGAACAAGACACAAATGGAGGTTGTGGTTTGGAATTATAGGTAATTTCTGCTTTTGTTGTAGTTCTCTTCGTTGCCAGCATGATTTGTTGTGATTGATATTGACATTCCACATACTTGATTTAGAAGGACAAGAAGAATGACTGTTCTATTCTGTTTTTATAGTGTCCCGGCATCACTAAACTGCAGGTGTATTGTCAGAGATGCTTTGATTTCTCATAAGTCGTGATATATTCACAATGACAAGGATTAGTCGTATTCACAATGCCAATTCCTATGGAAGCAGCATAACTGCTGTGTAGTTTGTCATTTTCTGTGTGCTTTGCTGCGGTGGTTCTTGAAACATGACTGGCAACATAATATGTTAGTGATACCTATACTCTGACAGACAAGTCTGACATGTTGCTCACTGTCTATTTGGGTGTCAAAATGAAGCGAACTCACTCATCCTTGCTACAGTAGGACCTCGGTCCTTTGATGGGATACAGTGAGACCGCTACAGTAGGACCTCGATCCTTTGAGGGGATACAGTGAGACCACTACAGTAGGACCTCGGTCCTTTGATGGAGCTACAGTGAGACCGCGGTCTCTTGCTATAGTATGGCCGAGATGATGCAAGTCGGCCAGGTGTTGTAGAGGAAGGGGGAGGGGAGAATGAGCAGTGAGTAGGATGAGACCAGATAGAGGGAAAAGAGAAGGTTCGAGCGAGAGAGAGAGAGAGAGAGAGATAGAGAGAGACATGAGGTTAGAGTAACTGAAATATCCCCCCTCTGCAAATCATAGGTTTGGAGTATTTACACCCTCATCAGCATAACCGATTTCACGTGATAGGGTAACAGCTTTCAGCTCATCAAACTAACAACACAATATTTAATATTTAACACCGTAATATTTAACTACTCAGTATACCAACTAAATGAAGGAATATTTAAATATAATCGTGCAATTTTAGTGGCCACTGAGTCGGCCGGGTGCTACACCTCAGAATTGTAGGATGCCGGGAGCCGTCACTCGTAACATTGCCGCCCCCATGAAAATCAACCTTGTCCTCGAGGTTAAAACTGGGAAAATCCTGCTGGAACTCTGAAGCTGTCTCCCAAGTAGCCTCCTTGGGCGATTGGGTCTTCCAGTGGACTAAGACCCGGGACACTTGCTGGTTATTGTGGAGAATGCACCAGAACCTGAGAATTTGATGAGGCTGTAGTAAAGGTTGGGAGCTGAGAGCGTCAGCTAGCAGATCCAGTGTGGGGCTGCTATGATCACCATAACACCGTTTGAGTAGGGACACATGAAAGACATTGTGTGTTTTGGAGTGTGCCGGCAAGTCCAGACGGTAGGCGACAACTCCTACCCGATCCAGGATGCGGAAGGGACCGTAATATCGCTTGGCGAGTTTGTTGGTTTGTCTGTCCCGCCACGGAAGTTTGGCGGTAAGGTTGTAAATGCACGTAGACCAGGTCGCCGATTGAAATTTCTTGATTTGTCCGGTGTGAATCCGCTTGTTGTTTCATCCTCAACTGGGCACGCTGCAAATTGGTCTTGAGAGTAGCCAAGAGAGTTGTTCGGGTGGTCAGCAAGTCGTCTACGACTGCTATAGAAGAGGAGCCTTGCACGTAGGTGAGCAGACTGGGTGGTGAGCGTCCATAAACTGCTTCGAAGGGGCCCATTTTTATGGCAGAGTGCCACGCTGTGTTGTAATGCCACTTAGCCCAAGGTAAATAATGTACCCATGAGGAGGGGACACCAGTCACGAAGCACCGTAGCTAATCCTCCAAGTAACAGTTAACAATTTCAGTTTGGCCGTCGGATTGTGGGTGATAGGCATTGCTAGTGGACAGCCGGGTTCTCTGCAGTTTGAAGAGTTCCCTCCAAAACAGACTCATGAACAGAGGATCACAATCAGTGACGGTATCTGCCGGAAACCCTTGTAACTTGCAGACGTCCCTGATAAACACCTCTGTCACTTGCACAGCGGTGAACTGGGTGTCCAGGGTTGAGAAATGGGCGTATTTGGAGAGCCTGTCAACGACCACCAGTATAATTGTCTTGCCACGCGAAGGGGGAAGATGAGTAATAAAATCCGTGGAGATGGATTCCCAAATATTACTCGGAATGGGAAGTGGCTGAAGAAGCCCTTGTGGGGCGGTATTAAGAGGTTTAACTTGCTAGCAGACCGGGCAACTATTGACAAAGTCTCTCACTTCCTTATGCATACCTGGCCAGGAGAAAACTGATGCAATGCGGGAAAAGGTTCAGTGAATGCCGACATGCCCTCCAAGTGGGGAATTGTGGTACTCCTGCAGGATCAAGTGGGACAGAGCAGACTCAGGGGATACCCAAATTCGATTCTGGAAGAAAATCAGTCCATTGTGCCAGGAGAATTTAGGGTAGTCGCTCGGCTACTCTTGAATGGCCCTAGCAAATGAAGCAGTTGCAGGATGCTTGTCAATAAATCTTCTCAGAGCTGCCAACAAGCCCATGACAGGTTGGGAAAAAGCTTGGAGTGCGAGGCATGACCCAGGCTCGCGCCTAGATAATGCATTAGCTGGTCCATTGTTACTCCTTGGCTGGTACTCGATGTCGAAATCAAACCCAAGGAGTTTGGTGATCCAACACTGCTGTTTGGGGGCGTGAATGGTTTGGGTGAGAAGGGATTTGAGTGGTTGATGGTCAGTTTGGATGGTGAATTTGGTGCCCAACAAATATTGGTGCCATTTTTTTATTGTCTCGGTGATAGCACATAACTCCTTACTATAGGTGGAGGAGGTCTGCAGTTTCGGACAAAGTTGTTTGCTAAAATAGGCAATGGGATGTCCCCCTTGAAGCAACACAGCCCGTATGCCTTGTCCTGAAGCATCGGTCTGTACCACGAATTGTTTGGTGAAGTCTGGCAGGGCAAGCACTGGGGTGGTGGTGAGTGCAGCCTTGAGGGATGTAAATGCTTGCTCGGCCTTAGGGGTCCAAATGAAAGCATTCTTGCGTATTAACATCGTGAGAGGAGCAGAGATCTGGGCATACAGGTTCACAAAGCGGCAATAATACCCTGCGAGCCCCAAAAACCCGTGCAGTTGAGTCACGCTAGTCAGCTGCCGCCAGTTTGGATGGTAGTAATCTTGGAGGGATCAACTGCCACGCCGCGCTTGGAGATAATGTGACCGAGGTACGTCAGTGAGGTCTGTCCGAATTCGCACTTAGATAGCTTGGCAAAGAAAGAATGGGATTGGAGGATGTGTAGTACCTGGGCGAGGTGGTGAAGATGACTCTTCCAGGTGGGACTGTAGACAAGAATATCGTCAAAAAATACCAACATGATTTTCGCCTTGTGTTGGATCAAGATCTCGTTCATCTCGAATTGGAAGGAAGAGGGGGCGTTCGATAACCAGAAAGGCATGACCATGAACTCATAGTGGCCGTCGTGAGTTCGGAAGGCTGTTTTGTGGATATCCTCTGGGTGGACCCTCGTCTGATAGTATCCAGCTCAGAGATCGAGTTTGGAGAAAACCCGTTCCCTTGCCAGTTCATCCGGTAGCTCATCAACCATATGGATGGGAAATCTGTCCTTGACAGTGATAGTGTTTAAGGCTTGGTAGTCCACACAAAATCGCCAATTGCTATCGCGCTTCTTGACCAATAAGATAGGAGACGAAAAGGGACTATGACTGGGCCGAATGATGCCTTCAGCCAGCATCTCTTGAATCATACGTTCCATCTCCGCCTTCTAGAAATGTGGGTACCGGTAAGGCTTGACGTTGATCGGTTTGGAGTTAGGTTTTAGAGGAATGCGGTGATCGGTGACCCGACATGGAGGGAGGCCTCGTGGTAGGCAGAAGACTCCTGCAAATGTAGTGAGCAGCTGTTGCAAGGATGCCTTGTTGGAAGGGCTGATATCTTGGGATATGGAGTCTATGAAGGAGAGCGGCTCTGCTGTCAGATCCTGAGTTGCTTGCCTTACGGAAGTAACAGTCATGTGGAAGTAGGAAGTAGTGGATTTAGTCGTGTCACTTCTCCTTAGTTGCCCCAGGGTCATGGCAGAAATAGAAGCTGATTGCAAGCCTCGTAGAGTGAGTCGTTGGCCAGCATGATCAAAACTCATCCACAATGCCTTGTAATCAAACAAGACAGGGCCAATTGTAGCTAGCCATTGTACTCCAAAAACTATATCTGCCCCATAAATGGCCAGCAAGTATAAATCCACCCAAAATTGAGATTGGTCCAACGTTATTAGAGTATTGGAACAAGTCCCTTCACAGTGGAGAGAATCGCCGTTGCCTACGGTGACATTGAGGTGTTGTGATGGCTGGATTGTCAATCCCAAGTTCCGAGCCACCCTGGTTTGCAGGAAGTTATGAGTGGAGCCGCTATCCACAAGGATGACGACTGGAAAGCCTACAATCTGGCCTTGCAGCCGTAGTGTAGAGGGTACAAATCGGCCTTCAAGAGCATGTAATGAAATTGTGGGAGCAGAATCTGTGTTGGGCAACATGGATTCTACTTCTGGTGAGTCCATTGGCTGGAGTTCTATTCCTACGGAAATCTCCTCTGAGTGGAGTGATTCAGTGGGCGAACTGTCGTTAGCCTCAGCAATCATACAAAGGAATTGGGGTGGTCGGCAACGATGGCCTCAAGTGAATTGTTCATCACAATTGAAACACAAGCCTCGTGCAAGGCGTGCCGCCATTTCTGCTGGTGTGAGCCGCTTGATGGGCAATCTCGGTGTCAAGTGCTGGTGGGTCAATGGCCGCTGCAGTTGACCTAGAGCTTGGGGTTGTTGTTTGGAAGTCACGGGGCGGTGAAAAGAGGAGCGACCTGCTTCTAATTTTTCCTCTACTAACTTGGCTATCCCAGTGGCCTCCAGTAGCGTCTGCGGTTTCAACAGTAAAAGCTGACGCCGAATTTCATCCCGGAGACCAGAGATGAAACAGTTTAGAAGGTTCGTTGTAGTAAGGCCTGAGGTACGGGTAGACAGAGCTTCAAATTTGGACATATAGGAGGTGACTGAAGTGTTTTGGTGTAGTTTGTAGAGTAAGGCTTCACGGTTGGAATAGGTGGAAGGGTCGAATCGAAGCTCCAGAACACGGCTGAATGCTTCCCAGGTGGTCAGTTGGTGGGTTGCATGCAACCACTGGAACCATTGGAGTGCTGGGCCAGACATGTAGAAGGCAGCTATTGTGAGTTTCTGATCGGAGGGGGTAAGGTAATAATGGAAGAATCGTTCAATTTGAAACAGCCATCCGAGGACATTGTTGCCGAAGAAGAAGGGAATTTCGAGCTTAGGTAAGTGCACTGGTAGAACGGACAGGGAATCGGTCGTGGTATGAGGAAGGAGAGATAGTGTTGTTGAATGAGGAGAAACGGGGTGTGCAGTCGAGGACGCCATAAACAATGGTGGGGTTGGAAGCAAGGGAGGGTTTACTGTAGAGCGATTGTGAGCTTCGATTCGAGCGAGAAAGTGGAGGACTTTTGACATAGATTGCTGTAATTGTTCACCGAGAGTAGTATTTGAAGCAATACCCTCGGAGTGGTGCTGGAGAGTGGTGACGATACTCTCGGATTAGTGTTGAAGAGCAACGGTTGTCTCCTTCAATGCAGCGATCGATTCCTCCATCAATTTGTACTGCGTCGTCATGCCCTCTGCCATGTCTCAATGAAAGCACTAATGAAGCGAACTCACACGTCCTTACTACAGTAGGACCTCGGTCATTTGATGGAGCTACAGTGAGACCGCGGTCTCTTGCTACAGTACGGCCGAGATGATGCAAGTCGGCCAGGTGTTGCAGATGAAGGGGGAGGGGAGAACGAGCAGTGAACAGGACGAGACCAGACAGAGGGAAAAGAGAAGGTTCGAGCGAGGGAGAGAGAGAGATAGGGAGATAGAGAGAGACGTGAGGTTAGAGTAATTGAAATATCCCCCCTCTGCAAGTCACAGATTTGGAGTATTTTCACTCTATCAGCATAACGGACTTCACATAATAGGGTAACAGCTTTCAGCTTATCAAACTAACAACACAATATTTAATATTTAACACTCTAATATTTAACTACTCAGTATACCAACTAAATGAATGAACATTTAAATATAATTGTTCAATTTTAGTGGCCGCTGAGTCGGCCTGGTGCTACTCCTTGGAACTGTAGGATGCCGGGAGCCGTCACTCGCAACACAAAATATTCTATCATTGCTTTCAACATAGGAAAAGCCATTTTTTTCACTTTGTTGAGTTGGTTAATATTGATGGTGTCTTGAGGTAGAAATTTTTATTCAAAATAGAATCTACTGGTAATGTATATATATAAGCAAGAAACAAATGGATAGTTAAATGCAGGCTAAGAGTCAAAATACTCTGTGCATTCAGTTATAAATCAGATCCTTCATGAATGTGGATAGTTAAATGCAGGCTAAGAGTCAAAATGCTCTGTGCATTCAGTTATAAATGATCCTTCATGAATGCCACTTTATGTCAACAAATTTCCTGTGCTCTGTAATTATTCTCTCAACCTCCCCTCATGCATCAATGGAAAAAAGGGTAATTGGGATGGGAGGAATGAAAAGAAATGGCTCCAATTCTCTATTGTTCTATTTTTAACTTGATTTTGACATGTTGTCTGTAAGGAACATATACGTTGGCATTCAATTTTGTCTAGTCTGAACTTCTGTAAGAAGCCGTTGATGAACATTATTCTTTTGACTGAATTTAACAGCATTGATTTCTCCATCAAATTTGACAAACATTTATTCCTATTTTCCATAATATAATCAAACTCACTCTTAATTCTTTCCTTTCATAAGTTCTCCTGGAAACATTGCCTTGTGTATCCATTTGTCAAATTCATCTTCTTCTGGATGCTGAATCTTTTAATACATCAGGTTAACTGGTAGCTTCTTTTCCCGCTATGGGCCTTCACCCATTTATGAAACAAGTGGGAACTTCCACTTTGAGGCTCCAAAAGAAAAAAAGATTCAACTTGATAAAAGCTTTCCGAAATGAGAAGTCAATGCCATAAAGTGCAACCAAAGACTCTTTAAAATTGTAAGAGTTTCTGTATTGACTGATCTGTGAGCTGGAGCTCAACATATACAGATTTTCTACAAAAATTGGCCTTCACTTTATGACCAGACTCTCCTTGCAATTGGAAATTTTCCTATTGATTGCCTTCCTAAAATTTTGTCAAAGAGCCATCAAAATTATCCCACCTCTTTGACATCGCTTGGCCTTCAGTATCAAGATTATATTCCAGGAAAATGGCACTTGTTTTATTGAACCCGAAAATGAGACGATAACGAATGAGAAATGACCCATCTCCTTATCCATATATATTCTATCTATGACAAAAAGCTATTTCTCTTGTCTTTAAAAAATCCATATTGGTGCTGCAGCCCGTACAAAGAATTTCACCTTTGAGGGCTTGGAATGCCGTGTTTATTTGCATGGGAATGCACTTTTTTGTCCCTCTCCAGCACTTCACAAGAAGTCTTCATTGTGGAGATGCCTGAATCATAATTAGCATCTATTATCTTGGTATAATTTTTATCCTGTCAATGCCTTGTCTTTCTCTGGTTGTGAGAGATGATACCATCTTTTTGTCCTTTTCACTTGGCCTCTAACAGTCCTATTAGATTTTTACCCTTAGTATATCTATTATCGGTCGTAAGAGAATTCAGGTAGAACACTCCTACATTGGTGTCGACATACTAAACCAATGCATCAGGGGTCATTCCTAAAATATAAATTAAATAAATACATGGCTGAGTACTCCTAAAACTAAATCAAATAAACCTAACATTTCGGTCAAAATATCCCTTTATATTCTGGACATATGCTGAGGGATATGGTGGTCCTCCATAATGTCTGCTTGCATTATCTTATTGAGGTCAATATTGTCTAATTTTATTTGGAATTTCTGTAATAAATTTTCTTCATGAGGGTGGTACATCGCCAGAAAAGCTTACTAGCTGGAGTTACTGTTTGGTTGCTTCTTGTTTAGGGATTGTACAATGCTAATTATCACCTTTTCCTTTTTCTAATTTGAGATTGGTGGTTTTTTTTTTTTTTATCTGTGCTTAAATTGCTGAGTTAGATGGATATTAAGATTTAGAAATGGCAGACAAGTAATGGGCAGTACCCAGACAGTATATTTTGCCGTGCATCCTTCCTCCCAAATGCTTTTGTTCACCGTTGGTTACCAATGTAGAGGTGGGGTGGACGCATATTCTTATCAGCATTTGACATGGTGAAGATGAGCCTTGAAGACAATCTCATGCATGAAGTAATTTAGTGAAATCTTGCTGCTTCAAGTGGTTCATATCGATTGAGGAAACTCAAAATTGATTATAGAAAATAACTAGCAATCAAACGCTTTGTCAAGGTTTGTAGTCAAATCATTCCTTTGCAGCCAGCCCCCTTTAGGGTTGTTGCGCCCTTTCTTGTCTTTTAGGAGCACTAGGCACAAGTTAATTCAATGTACCCATCAACTCATCGGCTTGACATGAGTTGGAAAATTGGAAGATTAAGAATAAAAGAACTGATTTGGTGAATCAAAAAAGAAGGGAAAGCAAAGTGAAAAACTTGATCAAATATCTTGGAAGGGAATCCTTCTAATCTAAAATCAAAAAAGAATTTATAAAGCAAAAGGAGGTCCATTAAAGTTTATTGAAATTTCTAAGTTTTCTAGAGTTCCTAATTTTGACACAGATCCTGATTCCTCATAGTCTCATCCAATAAACCTAATGTTTAGTACTTAGAACAGATTCACCGACCGTACACTTTCACCTGGAACATGGTTTACAACTCTTTATTTGTAGGAGGAGAGCAAAAGGACAGGAAAGGTGATTTGTTTGCTGGGATGTATTTTTTACATTTTCAAGTCTATAGATTGGAGACTATGATCAATGCAGTATGTGAGTTTAATCTCTGAGCTTTTTTTTTTACCTCTTTTCTTTTACTCTTTTTTTCAAGTCTGGCTGTCATCTGGCACAGTATATGTATACATATATTTTGGGTGATGCAATTAGCAATTGCCAAGATCCCTGAAGCCACTTTCTTCAAGAGATTGGAGGGTATTCAACCTTGTGAGGTTTCAGAGATAAAACCGGGGACTCATATATTTACTGTCTAAGGTCTTGAGCTGTATTACTCTTATCCCATATTCATAAAATCTCCTATGTTAGTTGTCTTTGTGATTGCTTAAAATGCCGTGTCCTCTGGGTGCAATCTTCAGGAGATAACTTTTTCAAGCCTGCTTCCTTCACAATAGAGGCACTTTGTGCGAAATCATATGAGACAACACAGATATTGAAGGAGATTGAGGCTCAGACTCTGAGAGAGTAATGAGCTGTGCCAATTTAAAACCAAATACAGAAAGGTGCAGCAGCGTTTTCTCTGATGTGCTATTCATTTTGAGTTCTGCGATTCTGCCTAACACGATTTTTTTTTTTTTTGGTAAATTTCAGGCAGTAGCTCGTTTTCAAGAAGTGATAACAGATACAGTCAAGAAAAGCAGTCGCTATGTTATCTTTTCTCATTATTTCAATATTTCTTCCCATGCTTTTCCAGCTTGATTCTAAATATATAATCTCTGTAGCGTACTGCTGCCAAAACTGCCTAGTCTTTAATATTTTCGGCCCCTTGGCACCCAAACCACATGCTGCTAGCACCCATGGACAACCCTTCTAAATACTAACTGAACCACCAAATATAGAAAATATGCTGGAAGGTTATAAAAAAACTCTCTGCAACTAATGGGGCCTTGATGGAGAATAATTGCTGTGACATTGTAGTGGTATTGTTGATCAAAGATTATGAACCTAAGGATTGAGCAATTTTTGGTACTTCAACTAAATTTTATATAATATAAGCTGCATGTCAGCATTTTAGATCTCAGTTTCCTGCTTGTGGAAAACTGGTAGATGAACTGCTCAAACAACATGACAGCATTCGTTCTTCGTTCACCGTATCACAGGCCCCGAGCAGCAAAATAGTTAATGGAAGTAATGTCAAGGTTCCCCGTGAAGATTCAAGGGCCTGAAGCCCTGTTGAAGACGGCAGCTCTGACAGAACAGATAAATCAACCAGGAAGAAAGGGTTCAATCTCAACATGAAGGGCTCCAATAAAAAGCTTGGTTAAAGAGAATGGTGCAGTTCTGAGTGTCTTGGCTAACAATTTACAAAAGAATCACACCTTCCCTCTGTTCTATCACAGGGTTCAAAGAGCTCGAAGGCCAACAGGTGAAATGGTAACAAAATGATTGAGACGGCAAATATTCGTAAGGTAATGCGTATTATACTCTGAACCCTGCATCGATTGGTCGTATCGACGGAAAAATAACTGGAATAATTCACGGATTCAGTTGTAGCTATGAGATTTCTTCACAGCTGATGTTGAAAGAAACTGAAGTGTTGATTTATTGCATATTTGGTGTTTTCTGTTCTGGTGTCTCACTCCCTTTCTAGAAGCAATTTGAAATCAAAAGTCAGTTGGGCTTGGTATTTTCCATGAAAAGCACCCTCTTGTTTCCATGAAAAATTGGCAGTTTCATTGACTAGTGGGGAATTTCTGCCCGGTTTTTTTTTATTATTCGGTAGTTAATGATTAGATATGTTTACTGGACACAACTCCAAGAAGTCTTCTAGAGAGGAAGGAGTGTCAGCAGCTTGGTTAAGCAAAATAAGTAATTAGGGGAGTACAGGCTATGTGATTATGAGCTTAATTAAGCATAATTAAGATCATAAAAAACATGTAATTAAAAGCTAACAACTTCAATGCTTTATCTTAAGAAATGAGGGTCCAACCAGTTGAAACCCACTTGCTGTTTGAGTGTCATGAAAATTTTATATGTCCTCTTCTCCATAGTTTATTTATAACTATTCTCTTTATATATAAATTTTGCTAAAATTTTTTTATTTTTTTTTAAAAAAATTAAATAAATCTCATATATAAAAAGACACGTTGTAGATTGGTCGAAAAAAATCAAATTAGATTATATTAAAGTATTTGTTAATATTTCTTCTTTCTAAAGTTTGAAAAACCTTCATTAATTAGAGAAAGAAAAGGAAGCAAATGGTGGTTAAGTTGGTAATTGAATAAATAATACTTAGTCGTAGTTTCAGAGGGAAGAAAGGAGTTGTTTCTGACCGCAGTCTAGGAAAGTAAAAGACCGTAGTCTATAATTTATAGTTTTTATTAAAAATATTTTTGATATGTTTTTCAGGAAGATCAAAAAAAAAAAAAAAGCTATTTAAAAGCAATATAATGTAATTTATGGGGAAGTTCAATTTTTTTTTTCCTAAAAATAATTTGCATAAATATTTATTTCATATTTTATAATTTCTCTAAAAAAATTACTTTTGAGGTATGCGATTATTTAACCTTAATATTTTGCTAATAATATATGTTAGATTAATTAGATATATTAATGGAGACAACTTCCTTAATCAACGTTGTCCATAGGCAGTTATTAGATTAATATACGTAGATCGTAGATAATAAGACATGCATAATATCTGTTAGGCTATCTGTTTAAGGAACAGTTTGGTCACACGTTAACGTTATCGTGTAAACACTGGGAACTAAATTAGGCAAACTACCCCATAATATAATTAAAAGAACAATAAATAATCGTGGATTAATGAGTAATTAACGCATAAATGGGACCAACTTCATAAGCTTTAATTATTAATCAAAACCTAACTTTGTCTTAACTTGCGGTGGAGGAACATGAATTCTAATCAATATTATGAATAGATCGTGCATCTAATGGCATGTTACTTGGATTCTTCTTGATATTTAATGATTGCTAATCTAAATTATCTTCATAATTAATCACTTTCCTAATACATAGGTTAATTTTACCCTACGGCCAAAACCCCACATGTATGGCATTGTAACGTGTTTTTTTGTTAGTAATTACTTAAATGAAATAAAATATAAAAGGGTAAGTTATATTTATAATAATTATTTTTCACGTATATCAAATAATGAGATATTTATTAATGGAATTTTCTTAGCAACCACAATCATTTTATTTGAAAGTATGAGTTAATAATGATTGGATAAAAAAATAAAATAAAAAGATAGATATATATTTTAATGTTTGTTATAAAATAGTAATAGATTTTTTATACAATATATTTTAAAATATTAAATCTGATGCGTCATTGAATTCAAATTTCGAACAGATTCGGGCTGATTCATCTGTCCTGGTTCCGGCTCCGTTCACTGAGTTAGGATCCTGCACACCACTAAAATGAACAGGAGGTCGGTGTGTCGGTAGAAAATTGTCCAACCGAAAACACTCCGACACCCAAATCAGTAAACAGCATTCGAAATTTGAGAAAGTTATTGGAATTGAGAATTGAAAGAGAGAGAATGTGCAAGAGTGTATGGATCTCTAGATGAAAGAAAGGCAAAGCCGTCTTCTTAAATCTGGATGGTGGGGAGGTAGTAAATAGCTGTCAGAAGCACATTTGTATGCTTTAGATTTTTTAAGTGTCAGCAGAGAGTAGAGGATTGTATGTTAATCTTCGTTGTCGTTGTGGGTGTTGTGTGAGTAAAAACTTGCGTGCTCTGAATGAGAATTCCAGGGTTTACTTAAAAGATGACATGGTGATCTTCATTGGTTGGAAGGTGTGATCCCCTGCATTATTCTGGATGGCCTTTCTTCTACAGGGAGGCGCAAGTTGCCAAACTGGCTGACATTGCTTCCCTTCCTGTCCGTCAGTGGCTTTCCAAATTGCTCTCTTTCCTTCCATGCATTCTACCGTTAGAGAGCACCAGTTGGCAGGAGATTGAAAAATTCTGGCGCATTCCTTATGGGAAGGACGTTGATTTTGTCAATATCATTTTTGGGTACTGACTGAATTCGTGGAAAGTGCTGAAAGAGCCGTTGCTAGTCGTCTGCTGAATCGTGTACTCAAGTGGGTCAAGCCCGTAAAAAGCCTTTTATTTTTTGTCTGTTGCTACGATGATTTCGGTCAACGCTCGAGTCAACCGTTCTGTACGCAAGTTGACCGCCCGCCTGTGTCTCAACAGTCAACGCTGGTGTTGACCGTTAGGAGAGCGTTTGAGCCTTGCAGGATTTAGGCCTTTACCTCCTATTGGGCTAACATTAAAATTGACCGTCCAACAGGCTATTTGAGCTTTCTTTGACCGTTGGGCCAACCCAGCTACGGTATATCTATCAAAATCTATTTTCTTGAGCCGTAATCTAGGTCTTAACTGTGGTGTTTGTGTAGCCATCTGATTGTCTCACTGAAGATTAATTGCAAATGTACGTAGTTAAATAATATTATAACATAGTATCAGTTTTTATATTTCATATTGAGATTTATATTATTAATTAGGATGATAATTTAGTTGTTATTTTTATAATTATTCTTTTATATTTTCACGATTTGGAAAAGTTACTATGACTTTATTACATTCATCTAGTCATCAAAAGATTTTTTTTTTTTTACTTCTAGATTTCAATATGTATATAAATATATATTCCATATTGGTTTTTCTTAATTAATTTAATTGAGTGTTGAACCATATATGAGTCATTTATCTCATAATTATAATTATTGAAATAAGAGTTTTTTTAATATACAGTCATAACTCACGCAAGTTTTAAATTTGAATCTTAACTTGATTCTGACTACTTAATATATTTTTTTTCTTCCGTTATATAATTCAATACATAGTAGAAGAAGCATGAGACGAGGGAATCTCTATCTTTTAAAACATTTTAAAAAATTATTCTTTATATTTTAATTGCTTATTTTTAAATATATAATTATAATTTAATAATTAATTTAAAATAATTTTTTAATTTATTAAAAATAGTTATATTATAATCATTCACTTAAAAATAAAATATTTAAATCTAAAAGATAACCCATTCTCTTTAAAAAAAAATGAAACCCCCTAAGTTTAAAGAATCATGTAATTGTATTTAATTCATGCTTTAAGTCTCAAAAATATTCATTTGATTAGTCATTATACTTATAATAATAAAGTATTCTTAGGTTAACATGCAACTACATGGATATTTTAAAAAAATTCAGTCAGTATAAAATACCCCTAAGTCTCTCTTATAAGCTACATATGAATGTGAAAGTTAACCCTGCCAATCCTTATTTTATTTACATATTTAAAACCTCGTGGTTTTACTTTCAGAACCTCGTAGTCTATTGTGGCGATCTAGGCTTAGTTTATGTTGAATTAATAATCAATAGCGGTGTTTATTTTAATGGGAAGAGACAGAGAAGAGAGAGAGAGGTCACTTCAGATGACTTGAAGGTAACTCCACCGGACCACGACCTTTATAATTTAGTAGTAATATTTAATTAGGGAAGCAGGTGATGCTGCTTAGAATGTGTTCATGAACAGGATGAGTAAGTAATGCAACAATTACGCGTTTATAGTAAAATATTTCCATTTGGTTAAAACAAAAAAAAAAAAAAAAATCATACTAATGGGATTCAAAACAAGTACATCACTGAGCAGTGAAATAATTATGTATTTCCTATAAAATATCAACCGTTATTTTCTCTCAATTGAATATAAAAGATAAAATACATAACAAAATGTACAAATTATACTATAAGATTTAACGTCAAAAGTCTTTCTTAGTTAAAGAAAAAAAATTAAGTGATAATGTTTGAATAATATTCACTATGAATATTTGGTTATAAATAATTTATATGAATAACCGGTTAGAGATTAATTACAACACACTTAAGTATAAATGAAATGAAAAAAGATCAACTAATTGGTAACATGTTTAACAACAAAGACTAAAATAATATATAGAAATGTGATGAATGATGGAATATGAATGGGACCTTAATCAAATGCCAAAATTTTCATTTTCTTCTCTTTTCTTTTTTCTTTCTATTTGTGCGATACTGACTGTGTTGAATTGCTCTTAGATCTTACTTTAAAAATCGAGTTAGTAATTTTTGTATCTATATTGGCATACGTGTATCTGTCTTGTGCGTATCAGACGTGATTCCTATTAGTAGGCTATGCATGTGCACCTTTTTAGTGTGTAAGATTGTAGAAAATTATTGAAAATAACATATAAGTACCCCCTCAAGCATACTAATACTGTCCCGAATGCACTTGAGTACCTATCAGACGTGTATCTTCTGCGCTACTTTAATTATTCGCTTAAACGAATCCTTGAATCAAAACCAAGCAAACAATTACATAACAAAACCATTTGCTATGTGACTCATAAGGAGTGATTTAAAATTCAACATACTTTCTTCATGATCTTGTGTGGGAGGGGGGGCATCCCTCACCGATAGCTGTTATTTTTTATCTTCTGACAACCTTCCTGTGGGAATTTTGGCATTGGACTTCACGAGCTTAAACGAAACACTTTTCCTTTCTAGTGATATACCCAGAGTACTACTATTCTCCTTTGATTGCTTCACATCAGTAGTTCACTCTTTTGATTCTCCACATTGGCATCTTTTCATCACCTTAGCCAAACATCCCCTTTTTAACATTGGCATTACCTTTGGAAATCGAAACCACCATCAAATACCAGCTTGAATGTTTACTTTCCTGTGTCACAGCCAAGGAACCTTTTGGCGAGCTTCCGTTAGCCTTTATTGAATATTTTGCAAAAGCTTTTCTTGTCAAATTTACTAATTAAAATCAAATTCAACCTTGCATTAGGTGCAGGCTGCATGCCTTATAATACAAGCTTCATCACATTACTTATCCGCATGCAAATATCCCCAATACATACTTGACAAACCATGTTTTTATAACACTCTAATGTCCGCACTTAGGTCAATTAGATGCACGATCATAAATTTATTCTTCATTGGGGCAATTAATATGCAGATGATAATTTTTTAAACTGATAATTTGTCTTTAGGCTGGAACTAATCTTTTTGTGAACCTTGACTCGACAGCTTTGAGAAGACTCCTCAGGGGCATTTTGATAATTTTTCATATAGGTAGATTACTATGTAATTACAATAAGTTAGTTGATTAAAAAATTATGGATAATGATTATTCATATTTAAAAGTAATTTGATGTGGCATTTGACTAGCGTGAGAACTAGAGTTTGAACACCACTATAGTAGTGTATGGATCCGTGATGCATGATGTTTTGGTTGTTATAGTATATTTTAGACCCATAATTTTATAGTATGGATGTATGGTTGCATTATACATTTTATTTTGCTTAGATTTATGCTAGAGAAATAAAATGATGAACTGGCAATTAAAGTATGATTGGAACACTAGGGAAATGCTCGGAGTAAATATATAAATCTATGAGTTTCCTTTGTTATTTTGAATACATTGATGTTCATATATGGCATAAGGCTTGAGTTGTATGTTGTATAATTTATACACGATTATATTTAACTTCTTTAAAATTTGGTCTCGGCATTTGAGCATTGTGGAGGCGGCATTGGAATGTCAAACTTAGTTCTAGAGGTTGTTGGGAGTCATGTGAATTTCATCACGTTTTGATATAATAAGCTTGTAATACATCTGTTTAAGGGCTTTCGTAGTAGTGATAACAGTTTGATTAGACTTAGTATCGATATTGTGATATGTAAGTGTCTGGCATTTGAGGTGGTGTGCAAGTTCCTATTCGAACACCAAAGTGATAATTTCATGTGTGGGACAGATTTTAGGTTTTAGACATGGGAGGGTGATTTCTAGAGCTGATTTATAATTAAAGAACTTTAGTGGGCCTGGTAAAAGATGACCATATAAAAAGTACCTTAGGTATTCGACTGATTCCTCTATTTCTTACCTCTTAATGAGTTTCTTTATATTATCTTTAATTGTGTAATATGGTTTTCATCAATATCACATAGCTAAATAAAGGAGAGTGTATAAAAAATTTACGATATTTAGATAAATGAAAGTCTATAAAACTTTTGGTTAATCTATATTTTTTGATACATAATTTATTTTCAATGGTTAATGTCGATTGATTTTGATGTGGAATATTTATAATCTTGTCACCATTATATTATATAGTATCCGAGATATTATGGAGAAGGGTATTGAAGATGGTATAGCATGGTAATGGTACAACTTTCCAAAAGATTATATTAGACAGTTGTATATTATAGATATTAGAATCCTCATAGTAAATACTGAATTGATGATGATGTAAATACATTGACTTTTTGTTCATAATGATAAAATATGATCAATAAAGATTGTCATTATCTCATATTATTGTAACCTCATATTGAGTTATATTTCCATAAAATTCAAGAAAAGATCTTAATATCTAATATATGTTAAGACTTACATGATTTATATTGGGATTTATTAGAATATGATAGATATCCTCTGAGATATCAAGATTATTTATTGAATTAATATTGAAGATGTCATTTATTATCATCATTTCTTAAGTTTTGTATTGTTGATATTTAGATTTGGTAGAATTCGTGTTAATCTTGTTGATATCTAAATTTAATGAAATCCATGTTACTCTTATTAATATTTTAATTCAATGAAATCTATATTGTTCTTATTGATATCCAATTTTAATGGAATTTGTATTACTATTGTTGACATTCAAATTCGTTGAAATCTACTCATTGATTGTCTATTGAGATTGTAATGAGTCGTGTTATGTCTAAGTCGTAGGGTTCTTAGGTAGTATTACTATTTAAATTTTGTAATTTTATAGTCATTTTTATTAATTAATTCGATATATTTATTATTGTTGTTATCTTTTGTTAAATATTATTACTTGTTGACGTTTGGGTCACTTCTTATATTTATCTCTTTGCCAATGAAGTTTTTTGTCTTTGCTCCATCAATGACTAGAAGGTCATTATAGGTAGCAATAAAAGTAAGATCATCACCGTCATAATTGCTCCTTTTTTACCTCCTTTTTCTACTTTGGTTTAAAATAATCATATTTCATATGATATATTTTACCACAATAAAAGCATTTGATATCCTTAAATTTGGACTAGTTGTGACTTTTCTCCAACTTGTCACCTCTCTTGTAGATCTCTCACTCTTGTGACTGCTATGGAGACCATGGCACTTACCAATACATGACGAATGATGGGACACAAATTGTATGTTAATACAAAGCCACAATCTTTTTGTTTTGCCATTTCATAGCTCCTTATATTAAAATGCTATTAGATTATACTCTAAAAATCGCATCAAGACTTTTAACACCAACTCTAGTGCATGTGTGCCCATTGTATGCAAATTAGACACAATTTTTATTGGTAGGCTATGTATGTATGTCCTTCTGGCACACATTAAACATGCATTATATACACATTAAGCATACAAAGCTATGAAAAACTATAAAGAAGGCATACGAGTGCACCTCAAAAGCACCAATATTGTCCCAAATGTGCATAAATACTTATTGGGAGTGGATCTCTTGCACCACTTCAATCATTCTATCAAGTAAATTCAAGTACCAAAATTAAACGAACCATTAAATAACCAAATTATTCAAAGTAAAACTTACAATAAAGTAATCTAAAATTTAATAAATTGTAGTTTTAACACTTTAAATGTTTGCCAAATGAAATATAGATGAGAAAATATTAGTTATAGTTGACCAAAAAAAATATGTAGATATATGAAATTTTAGGGTTAAGTGTTAAAAAAATATTTAAATTTATTTTTACAAAACTACATCAAATTGAGTGAAATAAATTGTCAACTCTACTTAATAGAATTTAAGCCTTTAATACAATTATTGTTATGTTATTTTTAAATAATATATCATATCTAAAATTGGACTTTCAAAAAAAAAATCTTGTTAAGAAACAAGGATATCTATAACTCACTCTTTTTAAAATAAATAAATAAATAAATTTGATTATTTTTTTAAACAAGTTAAAAATAATTCTGAGAGGAACTATAAAATATAACTTTTCTCAATAATATTTTTTTAAAAAATAACATTATCAAAAAATATTCGCACCTGAGGTTGTCTTTTTGGATCCTTCCAAAGCAAATGCTTGCAAAAATATGAACAGATGATGATTAGAAAGTTAATGGGGAACTCCATCATGCTGGGATCATGCATGTCTGTATTCATCTTCCCCCATTAAATTAACCATATTTTCTCCCGTCGACTAACTTTTCCTTGATTTGGTAGATCTTGAAAGATTTATAAATATATTTGTTATCTTTCTTTTTATTTATATATTTATATAATATGATTATCACCTCAATCAGCAACAGATAATTAATTAAAGCATAATTAATTGACTAAGGTCCCATGCATGAAGGTGTTCTGCATTAATTAAATGGTAGAAACCAATAATCCAATGAGAAAGTAGCACCCAGTTGTGACAAAAAACGCATCACTCTACGCATATATAATTGTAAAGACAGTTTGATATATAAATTTTTTTATCATTTATCGAATTTGTGAAATAATCAGAATATCTTTAGCTCTATTATATGTGTTTTTATTTTTGTTATGCAAGAAATTTATAATCATCAGATTATATAATAATAACTTTATTGTTGATAGAGTCACTCTACTGACCAATCTCATGCATGAAGGTGTTGTGCATTAATTAAATGGTAGAAACCAACAATTCGATGAGAAAGTAACACCCAATTTTGATAAGAAACACGTCACTCTACACACATATAATTACAAAGATAGTTCGATGCGTAAATTTTTCATTATTCATTGGGCCTGTGAAATGACAAGAATATCTTTAACTCTATTATATCTGTTTTTATTTTTATTATTGATGGGGTCACCCTATTGGTTGATCCAGCAAGACCCGCATTTGTTGCACCTTTGTGCTTCATTGTTCGAATTTCAAACAGTGAAAGACTCATATCAAAAGAATGATAAGAGGAAAGAAATCCAAAGTAACTTGATGCACCTTCACATGCGTAACCCTAATCAGTGGAGAAAATCACGTGCCAACTACCTCTTGCCTCCTTTCAGCAATCTATGCTTTTATTTCATTATTATTATTTTATGTCGGGTGCTTCCTCTATAAAATTTAGAATTTTTATAATATAATAGTTTAGAGTTTGAGTAATTAATTGTTGGAGAAACCGCGGCGCCGACATATAAATTTTTCTATTTCTCTTAAAGTCGTGAAGAACAATAAATTCATATATAACCAGGTAAATAGATTTGTTAGCTATTTTATGTAAAAAAATTCTTCTTAATTAAGAAATAAATCGTATATTTAATTAAAATCTGATTATAAATAGCCTTTTTGACAAAGTCATTAATAAACACCATAAATATCAGATTCAGTTATCATTAATCATAAATAAATTAGTTATATAATATAATATAAGTATGCAAAGTGTAGATAAAAACAATAAAAGAATATTCAGGATAAGAACAAACAGTAATGTGTATGGATAGACAATATTTCATTTTTTTCCTCTTTCTGCTGGACGCTACTAGTATCTGACCTAAAATCATGACACATTTTTATATTTGTGCATAGCTTGAGCACTTATCAAGCTGAATAAATCTGAAGGTCTATAGCTTAAGCCCCCTGTCTCATTGCTCTTTTGTAACACTTTCTTGGAAAACTTTCACTCAAGTAAAGCCTAATGCGAACATCCAGCAGATATACTATCAAGTTTTTATTGAAATGAGAATTACGTAAATATTAGGCGAAACCCTTTTACCAATAATAAAAATAAAAAAGAGCATACATAATTGGTACGAGACTTATGAAAAAGACATCTAAAATCAGACATTAATTTCTCAAAATTATATTTCAATTCTAGATAAATATGAACTTATGTCTAATTACACTTTAAAGTCAAAATAAATTTATGTAAAAGGAAGGATGTAAAACCATTTATGGATGAAAACAAACAGATCATAAAGAAAATAAGATGAGGAATTGGCTAATCTCATCTCCTGCAATCCCACTGTTCACAGCCAAGCAAATACATTTGTTACGAGTCCCACATTGATGAGTTTGAGGCAGAACCTCCAATTTATAAGTTAAAAGGCTCTTCCTTTCATTAGACCGATTTTTTGGGATGGGCTTTCTCATTGGACTTATAAATTGGAGGTTCTACCTCAAACTCTCCTATATAGGATTCGTAACATTTCTTCCTCTTTCAGTTGAAATCGCTAACATCGGCGGCTCTTACTCTTGGACGCTTCATTTCACCCCGACATACCGACAGTAGGTAAGCTCCTCCCCAGGTAACCCTTTTCGGACGGCGACCCTTTTTCTAACACCTGTCCTGTTACGAGCAAAGTCTAAGGGGATAGTCCACCCCAAAAAACCGACTTAGTGGGAGGGAGAGCCCATTGACTTATAAGATGAAGGAAGAGCCATTTAGTTTATAAGTTAGATGTTCTACCCCAAACTTTTCGATATGAAACTTGTAATAGTATTTTATAAAAGTCATTAAAATTTTTCCATTATTTGCACCCAAATGATTAAAAAAAAAAGATGGTTCAATATACAATCTGTATATATATTCTTAAAACCTAATATACCCTACCTGGGAACTAGTGTTAGGTAGGAATTTTTGCTAGAGGCCTGAACTACCTGAAGTACACATGAAGTTATCAAAAGCTCTAGGGCCTCCACCATGGTGATAATATTAATTTAGAGATATATCACATCAATCGGGAAAAAAGCATTGAAATGCAAGAAAATGATAACCATGACCAAGTAAAACCTAAAAAGTAAATCATACAATTGGCAAATGGAGTGCTAGCTAGCTAGCTTAGTCCCAACTACATTATCTAGTGGACTTTAGACTTTAATGGAGTGTTTGTCATTGATTAGAGAAGGTTACAACTTACCCAAATATAATATCATAATATTATAAGAATAAGAGTAAATAAAATTGGAGAAGGTTACTTCAAATGTAGAACTTCCAATTACAAGTGAGAGCAGCTTGCTTTGAGCCTTGATAGTGGTGATAGTGGCCCAACTAATCCTGGCAAGTTTCTTCATTTTCACAGGAATGATCATGAGAAATTCCTAAAAGAAATAGGAATCATTGAGATCCCATTGAAGTGATGATCATGAACATGCAGGGGAATAAATAGGTGGTTGAGAACAGTAAAATATTTCTCAACTAAGAATTATTGAGGAATCCTGTTTTGTATTTTGAATTTCTAAATATTATTTTAATATATTAATAATTTCGTAACGAGAAGTTCAAAGAAAATATGAACACATATAAATACGTGTGATATAATATCTGATTGAAAAATTAGTTTTTTCTTAAGTGGATGTCGAAAATCTTTCTTTTCTCCACTTCTTCTCTGTGTGCGGCTCCCTTGTGTTAAAAATAATCTTAGATATTGCTTTAAAAATGTATCAGTACATTTAATATTATATCGATGCATGAGCAGTCATTATTTGTGTATCGAGTGAGACCCCACTAAATAATCCACATACGAACGCCAATCGAGTATATATCAAACGTGCCTATTCTATCCCGAAAATATATAGTCACCCATCTTATGACTACCAGATGCAGACACTCTTATTCATTAAAATGACCTTCGCTTGAATGCACAATACGAGAACCTCGTATGAACCTACATTAAATTCCATCACTTTATCATGTGGCTATTGCTTAGCATCTCCGCTTGAGCAGGTCTTGTATGAATATTGTACATCTTCCAAATAACTCATCAATGGAACGTGGGTTCCACAAAAACCGGATCCAAAAGCACAACACAATATTTGTCAATAATGAACATTTTTACCTCTTTACTAAAACCTCGCTCGTCAGTATACCCAATAATGTCAAGTTCCTTTTAATGTTTAGTTTTCCTATGAAATTAATTCTTTATAAATCTGTCAAAAATGTCGAATTCAGAAAGAATGCAAACCTCCTAGCGAAAGCAATCACAGCACAGGCCATGAAAGGATTCAGGATTTTTCAAAAAGTTTTAACGATTTTATGATTTACAATATCTAAAATATTATTTTAGATAAAAAAGACAAAAAGTCAGAATAATCCCATATTAATTTATACATTAATATATCTAAAATATGGTGAATTAATCCCATCTGGTGTCTTGTATGCTGGTCCCTGGCATAGACTTTGAGATTATTTCACATTGGAAAATCAGACTCTATGAAAAAAGGGTGGACACCAATTCTTAGATTAAATTTATGTTTAATAATGGGGAGACCAGATGGGCCCTGTTTGGAGTTGTGACGAAGACTTTGAAAACGATGGCTTTTGCTCACTCAAAGTGACAAATTGCTAAAGCAAATGCACTTTATTCATTATTTAAGAGTCAGTAGGATTCGGGCAGATCTTTCTCTTCCTTATATTCGAAACTATACACTTATGAAATAAAAACTATATAATATATTAATCCGGATATTTCGATAAGTTTAATTCGACGTTAATCACGCAAACATCCTAAACAATTATTCATCATGGGCACGTAATGGTGGGATCTCACACCAAATTTAATTCAACTTGTAAGGTTATTGACTTTTGTAACACCTGACCTCACACGACATTATCCATCAATGGCCCCCACTTCTAATAAAGTTAAAAATTAAAATTGAAATACCTATAATTAGACATTCCTAATTTTTAAAAAATTTTAATTCTACGTGTTTTTCCACCATTTTTTACAACGTATAAATATTTGGTAAATGTTTTTTGAATCGCATAAAATCATAATAAGAACTAGAAAAAAACTGAAAAAATTGGGAATAAAAAATTAAAAAAAAAAGTGACGGTATTTTTAGCATCTCGTAAAAAAAAATACATTAATTTTAATAATTAAAAATAATGAACTGAATATTTAGTATTTTTCTTAAATTTTAAAAAAGACTGGCATCATTTTTTGAGCCTCCTCTCAACCCAACGAGATATTTAGAGAATATTTAAAAGATATTTTTTGAATATTTCAACTAATATAATATCATAATCTATTTTATTTATTATTATATCATCTTAATAATATAATCCATCAGCCATATGTTTCTATAAAATATATATATATATTTTTTGGTAAGTACTGTTTTTGTAAAATATACCCAAAAATATCCAAAATGTATTCTCTAAACGTCGTCTTCACAAAAAATGGCCATGCAATCACTGCCAAAATCAAAGAAAAAAAACGTGTCTCGGATCCTCGGGCCCTTCTATGATACGATGTTGACACGTGGGCTACGGCTGTGGGACTTTCAACGGTGTTAGATTTCCGACCTGGGGACACTGAGAGTGTGATCAATGATGGAGCTTCAGCCGCGTTCAATCAATCTGGATGTTGTTGATATTTTCCAATATTAAAAATAAATTTAAAATTACAATCTTAAGTAAATTTATAATGTTTTATTTAAAATTATTTCTAAATGAAATTGTTATTTGATGCAAATAATTATTTTATTATCGATTTAAAAAATTTATCCTATTTAAAATTTGAAAGTACGGTTTTTTAAACTTTGGTATTGTCTGAAATAAGAAATAAGCTCCAAAAATAGACTATTTATAATAAATAAATAAATAAATAAATAAATACAAATACAAATTTGAATATGTTATCAATATGTACTTTTATTTATTGATTTTATAAATAATAGCGATAATTTCAATCGTTCGTTCTTCGACGGCGAATTTAGCGGCTCGGCGCGTGAGCTATTTGAGGTCCTCTGATCATTTATCGCCACTTTCTTCTCCTTGATGAGGTGTCCGCAATACTCTCTGCATCTCTCTGTTCTTATTTTATATTTAATTATTTTTTTTTTTATCATCGACAGCTCCACGGTAGATCAATCATTAATCTTGTATAAATAGTAAATGCCTCTCCCTCAATCCCACAATTCTCTTACCGGCAACCCCATCTCTCTCCTCTTCTTCTGCAACACGAAATTCAATGGCAGAGTTAGACTACCAGACTCCCAAGCCTCCAACCGCAACTGGACGTTTGAAACTTTTCGGATTTAGCGTATCCGAAGAAGATGAAGTGGAGTCTGGCAAAAGCTCGGCCGATTCACCGGAGTCCGGCGGCTGTTTCCCGTCAACAGCCGACGGCCGTAAGTACGAGTGCCAGTACTGCTTCCGCGAGTTCGCAAACTCCCAAGCATTGGGCGGCCACCAAAACGCGCACAAGAAAGAGAGACAGCAATTAAAACGCGCTCAGATCCAAGCCTCCCGCAGCGCCGCCGCAGCCGCCGTTTCGTACGTCCGCAACCCCATCATGTCTGCCTTCTCTCCACCTCCGCACCTGCTCGGTCAGTCGGGACCGGTAATGATCCCCCTTGCGGCCTCCCAGTCGCCGTCGTGGATTTATATGCCCAGCGCGTCTCCGCCGCCAACGGCGCCGCTGCACGTGTCGCACGGTCGTGTGATTCCGAGCTATTCGGGGAAAACAAGTCCGGGTACCTTATCTTACGTCGGTGGTGCGACGGAGTCCGGTCTAACGACGTCGTCTCAGCTTCACGGAAAGGCCCACGTAGCGGCTGACGGGCCGTCGTTGAGTAGGTTTTCTAGTGGGCCCGGAATGGATGATGGAGTTGGGCTGGACCTGCATCTTAGCCTCGCGCCAGCCCGTCCATGATTCTTTGATCTTAGCCCAGATTACAATTGTGAATTCGTCGATGTGCTTATGTGATACAGTAAATATGGTGGCCTATATTATTTTTTTTGTTATTTAAACTTATAAATTTGAATTATAATGTAGTAAATTTTCTGATTAACCAATTAGCCGCACCAAATTGCACTTTCTAATCCAATTTTAAAATTGTTAAAAAAAAAAAAAAAGACATCTTCTCCCCCTCTTTTTACAGGTATAAATGAGTGAAATAAGTAGCATGACTCTAATGCTATTAATCAGTTTTGTTGCTATCCATGTATTCAAGCATTCATTCTTTAACCACCTAAAAATCCAAGCAGCCATTAGAATGTCGTCGTCTCTAAGGAACCCTCAAAATCCAAACAGCCACCAGGCTTGGTCATTCCTACCCAAACCACCATTGGTGGCTAGACCTTCTGGGATAAGCTGAGATTAACTCTCTTCACATCGCTGGAGAGTGAAAGAGAGAGATCAGTTGTCCCTTTGTTGCTTGTTAAGAGGGAAGCTCTTAAAGAAGATACCAACTTCCATTGGCCGGCATGGGCTGAGTTGGATCCTATTCCGTGATATTTCGTGTCGCTTCCGCTTCATATGAACCGGATCTTAAGGAATGCATTAGACAGCTTCATATTTGTGTGTATTTATCCTTTCTTCTCAATATAGATCCCGAAAAGACTTTTAAATCCTTCTCGTTTTTATTTTGAGAATCAGCCGCATGAAAACTTGAGAAAAGAACAGCAGAAGTATTGGAAACCGTTTAAGATAAAATCAATTCAATCTGCTAAAATATGGGCCCACAGACAGTAGGCCCATGAAGAGGTATAGGCTGGATGAGTTGTTGAGCCAATATTAAAAAGGAATACCATCGAATAACTAAATTATCGAATATCCGAATAACCAAATTGTTGGAACAGCTAAAGATCGAGGTATCAAATGGCTGAATGGGTAATCAAACTAAACGGTTAATTAAACGGAACAGTTAATCCTAATAAAGGGTTATATGAATTGAAAGATAGGCGTTAGAATCAAATAAGTAATTGATGCATTTAACGGACAAGTATTAAATTTAGAATATATAAAATGGTTCGACTACTCAATTCTCAATCAAAATAACGGCCTGAAATAATAATTAGTCATTCTTGTTCAAGAAACTCACACTGATTAGTAATAAGGTTACAAATACGACTATTTTTCTTGAAGATGGGGGAGGAGAATTCAAGAATTCTAAAAAAAAGTACAGAGCTCTTATCCTTTAATCATTTGCAAATTACTCAAATCATAAAACCAAACCCTCCAATCTTTGCTCTTTTTTTTTTTACCTTATTTTTTATTATCTTTTTAATTATTTTTTTAAAAATTCTAACTTAAATATTGGACGATATATTAGTGAATGAATTTTATATCCTTTAATCTCCTTTTAAAATTGTGGTGTATCAAACCTGGATATAGATCTCTAAAGATTCAACCCGATTCTATTCAGACAATAATCTAGATTTGAAGTACGCATCATTGGCACTATCTGTGGAAACATGGTTAAGCGATTGATTCCTATCTAGTCGAGATCACACTTGTCTGAAAACTTCTCTCTTCTTTGACAAAGTAAAAATGGTGAACGCAAGACTACAATGGCAATCGAGACAACCGTCAAAGGGTGTCCTATCTCATTATTTCATCTAGGAAGTAGGTAGTCACGAGAGTGTCCACCAATTAGCCAATCTTGGCATTGGAGCTTTCACCGTCCAAATACAAGACATGTAGAAAATGCTAAAATTCTTATGAAAAAAAGTCATGAACCAAGCTCACAAAACAGAGGTCCTCAAGTCACAAGGCATCGACGTCGAAAAAAAGGTTGAAGGAAATGAAGATCGTCTCAAAAGGGGGCCACACTCAGGTAAAGATTCCAGCGACTCCCGAGATACTTGTTTGCATTACTCCTTTCCGATTCGAAGGACGGTTAAACTTTAAGGTTAAGAAAAAAAGTTATGAATGATGGAATCCTCAGTATACTCGATATTATAGATGCCTATCAATCCAAGAGGAATGGTCGTGCAATAGCATACCCAGGAACCTCCTGACTAAGCAGATACAAGGTGATTTGCTAATCATTTAAAATTGATGACATTTCTCAATGTAAAAAAAAAAAAAAAAAAAGCAATTGCCTATACATCTAAAGTGAATGAAAGAATAAAAAGAATCAAATAATAGAGTTTTAAAAAAAACACTACCAGGCATAAAATCAAATTAGGTCGTACACATTTTATATTAAAGATAAAGAGGTGCCAACTCCCTGTAAATTTGAAATTCCAATATTAAAGCTATATAATAGAAGTAATGATCTAATGAATTATCTCGACCATTTTTGAACATTATTCGGTTTCTAAAATCTGGAAGATACTACGCTTTGCCTCTACTTTCCTATACTTTTAAGGGAGATGTAAGAATTTAGTTATACGTGTTAAGATCAAATTCAATTCAATCCTTACAAATGTTGATAGAGTTGCTCCTATTCCAATTTTCCACCCTACGGAAGGAAGAAAAGCAGCCCAGACACTTTGTCAGGGTTTGACAACCTCCTAACAAGAGTTTAAAGTGTTTTTTGACCAAATTCAATGTCGAGACTAGATACATCTCAAATCTTTCCGACGATATGAAACTAAATTCCTTTATGGTTACTAAACTACCAGGTGACTTATTTGAATATTTAATTCAATAAGACCCTAATACATTCTTGAGGTAAAGGCTATTACTCGAGTCTATATTATAGCAAAGGGGGCCAATGAAGCAAAGTGGCTAAAGTGCTAGAATAATGAGCATCATTCAGGATCAAACAATGAAAGAAAGAGGAGGAACAACGATAACTCTTCTATTTGGAATCATAAAAAACAATGTGAAACCAAGTCAAGTGTTTGTAGAGAGTATAAGCCATCGAATCTCACACCATTGAATGTCACATGGATAAACATTCTGATATAGATTCAAAATGAAAAATTTTTAAAGTGATCTAAGCCACTTAAGAACTCAGAAGAAGGTGATTAGTCTAAGTACTACTTCTACACCAATATTCGGGGCACAATACTGAATACTTCAAAAAGAGATTGAGACTCTAACACAAAAAGAATACCTTAAGAAATATCTGTAGGCTCTTAAATCTACCCCAAGTAATAATAAAGATGTCGATGAACAAACTAAGCAAAAATGAAATCAAAGGATGCTAAGAGTCATTAACATGATATCAATCGGACCTGGTTGGCAAAAAGACTCTAGATTATCTAGATATAGCTTCTTCTGATAAGAAATAGAAGTTAGGGATGGAAAATGATTTCGTTAGTTTTAATAATAACGATATAAATTAATCTTTCATCATTTTGATCATCTTATTATATTGGCATTCATTTCAAGCAAAATTTATGACTATCAACAAAAATGAATCTTTTATTAATAATGAAAACTTAAGAAATATTCTTTTTTTCAATGCATTTATAAAATTAAAGATTAAAAGCAATCAAATGGAACTATTGGATTGACCGCCATAAGGACTTGGTAACAAACCGATCTAAGCAAAAGTAACAGTACATCTAAAGATTACAATCAGAATATATTCAATGATGGTTTCTTATCAGTTAACTTTTCCAGTTGTTAATCTTTCCTAAGCTTACAACACTATATTAAGCCGATCATACTTAAGAAAATTTGGAGCGATCCCACATAATAAAATAAAGTACTCAACTAGATACAGGATTGGAGAAATCAATGGAGACCAAGTCACCGAACAAATTTGCTACTTGACGCAAGTCAACAACTCGACTCTTCTATAGCCAGTTCAGGAATTTGATTTTCAGAATGGGACCTCTCTTTAACATGCTAAACCAGGGGAGTCATCACTCCGAATTCCCCTGACATCAATGAATCTGAATAAGTATCTTTAGATTGATTCTTCACTAAATTGAGATCTAGAATAGAGATTAATTGAGTTTTTATAGAGAAACATGGATATCTTTGTCTAAACTCTAGCAAACATGCTAGGCATTCCGATAAAAATGATGATTCACAAGCTAAACTTCGCACTTAGATACAAGCATATCAGATAAAAAGATGAAACTGTTCCATTAAAAAACTCATAGCGATCCATGATGAGGTTAAGAAATTAACTGATATTGGATTCATCAAAGAAGTAAACTACCATATATGTTATCCAATGTCATCCTTGTAAAAAAGAGTAACTAAAAAATAGATGATGTGCATTGACTTTACAAATGTGAATAAAACATGTCCGAAAAATTAGTTTCTCACTTTCAAGATCAATCAATTGGTAAACTTAACATCTAGATAACAGCTACAAAGCTTTATGTATGCTTACTCCGAGTACAACTAGATCAAAATAAATCTAGAAGATGGGAAAGTGGCATATTTATGATCGATTAGAGAGCCTACTGTTAGAAAATAATGCCATTAGATTTAAAGAATGTTGAACAACATATCAAAATGCTAGTGAAATAAATTCTTGAGCAGTAGATTGAAAGAAATATAGAGATATATGATGATGGCAAGCTTATCAAAAGCATACCTACCGATAACCATATTAACAATCTGGTCATGATGTTTAAGGTAATTAGGATATATACCGAATAAAATTAAACCCGACTAAATACACCTCCAGGGTAACTTCAATTAAATTTCTAGGATTCATTATTTCACAATGCGAGATAGAGGCAAATTTGGAGAATATTAAAGCCTTAATGGATATAGAACTGCCTTTGATTATTAAGGAAATCTAAAGATTAATTGGATGACTCATTGCTCTATCTAGATTTTTATTAAAGTCAGCCAAGAAATATTTGCCATTTTTCAAGGCATTAAAACAGGCAAAGATAAATGATTTCTTGTGGACGAATGAATATGAGTAAGCTTTTCAAGAGTTAAAGAGTATTTAACATATCCACCTTTATTAACCCATCCGAAAGAGAATGAAGAATCATATCTCTACCTATCTTTCTTAAAATCAACCTTGAGCACTATCTTGGTTAGGGAAGAAGTTTCCAATGATTGGTATACTATATTTGTAAGATCCTAGTTGACTCAGAGATTCGACATGTACGAACGAAAAAGGTTGGCCCTAATTTTTACTACAAGAAAGCTCCAACCCTATTTTCATGCCCAAAAAATTGTAATATTAATGTAATACCTCGGATCTCCATTTAAATTATTTTAATATTAATTATGATTTTGGGTACTTTGAACGTTGTAAAAATTAATTAAATATTATGAAAAATTTGAAAGATCTTTGGATCAGTTGGGCAGGCAATCGAGGTGCACCTGTACTGTTATCCGAGTATCAATTTAGATTATGAAATACAAGAAAAGAAAAATAAATAACAATAATAACAAATTTAAAAATAATAAAATAATAAAAAAAGAAAACAGAGGCCGTGAAATTTTGGGGAGAGAGAAAAGAAAGGAATAGGAAAGAAAATGAGGGAAGAGAGGAAAGGAGGAAGAAAAAGATGAGAGAGAGGGAATCAGCATGGGGCTGCTACCGTCATTGTCGTCGCCAAAGGAGTCGACATCGAGAATGAAAGCAGGCAAAGCTCTCTCTGTGATATTACCTTTTATTTTGTGTGCTTGTGTGAATAGAGGAAGCAATCGCAAAACAAAGTAAACGGTGACTGTCGTTGTCGCCGTTACAGGAGAAAATGAATGAAATTGAGGCAAGTAAATCCATCCATTCTCTTTGTGGATATGAATTTTTGGGTTGCATATACCGATTTTGTGAGAAATCGATCGAATCGTGATAAAGATAGGTGAACGAGGCACGGTGGAAAGAGAGAGCCGGCTTGCATGCGCCACTGTTCGCCACTGTGTCATCACTGGGTCAATATTATCATGGTTACCACCATCATTCGTGTCAGAGTTGCAATTGGCGAAGGAGAATGTGAATAGAGAGGTAGAGCTGTGATGCGGCAAGAGAGAGAAAGGGAGGAGAGAGAAAGGGACGCATGCCGATAGCAGAGAGAAGGCGCGATTTGAGTACCGCGAAATATCCTTTTGGAAAACCTTCTTGGAATAAAATTGAGACAAGTATTTTCTAACCCAATCTTTTATCTGATTTTGCATCTGCTACATTTCTATTCTGATTTGGAGTTTTTAAGTTTGTGGATGCACTTTTAAATTAGCCAATTTATTTTATTGTATACGCATGACATTTTTATTGGTTATTTGAGGGTTTATTTTGTTTTTGCTAAAATTTATGGGTTTTGCCATTTTCTGAAAAAATAAGTAAATTTTCGGACACTATATATATTCATATCAATATGTATAAACGAAAATATGTATAAAATTTACATAGGCCATACATTTTTACATACATGTGTCAGGTTATAGTCACTATATTTGAATTTATTATTAGATATTCTAGCCAACTACTGACGAAAAGATTTATTATTTAAAAATTTCTTTTCGCTGGCATAAAAGACTTAAAGTAGTGATCATTCTTATTTGGATAATTTTATTTGACCTTTTAATATATTCAAATGTTCTAATATATCGATAAACTTGAGAATTGCACCCAAAATTACGAGTGGCAGAATATAGTAAGTAACCTTACCCAAAAAAGACAGAGTAGATAGGTAGTCAAGTACGTTGGCCTAATTTACATTCGATATGGCCTAAGGTTATAGAAATTATGTATAACCCTTCCTCAAACTAATCTTTAAATAATTAAAATTCAAATTTGGTACATAATTTGTATTTCTATATTGATTTGTATTAAACTTTGATTTGAAATTGGATTTTTGATTTTTGATTTGGATTTAAAATTTATCGATTTTTTTCACAGATGTGTCTTAGTATGTCTTATACAAATAATTTTGACTATACTTTGATTCGGATATTTGGATTATCTGTTGTAATGCTACTACGACTTCTACACACATTATTGAATCATTCAACTATTAAATTTTACCTCGAATCACAAGCTGATCAGGTCTTAGATTTCATCTTTGACTTGGATTTGAATTAGATAATGGTTTATTGAAATTAATCCGGATCACTTATATATATATATATATATACATTTTTTGGTAATGACTGTTTTCTAATTTAGATATTTATTTTGAATTTAGATATATGTTTGAGTACAATGCTACAATTGATTTTGAATCTTGAAATTCTATTAGATTTATTATATCAGCGATTTAGATTTATTCTGTCATTTTATTGGATATTTATCCATTTAATACTCCATCTGATTCATTGTACTTTTTTTTGTTTAAATATGATACTTTTTAAATTTTAGGCTCATATTTTATATTTTATCATTTCAAAGTAGAAAATTCAGGTACATTGTAGGAATAAATATGTAATTTATCAATTATTCGTCCGATTTGGTGAGTTTTAATTTTTTTTATAACTTAAATTGGTATTTTATATGATTGAATTTTGAAATTTGTTGGGCATAGGCCTATAGTTGTATTTCAAAAATAATTTGGATATTATATTATGTCTGATCATAATTTTGGTTAAATTGTTACCTCTCTTACGATGATTGTAAAAAATATCATATTTATATTATCTGAACGATTATCTAATGAGGTCTTGTGTGAGTTTTAATTTGTCGAGTCCTAAGTATTTGGTTTGTCACATGCAAATTTTTAGGATTTAATATTATTTATTAAATTTATTTAGACTTTTAAATCTTAAAAATTATAATTAATTATTTAATTAACATATTTAATCCGAATTTATAACAATTAACAAATCAACGGCTAAAATGGTTCTTGTAGAAACCAAAAGTATCCAAACGTTTGATTAAATTGTCAATCAAGTTGGATGAATTTGATATAGAATTTTAGACATAAACATTTATAAAAAGTTAACATCTTGCAGACTTTATTATTTAATTAATGACTCCAATTTCAAAAGAAATAAGCGACCAATTGGGGGTGACACCGAATAGATCGTTGCCTACATGAGTGTTGCATGTTAAAGAAGCATCTTAGTAATCAGGTGGCTAGCTTAGAATAATATTATCTTTACTTGAAGGGTTTAAAATTAAATACTCAATTATATAGGTTCCCACCGGCCAATAATGTGGCAAAATATGAGACTTTGCTAACTGGAATAAAATTGACTAAAGAATGTTCCATTAAGAACTTAATTGCTTACGATGATTTTGAACCAGTGGTCAATCAGGAACTAGTTAACTTCAAAATATCTTACCCGAACCTAACTAAATACCTACACAAGGTACAAGATCTCTAATCATTCTTTGATAAAATTGAAACTATCCATATTCCTAGAAAAACATAATTAAAAAATCAATCGACTTTCTAAAAAGGTGATATCTAGTTTTTCGAAACAATATGCTTAGAATATGAGAGATATACTTCAAAGGCTAGCATTGAAGAAGAATATAAAATTCATCAAGTAACTGATGAGATAACTTTAATAACTCCGTAAATTAAGTACCTTGAAAATAGAATGCTTCCAAATAATCCCACGGAGACAACGCGAATTTAAAAAATGGCTAGTTAGTATGTTTTGGTGGATGGGTCACTTTATAGAAGAAGCTACACAATGCTTATATATGATGTTTGACTCTACTAGAAATCGATTATGCTCTTAAAAAGGTACATCTTTATATATGTAGAGTACATATGAGAGCTAAAAATTTAGCATTGAAGATTATAAGATAGGGCTACTATTGACCAATTATAAAAAAATGTGATATAGTTCATAAAAAAAAAATATGAAAATGGTCAAATTCATAGCAATGTACTCGGACAACCACATACAGAACTCTAAACTTTGTAGGCTTCTTAGTCGTTTCCATAATGGAAGTTCGACATACTCGGTCTGTTTCTCCTAACAACTAGTCAAAGAAAATTTATTATCATTAGATAGATTATTTCACAAATGGGTGAACGTTTCTCTATTAGCCAAGATTATATAACAAAATGTAACAAAATGTATCCACCAAAATATCGTTTGTAAATTTGGAATACTGAAGATCATAATGACTAATAATAATATTTAATTCTTCAATAAAAGGTTATTAGAATATTGTAATGGCATCGATATTAAATTACTCAATACATCAAACAAATGGACAGGCAAAAGTGATAAATCAAACAATAATTAATGGGTTAAAAATCAAGTTAGATGAAACCGGAGGTGCTTGAATAGATAAACTACATATGTACTTAGAGTTTATTGAACAATTCCAGGAAAATCCATTTGGGAGATATCCTTTAATTTATATTTTAGAATAGAAGCGGTAATCCCAATAAAAATAGAATTATTAAGTTATAGAGTGAAAATTTTTATTCTAAATTAAAATGTTTTACTTTTGAGACAAAATCTAAATCTATTAGAGAAAATTAGTGAAGTGGCATGCATTTAGATAGTAACTATCAATAAAAAATTGCTCCATATTATAACAAAAAAGCAAAGGCATTTAAAATTTAAAACTATGAAATATCAAAGTTCTGGAGGAGTTGCTCACAGGAATAAACTATCCCAAATTTAAGAATGATACTCTGCAATGGAGTGTATATGGTCCGTACCCAAAACAAAAAGTTAGTCTCTTATACTTGAAATGCCCTTTACCACAAAAATACTATCAATAAATAAGCCACTCTAAAAACATATAAATATGTTTTGCCTCTTTGGAATGCTTGTGTTGTAAATTATTTATTCAAGCTATTAGTACAGTTAATTTTTTAATTCATTTTCTATTAAATTTCATGCATATATGTTATCAATATGACCATAATGAACTCTGAGTCAAACAATTAGTTTAAATATATTGTCTGTAAACTACATCAATTCAAGAAAATTATCACAATATAAGTTTAATAGAATCATATAGCCTTAATAATGGTTACACACTAAAAATTTCGAAAGACTCGTATGCTTAAGAACTAGACATTCAATTCTCTTTTGAGACGTCAAAAGGCAGGCCAAATAAAATCAATTGAAATTCAACTGATAATAGTCATCTAATCTATTAAACCTTACGGATACAACATACACAAAGTGTCAACATTTCCTTCCACAAGATATATATAATTAGTCAAATGATCAAAGATCAAGGTCTTACCTAACTTGTGAAAATACTTAAATAACTTAGCTAGCAATCAATTTGATAATCTAATGGTTAAATATTCAAGAATATATACTCAGAAGCTAAATTGCCTGATAGACATCAATTCAAAAGACTATAAATACTTAGAGATGAAAAGGTTTAAATATATATTGAAGACACAATTACATTATTCTCATACACATTTACAACATAGAATTATAAGATTCGAGTACTACAAACGAATCAGCAATCATATAGTTAGTGGTTAGATCCTGATCTTGGAGCTTGGATGCTCTCTAAAAATTTTATCCTCAGAGGTTGAAGAAATTCCAGAATTTCTAATATTTAAGTGGCTAATAGGAAAGTTAGGATCTAACGAGGAGACTATCCCATTTTAAAAATCGAGTCCCTCATTGAATTGAGAGTCAAGTAGAGAGCCAATTTTTTTCGGGTCAAATACTCATTAGTATCCTCAGGTCTTACAAATTCAGCTCTAAGTTCATTTATGACCCCAATAGCTGCTGCTGCATGTCGTTCAATTTGAAGAGTTCAATTCTCAAAAGAATCGACTTAATCCTTAGTGATGGTAGCTTGATCAATATAATTACAATACCTACTTATCCATTTTATCACTTTGTTCTCACCAAAGATCGATTGATCTTTATAGAACAACACCCTAACTTTCATAACCATAGCTTTCAATTCCAAATTCTAAATAACAAAATGATCAATATGAGATTGAGATGGACGATCAATCTCAATACTCTAACTATAGATCCTACTCCTTATCTGACTCACCAAATTTTTGGACTATAAAAAAGCTTGAATCAACAATTTAAATACAAATAAATGGCTCGAAATTAAAGAATCAAATATTACCTATTTGGTTGGATGACCCTTTTTGGGTGCAGCACCTGATAATGATGATCCACTAGGATTAAGGTTTGGCGTAGGCGATTGTCTCTAATGAAGGAAAGCTAAAGATCTATTGTACAGAGGAATCCCAAAACTTGGGGCTTTATGTGAGACCATAGCACCCATGTAGCTTGGAGAGGATAGTAACAAATGAATATCAACCTCTAACAATATTTGCATTATTATTTTCTAGTTTGGGAGAATCATGCCCTGGCTGCAAAATAGAAATTATTGATTTTAATGCATCAAAATTTGCATATAAAAGGTTTAATATCTCAACCCATGGGAACAAAAGATTATTCCAGCAATTGGTAAAATAAATGCTATCAACATTATCATTAGCAAATTCCCTCATATTTCTTTCTATCCAAATTGGCAAAATAATTGACCATGTAATTTTGATCCAAGCATATCCATCTTACCAACGAACCACTCTCAAGCAAGGAGTTCCGCTCTCCTTCATTTGACACGCAATAACATGGCCAAATCTCATGACTATGGGGCACTTAACAGTGCATGAAGATAAAAACTTTATGATGCAGATTCTTAATTGGCTTCCACCCAGCAAAGAAAAACTCAGGTCTCATCCCTAGTTAAGAAAAGGCACAACATATGAAGAAGTTAATTTTAGAGAGGAGCTCAATCAAGCTGAAATTATATATAAATCTCATGGTCCAACCCTTAACAACCACAAAAAGTAAATGACATTTGAAACTCCCAACCTTGATTCTGAATGCATATCCATAATCAAACTCCTTAACTTAGATACCTTACAACACCAAACAATGTGCAAAACACCAAAAGATAGCAACAATGACCTACCTCCATAATCTACCTAATATAGCTCCAGAAAGATGGTAAAATTCTTCACCACTAGCCTACGTGTTTCAATTGGAAAAATTGATTACCCCCAATGGAATTAAATGAAATATAAAAGCAGCACCTCATCTAATCATAAAGAAAAGTTTCAAAAAACCTTCAAGTGTCTTCGCAACAAGAGAAGGAATAGGAAGAGGACGCATGAAATAGATGGGCAAATTGGATGCAATACACTTAATTAAACTAAACTCTTCCACCCTTTTAAAAATATTGCTTTTTCCCAAGCTGTTGAAATGGTCTTTGGCTTCCGAACTACATGCTCCCGAATCCTAATATCTTTATTATCTATCCCCCCAAAAAATTCCTAAACAGCTCAGCGAAAACTTGCCTTCAACAGAGCTCAAAATTTATAGTTTCAAGTAGAATGCCACTAGTTCTAGGGATCAGGAAATGGCATCTGCACAATGTGCCTCAATCTGACTGGAAGACAAATAAACATACAATTTGTGGCTAATGGCTATCCTCACATTCTTGTACACATGCCAACACTGGGGTGATAAAAGACTAGAATACAGCATAAAAATCTGCAAAGGAGATGCATATATGTGTAGACACATGCACAAACAGACGTGATATATTGTTACACCCTTAGAACATAATGCACGAGATGAGACATACAAACATATGAATGCACAATGGAAATACATATGCTATATATAATTGTGTACACAGACACATGCTTCTGCTACTAACCGTTTCTCTATTTCTTCTGAATGGATGAGTAAATGGAAGCTATAGAAAAGGGAACTATTATTGTCTCGTTATTGACAAATTGTCGTACATAAAGCAGTCACCTAATGTACAAGCCTTGCTCCATTGCGGACTCTAGGAATGGTCAGATGTAGAATCCTTGCTTCATGCATTGCAATGAGGCTATTTCTTTAGTTTGATCACATGACGTTCAAGTCAAAATATAACAATCTTACCATCATGCTAAGACTCGTCCTCCACAAGATACAATATAATACCCAGAAAATAATTGATCATATGAAAGAAGAAGCATAATTTTATTGGAGAATGATCCAACTAATCAAGACAGTGATGATCTCAAGAATCAAATCTTCAAGCTATTGGAACTAAATCCAAGCTTTATTTATCCAAGAACTTCTTCGAATGCCCAGATATGTTATACTAGCCAAATCTCAATGCCATTTGCATGTTCTTCAATCTCTTACTACATTTTAAAAAGCTTATTATTTATCCAAAGAAAAAAATCCAGCAACTAACTCTGATGTCCAACTACGAACCAGATATAATGCAGGCAATGATTATTTCTACCTTTACCTTATCATCAACATCAGTGAAATTCCGTACATACGTAACTTCATAGCCAATTGTTTTCAGGTACCTGCACAATTATAGTTCAAGCAATTGAGTAGACGTCCCACAGAGCAATAAATAAATATAAGTCCCCAATTACAATTCACCGTATACACCATATTTCCCCAAAAAAAGGATGAAAAAAACAGCAAGAAGATGGAACCATAATGAAACCTAAATAAAGCTACAAACGTACTGGCACACTACTTCATGAAGATTTCGTTTATATAATTTTTTTTTAAAAAAAGATCTGAGCTAAAAATTACTCATTTTTAATAGGTTTTGAGTAATATCCATCCTATGAAAACACAAAAAATTGTCAACCACAAACAAACGTTGCAAATTCTAGTCGGCATTCAATTTATTTCAGAAAAATTAGACATATATACACAAGTAATCTGGAGACACAATAAAAAGGGCAGGCCTGTGGAGGACATCAAGAGTGGCGTAGGCTCGAGCATGACCAATATGATTGAAGCGGTAAGATGGCAATACCGAACACATACACGCCCACTTTTCCGGGGGTTTTCGGGCCGAAAACCTTCTTCTATTCAGTCATTGAATTGTATAAAATGAAGTCCGCGGTCCTCGTCGTCTTTGCTCCTGCGAACAGAAAAACCTAGCTCCGAAGTTGAGAGGAACCAGCAGTTCGATGTTTGCCCAACTGGAAGCCGAGAGAATCGGTGTCCGGATACAGAAAGAAAATTTATTTAGCCTGCAATAAATGATGCTCGTGGTTGAAGTAAGGGTTTGGGCAGAACGTGGGGCGCTACGCCGGGTACGGTGCTAATATGATGTCGCATTGTAATCATTAAATAAAGATTGAATATTATTTATTTAATCTTTTTTTTTAAAAAAAATAATATTTTTTTTTAGTTTTTTAATAATTAAAAAGATAGATACTAAATTTTCACCTAACGAATGTCGTGCGATGTTTTATGAGTGTCGGATGACGCCACATTATAGTGTCCCTACGTTAGGATTCGGGCCCAATTTGCTCTAAATTGATTAATTTAGCCATTTATAAATATAAATATTTAATTAATATTAGATAATTAATATTTATAATCAGACAAAAATTAAATGATTTTTTTTTAAATGAATAGAATCCTCCACCGCATTGAAATATTGGCACCAAATCTTGTATACCAATGAATAGGGGTAATACTACTTCAACTGATACCTTATTTGGAGTGATAATTGTTGGCATCAAAATGGACGGCCGGTCCACGAACACACGAACACACACACACAGAGAAAGGAAGGAAGAAAAAAGAATAAGAAAAACAAACACCTGATATTTTACGTAGAAAACTCTTTTAAAATAAGAAAAAAATTACGGGACACTAAATTCATAAATAAATCAACTATATGAGATTTGGTTACACAAATCACAAGGGGCGAAAATAAAGAATAGAGTACAAACAATACTCTTTATGTTTTTTTTTCACAGCTCTCTTTTCTTCTACTCTTCCTCTCCTCTATCTTATACAACACTTCGCTTGTACACAACAGCACTGCACTCTCTTTACACCTTGTGTTCTTTATATATATATATATATATATATACAAGTAAGGAGACAACCAACCACCCTAGCTGTATGGTGGTTGGCGCACAACTCTCAAGGTCTTCAACCGTGGACACATGCCCTGTCCTGCAGACGACGCATGCATGCTCTGTAGACTGACCTACTAACTTCCCAAGAGATGACGTCCTTTAACTACCCCAAGTGGTAGGTCTTCTATACGCCTACTGTAGAGGACAGTCTTGTAAAATATTCATTTTCAACCAGTTAACGTCCGCGTTGACCAAAATTTCTTGAGCCAAAGACACTTTATGCAGTCCGCAGACATTCAATACATGAGTCTGCGAACCTTAGCCTCACAAAGTCTTCATACATTCTTGAAGTCCTTTGGCCATCAGAACTTCCATATGGGAATGACCTCTAACAAACTTTTTCTCAAGACTGTGAGGAAGTAGTATTTGTCAGCCCAACCAAATTGCAACAAGTTTCATTTTTACCCTTTGGTAAAGTCTTCATTAACATATCTGCGCCATTTTCTTCAGTATCGACAATTTTCAGTGACAGTGGACCAGTTTCAATAATATCTCTCAACCAATAGTACCGAACATCGATATGTTTCGATTTAGAATGGAATGAGAAGTTCTTGTAGAGATGTATGGCACTCTAACTATCATAAAATACCTCATACTTTTTCTATCCGAGGCATAGTTATTAAATAAACTTTTTCATCCACAAGATCTTTTACAAGCTTCTATCACTACGATATATTCAACCTCAATAGTTCAAAAGGGCAACATATATCTACAGCTTGGACTGCCAAGAAATTGCACCTCCAACAAATTTCACCAAGAATCCTGAGGTAGACGTACGAGAGTTTTTTTTTTCTGGTAAGTAGACTTACGTGAGTCAATGTTCCTGACTATATCAGCGTCCAAATATCCCACCAACTGAAACTTGTCACTTCTAAGATACAGACACCTCTTGAAAGTTCTACGAATGTATTTCATAATCCACTTGATCACGGACCAATGCTCCTTTCCTGCATTTGACAGAAAACACTGACAGTACCAACAGCGTGTGCAATACCTGACTTTGTACAGACCAACGCATACATCAGGCTTCCTATGGCCGAGGAGTAAGGAACATTTCTTATGTATGCCTTTTCTTCAACCGAGGACAGACACTGGCGACTACTCAATCTGTGATAGCTCGCCAGTGGAGTGTTGACAGGTTTGGACTTATTCATGTTGAAACGTCGGAGCACTTTTTCAACGCAGCCTTCTTGAAACAACCACAATCTTCCTGCCTCTCGATCACGAATAATTCTCATACCAAGAATCAGCTTCTCCGCTTCGAGATCTTTCATGGAAAAAGACGGCCAAAGTTGCTACTTCAGCTCCTTTATCCAAGCGGCATTTTATCCAATGATCAGCATGTCATCCATATAAATAAGAAGGATGACAAAATCGTCATTGAAAAATTTCTGTGTAAATACACAATGGTCAGAAGTAGTCCTCCGATACCCTTGGCTAACCATGACCGACTCAAACTTCATTTATCACTGCCTTGGAGCATGTTTTAACCCATACATGCTCTTCCTCAGACGACAGACCAGTCGTTCCTTCCCCTTAACCTTGAATCCTTCCAGGTGCTCCATATACATTTCTTCCTCAAGATCACCATGAAAGAAGGCCGTCCGGATATCGAGTTGCTCCACCTCTAGATTCTAAGTAGCAGCCAAACTTAGTACAACTCTTATGGATGATATTTTTACAACCGGGGCAAATATTTCATCAAAATCAACGCATTTGAGCTGATTAAAATATTTCACTACCAGCCGCGCCTTGTACCCCAACTGCATAGTATCCTCGGACATTTTCAACAGGAAGACCTACTTATTCCATAGGGCTCTCTTTCCCTTAAAAAGTTTGGTTAAGTCAAAAGTATAATTCTCATGGAGAGAACTCATTTCATCTTCCATGGCTTCCAACCATCTCTCTTTATTCTCGTGCTCCATAGTCTCTTTAAACGTCTCAAACTCTCCGACATCTGTGAGTAAGACATACTCACTAGGTGATAAACGGACGGATGATCGTTTGTTTCTCATGGACCGCCTCATTGGACATTCCTCAGCCGGTTGAGGAATTACTTCATTGTAGTCCTCGTCAGGTGCCGTGACCGTCTCACCATTGTCCTCGACCAATTCAAAACCATTATCCTCGTCCTCCAAGGACACCGGACGGATAATTTCAATACTTACTTTGTTCATTTGTCCATCCGAGCAACATTAGAATTGGTCTTCCTACCAAAGTCTTCAATAGTCTCATCCTTAATAAAAGTTATGTCATCTGACCGAACGAGTCTTTTCTTAGCAGGATTATAGAATCTGTAGCCTAGTTCATCTTCCCCATAACACAGAAAGATGTACAGCATCGTCTTTGGTTCCAATTTGCTCCTTTTATCTCTCGGGACATAAACATATGCTTTGCATCCAAATACCCTTAGGTGGTCATAAGAGAGTTCCTTACTCGACCATATCTTCTCTAGCACCTTATCCTTCAATGGCTTGTTGGGCGACTTATTGATAACATAAGTCACTGTCTTCAGGGCCTTAGCCCAAAAAGATGTAGGAAGTTTTACTTCTGAAAGCATGTATCTTACTCTTTCCAACAGTATACGGTTCATCCGCTCGGTCAATCCATTCAGTTGTGGTATTTTTGGTGATGTCCTCTAATGTCGGATACCATGAGACATATAATAGGTATTAAAAGCCCCAATATACTCTCCCCCATTATCACTGCAGATGGTCTTCAATTTCTTCCCTATCTGACGCTCCACAATAGTATGAAATTGCTTGAATATACCGAGGACTAGATCCTTAGTCTTTAGCGGGTAAACTCACAGCTTCCTAGAGCAATCGTCAATAAAGAAAATGAAGTATTGGGCCCCACTAAAGAACTTCTCCTTAAATAGTCCGCACACATCTGTGTGGACAAGATCAAGTATATCAGCTTTCACAGAGGATGAGTCTCCATGGAATAAGACTCTACACTGCTTCTCGACTATACAATGAGGACACGTCCTCAGTACATCTTCATTCAACTCTGGGATGAGGCCCTTCCTGATCAGATGACATAGTCCACGTTCGCTCATGTGGCCCAACCTCCGGTGGCCACGGGTCCTCGACTCCTTGTTGGTGATGGAGTTTATGTTCCCGGCCACTGCACAAACTTTCATTACGTATAGGTCAGAGGACTTTTTCCCTCGTGGTACAACTAGTGGGCATCTAGTTAGCTTTCATTCATCTTTACAGAAGGTATTACAGTAACATTTATCATCCAACCGGTCGGTTGAAATGATATTCAGTCGGATATCAGGAATATGACGAACATCCTTCAACGTCAGCTTCGTCCCATTATTGATGACCAGCACAACGTTATCTCTCACAACAATTGGGATATTCATTTATTTTTCATCATTATCACTCTAAAATCTCTTGGAGTATAGGATGTGAACAGAGTTTTTTTGAACGTGGCATGCAGATAAATGCCAGAATCAACCACCCACCAATACTCATGATTCGTTAGGCTCGTCACATTTTTTTCACATGTCAACAGGAGATTGCCTCCTGTGACCACAGAAACCGAGGACTTTTTCTCTCCTCATCCTTTCTCTATTTTTTCTTTCTCCACGTTTTTTTGCTTCCACCTGAAACAATTTTTTCGAATGTGTCTCTTCTTTCCATAGAGGTCGCAATTAAAATTTTGACATTTTAACTAAGACTTACTGCGACCTTTTTCTTTGGGCTTTTGGCCACATTCCCTATTTCTTCCCCTGGACTTGGTCATAAGTACCACAAAATGCAAAGAGGTTGAGGCCTCTTGTGACTGCCTTGACTCAATCATGAGTAAGGAAGTAATGACCTCATCCAACTTCAATGTGTTTTTTTCAAACAGTAGGGTGGTGAAGATATGGTCATAAGAAGCTGGTAGAGAGGCCAACATACTAACGCCTTGTCCTCCTCCTTGATCTCTTCATTAAAAATTGACATCTGCGTTACAATCCAATTAAACTCGTCCAAATATTTTTCAAAGCTGCCACCTTCTAACAATCACAGGCCATAAAACTATTTCTTTATATGTAGTATGATTTTTAAGGATTTGGACTTATATCTGCTCTCTAACTTCTCTCTCACCTTCGCCGGGTCTGTTAAATCGAGGATCTTCTGGAGAGTGTTGTCCACCAGGTATAACTTGATGGTGCAATTGGCAAGGTCTCTTTTATTTTGCCATTTGTCATCGATCAGATTTTTTGGCTTCTCTTCCTTCTTCAGGGCTTTCATCGTTTCCTCTCTAGTTAGGATATTCTTCACCCTCTTTTACCGGAGGATAAAATTGTCTTGACCGTTGAACTGCTTCACATTAAATGGTAAGTTCTTCAGAGATGATGATGACGTCATTATGATAGAGTTCTTAACTGGTCTCTGATACACTTGTTGGCGTCAGAATGGACGGGCGCTCCACAAACACACGGTTACGTGGACACGAAGAAGGGAAGGAAGAAAGAAAAATAAGAAAAATAAATATCAGATATTTTACGTAAAAAATCCTTTTAAAATAAGAAAAAAATCACGGGATACCAAGTCCACAAATAAATCAACTATATAAAATTTGGTTACACAAACCACAATGGACGAAAATGAAGAACAGGGTACAAATAACACTCTTTGTGTTTTTCTCTCACAGCTCTATTTTCTTCTATTCTTCTCCTCCTCTATTTTATACAATACTTCACTTGCACACAATATCACTGCACCTCTCTCTTCATATATATATATATATATATATATGTACAAGCAAGGAGACAACCAACTACCCTAACTGTATAGTGGTTGGCACACAGCTCTCAAGGTCTACAATCGCAGGCACATGCTCTGTCCTGCAGGCGGCGCACGCATGCTCTACAGACTGACCTGCCAACTTTCCAAGAGATGGCATCCTTCAACTACCCAAAGTAGTAGGTCAACTGTATGCCTACTGCGTAGGATAGTTTTGTAGGATATCCATTTTCAGCCGGTTAATGTAAGTATTGACCGAAATTTCTTGCGTTAAAGACATTTTACGCAATCTGCGGACATTCAATGTATGAGTTCGTAGATCTTAACCTTACAAAGTCCTTGTGCATTCTTAAAGTCCTTGGGCCATCAGGACTTCCGCATGGGAGTAACCTCCAACAATAATAATATAAAATAAGATCAAAATCTGATTAGAGCGACTTTAATCCTACACACGCAGTAAACAATAGAGCAAATGAGGTTTAGAAATTTTTATAATTTTTTTAATACCTAAGTCAATATATATTTAAGAAAAATAAAACGAATAAATAGATTATTAGATCCTTTAATTTTGACAAAAAGATCCTATTCTAAGCAAATATGAAGAGGGTTGAGCGCATGAACGGGCTCAATGTGAGATGTGTAGCCTTGGGAGTGGGGCCCCTTACAGCCCAAATCCCAAGAAGTACTTGATCTTTTTGGAGAGTGGGCTTTAAAGTGTACCATTGATTTAATCTTAACTCCTTAGAATGATATCCTTCTCTATTAGTATAGCTTTTGATTAATTGAGTAAGTTAATATTATCCCTTTGAAGTTTAATATTGTTTTAAGTATAATGAATGTATTATACTTTTGGCTAGAGTTGCTCTCAATAGGGACGAGAGCTGATATTTAAAAATTAGAATTTTAGATCCCTATAAAATAAGGTTTGGTGGAATATTTATAAGTTATAGATCAGAAATAGTCGTTGAGATGGAGTTAGTGACTAATTAGTTTGGTATCTTTAATTAGAAGAAAAGTTATATATTCTTTATGATTTCCATTTGATGCATCTACAACATCCAATCAATATTCATTTTATTAACCTTCATTTAGATGCAATAGGAGCTTTTTCAACTTCCTCTATTAGTTTGCAAGGAATCAATTGTTTATACCCTTGATCAGATGATGGTGCATCCATCATTTTTTGACTTTGGTCTTCTTGTTGTCTTGCGATGACTATGCCCTTTCTTTAAGTCATGGCCAAAAGGTTAGGTCGACTATGGCCACAATCTCCCAAGCACATCTTTATTCGAAAGGCTTTTCAGGTTAGTATCTCCTAAGATCAAATTCGAGGCGCACACATGCCCAATAAGGAGAAGAAAAGGATTGGGCATGTGGATAAGGTGATAATTTACAATTTTTATGTTGTAGTTTGGATTTTTATTGAATTAAACTAAATTATCCGTTGAGATAAATTATCTAAATTGTTGACGTATAAATTGATTTGGTTTAAATATTTTATTTGTAATATTAAACTCATTAGTCTAAAAAATATTTGATTAGATTTATATATTATATAAAAAAATAAAGTAATAAGTGATAATATTCTAAATATATTCCAATATAATATAATAAGTATTACAAAATTAAATGGCAAAGAAATCCAAAACAACTTCATAAATAAAAAATTAATCACCCATCAAGAATTTTTTCAATGCCAAATTCAAAGTTGGTACAAAGTGCTCGAATAAGAAAAAATATATATCAAGTACTATTTGATTATAAAATAATATTAAAATAAATAAAAATATAATATTCATAAAATTAAATATTAAGTTAATGTAATTTTTTAAACCTTTTAATATCAATCAAAATAGATCTAATAATATAAAAATTTATTTAAAATATATCTAATTTTGACAATAAATAAGCATATCTAATATTTAAGCGATAATGATATTAACAATACAACTACGAATATAAATAGCGACTAAAATAGTTGCTAATAACCCAGATTTGTGGGATATATTACATAAACTGACCTTCAAATTTGCGACTTTAGTTGGTGAGGTTTATTACTGGCCTTTGATTCATATTTTGCCTTTGTATATTATTTGTATCACCTTTGTGTTACCTCTTTAACGGTGTTCAATCAAGCCACCTCTTGAGCTAAAATTTCAAGATAAAGTATTGGCCTCATTGGCAAAGCACAGAGGAAATATTGATTTCATTTTATTTTTGTTCATGATTTTGATATTCATCATCTGACATGTCCACAATAATTTAAATATTTATTCACATTGTTTATATATTTAAATTTTTAGCTCATCGTTAGTGTTTATCACATTTCATGTTAGCATGTTTGGACCACTTTGTGGGCATGAACTAGTGCGTGTTCATTTCAAAGGGTTTTTGTAGAGATGTTATGATTAATGATATTTTGGAATTGTTGTTGTGAAAACAATTTAAATGTTTAGACTATGTGCTATGCATAAAAAATCATAATTTCTATATTCATCCTCTTATATTTTTATAGTGATTCATATATTATTTATAGTGATTCATATATTATTTATTTGTAGTGATTATATATTTAATAAACTTTTAACTCATGTATATGATTCACCACATTTTAAATTAGTAGGCGTGAATTGTTTAATGAGCATAGACAATTGGGTGTTCATCCGAAAAGGTCTTTTCAAAGATGTTATAATTTATGTTATTTTGGATTGTTGTGGAAAAAACAATTTAAATGTTTAGAATATTTGGTGGCCTTAGACATTTTCTATATTCATGTCATTATGATTTTATAAGATTTTGATATTAGATTATTTATATATTATATTATCTTGTTGAACAAATATAGAAAATTATTGATCAAATTGAGAAAATTTGACTATTCTGGGACGATATTGATTATTAATATATGGGATTGTTAACAAATTTTGTGCAACATTATGATCCAAATTGTCTTTGAGATCAAAGTTATGTTTGATATTCTAGACCATGACTGATGTGATATCACATATGTGCAGCAAAAACACTTCAAATTATCTTTGAATGGCTCAATATTTACACCAAATTATTTGAATGATATTTGATTAATGGCTTATTAGCATCAAATTCATTCCTCAAATAAGGTTATATATTTATGTTAATTATTCATGTCATGACATAAATGGTATCAAATTATGTTTTCGAGGACTTAGTAATGCATATGAGGTATTGATTTTTGCTATTGAAAATTCTTCCTAATTGGTCTTCTATTTTGATTGAAGATTGAGAAGCAAGAGGACCCCATTTGTGTTGTTAAAAATGCTTAAATTTGAAGATCTATTATACATCTGAAGAGTTTGTTTTTACCATTAGAGAATTTGAACTTAGATTTTTATGATTTGAGAAAAGTATGCCACCTTGACATTTGTGAGTTTGGATTTTGGTTATGTAATGTGTTGTATTTTGTCCAATTCGGGCTCCATTTATATAATTTGGGATGCATGAACTAAATCATACCTTTCATCATAATTTAAGTTGGGTTTATGTTGGTTAAAATTGGATGACCTATTTTTTAATTTGTTGATGATTTTATGAACATTATTTGAGAAGTATAAAGTTTATTTGAGGATTATCATACAATCTTTAGAGAATAACTACTGCTTCTAAAACTAAGGAGAATATGTTTGGCTTACACGCAGAATTATTGTTCCTTGAATTTCTCAGATTTTAAAGTCATTTTTTCATCTTCATAAAATTGGTTGAAAATTTTGGCAATTATCAAAGTATACTTATTGCATAGTCTTTATTTTCCTAGCACATTTAAAAAATCTCTATAGCAAGTTAAGTCATATATTTTATTTTCAAATTCTGAAAAATAAATTTATTTACATAATTTTCTTTCATTTTAAAATGAATCTTTATAAAGATTTGATGATATATGCAGTGCCATTTCTCCCATATATTTTGTATTTGTGACGATCATATGCTTATCCGTGGGCTATAAAAAATGACGTTTTATCCTATTTATAAGATATAATAAGTAGATAACTTATTCAGAAACTTAAAAATACTAATAGTGCATGTTTATATTGGTTCGTTTCGTTTGCTTTTCATCCGTGATTTTGATATTCGTCCTCTTGCATATTCATGGTAATTCATATATAATTTATTCACTTTAATTACATACTTAATAAATTTTTAGCTCATTTTTATGATTTATCATATTTCAGATTAGTAAATTTAGATCACTTAGTAAGCTTAGATTGGTGGGTATTCATCTTGAAAGATCTTTATGAAGATGGTATGATATATGTTATTTTTGGATCATTATCGAGATACAATTTAAAATATTTAGAATGTTTAGCATGTATAAATCTTGTTACTTTGTGGCCGAGTGGCTAGACATCTTTTTGGTATTTTGTGATTTTGTAAGGTTTTGATATTAGATGTGATGCGTCCTAGAATCAAACTTCGAGCGGGTTCGAGTTACATTGATCGCTGGAATCGACTCCATCCACCGAGTCTGGATCCTGCACACCACTAAAACAAATGAGAGGTCAGATGGCGGCGGGATGTTATCTAACCGAAAATACTCTGACGCCCAAGTCAGCGAAACAACCTCCCAAGAATCAAGAAGGTAAGGAAAAGAGAAGGACAGCGAGAAAAAGCAGAATGTTCGTGGTGGTATTTTGGCTCTCGTCGAGAGTGGCTATCACTGCTCGTGAGGAGCGTTTGGTCTCTGTCCCAGGGTCTTTGGGACCGCGGTGACAGGAGACTGTGAGAGCATGAGTGCCTGTGAGTGTGAGAGCTCGAGAGAGCGTCACGTGAGCTCTAAGGGGTTCTTCAGGCAAAATTAAATGTAAGCTCAAGAGTGCTCGAAGTAAGTACAAGAGAGCGTCAGTTTTTGCTGAAAGAAAAGCCCTTCTTTTTTTTTTTCTCTCCCCCGAAGGGTGGACTCCATGGCCTTGTTATAATTGAGAGGCCTGGCCTCCTTACTTAAGTGGGAGTGTTTGATTCCAACGCTCTTTTGGAACAGCTTCCTTTCTTAGCGTTGGTATTAATGGCCGTAACGGCTCTTTGGGAGGATTGCCTTCCTTCTGTATTTTATAACGGATAGGGTTTACAGTAGATAGAGGAGAGAATCTGACACTTTTCTCATGAGGTGTGCACTGAATCTGCTGGTAACCGTTATTGTAGAAGTTGCCTTCTGGGAGAGTACAAAATCAGGGAAGAAAGCTGTTGCAGGTCAAACTGAGCCTGGCCCACTTAAGGCTTATTCGTGGGCAGGCCTGCTATAGCGTTGCTGGTCAACAAAAATATTGACCGTCCCTAGTGCCAGTCGCCCGTCCTTATGCTGGTTTTATTGGCCTTTCGTCCGGTCAACGGTTCGCGTTGACCGTCCAGGCTAATGCGTAGGCCTTCGTGAATTTGGGTCGTCTCTCCTTCCTGGGTCAGTCCACTATGGGAGTACCCATCACTAGCCCCCCATGCTGGTAGTCTTAATTCTGACCTCTAACATGTTCACAATAGGTCGCGTGACTTGGAGTCCGTCAAGATCCATTGACCGAATCTGTTGACCGTCCAGGCCAAAATCCGAAGAACATGCTAAAGGAAAAGTGGACCAGATTTGTTGACCGTCCGAGCCAAAATTCGGAGAATCTGCTGAAGGAAAAGTTATTCGGATTTGTTGACCGTTCTAGCCAAAATTCGGAGAACATGTGGGAGTGGAGTGACGCACCATCATTAGCCGTTTCGCTAGACGAAAAGGTGGCCACGTGTCTACGTACGGCCAATTGAAGATCCTAGTAATTAATGCACTGGGGGATCTGATTCGTCAGTGCTCGTTCAGGAGGTGCCACGTGGCAGCAATGATGACATTTTTTTACGAGACGGTTATTGCGGTTGGCATTCATACTGCCTTTAAGTTTCCTGTTCATCTCCTTTTTGAATTTTCCACGCTTTCCTTCCTCTCTTCTTCTGAATGAGAAAAAACCTGAGTGTTCTGCAATTTTTCTGTCTCCACATCTATGGTTTTCGTTGCATAGATAACTTTGATCCTTACAGAGACTGACCTAAAGGAGTTGTACGTGGAGTACAATATTCCTAAAGCGATCGTTCCCCGTGTTCCTGGCGAGGAAGACAGGGCATGCTCACCGCCCGAGGGCTGTGTCACCATTTATGAAGCTCATTTAAGAAGTGGGTTGCGCCTTCCCATTCCTGACAAGTTATTGGAGGTTCTGGCTATCCTCAAATCCTTATCGCACAGCTCCATGCTAATACTGTGCGGTACCTGTGCATGTTCTGCATTTTCTTTCGTCAACATTCGAAGAGGTTGACGGTGGAGATGGTGAGGGTATTGTTCAAGTTCAACCAGAGAGCGAAGTGGATCTCCCTAGCCCCACGCGGTGGACTCTAGATCAGCACCATCATTTATGACTTTGAGTCCCTTGTTGAATGTTTGATTTCTTACTTGTCCTTTATTTGTGATGCCAAATGATGCTATTAGGAGGAGGCATCTCTGGAGTACACTTAAATTGCTTACTGAGACTATTCTTAGTAGAACTGGGGCTGTCAATTGGGCTGCCAAATGATGCCAATGGGGCTGTCAATGTAGATTTTAATGCTCCTCGTGATATGTCTAAGATAATAGGAGACAACTTTGATGAGAGTGCTAATTGATCATTCAATCAATTCATTTTGTGTTATGATTTTAATGACATGTGTCACAATAGTTGTTTCTTCACATGGAGCAATAGGAAGGATAGTTCGTTTTGCTCTATTAGAATGCTTGATTGTATCTTGTTTAATATAGACTGGCTAATCAAATGGCCAAGTCATTTGCCTTTCTTTCCTCCCCTGACGTTACTGATTATTTTCCATGTGTGATGGTGGAGGGTAATAGACCAGCCTTTTTCAACTCTCTGGCATCTCATCTGCAATTTGATGATGGTGTGCAAGAAACTTAGGGCTCTCATGTGGTTAGTTATCCGATGTTCAAGTTGGCTTCTAAAATTGAGGCGACCAAGGAAGCTTTTAAGGGATTAAATTTGGACTACAAAGATGTTTCAATAGCTGTCTCAAAGGCCAAAGAAGCGTTGGAGGGCCACCAGAAGAAATCTCTCTCTTTCCTTTCAAGAGCTTATAGAAGAAGAAAGACAGGTTGAAAGGGCTTACACTAGTGCATGAGATTCTGAGCTGTCATTTATTATGTAAAAGGATAAGATCTGTTGACTTAAAAGAAGGTGATCATTGCCCCGAGTTTCTTAAGAAAATTGTTTATAGGAATAATAGTAGGGAGATTTTGTTTTCAGTTAAAGATGATGGAGAATTCACTGGCAACCTATAAGAGGTTAAATGAGAGTTGGAACAGTTCTTTAGTAACCTCTTAGGTTCTTCCTTTGGCCTTAGATAATCTATTGAGAGGGCTCTTGATCCTTTTATTTTGACTTATTTGAAGTAGGAGCTAATGGAGAGGTTAGAAATATCAGAAACTGATGAGAAATCAGAGCAAAACTCTTTAACATTAGGAATGATAAAGCTTCTGGTCTAAGCGAATTATTTGCTGATTTTTTCATGAAAGCTTGGGATCTTGTTGATCCACTATTTTGCAAACTAGTTTTGGATTTCTTTCCTTTGGGTTGCCTCCTTAGACAGATCAATACTACTCTTATGCCTTATTCGTAATGTATCAATCTCGACCAGAGTATTAGATTTTAGGCCTATCCCATGTTATAATATGATATACAAGACTATTACAAAGGTTCTAGCAAACTAAATTAAGAGATATCTTCTAGAGTTGATTCACAAATCTCAAACGACTTTTATTCCTAATAGGAGCATTGATGATAATATTTAGTTTGCCTAGGAACTTTTCAACCGCTACCACTTGAACAGTGATCCATCTTGGTGCGCCCTAAATATTAATATCTAAAGAGCTTACGACATAGTGGAATCAAATTTTGTTATTAGAGCTTTGTGTACATTTTGATTCTATCCTCGTATGTTTATTGAGCTTAGTCAACGCATTTTACTACCTCTTTCTCTATCGCTATCAATAAAGAATTGGTGGGGGATTTTTCAAGAGAGGTAGAAGACTCTGACAGGGTGATTTATTATCTCATTATTTACTATAATAATAAAAATTCTATAAGAAATTATTTTAATTAAGATCGAGTCAAATGAAAGATTCAAATACCATTAGAAATAAGTATTTTTAGACTATTATACTTGTCTTTTATGGATGATTTGACACTTTTTTTCGGGTATTAAGTTGTTTTCTTTTTTTTTTTTTTCCATTTGAAGGAGTGTCTTACCTTGTTTACTTATGCCTCAAACTTGAAGTCAAACCAGCCAAAGAGTGAAATTCCTTCTTGTGGCATTGACTATACAGTCTAAGGAAATTATGGGTATTTTTTACTTTCGCAAAGTTTTCCTTTCATTATGTTATTTGGATATATCTTTCATTTTGTCTATATTAAAGGTCATTGAGTACAAGCATATTACGGAAAGTATTTCTAGGAGGTTAATTGCATGATGCAGCAAGCCTTTGACTTTTGCAAGGGAGCTCCAGCTCATTGGGCCAATTGTATCCGAAAAAGAACGTTTCATCCCAACTTATACAACAATATTTTGACACCGTATAATATTAGTGAAAGCGGTATAAAATTAAATATTTAATACACGTAAAGAATATTTGTATTTAAATGATACGAACAATACGAATATAAAAATAAAGTAATAATAATAATAAAAGATAATCTTTTTGATGACGAATGGAAAACTCGATATCCATGATAATTAAAAAAATCCTCCGAGCTTAACCGGCTAGGAAAGAAATGCACTATAAAAATCAACTTACAGATTGGGTGGTAATGACGCACTGACTTGATCGACTTATTTCTATTTTGGGATCCCTACCAAGGAACTCCTTAGATTTGCTCACGGTAACGGAACCGGACGCCTTTCAACCTTCACGTTAATCTTTCCTCTCGAGTAACTTGAATTGCCAAATACGACTGGATCCCCTTCTTCAACGTACCGACATTACTAACGAAAGAAGAAGGGTAGAAGTGATGAATCGATAAAGAGAAAGTGGTAAGAAAACTACTAGCACATGAAACATAATTATGAAAGATCGATTTTCTCAATTGGGATACGTTTATTGGAGGAAATTATGAATATTTCTCAAGGGGAGGCACTCTAAAATCATCAATTAAGTGTTAGGGCAAAAGAATTAATGTGCACATTGAGGGCTCGAAAAATAGCTTTAAAAATTTGCTCGCGGCTCGCATAGCGGCGCGGCTCGAAAGTGGCGCGAAGGATTTCATGAGAAACCCTCGTGCACTCGAGCAAGAAGGAGGCGCGCAGCGAGCGGGGTGTTTCGAAAATTTGTGCTCGAGCGCGTGGAAAGCTCACAACGAGCGCAGGGCTTCGGAATTTTGGGCTCGAGCGGGTGAAAAGCTCACGGCAAGTGTGGTACTCCTGGAAGCCAAAACGGACAGCTACGAAAATATATTGATGCAACACTTCAATGAAATACAGTCCGACATCGACACATGATTAAATATGATAATATAATATGTTAGTCATAAAAATGACCATAACAATTTCCCCCTTTGACAATTTTGTGACAAAAAAAATAAAGTAAAAAAATATAAGTGAAATACGAGTTCAGACATTATTGAGATAGAATTCGTGTACATAAAATTTTACACCTAATGAGAAATAAAAAGAATACAATAAGAAAACATAAAAATCTACACTAACACTGCTGTGTTGATACTGTGACTACCACATCAATACTATAACTGTGTTGTCTGGTTAAACAAGATTAGTACAAAAATGCATAATACAGGATAATATAATAAAACAGTAACAATAGAAGAAGAAAACAACATGTATCAGCAAAATGAATGGATAACAAGACAGTAGAAAATATAAAATCAGCAAAAGAAATACAAGCAGCAGAAAAATCCAAAAAGAACTCCCCCTCACAAAAATAACAATATCTCCCCCTAATATAAAGAATAACATCTCCCCCTAAAGTACATAGGGTCTTCCCCTAAGGCTAAGGTAGAAATCTACTTCCCCTTTTTGTCATGAATTTTCAAAGGATAAATGGAGCTCACTCTTTTTCATCCATATTTTCTTACTAGTGTTGATAGTGTAGGTTAAATATGATACTTAATCATTTAAACGGTTGTTACAATGAGTGAGATGCTTTTTCTCTGAGCCTTGCCGAAAATTAGTTTGACGCAACCATGCAGGGCAATAGAGACGAATATGGCCAATAATTTCGCATCCATTGCATGTTGGAACGATTTTAGTATGGCTGTTAGAAGTATATATTGGCTTCCTAGTGCATTTAAGACCAAATTGTTTCATACTTGTGAAGTTTTGACGGTTTTGTGTATTAGCATACTTCTTTGGAAAATCGCTTGATGATTGGTCAACATGGGCAAACGATGGACTGTTTTGTTTAGGGAGGGACGTGGGTTAGACAAATATAGTTTTAAAATTAACAGTGGCTTTCAAGTCATTTTCAGAATAACCCAACCCGATTTTATTTTCTCTTATTTTTTCTAAACAAAGCATATGATCCAATTTTTTAGACTCATTTGAAAATTATTTCAAGCAATTTTGAACAGTCTCTAGATCAAATTCAAGAGTTGTGATTTTTTCAGTAAAAGAACATTTCAGTTTCTCAACTTCTTAAACTTTTATGTCTAACTCGGATTTAAGAGTTAAATTTTTTTTCGTTTTAGTCAGTTTGTACTTTAATAACACATTCGTTTTCTTGATCTTAGGCATTCTTTGAACAATTTATCATAAGCATCTTGAAGATCATATAATTCAACTTCTAACTTGTTCTCAGAATCATCAGATAGCTTAAGATTTTCTTCTAAATGTTCATTAGTCTCACATATCAAGGTCATAAAAGCCATATACTTGACAAGGCTATCTTAAAAGTAGTTTTCAACCTCTTCTTCTTCGTCATCGCTCAAGGTCACATTATCTTTAAAGACTTAACTTTTTTAGCGTTTAAAGTTTGGACATTCAGCATGATAATGACCAAAACCTTTACACTCGTAGTATTGAACACTTTGAGTATTTTTTGATTTGGATTCTTTAATTTTATGTTGATCTTTCTTGTCAGATTTAAAATTCGTTTTAAATCCACACTTGGTATGTCAGACGAAGATTTATTTTTCATTAAGAATTTTTTAAAATTTCTAACAAATATGGTAAAATCTTCATCGCTATTCAACTTTTCATCAGAGTCACGATCTCTCTCTTCCCTAACGGATTTTAGAGTAATCGATTTATTTTTTCTTGACTGTGAAAGTGTATACTCATATATTTGGATGGATTCTACAAGTTTTTTGATTTTTATTTTATCAAGGTCTTTACTTTCTTTAATAGCGGTAACCTTAGGTCTAAATCGTTCAGAGCGTGATATAAGAACTTTTCTAACAATTCAATTTTTAAGAATCCGTTCTTCAAAATTATACATGGAATTCACAATATCGTTCAATTGAGTATAAAATTCATCAAAAGTTTCATCATCTTTCATACAGATTTCTTCAAATTTGATAGTTAGCATTTACAATTTTAAATTTTTTACAAGTTTGGTCCCTTTATGAGCATTTTCAAGTATATCCTACGCATCTTTTATAGTCTCACATATAGATATACGTTTAAACTCTTCGAGAGATATGGCCATAAAAATAGTATATAATTCTTTACTATTCCAATTACAAGTATCAAGTTCTTCTTTTAACCACAAAGACAGAACTTTTGATTCATCACCACTTTTAGATGGAGTCTACCCAGTTTGGGTATTAACCCACACACGCTCATTCATCGATTTGAGGAAAGTTCTCATTCGAACATTCCAATAGGTATAGTTGCTCCCATCAAAGAAGGGAGGTACAGAGAGCAATCCACTCGTATACATCTAGATCGGGGGTCACGAATCAGAGTAAGACTCTGATATCAATTGAAAAAGGATATTTCGTCCTAATTTATACAACAATGTTTCGACCCCATGCAAGTTTAGCGGAAGTGGTATAAAATCAAATATTCAATACAGGTAAAGAATATTTGTATCTAAATGATACGAGCAATATGAGTATAAAAATAAAGTAATAATAATAAAAGATAATCTTTTTGATAACGAAGAAAAAACTCGATGCCTATGGTAATCGAGACAAACCCTCCGGATTTCAGCGGCTAGAGAAAAAATGCACTATAAAAATTAACTTACAGACCGGGTGGTAATGACGCGGTAATCTAACTGAGTTACTCCCATTTTGTGATCCCTACCAAAGAGCTCCTTGGATTTACCCATGGCAATGGAATCGGACGCCTTCCGATTTTCACGTCAATCTTCCTTTTCGAGCCACTTGAATTACCAAACACGATCGGATCCCCTTCTTCAATGTCCTGATGTCACCAACGAAGGTAGAAGGGTAAAAGTGATGAATCGATAAAGAGAAATGGTGAGAAAACCGCTAGCACATAAAACACAATTATGAAAGATCGATTTTTTCAATTGGAACACGTTTATTGGAGGAAATGATGAATATTTCTTAAGGGGAGGCACTCCAAAATCATCAATCAAGTGTTAGGGTAAAAGAATTAATGTGCATATATATAAATGGCTCAAAAAACAGTTTTAAAAAATCTGCCGATTACCACGGTGCTCGAGCGAGAAGGAGGCGTGCAGCGAGAGGGGTGTTTTAGAAATTCGCGTTCAAGGGCGTGGACAGCTCATAGCTAGCGCAGGGCTTTGGGATTTTGGGCTCGAGCGGGTGAAGAGCTGACGACAAGGGTGGTACTTCTGGAAGCCGAAACGGACAATTACGAAAATATATTGATGTGGCACTTCAACGAAACACAACCCGATATCGACACACTATTACATATAGTCACGGAATATGTCAATCATCAAAATGACCATAACAGTATCTATCATTCATGTTTTTCCAGTATTAGCCTTTCTTCTTCCTATGGGATTCTTAAGTACATTGAGACTCTCTTATGTAATTTCCTGTGGCATGATGGCTGCGAGAGATGTCATTCCGCTAAGGTGTCTTAGGCGAATGTTGATAAGACTGAGGAGGGGAGCCTTAGCATTCGTAACTTGAAGGATTGGATTAAAATCATTCTATCTCATTAATTATGGAGACTTATCTCTTCTAGATAAAATCCTAATTAGGTGGATTGATTTCTGCCATACATATTAAAGGACACATGTTTTTTAAATGGTAAAGATTTTTATAATACTCCATGGAGCTCAAGGAAGATTATATAGGCCTTAGGGATGAGATCAGACCTTATGTTCATCATATATTGTTAGTAATGGTTCTTTGATGCATTTATAGATTGAAAAGTGGTGCCATATGAGAACCTTGATTGAGTGTTATCATGAGTTCTTTCTTGCCTTCAGGGACTCCCTTCCGTTAGACTTCAAGATTAGCAACATCTCCTTTGAGAATGCATAGTATTTACCTAATATGTTTGGTCTTTTATTTCAGGTTATTATGCTTAATATGCCTTTCTATAATCCTAATCCTTCTTTAAATACGGTGGTTTAGGATATTAGTTTTGGTAGAATCTTTTTTTTAATGGTCACTTTGGATGATTTTCTAGCTGAAGAAACATCGCGTCTATTGGTTCAGATTTGTGTTGTTTCTGTATTTGATTTCCTATCATTCATTTGTTATTTGACTAGCTGGTCGTAGGAGGTTAAGCAATAGAGATTTGATTCACAACTTTACTAATTACAGTCCAATTTGTCCTCTTTTGTGGCGTGGATCTGAAATATTATCATCACTTTTTTATTTTAATTGTAGCATTTTTCACACTGTCTGAAAAATTATGTGTAGGAGATTAGTATCTATTTTCTGATTTGGAGAAGGGGATGTTGGCCGGAGATGGGGCGGCCAATAGACACAAGCATAATGGAATTGAAGAGAAGGAATAGAAGTAAGAAAAAGGACATACAATATTTATGTGGAAAATCTTTATGAATCAAGGAAAAAATTATGGGACATAAAGTCCACAAATTATATTATGTATGAGATGAGTGATTACAAAATAGGAGGCAAAAATACACATACAATTGGGCCTTCTTCCTCTCCTCTGTTTTCTTTCCTTGCTCTCCTAGACTCTCGTACATACACACACATAAATATAAGAATATATATAAGGCTAGCAGCAGCTGGATCACCACGCCCTACTCCATGGTTGATGCACAGTTCCCAAGAAGCATGCATGCGTTTATCCTATGCAGTAGCAGGCGGCTCATACCTGCAGCAGCAGACAGATCTGCTGTCTTGAAGTTTCAAGGTTACCTAAGTAAGCAGGTCAACCTATATTTTTTCAGACATAGCAGGTGTTCTGTGTTGCCTTAACAAGCCAGTCAACCTTGTTGACTGTCTTTCCATTCAGACTGGTCAACGTCTTGTTGACCGTCTTCATTATTGTTCTTAGAACCCTCAGCTAAATTGGTCAACTTGGACCTTTAGCCGGTTAACCATATTGACCGGCTGTTGACCATCCATCCGGTCAACATCATTGATCGGAACTTCTTCCAGTTCTGATTGAATTCTTCAATCAAAAGAATTTCTTCACTGGAGTGATTCCCAACAAACTTTTCCTCACGACCGTGAGGAAGTTAAATCTGTTAGCCCGGCCATTTTGCAGCATGTCTCATTCTTTCCTTTCAGTAGAATCTTAGTCATCATATCTGCCTCGTTCTCTTCCGTGCTAACCTTGTCCAGTGACAGTAGACCTTCCTCCAACACCTCTCGCACCCAATGATATCGTACATTAATGTACTTTGATTTGGAATCAAGTGAAGAGTTCTTACATAGATAAATGACACTCTGACTATCACAAAGTACCACATATCTCTCTTGTTTAATGCCTAACTCTTGAACGAACTCCTTCATCCACAACATCTCCTTGCAGGCATCTGTAACTGCGATATATTCGGCTTCAGTAGTGGATAGGGTTACGCACTTTTATAATTTGGACTGCCAATAAACTGCACCTCCCATAAATTTCACTAAGTAACCCGATGTAGATTTGCGTGTGTCAATATCTCCAGCCATATCCGCATCCGAGTAACCCACCAACTGAGGCTTGTCACCTCCAAGACACAGGCACCTCTTGGAAGTTCCCCAAATATATCTCATGATCCACTTCACCGCAGACTAGTGCTTCTTTTTCGAATTGGATAGAAATCGGCTAACTGTCCCGACGGCATGAGCTATGTCCGGTCTGGTGCACATCAGGGCATACATCGGGCTTCCCACAACTGATGAGTAGGGAACGCCTTTCATGTATTCCTTCTCGTCATCTGAGGTTGGGCATTAACGAGTGCTCAACCTGTAGTGGTTCGCCAATGGTGTGTTTATGGGCTTTGACTTATCTATGTTGAATCGTTGGAGTACCTTTTTAAGGTAGTTCTCTTGAGACAACCACAATTTCCTTACCTTTCGATCGCGTAAGATTCTGACTCCCAAAATCTGGTTAGCCGATCCAAGGTCCTTCATGACAAATGACCACCCAGGCTGCTCCTTTAGCTCATTTATCCGGCCACTGTTGCGTCCAACGATCAGCATGTCGTCTACGTATAGGAGAAGGACAACAGTCATCATTCGAGAACTTCTATACAAATACGCAGTGATCAGGAGTTGTCCGCCAGTACCCCTAACTGGTCATAACTGACTCGAATTTCTTATACCACTGCCTAGGAGCTTGCTTTAATCCATACAGACTTTTCCTTAGACGACAAACAAGTTTCTCCTTCCCCTTGGCTTTGAACCCTTCCGGTTGTTCAATGTAGGTCTCCTCCTCAAGCTCTCCATGGAGGAATGCAGTCCGGACATCCATCTGTTTCACCTCAAGGTCCTGGGCGGCAACCGGACCCAGTACAACCCAGATGGAGGATATTTTCACAACTGGGGTAAAGATCTTATCAAAATCAACCCCCTTTTGTTGACTGAAGCCCTTTACTACCAACCGTGCCTTATACTTTGGCTTCTTGGTATTCTCGTTCGGCTTCAAACGAAAGACCCATTTGTTCATGAGGGCCTTCTTCTCCTTCGAAAGTTTAACCAAGTCGAAGGTGTGATTCTCATGAAGAGAACTCATTTCTTCTTTCATGGCTTCCACCAATCCTCTTTTGCTGTCATCCTTTATCGCCTCTTCATAATCTTCAGGTTGTCCGGCATCAGTAAGCATGACATATTCATTTGGCGACAGATGGACGGACGACCGTTTATTGCGTGAGGACCGTTTGATAGAGACATTCCCTGCCGGTTGAGGAATGACTCCATCAATGGTGTCATCCGGAGCCATTGTGTCCTCTTCATTATCCCCAACCGTCTCTTAACCATGATCCTCTCCTTCTAATGATGCCAGACGGACAGCTTCAACGCTTACATGGTCCGTTTACTTATCGTCGCACTTGGCATTCCTGCCAATGTCTTCAATCGTCTCATTTTCAACGAAAGTCTGCCCAGAACGATGCATGAAGTTTTACTTCGGAGAGCATGCAACGTACTCTCTCCAAGAGCGTATGATTCATCCATTCTGCCACTCCATTCAACTATGGTGTCTTTTGGTGCCTAATACCATGTGACCGGTAGTAGGCATCAAAAGTTTCCAAGTATTCGCCGCCGTTGTCACTTCGGATGACCTTCAGCTTCTTCCCCTTCTGACACTCCATGAGAGCATGGAATTGCTCAAAGGTACTAAGAACTTGATCCTTGGTCTTCAGTGGGTAGACCCACAGCCTTCTAGAACAGTCGTCAATGAAAGAATTAAAGTAGTGGGCTCCACCAAATGATCTTTCTCTGACTGGTCCACACACATCTGTGTGAACAAGTTCTAGGAGCTCTGCCTTTGGAGAGGACAAGTCTCCATGAAATGAGACTCTCCTCTATTTGTCGGCCAAGCAATGAGGACACATCTTTGGTTCTTCCTCCTTTGCTCCAATGATTAGGCCTTTCCTGGCCAAGTAGGACAGCCCATGATCACTCATGTGGTCTAACCTTCTGTGTCACAGATCCATTGTCCCACTGCAGATTGTAACGTTCACGTCTCTGGCCACTGCACAAGCCTTCATCACATATAGGCAGAGGCCTTCTTTCCTCTTGCTAAACAAGAGACCCTCTAGTCAGCTTCCATTCACCTTCACAGAAGGTATTACAGTAATTTTCATCATCCAGCTAGCCTGCTGAGATGACATTCAGTCAAATATCAGGGACATGACACACATCCTTTAGTATCAGCTTCGTTTCATTGTTTGTGACCAAGACAACATCTCCTCTACCTCCAACCGGAGATGTTTCTTCGTTTCCCATCATTATTACTCCAAAGTCTTCCAGAGTGTAGGATGTGAACAGTTGCCCCCTGGACGTGACATGTAAGGTGGCACCGGAATCGATTACCCAGCCGGACTCCTCGTCCGTCAGATTTGCCACATCTCCTTTACTTGTCAACAGGAAACCACCTCCTATGACCACTGAGACGGATGACTTATTTTCTGCCCATCTTTTATCACCTTTTTCTTTTTTCATATTTTTTCGCTTCCATTTGAAGCAATACTTCTTAATGTGGCCCTTCTTGCCATAGTGGTGGCACTCAAGGTTGCTGGCTTTCTCTCCTTGCTTTTGACCACGACCTCTGCTTCTTCCCTTCGATTCAATCATAAGTACCTCAGACGTCGAGGTCCCTTGTGATATCCTTAACTCATTCATGAGTAGGAAAGTAATAACCTCATTCAACCTTAGTGTATCCTTTTTAAACAATAATGTTGTGACAATATGATCATAGAAGGTCGGCAGAGAAGCCAGCAGGACCAACGCCTTGTCCTCCTCCTTAATTTCTTCGTCAAATGCGGACATCTGCGTCAATATCCGGTTGAACTCGTCCAAGTACTTCTCGAAACTTCCTCCTTTCGACAACCATAAGCCATAAAATTACTTCTTAATGTGTAGTCTAGTTGTCAAAGATTTAGATTTATACCGGCTCTCCAACTTCTCCCAGACCTCCGCCGGGTCAGTCAAACCAAGCACTTCTTGGAGAGTGTTGTCCACCAGACACAGTTTGATGCTACAGTTTACAATATCTCTTTTGTCTTGCCATTCATCATCGGTCAAGTTTGCAGGCTTCTCATCCTTCTTCTTCAGCGCCCTTATCGTCCCTTCTCTGGTAAGAACGTTTTTCACCCTCTCTTGATAGAGGATGAAGTTACCCTACCCGTTGAACTGCTCAACGCTGAACGGCAGATTCTTTGATGATGCTGACGCCATTAGAACAAAGTTTTCAACCTTGCTCTCTGATACCACTTGTTGGCTGGAGATGGGGCGGCAAACAGGCACAGGCACAATGGAATTGAAGAGAAGGAATAGAAGTAAGAAAAAGGACACACAATATTTACGTGAAAAATTCTTATGAATCAAGGAAAAAATCACGAGACATTAAGTCCACAAATTGCACTATGTATGAGATGAGTGATTACAAAACAGGAGGCGAAAATACACATATACAGTTGGGCCTTCTTCCTCTCCTCTGTTTTCTTTCCTTGCTCTCCCAGACTCTCGTACATACACACACATATATATAAGAATATACATAAGACTAGTAGCAGTTCGATCACTACGCCCTGCTCCATGGTTGGTGCATAGTTTTCAAGAAGCATGCATACGTTTATCCTATGCAACAGCAGGCGGCTTATACCCACAGCAGCAGACAGATCTGATGTTTTGAAGTTTCAAGGTTACCTAAGTAAGCAGGTCAACCTACCTCTTTTCAGATATAGCAGGTGTTCTGTGTTGCCGTAACAAGTCGGTCAATCCTGTTGACCGTCCTCCCATTTAGACCGGTTAACGTCCTGTTGACCGTCTTTATTGTTGTTCTGAGAACCCCCAACTAAACCGGTCAACTTAGATCTTCAGCCGGTCAACTATATTGACCGGCTGTTGACCGTCCATCCAGTCAACGACGTTGACCGAAATTTCTTCCAATTCTGATTGAGTTCTTCAATCAAAAGAATTTCTTCACGGGAGTGATTCCCAATAGGGGATTCAATGGGCTAATTCTAAATGGAAGGGAAGAATCCATGATCCATGATTTTTCTATTACTTTCGATAACCTCTGTCCATTTTATTTTGCATGAGAATAATGTTATTGTATTCATATATATATATATATATATATATATATACTTTTATATATATACTTTTGGGGTGGATAAGACTTTTAATCCATGATATAGTGGAGTCTCTTTTGTTTGGTTTTAGATTGATATTTTTATACAAATTTTTATTTCTTAATATATATCTTAATTACTTAAAAAATATATTTATTTCAAAAATTAAAAAACGGTTGTATAAAATAAACCTTTCAAAAAGTGTAACCATAAGACTTTATTATTTAAGAAATCATGTAAAAAAAAAACAAGACTCTAACTTGGGTCATTGACAACAAATCAATTTCTTTGGCTAACTAAATTAATTGTGGTTCTTATCAAATTCCAATAAAATCCAGAAGATAATTGTTATTTTGGTTAAATGTGTAAAAATCATCAATTAAGATAGCAGAGATTAAATATGTCCCAATAAAAATTGAGCCAAATAGTTGGTTTTAAGAGAATAAGAAGAAAAAAAATCACAAAATAGAGATTATATAATCTAATCTTATACAACAAGCGTACTTTTTTTTTTTTTTGAGAAATTGGATCTTATTACAAACATAAAATTTATAATAAGTAATAGAAAATTTTATCTTTCTAACTCTAAAATAGTAAATTAGATATAATATAAAATATACATCCTAAAAATAGAAAAAATATATATGTATATTTTTTATTTTGTTCTTTATAAATATTATTTTAAAATTTATGTTTGTGATAAATGTAACTTTTTTTCATTGAAATATTTAGTGTTATAGATGGATGATAGATATATCATAAAAATGGTGTTCCTTCATAAAATACCAACTAAACAAATTTCTTAAATGTTGATTCGGCTCACACCCTTTTTCTGAATTTTATATTTTCATCCGTAGAAGTTATTCGAGTTTAGTGGAAAACACAGAAATATGGCAGCAATCTCCAGTTTAATGGAGGAAGATTTCCTTCACCCAACAAATTGCAATATAAGATTCAAAGCTCAGGCACTCCCTACTAATTTCAAAACTTCCTGAGGGAGTACTCAGAAGAATGAAAAATTAAAAAGAATCCAAGACCATAAGAAAGAACAAGGAAAAAAAAAACCAAAAAAAGGAACAACAATCTCTGAAAAAGCTTCAAATTTCAAGCAATTGATCAAGCTGCAAGTCAGATTCCAACCTCTGCAATCTCATCTGCTCATAAAATTTCTCAATGAATCTCTCAGCCCTTTCATCAACAGAACCTTCTTCACCACCTGATTCATAGATTTCCACATCTTCTCTACTCAGTATTATAGCATTTTCGGCAGCCGGCAAAGCCCCCATCGAGTAACCCTCTTCTCTTGCTTGACATGCGAAGCTTCCCAAACACACAAAGAAAAGCAACATGGAATGGATTGCTCTGTTCTTCTTCCTGTCATTCAACTTTTTCCTGTGGTATACATTGGGTAGAGTATTGGAAGTTGAGAACTGATACTCCTGAACAAACCTATACTCATAATGCCTTAGAAGCTTGAACTTCTTTACCCTTCTTGATTTCTGCAGGAGAACGAGATTCAAACTGAAAGGTTTCCTCATTTTGGCCATGAGATGGAGATTTTCATAAGACCAGAGACTTTCTCAAAAATGGGGGATCTTCTGATGACAATTTCTTCTATTCAATCTTGAAGGACACAGGGAATTCGACATACGAAAGAAAGGTTTTTGCTTAAGGTTTTGTGGGGGTTGCGTGGTTTAAAACAGAAGCTTTTGGAATAGCGGTGGGATGCTCTTGAGCTGGAAAAAGGAAGGTGGTCGGTCGCGCTTTCGGAATTACTACGCTATGTAGCCGTTGCGATCAAGTCAGCGCTCTTACGGGTTTGTGCGCCCAACTGCTATTTTTTATTCAAAAATTAATCCTAACGGTATTCTTTAAAATATCTCAGTTGAATTCTTCATTAAATTTGTTATATATTATTATTACCTGATACACATTTGGCATACAAGATTTAAAATAGATATAGTTGATTTAGTCTTTTAGCAAATAACTTAAAATGTGGTCAATTTTGTATGAATTTTTATCTATATTAAAATAAAATTTACATAAAATTGAGGAAAATAAATTGGAATAACCATTTTTTAAAGGAAAAAAAAGAAACATTTGATAATAGATTTTATATTTCCTTATGTTTTAGCAATAATAAGCAAATGTGTGATGGTTGTATTTTGGATAAAGTTTATTAATTTTAAATCACTTTAATTCTCAAGAGAGAGGAATAAAATAAAAAATTTAGGACAATTCATCGCGTCCCAATTATTCCACATTTGATAAGCAATTATTTACTAATTTTTCTATTTTTTAAGTATAAAATTTAGATTATTAAATTTATATAAATTAGCCAATTCATTACACGATAAACACACAATAAAAATGGTACAATGTTAGCACCCCAAGTCCACCTATTATCAAGTATTGTGAGAGTGCTTGCATGAAACCGATCTTTCGGGTATGATATTGTTGGCAACATGTGCTTCTCGTACTCAAAAATAATAATTTTACTTTTTTTGAATAATAAAATATTATGATATTTGTTAAAAAAAATAATAATATATCTCAAATAGAACGGCCGAGGGGCGTCTTGGGCAGCTCAATGATGCATTCCCCTGGTATGAAACTATGTGACCTTATTGACAAACGCTAGTAAAATTTAGATAGAAAATAAATAATAATAATAATAATAATAATAGAGTGTTTTCTAATTATTCACATATTATTCATATTTTGTAATCTATTTGGCATAAATTAAGAAAAAGGAATAGTATTTAATACAAAGTTGGAGCTCAAAATCATGGGCCTCATTTTGCAGTGGGTTATGGGCCAACTTATGTGGCCCGTTGCATTTCACAATTAAGGCGTGTACCTCTTTATAGAAGAGATGGATTTAATTTTTTTTTTATTTTAATAATTTGATATTAATAAAATAATTGTATTATTTTTTAAATAAAACTGTAAAAGTATACTTTCTACAAATAATAATATTTAATAACCAAGAAGCCGCCTGATCGGACGGTGGTTAGGCCCCGCATCGCCTTACGTTCGTCAACGAGTTTTACCCGGGAAAAAACAAATACCCTTTTTTCGGATGGTCGATGCGCAGAGCGCACCCACGAGTACAGCGGCAGCCCGCATCTCAGTTAAACCAAAACGAAAGAGACCACGGGTAGCAAGAACGTTAAAACCGCCCTCTCTCTCTCTCTCTCTCTGTGGCTTGATCCGTTGTCTCACTCTCTCATAAATTCTCTTTCCGGCGATTTTTAGGGAACGCACAAACAAGGAATCCTACCACTCCTCTCCTGCGTCTCTAATCTCCCGAACCCTTTCCAATCTATTCAGCAGTTTCTGAATCGAGATTTTTCGGAATTTGCGATTTACGGAGAGCGAGAGAGAGAGCTCTCTACCTGATTGAGTTGTTATTCTGTAATGGTGGTTGCCGGTGGTGAATCAGAGCACGTGGAGGAGAAGACCAAGGAGAAAACGCTCATGACAACGACTCCACAAAGATCGAGAACGTTACACAATTTCTCGCTGCCGTGTTTGAAGTGGGGGAAGCAGAAGCACCTCCGGTGCATGAAAGTCCCCGATTCCGATCACATATCATCTCTCTACCGCCGATCTCCGCCATCCGGTTCTGGGATCCATCGTGATTCTGGAGAATTGTTCCGGATGCAGTCGGAACCGGAGACGAGCCGGAGATCTCTCTCCAAGCCGGAGTACTTCGAAAACTCGCCATCTCAGCCTCCGACGCGGGAGATTGGATCAAAGTCTTTGCTCAACGGCGATTATGATAACGGAATTGAGGCAATTAGGGCGAAGTTGATGCTCGATTTCCAGACGGAAGTGGATAGAATGAAAGTCGCGATATTGAGCGAAGGCGATAAGGTAACTGAGCCATTGAGGACGGAGGTTGCGGTGGCGGCGACGGCGGCGGATATTAGGCCGTGGATTTTGAGGACTCGGAAAGCTCTACGTAAGGAACCGGATGTGAACGGCGGCGTTTTCGGCGGCAGCGGTGGGGGGACTTGTCAGAGAGTCGACGAGTGGAAACCTAATTTTCCGCCGACGACGACGAATGAAAATAAATTGCCAAGGCTGAGAAGTAAGGTCGGCGGCGAGAACGGTCGTAACGGTGGAGAGAAGAGATCGAGGCCGGAGTTCTCTGTTTCTCTCTCTAAGCAAGACATCGAACACGACTTTTCCGCCATCGTGGGAACGAGACCGCCGAGAAGACCAAAAAAGAGATCGAGATGTGTGCAGAAGCAATTGGACGTAAGCGAATTTCAACTTGACTTGTTTGATTTTTGATTTTTCAATCCGACATTCATCTCCTCTATGCGTAAATTCTAGTCAATGTTGTTGCCATATAGGGAAACGATTCACTGTTTGATCTCTTTTTTTTTTTGGCAGACGCTGTTTCCTGGACTCTGGCTATCCGAAATTACGCCTGATATGTACCAAGTAAATGAAAATCTTAATGCTGGGAAGGTGCTTCCTTAACTCGGCGCTCCTATTTCTCTGTTTCATTGGTTCGGTCAGTTCTCATTGATTAACTTGGATGTCGTTGTTTGATAACTCTGTTTGGGAATTGCTTTTGCAGAGCTAATCATACGTGGATTACCGGTGCTTAACAGTCTCTTCTGACACTGGTAACATTGTGGCACTGATTGGTAATGTAACCTGGTAATGGCGGGGATTTCAAAAAGTGTTGAAATTCCTGCAATCTATGATGCTAGTCCTTCTCCTGTGACTGCTGATTTCGTTTATCATTGTAAAATTTTCCCCTATTTATCTGAATAATAGAGTCATAGTCCTTTGATTACTTCTTTTGAGATCTTTTATTTGAACAGAAATAAATATCAATAAAAAATAGGTTAGTGGGGTGTATTGATGCATGAAAAAGGAAGCGAGTTGAAAATAAAACGAAAAAGAGTAATGAACTGTGTTGCCTTTCGTGCTTAGCATCATCTTGTAATCGTATCCGGGAATTCAAGTCTCCATGTTGAATAATATGGATGTTGTTCAGTCCTTGAGACCGTATAAAGTGTCAGCCACGTTTCATTGCATGAGAATTTTGAGCATTGTATTGTGCTTCTTTGAGGGTTTGCAGCATTATATGAACATTATCCTCATTACAAGTATTCACTTCCTCACATGGTCCATGCATTTGGCTGAAATGTTATTTTTGTGACCGCGTATTAACAGACGGCTGCGAAATCTGACTATTTCTAAATTGATCTGGGAATCATATGAGTTACAATAGCAACTTTTGCTTAGATATCTCTTGGGGCAAAGCTGTAGCTTCTTAATCATGCTTTGGTTTTTTTGCACCAGTTGCACAAATACTCCTGTGCAGTAAGATCACAAGTAGCCAGCCAGCCTTCTTAGCTGCCTGTGTGAAGATGTCTTTGTCTTCCTCAGGACCTGTTAATATTCACAAATTTGGAAATTGAGTGTCTGTGGAAGAACTGACACATGCTTTTATGTATAGTCCAATATCTTTGAATCATTTTGAGTTTATGATAAGTCTGTTGAATTGGTAGGACATATGAAAAGAAACAAGAAAGCAGGAAAGATATAGAAAGACAACTATTATCAGGGAAAACTGTAAGTCATTTTTGGCTCTGTGTCTGTTGGTAGATTTATCTTCTGATGCTTCAGGGCTTTACCCAGTTGATTTCTTGGACTTTTTGTAGCATGCTTTCCACATTTTAGGATCAATTATGAATGGTGGTGTTGTGCAAACATCTATGATTACAGCTCTCTTGTAGAAATTATATCTCAATTTGATTGAAGTGAAGAGCAAATCAGTTCAAATTAATTCGATTTTTATCCTTATAAAATGAACATTGATTGCTGGGAGATATTATTTCATCCATCTAATGCATTTGTTTGCCCCAAGTTTTAAAACTTCAACTTGCATTAGAATTTTGTTAGCCGTTTTTAGTATGCTCTTCTATATGTCTGGTATATTTGTAGTAACTTGATTAAAATTAGGCTATCAGTTCGGTTTGACTTAACAAGATTAAAATTTTATTGAGTTTGATTAAAGTATATGAATATTTTAGATAACTTTTGTCAAAAATTATGTCCAATTAATTTTTTGATCATGAAAATAATAAATCGTCTTAACTTGGCCCAAATTATAAAAGGTTTTTTTTTTTTGCAAATATGATTATTTATTTTAGATAAATATTAATTTTTTAAAAGAATTATCTTAATAAATTATATTATTATATATTAATAACTATATTAAATAAAAATTCTTTATTTAATATACTTATGTCATAATTTGATCTTGGTGTTATTTTTAAAATATTTTATATTGTTAGGTTCTTTTTTACATAAGCGTGTGTTTTTCAATAAAATTACTTAAAATATTTTATGGATTATTCTGGGCTGATTAGATTTTAATTATGAATTGGTACTGTTGTGTTTTTGGCCCAAGTAGTTTGGCTGACCTTGGACCAGTCTAGCAAAATGGTCATGAATTTAAGTTCAATTTTAATCTAAATTCAATTTTAAACGGTCTAATTTGTATTATGCTCATTTGATTCTGCAGCTTAATTGTGTAGGAAGGGCAGGAATCAATTCTTATCCTCCTCTCTACGTTGATGCTAACTTCCTAGGTTGAATACTTGCATATCATCCCATGCTATAATTAAGTAGTCAAGAAAAGAACTTTATTATAATAATTTAAACAGTTAGAATTATTAAATAAATATGAAAGATTTTTGTTATGTATGGTCCAAATAGAACATTCGATCCAATATGACTTTGAGTTGATCAGCTGGGCTTAAAACTGATTCAAAAAATGACCTTATTGAAGGTCTAGCTGACTAGCCGAGAAACTAAGGGGCGCTACGATGCCTTTGGCATTGCGACGCTTATAATTTTTTATAGTAGCCATTGAATCAAATCCAACGGATGGCATTTTTTTTTTTATTTAAAAAAAGATTATATTATTATTATTATTGTTATTATTATTATTATTTAAAGGCATAAAACCACGTCATAAACCCTATTTTCTCCTTACTGTTCACCTTTTTATGATAATTTCATCATCCAATGCTATAAAACCTCGTCGCCGCTGTTCTTAGTTGACGCCATCTTCAGATATTCAGCCTCAACACCGTCGGTAGCACCCAAATCAATATTAAAAAATAGAATAAAAAAATTGAAAATGCAATACCTCCACCATCCTTAGACATTGTCGCCGTCATATGAGGTCGCCGTCACCTTCTTCAACTCCTTAGTCTCATCACTGCCGTCGCACTTGCACCAGCATTCCTTCGCCATTGTCTCGATTTGTTTAAATATTTTGAATTTGTTTTTTTTAATTATAAAAAAGTTATGATTTTCTTTAAAAATTAAAAACGTCAACCATCTAATTTAATTTAATTCAACGGCTGACGTTTGACGTCATGATACCCCTAGATTTAGTGACCGAATGACTAGAGGCCAAGAAGACTCAGTGCATGGCAAAGTAATTGACAAGTCATCTAATTCTTATAAACGGTTATATATAACCGATGAATAATCAAATGCATTAAATTAGACAATAACTACTAAATAAATATTAATAATTAAAACAATTATAAAATCAACCTAACGACAGTTATATAACCAATGTAATGACATAAACTTAATGTAATGCAATGCTTAAGACATAGTCACGGTGATCCCAAACCCACGGACCAATTGGCATCTAAGTTATAACTACATACCCTTTGTCAAGGAGAGAGACACACATATTTTGGCAAATAATTGCCTATTGCAAGTATAATTAGAATATCGAAGTACAATCCTTTTAACTTGCTCAATTCCACACTCATCTTTTTTCCTCTTTCTTTTTGTATCTTTCAATTTTTCTTATAAAAATTACTAAGTTAAATATCAAAAAATATATCGAGTAATAAATTTCATATACCTTTTACCTCTCGTTTAATTTATTTGAAGCACAAGATTTAACTTTATAGTTGCAAAGACTCAACCCACATTTTTTCAGACCAGCCAAAGATATTATCTGACATTTTAACTTGTACAGTTATCTAAATTTTAAATATACATCATTGGTACTATTTATGGGAATGTGATCAAGCCATCCATTCACATCACGATTTAAAATCTTCAAAAAAATTATTTGTGACGGACCACTTCCTAAAACTCATTATTAACTATAACCATAATCATAATTAATTATCTTTTAATTATCATTTTAACTTGTAATATGATCAATTAACTCTCCAGACGTAAATTCCACATCAATAATACGACCGACTAATCATAAATAACACAACATTTAATACGGGACCAAATACTTTGGCACGTCATCGATGGCTCCGACACCAACTCGAAATAATACGACGTCAAACTTTGATAAGGAAAGATACCTATTCAATATCGAAATCAATATACAACAATATATGGAAGTAATAAACATCTATCAACTTGACCAATCGAAACTAAAATCATCAACGATAATCAACCCAAAATCAAACCATGGATAGATGCTATCTAATTATAACATAAGGCCACGACCAATTTAAACCGATATTACCTACTGTCCAAACTCAAAATATCAATTAAGATATATTGTTTCTTTCATTTATAAGTTGTTGCAACACATCTAATACATCAATTAATACCAAAAGCCACAAAACATTATTTAGACGTCTAAATATTGTTTAAAAGCTTACAACATTCCAACCCATTGTTCGGAAGTTAAATTAAACCAAAATATAGCATCTAAGTAAATGAATCACTATCTGGAAATGTAGATTAATATAAAGTATCTATAAAAGTATAAATTAGACGCATTCGATTTTCACTCCTACTCATCCGATAAGAACTCGTACAACTCATTTGAGAAATTAGTAAAATAGTAAGAAAGTAAGTCAAATATTCAATAAAGTACAATATATATCAATGAATATATATAATTAATATTTAAAAATATATCAGAAAAAATATGAATTATAATCAAATATAATGACATAAACATGAGTTGGAAAACTTACATGATGTATTTTTAATTTTCTTATCTCATTTTTTTTTTTTAATCTTAACAATCAAAATATACTTAAATATTACGTTTCTTTAGGGATCAACGCCAGTAAGCTTTGCCAATTGAAGGAGTGAATAATTGAAACCCAAATTGTTTATGTTTTTCCATAATTAAAAATCATATACTTCTATTTAATATCTGAAAGTGGGTCATCTACGTATAAACCTATAAATAAGGTCAAATGCCACTTCTTAACCCACAGATACGTAGATTCGGATGTCAATTTATCATTATAATATTTTAAAAAATACCAAAATATATTATCCATTGAACAAATAACCTTGATCGAATATTTAACTTAGAGAAACTCTACACTTTCTTCATATTTTATAATTTTTTCACTCTGGGAGAAAAATATTTATAGTTCTTGGATATAATTGTAGAGTTTTCTTCCAAATTTCATAAATCCATACTTATACTTGCGAAACTTAGCCATGATGGAATTTTAGAAAATAAAAAATATATCTTCAACAATTGTTTAAACATGCAACAAAGTTATCTATGAAATCAAACATGTAGGAGTATAATATCAGTTTTTTAGATTATAAATTGCAAAAATCAAGCCATTTATACATTGTCAATGAACTTAAAAGTGGGTTTCATGAAATGTTTTCACGAAATTGAGAGAAAATTGACATACATGCACATAATAACATCATAACCTCGAAAATCAAAACATGCATAAACATCGATCATCATAACTTCAAAAATTATAACGTATATGAGTATCGGAATAAGAAATACTCATGAAATTAACAAAGAAATGGCAATAAGAAAAAGAATAGCTTGGAGTGTACTTGCGTTGGCTTGATATATCCAAATCCTCACTTTGATTGCTTTAATTTGAGCTATTGGAGCCTTTTCCCACTTTTCTTGCCTTCTCCTCGGCTCTCTCTCCCTCTTCCTCTCAAAATCATCAAGAAATGATATTTTTTTAGCACAGAGTCCTTAAATATTCAAATGACGCTCAAGCGCGGGTCAAGTGCGGAGGTTCTGCTTTTAGCGCCTTAGGTGTGAGTTGAGTGCGCCTCGAGTGGATAGGCTTTGGATTTTACGCCCAAACCACACCTCGGGTGAGTGTCAGGCGTTCCTACAATGCGCGCGTGGTTATACACTTAAGGCGTGCCTCAAGCTTGCATTCGGCACGCAAGCCATCCAGATTTGACCCAATCTTTCATATCCTCTAACTTTAATTTTGATTATTTTAGTTTAATTAATTATAATTAATATAATTTAGAAATTCAAATCTTACATTATTCTCGTTTCATCAATAAAAGAAAAAAATGGTAAACATTACGGTATAAGAAGTAAGTTTGCCGCCAAAGGATATTACATGTCGTTGCCATAACCCCACGTAGAGTAATCAAGAAAACGTCGTTTGACAATGAATATAAATGTCAAATCGTTACAAACCTAAAAGGGATGCTACTATCTTTATGGGATAAGGTGGAAGGCCAAACACATAGGATCCTATCTCCTAACTCTCAAGCATCTACTTTTAAGAGAAGGTTCAAAGGAAGAAAACTTGCATCAAAGGGGATACAGCATCAATCAAGGATCTAGAATGAACAAGAAGCCTTTCCTCGTAAAAATCCTTCTTAGCTTGAAGGATGACAAAACTTCAAAACCAAGGAGGAGAGTCCCAAATGATGTAATCCTTGGTATACCCAAGACACAAGACGTCCTTCAGTATGGGTAGAAGATTCATGTAGCAGCATGCCAAAAACTCTCCTTGTTAAGTAAGGACCTTGCATTCCTACTAATCACTCAAAATTAAAGATGTTCTTTAACACTAAAGGGATTGCCTCCACAACCGAGGTGGAGGAGAGAATAAAAAGAATTGAGTAGCAACTCTTCCGCATAGTACAGCTAAACAATCAACTAAACTAGGCCAAACGCCATTCACATGGAAGATCAAGGCACACCAGCTCCCTCATAAGTTTAAATGTCGATATTCAAGCCTTACGACGGGAGAACTGATTTGATGGACCACTTGGACCATTTTTGAACAATATTAGTCTTCCAAAATCTTGAGGATCTTGCGTTATGTCTCTACTTCCATTTAATTCTTAAGGGAAATGCAAGGATTTAGTTCAACAAGCTAGCACCAAATTCTATTTGATCTTTTCGAAAACTTGCAAGGCAATTCTTGCCTTAATTTGTCTTAGTTAGAGGGAAGAGAAATAATCATGACACCTTCTCAGTGTGTAGCAAGGCTTGAAGGAAAGTTTGAAACATTTTTTAACCTAGTTCAATTCATAGATTTGGGATATATCGAAATTCACCAATGAGGTGAAGTTGAATTCCTTTATGACCACAATATAATCGAAAAACTTCTTAAAGTATCAAGCCTAACAATTTCTGGAGGCAAAGTCAATCACCTAAGCGTACGTCACAACTGATAAGACTAAAAAAGTGAAGCAGCCAAAACACTCAAAATATAGACATCAACCGATTTCAAATAGTAAAAAGAAGAGAGCAACAATTCATTCACTTAGGATTTAGAAAGCAGTAGAAAACCAAGATGGGAGTACGAAAAGAATACAAGCCATTAAGCCTCACCCAATTAAACGATATCCGGACAAATGTTCTAATGTAGATTCGAAATAAAAAAATTTTAAAGTTACTTAAATCGGTCAAGAATCTAGAGAGAGATAATTAGTTTGCGTACTTTTATTACCACTAATCTCCAATACACAGTATTAAATATTGTCAAACATTATAGAAGGAGATTGAGGACCTGATCCAAAAAACATACCTCAATAAATATCTTCAAATTCTAGGATCCACTCCTAGTAACAATAATGAAGACAAAAAAACCCATTATACTAACCTCGGAACTGAATGGTTGCTAGCATTAAACATAGTATCAACGAGGCCAACTAGAGAAAATTCTAAATCGCCCTGAGAAAACTTCTTTAGCAAGAGGTAGAAATAAAGTAAAGAATGATATAATTAGTTTTAGTAATGATTATATGGTACATGTAACATTGTTTTCATTCTTACCTTGTTATATTAATACCCGTCTCAAATGGGGTCCTACACTATTAACTAAAATGAATCTTTATTGATAATAGAAGTTCATGAAATATCTTTTACTCTCAAAGCATTCATTAGGTTAGGGTTTTAAAAGAGTCAAATGCAACCATGGGATGGTCCATTATATAGACTAGACAATGAATCACGGTAGGTATAGGGAACCATTTAACTAGAAGTTATATTGGGAATGTATCTTAAAATAGCTCCCCATATGTTAACCTTTTTAGTGGTAGATCTTCCTTCAATCTATAATGCTATTCTCAGTCAATCATGTCTAGTAACTTTTGGGACAGTGACTTTTATTCCAAACCTAATGATAAAGTTCATAACCCGGCATAGGGTAAGGGAAGTACAAGGAGACCAAGTTGCCAAAAGAAGTTGTTATTTGACACAAATAGACCACTCAATACATTTTCAACCTATTAAAGGGTTTGATCTTCAAGATGAGACAATACTCAAACAAGGCCAATCTAGAAAATCACCCTTTCAAATCCCTTATAATCCTACGGAACCAAATAAATGTGTTCAAATTAAAACTTCGCTATCATCCAATTTGCAAGAGAGGTTAATAGAGTTCCTTCAAAATAATTTGGATGTATTTGCTTAGACATTCGCCAACATGCTTGGAATACCAACAAAAATGGTGGTTCACAAATTAAGCATCATTCCTAGGCATAAATCAATCAAACAAAAAAGAAGAAATTGTTCCGTCGAAAAACTCTTTGCCTTATATGAGAAGGTCAAAAAATTATTTGATGCTAAATTTATCATGGAAGTTTATTATCCAAACTAATTGTCTGATATTGTCCGTGTTAAGAAATGCAATGAGAAATGGAGGTAATGTAAGGCTCAAAATTTTAATTTATGATAATCTTATTCGATTAAACTAATATAACTAAAATTAAGATCAATAAATGTAAAAAAAAAATTATGTTAGAAAGTCAAAATTAGATCGAATAATTCGGTGTCTAATGAAAGCTTGACCCGCACCTGAGCGCAAAAAATCATAGAGACAGTGCCTAAGGCTCTCTTGAGAGATGCTCAAGCAGTCTTTAGCAGAATATGACCACTCAAGGCACACTCGAGTAGTGCTCGAGTATAGCAGTTCAGTAGTCTATTGTCCAATGCTCGCTTAAATAACATTTGAGCTCCACTCTATATATAAGTGACCTCTGGCTTATTTTACTGTCATTGTTCAAAGCAATTTAAGAGATGAGAGAGAAGTATACAAGGAAAAGTGAGAGAGGAAGCTAAGGATGTCAAAATTAAGTTAATTTAAGTTAAATTTTGATAAGAATTAAGTTAAGGCAAGTTAAATTTTATTGTTGCTATTTCTTTCATAATTCATTGAGCAATTCTTTTTTTATTGATCATACATGTCATGATTTTTAAAATTATGATAATATTGTTTAAATGTATGCATAGTTCTTTTTATTTTGTTATAAAATTATATAAATTTCATGTCTAAATTTAAGTATATGGTTAAACTCTATTGCTTTTGTAAATATTCCTTTATGCATATCTGAAAACATGATAAAATATTTTTACATGTCTAAATTTCGTATATAATATTCATGCATGATTGTAAACTGTTAAACCCAAGTTCCTGCATATTAAATTACACCCTACATGAAATATGGCTAAAGTCTCCTATATTTTTTGCTGAATTTGTTAAAATTTTGCATTACTAATTTGTTTGTAATATTTTACTGAACTACTCTACATCTATTGTTAAGAACATTTCTACATGCTTTAAAATATTAATCATAAAACTTATAAGTGCTGAAAATGTAATTAAATAACTCTATATGTCCTGAAAATTTACTAAATATTTCTATATTGTTGAATTTCTTCATTTACTAAAATTTTCAGCACTATATGCTAAAAGTAGCATACCATATGTTAAAAATTTATCATAATTTAATTTCTATAGAAAGTATTATAGAATTATGAAAGAAAACTCTACAATTATGAAAAATAATATAATCATTTTCTCTAAAAATTAAAAATTAAAAATTATGAAGAAAAGTGTAGAATTTTTTTAAGAATATACATTGAACCATAATTATATTTCAGCGGATAGTATATTATGTCATATCTTAATATATTTTAATGATATATCGATATCTAAACCTATCATCTGTAGGTAAAAGTGACGGTTCAACCCCATTTATAGGATCATATATATGACAGTTCACCTACAAGTATTGAATAATTGCGCACAATTTTTTATTGTGTAGAAATTAATATCATCCAAATTTTGATTGTTTGCTCATTTAGTCAGTAAAGTTTATTGGCCTTGATCTTTAAGAAATATCATAATTATGTATGTTTTGAAAATCTAAATTGAATAAAAATATAATAAGATCAACTTAAAAATTCTACATAAGCTGATTTATGTAATTGTTATTAAATTTCATGACATATCACTGAAATTTGATCCTTTTGATATATTTTGAATAGAAAATATAAAAGATTATTTATTTTATTATATACATTACTGAATGTTTAACTCGCTTCTTAGTGTTTTTACTAATCCCTCAAATGAGATATACAAACTCTTATCTAACGAATTGGAATAAAAGATTGAGTTATTATGAAGAGATTAAATTAAAGTTTTAATGATGTTTAATGTAAATCTGATTTGTGTTTTAGTTTCTAGACATTACTTAATGGGTTCAATATTGAAATTTTAGCTTTAATTTTGATTTCGGATGATTATAATTAATGGTTATATTATTTGGATAGCAGGTGTAGTTTCAATTAAGTTGAATGTTGATCGTTTTGGATATTATTATTGTGGGTTGGGGATGTGAAGCATGATTGTCCACAGTTATAATTTTATTTTCACATATTTGTATATTCTGATTCTTTGATGCCAGGTATAACTCATTACGTAAGATCCGATGTCACAGTTGGGTCGGTATCAGAGTCACATAAGACGTGGCATGAATTGGATCCTGTGTATGGTTTATGTTATTTTATTTGATTGGTCTAGGTATCGATTTTAATTGGATAGTTAATTAAGTTGTTAATTGAGTAATTAATATTTGGTTAAGCGTTGATTACGGGATCAAAATTTGAGACGTGACAGAATGTGTGTTGATTTTACAAATGTGAATAAAGTATATCCAAAAGATAGCTTCTTATTATTGAGGATAGTCCAATTCATGGACTCTATGTTTAGACACCAATTGTTAAATTTTATGGACATTTATTTATATTATAACCGTAGAATGAACGCAGAGGATGAGAAAGTAACCTCATTCATGACTGACTAAGGAACCTATTGTTACAAAGTGATACGCTTAATTAAGTTGTTAATTGAGTAATTAATATTTGGTTAAGCGTTGATTACGGGATCAAAATTTGGGACGTGACAGAATGTGTGTTGATTTTACAAATGTGAATAAAGTATATCCAAAAGATAGCTTCTTATTATTGAGGATAGTCCAATTCATGGACTCTATGTTTAGACACCAATTGTTAAATTTTATGGACATTTATTTATATTATAACCAGATAGAATGAACGCAGAGGATGAGAAAGTAACCTCATTCATGACTGACTAAGGAACCTATTGTTACAAAGTGATACGCTTAATTAAGTTGTTAATTGAGTAATTAATATTTGGTTAAGCGTTGATTACGGGATCAAAATTTGGGACGTGATGTAAATGTGTGTTGATTTTACAAATGTGAATAAAGTATATACAAAAGATAGCTTCTTATTATTGAGGATAGTCCAATTCATGGACTATATGTTTAGACACCAATTGTTAAATTTTATGGACATTTATTTATATTATAACCAGATAGAATGAACTCAGAGGATGAGAAAGTAACATCATTCATGACCGACTAAGGAACCTATTGTTACAAAGTGATACCCTTAATTAAGTTGTTAATTGAGTAATTAATATTTGGTTAAGCGTTGATTACGGGATCAAAATTTGGGACGTGACAGAATGTGTATTGATTTTACAAATGTGAATAAAGTATATCCAAAAGATAGCTTCTTATTATTGAGGATAGTCCAATTCATGGACTCTATGTTTAGACACCAATTGTTAAATTTTATGGACATTTATTTATATTGTAACCAGATAGAATGAACTCAGAGGATGAGAAAGTAACCTCATTCATGACCGACTAAGGAACCTATTGTTACAAAGTGATACCCTTAATTAAGTTGTTAATTGAGTAATTAATATTTGGTTAAGCGTTGATTACGGGATCAAAATTTGGGACGTGACAGAATGTGTGTTGATTTTATAAATGTGAATAAAGTATATTTAAAAGATAGATTCTTATTACTGAGGATAGTCCAATTCATGGACTCTATGTTTAGACACCAATTGTTAAGTTTTATGGACATTTATTTATATTATAACCAGATAGAATGAACTCAGAGGATGAGAAAGTAACATCATTCATGACCGACTAAGGAACCTATTGTTATAAAGTGATACCCTTTATTTTAAAAAATATAGAAATGACATAACAAAGGCTAGTGAATAAAATATTCAAAATTTAAATTGAAAAGAGTATGGAGGTATATGTATACAAGATGCCCATCAAAAGTGTACTTATCGATGGAAATATATGTGATTTAACCAAAGCATTCAAAATACTCTGAACATATAAGATGAAATTAAATCCAACCAAGTATGTGCTTAGAGTAACCTCATAAAGATTTTTGGGCTTTATTATTTCATATATAGGAATTGAGGTGAATCTAAATAAAATTAAAGCTATCATGGATATTGAACAACCTCGGACGATTAATAAAGTTTAGAGGTTAACCAGGAGACTTGCTACTTTATCCTAATTCTTAACGAAATTGGTTGAGAAGTATGAACCCTCCTTCTTCAAGTTTTAAAAAGGGCAAAGAGCAATAGATTCTCATGGAGAGAGTAATACCAATAAGCATTCCTAGAAATAAAAGAATATATGACGAATCCACCTCTTTTGACTGGAATGAAAGATGCCAAAGAATTATATTTTTACTTGGTTGTTTCGAAAATAGGACTAAGTTATATTTTGGTTAGGGAAGAAACAGATATACAACAATCAATATACTATATTAGTACGATCCTATAGGACTCAAAAACCCGATATTCTCAAACAGAGAGAGTAGCACCTTAATCTTCGCAGCAAGAAAGACTCAACTATATTTTTAAGTGTACAAAATTGTAATCCTAACTAATCGATCAGTAAAAGGGATCTTGTAAATGTCAAAAGTGTCTGGACGATTAATCAAATGGGCTGTCAAGTTGAGCAAGTTTAATATAAAATTTAGAGCATGACCATTGCAGATTTTGTAGATGAAATGATGACCCTAATTCCCAAAGGCATAAATAAATATGGGAACAAACCCAACGACAGGATATTACCATTATGGACTCTGTACGTCAACGGATCATCATCTCAATCTAAAAGTTAAGCCAAAATAGTCTTGATAATACCATATGGATTTTAGATCAAACACTCAACAACGTTTAGGTTTTAAGCTACTAATAATATGGTTGAATATAAAGCCTTATTGGCCAAACTAAGGTTGGCAAATGAGTACCGAGCCAAGAATTTAACCATTTACAATGATTTAGAGCTGGTAGTGAATCTAAGTGTTTGCCAATTTTGAAGTATGTCATCCATATCTGATGAAATATCTTCTCAAGGTACTGATTTTCCATCACTCTTTGATTAAGTGGAAATTCTTCACATCCTAAGAGAATACAATTAGAAAGCTGATCAGCTAGCCAAAATGGCAATATTTAAAAACCTCGAATAATATGCTAAGGAAATGAGAAAAATACTCATGAATCCAAGTATAGAGGAAGCGGTTGAAGTGCTTATAGTGTTTGACAAGACGACCTAGCTAATCCCTTGTCAAAGATATCTTGAGAGTGAAATACTTCCGAACAATTCGAAAGAAGCAAAATGCATTGTGAAGATAGCCGGATGATACACATTCGTAGATAGAAGACTTTATAGAAAAAGTTACTCCATTCCATACATACGTTGATTAACTCCAACTGAAGCCAACTATGCCCTCAATGAAATGCATCTTGGTATATGTGGAGCGTATAGTAGGAGGTAAAAACCTAACATTTAAAGTCATACAGCAAGGCAATTTTTGGCTGACAATAAAAAGAAATGCTATGGAATTCATTAAGAGGTGCACAAATTATCAAATTCATAGCAACGATGATAGATAACCCCACACCAAATTTCAAGCTTTACAGTCTTTCTAATCATTCGCACAACAAGGACTAAATATATTAGGTCCATTCCTAGTAGCAACAAGGTATAGAAAATTTACCATCACTGTGGTGAATTATTTCTTGAATGGATGGAAGTATCCCCACGGGTAAAAATCACCAAGTAAAATGTGACAAATTTTATTTACCAAAATATAGTCTATAGATTTAGAAGACCGGAGGTTATAGTAATCAATAATGATACATAGTTCACAGAGAAAATGTTCACAAAGTGTTGTACCAACTTAGATATTAGGTTAGTTCACGCTTCGGTCTCTTATCCCAAAACAAACGAGCAAGCTAAAATAACCAATCGGATAATCTTAAGTGGATTGAAAACAAAGTTGAAAGATACTAGGGCATTTTGGGTAAACTAACTCCCATTTGTGTTATTGGTCTACCGGACGACACTAATTGAACCAACTCACAAAACACCTTTAAGTCTTTGCTACAAGATAGAAGCAATAATTCCAACAAAAATCGAACTAAGTAGTTACTGAGTAGAAAACTTTGCTCCTAGTCAAAATCTCAACTTTTAAGAGAGAATTTAGATTTATTAGAGGAAGCAAACATTCGAGGTGGGTGACTTACTTTGGAGGAACATTAAGGTACAAGCAAATTCACCCATAGGAATAAGTTGTCCTCTAATGAGAAGGATCATTTTTAGTCTCAATTATACTCCACAATGGTGCATATAAACCACATATCCAAAATGATAAGTTAGTCCCACGAATATGGAATGCTCTTTACATCAAAACATATTATCTGTAACCATGTAAATTATGATCAATAGGTATGCTCTCTTCCCCACTTGGGAGTGCTTGTATGATTTATTTATATTGTTAATAAAATTTGATTCTTACCTTTATCATTAGTTAGTATGCTTGGGTGTGAAATGCCACAATGACTGACCCTGAGTTAATCAGTTGGTTTGGACATCCTACATGTTAACTCAATTGGTTCAATAATATGATCATGGTGTAGGTTAATAAATCCACACAATATCAAGCGTGGTCACACATCAAAATTTAAAATATTCAGGGGCTTGAGGACCAAACATCCAATTCCCTTTTAAAAAGACACAACTTAAGTCGAATAATACCAAACAAAGCAAATATAAATATAGTCATTCAACCTACAAAAACCTAAGGGAGTTTTCACGCATAAGAACTAGTACACCCTTTTATGGAATAAGCACCATTAGTTAAACATAATTCAAGGATTAGGGTTTGGTTAGCTTGGCGACAATAGCTAAATAGCTTTGCCAACAAATAGATACTTCATTTAACAAAGGCATCTCCAACGAGACATCATTAGCGGCAACCGTCATAAGATTTAGCTAACGGAATGGTTAATCGAGAATGTAAAAACGTATATACATAAATTGATGCACTAGTTTTATTACAAAAAATTGTCAAGAGCTGAGAAAATCAAAGACAAAATTGACTCATCTTTCCTAAACCAAATGCCTTGGACTAGATCTAGGAGGTTGAGGTCAACTAGGTTCCAAAAAATCTTTGACTTCGAAGCTTTGAAAAGATCTAGAGCTTCTTGAGTCAAGATAGCCAACCAAAAAATCAAGAGCCACCAAAGAGATAATCTACCTATAGAAGGTGATCCCATCCTAAAACTAGGAATCTAGAACAACACCCATCTCCTCGGGCCGAAAGCTTCTTCTTGATTCCTCCTTGAATGTTGTGCATTTGTCTTGAAGACTTCAATGATACATGCTACCGAGGTTGATTGATGCTTGGTTTCTTGAGGTATATCCTTGAAGGAATTGATCCGGTTACTAGCAATAGCATTGTGATCAACAAAGTCCTAAGACCTCGTCATTCATTTAGACAGCTCATTCTCTAATTAAGTCGTTCAATCATGAAAAAATTTGGCCTTAATCTCAGCAGTCACAACTAGATCCCTGAGCACAGCAAGATCAATATATGACCGAAAGAGGCATGTAGTTTCAGTTTCTTATTTACATGGCCTATCCCTAATCAAACGTAACAGGTTCTAGAACTGTAAAAAGATCAATCTTACGATTAAAAGTTGAAATAACAAAAAGTAACTCAGAAAGAATACAAGTGATAGCTTATGAGAGGAGAGATCCCCACAGAATGCAAGTTTTGACGATGATCCTTTGGGATTGAGATGGAAAACTGCTAAAGACCTCCAATAGAGGAGGGGCAATGATCAGCAGTACAATGGGGTCTCAAAACCAGGGGCCTAGAAAAACTTCTAGACCCACTGAAGCGCCGCAGATGGAGAAAAGGAAGATACAAACGTCTCTTTTGCTGCTCCATTATTGTTTTTAGGAATATTAATTTGAGTAGCAGGAGATGCAGGAGTTGGCTCATTCAAAGGAGGAAAGCTATACGCAACTAGAATTCAGAACTCAGCGATGATTAGAGCATCTTATTTACAGAATAAGATTAAATGTTGGCACTTCTTTACAGAATGAAGCACCAAAGGGGACGAAAATTGGAGTAGACCTCCGAGAATAACTACTAACATCCATCTCAACAATCTCCTTATAAGCTTCGTCAGCCATCTTATTTACCGTATCATTATCTGAACACAAATCAGAAGTGCACGTAGCCTCAAGATCAGTTCAAATGGTAGCAGCCTATGATGGAGACTTAATAAAAAGTTGTCCAACCTTTCTCTTCATAAAGCGGGGTGGCTTATCAGCAACAGCTTTACTATTCAAAACTGCCTGCCACCCAACGCTATCTAAAGCCTTCTGGGTTAAAACATTTTCAATTTTATGCAACTCGGCAACATTATCCTCAATGAGTTTGGTTCAGAACTTGGTCATGTGATTCTCATTATCTAAAACCGACCCAAAAATGAATGGTTAATATCTTTTTAATTGTTGGAAAGAATCCAATTAGACGGGACTATTAGGAAATACAATATAACTAATATTTGGCAATATATTTGTATATTTTATTTTCTTCTGTATTTTCTACCTTATTTGGCTTAGTTCCTTTTCTGTATTTTTGTTCCTTTATATAGCCTTTTATTTTTAGTCAATTTTTTGTATATAAGGTGGTGGTTGAAGCTTGTGTAAATCATAACAATGAAATAAATAAATTGACTGATGTCCACTTCTCCATCATTACCCTGCCTTCTCGTCCTGTTCACCTCTGCCATTAGTTTTCTTCTTCCTCTCTGTTTTAGTTTTGCTCCACACAGAGCTTTATGTGGTATCAAAGACGATGGCGTCTCACCAAACCACTTCCGAAACTACATCGAACGCAGCCAATCCATCTCTCACATCTTCACAAGAACACATGCATTTTCAAACCCTCATAGACCTCACAAAATCTTTTCAGCTGGAAATCGGTGACAATCCGGTCATCACTCTGGTCACCGATTTACTCACCATCGATAATTATTCCATGTAAAGCTCTACGTGGAGCAAAACTAAAACAAAGAGGAAGAAGAAAACTAATGGCAGAGGGCGAACAGAAGAGAAGGCAAGGTAATGATGGAGAATGCCAGCCAATTTATTCATTTCATTGTTATGATTTACACAAGCTTCAACCACCATCTTATATACAAAAAATTGACTAAAAATAAAAGGTTATATAAAGGAACAAAAATATAGAAAAGGAACTAAGCCAAATAAGGTAGGAAATACATAAAGAAATAAAATATACAAATATATTGCCAAATATTGGTTATGTTGTATTTCCTAATACCCCCAACAATGTGGAGCATATATATTGATTATGCCCAACTTGGATAAGTAAATCTTCAGACGATGTGATGGCAGTATTTTGGTAAACATGTCTGCAAGTTAATTATGAGTGGTCATATGGTGGGTGGGAATGCTTCCGTCTTAATCTTGTCGCGAACCAAATGACAATCCAACTCAATGTGCTTGATGCGTTCATAAAAATAGGATTTGCTGAGATGTGAATAACAACTTGATTATCGCAGTGGAGGTCTGTGACGTAAGAGTGTGAAACCTGCAAATCAAGTAAAATGTAACGTAGCCAAGATAGTTCGCAGCAGGTAGTAGTCATGGATCGATATTCTGCTTCTACTAAAGACCGAGAAACAACAGATTGTTTCTTGCACTTCCAGGAGATATGATAATCTCCAATGAAAATACAGTAGCCGGTAATGGACCTTCGAGTGTCAGGACAGGAAGCCCAATCTGCATCACAAAAAGGTCGAAGCTGAATGTTAGAAGTGGAAGAGAATAATATTCATTGTCCCGAATTTAATTTGAGATATCACAGAACATGATAGGCAACATTCATATGACTAGAAGTTGGTCGAGTATGATTTGACTCAAAATATGTACCGCATAACAGATATCGGGCCTTGTCACGGTTAGATAAAGAAGCCTTCCAATTAGCCTTCTGTAAACACTAGGATCTTGTAGGATTGTTCCGGTCTCCTTGCTTAACTTCATATTTTGGTCCATCGGGAGTTTAAGAGGCTTAGAGCCAAGAGTACCGGAATCAGCGAGAATGTCAAGAGCATATTTTCTTTGGCAAATATGTATGCCTTTTGAGGATCGCGCTACCTCTATGCCAAGAAAATATCGTAAAACATCATGATCTTTAATTTTGAAGGCACGATCAAGAAATGATTTGATAGAAGTAATAGAATCCAAACAACTACTTGCTACAATAATATTATCAACATATACAAGTAATACTATAAAAGATTTGTCATATTCCTTGGTAAATAAGCTATAATCAGCCTTAAATTGTGTGAAGCCAAAGGCAATGAGGGATGTAGATAGCTTGGAATACCATTACCTAGAAGCCTACTTAAGGCCATAAATGCTCTTTAATAGTTTACAAACTTGATTGGATTTTCCCTTAGTATAGCCGAGAGGTTTCTGCATATAAATTTTCTCCTCCAAAACGCCATGTAAAAAGGTATTGTTAACATCAAAATGATATAAATGCTACCATTCAATGGTGGGCATGGCTAAAAGGTATCGCACTATAGTGAGTTTGACAATAGGAAAAAATATTTCATAATAATCTATACCCTCTTATTGTGTATATCCTTTGGCTACTAATCTACACTTATACCTTTCAATACTCCCATCACTATAAAATTTTAATTTAAATATATATCGGCATCCAATAGTTTTCTTTCTAGGGGTAAATTAGTAATAATCCACGTCTTGTTTTGTTCTAACGCATTTAATTCACTTTCGATGGCCTTGCGTCATTTTTCATCATGAATGGCTTGAGCATATGTTTGTGATTCACTCTGAGATGTTATAGCAGATGAAAAATGACTAAATGTGGGAGATAGTTTTTGATGTGAGATACAATTTATAATAGGATATGATTTACTTGGAAAACTTTGGACTTCTAATTGAGTGAGTGAAGTCTTAGATACTTAATGGCAATGAAATTTTTTCAAATATTCAGATGCCTTTTTAACCCTAGTAGTTTTACAAACAGGTATCTAACTAGTTGTGGGAGATTGTGCATCAATAAATATATTGCGTTCTGAATAATCATCTATAAACTGTTCTTGATTTTCACCAGACTGACCTTGAATTGGGACAGTAGGTATTTCTGCATTATCTTCAACTGTTGGTTCAACTACAGGATTTAAATAGGGATCATGCAAATTTGACGGTCACAGTTGAGTTTGGAATAGTTATTCATTATTAATCACAATATTGGGCTGTTCTAATGATTATGTATCGGGTAGAGTATTTGAGCTTTGGTCAATATTGTTTTTCCGGAAAGGAAATATATCTTCATAAAAAATGACGTCTCGTGAATAAAATGTACTATAGTTATTTAGGTCAACCAATTTGTATCCTTTAATTCCAAAAGGATAACCTAGAAAGACACATTTCTTACTTCTAGGATCAAACTTGGTATGCCCATGAGAGATAGTGGAAGCAAAACATAGGCAACCAAATATTCTCAAATTTTTATAATTGGGCTTGACTTCAAAAAGAGCCTCGTTTGGGGTCCTATTGTCTAATAACGGGTTGGTGTTACGTTGATGATATATGCAGCTATAAGAATGCAATCACTCCAGAATCTTAAGGGGAGTCTGGACTGAAATCTAATCACCCTGGCAACGTTCAACAAATGTTGATGTTTACGTTCAACTATGCCAATTTGATGCGGAGTTTCAACACAATTCCTCTGATGAATCATGCCTCTTTTACTGTAAAACTCTCCCATGTTAAATTCAGACCCATTATCACTTCTTATGATTCTAATTTTAACATTAAATTGTGGTTTAATAAGCTCATAGAAATTCTCTAAGCACTGTTTGGGTGTCTGATTTTATTTTAGAAGATAGACCCACATGCTTCTAGAAAGGTCATCAATGATAGTGAAAAAATATTTATAACCATTATAAGATACCTCAGTAAAAGGTCCCCATATATTACAATGAATCATTTCAAACAAGAAGTATGACTTATGGGTGCTAGAAGGAAAGGGGAGATGATGCTGTTTAGCCATGTGATAAACGGAATAAGGATTATTATTAATAGAACGTACTGCTCCTTTTACAAAATGATTATTAGCTTAAGTCTAGAATGAGAAATGTACCCTAAACGATGATGCCAGATATCAATTGGAGACAAGACAGAACAAACGGAAGGTTTCACATTTAGATGGGAAATCTTGAAGAGAAAAACAGCCAGAGTATTTAAAGATATTTCAGCATGCTTCAGATGATATAACTCATTTCTTTCTTTATCCATCTCAATCGTTGTCAAAGAGGTAAGGTCCTAAATCAAACAGAGGTTAGAAAAGAAGAACATACAGTAATTAAGGGCATCAGTTAGCCGCTTTACAGAAATTAGATTAAAGGAGAAGGAAGGAACATAAAGAACATTTTACAATATCAATTTATCCATAAGTTTAATATTTTCAATATGAGAAACAGATGCTTTACTTCCATCCAAAAGTTTGATAGAACATGAAATCTGGGCTTTATAATGAATATATAATAAGGGATCACATCATATGATCTGTGGCCCCAGTGTCCAGAATCCATATGTGCTTTCTGTTATCAGAACGCTTATGGGAAGGAGATACACAGAAGGCATTGCCAGTCATATTTGCAGCCTTCGACTGCTCGATGAGAGGGTCAAATATAGGCTGGTTTTGCTTGGCTATGTGAGATGTAACAACTGTGTCCCTTGATTGAATTAAGTATATAAGTTGGTTGAATTGGGCTTTAATCAGTACTACCCTGTCATCTGCATCTTCTTCTTGATCGATATGGTTTTTGAAGCTCGAGAGGTTGGAAGAAGACATCATATTGCCAGATTTGCCATACAACTTGTGGTTATGAGGAAAATCACGCAATTGATAACATTTATCCACAATGTGCCCAATTTTATTACAATGGGAACACACAGGAACCTCAGTGTTTCCAACTTTGAGACACTGCTGCACCGAGTGTCCCATGATTCGACAGTGAACGCAAAATGGTCTGTCTTTCTTGACAGGATGAGTGCTTTTCACAACATTTTTTGGGTAATTAGAGTTTCTTTTGGCTTTTAGTCAAAGGCAATTGTGTTCAAGGGCTCGCGTAATAAACAACATCCGTTGTCGTTTGCCTTGTCATGAATAAGAAAAAATTGTTAACAGGGGAGAGGATCCATCGACATAATTTGGTCGCGGGTATTCGAATAAGAGTCATTTAAGCCCATCGAAAATTGGATTACACAATCTCATTGATATCGATCAGTAAGAATCTTCATCTTACTGCAATCACAATTCGAGAGGGGGTCATAAACTAAGAGTTCATCCCATAAAGTTTTGAGTTTACCGTAATATATGCTTAATGGGTCTTGTTCTTGCAGAAGATTGGCCAACGATTTCTTTAATTGAAATATACGTGGCCTATTTTGTTGAGTGAATCTGTCGCATAACTCATTCCAAATCTCAAAGGCATCATCGACAAAGATAACACTGGATTTGATAGAGGGGCTAATAGAGTTTTGGATCCAGGAGACTACCATATCATTGCATCAGCCCCAGGTTTCGAAAAGAGGATCGATTGAGTCGATTGGCTTTGGAACAGTGCCCTCAATGAACTAAAGTTTGTTTTTGGCTCTCAAGGCTTGATGCATGGCTCTGGACCAAAATGTGAAGTTGAGCAAGAAGACCGGAACCATCCTACAAGATCTGAGTGTTTATAGAAGGCTAATAGGAAGGCTTCTTTATCTAACCGTGATAAGGCCCGATATATGTTATGCGATACATATTTTGAGTCAATTCATGACTCGACTAACTTCTAGTCATATGAATGTTGCCTATCATGTTCTGCAATATCTCAAATTAAATCCGGGATAAGGAATACTATTCTCTTCCACTTCTAACATTCAGCTTCGACCTTTTTGTGATGCAGATTGGGCTTCCTGTCCCGACACTCGAAGATACATTACCGGCTACTATATTTTCATTGGAGATTCTCTTATCTCCTAGAAATACAAGAAACAATCTGTTGTTTATCGCTCTTCAGTAGAAGCAGAATATCGATCCATAGCTACTACCTGCTGCGAACTATCTTGGCTACGTTACATTTTACTTGATTTGCAGGTTTCACACTCTCACACCGCAGACCTCCATTGCGATAATCAAACTGCTCTTCATATCTCAGCAAATCCTGTTTTTCATGAACACACCAAGCACATTGAGCTGGATTGTTATTTGGTTCGCGACAAGATTTAAAACGGAAGTATTCACATCCACCATGTGACCACTCATAATCAACTTGCAGACATGTTTACCAAAATACTGCCATCACATCGTCTGAAGATTCACTTGTCCAAGTTGGGTATAATCAATATATATGCTCCACCTTGCCGGGGGGTATTAGGAAATACAACATAACCAATATTTGGCAATATATTTGTATATTTTATTTTCTTCTGTATTTCCTACCTTATTTGGCTTAGTTCCTTTTCTGTATCTTTGTTCCTTTATATAGCATTTTATTTTTAGTCAATTTTTTGTATATAAGGTGATGGTTGAAGCTTGTGTAAATTATAACAATGAAATTGATTGGTACACCAATAATGGGCTGACCCAAAGAAAGGTCAACAGAAGCCCAGGAAGGCCGGTCAACGTTTTTGACGGCCCAATAAGAAGATGGGCCCAGGAACTGAAAGGCCCAAAGACGGTCAACATTGGCGTTAACCGTCCTAGCGGCCAACTTACTCGCAAACGGTCAACTCAGCATTGACTAGTTTTGTTGGGCCTTTAGAGGTTTCTTGACAAATGATCGCCTATTCTCGATGCACTCACACCCATCGGGCCGATCGTCCGCACGCTCTCCCTTCGCTCCACGAAGGCGCCAACACACTGACGGCCAACTCAGACACACTGGCACTTCCATATATATGTTGGGCCCAAATAAGGTTTCTATAGTAAATGGGCCCACTCACTCAAAGCCCATAGCCAATCCGGGAGGCCAACGACGGACGCCTTCCTTCCTCTGGCGGCTAACACGCACACAAACGGCCAACCCAAGCGCTGACCGCCCGCGCTTGCACGTCAGCCCCAAAAAGCCTTTCAACAAGAATGGCGACCGACCTGGGCGAGGCCCACCAATCATAAAAAGGCCAACCACGATCCTCCAAGGATATTCCACGATCTCAAAAGGAATATCAGCAAGATTGGCGCCTTCAAATAAGGAAGCGCGCCGATCTTCCCAACTCCTTGCCAATAAGGAACCCCAACAAGAATAACATGTCGGGAAGGAAAGAAGCTAACTTGGAAAGTGGTTGACCGCCTCAAGGAAACAATCCTCCACACCGGGGCAACAAGCATCAGCCTCCAAAAGGAAGGCCGAAAGAGATTATGGGACGATCATTCCTTCCAAAGGAGGAAGATCGCCATCTTTGCCATAAAAGAGGCCCTGGATTGACCATCCAGGGCATGCTCTCATTGATGCTTTCTTGGACGCTTTCAATTATGCACTTAGACATTGAAACTCCCAGAACTACGCAAGCTCTCGGCTACTCCAAACACATTAATCTTCAACTCTAAGTGCTCTGAGAAACAAACTCTGGTTCCCAGCAGCCAAACTCTCAGACACAATCAAACTCCACGGCAACGAACGGGTCTCTACAGCCGTTCTCTGCCGTCCCACCGCCCAGATTCAAGGAGACCTCACGTCTCTCTTACATCTGGGTCGAACACTCTTTCCCAAGACTCTCCCTTAATTTCAGTTTCTTTTCTCTTGAAGACTGTTTTACTGACTTGAGTATCAGAGTGTTTTCGGTGGGATTACATCCCGCCGTTAACGCTGACCACTTGTTTGCTTTAGTGGTGTGCAGGATTCGCACTCAGTGAACGGAGCCGGTTCAATCCATCCAAGAGAATCCGAATATGTTCGAAGTCGGATCCAGGTACGCATCAGAAATGAATAAATTGGCTGGCGTCCGCTTCTCCATCATTACCCTGCCTTCTCTTCCTGTTCGCCTCTACCATTAGTTTTCTTCTTCTTCTCTGTTTTAGTTTTGCTCCACGCAGAGCTTTACAAGGACCTTCATGAAAATAATCAATCTTTTTAACTTTTTAAAGAATCGAGGTTCCCTCCACTTATTTTAAATCCTTTTGAATAGTTAGAAAAATCTAATTGCTTTATTGGTTAAACATAGATATTACTATGACTGTCCAAATGTCCAGCCTAAGGTTCCAACGACGGAAACAGATACATAAAGATACAATGTATCTGACGAATTATGATGAAAATAAGTGATTAGGATTTCCAATACTTCCATAATCTCAACAAAATGCCTGGCAAAAGGAATTTGAAGACTATCATTTAAATGGGCCTCATAGACAACAATGAAGCCATACCTAGAAGAATTAGCCCTCTCAACCAGCGAGGAAATTTGGAAAGGAGTGGTAGTTTGGATATTATACCTTTTATATATATCTTACACAAAATCCACAGTAAGACAAAATGTGATGTCTGTAACTCATCTGGAAGTGTTTCTTGGAGTCATCAAGTTTAGAAATCAGCAGATTCCAAGGTTTATACAGCAGATAAAATGCATAAAGCAATTTAGGGCTAAAAGTATAGGGAGGGAGATGCAGAATTTTAAAAGATGAATAAAAACTGAAGACAGAATTTATAACATAAAGCTTGACTAAAATGGTGCATTCCTTTACACTCAGTTAGACCTAAATGATGTGTTTTGGAAACAAGAGCCACTTGGCAAAACCCAGAAGGCACCGTGAGATGTCTTTTCTACTGCAAAGATAATGATAAAGTTAATGTCAATGTTTTCAAATTAATAAACCGATTATCAATAGTTCAATTTGACTTATACCAAAATACCGTTTAAGTTAAGTTTGAATTGTTAAATTAATGATCTAGATTTTCTAAAAGTGACTCTTACTGACAAATTGGGCTGTCAGAGGATCCAAATTGTTAAATGGTCATATCAATAAAAAAATCATACATGAAAAGTCAAACTAATCTTTGGTGGTAGATAGGCAATCTTTTTTAAAGTCATAATCCAGGGAACACTAAAGTACCAAAAACTATCAGTAGAAAAATTTTTTTATTTTCATAGTTTTATTAATCTAAATTTCTAGCGACTACAACCCTCAATTTACAAAATTGAGACCTAGATATGAAAAAATAAAATTTCTTCTCATTAATACACTTATGTGCATAATCTTATGGGGCTAAAAGAAAAATCAACCACATGAGGCAAAAATAGAGCCCCTCATCCAGCATTTAACGTTTAGCAAGCGTCAAACCCTATTCCACAGAACGTCACATCTGGCTAATTGCTTCTACCATACAGTATTACAAATGGCCAAGGAGGTAGAAGCGAAAGGGTTAGAACCAGACTCATCTCGATTTTGGATGTGATGTAAAAAAAAAACTAACTAAGATAGATTTCCATATAAAAAAGAGTAATCAAGATTAACTTCACAAATGTCTCCGAAAGACAATAATATCACTTGGAAAACCTTTTCTTTCAATATCAGCAAGCATGTCCTCCACTAGATAATGGAAAAATAGGCTTAGCAAGGACCAAATAGTTCACTGTTAAGTGTGGAGAAAGATGTTATAGTGGCTAAAAATGTGACAAAACGCCTCCCATTTATAGCCAAAGTGGAGCAAGCTTACAAAGGAAAATAATGCTAGCCAAAGCGACCAAAGAGGCTTGGTCAAAATGGATACGGAACAAATCCTAATTGACATTATCAATGACTTGTAGAAAATTTCTCAAAATAGGCAAACATGGTTATCTTAGTAGGCACACATAGTTGGCTTGGCAGCTGTGACAACTAGCTTTTCATTTCAACATACTCGGAGTTTGAATTTAGCTTTCGAGTATGGGAGGTTAGTATTGGATATAGTCAAAATAAGACATTCCGATACTACATGAATCCAAGTTAATCAACTGGGTATAAAATTAATTCAAAGAATGAACTTGCCGAAGATTCGACCAAGCGGTCGAATATCCAGAGGAGTGGAAGATTGAGTGCCAGGAAAAGTAATTGATAAGGCATTTTGATACTGGCAAACGATTATATATAATCGAGGAATAATTAGTCAAATTAAAGAGAGAGTAACAGCCAAATAAATGTCAACAATTAATTGTTGAATGGTTATAAAACCAATATAAATGGCAATTATATAACTAATGTAATAGTAGAAATTTAATGCAATGTAACGCTTCAGACATAATCACGTCGATTCTGACAGACAAACCAATTTGTATCTATGCTATAAATACAGACCCCCAGTCAAGAAGAGGGACATCGCATATTTTGGCAAATATTCACCTATTACGAGAATAATGAAAATATCAGAATACAACCCTCCTAACTTACTCAATTCTATATTCATCCTCTTTCCCTCTTTCTCTTCATATATTTCAATTTGTCTCAGAAATATTATTGATTTAAATGTCAAATGATACACCATAAAGTCACTAGATATCTTTTTTTACCTCTCATCAATTATTATAGCGCGCAGACCAATTTCCAGAAGCATGCAAGACCACCCACATTCTTTTGGGATAGGCCAAAGGTAGTATCTAACTCTAAATTCCGCACGATAATCTAAATGCTCATATATGCATCAATTTTAATATATTATTATAATTTTATCATCTAAATTATCATAATTAAATCTTTGGGAGTATGAGATGATGATTCCCCGGGCTTGTAGGCTACGAGTAGTAGATGGCCTTGAACGCCTTCTCTTCTGCCCATGACATTGTGGGGCCTGGCAGACCCAGTACTGCTGGGTAGGCCCCAAGGGTGGCGTGCCCTTGCCCACAGCAATCACCCAAACGGATTGGATGGGCCTGGAGGAAACAGTGGCCCACATGCAAAACTGCATATTTTTAGTGGAAAAATGTTAGGTATATTCAAAATTTCCCCCTTTTTTTTTTCTAAATTTTATTATCAGTTTTATTACATACATAAAATGATGTCAAATCGGTCCTATGTCCAAAATTTCCAAGAGTATAAGTAAAAAAATGTCTAATTTAAATTAAATTTTTAAATATGAAGTATGAGCAATTTTTTTTTTTTTACATAGAACGAAAGTGGCATCATAGTTAAAAAATGGAAATGGAGTTTTTGAAAAATTAAAACTGAGAATTTTCAATGCTTATTTTCTTATTTTCGGCTGAATTATGCAGTAGTAACAAGACACGATAGGCTACAAGAGCGGATATACATAGACATGATATACTTTTTACATATGAAGTTCTCGTATTATTGCCACTTGATTATTTTGTTTGCATGAGTTATTAACGAAAAATAAAGAAAAATATTATAAATTTTTAAAATTATGATCTTTTTTACATTATTATTTTTTATTATAATTTTTCTTGCAATATTAACTATCAGAAAAATTAAATACATATTAATTGTCGATTACTCAGCCAGTTTTAACCAACTCATTTCGTGAGAATCTCACAAGAAAAATCAGGCGTTTTGCCAAGTGGTAAACTGTCATATGCATGTCAAAAAACTTAAGTGGTAAACTGTCATATGAATTTCGAATTTCTCATTTCATTATATATATATATATATATATTTGTTGCATTCAGGTTTCTAATTTGCGTTATTAAAGAGCATAGGGTTATATTTATCAAATCAATTCCACATTACCCAATCTCTTTTCCTCTTTTGAGATTAACTGCGGAATCATATTATACTCCACGGAAAGATAATCAAAACAAGTTGTCAAGAGCTAGAAAGAGTTCAATCATTCATAAAGATAGAACAGAACAAGCCAAATAAAACAATAAAAGAGGCTGTCTCTTAGCTGTTCTTTGGTCTGCTGATCATGTGCCATGTAACATGTTCATTGCAAGATCCAGTTTACTTCACCATCGTCTATTCAATATGCCAATTCTTTTAAAACGTAGTAGGTCATTAGATGGCATGGAATATAACTGTATATATAATTTTTATGGGTTCTTAAATAAGATTGATAAGAAATTACATTATTTATGGGTAGATTTCATGGGAGTCTAAAAGATATCTTTCTGACTTCACGCCATAGTAAACATTGCTCAAGTGGATTCCGCATCTATCTGGGTCATAATCGGCCTTTTTTGTTAATCAGAAATTGGCTATTCTAGAGAATGTTTTGCATGGTATTGTTCTTGCACCATTAGCATACACCTTTCTGGGGGCACTCCCTATTTTCTTCTATTGTTTGTGTGGGTAGCTTCTTTGATTTTTCTTCTGTATCATTTTCAAGTCGTTACGTTTTGCTGCTGTTGTTGCTCTCTTCCCTCCAGCCCAAGCAATGCATATAAAATTAAGAAGTGGCGGGAAGCTAGTGAGTTCTGGCATCTTTTGTCTTAGAATTCTAGGGGGGAATACGTAGTTCAATGGGGAATAGGTTCAAAAACTTTCCTTCCTATCCCATTGTTGTTGTTGTTGATTGTATTCGTATGTTTACGCACTCTTACTTGTATCATTTGAATTCGATACTCTTGCTTGTGAATGATTCTGTGTTTTGCATTGATTGTCTTACTGAAGTGTGGTCGAGGGTTAACTTGGCTGACTTCACTGCTTCTAACTGACAAGGACGTGCCGGGTGATTTCGAGGCTATACAAATGGAAGGAGCAATTGTGGTGCTTGTGAGTGGCAGCGACTGCCCCAAAAAATCGTTTTCGTGCTGTTCATTTCACTAAATTGGTGAGTGTTTAAAGCGGTGAAAAGTGGCAGAATTACCAGAGCTATAGAGTTGAAAGTAGAGTCGTCATTTTCTCTTCTTTTTGTCTTTAGTAGTACAGAACAACGAACAAAATCCAAATAAATCTACAGTAATTCTCGAGATGTAGAGAGATGGAAGATTCAATACTGGACTTACACGCGCGGTAGTACTCTTGCCATAAGCTCCACAGTTCTTCCTGAACTGCCCCTTCTGAGATGAATAGCAATACATTTTGGAAGATGGTGGAGATGTTTTTGAATGAACAGAAGTAGCTTTTTTCTCAGATTGCTCCTTCTTAGCTCCTAAATGCTTAGGATTTGTAGCAGAACCTGTTGAATTACTCCGCGATAAGGAATTTAGAGACCTAATTAGGCCTTGATTTCCTCTGTCGTCGCAGTTCAGACTGGCGCTCCTCCTGAAATGCTTGGAAGATTTTGATGCGGGAATCTTTTCTGTAGAGGATTCAACAGTTGAACAGCTACGCTTAAACTTCCAGAAAGATCTCGGCGTTGGCTTTTCCTCTTGGATTCTCTTTGCTATGAACGAACTCGTGGAACTGCTGCGCGATAATGATTTGAGAGACGCAATTAGGCCTCTGCTGCTTCGACTGTCATCGCAGTTGAGACTATTGCTTCGCCTGAACTTCCAAAAGGATTTAGGCTTTTGATCCTCAACGCTAACCACTAAATAATCTTTGAGCCTCTTCTTGCTTGGATTCAAGTTCTCGATCTGAGGAGCCAGAGAGGGAGAGAATTCCGATTGATGCGGTGCAGGTTTTTCTGTTCTTGGTTCCATTTTAATATCCATGGGAAGGATTTTACCGTCAGAGAAGAGCTCGTCAGCGGTTGAAGGATTTCGTGTGATGCTGGAATCGACAGAGAAAGCAAAGTCGAAAGTAGAAGAATCGAGAAGCGAGGAGTCGAGTCGACATGTGTAGCTCTCAATCGGTACGTTCTCTGCCTCTTTGAGGTCGTGGGAAAATGAGATCCTTGGACTAATGCCTGCGACACAGTCCGCGTAGACATCGACTGCCATTGCCATTGATGCAGAAAAAATGACCGCCCAGGGTTTTGAATTGAGCAATGAGGATTAACTCAGGATCTACTGTTTAAGGAGATTTGGCAACGGATAGAAACTCGCCGTTCGGAGGAAAAATATAGAGAGGGAAAATGTTGAGAGAGAATGTGAGGTTTGAATGTAAGCTCTGTTCCGCTCCTGCGGTTATTTGACGATTTCTGGAGGATGATGAGATATTACATCATAGGAATCATCATGGTACGTTTAACGCCATTTTGTCGCTGAAAATTTGTTCTTAATATTGCATATTTGTTATTAATATTTAATATTAGGCATAAAATTAATATTTGGTTGAAATAAATCTAAACTTTATTGATAAATATTAATTGATTAATAAAAATAATTATTATTTTATTTGATATATTTAATTATTTTTTATTTTTTAAAAACTTTTAAATTAATATTAATGCATCTCAGGTCCGAATTACTGTACGAATTAAATAATTAAAAATCGGATCCTTACGTCGGGTTGATCTGATATTAATTCGATTTTTGTAATTTTGAATCTGGACCCAGTGTAACACAACAAATAAACACGAGATCAAATGATATGCGAGATTCTTTCCCAATATATTATCCAACGTTCAAATCGATAACTTTTTTATAAAAAAAAATTAAAAAAGGAGGATGCTGATAAGCGCGTTAATGCACGTATGATAATTTTAAGAATGGGGAATGTCATTTTGGGAGAGAGAGATGCACTTATCAAAAAAGCATCTTTTTCCTTTTATGATGCATTGCCACTCTAGTATTAGATCTTCTATCTTTTTACTGAATGAGGGAATATTTATAAAGTTAAAAAATAGTTAAGTCATCATTATCTACTGAGAACTATCCACGAAACTGTTTGGATAAGATGAGGTGGTTGGCCAAACTGTTCCAATTGATTATAGAGTTTTACCTATACTGATAAAGTCAAAGGGGGCCGTTAAATCTATTGATCTGTTTTGGTAGTTTGAATTATTTGAACACGTCGGGATGTCGCTTGATTCCGAGTGGATCATTTATGCCAATGGGCTCTTAAATTAGGACAGACTGACCGAACCTATCAAATATGCTTATCAATACTCATATATCAAGAAAGTACTATAAATTAAAAATACTATTATGATATTTTTATGTATAAATAAAATAACCAAATTATATTAGTAACAATTTTTATTAAAAAAAATTTGAAAAAGATAACACTTAATCTTTTTCAAAAATTAAAAAATGACATATATACAGTATTTATGAGATTAAAAAAATATTTTTGATATTACTATTCAAATACATAATAATTTTTTTATAATTAAATAAGTGTTTGACAATTAGAAAACGGATTTTAAATTTTTACTTTATTAAACGAAAGATTAATTTAATTTTTTTTATAATCATAATTGTTTGATTAACATTGTATTGATAATGTTAATATTTTTTTAATAATAAATAAAAATTAAATATCTTTTTTTATATAATAAAAATTATAACTATTTGATTAATACTCAATAATTATTATTAAAAAGGAGTAAAATCAACCCCCTTTATATACAGGGATGGGCTTCTCCAATCCATTAGAAAGCACAATGAATAAAAATAAAATAGCAAATTACCGTTCACCGAAGGCCACGACACCCTGCAAATGAAGCCCTAAATTTGAGGGTCGACAGCAAGATTGTGACAATATTTCAAGCAAATTTGAAAAGGGCAAAAGAGGAGAGAGAGAGAGAGAGAGAGGCAGAAGAGAGAGAAACAGAACCGAAAGGCTAGAAAAAGAGGTGGCAGAGGGTTTCCAAGGCAACTCTTCTTTTAGCTTTTATTGCGGGGAGCACAATGGAGAGGAAGAAGAGGATTTCACGGCCTCCTGTCCTTAAAGTTCCAGACTCGCTGCTTTTCATGGTGACTGAAATATGCTTTCGATTTTGGCTGTTTGGCTTCTTAGAAAATCCGAGAAGGTCAAATATTTCGGCTGCGAAAATTTAAAGTAATCTACTGGGCTTTAGGCTGCCGAAATCAAGGGCTCCGCGCTACACCGGTCATGGCACAGGATATGTGTTGTAAATTTTGACTGTTTGATTAAAATTAGATGATCGATTTTTTTTTTAATTTACGAACGAAAAAAGAAAACAGCTATATGTCGTCGACCGTTAGATTTCATCCAGACAGTTGAGATCATGTGGCGCATGTTCTGTGTCACGGTCAATGCGGCGCAGGGCCCTTAGCTCTTACGCGGCCTGCTGAGCAAAGGTGTAATGTCCCCGGACAACCCGCTTATAAATATTGTCCGTTTTGGGCAGAAACTTGCTGCCTCTCGCCCAAACTACCGCATGGGGCCATTTGTGCGACAGACGCCCAAACCGGCTCCAAAACACGTCCTATAAAGAAAAGATCTCCACGACTTATAAAGACACTTCGTTCCTCTCCATCCGACATGTGGGACATCATATCACCCCCCCTTTGGGAGGTCCCAACGCTCAAGGCTGACACACCGAACCAGCCTCGGTTTCTAATACTATTTGTAACGTCTCCGCCTTAAAGAGGATAATATCTACAATCAAGTTGCCCGGAGACGTTATAAAAGATTGCAGAAAGATTTGCTTGCATTTCAGAAGATAAATTTGCTAATAGAATCAAACGGAGGTGTCGTCTTGGATTGCCAGGATATGAAAAACAGGGTGTAGGATTTCTTGATCATACAAATACACCGAGAAGGGATACCTCCGCCGAGCTGGGTTTGCTGGTTGAAAGGAATTTCCACAAATGAAATTACATGGCGGGGGACAGTGAAAGGAATGACCAAGCAAATGCAGGGGGGTGGTGTTAGGTTCGGTCGGATCTTAAAGCTTCGTTCAAAGGGTCGAAAACTAATCTCTTCAGTGATTATTTTTGAGCTTATTGTTTGAACTCAAGGAAAAATAATACAATAATACACAACATAAAATAATTATAACAAATAAAGAAACACGATATTTTATATAGAAAATTTCTTTTTAAATAAGTGAAAAAAAATTAGAGGACTATGAGTCTGAAATTTGTTCACCATGTGATGAATTACAATTATAAAAATATTCAATAAATGTAAGTATACAATAGCTTATAATAATAAACTCGAGTAATAGAGAATATAAGATGAATAAGAAAAAAATGACTAATAAAATATCACTCATAATAATAGAAAGATCATATTCAAGATCAGTGAAGAATAAAATATAATTCGAAACTAAAACGAATAAATAAATTTCTTTTCTTCCATTTTTCTATTTTCTTCTTCTTTTACTCACAATGTCAACATTCAAGAAATCAAAAGAACCACAATAAATGCCTTAAGATCATGTCAGGACGATTTATATTAGTACAGACATACAAGCATCCCTCGGACACATATCAAGAACAAACTTAAAGCGCTCTTAGGGCATATTAGGCACAACCTTTTTAGACAAAATATTCATACATCATTCTAATCAAACAAGTCACATATTTAGTTGGGGTACCTATTATACGCCATTCAAAAATTTTCTCCAATCAAACTAAGTTTCGTACAATATCGAGCATGCCACTAAACAATATGCTAATATGTATGAGACTCACAAAATAATGTATCAAAACCTAACAGATAGAACAAGGAGTATGGTGTGGCCCAAATTATCGAATGCCCACATAGGGAAGTAATTTTACTATAGTTTTTTTCTTTTTTTTTACCAGTATAATTTTAAAAAATATATATTTTTTTAATTGGACTAAACCACCGGTCGAAATTTGGGGATCAAAACAAACCCCCCATTGTTTATTAAGTTGCCTATTATGGCATATTAAAAACCAGTGTTACACGGTGATTTTGAAATAACTTTCAGCCACCTTATTTTATGTATAATTTAATATATTTATCTAGTTTTATATAATTTTATTAATATAAATAATTTATTAAATATCACATCAAGTTAATTAAATAATATTTTACAATTATGCACGTGACATAATGAAGCAGTTGAATTCGCGTTCGGAATTAGTAAGACAGGTGGTACTTCCCCATCATTAGTAATGAGGTTGAAGGTTTAGCTAACCTATTTAATTTTATTTACACGTTGCTCGTGTGGTAACAACATATTTGATTAGGGGTCCAAAATAAAAATAGCTGATGATATTTATTGCTGTCTTTTTTCTATTATCTATATTAAAAATAAATATTATATGATAATATTTGTGATAAGAATAAAATAGATATAGCTAATTTTATGTAAACAGGTGAGTTTATTTGAAATTAAACTATAAGTATTAAATAAGCCGTGTTAGTTCAGTACAGCTCATTTATTTGAACCATTTGATGTAAATTAGGTCATGTTGGATACAACACTGGATTTATATGTCCCAATTTAGTATGGTACATAACACATATTGTGCTAGGCCAGCGATGCCAATGAGCAGTATTGTTTTAGGAGTTAAAATGGTACAGCCTATTTTTAATATATAAAAAAATAAAAATATATATTTACAAATAAAATTATAAAAAAATATAAAAAAACTAATTATATATTATTTATTTTGTCAAATATTTCTAATATATTATAGTTTTAAAAAATTAAAAAAAATATATTTATTAATAACTTTTATGATTTTTAGGCATCTTTTATATTTTTACTATTATTACTTTTAGAATCATTTTCTTCATTAGAATTAAAAATAATTGAATTTCTTATGTGGTATTTTACGTCCAAATAATTCTTTAAAAATAATGCATATTTTTTTAATTTTTGGTGTCATTCTATTTCATTCGTTAACTATTTGACCATTAACAATAAAAGCAAACTCTGATAACATTGTACTTACTAGTGGACATAAAAAATATCATACCATTGATACGAGAACGAGGAATGTATGCTCATTGATATTTTACCAATCTGAAATTTAAAATTTCTAAATTATTACTTGCAATATTAGAAATGTAATCCCACTATAAGCAGTGAACAAATTCATCCTATTTATTATATTTTACTTAACTAATTACATTTCACATGAACCCGTATTAATAAAAAAGCAAATCTCTTCAACTACTTATAATTACTTGCTTCTATTGTTGAAGTGGTATTTCTGGAGTTAATTATAGTATATACAGTTATATATTATATGTAAGTTATAATAAATATGTACATTTATTTCTTCCGTATTATTGATTTTTCTTATATTGTTTGTAAAATTTTTTAAGACATATGTACATCTTTCTAAATTTACATGATGACCTACAATTATGGTGAAGCAAGTTATTATTAGAAATTTTTAATGCTCTAATTTTTTTTTTTAAAAAATACAATTAAAATATTATAGTAATAAATGTGATATTTTTCATAATTTATAAAATTCACTTAAAATTATTTATTTAAATCTAAAATAATATATTTTCCTCTCATATTAGTATAATTTGGTAGAAATCACCAGCCATCTTGAAAACAACTCAAATCAATAAATATTAACAATTAATTTAACAAAGAGATTTTCAATGGTATAATGGGTATATAAATTTGTTAATGATAAAATAATATTTTTAAAAATTATTTAATTATTTTAACCATCTTTCAATCAATATCTATTATCGGCTTTGCCATTAGAATTATTTTGTTAAAAAAATAAATAAATTAGAATAAAAGATCGTAGTTCTAACATTCGGTATGATGAGTTTTGTTTTATTTGGACAATTGATTTTTACTGTCTTCTTATAATTCTAATATATTTTATCTGTATAATATATTAAATTATTATTCCTAAAGATATTCTAATAAATAAAATAATATTTTTATTTTTTAATAAGAAAAATAAATTGTAAATATCTTTAATACAAGGTTAATAATATAATATGTATATCTTATATTGAATAATTTATAAATTATAATTTAAATAAAGAACATTATAATTATTGCTAATGTATTTCAAGTAATAGAAAAAATATTATTAAATATTTTAAATTCATTTATGGTAGTATTATTTTTTAAAATTATAAAAATAGTATGTAGATGCTAAAAAAATTTAAAATTAATATTTTTTTATAATTTATAATTTTAAAATCTAATATATTTATAAAATAAATATAAGATAAATTATTACATGATAATCACAGTGCCTTTAATCGAATTGTAATACGAGGTAGAAAGATACTAAATTGTCTAGTCAAGCATCATGTCACGCTCTCCTCCGATATCTTAATCAACTCGTATAATATAAAAATGTAATAAAATGATTGTGTGAGATTCACTCCTAATAGGCCCCATAATACTCAAATTATTATCATTCTTATTTAGAAAAAGATAATATCAATTTTAAATGCTATGCAAGTGAATTATTTGTATTTATTTAGAGTTATGCATTTCTAGAAAGCATCTTGTTATCAAAGGGGTAGAGTTGATAGTTCTTTTTCTTCCCTAAAAATTATCCTCCTCTTCTTGGAGAGAGAAATTTTATAGGAGTTAAGGGACAAAATGATAGAAAAAGTCAACTATCTAGAAAACTAATAATGAGAAGACATACCCAAACGACAATTACAACTAGCCGATGCCGTTTGGATAAGAATGGAAATTACCTAGGCAATCGGCACTAATGCCCATTTATCCAAGCTATCGATTAATCTTGAATCAAATTTCATACTTTATGGGTTTGAATACATGATATAGTTTTTCAAATTTAACCACCGTAGCATTACCTATCACCAGCCCCTATACCGGAGACTTAAAACTCAAATCCTTCCGGTATGATATCTAAAGACAATCTTTTGTCCAAATCCATGCTCTAATCTAATGAATGGTAATATCTATCCTAAACTTATTCTGAATTGATGTCCTGACCTCAATAAAGAACTTATACTTAGTCTGATGATTGATAACATCTATCTGAGGACTTACACTTAGTCTCGATGGCCGGCCGCATCTATCGGAGAGGACTTATGCTTAGTCAAATGTTTGACGATATCCATCCGAGGATTACACTTAGTCCAATGGCTTTGATACGCGCAATGGACGATTAAAATACGAGTCCCTTTACTGTGCGCTACTGAAATGGCGAGTTTCTGTTCCATGACCATGACTTATGAGAGGGTCACATGCTTTGTAGATGATTAGTGGTGGTATCTTTGAATTTTTCATTGTTTAAATTAATCCCTCATATTGGGTTTAATTTTGATTATCGCTTCCTCTCTCTTGAATGCCTCAATATTCATTTCAGATTTCATTCTTCTTGCTTCCAAATCGTCCTCGCAATGACTCCCCAGTGAAAGATATTTTAGTTCACTCATTCCCGTGAGGAAGTTAAAACCATTCGTACTAGTATAGGATTTAGTACCATAACGTTTTGTTGCAGGTACTAACAATAGGACATGCACCTATCAAGATGGGTTTACACTGTCTGAAGTCCATCTAAAAGGGGGTCTTCGTTATCCATGTGCTACTGGAGCTTTATTAGATCATGAAGGCTTTGTAAGTTTTAGTAGCTAGCCAAAACTGACTGTGTGAGGTATTTAATATTTTTTTGTGTTTTTGCACGTTGTCATGTCTAAGTTTTGGATATTATGGTTGTAAAAGTTATTTTGAGATTTTTCCATGAGCAAGATTGAATTGTAATTTTCCCTACTTCAATTCAATATATGGGAGGGAACCAGTTCCACCAAGAGGTAAAATAGGCATTTCTTTTCTACTTGTTCTTCCCGAATGTGGGTATATTAAACAATGGGGAATGTAGAGTCAAGTTTTTGCTACCGACATCCCCTAAACAAAGAGGGAAATGGTGAAGAACTTGGCAGACTTGATTAGGGCTAACCTCGATTCTTTTAATGAGAATAACAAGAACCGATGGTTAAAGAATGAGGTCTTATAAGCGCTGCAGTGGGAACCTCGACCCGAGAGTTCAAGCATTATCGATGCTTCTCGGCTAAGAAGAAGAAGAAGTCAAAAAAAAGAGTGCCATTGAAGATTGGTGAAACGCTCGATAGGCAAAATGAACGAGAAAAGAAAAGCCGTGTTGAAGATTGGTAGACCGTCCGGACAGGCGTAAAAGCTATCTGACGAAAATTTCTAAAATTCCGGAGACCATAGTTTGATATCACCTCCTCCATGACGATGAAAACGTCCATCGACCAATTGGTGAGAGGAAAAAGATCACCAGAATGGCCTTAGTTCAACATCTTTAGGTGGTCAGGCTTTCAACACTTCTTGAGTCTATCGCTCATCCTCCTGTGATCGAGGGCATAGATGTGGTGCCACCATTGTCCACCATCTCTTAAAGAGCCATATCACGACCTTTAACTATCTTTTATGAGAGGTCTCAGATTTGATTGTTGAGAATCCGGCCAAGGATGTAACTCTGAGAATCTGCTAAGAGGCAGTCAAAATTGTTAGTGCCGAGGCTGAGGACTTAATGAGGGATTTTGATGTGCCTAGTTAGAGCTCCCTTTGTTGAGGTCTCTTGGATTCCATGGCCATTGGTGATATAGAAAGATCTTCGGGGCATCCCGAGGTTCAAAGCAGATTGACCGAGGTATGGCAGAGGAAGAGGCTCGAGCTCCCTGGCTTTGAAATCGGCCTAGAAGTGGCTCACTCCTGTCAGTGGGAATGCAGAGGAGCTCCTGGTCAGGAGGAAAACTCTGGAGCAGTGAATGAGGCCAGTCTTAGGAGGCTTTTGGCGTTCAGCTAGAATCGAGGCGCTCTATTTAGTTGAAGAGCGAAGAGACGAGCGAAGCTTAAGTTTTGAGGGAAACTTCTTTGTGATCGGTCCCCTTTTGGCATGGCTCCTTGGGCCGGATCGATCACTTCTCAGGAGTGGGCCCTATCGCTTCTGGATACTCTCAAATGCCGAGGTCGTCGGGCCGATGAGATAGGTACCGGGCTGCACAGGTCTGGTCGTCGGGGCCTATTGATCTTACGAGGATGGATGACTTTCTCGGACGCTCAAAGCTAATCGAAGAAGCCCCCAGTGTTACATCATCTGACGGATGCAGTCGGTCAGGAAGAGGGTGCTCTATTGAGCACCGGGCACTCGTACATTTGGCGTCAATCACCTATTGGCATGGCTACCCGATGAGGGGTCGTTGCCATGGGAGGTGATATCTTCAACTGATGTGCTTGCTGGAGCATGGGTATTGACCATGTTTGTTTTATGTAAGAGATTGAGTGTTGAGGGGAGACGCTAGACTTTTTGTCGCGTTTCCCACAGACGACTTTAATGTTGCGTCCCGGGTCCCCGATTGTTGTACGGATTAGGGAACCTTTCAATCTTTCGTTGCGGGTTGATCTGGATCGGGTCCGGTCTTCGTCGCTGATGCCAAGAACCCTGAGTAGAGGATTAACTCTTGCACGGCAAGCTTCTCACTCCGGGATGGAGGGGATCGTGGCTCAAGGCAGGCGCTAAAGGCCTCTTCAAAGTGGAGGCCGAGGGTCTCTGGACGGCAGAGGGCCGAGGGCCTCCAGACGAAAGGAGGACTGAGAGCCTCCTAGAGGCGGAGGGCCGAAGGCCTCCGGAATAGAGGAGGGCTGAGGGCCTCGTGGGAGGCGGAGGGCTAAGGGCCTCCAAACAGAAGGAGGACTGAGAACCTCCTGGCGGCAGAGGGTTGAGGGCCTCTGGACGGGAGGAGAGTAGAGGTCACCTGGCCACCAGCTTTCTCTCATTGGAGATCGGCCAGCAACGGCTATACCATTCTCCGTGCTATATGGAGCTTCTTCGAGCTTCTCCCACTTGTCCCTCAATACCTGAGAATGCTTGCTTTTATAGTGAAATTTACAGATGTGTTGTTTCTCAAAAAGCAATGTGAAACTTTTAATTTGAAAGAAATATGTTGGATTGTGGGCTTGCTGCGGGTCTGGCCCATTAGCCCATGGTTATTGGACCCATCAAACTATTTAACCATTAACAATAAAAGCAAACTCTGATAATATTGTACTTACTAGTGGACTTAAAAAATATCGTACCATTGATACAAGAATGAGGAATGTATGCTCATTGGTATTTTACCAATCTAAAATTTAAAATTTCTAAATTATTACTTGTAATATTAGAAATATGATTCGACTGTAAGTAGTAAACAAATTCATCCAGCATTATATTTTTACCAACCAATTATATTTCACGTCGAACCCGTACTAACAAAAACAAATCTCTTCAACCACCTTTTACAATTACTTGCTTCTATTGTTGAAGTGGGTGGTTCTGGAGTTAATTATAGTGTATACAAGTTATTTATTATATGCAAGTTATAATAAATATGTACATTTATTTCTTCCGTATTATTGATTTTTCTTATATTGTTGTAAAATTTTTTGAGACATATGTACATCTTTCATAAATTTACATGATGACCTACAATTATGGTGAAGCAAGTTAATATTAGAGATTTTTTTAATACTCTAATTTTTTTTAAAAAAATACAATTAAATATTATAGTAATAAATGTGATATTTTTCATAATTTATAAAATTCACTTAAAATTATTTATTTAAATCTAAAATAATATATTTTCCTCTCATATTAGTATAATTTGGTAGAAATCATAGCCATCTTGAAAAGCACAATCAAATCAATAAATATTAACAATTAATTTAACAGTAGATTTTCAATGGTATAATGGTTACATATAAATTTATTAATGATAAAATAAAATATTTTTAAAAATTATTTAATTATTTTAACCATCTTTCAATCAATATCTATTATCGGCTTTGCCATTAGAATTATTTTGTTAAAAAAAATAAATAAATTAGAATAAAAAGAGTACGTAGTCTCTAACATTTGGTATGATGAGTTTCATTTTATTGAACAATTGATTTTCATCTTCTTATAATTTAATATATTTTATCTGTATAATATATTAAATTATTATTCCTAAAAAAGATATTCTAATAAATAAAATAATATTTTTATTTTTTTAATAAGAAAAATAAATTATAAATATCTTTAATACAAAGGTTAATAATATAATATGTATATCTTATATTGAATAATTCATAAATTATAATTTAAATAAAAAATATTATAATTATTGCTTAATGTATTTTCAAAAGTAATAGAAAAAATATTATTAAATATTTTAAATTCATTTATGGTAGTATTATTTTTTAAAATTATAAAAATAGTATGTAGATGCTAAAAAAATTTAAAATTAATATTTTTTTATAATTTATAATTTTTAAAAATCTAATATATTATAAAATAAATATAAGATAAATTATTACATGATAACTGTTGCGTTCTCGAATCTGAATTGTAATACGAGTAGAAAGATACTAAATTTTGTCCGTTGGGCATCAAATATGTTCAGTCTCCGTATACTCTTAATCTGAATCCTGTATAATATAAAAATTATGGTCAAATGATTGACGAGATTCACTCCCTAATATATCCTCCAATACTCAAATTATTATCGTCCTTATTTAGAAAAAGGAGAAAAAGATAATATCAATTTAAATGCTATGCAAGTGAATTATTTGTATTTATTTAGGAGTTACATTTCTAGAAAGCATCTTGTTATCAAAGGGGTAGAGTTGGATAGTTCTTTTTCTTCCTCAAAAAATTATCCTCCTCCTCTTTTTGGAGAGAGAAAATTTTTATAGAGTTAAGGGACAATTGATAGAAAAAGTTAACTATCTAGAAAACTAACTAGCGAATAAGACATACCCAAACGACAATTACAACTAGCGCCCGATGCCGTTTGGATAAGAATGGAAAATTACCTAGGCAACTGGCACTAATTTTCCATTTATCCAAGCTATCGATTAAATCCTTGAATTGGGGCCTTGAATTGGGCCCCATAAGAATATTGGGCCCCCATACTTTATGGGTTGAATACATGATATAAGTTTTTCAAATTTAACCACTGGTAACGATACCCATCACTAGCCCCTATACCAGGAGACTTAAAACTCAACCTTCTGGTATGATATCTAAAGACAATCTTTTGTCCAAATCCATGCTCCTAATCTAATGAATGGTAATATCTATCCGAGAACTTATTCTTAATTCGATGTCTGACAGCATCTGTCTGAGAACTTATACTTAGTTCGATGATTGACAACATCTATTCGAGGACTTACACTTAGTCTGATGGCTGACAGCATCTATCTGAGGATTTACACTTAGTCCAATGGCTTTGATACGCGCCACCAATAGATGCATTAAATACGAGTCCCTTTAATTGTGACGTCACCTTGGAAATGTAATAGCCATACTGTTCCATGACCTATGAGAGGCTGCCACATGCTTTGGCCATGATGATGAGGCACGTCTTTTGAATTTCTTCACTGTTTAAATTAATCCCTCATATTTATTGGGATTAATTTTGATTATTGCTTCCCTCTCTCTTGAATGCCTCAATATTCATTTCAGATTTCATTCTTCTTACTTCCCAAATCGTCCTGCAATGACTCCCGAAGTGAAAGATATTTAGTTCACTCATTCCCGAGAGGAAGTTAAAACCATTCGTGCTAGGTATAGGATTTCGAGCACTACAACGTTTTTGTTGCTGGCACTAACAATAGGACATGCACCTATCAAGATGGGTTTGTCACTGTGTATGAAGTCCATCTAAAAGGGGGTCTTCGTTATCCCATGGCGCTGGAGCTTTATTAGATCATGAAGGCTTTGCAAGTTTTAGTAGCTAGGTTGCAACCTAATGCTGTGAGGTATTTGATATTTTTTTTGTTTTTTGCACGTTGTCATGTCTAAGTTTTGGATATTATGGTTGTAAAAGTTATTTTGAGATTTTTCCATGAGCAAGATTGAATTGTAATTTTCCCTCGCCCTGAATTCAATATAAGTGGAGGGAACCCAAATTCCACCAAGAGGTAAAAAATAGGTATTTCTTTCTTACTGTTCTTCCTGAATGGGGTATATTAAATGAATGGGGGAATGTAGAGTCAAGTTTTTGCGCTAAAGCATCTAAACAAGAGAGGGAAATGGTGAAGAAATTTGCCGACTTGATTAGGGCTAACCTCGATTCTTTTAATGAGAATAAAAAGAACCGATGGTTAAAGAATGAGGTCTTTGTAAAGGCCAAATGGGAACCTCAACCTGAGAGTTCAAGCATTATCGATGCTTCTCTGGCTAAGAAGAAGAAGAAGTTGAAAAGAAAAGAAAAGCCATTGAAGATTGGTGAAACGTTCGACTGGGCAAAATGAACAAAAAAAAAGCCATTGAAGATTGGTGAACCGTCCGACATGGCAGAAAAAAGCCATCGGACGAAAATTTCTAAACGGCCGGAGACCATAGTTGATATCACCTCATTCGATGACGATGAAAGCCGTCATCGACCAATTAGTGAGGAGGAAAAGATCATCAGTAATGGCCTTAGTTCAACATGCTGAGGCGGTCAGGCTTTCAACACTTACTGAGTCTATTGCTCATCCTCCTGTGATCGAGGGCATAGATGTGGTGTCACTCGTTGTCCCTTCATCTCTTAAGGAGCCTATACCTGACCTTCCAACTATCTTTTATGGAGAGGTCTCGGATTGGATTGTTGAGAATCCGGCCAAGGATGTAACTGAGAATCTGGCCAAGGAGGCAATCAAAACTTCGACCGAAGTTGTTGAGGCTGAGGACTTAATGAGGGATACTGATGTGCCTAGTTCCGAGCTCCCTTTGTTCGAGGTCTCTTAGGATTCCATGGCCATTGGTGATATAGAAAGATCTTGGGCATCCTCTGAGGTTCAGGCTAAGATTGGGACTGAGGTATACATAGAAATAGTTGAGCTCCCCGTCTCTAACGTTCTAGAAGTGGCTCTTGAATCTGAAGCTATTGGGGTGGATGTTGTAGAGTTGACGGAGTGTTTGGACTCTAAAGCCTAAAGAGGATAAAGCTCATCATTAGGGATTTCTTCTCTATCGAAGGTATTTTATCTGGAATGAACTTAGTTCTATCATTTCTTCTCTTAATTAATGTTCTGCTGACATATTCTTCCTTTTTTTTTTCTGAAGCGAAGGGATTTGATCATTCAACTTTCTCTAATAATCGATCAAATTGCCGAGTCTCATGTGGATATGGAAACATTTTGGGTTTTAGAAGAACGCGCCAACCGTCTTGAGCGTGAACTGGCTGAGTTTAGAATTAAAGTCTCCTCCCTTGAGGATTTATTGAATGACTAGCAGTATCAGTATTCCCTTCTCAGAAATAGGAACCTTTAACTTGAGGATGAGCTCAGAACCTCTATTAAGGCCGAGGACATCAAACTAGCATTAGAACGAAAGTACTAGGATGACATCAAACTTTGCAGGAGCGTAATAAGGCTTATAATTCTAAAATTTTCTCTTTCTTTATTTTATTCAAGGAATGCCAATGCCCAACGAAAAGTAGATTTGATTGGCTGTTCTGAAGAGGATGATGTTCTTGACTCACCTTTGCTAGGATCTTCTAAATCTTAATTTTTTTTTACTTGTAATTATTTCTCAATAAATGAAGACTCTTTCTTCGAATGATGCATTCTCTCTCTTTTTATCTTGATTCACATGAGTATGTGTTGGTTGGCCAGACATTTTAGATGTCAGACTATAAATATTACTTAAGTTATAGTTAACTCATGGCTTTTGCTCCTCAGATTAACCGAGGAGTGCTAAAGCATTCGTGTGTTTAAATTAAATTTTTGGCCTAAGTTTTTCAATTTTTGGCCTCATTTGGGCCTCTCGGTATTATAACCAAGTTTTAACTACCAGTCTCGTGTGGGTCGCTTAATTACATGATTGAATTTTACTGACAACTAAGTGTTGTTTATAAGACAAGTGAACAAAATTACCTGACTTAGGGCAGCCTAGGTCACAGAATTTCATGAAATGATATGAAAGCATTCAAATGAATATACAACAAAAAATAAACAAATAAACGAAAGTTATTTTATTAATTAAACATGATACATGCACTCTAATTGATGCAACTAACATTACCTAACTACATGCATAATTACTGATAGTATTTTTTGAGATAAGAGGCATTTCACGCTCGAGGGATTAATCTGTCTTCTTGGGTTCTCAACTTGAATGCCCCATTTCAAAGGATGGTTAAGACTAGAAACGGCCCCTCTCAATAGGGGAAAGCTTGTTCCGGCCGATATTTTTGCCAATTGCTTTAATATTTTACAATACTAGATCCCCTACTTCGAATTGGCGCGCTTTCACCTTTTTGTTATAATATCCGGCAATCCTCTATTGATAAACTGTTATCCACAATCGTGCATTGTCTCGAGTTTCTTCAAGTAAATTGATATTTTTCTGAAACCATTGTGAATTATTATTCAAATCAAAAGATTTGACCCGAAAATTGGGCAGTCTGACCTCTATTGAAATTACAACATTGATTTCGTAACATAAATTGAAGGGGATCTCACGAGTTGGCTCTCTGAGTGTCATCCTATACAATCATAAGACAGATGGAAGGTCATCTACCTAAGAGCTCCTAGCGTTCTCAAGTTTTATCTTTAAGTTATGTAGTATTGTGCGGTTAGTAACTTTTATTTGTCTGTTACATTGTGGATAAGCTATCGAAGTGTGAATCAACTTTATCTTCAAACTGATACAATACTTCACGAAGTGTTTGCTGGTAAATTGGATTTCCTTATCAATCATAATAATTTTGGGATGCCAAATCTACATGTGATATTTTGTCGCATGAACTCAGTTGTGTTTTAGTTGGTGATCTGAGCTAATGGTATAGTTTCGACCCATTTTGTAAAATAATCAATTCCAATGATCACAAACTTCCTCTACCTTGAAGCAACGGGGAGGGGTCTGAGGATATCAAGCCCCCATTGTGTAAATGGTCATAGGAATTGAAAAGTTTGGAGTTCCATATGTGATTGATGGGTTGGATTCCCGTGTACCTGACAATTTTTACATTTTTGAACAAAATCCATAGTATCATGCTTCATGGTGGGCCAATAATATCCTTACCTCATCATCTTAAAAGCAAGATTCTTACCTTCGATGTGAGACCTATAAATACCGATGTGTACTTTTTTGAAAGCGTAGTTAGCCTCTTCTGGTTTGAGACACCATAAATATGGGACAGAGTACCCACGTCAATACAGCTGACTATCCATAACAATGTACCAGCTTACTGTCTTTTTTACTCGCTTGGCTTCATCTAAATTTTTAGGCAATGTGCCTTCAAATAAGTATCCCAAGTGAGGGGTCATCCAGTTGTCTGCATTAGTTATCTGTATTACTTTTAGCTCCAGATCATTTATACTGAAAATTTCAAGACTATTATGCATTCCTTGAGCGTACTATTTTGGGTCTCTGGCCGATGCTACATTTGCCAATAAGTCAGCTTTCCCATTCTCTTCTCTTAGAATATAGATAAACTCTACATTTTCGAATGCAGAAATTAATTTTTTGACCTTGGATAGATACTTGGAAAGGTATGGGATGTAAGTTTCCCTTGAACTTAGTTAACAATTAGCCCCAAATCACTGTGAACAATTAGGTTCTTGGCTGAATATTCTTTTGCCAGCCTAAATCCCGTAAGTAAAGCTTCATATTCTACAACATTAATGGTTGCTGAAAACCCGAGTGTTATTGAGTATTTTATCTTTGAACCTTTGGGTGTTTTCAGTACGATGTCGGCTCCGCAACCTACTTGCATTGATGATCCATCCACGTGTAAAGTCCACAATGGAGTGTTTTGTGGATCATCAACTTGAATAAGGTTATGTGGGCTTAGAATTGAAATTGTTATTTTGACAATAAAATCTGCCATGGCCTGACCTTTCAAGGTTGGCCTTGGTAGAAATTCTATGTCAAATTCACCTAACTAAATAGTTAATTTGATCAATCGTCCTGACATATTCGACTTCTATGATATTCTTTTTAATGCTGGTCGATCATAATGATAACTTTGTATGCTAGAAAATACGGTCTGAATTTTCAAGAAGAATATACAAGCGCCAAAGCCATCTTTTCTATGTGAAAATAGCTAGTTTCTATTTCGGTCAAAATCTTGTTGACATAGTATACAGGTTGTTACCTGAAAAACTGCTGTTAAATCAAGACCGAACTTAAGGCTGTCTTAGATACGGCTATGTACAAATATAGTTCTTCACCTTCTTGAGGGGAGGTTAAAAGCGGTGGGTTCGAGGGATACTCCTTGAGATCTCGAAACACTGCTTCACAGTCGTTCGACCATTGAAAATCGTTTGCCTTTATTTTCTTTAAGGTTTTAAAAAAAGATAAGTATTTCTCAACTGACTTAGACAATAATCAGGATAGTGCTGCTAACCTTTTGATTAATTTTTGGACTTTTTTCATAGTCCGAAGTGAATTCATATCAATGATTGCTTTGATCTTTTTTGGGTTAATTTCAATTCCTTGATGTGAAACGATGAAACCCAAAAATTTTCTTAAAGTTACTTTAAATGTACATTTTGTGGGATTGAGCTTCATATGATGTATGCAAAGGACATTAAATGCCTCGTTTAGATCATAAATATGATCATCATCCATTCTACTTTTGATGAGCATATCATTCACGTATACCTCCATATTCCATCCAATCTGAGTTTCAAATATCTTGTTGACGAGTCGTTGGTATGTGGCACCAGCATAAATGAAATGTGTCCCTCATCCTCTGAAATCATTCAAATCTAATTGTAACCTAAATATACGTCCATTAAACTCAGAAATTTGTGTTCGGGTGTCAAGTCTACAAGTAGATCAATTTTGGGTAACGGGAAATTATCCTTTAGATAGCCTTGTTGATATTGGTGAAATCAATATACATTCTCCATTTTTCGTTATTCTTCTTAACCATGATCACGTTCGACAACCAGTCTGATACTGAACTATTTTGATGAACCGAGTATTGAGAAGTTTCTTTACCTCATTTCGAATGGCTATCAGTTTTTAAACAGAATAATTTTTTCATTTTTATCGGACGGATTTGTGACCGAGATCTAGATTCAACTTATGGACCATTACTCCAATCGGTATTCCTAGCATGTCGCTAGGTCCTAGCAAAGACATCATAATTCTGTCTAAGAAAATTGATTAGCTGGTCTCAGAGGGGTTCTAATAGTGAATTTTCTATTTGAACATATTTTTCTGGATCGTTCGGATTTAGATGAATCCGATCCTTTGATTCTCCAGATTGAGGTTGCATTAACGTGGTTTTGTCATGAAAGTCAAGGCCTTCTATTGGTTGACTGGAAGGTGCCTACGTGATTTAGGACAAGTAACATGTTCGACCGGTCATTTGGTCTCAAAGAACTTTTCCCACACCGAACGGAGTTAGAAATTTTATCTTTAAATGTAGAATCGAAGTCACGACTCCGAAAGCTGTTAAATAAGGCCGTCTAAGAATAGCGTTATAGACAGATGAAAGATCTACTACCAAGAAAGATAACATTTTTGAAGCGATTCTCGGATGTGTTCCTAATATTTTTTTCAAGTTAGATAACTCCCTGTACTGGTACTGGTACTGGCTCATTGTCCAGTCCGTAGAGGGGTCTTTTAGTAACTTTCATCTAGCTTTTTTTAAATCTAAGTTAAAGCACGTATTAAGATAAAATAAATTTCTCAAATTTTTATTATCAATGAAAATTTGTTTCATCTAATAATCTATATTTCTATTAGAAACAAGTACAATTACAGCCAAAGGGCCAGAATGAGGGGAAGTTATATGAGTTATATCCTCATTACTAAAGCTAATGACATCTTCCCTAACTTTTACCCTTAGTTTCTTGTGCCTAGCAATCATCTTCGAGCTCTCCAGTATATCATCTCGGATTGGTCATGTCAAAATTATGTTCACGACCCTAACTACTACTCGGTTTTTCGGTGGTTGGACCTCATCCCCATCTGCTCCTTCAAATATTTTTCCGGGACCCTGCAGGAAATGGTTGAGATGACCTTTTCGGATCAACTCTTCAATTTCTTTTTGTAACGTCTGAAAATCTTCAATATTGTGACCTCAACACCGATGGAAATGACAGTACTTTAACTAATCTCCTCCATCTGGATTTTTCAATGCTTTTGGTAATTTAAAAAAATTTTTATCCCAAATTTGTATCAAGATGTTGGTACAGAAGTCATTCAAGGGAGTCAGGTTCAAATGTTTGAACTCCTTTTGAGCTGTTTGCTCGGTCTTCTATTGCTTCCTCTGTCCTCAGGAACCCAGATGGTTCTCGGTCTTCCTCTTTCCTTCCCCCTTCCTCTAGTGGAAACACTTTTCCCGATCAGGCTTCTTTACTTTATTAGCCTTTTCGGCCGCTGTGTAGGCTCGAGCTATCTTCTCAACCTCTTTGAAGGTTTGTGGACTCTTATGGGCCAAATGCTTGAAAAAGTCTCCAAGCTCCAAATTTGATATAAAAGCACTTAACTTTACCTCTTCGGTTAGTTTTGATACCTTCCAAGCCTCAGTTATAAATCAACCTAGGAACTTTTTCAAACTCTTATTCGGCCCTTACTTGATCCTGTTAAAGTGTCATGGTTGTTTTTCCTCCCTACGGTTGGAGGCAAAATGAGACAAAAAGCTATCGATGAGATCCTAAAATGTTCAAATGGAATTCGGCTAAAACCGATAGAACCACGCTCAAGCATCTCCTTTGAATGCTAGGGGAAAGTATGCACACATTACTTCTCATCCAAACCTTGAAAGTTCAGAAGAGTGTAAAAATGGTCTATGTGGTCCATCGGCTCACTACTTCCATCATACGGGTTTATGGTTAGCATCTTAAACTTGTACGGGAGTGAACATGTTCGAATCTCCATATTAAATGGAGATATCCACAAATCCACAGTTCTTCCCATAGCGTCTTCTCCAAAAATGCGTTGCCAAATCCTTTCCACTTTCTCCTCCACTTGGGGAGGAGCTGCCATTCTCTTTTCATTGAGAAAATTCCTCAATTTAGAAGGATTTTGCGTAGCTCGTGAAACCGGGGCTTGCAACCCTTTGATGGCATTCACTTTGAGAGGGTTCTGCTTGATAAGTAGATTCTCGGTCATTATAAGAGGTTTTACCTCTCAAGGCTATCCTCTTGAATTCTAAAACTCAGGCAACCTTCAAGTCGCGATGGGACTTTATTGCTTGAAGCTACTTGTATTGCATGGTCATCCTATTGGCAAATTTTTTTAGAGGGGCATTTCTTTCTCCTATTACTTCTTTTGGATGTTGCGGTTTGGGAGGCTGAGGAAGGAGACCCCTTCAGCTGCTCATCCAACCGTGTGCAAATGGTTTGGACGGTGTTAGAAATGTCATCCATCTTCATTGCAAGCGCATGCACACAATGGTTGGAATGATTGTTTATCCGATCACCCACAAGTGGGCAGTTACCACATGAAATAATGTCTTTGATAGGTGTACTGACTTGTACTCTGGTGCTAACCATACTGATTTTATAAAGGTGTGGTAATTAAATTTTTAATCGTTCTCACAAACGGCACCAATATTACATCATTGGATCCGAATTGTGATACGGATAAAAATATACTAAATTTTGTTAGTCGGGCATCAAATGCATTCGATTTCCATATGCTCTTAATATGAATCCTATGTAACACAAAAATTACGATCAAAGGATTAATGGGACTCACTTTTCAATATATTATCCGATATTTGAGTTAATATTGTTCTTATTTAGAAAATGAGAAAAAGAGGATATCAATTTAAATGTAATGCGAGTGAATTATTTGTATTTGTTTGGGGAGTTGTGTTTTTTTAGGAAAGCTTCTTGGTATAAGAGGGGCAGAGTTGGACAATTCTTTTTCTTTCTCAAAAAATTGTCCTCTTCCTCTTCTTGGAGAGAGGAAGTTTTTATAAGAATTAGGGGGTAGTTGACTTTTCCTGTCAATTGTCTAGAAAACTGACTAACATATAAGACTATGCCTAGGTGGCAATTAAAATTGGCGCTTGAGGCCATTTTGGATAAGAATGGGAAACTGCCTAGGCAACTTGCACTAATTTCCCCTTTACCTAAGCCATTGGTTAAGTCCTTGATTTGGGTCAAATGAGAATATTGGGTCCCCATACTTTATTGGCTAAATACATGATATGGGTTTTTCATATTTGACCTCCGATAACGATACCTATCAATAACCAACATCACTAGTTAAAAAATTCTAAATTTTGCACATGTTAGTTTAAAAATTAATTATTGTTTAAATTATAAAAAACAAATACTATCACATTTAATAGTTTATTAGAGTATTTTTATATATCTTAGCTTCAAGTATTTTTACACGTACTATTTAAATTTATAATCTTTTACCATAAGAAAAAGGGCTAGCCGACTAAATTATATATTCTACTAATTTCTCTCGATTTAGTCGCTGGTTATATTAAAAATTTTCTAACCCTACACTTGAAAATATTAGTTTAGTTTGAATTAAAGATAATTATTGTTACTCATATTTTTTTATGTGTCTCTTTAAGTGTCTTGTGCCTTTTACAAATGACTTGTTACTAATTATTAATTAATTTAATCTTAAAAAATTATCACACATTATTAAAATATTTTTTAGGAGGGCTACCAAAACTACAAGAAGTAGCAGTAATATTCTGGCTAAAATTAGATTATAATTTTGATATTTTAGAACCACTATCAGTATGTAATTTAATGTGAATGGTATAAAATTGTCAAAATAATTTTTTTATATTGATTTGCTATCAAAACTATATATATATATATATATTTCATGATTATAAAATAATTTATAAAATGATAAATGTAAATAAAATTTTTAGTAAAAATAATAAAATTAGTATAAATATATTAGTTAAGTATCATATAAATATCACTTTATATAGTAAGATAATAGAGAGTAGAGAGAGTAGATAGAGAAAGAAAGTATTGTTTGTATTGTGTGAGGGATAGGGTATTTATAGAATTTTTTAAATATTTAGATATCAAAAAAGTTTTATAAATGGGAGGCAACAATGGCTCCCTCCCACTTCCCCAAACAGGATTTATAAAAGAAGGTAGGAAGCTGTGTTGGACTGATCTGTCAACCATTTATTTAATGACTTAATATGATTTAAAGTATTAGATTGTACTATATGTAGTATAATATTGTTCATTATAAGTCGTATTTGATATGACCCATTTATCACCTTTAAATTAAATGGTAAAAATCTTTAATTATCAATTTTATAAGCTCTAGCCAACCTCTCATCGCTGTGGATAATAATAGCTAGTGAACCTAAAGGAAATTATTTAAATTTGAGTGAGAAAAAGAAAATTGTAACTTCAAATGGGATTTGAATATTGAATGACAAATAAACTTTAGCATATTGGGTAGGTAAAAAGTTACTCAAAGTGCCTAATTTCTGTTCAATTGGTAATTGATCAAAGTTGATGAAATTAAAGTTATGTATGTAGTAACACTTAGGACTCTTTGATTAAACAAGTCAAAATTCAAATTATAATCCACATTGACTAATAATAGAAATGAGCATTTTTATGATAATGAACTTCTCATTCAATAACTTAGTTGATGAGGTATAATTATTAAGGAATAAAAAATATTTAAAAGATGTGGTATTTTTTATTATCTAAATTAAAAAATAAATATTCTTCTAAGAATATTTATTTCGTATTAAAAAGAAATTAAATAGTGAAATAAATATTTCACTGAAAATAAGATAAAAATAAAATTTCTATTTTTACTAGCCAAATATATACTAAAAATAATACAATTAGCTTTTGATCTCCTTTCTACTATATCGATTATCAACCATGTACATTCTAAAACATATTTGTTTGGTCCATATTTATTAACAATTTTGATTTTTTAATATCTTATCAAAAATTCATTTAACTTAGTTGTTAATGTATAAAAGTAACACAGTTAGCGTCATATCTTTCTTATATTCTATAGATTATTACCCTTGTATGCCCCAAAAATATAGTTGTCTAGTCAATATCTATTAGCAACTTTGATTTTTTAATATCCCCTATAAGATTCAATGCAAATAAAAAAAAAAAAAGAATTTCACTATTTTATTTGACATAATATATCATGGGAATTTCATACAACGAGTTGTCATCTTTTATTTAAAGTTTGGTATGCTTTGTCCCCTCTAAAGTTATATTAGATGATGTTCATTATCTATCTCGTAAGATTTAGAAAAGCTCTATCTTTTATAAAAAATAGAATAATTTATTCTTTTAATTTCAGTCATGTATTATAAAATGAATGATTATGATTTAATTAATATTTAAAAAATTAAAAATAAGTTATAATTAATTATTTTAAAATAATTAAATTATAATTATTTATTTAAAAATAAATAATTAAGATACATAGAACGAGCCTCTCTCTATTTTTTTGTTATTTTTATTATCTCAATAATTACTTTAAGATAGGGTAAATGAGATTATTATTAATTTTTATAATTTTAAATTATTCAACTATTAGATGTATAAAGTTATATAAAATATGACAAAGAGATAAATAGTAGAAAAAGAATAATTTGACATCATATTTATACTAATTTAGTAGTATTCATATCCCATTTTCAAGATATATTTAAGAGACCAAATCCGCCATTTTTTTTTTTTTTTGGCTCAAAGTTGAACATCAATTCTTTAATAAAAATGATCACTCAACCATTGGATATTTTTTTCGAAGAGTAATATACTCATTCTTTTATTCTTATAAAAATACGAGTATAAGATTTCTCTCCAAATAATGAAAGTAGGTAAAATATAATTTTTTTTTCAATAAAAATAAAAATTATACCAAAAAAAAATGACTAATAATTTTTAATGTTTACTCTAAATTTTTTAAATAAAATAGAAGTCTTTTCAAGTATGAAGAATAAAGTTTATATACAAAAATCTTCAAAAAATACGAATTATTGTCATTGTGTTTAGTTACAACCCACAAAAATTGGCTTAAGATAAATTATCATTTGAGATATACTAATTAAATATTATACTTGTGTCAACTTTTATTTTTTATTGTGAGAGGGCCTATTTATTATTTTTAAAAAATCATATCAAGTAGTTTACAAATTCAAAAAAAAATAAAACATACATTCTTAAAAAAACTTGTTAAGGCTAATTTTATTTAAAATTTATCATACAATATATTCATAAAAAATCTTATATGTATAGTTTATATAAAAATATTTTTCAAACTTTAGAATCATCATAAAAATATATAATGATTCGAAATGGTAAAAAATATATATTTTTCACTTGATTTTGAATCTTTACATGATTTTTCTTTCTTTTTCGGGCCTGTTTGTATTTTGTATGGATGTAGAGCAGTATAATTTTGTTTTTTTTTTCTTTTTTTAGAATTGTTGTTCTGATATGTTTATATCATTATTTTATATTTACTTTTGTCTTTAATACAATTACTTACTCATCAAAAAAATATATAAAAAAATATATTTTGAATTACTGATACAATTACTTTATGCCCGGGTGTTTTTCCATTAATTTGCTCTTTTTTCTATTGCTTCTGCATAAGTAATAGTAGTTCACTGTCCTTGCACTAAGCAAAAATTAAAGTCCCTACTAATCCTAGAAAAATGAATGGGAAAATCGCACGCCAAATCAATGGAGAATTATGAGATTCTTATTCTGACATGAAAGGGGAGCTTCCACTTGTGTCTTGCATCAACCTCCTTCCATTCACTCTTCCCATTACTTTCTCTTTCCCTTATCTTCATAGAATGACTTACCAATTTCATAAATTTGTAATTGGCACAACTTTCGATCTCCCCTTTTGATCTTGTGAATGAAATTTAATGAACCATTTCTATGTTTCTCTTAGAGATTATGAATAAATGCTTTCTCACAAATAAAAAAAGTCAGTTTTTATTTTTACTGTTGCAGAAGAAGCTTCTCTTTGCCTTCTACTTGACATCATTTAGAATTTTGTTAAACATTATGCACTAACAGCCGCCCTATGCTTTTCAAAGTCTCCACTAGAATACCATGCGGGCGGGCTACAGCACAATTGCCTTTTCATTCTTCTTCATTTGTAATGCTTCTTTCATTTCTTATCTTCTAATACCCTACAAAATGAGCAGTTTATTTTTTTGACTCTAAGCCACTATGCTCCTCAAGAGTTATGATATTTCTCCCTTTTTCTGTGAAACATCTCCCAGAATTAATTCCAGCATCTCCCTCTAATGACCTTAGCAAGAACAGGGTCCCCATCACCTTCATACAGTTCACTGGTTCAATTCCTTGATCTTCTATTCTATCCCTTGCTTTAACTAGTCTAAAAATATAATTTCACCATGCATTTGTGTTTGATGACTTTTATACAACAAATTTATATATTTTTAGATCATCTTTATTCTGCACTTTCACAAAGCTTTTTAACACATCTTTGTAGTGTTTGTCTTTCTAAATTAACTAGTGACAATTTGATAAAGATTAAAACTTTATAACATATTGACGAAAACTTTTGAACTAGGGGCTCTATCAAAAGATGGGATAACTACGCCTCCCGGAAGAAAAATAGCATCGCTTTCTAACCGACCGATCCCCCTGATCATCTAATAGGGAGGAAGCATGTCATAACACCCATCTTGTAACCCTTTAAGTTCCACTAGTTGGTTTGTGATGTAGTGTACATTTTCCCTCCATCTTCCATCTGTTGAGTATCATAATCAAAGCCAGTAAATGGTGCTGAGTGGTCCTAGGAAAGTCTTACAATTATTACAACACAAATGGTCTCTTTTACACAAGATGCTCCTTCCTCTTCCTGAAGAATGTGTTAGCCATCATAAGATAATATCGTATTAGCTACCAGAGAATTCAAAATACTCTTTAGTTCTTCATTTCTTTCTCCAAGGCATAACCTCCTCGAACAATTGTTTACCCATTTTTATTCTTTCCAACGTATGCCAGAATGAGGGAATCAGAGTTGAAACAGATGCCAGTTACATGATTGACCCAATAGGAAGTGGCTCATGATTAGTATACTGCTCTTTGAACGGGAAGATAATGGGCGACCTTTTTCTTATCACCTGAAGCCAAAATATTATTTTTTGTCTACAGAGACTAGTAGAATTACATTTGATAAAATGACGTTTAGACATACAAATATATATAAAGGGGGGATGAATATGTATCTTTATACGAAAGCACAAATTTAAAAATTAATACAAGTCAAATGCACATAAATGGATTACAGATTTTGATGTCCATTAACATTAATTTATTGAGTATAATCAAATAAAGTAATTTAAGTGTTGTAAAATAAAGAACATAAGATTTGGTGATAATAAAAAACTCAATGACATGTTCTAAAAAAATTGTCCGGACTGTGAATTGCCAATTGTAAATTTTATTATAATAAAAACAGTTAATTTATAGACTGAACATTATATACGCTATCTTAGTCATCTGACTTTGAATAAATAATTATTTATTGCTATTTCATTTCTTCAACGATATGATTAGTTGAACACTCTCAATTTTTCAGTTGAATTTCAATTCACAAACTCCTTCAAATCAACTTGGATGCTCTAACTTGAAATAAGAACCCTTTTAGATTCAAAGGACCAATCGAATTATATGAAAATAAAAAACACAATTTTAAGAGAAAAGCACATCATACAAGGACTCAAAATAACTGGAAAATCAACAACGCATTTCACAAACTGCAGAAATCTTGGAGACCCTTTCTTCTTATCTTTCTCTTGCTCTACGTCCTGCTCAGTGGAATTCATTGAACCCACAAGAACAGTGGGTATAAATTGATCTCAAACCCGGTCAAAGAAATTTCAAAAAGAAGTGGCAAAAAAATTGTTCAGATTGCGCAGCTGTCTCGCGAAAGGCTCACGGTTTTTTGTTGTCGTCTTTGAAAAATTCGCATCATTTGTAGGCTTGAGGTTCTGTGTTTTGTCATCTCTGAAAAATCTGCATGATATGAGGCTCGCTTATTTGTCCAGAATTATATATTGAAAATATGTTTTTTTCACTGTGTACATCTAATATACGAGATACAACTTACACACAAATTTGATCCACAAATAATGTTATGGAGTTGCAAATTTCATCAGATGTAACACTATCTAAGATGATACAAGGAACTTCACAATATGAATCCATTATAACGTTCCCAGCGATTCTGTGTATGAGCACCACAATTCTTCATCGAATAAGAGGTAGATGCTCCAAATTAAACTGCATAATAGCAGTCTTGCTATCTTTCAAAAGTCAGACTACAATCCTCTGTATTGGTGGGCCCTGCCAAGCAATTTTCTGTAGCCCATATCAGTACTTCCCTCACTGCCATGGCTTCGATGAAATGAGGCTCCTGCTTGATGTTTGATTTGTCCAATATTTCTTCAATTACATCTGCTGCACAGTGAACGAACCACCACATCACATCCTCACTGACCAAGAGATCATTGAACACTGCTGCATCAACATTTCTTTTGAACAAGTTCTGTATAGTCCGCACCATGTCTCACGCACCACTGTAGCTTGGAAGGGTTATTTGTGTGCCAAAATAATTCTGTCTCATATCAAGTGATTGGAGGAGATTGAGTAATTGTGAGCAGTGGAAGATCTATTAGTCTGCCTGCTTAGTTTTATGTTGTTATCTTTTTCTCCTATGCCCCCTATTTAATAAGAAGATCTATCTTTTTTAGTTGTTTCTTCTTTTTTTTTTTTTTTTTTTTTTTTGGGGGGTTTGTAAGTATTTGCTTCTTGCAAATATAGTCAAGGTTGTATTTCTGCTTCTTATCCTCTCTGGCATTTCTTGAGAATGACTGCAGCCTTTTAGTGATGTACTTGGCCTTTCTGATCAACAATTGGGAAGCTGATTTTTGGGGGACAGAAAAATCGGTCGAACAGAATAAACACAAGCACACATAGGAGAAAGAGAAGCACATACAAGTTTTACGTGAAAAATCCTTCACAAACCAAAGGGAAAAATCATTGGACATAATGTCCACAACAAGTCGACTATGTGAAAATTGGTTACAAAGAACTCCCGAAATGGAGCATCCACTATACATCTAATTGGATAAACAAAAACCTCTCTAGAGTAAATAATGAAACTCTCCTTTCTCCCATTCTCTATTTTTCTTCTCTCCTTCCCCACGAGTAGTGCACTTATCTCTTTTCTTTTCACCCTCCTAGACTTCACTACCGTGAACTTCCTCTGAAGACTTGACCGCCTCCCTCACTCTTGTATCTTGCCTTTTTTCTCTCTCTCTCTACTCCACCGTATGCCCAACATGCATATTTATAAGGAGCTTGCTTGGAGAGTATCTACCAATGGCAAGTTGCTTGTGAACAATCACTTGCCACCAACTTTACAACTTGCCACCAATTTTACCCACTAACTCTGCAACTTGTCATCTACACTGCACGGCGCAGACACCGCAATTATGTAACTTTGCTCTACAAAGCCGCAAAGCCAACTATCTCATTATGCCCGGCTATCCACGATGTCCTCGGTCCTTGTTGCCCTCAAGTTCGCGGACCATCAGTCGTTCTTTGTGCTCTTAGTCATCACAGAGTTCTTGGGCGTTCTTTGATGTCTCTAGGTAATAACCTCAGACATTATCCCATGTCCTCGGTCGTTATTGTGAAGCCCATGTTCTCGGGCGTTTTTATACCAGTAAACAAACCGGTAAATTCTGTGCGCTTCATTAGTCGGCCTTTTTGCCTCCTTAGCCGTCCGCGCACTATCATCCTTCTGTGCACCTGCCATTTGCCTTCTTCGCCCCAAGGCAAATCCGCGCCTACCAATGTGCATCATTGGCCGTCCGTGCTCCTTAGCCATCCACGCTCTTTCAGCAGTCTACTTTGGTGCCCGTTCGACTCCGCAAAGTCCTCGTTCCTTTGCTGCATAAAGTCATTGGGCCTTTCCGTTGCAGCCAGTTTGCAACACTCCACACATGTCCTGTGCGGCCTCCGATAACGTTTCCAGTTTGTTGAGCATTTATAAGAGAGTGACCAGTCCCAACAAATTTTCTCTCATGACCTTTTCGGGGGAAACCTTCATCATTTTTTGGCGACTGTCATTTGCTGCCTTCCAGCAGCTTCCTCTTAATTGGGACTCCAATATTAGCCTCCACAAATTTGAATGACACATTTCTCCGCTTCATTGAGCCTGGAGTAATTCCACTCCCCTTCAACTCCTTTACCATGAATGTATCATTCTTCCTTACACTCCAACTTAGTAACCTCCTCCTGCCACCTTGACTAATGCCCCATTTGGTCACATTGGTATTCTCTTTGGCAACATAGGCCTTTATCAGGTATTGCCCTGATCTCTTGCTTCCTCTCACCATAACTGAGGCGCCTTTAGTGAGCTTCCACTGACCGTCATCAAACCATATTTTGAAGCCTTCCTCATTAAACTTCCCGATTGAAATCACATTCAATATCAGATTGGGCTATATTGCACTCCCTTCAATACGAGCTTGTTCCCGTTACTTGTCCTTAAACAAACATCCCTACGCTAGCAACCCTAGATGAGCCACGTTACCCATCTTTAATACCCCATGGTCAACGGGCGTATAACACGTGAAGTGGGATTTCCTTAGTGTCGCATGGTGTGAGGCCCCACTATCCATTACCCAACTCGTCTCCTGGCATGGTCGCTCCATGCTTCCCTTGCATGGACGACCAAGAGGTCTTCACAGAAAGCCATAGTCTCCTGATTATCAATATGATTCCTTTTCTCATAACAATCACTTCTGCCCTCCTTTTCTTGCCTTCTCTCTGGGCAATCCCTCTTTATATGACCTTTCTTGTCACAAAATAAGTAACTCCTCCCTTCAAATTTATTCCGGCTGTTGCTCCTCTCCATTTTGCCACCTCCGCCTTATTCCCTCGATTTTCTCGTTTTTTACTGTTGGTTGTCATTAGGAGACTCGGCCGAGAGCTTGAGGCCTCACCGCTTTTCCTCCGCCATGACTCGTTCATAAGCAGGGAAGCTCTAACATTATCCAATTTCAGCGCGTCCTTCCCAAATAATAACGTTATATGATCATACGAGGTCAGCAAGGACGCTGGCAACACCAACGCTTTATCTTCCTCCTTGATCTCCTTATCAACGGCCGACATCCGCGTTACTAGCCGGTTAAACTCATCCAAGTGCTTCTCGAAGCACTTACTTTCAGACAACCGTAGGCCATAAAACTGTTTCTTCACATGCAACCCGGTTGTCAAGGACTTGGATTTATACTGACTCTTAAACTTCTCCCAAACCTCCATTGGGTATGACAGATCGAGAACTTCCTAAAGTGTGTTGTCCGCCAAACACAATTTAATAGTGCAGTTGGCAAGATCCCTCCTATCTTGCCACTCGTCCTCGATCAGATACTCTGACTTCTCCTCCCTTTTCTACAGAGCTTTTATCATTCCTTCCCGGGTCAAAATATTCCTCACCATTTTCTGTCAAAGGATGAAATTATTTTGCCCATTGAATTGCTCCACACTGAATGACACATTCTTCACCGATGATGCCATGCAATCGACGATTCACAACCGGTCTCTGATACCACTTGTTAGGGGGCAGAAAGGTCGGTCGGATAGAATAAACACAAACACACACAGGGAGAAAGAGAAGCACACACAAGTTTTATGTAAAAAACCCTTCACAAATCAAGAAAAAAAAATCTCGGGACACAATATCCACAACAAGTCCACTATATGAAAATTGGTTACAAAAATTTTTCGAGATGGAGTATCCGCGACACACCGAACTGGACAAAGAAAAGCCTCCTAGAGTAAATAAGGAAACTCTTATTTCTTCCACTCTCTATTTTTCTTCTCTCATTCCTCACGGTGGTGCACTATTCTCTTTTCTTTTCACCCTCCTGGACTTCACTGCGGTGAGCTTCCTCTAGAGACTTAACTGCCTCCCTCACTCTTGTGTGTCTTGCCTTTTTTTCTCTCTCTATGCTCCACTGTATGCCCAGTGTGCATATTTATAAGGAGCCTGCCTAGAGAACATCTACCAATAAGTAGGTTCCTTGTGGACAATTGCCTGCCACCAACTCTACAACCTGCTACCAACTTTATCCACTAACTTTGCAACCTGTCACCTGCATAGACGGCGCACATCTATAACTCTACAATCTGCTCTGCAAAGCCTGCAAAGTCAACTATCACTACGCCACCGCCACGATGTCCTCGGTCCTTCTTTGCCCTCAAGTCGTTTTCGGTACATTCTCCGCCCCTTGGTCATCATAGAGTTCTCGGGCATTCTTTGATATCTCCGTAATGACCTCGGACATTATCCCATGTCTTTGGTCATTCTTCAGAAGCCCATGCCCTCGGCATTTCCATACCAGTAAACTTTCCTGGGTGCTTCATCGGTCGACCATTTTGCCTCCTTGGCCGTCCATGCACTATCAGCCATCTGTGCACCTGTCATTTGCCTTCTTTGCCCTAATGCAAATCCGCGCCCACCAATGTGCATCCTTGGCTGTCCACGCTCCTTCAACAGTCCACTTTGGTGTCTATCCGACTTCGCAAAGTTCTCGTCCCTTTGCTGCATAAAGTCCTCAGGCCTTTCCGCTACAGCCAGTCTGCAACACTCCACACAAGTCTTGTGCGGCCTCCGATGATGTCTCCAATTTGTTGAGCACCCACAAGGGAATGACTAGTCTCAACACTGATGTTCAATTGTTTTTGTTTTATTAATTGGTGAGTTATTTGCACATGTTCGGGAGCGGCAGCCCTGAGCTGATCCTAAGATTGTGAAGGTAATAGGGTCATATTTTTTTCATTCCATTCTATTTCTGGAGGGAGAAAATGATTTTATATTTGCTGATTCTGTTTTTTCCTTTGTCCACCATAATTCTTTTATCTTAGCAAGTCATAGATATGAAATTATGTAAATTACTTGGTGAAAGGATATCAGCAGACAATGAAAAGCCTTCAAGAAAGAAGAAGGAGAAGCCTACCAAAATTGAAGTGGAAGCCTGCATACATCCTGATTGTTTAGTATCCTTCCATGCAGACAGTGAGATCTTCTTTCAGGACCGTTGCTAGTATATGTCATATGCAGGTTCAAGCTGTTGCTGATGATACTTCTCCTACTCAGCCTTCTGAAGAGGAACTTAATCCATTTTCCATATTTTCATCTCCTGAACAAAATTTCAAGGTTTAAATATGATTTCACTTGCTTTCTGTTCTGTATTTTGATTCATTATTTGTTCTTTTCACAAAGTTGAGGATCTGTAATGTTTATTTGTGTACTTTCTATCTCTACTTATGCAATTAATTATGCATGAATATCGCTTATTCTGTCATGATCTAGAAACTGTTAGGTTTTTGGTCATTCTTTTATGGATAACTTAATAAACGAAAAGTTATCAGAGGATTCGCACGAGACTTGTGCGAAAATCAGAATGTATACACACGGTTCGCATGCGCAACCAGCGGCCGAAGGAAGCTGGTCGGCGAGGCAGCAAGAAGGCCGGCCTTAGGAAGCCAACTGCCAAGGCAGTAGGAGGTTGGCCAGTAGGAGGTTGGCCTGTAAGAGGCCGACTGGAGAGGCAGACCGGATGGAAGAAGACGGCTGAGAGGAGACTCACCAGGAGCAGCTAGGCCAGTGTGGTCGAGTTGGGATGAAGCTAGCCGAAGAGGCCGACCGAGGGTGTAATATCTTGAATATCTAAGCCTAATCACAAGATTTAATATCCAAAATAATTACTCAAATAATTAACAATTTATTTTCATAAAATTATAAACTCAAAAATATTCAAGATAAATTAATAGCTAGAATATCTAAGCCTAATCACAAGATTTAATACCCAAAATAATTACTCAAATAATTAATAATTTATTTTCATAAAATTATAAACTTAAAAATATTCAAGATACTACAGAGGGTACTAATGCGAAAGGGCAACCAAGCAACGCCAATTTAGAGGAGACGACCTGGCGGAGCTGGTAGACGACTTTGCAGAGTAGGCACTAGACTTCGCAAAATAGAAGCCGACTTTATAAAGTAGGTAGCAAACTTTGCAAACCAGGTAGCCAACTTATAGAGCATATGCCGTCTGTGAAAAAGCGCAAAAACTAGTGAAAGCGTAGAAAATGACAAAGTTAGCATGATAAATCCTATACAAGATCAGGGCAGGTGAGTAGGTGGTATATTGGCCATATTTATTATAAAACGTACCAAGCGCTTTAGAGTTGAGTGTGGAATGGAGCAGAAATGAAGTGTAGAAAAGAGCCTTCACCATTCACCACTACACTTGTAAGATCAAAGAGCAAAGAGTGCCACTAGAGAAAAGAAAGGAGAGAAGAAAAAGAGAGAGAAGAACGAATGAGAGTTTTCTTACTCTAGAGATTGTTTTTCATACTCAATTTTGGGTGGGTTGCTAGTATTCCATCTTAGGGGTTTGTAACCAATTTTACGTAATAAAATTCTTCAATGTTTGTTCCGTTATTTTTTCTTTGATTAAAAAGGGTTTTCCACTTTAAAAATCATTGTGTATTTTTATGTTCATTGCGCTCACATTCTTAATGGCTGAAGGCCAACGGGGGTTCGGGTTTTTCCACTACGCCAGGTCAGGTATATTCGAGTCAAACCCCAACAGAAAATTTTCCCTCTAGTTTCAATTTATTATATGCTTCTTAATGCTACCCAACATGATTTATATTTTTAACCACAAATGCATCGTCTGTCATGATATTGCCGTCCTAGTGGATTCCTTTTCCTTGTAAACTTCATTTTAGTGAATATTTCTTTATTTTTCCTTTTTTTGGTCTTTTTTTGGCATCCAATGATGCATTCTGGTATACCACTGGAGCGTATTTTTATGGTTTTGAGTTTTGACTATTATTGTTATTGAAATTAGTTAAAAAAAATTTACATCTTTATTCATGATTTTGACTTGCAAGTATATCATTGTTCTTTTATACCATCTTCAGATAAAATTTCAAACCAGCAATCACCAAAAGCTTGCTTTTACATGATGAAATATCTATGTTTATTTTCAGGTTCACACTAAAATCTTCTTCAGTGATGACCATATTTTGAGACCTTGCAACACGAGGGAAATCCTTGACAAACACTTAAAAGGAGACCGAAGGAGAAGTATTGACTCACTCTCCTCCCGAACCTAATGGTTATTTGCACAATGGCGATGCTATGGTGATTTTCTCATTTTAATTACTGGTTTAGTGGGGATTGTTCTCTTTGATGTGCGTTCATTAATATCTGCACTAATTGTAAGCAATGTTGGTTGATTTTGGTTTGGCAAGGGAGACAAGAAAATACTGCTATTTGAGGTAAGGACTTTTGTCATTTTTCTGGGATCTATTTAGTTTTCCTATTTATTGACTTTTGAGTGTATGTTTACTTGTACTCTGTTTGTAATGTGATTCAGTCTATGGAACTGCAACTGTCTCTATTGCAAGCTCTTTTCATTCCTCTTGCATTTGTTTTGACAATTGCATGTTATTTAACAAAAGTCAATTCCACAACATTGGGATTCTTTTTCTTGTGACTTATTGCCACAAGTGCTGACATTTACAAGATCATACCTAACATCTTGTGGGTCAGTTGGGTTTTCACCCTTGTTCAGGTACAAGGTCTAGCATTAATCCCAAGCTCCCCCATTTGTTTTGACAATTGCATGTTATTTAACAATATTGAATGCTTGTCTCCCCTCCCCCTCAAGCATTTAGGGTAATGATTCCCCTTACTCTGTTGCCATGTTTTGTCGAACTATGGTATACTGCCTATCAATAATTAAGTTGGTTTAAAATCAAACTCTCCATGATTTTGTGCTTACTGATTTCAGCAAAAGAGGTGCAGTTAGTTATTATGTAAGCTGCAATAAACGTGATGAACCTCCCTCCTGACGTCTGTGTCCTGGGAGATTAAATCACTGACATTGAAAAAGTGACAGAAAATAAGCTTGAATTATCAACATTGGGTTTTGGATAGCTTGACAAGGGGAGAATATAGTAGATGAAAACAGGGTGACAGCACGCATAACTGGATTTAAGCTTTACATCAGACCAACAAAGGAATATTATTATTCATGATTAAGTCATGTGATTTTCATTTGATTTCTGTTTTAGATTAAGTTTTTGAACCATTGATTCTTATTTATTCTTGTTCCCACTTTTGAATTAATTGGGATTTTATGAAAAGTTCACTTGATATATTCTGAAACTTAATAATAGAATGATATTATCTATCAAAAATAGAAAAAAGATTAATATCATCATTAGTGTAGAAAATGAGGATTGATTTTTATTACATAAAGATCACTTTCATTGTTTGGGGCGCACTACTTGATTTACATGTTGTTTGGTTGTTTATCAATTTTCATTTACAGTTTTACTTAGCACACGTAATATATATTAAATTACCCACTAAAATGACAAAAAGGTTTACAATCACTGTTGATGTACTACATGATGTGGTAATTATTGATAAGGTGACAAATGAATATGACTCTGTAAACCATGTGGTTGTGATAGATTCTCACTACTAGGAACAAAGAAAAATGAAAAAGGAAACTACTAGCATCTTCCTTGTCTATTCTAGGAAGAAAGTTTTGGCATCGATTCTCAGTTGGCCATTCCGGTTGTTATGCTTTTAAACGGAACTTGGGTGCAGCTTCATTATGGATGAGCTTCATGCACACTGTTTATTGTGTGCGTAATGGCTTTATCTTGATGGTTGCAGTGTGCTTAGTCAACAAAGTTTTTGTGTCCTACTTCAGTACACGTACATGTGAAACCAAGAAAAAATGTTGTGCTTAACTTTTTGCTATATTGATCACTGAAATGATGGATGATTGATCTACGGCTTTTCTAGGTATGACAAGATCCTGTAGCAGAACGCCAAGAGTATATCAACCAAGAGTCAAATGGATGGGATGGAAGAATTTAAGGTGTGCACTATTTGGACATACATTGAACAAAATATTATTGTTAATTGTGTTACTGTTTTGATGTGTTGAACTTTGGGAGATCACTGACACAAGCGATTATTTCCAAAACTTATATCTCAATGATTGTTAGAGTGTTTTCTAACACGATAAATAGTCTTTTACTATCCCCACTCTCTTCTCTTTCCTTTTCTTTTGGAAGGCAGGATGATCATAATATTACAAATCAATCAAATAAAAATTAAATAAAAATGCCATAGGCATGCCTGGTGGGACTAGGCATCCAAACTACAGCTGAACTGTAGGCAGGGTGTTAGGACTAGAGTATCACTTAAACCATGTCACACCACAAATTGGCAAAACATGGAAAAACAACTAGACTTACAGATGCAAAGGCAGGTAGTTAATCAGACTAGCTCAAACAGTTGCATCCTCTTTTTTTCCCCCCCTTTCTGTGCAATCTGCTGATGATATGGGGGTTTGGATTCAAAATAGCATTGATTAATTGATTGTCAAATACCATAAGCAGTCACTTGCTGCAAGTTGAGCCACATGACCTTTGGTGTTCAGATTTCCAAAAGTTGCATTTATTTACGATCTAATTACCAACTTTGGATCAGCAGATTGACTGCTGCTTCATGGGAATCAAAGAATCAAGTAATCACAAAGTGTTTGTTATGTTCTAAATATTTTGTTGCCAGCAAATTTCTATCAAATTTATTCTCATATCAGTCAACCAGTAAAAATAACATCCAAATGGATGTTTCTTTTCCAATGATGTTAACCATTGCATATGGAAATGTTTTCGTGGCTAACCGGTAAAAAGGAATACAACCATCATCACCAATTTTCGGCCACTATCATATGCAATCCATGGGTTGCTATGATTTAAATCTTCCACCAAAAGTCCCTGTACTGGTGGACTTTTGCTGCCTTAAGGTTGCAGAGGTAAAGACAGCCGTTTATCTAGAGCCCTACTTTGGGATTTGATTGTATGTTGTCGGTTGGGGAGGAGGGGGGGGGGGGGGGGGGGGACAAGTTTTAGTAGGCAAGAAAAATGAGAGTGGTAAAGGTGTTTCCCTTTTGTTGTATTATAAAGATCACACTGTGGCAACTAAAGTCTTCTCGGGCTGGGTGGGGCATGATGCTGAGTGGATTTCTTCCTGTTGGCTTGTCTATCACAGTTTTAAATATGATTCTATGGCTTATGATTCTTTGAAATTTTAAAGAATCCCTATGGCTACACATCAAAGGGTTAGGTTAGGTTAGGTTGGGAGTCAGGCGAGATTGAGAATTGCCCCAATTGCATTCAAGTAATCTAGACCCAGAACCGTTCACATAGCAAACTGACCCAATCCCACATCATGTGAATGAGTTTGGAGGGATCTCTTTGGTTAGCATGTCATTGAGAAACTTTGAATATTCGTGAATAGGATTGCTAGTGACTTGTTTGACGTTGTTTGACGTTGTTTGAGGTTTGAAATATATTATTTTTTATACTTCTGCTATTAATATTGAGAACGATCACTGAGACACCAGGTCAGCTTGTTTGACGTTGCACACATACTTTTCACTGGTTGCCCCCTTTTCTTTTAGAAATAGTAGTGTAACTTATCTCTTTTGAACCCTTTTTCCAATGTACATACTGTCCCCTTACCTATTCTATCCTTCTTCAGGCACTAGAGGTCCTTAGACAAGTGTGGAAAACCCAAATAGAGAACTGCAACATAAAAGAATTATTTGGGTGCTTGATAAAGCTTTGATATCAACGTTATAGGCATACTTGAAATTGCTGGATGACACTACTAGATACGAAAAACTGAAAAACCCTTACATCCTTTGCGGTCAAAGGAAGTGACTACAACAGTCCTTATATTTGATATTACATTATATTGTCTTCTTATTGGAGATTTCTTTTGCTGCAATGATTGTAGTATGATTAGTTTCAACCGGCTTGAGTTCCATATTTGAGAAGAGGTAAACACAGCGGCCAACTGCACAAATGGATGATACTTCTTCGTACAAGGTTGGCATGAAATATAGTTTTATTGTCAATCTAGAAGGAAAAAAAACAAAATAGTATGACACAAGTATTCTTAATGTGATATTTATCATATAAATGGCTATGTTACTCTCGATTCTTGGATTGCAAGTGTCGTACAACTGGGTGCCTTACAGTAATTTTCTTTTTGCCTTTCACTGTAGGTACCATTTTCCGAAATTGGTTACATTGAAAGTCCTGATTTTCAGATGAAATATGCAAAAGATTACTATGGGTTGGCTCCTGGCAAATCTATATGGCTTAGGTATGTAAAATTCCATTTTACAGGATTGAACTCTCTATTCAATTGCTTAAGTGGAACTGCCCTAAAATCTCTGTTCCTACATGCAGATATGCATTTCCCATTAAATGTACAGACGTAATCTTTGGTGATGATAATGAGACTATTCTTGAAATCCAGGCAGAGTATGATCCTGTGAATAAACCAAAGCTCAAGGTTTGTTCTCATTCTTGACATAAAGGGCCACTTCCTATTTTAGTCTCTTAAGTGGGTCTAAGGGGGTTTTCTTGAGGCACATTACCTTTAGTTCATTTATGTTAGTTGTATTTTATATTGGCATATTCCGTGACTGTGTCGGGTTGCTCATTTGCTCATTCGTTGGTGCATTTTCACGTGTCTGGAAGTTCTTCATCAGATTTCCGTTGGAGGATCATCATCGCACCTCTCTTAGTAACCACGGCGACTCGTCGCCTGACCCGCGTTTGAGCACTGCTTACAGAGTAGCCAGAACTTAAGGCATGCTTGAATCTCGCTTAAGAGCCGATTCCCGATAAGCCGAGCTCATGCTCGATCCACATTCAAGTGCCGTATCCGGTAAGGCCCCACTTGATGCTCGCTCTCCACGTGCTCGAGCACCCAAAACAGTAGTCCCCCGCCCGACGCTTGCCTTCTTCTCGCTCTAGTGGTGCTGTGTGTGACCATGAAACCCTAGCCAATGCTCGCCGCACGCTCGAGCTGCGCTTGAGAGCCACAGCTCGCTTTCCTCCAATGGCTATATTTTTAACATATTTTTAAGGCTTTCTATATATACATGTCTTATACTTTAACCCTAATAGCTAGGGAACAACCTTAGAGTAGCTTCTATCTTGAAAAATCTCTCATCTTTGTACTTTATTTTTTAGAAAATTTCTCTCCAACAATTGTGCTCTATTGACAAAGTTTTCTCTCTACATCATACTTTATCCTATACACCTCTTCACGCCTATTAACTTTTATGGTGACGTCGGTGGTGTGGATATTGGGCTCTAGTGATGTATGACAATTCAAACGGTTCATGAGGGAATAATGACTTGAAGACCGGAAGGTATCCGATTCCGTTGTCGCGGACAAATTTAATAAGTTCCTCGGTAGGAATTACAATACGAGAGTAAGTCGGTTAGGTTAGTGCGTTTGTATCATCCGATCTGTAAATTAATTTTCCTAGTGGATATCTTCCCTAACGGTTGAAACCCGGAGGATTTTTCTCGATAACTGCATTATCGAGTTTTTTCTTAGTCACAAAAAATTGTCTATTATTATTATTATTTATTGCATTACTTTTTATACTTGTTATTATTTATATCATCTAAATTTAAATATTCTTTACGTGTATTGAATATTTATATTATTACTACTTTCCCAAATTTACTAAGGAGTTGAAACTTTATTGTATTTTGGAACAAAAAGTTCTCTTCAATCTACCTAAGAGTTTTCCTTGGTGTAGCTTCATTAAATGACAAATATCTTAGGAAGCCAGCTCTTATAACTTGTTTGAGCTGGACTGCCATTGTAGGACACTAGGATCTGCCAGCTTGTCATCATTCTCATCATTGCAACATGTTATAGTCCAGGCCGTGGTTGAAAATATTGGTGATATGTATCATTGTCCAATGCCTTAACAATATCGTGATATATTTTCATATCGATGATATATCTCGATATATTAGTCAATATTTAAAATATCATTTGATATTTTTCTGTCAGCTTATTATTATTATTATTTTTCCTTCCGACACCGATATTTTTATCTATTAATAGACGGTTATATTGTTGATTCTTCCTTCTCTTCAGCTGTTGCTGGGCGAATTTTGCTTTGGAACCTGAAAGGAAGAGCTATTAGCATGTGCAAAAAACTTGAGGGTGTAAATGACATTACAGGCCTTGAGCCTCTCACTCTCATGGTTGACGTGCTTTGCACTTGAGTTAAACACAGCCCACGTGGCCAGTGTGGCTGGTTGAGTTCCTCCTTTGGGCATTCCACTCAAAAGCTTTCGTGCCTAATTGAGTTTTATATAATCTTAAGTTTGCAAACAAAGTTATCACTTCTACTTTGAATTCTTGCAAAGTGCCAATTTTACGTAGTTTCTCAACCAGCATGTTCTATAGTCTATATTTCATGAAAGAACTGCTGCATCAGGTCTGTTAAGCTTTACATACGTGTGGCTTAAAGAATACTGACATGGCTTCCAGTTGGACCTTTTTCTAGAGCTAGACTACTCCTCTACAATGGGAAAGGCCCAAAACCCATTTGTTCAATCTCTCTCCTCTTTTTATTTTTCTAACAAGTTTGACCCTCACAATTGCTGCTGCAGCTTGCAAACCCTAAAGTCAAAGAAGGAAACAACCAAAATCAACAAACCAGTACAGAAAGAATAACAAACCCTAAAATCAAAATCTCAATAGAGTTTAAGATGTGTGTCTTTTTGATCTTTGAAGTATATACAATGTATATTTATGTTTAAGATGGTGGTGTAATTGTAGTTGGTTTTGTAAGAATAAATAATCATGACAGTTGTTACCGGCCTTATTGAGATGGACATTGCAATACCACCAGATAACTAAAGGCCGATGACTAGCACTTGGAAGATCCAACAACCCCTAAAATTTCGCGATTATATAGGGGCTTAAAATGCCCAGGCTTATATTTCCTAGCATTTTTGTTCTCCTCAATTTTCAAATTATATTTGGATACTTATTGCTTGTTTATCATTCAGTTTCCCCTCCCTGTGCATTAGTTACTATTTAGTTACGTGATTCTATTACATTTCCATTCGTTTATTATTTAGTTACGTTCTTGTTACTTAAACACTACTATTTAGTTACTCATTATCTCCGCCTCTTGTTATTCTATTCTATCTCCCCGTCGAAACTTCCCCTCATCTGAACTCCTCCTCCCTAATTTTCCCTTCGATTTGCTGTGTTGCTCACTCAGTTTTGCAAGAATTAGGACTGATTACGAGCTTTTGGTGCTCTCATGAACAATGCCCGAGAGATAACGATATCTTTTTACCCTTTTATCCGGAGCTCTAAAAGGCCGGAGTGCTTTTATCCTTTTATCCGGAATGCTTGCCGGAATACTTTTACCCTTTTACCCGGTGTGCTATTTTTTGTCATCTTAAAGGCCGGAGTGGCTTTTTCGTTAAAATCCCCTCAGTGACCTAACTCCTCCCCCTAAAAGCCGGAATGTTTTATCCTTCGATTTGTTTAATATTCTCCGTGCCCTAAATGGCCGGAATGCTTTTTATCACTTTCCGGAGTACTTTATCCGATACTCTAAAGAATTAGGAGTGATTTACGCTTATCTTTCGGCACCCTAAAGGCAACATTTTGGTAATTTTTGGCCTTTTAAAGGCCGGAGGGCTTTTTTTCATAAAGACAAAAAAGGACACCTTGAAGGAGATAATGACCTTTTAGCGAACATATCCCAAGTCCCTTTGTTTCTCTAAAAGGTCGAACGTGCCCGTGTTCCTCCTTGCTTTATGCTCTTCTTGGACGGAGTGGCTTTGTTCATTTTTCGGAGTGCCTCTTTGCTCTCTATTGGACGGAGTGGCTCATTCTTGGCCAGAGTATTTTCTCACTTTGACTCCTTTAGCATTGTTATTTTATTCGAGTCCATTTGTTCCTTTAAAGAGGGAGTTGCCTTAGGAGGTTGTCATGAGATTGCCACTCTTGTCTTGTTCCTCCATTGTCGTTTTAGTGCGAGTCAAATGCTGAGCTTGTTTTGCATTTCAACACTTTTGTAATCCTACAACATGGTTTAGGGAACAAAATTTTCAAGGAAAATACTGCTAATGAATGCTGATTGTACATTTTATACAAATTTTAATATAATTAATTACTTAACAAAAAAAAGAGATAACGACGTGTTACAAGGCGCTCAAAGACTCCATTGTCGACATTTCGAGGGAGTTGAAGGAGATTGTCATGATAGTCCAGCAGTAGGCGATCACCTCCCTACAACATGCAAAAGGAGATTTTCATTCATGTTATGAATGCTGCCACTATCGAACAGCTTCAGCACTCTCTCACGGCAATCCTTCAGTTACTCCACAGATTTGAGCGACAACCTAATCCACTCACAAACCCTTCATTACTACCAACCCCTTCTTCATTTGTGGTTACTCCCTTCATTTTGTCCCATTCCCTACACAAACCCTACCCATATTGTTACCAACACCCTTAAAAAACCAAATCACCCCTCATCTTTGTTTATCCAAAGTAGAGATTTCTTTCTTCACTGGCGACAACGTGACCGGGTGGTTATCTTAGATCAATCGCTTCTTTGCTTACCATGGTTCCCCACCAGACCAAAAACTAACCATAGTGGCCTTCTACATGACCAGAGCTGTCCTCCAATAGTATCAATGGATGTATGCAACCAGACAACTCTCAACATAGGAGATTTTCTCCAGAGACTTGGAGTTTCGCTTCAAACCATCTTCCTATCTCAACCATGAAGCAACCTTGTACAAGCTTCGTCAGACCTCTACAGTGATAGCCTACATGGTTGAATTTGAGTTCCTCTCTACTTGCACTCAAGGTTTGATCACTATTAATCTCCTAAATTGTTTTATCTTTGGGTTACGGGACGACATCTAATAGGAGTTTTTGTTATTGAGGCCCTTGTCGTTGCCAAAAGCCATCGGGGTGGCTAAAGTAGTGGAGGAAAAGATGGACAGTGGGCAACCTAGCTCGCATCGTCCACCACTAACTAAGATCTCCGCTCACACCCATCCACATCTACCCAAAACTTCTCCTCCTCAGGTTCCTCCATCAAGACAACCAATAAAAAAACTAACCCCTGCAGAGATGGCCTTATGCAGAGAAAAAGGACTATGCTTTAATTATGATAAACGATTTATACTGGGCTATCAGTGAAACCCACCCAGTTCTTATGTATGGTGACCGAGGAAGAGAGCTATGCTCGACAATAGCTTCCATTTTAGAGGCTGAATCCATGGCACTGACTCACCCATGGAACTCTCTCAGGAAGCAAATTCCCTTCCACCTTCATCTAAACATACTCCCACTATCTTTCTCCATGCATTAGAAGGCCACTTTGTTCCCTCTACATTGAAGTTGCAAGGACTCATTATGGGTCATTCAATGGTTATACTAGTGGACAGTGGTTTTACCCACAATTTTCTGTAGACACGTGTGGCTAAATATTTGGGACTGCCAATAGAGCCCTCCCACCACCTTAATGTTACGATGGGAAATGGAGACTCACTACATTGTGAAGGGCGGTGTACTAATGTTCTTGTCACATTCGGAAAATCTCAATTCCGGATGGACTTGTACTTTTGCCGATATATGGAGTTGATATAGTCTTCGGGGTCTAATGGTTGATGTCGATTTGTCCAGTGCTGTTTGACTACAAAACTTTATGGATGAGCTTCGATTACAAGGGCAGTCAACTCATTTTACATGGTTTGGCCAAAGGCCACAATGTCCACCATGACATTAGGCCAACTACGATGGGGAGAACTAACAAAGTCTGCTACCAACCTATTACTAATTGACAATTGTTCCAATTCCAGAGGCCACTCTTGGAAACCTCTCTGCTGCAGCTTTTGGCCATTTTTTCTTGCCAGCCCAAGTTCCCTTGATATTGCCACTACTCTTTCCAAACATCTCACCTCCTTTATCAAAGTGTTTTCCATTCTCGCATGGATTACCTTCTCATCGTTCCACTAACCATCACATCCCCTTGAAATCCAACTCCTCCTGGTGAACATCAAACCATTTCAGTACCCTCACTTCCAAAAAGCGGAAATGGAGAGACTCATACAAGAAATGCTTGATGATGGAATCATTTAGCCCAATACAAGCCCCTTCTCTTCACTAGTCCTACTAGTTAAAAAGAAGTATCGTAGTTGACGCTTTTATGTTGATTACCGAGTGCTAAATGGGATTACAATAAAAGACAGATTCCCTATACATACAGTGGACGAGCTGCTGGATGAACTTTATGGCGCCAAAGTCTTTTCAAAACTTGATCTACAAGTTGGTTATCACTAGATGCGAGTCCACCCAGATAATGTACACAAAACAACCTTTAGAACCCATGAAGGCCATTATAAGTTCCTAGTGATGCCCTTTGATCTTTCTAATGCTCCTTCTACCTTTCAGTCCAAGATGGATGCTATCTTCCGATCAATCTTCCAAAAGTTTGTCTTGGTGTTTTTTGATGACATTTTGGTGTATAACTCTTCTTGGGAGCAACACCTCCGGCATCTTTAAAGGATCCTTAAAATTTTAAAGGATAACTCCTTCTATGCCAAGCAATCCAAATGTGAGTTTTGCTATTCTTCCATGGCTTATTTGGGCCACATCGTATCTGAACAAGGGGTAGCAGTAGATCCAACCAAAATTGAGGCCGTGCAACAATGGCCTACACTGTAAATGTCAAACAAGTTGCAAGGATTTCTTGGGCTAGCCGGGTATTACTGCTGGTTTGTGGCCTGTTATGCTCAGATTTCAGCGCCACTCACTCAATTGTTAAGGAAGAATGCTTTTGTCTGGACCCCTGAAACTGAGTTATCTTTTAATTCCCTCAAGACTGTCCTTGTTACCATTCCTGTCCTGGCCTTACTGAATTTCTCCAAACCCTTTGTGACACAAACTTATGCTTCGGGTTCTAGTGTGGGTGTCGTGCTCTTACAAGCAAGGCATCCAATTGCATACTTTAGCAAATAGCTCGGCCCTAAGCTTCCGGACTCCTTCACTTACATACAAGAGCTATGTGCCATTTCGGAAGCTATTAAACAATGGCGCCAATATCTTTTGGGGACCAAATTTACCATCCACACTGATCATCAGCCACTCAAGGCCTTGTTACACCAAGCCATCCATACCCCTGCTCAACAATGATGGATTACTAAACTAATGAGGTAAGAGTTTGATATTGTGTACTAGTTAGGGCGAGAAAATGGCCTAGTGGATGCTCTCTCTTGGTTGTTAGAGGGATCCTATTTCATACTATTGGGGGTGTCCCGACCAATGCTGGCCCTATTGATTGCTTTACGAAATTTTTATACTCATCACTCAGCTTCAGCTGACTTAATGTCCTCAATTAAAGAACAGCCAGGGAAATTTGAATATTATACTGCGCTCGATGGATTGATTTTCTATAAAAATTGAATTTTGGTGCTGGTCGATTCTGCCTTACAGGACTTGATCCTACAAGAATGTCACAACTCTCCACATGGAGGCCATGCTAGTTTCCAGAGGACCTTCACATGAATAGCTAACTCCTTCTATTGGCCTCAAATGCTAAAAGATATCCATAAATTTGTTAGCAGATGTGCCGTTTGCCCGGCAGTGAAGCCACTCACGTCTACCCCCCGAGGTTTGTTGCAACCTCTACCTATTCCAGGTAAAATTTGGGAATCTGTATTTATGGTTTTCATAACCCATCTCCCTACTTCAAGTGGGAAGATAGTAATATTTGTGGTGATCAATCGATTATCCAAAATATGCCCATTTCTCTCATTTAAGTGCCCATTTCTCGGCTACAGACCTCGCCGATGTCTTTGTCAAGGAGGTGTGTTGGTTACATAGTTTTTCAATGAAAATTGTCTCGGACTGGGATCCCATTTTTATGAGTCATTTTTAGCAAGAACTTTTTAAATTATAGGGTACCAAACTGTCTACCAGCAACTCCTACCATCCACAAACAAATGCTCAAACCGAGGTCATTAACCATTATTTAGAAGATTATTTACATTGTTTTACGGTTAATAACCCTTCCACGTGGTCATGATGTATTCCCTGGGCCGAATGGAATTGCAATATTGCGTGGCACTCTGCTATAAAAATGAGTCCATTCGAGACCGTGTATGGGAGACCACCTACCTCTCTAGCATATTACACCCAAGGATCCACCCCTATTGTCACTGTGGATGAGTTGTTGACACATCGTTCAAGCCTTTTCGCTACCCTCAAAAATAACCTCCAATGGGCTCAGCTACGCATGCAAAAAATTAGGTCGATGCCCATCAAACCAACAAGACATTTCAAGTGGGTGACCGGGTCTTAGTCAAATTACAACCCTATCGACAAACCACTATAGCACAATGGCAGTTCAACAAATTGACTAAATGTTACTTCGGTCCCTTTTGCATCTTGGAATGAATTGGCCTAGTTGCCTACCGACTAAATCTGCTGGTGTGTTCAAAAATTCATTATGTGTTCCATGTCTTTTTACCTAAAAAATTTCAAGGAGATGCTACAGGCAACCTTGTGGATTTTCCCTAGAAGCATGCGATTCCCAGCCTCTCCCGGTGCTTGCTCAGCTCCTTGGTTTTAGGAAAATTTTACAGCAAGGAAAATTTATTCCCCAATTTCTCATTCGCAGGCAATCCCAATCGGCTGCTAAAGCAACGTGGGAAACAACTACAGAATCTATGCAAGATTTTCCTTCATTCAACATTGAGGATAATGTGCTTTTTGATGAGGATGGCAATGTTACCGGCCTTATCGAGACGGACATTGAGATACCACCAGATAACCAGTTGCCAAGGACTAGCACTCGGAAGACCCAACAACCCCTAAAATTTCGTAATTACATACGTGTTTAAAATACTTGGGCTTATATTTCCTAGCATTTTCTATTCTCCTCATTTTCCAGATTATATTCGGATACTTACTGTTTGTTTACCATTTGGTTTCCCCTCCCCATGCTTTAATTACTATTCAGTTATGTGATTCTGTTACATTTTCATTTATTTACTATTTAGTTACGTTCTTGTTATTTAAATACTACAGTGTATAGGATTATATATGAATAGAGAATATCTTCTTCTGATACTCCTTATCTCTTCCTCTCCCTCTTTGTTATTTTCTTTCTCCCTCTCAAAACTTTCCCTTGTTTGAACTCCTCTTCCCCAATTTTTCCTTCAATTTGCTACATTGCTCACTCAATTTTGCAGGAATCAAGCACGATTGTGAGTAAGCATGCAACAACAGTCCAGAAGTTGGCACCTATAGAGAGAAGAAAAAAAAACAATGCACACAGATGAGAAAAGTGTTGGGATTCAACACCCGGATTTATACACAACCCAGATCCAACGCAGCGAAAAATCCGAACCCCTTCAGTCGCCAGCCAACTAATTTTGTATGGTACAAAGAACAAAAGATTGTACAATATTTTTAACGTGGAAACTCTTCTCAAGCCAAAGGAAAAAAACTACGGATAAACTCCGAACAAGCTTCCACTATGTAAACTTGGTTACAAAAAATTTCGATATAGAGTATCCGCTACATATTTGAGACAGAATAAGAAAAATAACTCTAGAGTAAGGAAATTCTCCTTCGCTCTTATCTCTCTATTTTCTTCTCTCATTCCTCTCACTGGTGGTGCACTCCACTCTCTTTAATTGTACAAGTGTGGCAGCAAGTAGTGAATGCCAAGAGCTCCATTTCATTCTCCGTTGGACTGTTACTATCCTTCCGCTCTCCTTTTCCTTGTGTGTCAGTTTGTCATTTTGTCTGAAGCGCTTGGTGTGCCATTAAAATGATTTTGGCTCCAAATCTCCATCTGCTCCCTTGGCCTATCTTGTAGATGATTTGTCACGCCAACTTTATCTTTTTTTGTGACTTCACTAATTCTCGCGCTTCCCTAGACACGCATATTCTGCAGGTCAACATGCTTTGCTCAAACGACCATATCCTTCACTACCTCATCAACTTGCTCACTTTGCTCGCTCTGCAAGTCAGACGCACACATGCCCTGCAAAACTTACAAACTCTAGAAAGTCACCTACCACTACATCTATAAAAGCACCTTAAAATCCATGGATTTCCACTTCGGAAATCCTCTCCGAAAATCCACTCTAGATTTCCATCGCCAAATGCCACTCTGGCATTTGCACTCCCAAAATCCACTTTAGATTTCCTATCCGCAAATGCACTCCCAAAATCCACTTTAGATTTCCTATCCGCAAGTCAATTACTCTATTCTATTCAAAATTTACAAACTCTCTAGAAATCCACTCCGAAATTTGCCGCTTCGGAAATCCACTCCGAATTTCCTTTTCGGAAATTCAGTCCGGAATTTACAAATCTGAAAATCCACTCCGGATTTCCCACTTCGAGATTTGCCACTCCGGCAAATAGTCATCTCCGAGATTTGCCTTCTCTAGCAAACGGTCTTTTTGGTCATTATTGCAGCCAATTTGTAGCACTCTGAATTTTGATAACTTGTCCGTTTGTTAAGCCACCCACAAGGGAATGACCAAACCTAATAGAAAGAAAAGCTGCAAATCCAGCCCACATTATGGAAATTAAGGTTTTATCCAGCTGAGCTTTCTCCTTTGTTGATTTTTATCAGTCAAGAATTCAATTGCACTTTAAAATCCTCTAGTATTGTTCTGTTCTTTTCTAAGGGCATTTCAAGACTTCCGCACTGCAACCACAAGCCTCTAGTATTGTCTCCCTGCATCTGAACTCATTGCTGTAGCTGTCATTATTTTGAATCCGCTGCAGTTGTAATTATCACTTTCACTTGATTGAAACTAAATTTTCTTCTTTTATGCAGGGTGTTCTTCACTGGGTTGTTGAGCCTTCTCCTGGAGTAGATGCACTTAAAATGGAAGTCAGATTGTTTGACAAATTGTTCTTTTCAGAAGTTAGCAGTTGGTTTTTTATTGATTTCTGTTCCTCTTTTCCTTAGAAGTATATTGACTTTCTTCACTGTCTCGTGATTGTATGAAAATCCCACCCATCTTGGGGATGCTTGGCTGAGTGATCATAATCCACATTCCAAAGTTGTTATACTAGAATCTTATGTTGTGTCTCTTAGATTTTGGGTCAATCCTTTATAAGTCTTATAATTATTGGCATGTCATCCAGTGGTACACTTGATATTATGCAAAAATTTGCTCGAGTAGTGGTATTTTTTAAGTTACACATGATGGGCTTATGAAGGGCACACGATAAACACATATGTTAGCATTAGTAAGATTCCAACACTGATACAAGCTTAAAGGGTGCATTTACATGGTTTGTCCAGAGGGGTTGCACCTAATGTACGCTCGATGGGCGCTCGTGCGCCAACATTGGTATAAAATGTCTTTTAAAGCAAAATTTGATAGCCTTTTCAACACAATGACGCCATGCAAAAAAGAAGGAATGGAGAAAATAGATAAAATAAATATTTTTGATATTTGAGTGAGGTTTAATTTTAGTTTTATTTTTCACCAAATTTGTGTATACTACTCTAATTATGATTCTATGATATATTACCGATTAGTTGCTATTATTCTTATTGTATTCTTATCTTTTTAGTTACAGGATGCGTTGAAAAGGTTGTATTCAACCATCATTTATTCAAGTTGTAATAAAGGACTCTCAAATTTTGAAGGGAATTATATTTGTATCTAGTCTCTATTTTATAATGAATTTATTTAAAATTTATCATATAATTTTTTTCTTGATTTAAAAGGATATTATTATGTAATTTTGTATACTTGATTATATATGTTTCTTATGCCAAAAGTTTTAGTAGTTGCCGATTGATAGAAGATTCGGATTTATTTTTACTTAGTTGTGTGTGTGTTTTCATTGAATCCCAATGATACGCTCAATCTAAAATGTCTCAGTGACAGGTTTCCAATTTAAAAGGTTGGGTATATTGTTCGACCCCCTTTTTAAAAGGATGATTAAATTCATACCCCTAAACAATGAACCCAGAACTTGCCAATTCGAATTGACTCAGTTGAAACCCGGTTCATCTGTCATAACGACCAACATGCTCTAATTTATTACAAAATCAACTTTCACAAGGGAAAATCACAATGATATCAAAATGTCCTCCTCAAAAGGGCAATTGTTGGAATTCTTCATGTGTATACCTTAAGGAACTATATATATATATATATGTAATTTTCATTTACAAAACTGATTGATTTTAAATTGTATTTTTAGGGCTAATGAACAAATGAAACAAACTTCCTATCAATAGCATGATTTTTCTTTTTTAATTTTCTTATCTTGTTATTTTATTATTTTAATATAGTAATATATATTAATATTTTAATATTTTTTGGACTCATGGGATAAATCTCACTTGTCCTATGTATATATTCTAATTAAAATATTCATACTCGAGATATGCATGAGACGTGTATGAATGCCATTTACACAGATTATGTATACTTGATGTGTGTTTAAGAGGTATATGTGCATTAAGATATAAATCTCTTTTTAAAGTTTCTTAGCCTAAAGTGCCTTTATGGTACATGTACACTGGAATGTTATTTTTTAAATAATTACATATTTTTAACTTAATTTTTAATATTTTTTTATAAAATACATTCCTTTCAAATACTTATGAGACACAAAAACACAAGACAAAATAGTTATATCTCTAAAAGCTTTTTTTGATATATATAAATAGTCTCATTTAAAAAAAAAAAACCATTTCTTTGTTCTTGAGATTTATTTTTAAGATTTTCTCATTCCACATTTTTTCATTTATATCCATTATTTTATATACTTATTCTAACTTGTAAGCCTTTATCAAAATATTGATGGCATGAATATTGGGATCCAATAATGTGTAAAAATTTTATAACATATGAAGTAAAATTAACAAGAAAATCAGAATGTATTCGATTCCTCTGTTAAAAGCAAATTCAAAAATTTTTTTAATGGGGGTTATGAGTCGAGAATAAATTAACTAAAGTTTAATTTATTTGTACCATCCCAAATTATAAATTAATTTTCTTAATACATTATTTTTATTAACTGTAAAAATTTAAAAGATTTTACTCAATAACTATTAGTTATTAATATTTTTTATCACTAAAATTTGAATATTAATATATATATATATATATATATATATATATATTAGTGCAGCCTTTAACTATACACATTGTTATAATTTATATCTAAATCTCATTATATTTTACATATATTATATATTATTATAAATTTTGCTTTCACAATTTTAAAAGGGGTCTAAACATTAAAAATTAGAAACCTTCTAATCTTTTTTAAAACCCATGAGTCCCATCTTATTTAAGAAAAATAAAAATAAATAAATAAATAAATAAAATTTAAGAGAAAGACATGGGCAAAGATGGAAGAGACGAAACTCGGGGATTTTTTTCCGAGAGTCTTAATTAATACTAAAAAAATTTAATATAACAAAAAATTAATATCCAGAAAATAAACATTGTAAAAAATTAAAATATTAATATATTTAAAAATATTAAAATAAAAAAAAAAAAAAATATATATCCTAAATAATAATAAGTTTTAAAATAACCCAATTTGAAAAATTGTTTTAAAAAAAGAAATGAGGAAAACAAAAATCCGCAGCGGGGGAATGGCATGCGAGGAGCGAAGGTTTGAACGTCAGTTGGAGTTGAAACCCTACGAAGAAAACTGGTAGATGCACTCTCGAACTTCCGAATTTGAATGATACAGCGTGCTTGCCGAATCCCGTTCCTTCACGACTTCTTCCAAGGCCACATTTTTTATAGGGGAAAAGAACTCGTGATTCGTGCTTGGCAGAAGCCGCCGAACATCGGCCGCTATTTAATAATAATCTTTTTCTATGCTTCTCAGATTGTCCTAAGGAACTCCAAGGAACCGAGATTACCGGTGCAGAAGAACCGAGATCTGCGAGGATCGAAGGAAATGGATGAGATTAACAGTAATAAGAAGGTAATGGTAGCAATCGACGACAGTGAGAGCAGCCACGGTGCGCTCGAATGGGCCCTTCAAAATCTCCACCAGAAGATCACTTCTTCTGGGCTTCTTCTCTTTCACGCTATTTCCATTGACTACGGCGGAATTTATGCCGGGACTTACGGCGGAGCTCGTACGTTCTCTCTCTCTCTGCACTGTTCTGAGTTGTTAGCATCCTGTTCAAGCTCAAATTTTTTGATGTTAGGAGGAAATTGGGATTTTTATTTGTTGTCGACATGCGAGTAGATCTGTTTCTAGGCTAGTATTAGAAAACCCTAATTTTCTCTATCTTAATTAGTTGCTCGCTGCTCAGTTAGGTTAGGTCCAAGGATTATCCTTGATTGCTGCAGCCCAGATGCTTAATCATTTCTGGAGGTTGTACGCTTGAATCATTTTTTCCTGCCAAGAATTTATAGCTAGAAAAGTCTAAGTTCCTTGACGTTGGAATTGTCAATGTTTCTGTCTCTGCAGCTGCAGAACTGCTAACATCAATTCAAGAGAATCGAAAAAAACTTGCAAATGCCCTCCTGGGGAAAGCCAAGGATATTTGTGCAAACCACGGGGTATGAACTCATCGCTTGTTGCTTCATCCTCAAATGCATGCCGTTGTTTATTCTCAATAATGCATCAATCTTGTAGAGCAGTAACCAATAGGGACAGCTGCAAAGAAAAAAAAAACCTTAAGCTATCACAGAGTGACCATAAAATTTATACATTATCAAGGGAACACTAATAATCTGTGGCCTTCTATGTGAGGCCACTTGCGCATGTAGTATAGACAAGAATAATTATGAAGTCACTTGGGGTTTGGGAGAATTAACATTCGTACAGGACCTCACTCCAAAGAACAAGCGTCTGCTACATTTTTGACAGCCAGTCCTTTTGAAAGCACCATTCTTTTCTTCCTCTACCTTCCTGTCGATGTTGGCAGTGGCAAGGTGGCTTTAGGGTCTCGTTTGATATGTGGGAATGCAAGGACTTGGAATAAAAGGATATTCATGTGCATTACCATACGCACTTGGTGGAACTTATGTTTACTCATTGATAAAATTTAGGTACTAAAATTTAAACCTCATATATTTCCTCATTTTTGGGTCCATTGTGGAGGTGCATGTACCAATAAAGGAATGAGAATGAAAGTGCAGAAGCATATTAAACCATCATTGACTACTCACTGAACCATTTTGTTTGCATTTATCTATTGTTCCTTTTTTTACACCTTATTCCCGCTCCTTGCATTTCTCTAAATCAAATGGCCCTTATGAAATAGCTTTCAAATCTGCTAAGAACAGAAGGCACAGAGTAGGGGTTGATCATTGAATGATTCTATTTGCATTTAACTATTGTTCCTGATTTTACACCTTATTCCTGGTCCATGCATTTCCCTAAATTGAATGGCCATTAGAAAATGGCTCAGGGAAGCTCAAAAGAGAAGGCACAGAATAAGGGTTAATTACCTCAGTTTGTTTCTGTCCTTTGTGTACCTTACAGCTGTAGCTTCCTGTCTCGCAAATAAGTGAAAGATGTAACTTTCTGCTTTATCTTAATGAAATGGATTGCAAATGTATCTGTACAATGGAAAGTCGAGAACATCTAAGCAGGAACAGCAATTAAAAAAGGAAAATGAAGATGGAAAAGGAAACTGTTTACCTAAAGCAGCTATAAGATGAGAAAATCATTTATCTCTTTATTTCGTTCTTCCTTAAACCTGATCTTGCACCTCATTTCCAACAGAAACATATATTGCATGTTCTTCTACCTGTTCAACATGGGAACATGATGTTAAAATGACAAAATACTGAGAAGACTGCATAACAACTGATTTAGTGGAATAATTTTGATGGTTGTACCTCTTGTTGTTGTGCCTTGTACTGAAGCACCAGTGTCATGGAACCAGCCTCGTGATACTTTCTAATGGTCATTGCTTCCTTGTTACAGATAGTTGCAGAGACAGTTTCTATAATTGGTGAACCAAAAGAATCCATATGTGATGCGGTGGAAAAAATGCATATCGAATTACTTGTTGTTGGCAGCCATGGTCGGAAAGGTCTTCCGAGGTTAGTCACAAAGTGTCTAGAATAGTTGTTGCTCCTTTTCTAACACATGTAACAGCATCAGTCATATAATCTCAAATTTCATGCAGCTACGAAGCAATCTTTTGAATGATGCCTATTCATGGGATTTTCCACTTTCCTCTCAATGACAACATATCCAATGCTTGGTTGCTTATTGATCTTTTTTCCTCGTGTGTCTAGCTGTTGGAAATTGTGGATCATTATTGAGGAAGTCGCACCAAATCACCTACATGCACATGTGTAGGGCTTAGACACAGGTAGGACACCATCTTAATCCAAATGACTAAGTTGTTGGATTATGGCCAATATATATTTATAAGCCACTACTTTTGTATGGGATCTTTTCCAACTCAGATGTATCCATATTGGAGTCTATCTATATCAAACACCCCCCTTGAAAGCAAATTTCACAGCACTTGAGCTATCAACTTTACCATCCATGGGTAACTGTTCAAGGGTTTGCCGTGCTTATGAGAGAAGGCAAACCTTGTAGCATCTCATTCATGGGTGTTATCATACATGGGCTAGTTATTTATGGATTTTGGTTGTGCTTACAAGGAAAAAGACAAACTTAGAAGCACTCATTCATCGACTTTACAATCCATGGGCATTATGAATGTGTAAGGGCAGCTGATGACATACACTGTGACGACCCAAACCCAAAATATCAAATATAGCTCGGATCAATCACGCGGAAACCTCAAAATTTAAAATCATCCATAATATTCCATAATAACAACACAATCAAATTAAAATACTATCAAATTTATCAATACATTATATAATCATCCCGAAATAACAACTGTTAAGAATCACGGGTCGCTGCCCAAATAAAAATTACTCAATTTCTATCCACAAATTGTTTTACCTGAAAGTCCTGCAGTAAAAGTAGGATCCCCACGGTCTGTACTATGCAATCAACTAAATCTGGAGCCAAGAAAATACAAGGGTGAGCCAAAGCCCAGCAAGTGATAATAATAAAAAACGGTATACAACAATAACAATCTCGGATATTAAACTATCAAGATCGCAATATAAATCTAGCCATCCACCATATCCGAGCAAATTACAACACGTCGTAAATACGACTCTAGGCAAAATAGGTCCCACGAGACCTGCACATCCAAAAATAGCAAGAGTGCCAATAAACAACGGTAATCCCCTGGATTTCGACATCAACGATGATTGGGGATTTTCCCGGTCCATATGTCAGCGTGAACGACCTGAACATCAATATCGATGAACAACATAGATTCCACCAATATCTGAATAACGTAAAATCTGATCAATGGATTCTACAAAATATAACTCATGGATTCAACCGAATCCCAAACTCACGAGATAACAACAATGATGAAACATTACAATAAATCTCATTGGACCTTATTCTACCATAGTGACCCAAAGGCCGCGTATTTACGCCCCCGACTGCTGGGTAAGTGGAACGAGGTTATCCATGGTATCCAACTACCCCTACAGTCCTCCCGGAGACCGCACCAGAATGCCGATACCACCTCCGATACCCTCGCCAATGATATCCCGATATCATCATCTACGATAATTCACTAGGTTATAAGCATCCCTCTTGACTCATCATGCGAGATAACAAGAATTTGATTATCACCAAATTGATGTCACAATCGCATGAGATAACAAGAATCTCCTTGGATCTTATTCTGCCACCGTGAACCAAAGGCCGTGTATTTACGCCCCCAACGGCTGGGTAAGTACAACGAGGTTATCCATAGTATCCAACTACCCCTACAGTCCTCCCAAAGGCTGTACCCGTAGCATGCCGATACAATCCGTGATACCCCTCGCCAAATGATATCCCTGATATCATCTCCTACGATGGTCACATGGCTATAAGTATCCCGCCGAACTAGGCAATATACCTCAACACCACCAGGACACGGAAATCATTATCGGATAAGCGTAGACCACATTAAAGTACCAAAGCCTCCCATTCGACCAGATACTTCAATGTTTTCACACACTCTCCTCAACCTTGACCGTAAGAAGCCAACACATACTCACACACCGAGTATAACGCAAAGAGGATTTTGCACCATCAATAATAAGAACGTCGTTCGGTGCTGATCAGACCGTACTCACACAATCAAATCCAACACAAAGGAATATATCTCAGGACGTTCAAAGGGAATACATTGATCGAGATATGATCAGCTCAATTACTTCACTATTTCTCCATTTTATTCCAGAACGATGCCTACGATTAAGGCTAACAATATAATTATCACTTATTGACAACCCAAATTAAAGCAACTAACTCTCACACAAACCGGATGCCCAAACATAAATATTTATTCACGGTCACATTACCGGTTCTTGCACACACAACCCATTTTCACACATTTTATTAAAATCCATTTTCGACATACATTCCTACTCAATATATATATATATATATACAGACAATAATCTACACCCATATATATTTATACATATATATGCACACATGCTGCCATCCACCAACTCCACTTCACACGCACACCCACACTCCAACAAAATTGACCCAGCCTACGGCCCACAGCACTCACGCACCCATGCTTTCATGCAGCAGCTTTTGCTGCCCACGCACACAGCTTACGCAGAGCAGCTGCAATCACACACACACAAACAATACACACCCACATACTGCCACCACTCCACACACATACCCATGGAAGAGATCTGCCAGCACTCACACACGCAACCTACCGGCACCCACACAAACGATACACTCCCATGGCAGTAGCAGCAGCAGATCCAAATATTTAAATTCGGCCAAAAATAGGATAAATCCCAACTTTCATATTTTGAGAGTGACCCAAATAAATTTCATAGCAAACAAATACGATTTATTAGACCCCAATTTCATCCTAAACCCCTCAAAGCAACCCCAATTCTCCGATTCCAGAGTCGATGCCCTGATTTGCCACAAATTTCAATTAACCAAAATTTCTCACAAATCAAAGCATAAAAACTAAAATTCAATCATCATTATTTAACAGGTGATTTATACATTCTAGATATTAATTGTTCGGAGCCCAGAATCATATGGATTCTTTGGAAATTTCCGGTCGGCCAAATACTCTGTTTTTCCAAATTTCTACACCACCGGCCAATTTCTACCAAATTCTTCCAATTTCATCCACATACAACTAAATCACACCCAATCTCAACATACAGATAGAGAATCAATTATAACAGGAAGAAGGAAGACACGGATTCAAATCAATGAACTCAAATCACTTGCAAACGGGGAAGAACGATATTCATAAAGGATTCACTTGCAAATTGAGTAGAATGACAGAGAGGGTTCACTTGCTGATTTCACGGTTCGAACACGGCTTGTTCGCTTCACTACGGCTCCGGTTTCGGCTTCAGATTTGGGAAATCGGCTTCATGGAACAAGGCACGGCAGCGACAATTTGGCAACGGCAAACGGCGGTGTGACGATAATCACGGCGACGGCGACTCTTCTTCCTAATTGGTCGACGATGGCGGCGCGAGTGCGATGGTAACGGCGATGAACAAATGCGACGGCAATGAGCAAGCGGCAACGGCGACGGCAAAGACAAATTAGGGTAATCCATCTCCCGACTTCCTTGCCCACCCTTTCTTTATATAGCGAATGGCCTCAACTTCTTTACTCCATCCTTGCTGCAACCCTCGCACGCCGTTTCCCCCTTTTTCTCCTCTTTCCTTCTTCTCCTTCATCTTCGTTCGTCTCTCTCTCTCTCTCTCTTCACTTATTCTCATTATTATTATTATTATTATTATTATTATTATAAAACATATATATATAAATATATTATAATTATTGTTATTTGTTATAATATATATTATTATAATTTATATAATTATTATTTAATATCTTTTATTATTTTATTCAATTTATTATTATTAAATTTCTAATTAATATTTTATAATAATTTATTATAATTGTTATTTATTACTAATTGTTATTAATATTTATTAGAATATATTTTACTCCCATTTATTATTATTATCATTTATTATTAATTATTTCATACTTATTATAATTTATAATGTTTATTAATATTAATATTTTGAATCATTCGTTACTATATTAATTCTATTACTATATAATTCGGAGTCAAACTATCGGGGTGTTACATACACAGTTGAGCCATTGGCTTCTATACCCCTTGTTAGGAAATGGGTGACCAGGGAGTCACAAAACACCTACATGCACGCTTGCGCTTAATCACATGTTGTACTCTATCTTAACCCAAAAGACTAAGCTCTTGGGTTATAGATTAGCCCATATTTATAAGCCACTACAAGTTTTAAGTTTTTATATGAGATTTTTCCTACTCACATATCTTTTCTACACTAATCAATGTCTAGTCATCTTTTTATCTAAAAATATTTATTTAATGCGTGGTGTAGCAACTTTATTGAGCTGAATTCTGGCTTATTATTGGAGGGATAAATGACAAGATTGCTATGTTGTGATCTGAAACGTACGGGTTTAAACAACATAAACAATCTCTCTCTCTCTCTATCTCTCTTGGTTACAAGAAACAATCTCTCTACAACATTTAGCCTCGTCAAACCACAAAATGTAGGAGCCTCTTAAATTGGTAATTCTTCTTCTTTTTATTTTTTAGGAAGGGGGATAAGTCAGCTGTTTGTTAGAATATTTGACAAAATGCTAATGGATTTTGACGGTGCTTGGAGAAATAATACTCACAAACAAAATTTTGAAGCGGGCCAGACTGGACACCATAAGCCATTATGCTGGTACTAGAACATACAAACATGTCCTTGCTGATAGTTGTGGAATAATTTATTTTTTTTCTGACTGTCTTTATTATAGAGGCTATCTAGATTGGATGATTTGGCGGGCATGGATGGCTATCATCTTCAATTCTTCTTGCTGTTGAGCGTGAAATTCTTTTCTTGTACGACAATTTTGTATTGACTGGACAGACAAAAATCCTCTTGGGATGGACCTTAAATAGTAATAAATGTTGCATCCTTGATAAGTTGCTCTAGGGATTCCTATTTTCTTCGTGTATCATAGCTTGATCTATTAAGTTGATGAGCTCTTGACATCTTGGTCTGCTTTCTCAGTGCATGTTTTTTTCACTAAAGTTTCAAATGATGTTTAACGTGCAAACTTCTGTGGAATTTTTCCTTTCCAAACTTCTAATCTTGCTTCAAAAGCATAACAAATTGATTCTTACTCTCGTGTGCGTGTGAGAAGTGAGAACTTAAACTGCAGCTACGGATGGGCTCTTTTTTGTGTTTTTCCCCCTTATTTTTTCTTCTTTCTTTATTGCAGAGCTTTCCTGGGAAGTGTGAGCAATTACTGTGTTCACCATGCAAAGTGCCCTGTTCTCGTTGTGAGGAAAGCAGCCTGAAAGAATCAGCTGGTGCCAGTTTGATTGTTCATGATTCCATGTACCCCCATATTTGGAGGAGATCAATAAAGTTTCTTCAAGCAATGTGATTTTGTATAAAAGACAAGGTTGAATGGTATTTACCAGTGTGCATATGCTATAAAAATGTTGGATGTCTTGAGTTTGTGGAAGGAACATGCAGTTTGTCTATACTAAATAATCAAAATTTGTACCTTTATGTAGTTTTTGGCTAGATAGTACTTTGCGCTAGTATTTTCTGCATTGTATTCGCATTTGGCCTCGCCACGCTCTGGAACCCACATGGAAACCGACAAAAGCACCTCACCTCACTGATAAAGTAGTTGGAGCTAAGTATGATAGTGCGATCTAGTTTCATATTTTAAGAGTGGTATGATACCTTATTTGATTAGTCCACTCGATACTGACCTGCTTACTAGTACCAAATAAGATATTTTTAAGAAATCATATTTTTCTTGCATTTGAATAATTGATCATTTTCAATGCAAGCAAATTCCTATATTCTACATCTACAATGAAGGGGAAGAGACGCAAAAGCTGAGCATAAATAGACTAATTTGTTGGGCAATTTGCTAAGTGGTTCTTGTGGACGAAAAGACATTTCGTTCTTATGTATTCTAATTCAATGACTTAGATCGCAGTTTGAACATGATCAATATGCGTTCGATATTACCTTAGCAGTTTCAATCTTCCTTGACCTTTTTTTATTGGATATAATAGAAAATAATTTGATTATAATTTTGTTTCCATACATTTTGTTGGCTGTAATTGGCTATTGTATTTGAAATAATAGGAAACAATTATCCAATGATATCCATTCAAGCACTTGCCTGGTGTAGTATCCAACTCCTCTGACTCTCCACGTGAAACATTTTTCCATATTTGTATATGTAAAAGAATCAAAACAGTTACAAAGGAAAGAGCTCGGTGCTCGAAATTATTACTATGTGGAATCTAAGAATTAAACTATTTTGGATCTATTTATACGGCCTTATCTTATATTAGGCAATAAACGGTTTTTGTAACTAAAATTCATAATCACAAGGTCACACGGTGACAACTCAATCATTGGATCAAGATCTCACTTTACTGAAAACAGTAATGTATTGGCTATAATTGGTATCAAATGCTAATTAATTGGCATGATTCAAATGTAGAAGTGATTTTACATTGTCTTGTGCATTCCATCTGAATGCAATGAACCAGAAGTTTTCTGAATCATATTGCCGTTTTTAGGCACTGCGCAGGAAAAGAATGTTCATAGCCGGATTTTGAAATAGCCCGTGTCATAGTGTCGGTTAGGTTAGTCTCCTCTTAGCAGATCAATGGATTTATATGCAGCAAATGAATGGATAGATGTGTTTCCTTATTATTGGACGGACTGGATGGATTGCTCAGCAAAAATGCTACTTCTCACACGTTATAAATAGGGGGTCCCTGCAGGGCTGATGCTGCGGTGATAGTTGAAAGAGGCTAAGATTAGTCAGTCAGTGAATTCCCAGGGAAGTGTAGGAGATGTCCTGAATTTCTATGATTTTCTGGTAATTCACTGATTTGATTAATAGTTGCCCCTGATTGTTTTCCTTTGAGAATTCTGATGGAAAGGAACAAAGATGCGGATTAGTCGGTTAATGGGCCGCCAAAGAGCTAGGCTTGCGGTCGCTTAGTTTTTTCGTAGGCTGTTCATCCGATTAATGCTAGTCTTTGACACGATGAGCATAGACTTGTACCAGATTTTTTAGCACTTAACTTTCATTTTGGGGTAAGTTCTGAAATTCGAATCATTCTATCTTCTCATTTCTTTCCATAGGATCCTGAGTTCTAGTTTGTAATTCAGTTGGCTGGCTGGGTGCTGTGACATGCCCGTTTTCAGAGCTTGCATGCATCTCATGGTGCTTTCCTCCCTGTTGATGCTTTCAATCAGGCATGGAAGTCCCACTGCAAAGCTAACCTTTGACCTGACGGTCACGGGTTTAAATTTTTGAGACTACCTTTTACATAATATACGTAAGGTCATAGGCTATCCAGCTCTTCCTTAAATCTCACACAATAAAAATTTTGAACACCTTAATATTCCTTTTTATTGATATGTTCAAGTCATTTCTTAAATATATTAAAACTCTAAATATATAAAAAAGTTACCATACAAACTTAGGTAATATAAGGAGTTACTATAACTATAGTCAATGAAAAAGTGGTACCCATTTTAAAAAAACTACCAAGACATTTTTAAATGATGATATCCTATCAGTACATAATTAAAAAGCTACATGAACTGAAGGGAATTCTCCAGTGAGTTACAGGGCGTCGAACTTGAAGAGAAAAGACGAATAGTCTAATGTTTTGTAATGGATATAAAGGCAATCACGCATTTGATTTTTGATCAGTTTCTGCACCTGATTTCACTTTGCCATAGAAATAAGCAGAGTGGGAAGTTAAAGATGGGAAGTTTAAGTTACCGATCGGACGAGATTTCTGGAACGCGCTCTCCTGCAGCTTCTTCATGCCTCACTCGTATCTGCACGATTACATGTAGATGATCTTTACTTAAAAGAGTTACAGACACTTTCTGATCTATATGGTGTTGATTGTATATATGTGTGAATAGTAACTATGCGCCAGGAAATGTACCTATCAAACATTTTTGCAGATGCAGTTTTGTTCTTCCGTTGTCCCATTCTAGATCTTCAAACCACTTTCTGTCTGCCCTAATCTGGTTGACTCTCAGCAAGCTCTGGGGCTCGAAGGGGAGCTTCTTCAAACCAGGACATGCGATCACCGCAAGTTGTTCTAACGAGGGACAATCAAGAAGGATTCCGGTTTCGGTAAGACTTGTCAAGTTCTTTAAGTGAATTAGATGTAGGCTTCGTAATCGAGGGAAAAGAGTCTTGGTGCCTTCAAAACCAAGGGAGGCTGCCTCCGTGTTGATTGAATTCGTATTCCATGACATCAGACCTGCCTGAATCTCATCAAAGGGTTTGGATATTAATGTCTTCATACTCACACAATTTGATACTTCTAAACTCTCCAAATGCTTGAGCGCCTCAGCAAGGGCTGAGGAGAAGAGACTCTTTAATTGCATGCAGTATTTGACCTTGACATCTATCAGACTCTCAAAGCATACTGATGGGGCGACTCCCTTCCATATAGTCTTGAGGCTGGGCAGATCCTGGAGATACATTGTTGTTAATCTAGGAAGGACATCCTTTGCAGGATCAGAACCAGTGGAAACGAATATCTCACCCAAGTTAGAACAATTCAAAAAACTGAGTTCTCTCAAATGGCCAATTCTATCTAACATTGTGGACGAAAACCCATTTCGAAGTCCACATCTTTGGATGTGAAGAGACTTCACAGACATCAAACTCCCTGCCTGTAATTGTTCGAGGCTCCATAGCTCCTTCCACTGTGACAAGAACAGTTCCTCTGTTGCTTCGACCAACCTCTTAGCCCAATCTGCGACAGGCTTATGTACTACTGTGTCTTGATCTGGTATGTTGAATGACATGATTCTTGTTCTGGTTGTATGCTGCCAGCTGAGGCCGTCCCCTATATGTATGTGAAACTTCTTCAAGTTTCTCCATCTGCTAGTGATATCTTCGGTCAAACAATTGCATTTGCTTATATGAATGTATAAGCTATTAATGCGCTCTAGATACAAAACCTCTGCCAGAGTAGCCCTTCCCTCGCTCTGTGATTCTTGGACCTCCCACATACTGTAGCTCTGCCACATATACAGTTCCTCCAATCGAGATAGTCGTGATATCACTTTAGATGGAATTATTCCGATCTGAGATCCTGTCAGGTCTAACAACCTCAGATTAGTTAACTGCCCTAGTTGTTCAGGAAACAATGCAAAGGAGGATCTCCGTAAGCTAAGAATTTCTAGTGACTTGAGCTCTCCTAGAGCCGATATATCTCTTATATGATTATTCTCTATATTCAGCGCCTTCAGATTTGTTAGGCAGGAGATTGATTTAGGTATTGCCTCAACATAAGGAATATGGCTGAGATCTAGAACTTGGAGTGCTGTCATTCCAGCAAAGAAGTCATCCGGAATAACCCTCAGTTTTCTGTTGTTCTGCAGCAGCAGCAGTACGAGCTCAGGGTAATCTGCTTCACTGGGGAGCGATCTGAATTCGTTATCAATCAGTGACATCCTCATGACATACTTCTTTTTTGGCCACTCCTCCAATCCTGTGCTGGCTTTCACCATGAAGCTGTAATCATTGCTTGTGGCAATTGAAATGGCCAGATCGCGAAACACATCATGCATTTTTATGCACCCTTCTTTGCTACTCTGCAGTATTAGGCAAGAAGCTTTAAGATTACTGATAATAGAACGCATCCTGCTTCTTGCTTCATCCACCGTTTCCATGTCGGGAAAGAGGCCCTCACCAATACTGTATCTCACCAGATCTTCAATCTGAACATCATAATCTTCGGGATACATTGAACAGTACAGGAAGCATAATTTCTCCTCTTCACTTTGAGCTTGATCGAAGCTCAGTTGTAGGCAAGAGAACACCTTTTCATGCATTCCTTTAATGTTTACTGGTATGGATAGCCGTAATGCCTTTGCTGCGTCAAGCCATATGCTTAGCTCTTTGTTCTTGAGGACCCTACCAAGCGTTACAAGTGCAATCGGTAGACCGCCACATTCTTTAGCAACCTGTTTTGCGACATCTTGAAGATCAGGGGAATCAACGACGTTTCCTGAAACCTTCTTGAAAAGATCCCATGAATCCTGTTCCGACAAGACTTGGACCATTATATTAGTGTCGCAATCCATCTCGCTGCATACGTCTAAGCTCCTTGTTGTTATGGCAATTTTGCAGCCGTTGTGATCCTCAACAGAAGGAATGCCTACAAGCGCCAACTCCAACCTTTCCCACACGTCATCCAGAATTAACAGCACCCGTCTCTCTTGTTTCAGCCTTGCTGCTAGCCTCAGTGCTCTGATCGACGCACTTTCTTCTATTAACCGTAAGCCTAAACCTTCTGCTATCTCACTCTGGATTTTGTGCTGATTGGGATTCTGAGACACCGTAGCTATAACAACTTCATCAAAGATTCTGCGGCCCTTTGCTTGCTTTGCAAGTTCTTTCATCAGTGATGTCTTCCCCACTCCACCCATTCCATAAACCCCTATTATCCTGTTCTCGTCGCGATTCAAAGCTGCCAGGATTTCCATCATAGCTGATTTTGTGGACTCGAAGGCCTTGAAATCGCTTGTAGGCATCATTTCTATGCTTGGCACGGGTCCTGGTCTAGAAACTGAAATGGACTTCGCATCCCTTTGCAGCTCAAGCACAAGTTTCACCATCTTTGCAGCTGTTTTCCCTAGCATATATCTGGTGCTCAAATTTGGGTGGCAGGGATCGGAACACTTATTTTTCCCTTCACCGAGATGACTATCCAGCATCTGCAGATCCAACTCGACTCCATCTACCTTGGTCAGCCAGTGTATACAATCGTCGTTAATCGCTTCCCCTCTGCGGCGAGCCTCATCTACATCTCGCTTAATGGAGTCCCTCATCCTCATCAGTTCAGCCGTTTGAGTTTTAAGGTCATCGACATTGCCCTGGTAATTCAGGATATAGCCAATTCGGATTTGCAAGGGAACAAACAAACATTTTGCTACCTCAACTACAGGGGAGATCAAGATGCCTAAAACTGCTGTTGCCATGATAATAATGCAACAAGAAGTTCAAGGACAGAAATTTCGTGTGATTATAGTGATTATGTACCCGAGTCTTCAATTTCAGAGAAGCTGACTTCTCTTTTCCTGATTGCAGCTGGCCCTCTTTTTCCCTCGATTGGCTTTGGAAATGAAGATGGTGAGTGGCTAGGAGAAATGGTATGTCTGGGTCAAGGTCAACGGAATGCTGTGTACTGCTTCCTTGAATATTTTTAGCCTTTTCTAGAAGTGGTAATGCTATCTGAGTCTCTAAAATATTTAAATCAAATTATATATAATAATATATTAAATATAAACATATGTTATATTTTATATGGCACATCTAAGTGTCCGAATTGACTATTTATACTAATTAAATGATGATAGGTCTAGTAATACGATGGGTGGGCCCAACCCCAGGCCCAATCATCATTGTAATAAGAGGTCTAGCAGGTAACGGACGAAGTCTCATGAAAAGATTGATTTGGACCAATCCAAACGTTGCTGCAACAACCAATATAAGGCCCAAGAGGCAATGGGCCGAAGAGACGCGAAAGTTAATGACCAAAACAGCGACGCAATCAGATGAACTGATCCGAAAGGATCTTGGCCCGATAACCAGTAAAGAAATCAAAGCATATGCTTGCGGTGATCAGAGCACGCATATGCTCTGCACCATCTGAAGCCTTCTGACAATAGGGTCGGGGAGGGGATCACTCGCCTCCACACCGAAATAAGGTGACGCCTGAAAAAGGCGGCTCCCATCAATCCACAATGGCCAGCGAACTTAGAAACGAACCTATTGTGAACCTTGGCGCCAAATTTATAACATCCCAAATAATTTTAATTTTTTATTTAATTGGGATAATTATTTTTAGTAATTTTAGACATAAAATTTTATAATTCAAGTTGAAAATATAAATTTAAAGTATATAGACCGTTGAATTATATTTAGATATTTGGACCTAATAAATTAAAATATTTGGATCAATAGATTTAGGAATAAACGTGAGGCCACTTAATTAAATTTAGAGTGATTAATGGAATTAATTTATAAATAAATAAAAATAATAAAATAATAATAATAATAATAATAATAATAATAATAATAATAATAATAATAATAAACAGGGAAGGAAATAAGGGAAAAGAAAGAAAGAAAAGAAAAGGGAAGGAAGAAGAAAGAAATGAAGGAAAGGAAAGAAAAAAGGAAGGAAAAGAAAAAGAGAGAAAGGAAAAAAAAGGAAAAAGAAGGAAAGAAAAGAAAAGGAAAAGAGAAGAAAGGAGGAGAAAGGAAAGGAAGAGAGGGAAGAAGGAAGAAGAGAAGGAGGAAAGGGAGGAGAGAGAGGAAGACGGTGAAACTCTAGACGCGGATCTAGCAACGCCTAAAATGAAAATTGAGTACAACCCTAATCGGATCCCTTCATTATTTAAGGAAGACATTGGTGTTAAGAAAGGGGAAAGGAGCCGCTGTCTAAAGTCATAGTCATCGTCACCGCGTTGGGCTCGGTGTGCCATCAATGTTTGCCATTAGTGGCCGTTGTCACTGTGTTGCCATCGTTAGCCTATGCCATTGCAACCGTGGCAAGCCTTGGCCACCGTTAAACCCTCACCGCCGTCTCTATTCAATCAGGCAAGTAATCTTCCTAATTGTTGCAAGTAAAATTCCTATCTTTGCAAGCAAATCCCCCCATTCTCTTAATTGATGGTTATTTTCTTGTTGTATGCTTGGATTGTGTGGAATTCGGTTGTATTCCCTCAAAAATCAAAACTTGGGAAAATAGAGGCGGTGAGAAATGATGGCAAAATTTAAGGGTTTACGATGATTTGGGACTCGATAATTAATGGACTTATACTGTTAAACTCTTATATTTACAAGTTTGAAGGATGAAGCCTTGATTTTTCCTTGTTTATTATGCGAACCGATTTTGTTGAGGAAAGCAGAGCACGATACCCTGTTTAGGGACCTTGGGGTAAGCAGTGATTTAAGGGTGGTTGTAACCGTATAAATTGATGGCTCAAGGTTAAGATGTATACTCCACATTCCGTTAATAATGTATAGCAGGTCAAGTCTCTGTTTTTCTTTCGTTTCACCAACGACTTGTGTAGCCATGTTTGTGTGCTGGCTCGCTACGTGAGTGTGCGTGTATTGTGGCGTGTAGGTGGTTGGCCAGTACAGCGATAGTGAGAGAGGGAGCCGTGTAGTGCGCCGGGCGGTGAGAAGGCAGTGAGGAGTTGGTGCTGTTGCAATTGCCGATAATGAACGGGCAGTAAGGAGTTGGTACTACTGCTATGTGCCGCATTCGAGTGTAAGTGTGTGTGCTGTGCACAGTGGGCGTGTGTATTTTCGTGTGAGTGTTGGGTGTATATGTGTATATATATATATATATATGTATGTAGATATGTAAATATATACATATATATGTATATATGTATATAGATGGGATGACGTATTTGTTTTATGTATATTGATATACATTTGTGATGGTATATATTCATATTGATGGATATTGATAGTAGAAAATATTTACATGGAATTAGGCAAGTATATATATATATATACACTTATACTTAGATATAATGAAAAATATATATAATTATATATGAGGTGGTATATAATTATATTGATATATATGGATGATAGGAAATATTTATGTGAAATTATACATGTGCGTTGGTATACCCAAAATGCTAATAATCGGTTATGTGATTGCTTTGTACCTCATTGATGAAATCCGATGAAATTATTCTTCGTGTTAACCTTGGTGGTGTGAGTATATTTATTGGCACTCCATGACTAAGTTGAGGAGAGAGTATAAAAACACTAAAATGTCGAGTCGAATGGGAGGCTATGGAACCTTAGTGTAATCTATACCTTTTCAATACTGACTCCATATTCCGGAGGATGCAGTCGTTAATATTGAGAAGGGATGCTTATAACCTAGTGACCATCGTAGATGATGATATCTAAGATATAATTGGTGAGGGGAATCGGAGGTGGTATCGACATGTTACGGGTACAGCCTTTGAGAAGACTATAGGGGTAGTTGGATACCATGGATAACCTCATTATATTACCCAACCATTGGGGGCGTAAATACGTGGCATTTGGTTCACTATGGTACAATAAGATCCATGAGGACTTCTATCATTCATACAATTGTGACCTCGTATTGAGTTGATGATCGGATTCGATGGAATCCATGTTGCTTCTTGATGTCCAATTGTTCATATAACTTTTGAGTCGTAGATACGATAGGTTATTGAATCTCGGATAATTATCGATTTATCTAATGTACTTATTATATTATTAATATTCGAGGCGTTTTATTACATTCTATTATTTTATTGTCTATTTATTTGTTGGGCTTTAGGCTCACTCTTGTATTTTATTGGCTCCAGAATGAGACAGATTGATAGTTGGATAAAAGAGATCGCGTGTTATTATGTAGACTCCAGGCAAATGAGATCTCAGAGATCGAGGCTCCTAGAATAGAGACTTAAGATTTGGTTGGTTCAATTACTGTTTGACTTTTATTAGATTCTCTTTATGAAGATTGATATTTTGGATATCGATGTTATTGAAATTATTTATTATTATTGTTATAGATATTTATTTAATGATGCATTTATGATGATTATTGATGGTGGTTTAAATGATAGTATTGAGTTCATTTAAATTGTTTGATGATGTGTAATTGATGATTTTAAATGATTCGAGATGTTTACTTGGATGGTCGGGTTTGAGGATCGGGTTCGAGGATCTGAGCTCGGATTGTCACAAAATCCTTCTCTATAAAATATTACAAATACCCCTCACCACTACAAGATAGGGAGATTCTTGCTTGGGCAATATCAAAGAGCACTCCTCAAGCCCTCAAGGCCCTCTTTGGTCCAAGAAAAACCCTTCGACCCCCAAGGGTGTAAAGCGGAGAACCAAACTCCCTTCCTCAAATACAATCTCTTCCTCTCTATCCATAGTGAGCCACTCCACGAGTATACATTTAATGAGTCCACTCACCAAGTGCATCCCTAGTGAGCCGCTCCGCGAGTATACCCCTAGTAAGGCATTTACCGAGTGCGATCATAGTGAGCCACTGACTGCGTGCATCCAAGCAAGAGCCTGGACCTTCATCTCTCTAAAACGTTTCCTGTTGAGTGCACTATAGGAACTCAATCCTCCTCTCACACCCCATACATACATGCAACTCTACATTCTTTCATATCCTCCTTACATCTTTCTATCTCATGGGAAAGATTTCTGACTTAAGTGTTAGAAGATAAATTGAGGAGTAAGTTTCGTCAATCCCCTGACATTTTATTTATAATTTATGATATGCAGGTTCCAAGCTAGTAAAGATGGAGATCGGATCTGCTCCAATTTAAATCGCAGTAGAAAAACGAGTGACTACTAATCCATACCACAACTTGGATACCAAGGACATATCAAATAATATTTATAAAAAAATTTTAAAAACAGTTAAATAAGTTTTTTAAACTTACCATCAATGATCAAATTTTATTTGCGGTATCTTTTAACAATATTTTTTTCTACAATATGTTTTCAAAGAAGTGTATTTTTTAACATAAAGAGAATATAAATTGGAGTTGAGATGAGTAATAATAGTAATTACAAAGTAAATGATGAGTATCAAAGAAAGGAAGGAAAGTTCAAAAAAAAGGTTGGAGCAGGAGTTGAAAAGAATAGAGTACAGACAATAGATCAGCTATCGTTGAGATTGGATAGATATCAGAATTTTGAGTATTCAAATTGTGTCAATTTATTCATTAAATCTAAATTTTAGATCACCTAAAAAAAGTTAGACAATTAATGTAATATTTTTTTTAGTTTGAGTGTTTAAATTTAGATATAGACACTTATTTAAATGGTCTAATGTGAATACTTTAAGAAAATTTCATAACCTTCCATAATTCAACTATTTTGCAAATTTTAATTATCATAAACTACGTTAGATTTTATCTGTTTCTGCTTTTCTTTTCTCCTCCCACTCATGCCTTCTCTTCGTACTCCTCTTCTTCTTTTCTTTTATTCGATGTTTGTCATTTTCATAATTTTTAGTCTCCTTACACTAAAAGATATAATTTATTAAAATATTTTTAAATAATATGTCAAATAAAATTTGACAATTGGATAATAAGTTTTAAAAAAATATATTCAACCATTTTTAAAATTTCTAAAAAAAATATTATTTAATTAATATAGATAAAAAATATATAAATAATCTAATATGTCATATAAACTATAATAAATATCTAAATTTAAAATAATAATAAAATTTATTATATTTAAATATTTTAAAAATACAATTAAATATAAGTACTCTCAATAAATTTTTAAAATTAATACTTGACAAGTCTTAGCATGCTTAGTATTCTTTTTTGAGTTATTCTAATATCCTATTTGTAAAAGATAAAATAAAACCACCCCATCAAATTTTTTTCCTAATTAAAAGAAATTATGGGGAAATTTTTATTTATTTATTTATTTATTTCAGAATGCAAATCATGGTCCCAGAAGTCAACACGGCGAAAGTGGTCTTTCACCAACCGCGTGGGGAATTTTATTTTCTTTTTCGATTGAGGCTCTGAATGAGATTGGCCAAATTCTTGATTACATATCATTTTATTTTTTATCTATTTCTTATACCCTTAATATAAAAATTTTATTCTAATAATTTAAACATATAATATTAAAATAAAATAGTAAAATACATTGGCCCTATTTTATAATTATAACTATAATAGTTTAAATTATTATATAATAAAATTATTGAAAGCTTTAAGCTATCTTTTCATTTGCTCCACTTACTAGGGTTCAATGAATAGAAAGTACTCATTTTTTTAATATATATAATTCTATGATTAAGAAATTCATCCCCTTCAGATTTTTCTAAACCTAGTTAAAGAGTACTGATGAATACACTCAAAGTGGGTTGGCTCAAGAAGAAAGAACAGCTCAAATCCACAAAAACCAAAATATAAATTCGTCCCTTTCAGATTTTTCTGAACCTAGTTAAAGATACTGATAGGTACGCTCATAGTGAGTTGGTCAAATAAGAAGGAACGGCTCAAATTCACGAATGTCCAAATATAAGTTTGAACGGTCAACACGAACCGTTGACCAGATAAAAGCCAAGGAAATTAGCATAAATACGGGCAATTGGCCCAAAGAGACGGTCAATATTCCTATTGATCGGAAGCGCTACAGTAGGCCGGCCCATAAGCAAGCCTCATGTGGGCCAAGCTCAGTCTGACCCATGCTTCCATCCACGACCAGCGACGATCTTCTCCCCTAAGTTTGCACTCCCCCAAAAGGCAACCTCAATGGCAACTATTACCAGTAGATTCAGCGTACCTCACACGAAGAAAGCACCAAATCCTCTCTTCTATCTGTAACAAACCCTAATTGTTATAAAATATATAAGGAAATCAATCCTCACAAGGAGCTATTACCACCATTAAAGCCCAACACCAAGAAAGGAAACATGTCGAATAGATCGCAGGAATCAAGCGCTCCTATCAAAGGAAGTATGCCCAACATCTCAGCTATAAAAACCCATGGAGTCCTCACTCTAGGGCATGTTCCAATTTTACTAATAAACGCACTCTTTTCTGCTAAGAATCACTCACCAAAGCCCTAACTCTCATAAAGGCGCTCTTGAATTTGCTCTGTGTTCTCACAAACTCCCACGCTTATAGAATGCCCTCTTTCTCTCCCTGTCTCTACGTTCCTGAAGAACACAGTGTCGAATACCAGCACTCCTTTCTAATCACAGAAAGCCTTTCACTTCGAAAGAGTAACACTCACCACAAATACTCTCAGCATTTCTCCTTATTCTGTTTTTTCCTTAGCCTTCTCAATTCTTAGAAGGCTATTTACTGACTTGAGCGTCAAAGTATTTTCGGTGGGACAACATCCCGTCGACACCTGACCTCTCGTTTGTTATAGTGGTGTGTAGGATCCAAACTCGGTGAATGGAGTTAGACTCAATAATCAATTTGACTCGAACTTGTTCAAGTTTAGATCCAAAACGCATCATTAATGCCATCTATGTGAAGCACTTACAAAAAGCCTACCACCTTATTCAGATATTTTCCTCAGTGTCACCTTCAAAGTTTGTGTTGTCAACTAAAATGGTGAACATGAGGGCACAAGCCAGTGAGCTCATTAGAGACATGACCTCGTCCAACCAGAACTACGCTGCTTGGTACCCTGGTCAACGGGACGGTCAACCGGGATGCCCGCACCTTTCTTCCAAAATCTGGTGGAGGACATGCAGAATACGAACAAGATGTTCCAAATGCTCTACTCCCACCAGGAGCACACAAAGTAGAGTGCTCTACCAATAGTAGCCCCTATGCCCGCTCCAAGAGTGGAGGCCAAAGGAAGAAGAAATTGGCCAGGAAATCAAGAAGGCTGGCCAATATTCAAATGCCGGAGTCCTCACAGGCATAAAGTCGACTAAGGCCTGAGGAACGTTCAGACAGCATGACTCCGGAGAAAAGTTTAGAACAAAGGAACTCCCAATATTCTCGGGCAGAATCAAGACCCCGAGTCCAAGAAGGAGCCTCCTAGGCCATTAGATCCACTAAAAGTAGTAGCCGGCCAGCTACTAGCCATACCTAAGGAAGGATGGAGTTGAGAATATACCTCAACTCCAAAAGATCAGCCAACGCAGCTCAAACAATTCTCCTTTTGCAGCAGAGATTTTGAACCATCAAATGCTGGCAAAATTTAAAATGCCAACCCTAGACTCATACGATGGGAGCACTGATCTCATGGATTACCTCAATCACTTTTGCACCCATTTAAGTTTGCAATGGTTGGAAGATGCAGCCATGTGCCGCTATTTCCCACTTACCTTGAGGGGGGATGCTCGCATTTGGTTCCATCACCTCCCCTTGGATTCGATCCGAAGCTTTCGGGAGATAACTGATCTCTTCTTGGTGCAATACGCCTCCAGCCGCTAAGAAGAGAAGTAGCCTTGGCATCTATCGCACATCAAGCAGAAGCATGAAGAGAATCTATGAAGATTTCTGGATTCACTTCATGGCGAAGCCAAGTGGATCCCTAAGCTCACTAAGGAGATGAAGCTTTGCACTTTTATATCTGCGCTGATGTACGGAGACTTCTTTAGGTACCTGGCGCATAAGAATCCGCAGACCTTCTGAGAAGCGGAATCTATCACCAAAACCTACGCAGCAATTAAGGAGGCCAACGAGGCTAAGCGTCTCGAGTTGACCAAACAACATCACTCTTTCCTAGCAGAAGGAAAGAGGAAGTACAGTGGAAGCAACCACACTCGCAGGAAGCACCATAGGATCGGACCGCCATAGCGTAAAGATTATGGGTAGATCAACCTGACGCCCTTAACTGACATACGTTCAAATGTCTTCATTCAGATCCGTGGAAAAAATTTTCTTAAGTGGCCAAAACCACTTAAGAAAGCGGAAGAAAAATCCGGCAAAGTACTGTGATTTCCATTGATCTCTCGAACACTCTACGAAATATTGTAAGACTCTCCAGCGGGAAATAGAAGAGCTGGCCCGTAGAGGCCACCTCACCAGGTTTGTCAAGAATCCTGGCCAAAGCTCAGGCACTGCAAGCGGAGAGGGACTAGGGCATTCTCCTCCATGGAATAAGGTCGCAATAGAAGTGGTTAACATAATTACGACTTGACTAGCACCACAAGGAACAACAGACTGGAAGAAAGAAACAGCTTACTAAAGATAACGTCATTAGTTTTAGCAATGATTACTTAGAACATGTAATTTCTCCCCACGTAGACCCCATTATTGTATTCGCGCTCGTTTCAGACGGTAGCGTCGACTACCAGCTGAAAGCGAGTGTTTATTGATAATGGAAGCTCACGTGATTTGCTTTACCTTGACGTGTTCTTTAGACTTTGTTTAAAAAAGAGTTAGTTAAAACTTGCTAAAGGCCCACTATACTGCCTTGACAATGAACCTGTGCCTGTCCAGGGGACAATCCAGTTAGAAGACACTTTGGGCACATACCCAAGAATGGTGAGCCGTACGCTCACCTCTTGGTGGTCGACCTACCCTCCGTCTACAATGCTATACTAGGCGGCCTTGCCTAACAGCCGTTCGAAGCCATCACTTTGATTTCACATCTCAAGATAAAATTCCCGATAGCATGTCGTGTGGGCAAAGTGTTGGGCAACCAAGTCACTAGGCGGACGTACTACATGTCCCAAATCACCCCAAGTGGCAGTGCCAGGTTGGCAGGACAACTTGACCATCGAGATGAAGCAACTCTACCGCAAACGCATCTCAGAGAAGCAACTGATCTAATCCCATTGAACCGAAAAGATCCATAAAGGTGCGTACAGATCGGCGGCTCACTTAATGGGACACTACGCAACGAGCTAATCACGTTCTTGTGATAGAACACCGACATCTTTGCATGGACTCCCGCTGACATGCATAAAATTTTGGCCTGAGTAATGGTCCACAAGTTGGGTCTCGATCCTGGCTGCAAGCCCATCGGGCAGAAGTAGAGAAACCACTTTGCGAAAAAGTTAATCGCTATCCGAAAAAAGGTAAAAAAGCTGCTGGACGCTGGCTTCATCAAGGAGGTATAGTACTTGGATTAGCTCACGAACGTTGTCCTGGTAAAGGAAAGCAATAGGAAATGGCAAATGTATGTCGATTTTACCGTCATTAATAAGGCCTACCCGAAAGACAGCTTTCTTTTACCCCGAATTGACCTATTGGTGGACTCCACATATGGACACGAGCAGTTGAGCTTCATAGATGCCTATTCGGGTTATAACAAGATCCGGATGAGCCCAAATGATGAGGAGCACACCTCTTTCATAACGGACCAAATCACCTATTGTTACAAGGTAATGCCTTTTGGTCTAAAAAATCACGAACGCCACTTACCAGCTGCTCGTGAATAAGATATTTGAAAAGCAGATCGACCGTAATATGGAGGTGTATGTTGACGATATGCTTGTCAAGAGCAGGGCCACTAATGACCATTTTCGCGATATTGTTGAATCTTTCGAGGTGCTCCGCATACATAAAATGAAGCTGAATCCGAATAAGTGCATCTTCGAAGTATCCTCAGGAAAATTCTTGGGATTTATCATCTCCCAGCAAGGGATTGAGAAAAAATGAGAGAAGATTAAGGCTCTCACAAACAAGACTCCGCCACAGGCGTCAAGGACGTCCCAGAGATTAACTGGATGATTGGCGGCCTTGTCCCACTTTTTGGCGAAGTCAGGCGATAAGTATCAGCCTTTCTTTAAGGCATTAAGAGGAACAAAAGTAAACAAATTCCAGTGGACGACAAGTACCAGACGACCTTCAACGAATTGAGGCGGTATCTGGCCAGTCCACCGTTGCTAACGTCACCCAATGACGGAAAGGAGCTATACCTCTACCTAACACTGTCAGAGGTGGCCCTCAGCTCCGTCCTCGTACGCCAGGACTCTAATACCCAGCGGCCGGTCTACTACGTGAGCAAAAAGTTGATCGGCCTAGAGACACACTACCTATGCGCAGAAAAGTTAGCCTTGGCACTTGTTTTCTCCGCCCGAAAGTTAAGACCTTATTTCCAGTCTCATCATATGATTGTTCTCACCGACCAGCCTCTGAAGAGCATTCTCCAAAAACTTGACGTTTCTAAATAGTTGGTAATGTGGGCTATCAAATTGGAAGAGTTTGACATCGAAGTTTGACCCCGGCCCATCATTAAAAGGCAGGCTCTAACTAATTTTATCGTCGACACCATGACACCAATTCTCGAGAAACAACCCACTAAGAACGTAGAATAGCACGAGAACGAGTCCAAATGGGTCCTCCATGTGGACGAATCATCTACAAACTCAGGCAATGGAGTTAGAGTAGTCCTAAAAACCCTAGATGGATTTGAAATGAAGTATTCGCATAGACTCGACTTTTCGGCGACTAACAACGTTGCTGAATACGAAGCCCTGTGGCTGGGTTGAGGCTTGCTAAAGAGTACTCGACTAAACGACTGGTCATTTACAGCGGCTCTGAGCTAGTCGTCAACCAGGCTAACGGGAGTTTCGAGGCATGCAACCCTCACCTGGCTAAATATTGGCCAAGGTGAAGGAGATCAACAGGAGATTTGGCAAGGTGATCCTCATCCATGTTTTCATAATTGAGAACTGGAAGGCTGACTAACTAGCCAGAGCGGCGGCGGCCAAAAGCTCGGAACAGTACTCGAGAGACATGCAGGAGATTCTGAGCGCTCCCAACACAGAGGAGCAGGAAACAATATAGATCTCCGAAGCAGAAAATTGGATGACGCCGTACCAAAAATACCTTATGGATGGAGCACTTCTAGAAGACGTAGATGAAGCCAAGCGGGTCAAAAAGACGGCCGCCTGGTATACCATGGTCAATGGACGGCTATATCGCCATGGTTACTCGACTCTATACCTCCGGTGCCTCACTCCAAAGGAGGTTGACTATACCCTAGGAGAAGTCCATCTTGAGATTTACAAATTGCATATTGGTGGCAAGAACTTGGCATTCAAAATCATGCGCCAGGGTTACTATTGGCCAACGATGAAAAATGATGAGCTCAAATTCATAAAGAGGTGTGAAAGGCCAGATTCACGACAATCTTCACTACCAGCCATCCGTCGAGCTGAAATCCCTCCAGGCTCCATGGCCATTCGTGCAGTGGGGGCTTGATATTCTTGGCCCGCTTTCCATTGCGACGGGCAGAGGAAATTCATTATCGCAAGCATTGACTACTTCACTAAGTGGGTTAAAACCATCCCGCTGGCCAAGATCACAAAGCACAACGCTCTTCAATTCGTTTGCCATAATATAGTCAACATATTTGGTGTTCCCGAGGTGATCATCATCGACAATGAAACCCAATTCTCTGGAAAGCATTTCACAAATTAGTGAACTAGTCTGGGCATTAGATTTGTCTACACTTCAGTGGCGCACCCGCAAACGAACGGACAGGTAGAGGTCACTAACCACACGCTACTCTATGGATTAAAGACCAAGTTGGAGGACACCGGGGCTCCTGGGTGGATGAGCTGCTCTCCGTCCTTTGGTCTTATTGGATAACTTCGAATGAGCTAACTCACGAGACGCCCTTCAGTCTCTGCTACGGGACTGAAGTAGTAACTTCGGTCGAGATCGGGCTTACAAACCTTAGGGTCGAAGCCTTCAATTCGCAAGACAACTCTCAAAAAATCTGGGAGCACTTGGACTTGGTGGAGGAAGCCTGCAACGTCGCCAAATTGCGAGCCGCAACCTACCAACAATGGGTTGCACGCTATTACAACAAAATGGTAAAAGCGTGGTAATTTAACATTGGGGACTTGGTCTTGCGGAGTATCGATGCCATAGGCAAGGTCGCCAACTAGAATAAGCTGTCCCCAAATTGGAAAAGGCCTTTCTTAGTCTCTGTCATCCTATGGAATGGGGTATACAAATTTTGGACCTAGGATGGCAAGTTGGTTCCCCAAACGTGCAATGCGGTCCCCCTTAAGTGATACTTCCAGTAAGGGTCCAGGTAAGTCGCACACATGAATGCTTGCAAGCGTATGTATATTTTTCAATCAATAAAATAAGTACTTCTTCTTTTTTGTTGTGTTGTGTCTTTTCTTTTTTATATATATATATGCATGTACGTATACTTGTTTTGTATGTTTGCAGGATCACGATCTAGACCGCCCCTAATTCGGGTGGATTTTCACCCGCTCGTTATTAAACTCCGGTCATTCGGACAGCCTATAAGCGGTCGTACTTAAACCACTGGTCATCCAGATACTTAAACTCTAATCATCCGGTAGGCCCATAAGCAGTCGTATTTAAGCCTAGTCATCCAGGTGGCCTATTGACGGTTGAACTAAACCTTGGTCATCCAAGTGACATGTTCGCGGTCAAAATCTTAGGAAGCTTGCATAGCATGCGTGACAACCTCCTAATATAAGGATAGCGTGAACAGTCTGCGATGGTCAACAGAAGCAGGGCAATCCACCGCAAATTTTGGCTGCCCAAGTACACATCCAGGGTAGCACCACCAAGTCTTTACTCCCACATGAGTATTGATCAGGCTTGGCCCAACATCTAGGGTAACCCTAATGTCTACTCAAGGGCTCAAGTCCCTTGAAGATTGCCAACAGCATCTTAAGCAAGGCGGACGGCCAACTTACACACACAGAGTTGGCCGGACATCTCGGCAACAAGGAATTGAAAATAACAACGAAGGTAAATAATAGCAAGTATCACTAAAACAACCATTTTATTGATTATGCTTATTCACAATTATATCGATTACAAAAATTAGGGAGGAACAGAGCTCCCAAGAGAAGGTGCTGACGGAGGAAAACATAGAGCATGCACAAGTATCACAAGACATTAGCATGAAACTATGCAACGGGAACTTGGAGGACCATAAAGAGCCGCAGTAGCTCAGTGGGGGCTGGGACACGAAGGCCACTCTTAAGGTGGGCCTTCTAGACGGTGACGAAGCCCTCCGGCAGCAAGCACGCCCTGTCTTCCTTAACAGGGACCCAAAAAACTATCTCCTTTGAAATATTGTATTCCACGCATAGCTCTTTTACATCAGGTTCTCTAAGGACAGAAGCAGTATTGAGAACGGAAGTCGTGAATGTGGAAGCAAAGAAATTGTAAAACACTTAGGGTTTTTCAGCAAAAGAAAGATGAAGGAAAGTGTGGAAAATTTAAAAGGAAAATGGGAATCGACTTAAAAAGTTATTCCCACACTGTGAGAATACCAATCCCACATTTTTTTTTATAACCATCTTGTAAATTACCATCATTATTATTATTATGGCATTAGATATTATTATTATTATTATTATTTTGTGCGGTATTATTATTAGGTATCCTTATTAGATATTATTATTATTATTGTTATTATTATATTTATTATTATTATTATTATTCTTAGATTCATTATTATTATTATTTTGTTATTATTATTATTATTTGCCCTTTTTATTTGATTATTATATTTATTATTATTATTATTATTATTAGATATGATTATTATTATTATTTTTTATTATTTTTATTATTATTATTTTGTATTATTATTATTATTATTATAATAAATTATTATTATTATTATTTGTTTATTATTATTAGGTATTATTATTATTTGTATTATTATTATTATTATTACATATTATTATATTTATTATTATTATTATTATTATTAAATTTATCTTGGCCTTTTTTATTATTTTATTAATTATTATTATTATTATTATTAATTATTAGGTATTATTATTTATTTATTATTATTATTATTATTATTACATATTATTATTATTATTTTATTATTATTCTATAAGATATTATTATTATTATTACTTATTATTATTATGTTTATTATTAAATTATTATTATTATTTTCTTGGGCCTTGTATTCGGTGGCAAACCCCTCCGATCTAATAAGCACGCACCTTCTTCCATTCCAACACCCAAAATACTATCTCCTTTGAAATATTGTATTCCACATCTCTTTTACATCATTCTCTAATAACTATTCTATTCCCAACGGAAGTCGTATTCCGTGGAAGTAAAGAAATTGTAAAACACTTAGGGTTTTTCAGCAAAAGAAAGATGAAGGAAAGTGTGGAAAATTTAAAAGGAAAATGGATGACTTAAAAAGCAATGTGAGTGCCGATCAAAATAACCATCTTGTAAAGGTGCACCATCATTGCTGTCACGTGGCATTCCCTAAACCGGCGCGGTCGAATAAGATCCTCAAGCGCATTAATTACCGAGATCATCAATTCACCGTGCGCAAACACATGCCGCCCTTTTTGTTTGATAGAACGGCTAATGATGGCGCATCACTCCACTCCTACAAGTTCTTCGGATCTTGGCCTTGACGGTCAACAAATCCGGTCAACAATTTCTTCCGCAGGTTCTTCGGATCTTGGCCTTGATGGTTAAAGAATCCGGTCAACAATTCCTTCTGTAGGTTCTCTGGATCTTGGGTTTGACGGTCAACAAATCTGATCAGCATTTTCTTCAGCAGTTCTCCGAATTTCGGTTAGGACGGTCAACAAATCTACTCAATATTTCCTTCAGCAGGTCTCTAGATTTTGGCCTAGACGGTCAATGAATCCGGTTAACTCCTTTTGCAAGAGTGCACTAGGTTGTCTTAAACGGTCAACGGTTCCGATCAATAGATCTTTACGGACGCCAAGTCACGTGGACCACCATGAACATGCTGAAGATCAAAATTTAGACTACCAGTATGGGAGCTAGTGATAAGTACACCTATAGTGGGCTGCCCTAGAAGGAGAAATGGCCCAAATCCACAAAGGCCCAAATATAAGTCTAAACGGTCAACGTGAACCGTTTACGGGATGAAAGCTCAAGGAAACCAGCATAAAGATGGGCAACTGGAACAAAGGGACGATCAACATTTCAGTTGACCGGAAGTGTTATAGTAGGCCAGCCCATGAGCAAGCCTCATGTAGGCTAAGCCCCGTCTGGCCCACGCTTCCATCCGTGATCAGTAATGGTCTTCTCCCCTAATTTTGCACTCCCCCAAAAGGCAATCTCCATGACAACAGTTACCAACAGATTCAACACGCCTCACACGAGAAAAACGCCAAATCCTCTCATCTGTCTGCAGCAAACCCTAGCTGTTATAAAATACAGAAGGAAAGTAATTCGCAAGGAGCCGTTATAGCCAATAAAGGCCACACCAAGAAAGGAAACATGTCTAGTAGAGCGTAGGAATCAAGCGCTCCTATCAAAGGAAGGATGCACAGTATTTCAGCTATAAAAACCCATGGAGTCCTCACTCCAAGGCACGTTTCAATTTTTACTAACAAACACATTCCTTTCTACTAAGAATCACTCACCAAAGCCCTAACTCTCATAAAGGTGCTCTTGAATTTGCTTTGTGTTCTCACAAGTTTCCACGCTTACAGAACGCCTCCCTCTCTCTCCCTGTCACTACGTTCCTTAAGAACACAGTGTCGGAGACTAGCACTCCTTTCGAACCACAGAAAACCTTTCACTTAAAGAGCATAACACCCACCACAAACACTCTTAGCATTTCTCATTATTCAATTTTTTCCTTAACCTTCTCAATTTTTAGAAAGCTGTTTACTAACTCGAGTGTCGAAAATATTTTCGATTGGACAACATCCCATCAATACCTAACCTCTCGTTTGATGTAGTGGTGTGAAGGATCCAGATTCGGAGCCGGACTCAACAATCGACTTGATCCGAACTTGTTCAAAATTAGATTCATGACGCATCAAGTACTTTGATCTCTTTCTAGTTTTACCGGTAGGCATGTTTATTGGCTTCCAAATCCTCTTATTTGAACTCATGAGAAAATAAATCGATAATGCACAATGAATAATAATAATTATAAATAATGGGATATAAAATTTTACGTAAAAAATTCTTTTAAAAATAAGAAAAAAAATTACGAGATTATCAGTATAAAGAATATCGATTAGGCGGTGAGTTTTGGTAACAAAAATTTTTACAAATATAATAACACAATACCTTGTAATAATAAACTCGAGTAATAGAGAAAACAAGACAAATGGTACGAAAAATAACTTATAAAATATTATTCACAATAATAAAAATAATATACGTCAGATCAATAAAGAATATAATGTAATTCAAAATTTAAACGGATGAGTTAATTTTTTTCTATGTTTTCTCTCTCTTTTTATTCTTTTTGTCGTATAGTCAGTGCTCAACAACTTAAGGGAATTGCAATGAATATTCAAAAATCATGTCAGGATGATTTCATGTCAGGAATGGCACATGAGCGCCTATCAAACGCAAATTAGGTGGAAGCCTACTATACAAATGGCACACGAATGCCTTTTTGGTACACATTAGGTGCTAACCAATCTAAATAAAATACGTGCACATATATCTCAAGTACGAATTAATTGCCACTATTCTAAACAAATGACGCACATGTTTGGTTCAAGCGTCTATTATGCGCCACTCGATAATTTCATCCAATCAAGTTAAGACTTGAGCTACATTAAGCGTACTATTAAATCACATACCAAATGAGTGCAAGACTCATAAGAAAATAACCAAAAACTTAATAGTACACTCATACTCGAGGACAATCTTGTCTTCATAAAGCAGAGGCAAAAATAGTAGCTTTAATTGGGAAATTGCAGAAGGCATTGCGAAGCTATACACAGCTGTTCATTATCCTCTGAATTAACAAGGCTCTCAAAGTCTGTGAGTTGCGTTCAATCATTGCGCTTGAAACCAAGAGAGAAAGGGTGCAAGAGGTGGTGAAGAAGGCGGCGATGTCGATGGTAGAGTGTACCATGGCTAGCTATTTCTCACTGAATTGATGATGATGACAGATGACACACACCCTCCATAGTTAAGCTTTTCTTCTCTCTTTCCTCCCCTCTATGCTCGTTTTTGTGTTCCTTTCAATGTGTCCCCGTATATATCATTGTCTGCGTATCAGTCATTCACAATTCAGCCAAGGTGAAAGTATAAAGATGCACATAAAGAAACATTGGGTCATATAGAAGCAATCTGAGTTCTTGTCAGATGAGAAAGAAGCATTTTAATGACCAATGAGCATTTTCTAACAATGGTTTGTGATGGGTACTCCCACAGTGGACTGGCCCGGGAAGGATAAATGGCTCAAATCCACGAAGGCCCACGCATTAGGTTGGACGGTCAATGCGACCGAACGAAAGGCCAATAAAACCAACACAAGGACGGTTAACTGGCACCGGGGATGGTCAACATTTTTGTTGACCGACAGCGCTACAACAGCTGCCCACGAATAAGCCTTAAATGGGTCAAGCCCAATTTGACCTACGTAGTAACCTTCTTCCCTGATTTTGCAATCTCCCAGAAGGCAATCTCTATGGCAATGGTCACTAACAGATTCAGCGCATACCCCATGAGAAAAGTACCCGATTCTATCCCCTGTCTGCCGTAAACCCTAACCGTTACAAAATATAGAAGGAAAACAATCTCCCAAAGAGCCGTTACCACCATTAATACCAACACTAAGAAAGAAAGCTATTCCAGTAGACCGCTGGAATCAAACACTCCTACCTCAGGAAGGAGGCCAACCCTCTAAGCTATAAGAAGGCTATGGAGTGCACACTCTAGAAAAAAAAAAAAAGAAAAGGAAGAAAAATAAGGGCTTTTCTTTTAGCAAAAATTGATGCTCTCTCATACTTACTTCAAGCACTTTCGAGCTTACATTTCTTTCTGCCTGAGGAATCCCTTAGAGCTCACGCGACGCTCTCTCAAGTTCTCATGCTCACAGGGCGCTGTCTCCTATCCCTACGATCCCAGAGACCCTAGGATAGAGACCAAACGCTCCTTACAAGCAGTAATAGCCACTCTCGATGAGAGCCAAAATGCCACCACAAATATTCTGCTTTTTCTCACCATCCTTCTCTTTCCCTTGCCTTCTCGATTCTTGGAAGGCTATTTTGCTAACTTGAGCGTCGGAGTGTTTTCGATGGGGTAACATTCAACCAACACCTGACCTCTCATTTGTTTTAGTAGTGTGCAGGATCAAGACTCGGTGAACGTAGCCGAATTCAGCGATCGACGTAACCTGAACCCGCTCGAAAGTTGGTTCCAAGATGCATAATTGGTGCCATCTGTAGAAAGCTTACAAAAAGCCGACCACTTTCCTAAGCAATTTTGCACAATCTCGCTCTCTCAGTTTCGCTTCCCATCAACTAATATGGTAAATACAATAGCACAAGCGAGCGAACCCATCAGAGATGCAACCTCTCCCGACTAAGGCCACGTTATTGGTGCCCAGGTCAACGGGTGGTCAATGGAGTGCCATCACTTCTCTTTCAAAACCTGGCGGAGCATATGGAAAATACCAATAGGACATTTCAGATACTTTGCCCTCACCAGGAGCACGACCAGCAGGGGCTCCACCCACAACAGCCCCTACACCGAACTCCCGGAGGGAAGGATTGACGAAGAAGAAATTGGCCAAAAGATCCAGGAGGTCGGCCAACGTCTAGACATCTGAATCCTCGCAGACTCAAAGCCGACTAAGGCCTGAGGAATGCTCAAGCAACGTGACTCCGGAGGAGAGTCCGAAATGAAGGAACCCCTGATATTCTAGGGCAGAGTCTAGGCCCCAAGCTCAGGATGGAGCCTCCCGGGCCATTAGATCCACTGGTGGCAGTAGCTGGCCAGTTACTGGCTACGCTAGAGAAAGAACGGAATTGAGAACATATCTCAACTCTAAAAGATCCATCAATGCAGCGCCAGCGGATCTAAGGCTAGAAAAGATGTGGAGGGTCTTCAAAGACGATGAGTACACTGCTAATCTAGATAGACCTCCTTTCACAATAGAGATCTTGAGCCGTCCCATGCCCGTGAAATTTAAGATGCCAACCTTTGACTCGTATGATGGGAGCGCTAATCCCGTTGACCACCTCGCCCACTTCTGCACCCATCTTAGTCTACAAGGGCTGGAGGACGCAGACATCCATCGCTACTTCCTGCTTACCTTAAAAGGAGACGCACGCATCTGGTTTTATCACCTCCCCTCAGATTCAATCTGAAACTTTTGAGAACTAACTGACCTCTTCTTGTCACAATATGCCTCCAGCCGACGAAAGGAAAAGCAGCCCTGGCACCTATCACATATCAAGCAAAAGCCTGGGGAGAATCCGTGGAAGTTTCTGGACCGCTTCGTAGCAGAAGCTAAGCAGATCCCTAGACTCACAGAGGAGATGAAATCGGGCAGTTTCATCTCTGCACTGATGCATGGAGTTTCTTAAGGCACCTGGCGCACAAGAATCCGCAGACCTTTAGGGAGCCGGAGTCTATCACCGAGGCCTATGCAGCAGCAGAGGAGGCCAACGAGGTTAAGTGTCCCAAGCAGACCGAACAGCCTTACCCTTCCCTGGTTGAAGGAAAGAGGAAGTACAATGGCGACAATCACTCCCGTCGGAAGCACCACAGGGCTGGACCGCCATAGCACAAGGACGACGGGTCAATCAACCAAACGCTCTTTACCGACAGCCGTTCAAACATCCTCATCTAGATCCGGGGTGAGAAGTTCCTTAAATGGCCGAAACCACTTAAAAAGACAAAAGGAGAAAATCCAGTCAAGTACTGTGATTTTCATCAATCTCCCAAACACTCTACCGAAAACTGCAAGACACTCCAGTGGGGGTTAGAGGAACTGATCCGCAGAGGCCACCTCATCAAGTTCGTCAAAAACCTTGGCCAGAGCTCCAACGCAGCAGGCGGTGAAAGGATAGAACCATCTCCTTCTCGGAATCAGGTTGCGGCAAGAGTAGTCAACATGATTACGACTCGGCCTACCAAGACTCCGACGGACCATAGGGAGAAACATATCTGGAAGAAGAAGCAGCGCACCGAGAATAACATCATTAGTTTTAGTATTGATGATTTTGAGCATGTAGTTTGTCCCCATGCAGATCCCTAGTTGTATCCGCCCTCGTTTCGAACGGTAGCGTTGATTACCAAGTGAAACGAATATTCCTTGATAATGGAAGTTCACATGAGTTGCTTTACCTTGATTACGAAGGCTCATTATACGGCCTCAATATTGAACCAGTGCCTGTCCAAAGGACAATCTAGTTAGAATTGACCCTGGGAACATACCCAAGAACAGTGAGTCAAACACTCACCTTCTTGATAGCTGACCTGTCCTCCATTTACAACGTTATACTAGGCCACCCATGCCTAATGGCATTCGGAGTCGTCACTTTGATATCGCATATCAAAATAAAATTCCCAACAGCTTGCGGTGTAAGCGAGGTTCTGGGCGACCAGGTCACTAGTCGGACGTGTTACGTGTCTCAGATCGCCCTGAGTGGCAACACCAGATCGGTAAGAGAACTCGACCATCGAGACAAAGCAACTTTACAACAAGCGCAGTCTAAAGAGGCAACCGATTTGATCCCTCTAAATCGGAAAGAACCGAAAAAGTGTGTACAAATTGGGGGATTACTCATCGGGACACTGCGCGATGAGTTTATTGTGTTCTTACGGTAGAACGCCAACATCTTTGTATGGACTCTGGCGAACATGCCTAGGATTTCAGCCAATATAATGGTCCATAAGTTGGGCCTCAATCCCGACCGCAAGCCCATCAAGCAGAAACAGAGAAACCACACCGTGAAAAAATTAATCACCATCCAGGAAGAAGTAAAAAAGCTATTGGACGCCAGCTTCATCATAGAGGTCTAGTACCCGGATTAGTTTTCGAACGCCGTCTTGGTGAAGAAAATCAATGGGAAATGACGAATGTGCGTCGATTTCACCGACATTAACAAAGTCTGACCTAAAGACAGCTTTCCTTTACCCAGGGTCAACCTATTAGTAGACTACACATCTGGTTACGAGCTGTTGAGCTTCATGGACGCATACTCAAGCTATAACTAGATCCGGATGAACTCAGAGAACGAGGAATACACATTGTCCATAACGGACCAAGGTACCTATTGTTACAAGATCATGCCTTTTTGACTAAAGAACACAGGAGTCACTTACCAACGGCTTGTGAACAATATGTTCAAAAGACAAATCGGTCACAATATGGAGGAATACGTCGACGATATACTCGTCAAGAGCAGAGTCACCAGTGACTACATTCGCGATCTGGCCGAATCTTTCGAGGTGCTTTGTAGATACCAAATGAAGCTGAATCCCGCTAAATGCGTCTTTGGAGTCTCCTCTGAGAAATTTCTGGGTTTTATCGTCTCCCAGCGAGGAATTGAGGCAAACTCAGAAAAGATTAAGGCTCTCGCAGACATGTCTCCCCCACAGGGCGTCAAGGACATCTAGAGGCTAACTGGACGACTGGCGGCCTTGTCCCGCTTCTTGGCAAAATCAGGAGACAAGTACCAGCATTTCTTTAAGGCATTAAGAGGAACAAAAGCGAACGGATTTCAGTGGACAGTAGAATGCCAAACAGCCTTCGACAAACTAAAGTGATATCTGGCCAGCCTACCGTTATTGATGTCACCCAAAGACAGGGATGAGCTATACCTTTACCTGGCGGTATCGGAGGTGGCCTTCAGCTTCATCCTCGTACCCCAGGACGTCGACACCCAGTGGCCGGTGTACTACGTGAGCAAGATGTTGACCAGCCCAGAGACAAGCTACCCACGCACAAAAAAGTTAGCTTTGGCACTTGTTTTCTCCTCCGAGAAGCTGAGGCCTTACTTCTAGGCTCACCGCGTGATTTAGCTTTCAATTCTCCTTTGACCATCAAATGAATCAACCAACCTTTGGAGAGCATTCTCAAGAAACCTGACATTTTTGGGTGACTGGTAAAATGGACTATCGAGTTGGGAGACTTCAACATCGAATTTCGGCCCAAGCCCGCCATCAAAGGGCAGGCCTTGGCCAACTTCATTGTCGAGAGCACAACACCAATCATCAAAGAGCAGCTTGCTAAGGACATAGGACAAAGAGAGGAAGAGCCGGAGTGGGTTGTCAACGTGGACAAATCTTCAATAGACTCCGACAGTAGGGCCGAGGTAGTCCTAAAAACCCTAGACGGGTTTGAGATGAAGTACTCGCTCAGATTTGACTTCCCAGTGACTAACAACGCCACAGAATACGAAACCCTGTTGACTAGATTGAGACTGGCTAAAGAATGCTCAGCCAGGCGATTGACCATCTACAACGATTCGGAGCTAGTCGTCAATCAAATTAACGGGAGTTTTGAGGCATGCAACCCACACCTAGCTAAATACTTGGCCAAAGTGAAGGAAATCAGCAGGGGATTTGACAAGATGATCATTGTTCATGTTTTCAAAACTGAAAACTGAAAAGCCGACCAGCTTACCAGAGAAGCGGCAGCCGAAAATTCAGAGCAGTACCCGAGGGACATGCAAAAAATTCTCAGTGCTCCCAGCACAGAGGAGCAAGAAGCAATGCAAATCTCCAAAGCAAAAAATTGGATGACTCTATACCAAAAATATCTGACGGATCGAGCACTTCCATAAGACGTAGATGAAGCCATGTGGGTCAAAAAGACAGCTGGCTGGTACACCATGGTCGATGGACGGCTATATTGCCGTGCCTACTTGACCTCGTACCTTCGATGCCTCATTCCAAAGGAGGCCGACTATGCCCTAGGAGAAGTCCATCTCGGGAAATGCGAATCGCATATTGACGGTAAGAACTTGACATTCAAAATCATGCGCCAAGGTTACTGCTGGCCAATGATGAAAAAGGATGCGCTCGAGTTCATAAAGAGGTGTAAAAACTACTAGATTCACAACAATCTTCACCACTAGCCGCCTACCGAGTCGAAATCCCTCCAGGCTCCATGGCCATTCGTACAATGTGTGTTGATATTCTGGGCCCATTTTTCCTTATAACAGGGCAAAGGAAATTCATTACTGCGGGTATCGACTACTTCACAAAGTGGATTAAAACTATCCCGTTGGCTAAAATCACAGAGCACAACGCTCTTAAATTTGCCCGTCAAAATATAGTCAGTAGATTTGGCATCCTCGAGATCATCATCACTGACAACAATACCCAGTTCTTGGGAAAGCGCTTCACCAAGTGTTGCACCAATCTGGGCATCAGATTGGTCCACACTTCGATGGCATACCCGCAAGCCAACTGATAGGTAGAGGTCACAAATCGTACACTACTCCATGGTCTGAAGACCAAGCTAGAGGACGCAGGGGGTTACTGGGTCGACGAGTTGCCCTTCGTCCTGTGGTCTTACCAGACAACTCCTAAGGAACCGACCCGTGAGACACCCTTCAACCTTTGCTATGGGACTGAGATGGTAATTTCGGTTGAAATCAAGCTCCCGAGTCTCAGGGTTGAATCTTTCAAATCACAAGGTAACTCCCAGAAAATTTGAAAATACCTAGACTTGTTGGAAGAAGCTCGCGATGTCACAAGGCTGGGATGGCAGGCCTACCAACAACGGGTTGTGTGCTATTATAACAAGAATGTAAAAGCACGACACTTCGAGGTCAGAGACTTGGTCTTACAAAGTATTGAGGTTACAGGCAAGATCGCCAACCGGAATAAACTCTCCCTGAATTAGGAGGGTCCATTCCTAATCTCCGCCATCCTGCAAAACAGAAAGTACAAACTCCAGACCAAAAACGACAAGTTGGTTCCTCGAACGTGGAACACGACCCACTTCAAGCGTTACTTTCAGTAGGGACACAGGTAAGTCAACCATTTGCATGCATATAGGAACACTTGGCACGTTATATCACATCACTGTAGATTCTTTTCCTTTTTTTCCATATGCACGTTTATGTCTGTTTGTAGGTTACACGATCTAGACTACCCCTAAATTGGAAGGATTTTTCCCCTCTCGTAACCAAACCCTGGTCATCCAGATGGCCCATGAGTGGTCGTAACAAAACCCTGATCATCCAGACAGCCCACGGGCGGTTATAATAAAACCCTGGTCATCCAGGCAGCTCACGGGCGGTCGTAATAAAACTCTGGTCATCCAGGCAACCTATGAGTGGTCGTACCCAGGAAGCCTGCTAACAGTCAAACTAAACCTTGGTCATCCAAATGGCCCATTCGCAATCAAAATGTTAAGGGGCTCAACCAACGCACGCCACAACCTCCTTTGCTAGGAGCAAGCGTGATCAGTCAACAACGGTCGTCATTAGCAAAGGCTCTCCATCCAAAAGTCGGCTGCCCCAGTTCACACTAGGGTAGCACCACCGAGCTTTTACTCTCGCGTAAGCATGGATCAGGCTTGGCACGACATCCGGGTAAACCCCGATGCCTACTCAAAGGCTCAAGTCCTTCGAAAAACACTTATAGCGTCTTAAGCAAGGCGGAGACCAACCTGTGCGCACAGAGTTAGCCGAAAAACACAGCAATGAAGGAGTAGAAATTACAATAAAGGCAAAAGACACGTAACGTCAATAAAACATCCGTTTTATTGATTATATTCATTCGTCAATACATTAGTAGCAAAAATCAGAGCAACAAAACTAAGGAGGGATGGAGCTCCTAGAAGAAGGCGCTGATGATCTGCTATTGACCCAGAGCTCTCCCACGAGTCACTCACGACTCTGAGCGGAACGGCTCTCTAGATTGAGAAATTCGACTGGAAAGTTGGGATTAATCAGCTGGACAATACGTCGACTAATATTGATCCCCTCTCATAACCATGCCAACAGCATGTTCTCGACCTCGTGGGGATGGATACGTGTGGCCAACTAATTCTCCAGAGTGGCCATTTGCCCCGCAAGCTAGTCAAGGCGCAGCGTGGTCTGATCAGCCTCTTCCTTTAGACAAGCATTCTCCCCTTAAGTCTGTCATTCTCCTCAACCAGACTCAACACCACGGCATCTTAAAGGCTAGCATTCTCCTCTCTAAGTCGGGTGATCTCCGCCTCCAGATTGGCCAACACGGATCCTAGAGCGACCGTATCCTCCCGGTGCTCCGCCCTCAACGCTTCCAGCTCCTCGTTGAGCCAACCAATCAGCCTATCCCTGTCAACGATCGTCAGGTCTCGCTGGCCAATCACCTTAACAATAGCACCAGAGACTTTTTCTTTCTGCAAAAATAATAAGTGTTAGCGGCGATTAAACTAAGAGGAAAGACAGGTAGCAAAAACTTCACCTGCCAAATTCGATACGCTGGAAGTACTGGCCTGGCACAAGATCTTGGCTCGAACAGTGGAGGGGAAGAAATGGAACCCTCTTGAGCAGACCTAGCAGTGGCTTCTGCCGTAGACTCCTCCTGCAGCTCTGCCACAAGGTCGTCTGTCTCCAACGGCCTCCCAATATCAAGCTCCTCTGGCCTTTCCACGACCTGTGCATGCTCCACAATGACGGCCTCTTCCATGATCTCTACTCTACCCCTAACCGCCAGTTGAGGCTCTCTAGCAGTCGGCGCTTTTGACTCCTCCTGAATCTCCTCGGGAACAAGCTCGTCAAATGGCGTAACGGTCAGCACAACAGGAGGCTCAACAGGCGCCTCCCTCAGTTCCCCAGCAGGTATCTCCTCCGGTGGATCAGCATCACGCTCAATAATGGGCTCAAGGGAAGGCTCCAACCGCATCAAGTGCTCCGACAATGGGAGGGCAAGAACAACACGGCTAGCGGTAGGATACAGCCTCTCTCTAAAAACCTCAATGGCAGAACCTTCACCACATACGCCGGAGTTGTCCCCCACTTCGGCAAGCTGACCAATTAGCACGCTCCCAGGATCGGTGGAGGAGGAGGAAGAAGGCCTTATTACTGCCATCGTCGCCGTTGGACTGGCTGGAGAACCATCGCCGGTTGGCTCCCAGTTTACAAGAGCCCTGTTCTTCCTCTTCCTAGAGGCCTTTATCGTCTTCTACTCCGGTAACGAAGGCCTCCACTTAGCCTTCCTAGCCTCATCACGAGAGACCAAGTGGTCTCTCCGAAAATCTAAGTAGTGTTTCTCCACCAACTTGAAGTGCCACTCCAAGGACTCCGTCTCCGCCTCAGGAGGATTCCCGGTGTAAACCTCAGGCACCTTGCCCCCATTTCTTGGCCAATGGCCAAGATCCGTCCACATAAACAAAGAAGAACCTATTCTTCCAGCTCTTCAAGGAATCATAAATGGCGGTACTGATCTGGAATCCACCACGTGGGGCCAGGGAGATCCATTCCGCTCCCTGGTTGAACTTGAACAGGATTCTCACCATCTCTACCGTCAACCTCTTCGAATGTTGACGAAGAAAAATACAGAATGTGCACAGGTACCGCACAGCATTAGCATGGAGCTTTGCAATAGGGACTTTGAGGACAATCAGAATATCCAATAACTCGTCAGGAATGGGAAGACGCAACCCACTTCTCAAATGGGCCTCATAAATGGTGACACAGCCCTCAGGCAATGAGCACACCCTATCCTACTTGCCAGGAACACGGGGAACGATCGCTTTAGGAATATTATACTCCACGTATAACTCTTTCAGGTCAGTCTCCGTAAGGATCGAAGCTATCTGTGTAACGGAAGCCATGGATATGGAGGCAGAAAAATTACAGAACACTCAGGCTTTTTTCAGCAGAAGAAGAGAGGAAGGAAAGCGTGAAAAATTCAAAAAAGAGATGAACGGGCAACTTAAAGGCAGTATGAACGCCAGTCACAGTAACCGTCTGGTAAAAAAGTACCATCATTGCTGCCACGTGGCACCTCCTAAATGGGCACTAACAAATCAAATCCCCCAATCCATTAATTATCAGGATCTTCAATTGACCGTGTGTAGACACGTGGCCACCTTTTCGTCTTGCAGAACGGCTAATGATGGCGCGTCACTCCACTCTCACCTGTTTTCCAAATTTTGGCCAGGACGGTCAACAAATCTAGTCAAATTTTTCTTCAGCAAGTACTCCGGATTTTGGCCAGGATGGTCAATAAATCCGATTAACTTTTTCTTCAGCATGTTCTCCCGATTTTGGCCTAGACGGTTAATGGATCTTGACGGACTTCAAGTCACGTGGCCCATTGTGGACATGCTAGAGGTCAAAATTCAAACCACCAGTATGGAGGGATAGTGATGGGTACTCCCATAGAAGACTGGCCGAGGAATGAGAAACGGCCCAAATCCACGAAGGTCCACGCATTACCTTCGACGGTCAATACAAACCGTTGACCGGACGAAAAGTCAATAAAACCAACATAAGCACGAACAACTAGCACAGGGGACGGTCAATATTTCTATTGACTGGCAGAGCTACAGCAAGCCTGCCCACGAATAAGCCTTAAATGGATGAGACCCAGTTTGACCTGCAGCAGTTTTCTTCCCTGATTTCACACTCTTCCAAAAGGCAACCTCTACAGCAACGGTTACTAGTAAATTTAGCGCATATCCCATGGAGAAAGCGCCAGATTCTATCCCCTATCTGTTGTAAACCTTAACCATTACAAAACACAGAAGGAAGGCAATCCCTCCAAAAAGTCATTACCGCCATTAATACCAACACTAAGACAGGAAGCTGTTCTAGTAGAGCGCTGGAATCAAGCACTCCCGCCTATGGAAGGAGGCTAGGCCTCTCAACTATAAGAAGGCCATAGAGTCCACACTCCAAAAAAAAGAAAAGGAAGAAAAAGAAGGGCTTTTCTTTCAGCAAAAACTGACGCTTTCTCATACTTACTTCAAGCACTCTCGAGCTTACATTCCTTTTTCCCTAGAGCTCACGTGATGCCCTCTCAAGCTCTCACGCTTGCAGGGCGCTCACACTTTCTTTGTCTCCTGTCACCACGATCCGAGAGACCTTGGGACATGGACCAAACAGCCCTCACGAGTAGTAATAGCCACTCTCAATGAGAGCCAAAACACCACCATGAACATTCTACTTTTCTCGCCATCTTTCTCTTTTCTTTACCTTTTCCGATTCTTAGAAGGCTGTTTCGCTTATTTGAATATCGGAATATTTTTAATGTGATAATATCCCGCCGATACCTGACCTCTTATTTGTTTTAATGGTGTGCAGGATCCCGACTCGCTGGACGTAACTAAATTCAGTGATTAATGTAATCCGAACCCGCTCGAAGTTTGGTTCCACGATGCATCAATTTGATTGATATTTATTATTTGGCTTTCTTTTACTTAGGATTTCTTAGATTATATAAACTAGAGTATAAGCTTGTTAGGAGGATATTTGGTAAAAACCACGTAGAATGACAATTTGACCTATCAAAGTTTCATACTCGTAAAATTAATATATTCATTGTTCCCGTATTAGTGATAAGATTGCTTGGATCAGTTAGGAGTCATTTCTATAGTTACTCTTTGAATATAGTAAGCAATTTTTTTATCAATATTTTTGTATTATTTATTAGTAGGATATTTCTAATATTTTTTTAATTCCTATATATTTTGTGTATTTTGTTAGATTTGTATTATTGATGGAACATAATTTTACAAAAAAAAAAAATGAAATTGTATCCTTTTCAATATGTCATCTATATGTTTTCTATCATCATATTGTGATGCCTTTGCATTATTTTCGGAGCCGATAATATTTATTTTATTTTATAATTTAAATAGACTATTCTATAGAAGTTTGATACATTTCTTAAATATGGATAGTAATTTAAATTAATCGAGTTGAATAATTGAATCTTTTTATTTGAAACCAGTATACTACAACGTCAAATAAAAAATCAAATTATGCAAAATTTATTTTTCGATACATTATTTGACGCCTAAATTAATAATCTTTTCTAAAAAATAAGGATGTAAAAGAGTGAAAGGTAGAGAATTTGGTATCGTAATTTGTGAAGTTTTTAAATAACGAAAGGGTTACACCTCTATATTCATCCTCCGAATTCTCCTTCTCATTTTCGAAAAAAGTGGGTATATTTATAGTATTAGTGCTTATTAGTAGCAGTTTCCTAAATAAAAATAATTAATCATAATTGTAGTAATTACTTTTATTAAAAACTAAATATTTCAACTGTTTAATATACTTTAAATTTAATCTATATCCGTCAAGTATATTAACTAATTGATTAATTTAACAGGCCAGTTAATATGCCCATTTATCTCATTTAATTGTTTAGTAAGATTAATTATTCGACTTAATTAAGCATTTAGCTATTTAAAATTTCGGTCTTTTAAATTCTTAGTAATTAATTCATCAGTTGCTCAGTAATTTCATGACCTTCTATAATTCAATTATTTTACAAATTTTAACATTTAATTATCCTTTTTTTCTGTTTCTGCTTTTCTTTTCTCGTCCTACTCATGCCTTCTCTTCCTACTTTTCTTCTTCTTTTTTTTTTATTAGACGTTCGTCATTTTCATAACACTCACTGGCAGCACTTATCTAAACTCCAATTTATATTATCTTTACACCAAAAAATATATTTTATTAAAATATTTTTAAATAATATGACAAATAAAATTCGACAATTGGATAATAAGTTTTAAAAAAATATATATTCAATCATTTTTAAAATTTTTGAAAAATATTATTTAATTAATATAGATAAAAAATATATAAATAATCTAATATGTCATATAAACTATAATAAATATCTAAATTTAAAATAATAATAAAAATTATTATATTTAAATATTTTTAGAAGACAATTAAATATAAGTACTCTCAATAAATTTTTAAAATTAATACTTGACAAGTCTTAGCATGCTTAGTATTCTTTTTTGAGTTATTCTAATATCCTATTTGTAAAAGATAAAATAAAGCCACCCCATCAAATATTTTTCCTAATTAAAAGAAATTATGGGGAAATTTTTATTTATTTATTTATTTATTTCAGAATGCAAATCATGGTCCCTCCTTCCCATTTTTGAAAACAGTGAGTATATTTATAGCATTAGTGCTTATTAGTAGAAGTTTTCTAAATAAAAATAATTAATCATGATTGGAGTAATTACTTTTATTGAAAACTGAATATTTCAACGGTTTAATATACTTTAAATTTAATCTATATCCGTCAAGTATATTAACTAATTGATTAATTTAACAGGCCAGTTAATATGCCCATTTATTTCATTTAATTGTTTAGTAAGATTAATCATTCGACTTAATTAAGCGTTTAGCCATTTGAAATTTTGGTCTTTTAAATTCTTAGTAATTAAGTCATCAGTTGCTCAATAATTCGATTGTTTGAAAATTCAGTCATCCGATTCGATTTTTTTTATTTGAATTCAAGAACTCGGCTAATTCACACGGCTTCATAAATTTATTATTTACAAATCCCTTATGACAATCGATCAAATTGATCTTATTTTAAACGATATCTAATAAAGTTTTAAGACAAACCCAATATTTATTGTTATAAAGCATGAACTTTTGAGTGGAATATATCAACATATTCACAGTTTTTTCACAAAATACACACTTTATTTTCATTTTATTTTATAGTACAAATATAATGGTCGAGAACTAAAAGTATAATCTTTTTTTAGAAAAAGGTTTATTTTATTTTATTTTTTTTTCCGTGTGTGCTCAATGCCCAAATACAGCAATAGAAAATCCATTAACCAACGAAACAGACTTAACCTGCGGAAAATCATGCTAGACAAGAATTACCTAACGCTATTTATTTTATATTATTAAAATAATATTATATAAATTATTGTTTAAATTTTTTTATAAAAAAACAAAGTATATATTATAAAAAAATATCATTTTTACTATAACTTTTAAATTTTTTAAAATTTCTAAAACTAGGGATTCCCACAAAATTTACGCTGTCGTCTACATATCCATCTCACCTATTGGGAGTAATACGTCCTGAATCCAAACTTCGAACGGGTTCAGGTCGAGCTATATTCTTCCGCCGAGTTCAGGATTTTGCACACCACAACTTAAAATAAGATGTCAAGTGACGGTGAAATTTTATCCTACCAAAAACACTCCGATATTCAAGTTAGTAAAGAGCCTTCTAAGGATAACAAAGTAAAATGTAGTGAATATAAATATGGATGTTTGGAGTGTGTTGGAACAATGGTGGGAGGTGCACTTGTAGAGAGAGTGGCTCGGGTTGAGAATGCTTATAGAAAACAGTTTTTTTCTCAGTACTCAGTTCGCAGGGAACCAATGGCTAAAAGAAAAGGGAAAAGGCGTTAGAAAGTTTGAGGGCGTGGAAAGCTTCCATTAGCTTGACGATGCTGGAGGGCATTTAGCAGGCAAGAGAAAGCATGCTTGTGAAGTGATTCTCCATGACCTTTTATAGTCATGGGCCTTCACTGTCTTCTTTAGTTGACAAGACGAGATGTTTGCCATTTGTGGGGATCATTGCCTTTCCTGTATAGATGTGGGCGCCATTCTTGGTTGCAACGATCAGGAAGGTGGATCCCTTTCCTTCCGCACATGGCAACCATTATGGTTCCCCCTGTGGATCGTGCGTCAATTCGTGCGCCTTCTTCTCGGGGTGCACTTCAATTCCGAGAGGTTACCGTTACACTGGAGATTGCCTTTCCTGGAGATACGGAGAATAAGAATAGATGACTGCTGAGGCCTAGAAAGCAGCATGTGGGCCAATTTAGACATGGGCCGCGTTTATCTTGGGCCGCAGCCGACCTACATGCTACTTCTCTAGTCAATGGCAACGTTGACCATCTCAGGTACAAATGGGCCGCTATTGGTTTTGGACCATTTCCACCTTTGTGCGCCGGCCTGCTACTGGCGTCGCCATCACTAGCTGCCCATGCTGGTCACCTGAGATTCCAACCTCCGGAATGTTCACAATGGGACGCGTCCGGTTGTCCCCTAAATCCAAAACTTTGAATGGGTCTGTTAACCGTGTTATTTGAGTATGTTTACCGTTGCGCTTTAATCCAGTGGACAGAGCGGAAAGATACGTTGATCAGATTCATTAACCGCAATGTTAGAATCCAAAGAATTGAGTTTGAGAAGCGTTAACCGGATTCGTTGACCACAACGTTAGAATCCGAAGAACTAAGCTGGAGAATTGTTGACCAGATTCGTTGACCGCAATGTTAGAATTCGGAGAACTGCATTGGAGAATTATTGACCAGATTTGTTAACCGCAACGTTAGAATCCGAAAAACTGAGTTGGAGAAGCGTTGACTGGATTCGTTGACCGCAACGTTCGAATCCGAAGAACTTAAGTGGATACGCTTGTTAATCAGATTCATTGACTGAAACGTTAGAATCTGGAGAACTAAGCTGGAAAAGCGTTGACCGGATTCATTGACCGTAACGTTAGAATCCGGAGAAACGGACTGGAGAAGCATTAACTGGATTCGTTGACCACAACGTTAAAATTCAAAGAACTGAGCAGACACAATTGTTGACTGAATTCATTGACCATAACGTTAAAATCCAGTGGACTTAAGTGGACGCGCTTGTTGACCGAATTTATTGACCGTAATATTAGAATATGGTGGACTTAAGCGGACGCTCTTGTTGACCGAATTCATTGACCATTACACTAAAATCCGAAGAATAGTGTGGGTTGAGTTTAATGTGTTGTTTCGTTATGCCGCCGGACGGGCAATCAAGGGCTGTAGAGCCGTTTCAGTACTCTGAGTGACCCGTTGTTCTCTACCACATGTCATCATGCAGTGAAGTTGCAATCCCCATAATTAATTCACCAAAGGATTCAATTTGACAACACCCTCTCCAGAATCGACACGTGTCGGTTATGATTGCCGCATTTTTTCGATGCACTGCATCACTTCGACGGCAGCGGACTTTATAAAAACCACACGATAGTTCAAATTTTCCACACCTTTCTTCCTAAAAATTTCTAAGTCTTCATCCCTCCTCTTGCTCTGCTTGCATGGCTCCTTCAATCTCTGAAATTTGCTTAGTTATTTCTACCGGTAAAGTGAGTGAGTTGTACGTTGAGTTTAATATCCCATCACATATTGTGTTTTTGATACCTAGGGAGCAGGATAAGGCTTGCTCTCCTCCTGCTGGCCACATCACTACATGCAAGGCTCACCTATGGAGTGGGCTTCGCCTCCTAATTTTAGAGGAGCTACTCCGCATTCTCACGACGTTTGGTATTCCCAACACACGGCTTCACGCGAATGTCGTGCGTTACCTTTGTGCGCTGTGTACATTCCTCTGCCACTATTCGCGGTTGCTAATGGTGGAGGCCATAAGGGTCATGTTTTGGTTCACATAGAGTGAAGACTGGATTTCCTTGTCTCCTAAAGAGCTGCATATTAGCAGCGCAATTTATAATTTGGTCAAGAACTCAAAGGATCGATTTTTTTTATTCGCATTGCTGATGACTGGCCCTTATCCTGGGATTGGGGAAGGTCCCTAACGATTTCATCAGGAAGCCTATCAAGAAAGAGATGGAGGCATTAGAGCCACTGTTGCAGTTGGTGAGGGAGCACCTCTCTAAGTTCAGCAGAGATCACTTGGTATCTAAGGTGGAGGCCAGGAGAAATCATTGGGGTCTTCCCTCATCTGTTCAGAAGTTCCAGGCTCCACCGCCGGTGACATCGCAACCCAAGAGAAAGGTTGGCACTCTCACCATCGGTGATCCTCCTAGCAACCCCAGGAAGAAAAGAGCTACGCCAATTGAGCCTACCTCCTTGTCTTCCACCGAGCCAGATTACCGTATGGCCGGTCGACTAGCTGGTGTTAGAGAGCGCTCCGAGGTTGAAGCTTCTTCAGCGGATTTTGGAGTTATAGAGGGAGCCACCACGGGAGGCGTTGGCACTGAGCCATCGCTGCCGGTTGACTTGGTGGCACTAGCAACGCCAGTTGAGTTCGCACTTGAAGCCGCTGGATTGGAGGAGCCAGCCGCTGAGCTGCTTGCAGAGCCAGAGGAGTTAGCCGCCGAAGAACTTGCTGAAGCGGGAGAAGTTATTGCAAAGTTGGCTTAGGAAGCCGCCGCTTCAAGTGTCTAGGCTGCCCTACTAGAGGAGTTTGTCGATGAAGTCACTATGGAGCGGGCTCAAGAGGCTACTACTCAAAGTCTCCCACCATCAGGTCCTGAGTCGCAGGGCCCATCAGGTATGAAGATATGAAAAGTCTTCTTGATAATTTCTTTGAAGCTCTCCCGTTCTTCTTTCTCCACTGTTGTAAGCCTAATTTTTTTATTTTCTTGTAGCAAGAGAAAATAGTAGGAGCAGTGCTGAAGGACTGCGCCAGAGGGAGGCAGTGATTGAAGACCGGGAAGAGGAGATCCTCCAATTAGGGGAGCAGCTGAGCTAGTTGGGCTCTCAAGTTCAACAGCACCAGGAGGAGAAGGCTACACTCCAGTTACAGCTGTCTAAGCTAATGGCGCAGTCGGCAAGGCTGGAAGAGACGGTTGTCAGGGCGGAGAGGCTTACGGATGAGTTTCGAGTGAAGATAGTCTTGTTAGAGAACAAATTGTCCTTCTGTCTGCGTCTTGAGGAGGTCAGAGACGTGTGTCGTGCCCTCAAAGGGATCCTTAGCCCTCGTGCAGTCATCAGGATGAGTCCTGACATATTCATGAGGTTGTACATAGTTTTGGCTTCTTGTATACGTGCGTACTTTGAGCCTTCACATTATGTGGCACTGTCCCTATTATGATTCTAGGCGGCCAACCTTCTATTTGAGTGTTTTATCTTTCACACTTTACCCCGATTTATTGACCATCGTAGACCGATTGCGCTATCTCCTGTTGAAGGATGTTGTCACGTATGCTGTTTAAACCCCCTAATGTTTAGTATTAAATCACGAATGGATCACTTGAGATGGAATTAAAATTTAATTCAACCGCTTATGGGCCGCTTGACATGGGGCAAAGGTTTACTTCGACCGCTTACGAGCCCATTGAATGACCAAGGTTTAAGTCGGCTGCTGACGGGCCACTTAGATGACCAAGGTTTAAGTCGATCGCTGTCGGGCTACTTTGATGACCAATGTTTAAGTCGATTGCTGTCGGGCCACTTTGATGATCAAGGTTTGATTGTCAGCAAGTAAAAACCCACTCAACTTAGGAGTAATCTAGGTTGTCTATTTTTATACAACCTGCAAGAAAGTATTCACATGGAAATAAAAAGAAAAAAAAGAAGTAGAGAAAAACATGCAATAAAAAGGGAAAAGAATATTTTTTTATTAATAAACAGTGTATGTTACAAGCACACTTCAGATCACACATATGACCTACTTGGGTCTTCATTGGTAGTAGCACTTTAGGTGGACTGTGTTTTATATTCGCGGGACCAACTTGTCGTTTTGGGTTTGGAATTTATATGCTCCATTTTGTAGAATGGTTGAGATAAGGAACAGGCCTTCCCAATTTAGGGAAAGCTTGTTCCGATTGGCTGTTTTGTCCATGACCTCTATGCTTCGCAAGACCATGTCTCCAATTTTAAATTGCCACACTTTTACTTTTTTATTGTAATAACGAGCGATTTGTTATTGGTAGCCGATTGTGCGCATCTTGGCCACGTCGCGGGCATTCTCCAGCAAATCTAAGTGTTCCATGATATTTTGGGAGTTACCAAGTGGATCAAAGGCTTCGATCCTAAGACTTGGGAGCCTGATCTTAATCGATATCACAACATCAGTCCCATAGTAGAGGCTGAAGGGTGCCTCACGAGTTGGTTCATTGGGAGTCGTCCAGTATGACCATAGTAAAAAGGACAGTTCGTCGACCCAAAAGCCCCCTAGTCCTCTACCTTGGTCTTTAGACCGTACAGTAGCGTCTGATTGGTGATTTTTACTTATCCGTTCGCATGGGGATACGCTACCGAAATATAGACCAATCTGATACCCAAATTAATATAATACTTGGTGAAACACTTTCCTAAAAATTAGGTTCTGTTGTCAATCACGATGACCTCAAAAATGCCAAATCTGCTTACTATGCTTTGATAGACAAATTTCAGGGCGCTGTGCTTGGTGATCTTGGCCGACGGGGTAGCTTCAACCCATTTAGTTAAGTAATCTATACTCACAATGATGAATTTTCTCTTCCCAGTTGCAATGAAAAATGGGCTGAGAATATCAAGTCCTCATTGTGCAAAGGGCTAAGGTGCTTGGAGGGATCTCAACTCCACGGGTGACTGGTGGTGGAGGTTGCCATGCAGTTGACGATTCTCATACTTCTTCACAAACTCCAAAGCTTCCTTCTTCATTGTTGGCTAGTAATATCCCTGGCGTATGACTTTGAACGTTAGGTCCTTACCACCAATGTATGATCTACATATCCCGAGATGAACTTCACTTAAAATGTAGTCAGCCTCCTCATGGGTAAGACACCGGAGGTACGGAGTCGAGTACCCTCAACAATATAGTCTTCCATCGACCATGGTGTACCAGCCGGCTGTATTTTTTATCCGGTTAGCCTCATTTGCCCTTTTTGATAGTGTACTGTCCTCCAGATACCTCCAATACGGCATCATCCAGTTTTTGCCGTCAGAGGCTTGCTTCGCTTCCTATTCCTCTATACTAGGAGTGCCCAAAACTTTCTGCATGTTCCTCGAATACTGCTCTAAACTTTCAGCCACTGCTGCTCTCGCGAGCTTGTCAACATTTTAGTTTTCAGTCCTGGGGGTGTGGACTAGGTTTAGCTTATCAAATCTCTGAATTGTGTCATTCACCTTAGCCAGATACTTAGCCAAGAGAGGATTGCACACCTCGAAACTCCTATTGATCTGGTTGATGACTGACTCTGAGTCGTTGCAAACGGTCAAACACTTAGTGGAACATTCCTTAGCTAGTCGCAACTAGTTAACAGGGTCTCGTACTTGGCAACATTATTGGTGGCCGAAAAATCGAGCTCAATGGAGTATTTCACCTCAAACCCATGCGGGGTCCTTAGGACTACTCTGGCACTACTGCCTGAGTTGGTAGACGAACTGTCCACATTGAGGACCCATTCTGACTCTTCTGGGTGGTGATATGTGTCCTCTATGTGGTGCTCATGGACGATCAGGGTCGTGGTCTCAATAATGAAATCGGTCAAGGCCTATCCCTTGATGGCTGGTCTCTGCAGGAATTCGATGTCAAACTCTCTCAATTTGATAGCCCACTTAACCAATCATCCGGAATTATCAGGTTTCTAAAGGATGTCCTTCAACGGCTAGTCGGTCAAGACAACCACACGATGAGCCTGGAAATAGGGTCTCAACATCTGGGCCGAGAAGACGAGTGCCAGAGTGAGCTTCTCAGAGCGTAGGTCACATATCTCTGTGCCGGTCAATGTTTTGCTTACATAGCATACCAGCCGCTATGTGTCAAAATCCTGGCGTATCATAACAAGTTAAGAGCCTCCTCTGATACCGCCAGGTAGAGGTTCAGCTCTTCTTTGTCTCTTAGTGACGTCAACAACTGCGAACTGGCTAGATACTACTTCAGTTCATCTAAAGTGGCTCGGCTCTCTGCAATCCACTGAAAATTGTTCACCTTCGTCCCCTTCAAAGCCCTGAAGAAAGGCTCATACTTGTCTCCCGATTTAGCCAAGAAGCGGGACAGCACCGCTAGTCTTCCAGTTAGCCTCTGGATATCCTTGACACTTTGTGGCATAGACATGTACGTGAGGGCTTTATCTTCTTTGGGTTCGCTTTGATCCCTCGTTGAGAGATGATGAAACCTAAGAATTTTCCTAAAGACACTCCAAAGACACACTTTAATAGATTTAACTTCATCTGGTGTGTATGGAGTACCTCGAATGATTCAGCTAGATTGCGAATATGGTCACTGGTGGTCTTGCTCTTGACAAGTATGTCGTCTACATACATCTCCATATTATGATCGATCTGCCTCTCGAACATTTTGTTCACTAGCCTTTGATAAATTGCGTCCACGTTTTTTAGACCGAAAGGTATGACCTTATAACAATATGTGCTTTGATCAGTCATAAAAGAGGTATACTCCTCACCCTTTGGGCTAATCCTAATCTGGTTGTAACCCGAGCATACATCCAAGAAATTCAACAGCTCGTGTCCAAAAGTGGAGTATACCAGTAAGTTAATTCTGGGCAAAGGGAAACTATCCTCTGGGCAGGCATTGTTGACGTTAGTGAAGTCAAAGCACATCTACCATTTTCCGCTACTTTTCTTGATTAGGACAATGTTGGAGAGCCAATCCAGGTATTAGACTTCCCTGATGAACCCGGCGTCCAATAGCTTCTTTCCCTCTTTCTGGATATTTATGAGCTTTTTGACGGAGTGGTTCCTCTACTTCTACCTGATGTGCTTGTAGCTAGAATCAAGAACCAACTTATAGACCATTACTCCGGCCGGAATCCCCGACATATCAACGGAAATCCACACAAAGATATCCGCATTTCAGCTCAAGAAGGTTATCAGCTCATCACGTAGGGGTCCAGCAAGTGAGCCCCTTATCTGTATATACTTCTATGAGTCCTCTGGATTCAACAATACGAGGTCAGTGGCCTCGCCAGACTACGCCTATTGTAGGATTGCTTCATCTCGATGGTCCAACTCTTCTGTGAGCCTTTTGCTACCGCCTGGGGCTATTTGCGACATGTAACACGTCCGTCCAGTCACTTGGCCACCCAACATTTCACCAATATCGCATATTATTGAAAATTTTATTTTCAAGTATGGTATTGAGGTGACTGTTTCGAACGCCGCTAGCACGGCCAGCCTAGGATGGCATTGTATACGGAGCAGGTCAACAATCAGGAAAGTGAGTGCGCAATTCACCTTCTTGGAGTACGTGCCTAGGGTGACTTTTAACTATATTGTACTTTGGATGGCTACTAGCTCATTATCTAGGCCATACAGTGATCCTTCGGGCAGTTTAAGTTGATTCTTTTTGAGCCCTAACTTAAAGAACGCATCGAAGTAAAACAAATTCCTTGAACTTTTATTATTAATGAAAACTCACTTCAATTGGTAATCAACAGTACCTTCTGAGATGAGCACAAATACAATGAGGGGATCAGTATGTGGAAAAATTACATGTGTCATGTCATTATCACTAAAACTAATAATATTTTCCTCCACCATTTGCTTCTTGTACCCAATTTGCCTCTCTTAGTGATCTGTCTGGTGGGCCTTGGGAGGCATGGTGGTCACCATGTTGACCATAACAATCGCGACCCGGTTTCGCGATTGGGGCTGATTGGATCCTTCACCGCCTGAGGCGCCGGAACTCTACTTAGGGTTCCTCAGGAACTTAGTGAGATGGCCCCTTCGAATCAACTCCTCAATCTCCCGTCGGAAGGTTTTGCATTCTTTCATGGTATGTCCCAAAAATCGATGAAAATTGCAATACTTCACTGGATCTCCTCCCTCCGTGTTCTTCATTGGCTTTGACCACTTAATGATTTTTTTTCCACAGATCTACATGAGACGTTGGCCCGTGTGTCATTCAGTGGAGTTGGGTTGATTGGCCTATACTCCTTCCAGATCGGTGGCTCGGTCCTAAGTTGCTTCCTTCGGGCATTGTCAACATCCCCGTTCTTCCTCTTTCCCTCGACTGGGAAGGTGCGAGGCTGGTCGGTCCTCTTTCGACGTTTTGCCTTGTTGGGCTCCTCTGCGGCCACGTATGCCCGAGTGATGCCTTCTGCTTCCTAGAAGATCTACAAATTTTTGTGGGCTAGATGTTTGAAGAAGTCGCCCAGCCCTAACATAGAGATGAAGCCACCAAGCTTCATCTCTTTAATGAGCTTGGGGATTCTCCTAGTTTCTAGCACGAACCGCTCCAGGAACTTTATTGAGTTCTTGCCCTATTTCTACTTGATGTGGGTGAGATGCCACAACTACTTCTCTTTTCAGTGGCTAGAAGCGTATGAGCCAAGAAGAGATCGATGAGATCCCAAAAATTTTGGATCGAGTTCGAAGGGAGCCAATAGAACTAGATCCAGGCGTCCCCTTCAAGGTGAGGGGAAAATATCGGTACATTACCGCCTCCTCTAGGCCCTGGAAGTTTAGAAGAGTGCAGAAGTTATTCAAATAGTCCATAGGATCAGTACTCCCATTATAGGAATCTAAGGCCGGCCTCTTGAACTTGGCCGACATTGGTCAAGTTCGGATCTCCATGGTGAAGGGAGATCTCTTTAGATCGGTGGCATGCTCGTCGTCGTCCTTGAACATGCGGTTCCAGATCTTCTTGACCATTTCCTCCACTCTGGAGGAGTTTCTAGACCTCTTGGAGTTAAGGTAAGTCTTCATCTTCGTTCTTTTGGCGATGCGGCGTGTCGCCGGCTGGCTACTACCGCTTGTGGATCGAACGATCTGAGAGGCTCCCTCCTGCGTGTGAGGAATTTGCTCATCCCGAGAATATCAGGGATTTCTTCTTTCAGGACTCTCGTTTGAGGTCCCACAGCCCAAGCACCCCTCAAGCCTTGAATAGCTCTAGGCGTTGGAGGCTGCCGGGGTGTGAGAGCTGCTCGGCTTTGAAATCATCTTGGTCAGCCTCTTCTTCCTCTGGCCTCCTCGCCTGGAGGCCAGAATAGGAGTTGATGAGGACTAAGCCCCCTACTTCTTCTTACCCTAGAGTGTGCAAAGCATTAGGAGTATTTGGAACATTTTGTTCATCTATTCTGCCATGGCAAGAAAAATTGGGACAGACTACTCTCCGACCCAACTACCAATTGAGTGGTCGTGGTTGGGGGAGGCAGTCTCTCTAGCAGGAACGCTAACTTGAGCCCTGGGTTTCACTATTTTATTGGATGATGTTGATTTAAAAGATGTAACTGATCGGCTCTTAGTCAGCATTCCCACAGATGGCACCAATGATGCATCCTGGATCCAAATTTTGAACGGGTTCGAGTCGAGTTGTCCGTCGAATTCTGATTTTCGTCCACCGAGCTCAAAATCCTACACACCACAACTTAAAATAAGAGGTTATGTGACAACAAAATTTGAACCCACCGAAAATACTTCGACACTCAAGTCAGTAAAGAGCCTTATGAGGACGAGAAGGTAAAATGTAATAAATGTAAAAATGGATGCTTAGAGTGTGTTGGAACGATGGTGGAAGGTGCACTCGCGGAGAGAGTAGCTCGGGTTGACGATACTTGTAGAAAGCAGTTTTCTCTCAATACCCAGTTCGCAAGAAACCAATAGTAGAGAGAAAAGGGAGAAAGCATTAGAAATCTTGAGGGCGTGGAAAGCTTTCATTAGCTTGAGAATGCTAAAGGGCGTTTAGCAGGCAAGAGAGAGCATGCCTATGGAGCGATTCTCAATGGCCTTTTACAACCATGGGCCTCCGCTGTCTTCTTTAGGTGGTAAAGCGAGATGTCCGCTTTTTGTGGGGATCATTGCCTTTCCTGTGTGGATGCGAATACTATTCTTGATTGCAACGGTCAGGAAGGTGAATCCCTTTTTTTCCGCACATGGCAACCGTTATGGTTCCCCCTATGGATCGCGCATCAATTCGTGCACCTTCCTCCTGGGATGCGCTCCGAATTCGAGATGTTACCGTTATAGTGAAGATTGTCTTTTTTTGGAGATGTAGAGAATTAAAGCAGATGACCGTTGATGCCTTAAAAAGGGTTGTGTGGGCCAATTTAGACATGGGCCGCGTTTATCCTAGACTGCGGCCGACCTATATGCTGCTTCTCTAGTCAATGGCAACGTTGATCATCTTTGGTGCAAATGGATCACTGTTGGTTTTGGGCCATTTTTCTCTTTGTGGGCCGGCCTGCTACTAGCGTCTCCACCGGGGGAGCTCAAAAATTCTCTTTGGTGAAATAATATGCTTCGTATTTCTTTTAATTATTTTATTATAAATTTTCTTTAAAAAAAAAAAAAAAAAAAGGCGATAGGATCCCCCATTCACCCACCGGGGGCCACAGAGAAGAGAGATAGTACAGTAAAAGGTTGACTGTTTGTTCGTGATCGATGATGCCTGCCCACTGTTTTGCTAGCAACCGCACGGCAGATGTTCATTCTCACTGCTCAGCTAACATCTAAAGGCGAAGAGAGAAGGATAAAAATAACAGCAGCTTCAAATCTCAAATTCATCCGAAACAGGACCAGTCTTCATCTTATTGTCATCAAATTGGAGGAAGATAGCTAAAGTCGCTGACATAGTTCGTTCAGAGATTTAATTTACTCCGAGCCATTGAAAGAAGGCCGGGAAGAGCTGTTGATTTGATCATGGAGGTCGCAGCTGGGGAAGTTGAGACTGAACAGAAGAAGAAGGTGATGGTGGCCATTGACGAGACTGAAGGAAGTTACTATGCCCTCATTTGGGCTCTTGATAATCTCCATCAATCCCTTATCACGTGTCCTCTTCTCATCTTCATGACCGAGCCACCTCCCAACTACAATATCCTTGCTTCTACTTTGAGCTCTGCCCGTTTGTACTCCAACGTCTCTCCGAGTTAGGACCCTCTCTTCCACACCCCCCTTCTAATGCTCATAATGATTTGTGTTTCGTTTATTCCTTCTTTTCCCAAAAGATACAAAAAAGATTTCCCCTTTGTTCACGGTGAATTGGCTTTTGGTCTTCTTATTAAAAATTAATTGGAGTGTAGTATAAATGCAACGTAAATTGGAATTTTGTGGTTTTGGTTGAAGAGTTGTTCTATCTAAATTTTCTTGTTCCTTCTGTTTTTTCTTTATTTTTTTTGGTTTTTTATGCAATTAGCTATTAGGATACGTAACAATTAACAAGCTGCAGAATTGGGTACATGACAGCTCAAGAATTTGTGAACAATGTCCAAGAAAAGGAGAAGAAGGTTGCATTGGGTCTTTTAGAGAAGGCTAAGAGTATCTGCACTAGCCAAGGGGTACGCCTCCTTTTATCTGTTTATTGTATGAGAAAATATTAGCTAATTGCTCGAATCATATGATGGTTAATTATTTTATGCATATTGGTCTCTGGCATTTAAGGGAAGCTGCTTACTGTTCTTTCACTGATCAGATACGTGCAGAGACACTTTCCGAGGTTGGAGATCCTAAAGTGGCAATTTGTAATGCAGTTGAAGAGCACAACATCAATCTACTTGTTTTAGCTGAGCAAAACATTGGAAGGATTAAGGGGTAGGGTTACTGCACCTTTAGCAAAACAACATAGTGAATCAAATATTTTTTGCCTGACCAATCACCGTGATTTCCTATATTTTGTTGCTTGGTATTTTGAAATAAAGGCATTCCAGTGCATGAGGCAGTTGTATTGTAGTTTGTAGGTTTGTGGAGAGTTAGTTGCATGTGTCCTCTATCCTTACTCTATAGAGCGTGTGATTTATGATTCAAAACTTATAACCTCCTCTCTAAGATGAAGCAATGATATTGCAATTGCAAGGCTCAATCTTTGTCGGAACTCAATCTCACAAGCTGATGAGCTAGCTTTCAGTAATCAATATGGGTGTTGAGATTTTGAGGCAATTGTTTAGTGGTAGTTTTAACTTCAAGTAAGAGAAATTGGCCTATGCTAGGGTGCGTATTGAAAAAAGAAAAAGTGCATTAATGGTGATGCAATTATGTTATATGTAAGGGATTTCTGTGCAGACATTGAAGCATAATAAAGTGCAAAATTCAGGTCCAAACTTATAATTTTAGCATTGAAGAAGCACATGAATGCTAGAATTTTAGACAGGAAGAGATGATGTTTGCTGCAGAACCTATCAATTTGTTTCTGATTTTGGAGGTGCCTGTTGTTCTCCTACTACATAAGGATATTTGCTTGCATGTAATCATAGGGGTTTAATTTAAACCCAGTCCCCAGTTAAAGGGGAAAAAGACCAGACAAATTAATTGATAAAAGCATAAATTCAGGTCCTAGTGACCATTAAATCAAACAAGGCTAGTGGCAGCCTGTTGTGATGATCGATGCAAGGTAAACTACTATCATATAATCATGGCAAGACATTGGTTTAGTGCAATACTAAAGTGGTTAATGCAAGAATTTTGGGAGGAAGGACAGGTTATTCATTGTAATTTTTGATAAAGTTTTTATGCTGCTTTTGTTTTTGCTTCCAATCACCAAGTTTCAAGAAGGATGCTGAGGAACAGTTTACAGTAAAAGGGGGTATAATTTCTTATTCATTTTGGATTCTTTTAGACAATTCCAGATGGGAAGTTGCCTATTGTGACACAGAAGAGTTGTTTCATGGTGCGATTCAGTTGCTCTTGTTGATTCATAAAAACATAGTGAAACTGGACAATGAATGATAAACATGATTACTCTTCAAGAGTATAGTGGAAGCTGGATCCTCTTTGGGATCATAATTCAGCTTTCATTGATACTGAAAATGAAGAGCAAGGAAACTTCTGAGTCTATTTTTCCACTCGAGGAGATTAGGGAGAAAATCCTAGATTCTACTAGGACTAAATAGGAAATTGTTGGACATTATACATATTGACCTTTTTTGGAATTGGCTGGGTGCTAGTTTAAGTGCCTTAGTAGAAGTTGTTTTTGGGGTGAGTCATATTGATAATGGTAAGCAAAAAGAGTAGTTAACTGTAGGCATTACTGCCAGAGAGGTTGCGGATACAGACATACAGCTTCACATCAAGAAAGCCAGAATGCTTGGAGAGATCAACTTCAATTTGATGCCATTATTTAGGATTCTATGGTTTGTAGCCTTCAAGTGGCGGCAGATTACAGACAAATTTCTTCTTGTAATATTGTGTACAAGTGAGTTCTATGATGATCGCGGAAAATCTTAAGCACATGGTGGGGGATACTTTTTGTAACTCAGCATTTAAGAGGCTGAGAGTTGCCATCCGATTACTTGATTAAGGGGCCTACCAATATAGTACGAGAAAATGTTGGATAAGAATAACTCCTAATGTTAGTTCCTAACTTTTCAGGTTGCTTAAACCCTTTCGGTCTCATCATTAATTTTTATTCGTGATGAGATGAAAACCAAGAGTGAAAACTTCCTCCCGAGCATATATTTGAGATGCTAGGCTAGGGATAATGAAATTTCTCGAATGAACTACTTTAAGATCTTGGACTAATGCACATGATTGAAGTACGTGAAGTGGTACTACCAACGAGCATTAGACCTATTGGTGGCCATTCAGGATTTCTTTGATGCCACCACCAACGTGCATTAGACCTATTGGTGGCAATTCAGGATTTCTTTGATGCCCCAATTCTAGTGACATTGTGGAAGATCAACTGACGTGATCAACCTAACATGTGATGGGTGATGAGGCGCAACAAACATTAATCTTGAAGGCATATTAACTTTTCATATTGTCCTATTGATCCGTGAATCTCTGGGAATCAATAATAAGAGTGCTTCTCCTAGTACTCTATTTGGATACCTGAAAATTAAAGGGGAGGAGAAGTTACGTTAAATCGGTTTAGTTAAAATTTTGTTCAACTCTCTTCCAAAATTTTGTTTGCCCCCAAACTTTATAGGGTCCAAATAGAACATGTGAGGGTGAGGTTTTGAAACAATGATGACGTTGCTGAATTATGATATGTAGATCAAGGGTTTAAGACAAGAAAACAATTTCTCTACAATGAATAGGTGAACTTATGTGCATCTCAACTCTTCCAAAGCAGCTTGAAATTCAGGAAACTTCATATTGTGCTACCCTTTTTTTTCAAATAGGACAATGTGTATGGTGAGAGCAAAAAGAAACCAACAAAAGCATATGATTTTGTGTTGGGAATGATACAGGGTTTGGGATTCCCTAGTAAGGTGATAGAGTGGACAAATGAACAGCATTGCCACTGTCAAATATTCAACTGTTCATCTTGTCTATGATAAAGGAGTTAGTCATGATGTGCTGTGGTGATGAGGTTTTGATTTTTCATGTGTTTCATGCATTCCACCAAAGTCTTGGGGCTGTTTGAGAACTAGTGGAACTGAATGTGGATAGCTTGATCATAATCAGTACCTGTCGATGGATAAAAACCATTGGTTGTCTCTCTAACCAACAGGCAGCATGTATGTCCTATGCGTTAACACATGCTGCGCCAAGCTGTCCCCCAAGGGAGTTTAGGATTCTTATTGGCAAGTGATTGATTTTCATAAAAGCCCTTCTCCCCACCTAGATATTGAGAACACCTCAGCATCTCATGCCATAAGGGAAACTACTTCCATAGTCCATCTATTTCCTACTACCATGCGAGTTCGGTCTCTCTGCATCATAATGCCCGACACAAGAGCCTTGTAGTTGAATTTCCTATTACTCAACTTAAGTAGATACTGACTTAACTATCAAAGGATTTCTTTGAGAACATCTGGGCCCTTTCACTTTGTTGTTTGTGATACACAATACCCAAGTAGCGACGTTTGGATTCGGATCTCATGTTGGGTTATCACTGCTCCAGATATACCTTGGTTCAAGTACATATCAACAATAACAACTAGATTAGGGTCCTTATGAAGGTTTCAGTTCCTTGAAAAAGGAAGATGGATCTGCAAATTGGACTTGATTTCATTTTGGCAATGTTTGCTGTCCCCATGTCAGCAGTCTTCCTCTTGTAAGCCTGGCTGTAACAATAGACATTAGAGCCCAAGCTAGCCGTATCTGAAGAGTTTCACATGCCATATCATTGGAACTTGCCAGGATGGCAGGCAGAATTAAAGCTTGGGGTACTAGTTTTTTTCCTATAGCTCAGTGCACAAACCTCCTACTTTACACAGGATTCAGGAAAGAGAAGGGTTGGATAATTTTAAATCTATTATATGCGATCCTACCTTATATTATGCACTAAGTTGTTTTCATGACTTACATCTTTAACTACTAGGTTACACGGTAATAACTTTATCATTGGACCAAATCTTGTTGGGTTTTGGATCACTTTATTGTTGATACTACAACAAATGAACAACTTGATTGGAGGACGTACGATGTTCGCGTGAGGTACACTTAAGTAGAGAAGTCAAGCAAAGGTCTCCCGATGTTCGTACGAGGGTCAATCGAGACTTATCCGAGTGGCATATGACGAATGCTTGAGGAGAGTACGTGCACTATTTGCCTAAAGGAGTAGTATTTGATGCATGCCTAAGAGGTGCATGGACGTGGTTCATTTAGAAAAGTAGTGCCTGACGTGTACCTTGGGGATGCTCGTGCACTATCTATAAGTGAGTCTGTGCCTGATAAGAACTTGTGCGTTGACACTAATATAAAGTTACACTTGATGTGATTTTTAAACATTCTAAATCATGTTGCAGCACAAGGAGCATCACATAGAAAAAGTGAAAAAAAAAAATGAGAAGAAGAAAATGTTCGGCATCTAATTTAAGTTTAATTTGAATTTTGTTTTTTGCTATGTTGTTATAGTGTTATTTTTTAGAACATATTACTATATAGTTACTCCTTTTCTCATTGTATTCTTCCCTTATGAGTTATCAGGTGTGTTGGGTGGTTATATTCAATCGATCATTTAATTGAGTTATACTTAAGCGATTTCGGAGAGGGTTATCTTTGTAGCCGGAATTATCTTTATAGTAAATTTGTTTAGAATTTATTTCGTAATTTTTTTGGTTAAAAAGGTTTTTTACATTAAAAATTATTATACAATATTATATTTCTTATACTTAAGTGTTAGGCGGTTGACGTTTGACAAGATATTTGGATTTGTTCTACTACGACGGTTGTGCTTGTTTTGGTCAAATCTCCATAAATGGTTTTAGAGAGTAAGCTTTTTAGAGTTGGAAAAAATACGATTTGATGGTATTGATGTCGATGAGTTTTTCATTCTACTTTTAGCAATTTAATAGGCAAAATATTTCATTCCTTTGTAAGAAAGAGCAATAAATATTTTAACTTGAAATTGAACTGTAAAAGCATTTTGGAAGGAGGACAAATCGAAGAAGATGGAGGATGAGAAGTGGCAAGATATGAGAAATTTTACCAATTGTACGATCAACTTATTTCTCACAGGCAACACTTTCCAAAAATTCATTAGTATGTTAGATCTAACGGAGATTTGGGTGAATCTTGAGAGCCAATACAAGTTCAAGTCCTTAACAATAAGGTTACATGTCAAGAAGTTATATGGCCTTCAGTTATTGGAAGAGAAAAGCTTTGAGAAATATTTGGATGAGTTCAATCGAATTTTAATATAAATGTCAGCACTTGATAAAAAGATCAACAAAAAAGACATGGCATTGGCGTTATTGGTTTCTTTGTCAGCCTTGTATAATTATATTATCACGACGCTACTATTTGGAAAGAACATGCCGAAGTCATTGCTCTCTACTTATGAATAAGTCTAGACGGAATGAGATTTCGAGAGAGTCAAGTCTAGTGGTTAGGAACGCGAAAAATCAAGGGATTAAGGAGGCAAGTCGAAGATGAGCAATAGTCGATCCAAGATTTTGAACATTAAGTGATTTTATTATGGTAAGAAGGGCCATATGAAGTGGAATTATTTCAAGAGAAAGTAGGAGATGGAAGGCAATAGCAAACGACAAGAGAGAAGAGATCGTGATGGAAGTAATTGAACCTCTATCGTTACCTATGGAGACCATCTAGTTGTCCACGTAGGAAAACACGGAGCTTTACGAGCTACGATATGAGTTGGGTTATGGATGGCAATTCTTTATACCATGCAACATTGAGGAAGTCCCTGTTCACCTCCAATATTCCTAAAGACTATAAGATATTGAAGATGGATAATGATGGTTTGTCAAGATTAGTTGGTATCGACAACGTTAGAGTATAGATAAGTAATGGGATGAAAATCATGTTAAGAAGTGTGGGACATGCCTCGTTTATATGGTTAAATGTGATTTTAATTGGAAAGTTTGATGAGGAAGACTTTCGCATAGCATTCGGAAGAGTAATTAGAACTCATGAAAGGCGCCTCAATTATGGTAAGAGGAAGCTAGTGTTCAAGTAGGTACTTAAAGGAGGCTTCAATTGTTAAGGACAACGTTGAGGTGACTAACGGGGATATTAGTCAAGGTGATAAAAAGAGAAAACCGAGGAGTGTAAAGGGGAGCGAATCTACAGTGGAAAAGAAGTCGAAGAAGAGTAAGAATACTTCAGATTTGGTGGAGCGGAAAAGGGTGTTGTTTATACTTGTAGAGGCCAACACTAGGTCCCCCGTAGGGAAAAAATTGCCAAAGGATAAGAGATGACGATTGTCGGTAAAGGTGAGGAGTCCCCCACAAGGTCGTTAACTGAAATTTATTAGGCTTTGGGTTACTCTTTTATGAGTACTACAACAAATAGACGAATTATTTGGAGAACGTGCGATATTTACACGTGGAATGATAGGGTAGACAAATCAAGCAATGGTCGTGCTATGCTCATGCAAGGGTTAGCCAAAGATTGAGTGAGGGTCGACTGAAAAATAAAGGATATTAAAAAGTTGCACGATATTCGTGTGAGAGTTGGTTGAGACTCAGTCGACTGACGCATAATGGGCACTTAAAGAAATCACATGCGCCGTTTGCCCAGAAAAGTAATGTCTGATGTGCGCATGAGGGTGCACATGCATGACTCGTCCAAAAAGGTTGCCCCCGATTCACTCCTGAAGGGCATTCATTAATCGTTCATACAGTGTGTCTGAGCCTAATAGACATTTAAGGGGACCTCGTGTATCAATACTAAGATAAAGTCACACCTGATGTAATATTAAAGTATTCGAAATCATTTTGTAATACAAAGAGCACCACAGAAAGAGAGAAAATGAAGAGGTTTGACATTTAATTGAGGTTCAATTTGAGTTATGATCTATGCCAAGATTGGGTGCATTTCTCTGGTGTTGTTTTCTAGGAGGAGATTCAAAATCATTTTATAATACAAAGAGCACCACAGAGATAGAGAAGGGGAAGAGATTCAACATCCAATTGAGGTATAATTTAAATTTTAATCTTCACCATGGTCAGGTGCATTTCTGTAGTGTTATTTTCTATGATGTATTACCATTTGATTAATCTTTTTCTTGTGGGTTATTGGGAATGTTAGGGTGGTAGTGTTCAACCAATTATTTACTCAGGTTATAGTGAAAGGATTTCAGATAAAGTTATTATTGTAACTGGTACTGTTTTTTTAGTGAATTTGTTTGGAATTTATCACGTGATTTTTCCTGATTAAGAAGAATTTTTCACATTAAAAATCGTCATGCAATATGTTTCTTATGATCAAATGTTTAGTAGTTGAGAGGTTTTGGCTCTTTTGTTACACCAATTGTGCATGTATTTGTCAAAACCCGACAAATCTTTCCATCACCCAAGAGTACTAGATTGTTCTCGTATATCTGCTGTGGATTTCAGATAACATAGTTGAGCATAATGGTGCAGCATGTTTCTTTTTGCCACGGAAGGTGATTCTGAGGTGGGCGGTACTGGTACGGAGCTTTTTACAGTAAATGGGCCATCATGCATTATTTAAGAGCTCCAAAAGGATTTACGTCCCAGAATTGACGAGATGATACGGTGTCATGTCAGTCTCTCTGTGAAATTTGTGGATAAGAATTTCAAATTCCAACGGCCATCGGGTCGGCAGGGATGGTTTAAGGATTCCAACTTGTAGTGTATAATTGTGCACAAACCAGAAGCAAAAGGTTGCGGAGGTTTACAATATCAGTTAGAGCTACAAAGTTTGATTGCTGAAGCTTCTGAAACTGATAGATTTGTTGACTTGCAGAACCAAAATCACAGAACCAAACAATCAAACGGAGCTTGTCGAATCTAATATCCATGTTAAAATTAATCAGGAACAAGCATGCTACAAGAAATTTCCACTTATTCCACTAACACAGACGAAGATTTAACTGTGATACTTACATGCTTTCATGCATAAACAATTTGTGATTCTGATACAAATGGGTGAATGCAGGACCTTCAAATGGAGTGTGAGCGACTACTGCGTTCAGCATGCCAAGTGCCCTGTTCTTGTTGTCAAGAAACCTGAATGACAAGAGAGCTTCGATCCATTCTCCTCATATGTAAGAACCGCAGGGTGTCCTCTCTCTCTCTCTCTCTCTCTCTCTCCCGTTTTTCCCCGAGGTGGTCGGACATATACACAAACATGTGATTTTTGATATAGATTTTATATGTTGGCTTCTATGCCTATTCTTCTAAGAAGTGATTTGATACTGTTGCAAGCTATAATTTCTCATGGAAACCTTAGTGCCAGAATTATACCGTGGCTTATAATATATTACTGAGTTTGAGGTTTGAGAACAATGTTTTGCATCAAACACGGTAAAATTAAGTTACGGTAGATCTAAAATGGTTTTTCCCCCTTGGGACTTCATATATCATGAGAGTTTTGTACGTCAGATTGCCTTTTATCATGTGGGATTTATAATAAGGGGTAAGATTACTTCCGGTGATTAATAGTATAGTTTATTTTTTTGAATAACTTAGATAAATTATCTGGGTTTTTAATATTGATATCTGACCAAAAATCACATTATTCTTGTGCTGTAAGAATGTTGACGAAGAATAACTTATATGATGACGGCTACTTTATTGTTTTATTTTTTAGTTTTTGGCCGGTGTATCATTACAGAGGCTCTTATGGTTTATTGAGGTGAATTTCACTGTCACTGAGGAGATTTTTCAACCACGTGTTTTGCATGCCAAGTTGGAATTTCGCTTGCAAAGTCTCTTTTATTATGATGGATCCTCTTTCTGTGTAATAATTTTGGTAACATAATTATATAATTTGAGGGTAAAAATATAGTAATTACCTATTCTATATTATGATGTGATATTATAATAAAATGATTTATTGCTCTTAGTTATAGTGTAATTTATTAAAGATTATATAATATATTAATATTACCATATTGTTGCGTGTTATTATGAGTTATTAAAAATATATATTAATTTATGGAAATTTAATTGATTAATAATTAATTAGTAAATAGATTAAATCTTAATAGGTTTTTTCCTGGGTTATTGAAAAATGTGTATAGAAGCATCGGCCGTTAGGGTACCCGATGGCCCAAACCCGCCAAAGGACGCAATGAGCTCTCACCACGTGTCGAAATTTCGAAGGCGGAAAACGTCATTCTCTTTTACAGCCTAAAGTCTCAGCGCGTTGGCCCCACCACAACGATTACCTTGCTGACTCAGCTGTAACATGTGTTATCGAACTCGCCGATTGAGGTTCTTTTATTAACTTATGAATTAAGATTAAACGATAATAATAATTAAAATTATTTATTAAAATGTAAAATAATTTTTTATTTTTATTTTTATTTTAATGTTAACATCTAGTGTCTACTTATCAGAGTTTAATAGCATTATTAATTTTTTGATTAATATTCGGGCAAATTAACAGTCATTTGTATTGATTATTAATTCCTAATAACTTTTACAAATTATTTACGATTTTTGAGGAGGTGGGAGAAGCAAGAACATACATGATAATTTTGTGGGTATTTTAATATTAAACTATTAATATTATATATTAAATCGTAGCTTATCTAAAAACCTAAGGATGGCCTTACGCAATCATTACTCTTCTTTTCTTATGGATTTAAAATTAATTTATATTTGTTGCTTTCACAAGAGACAAGTCCCAATTTTAGAAATATAAGCCAAACCCTAAAATGAGGCAGCCATAGAATAATTATCTAGAAATAATATTATTTATTTTACTTAGTTTTAATTAATTTATGATTGTGATATCTCTGTATAAATAATTTGGACGCGTAAGGTTATCCATTATATAAACCACGACAATCCCCTCAAACCTCAACTCAAACACTCGAAATTTATTTCCTTCAATTTATCAACAAGACCAAGCCAAATCGCCGCCGTTTTCTTCAGCTTGAATTGCCATTCCGATGTCATTTCTCAACATGGGAATCCCGATAATCGGCGGCCTTGAAGCCATCGTAAGCTCTTTGAACAACGCTTCATCCATTTCTCGTCTCCTGTCCAACTTCGAATTCACAAAATTTCTACGATCTGATGAATTCTGGAAATGGGGAGCGTTCATCCTCGCCTTGGTTTACGCCTCAAGCAGGGTAGCCTATAAAATCAAGATTTTGATCATACAGCACCTTAAAGCCAAGTCCTTAGCTTCCGAACCCCTCGTAGCAGATTCCTCTGACGAATCGTGTAGCGCAGAAGAAGAAGATGACGACGACGGCGCTAGCTCGTCGTGCTCATCGGACGAAGAAAACTACGATGCAGCTTCATCGTCGCACAAAAATCTGACCAAACTCGAAGAGGATTTTCGCGTTGCCGGTTCTAGTAACTTTAGCCAGAACGAGGGGCATAGTCGTAAATTTAAGCTCCGTCGACGACGAAGCTTCATCAGCAACTTCTCGTTGTCTGAACTCTTGAATCGCAAGAGCGTCGTAAAGCTCTGGGATGGCCTAGGGTTACGAGTAGATCCCGCTGATTGTTCTGATGATACCATCTCAATCTTCGACTTGAACAAAAATATGGAAATCGGATCCATTTTGGGGAAGTGGTCGGCGGTGGCTCCGCCGTCTCCGGCGGTGATTATATCTGCTATTCCCGAGAATGATACGAAACTAGGGGTGAATCTTTGGGACACGAGAATCGGACGGCGGACTGCGGCGATGTCCGCGGAGTGGAGACTGAAGCGGCCCGCGTCGACGATCGCCGTCAATGCCGGAGGAATTGATAAATCCTACGTCAGATATAACTTGTCGAGGAATCTAATCGGAGATGTGAGGAAAATGAATTCGCCAATGGATAATCCGGCGAATTTTGACGAAGATACCCGGTGAGACGCAAACCCGGAACGCTGACGAGGTAGTCAGCGAAATGGTAAACAGAAATAGCTTGTGAAATGGTGTCGTGTCGGAACGTCGCGGGGCTGGCAAAGAGCAATCAGAGCAGCGTGATCCGTAATGTTTCGGCTCGAATATGACCGCTCCGTCATGGCTGACGTCGTCGTTTCGAGAATATTACATTATTTTAAAAAAATTTACTCTTGAAGAACAAAGTCAGACAATAAAATATTAGAAATTTCAACATATATAACTTATAAAACTAATTTGTAAATAATGGACATATAGCATTTCTATGAAATAAAATTGCAAAATGATTAATCCAGAGAATTAAAATGTGGGAAGGAAGTTATTGAAAACCCACTAATATTCCTCCCACATTTCCCTTGTAAATGTTGTTATTCTTTTATTTTTCTAATAAAGTTATCCATCTTGTGGAATTTAAAATATTATTATTGTTATTATTTCATTTTTAATCATGTTGTCCTACGACATTTGTAAATATTACATATTTGAAATTTCATTCCTTGTACTATTCCATTTAATGCCTCTTGATTTTGTTGATATTAATTAATGTTTGTAATATGTCTTAAAAATTTGGATTGATATATAAATTAGAGAGAAATATTGTCACACTTGAACATTCGAATGATAACGCATTTGATCTTCGTGACTCTTTATTTATATTTTACGCACTATAATAAAATAAATTAGATGTAAGAAATATATGAGACTCGCTCTTTAATATAACATTCAATACTCAAGTCAATAATTCTTTCATTTAGATGTAAAAAATATAAGAAAACAGATGCAAGAATTTCAGATATAGTGAAAATAAGTGTATGTATAGAAAGTAATACTCCTTGTTGTATTCTCTTTTGACTAAATGACTTTTATATTTATACACTCATCTGGTTGAATGCCTTTATATTTGTGTACTCATCTGACTGAGTGACTCTTATTTTTTTCTCTTCTCATCTCATTGTATTGTCCCGTTTTCTCTAGTAGAAAGGGTTTATTTATAATAAGAGACTCTATTTAGTTGATAGGCACCTAGAATCAATGCATGTGTATGACGTTGCTTCGAATCAGTAATGAATGAAGTTATTTGCTTGTGTAATGACCCTCTGAATTCATTGGTAAAGTCACTTGGCTACTAGTTATTGGATTAATTCAGTCATCATTTATATTCGACAATTAAACAGCTCATTATGATGCTTTAATGTCTAATTGTTCAGATCATACTCTTTGATTCATACGTTCGTACATTGTTTGTTTGATTGATCCTGTAGTATCTTCTATTAGGTCGTTGGCATGTAAACCTCTTATCTACCTTTATAATAGGCAAACCCGTACCTAACTGCACCCATTAGTTTGCATGGTCACATGTGCATCTTATAGAATACTAGGCCTTATTCTTGTTTTGAATAAATTAAAAAATATATAGATAGTAATTTTAATGATAAATTATTTAAAAGATGATTTGATATGTAAAAATTTTGTTATAAGTGAAATCTAATATGGGGTGAAAATATTTTGAATCTGCTATATACGATATTATTTTATATAATATAAGTGATTATTTTTACAATATATATTTATGATTAATCGGCTATACAATAACAATGCCATCGTTGGAAGAGATCTCTTCCCATTGGATTAATTATTGACTTATTTATAACAAAAGAATAATTAATAGAAATAAGTCATTGGAAGTAACAATTGACAAATTTGTAAAGATGAGCAACACTACTTATATATTAGTATGAATTTATTAAATGAAAAGTTTATAAATTGTGGAGATTGGGACTTGCGCCGTCCAATGACATGCAGCCACTCAGACTTACATTTTAAATTTGACGGATATGAATATTTCAATTTTTTTTAATTTAGCATTTAAGGTTTTTAAAACATTACCCCACCTGGTCGCCTTCGAAAAGCCTATAGTTTTAGAAGAGTGCTTAATTTAATATCTTTTAACTACAGTTATTTAATATTAATTGAATAATTTTATTATTTTTAAAAAAATTATTTAATTTTTTAAGATTTTAGTCATATAATATTAATTAAATAATTATAATTAAAAGAGATAAAATTATTTTTTTTTAATGAGATAGAGCCTCCAATCGTCTTATCGGCAATAAAGTGCTCCCCCCCAATGAATAAAATATGCCAAATTTGACATTTTTATCAACGAACTATGCCAAGAAAATTAAAGAGACGGGGAACCAAAGATGTTGATTCTCGTAAAGAAAAAACACTGTTTGATTATTTTTCTAATTATTATATTAAAATTTAATGACTTTAATTTAAAGTAATAGCAATAATAATAGGTGTATGTTTAGTTTTTTTTATAATATTAACATTTATTAAATATTAAATTTAATAAAAAATAAAAAATAATCATTTAAAGAAGATTATTTAATATTTAAATTTTATCATCAACATTTTTAAAATCCAATTATCATATAAAAAGAATCAAATGTCGCATCGCCTCTTTTTCCTACTCTATGACCCCACCAAAATATAATTAAGGTTTATTTGACATAAATTCAAAATGATTTTTCAATATATAAATATATACATTAATAAAAAAATCTTCCTAAAATCTAATTAGTATTGTATATATACTAGATTATTTAGTAAGTTTTAACTTAAAACGTTTTCAACAGTACTTATATTTAACAAGTTACAAATAATTACTAATTTATATTTTCAAAAACAAATACTTCGAGCCAGGACTACTAAACCCTCTAAATCTAACACCTATTACTCATTACTTGAAGGGGCGTTTTTAGCCTAATGTGTATCACTTATTCTGACATTTATCAGTAGTGGAATTCAATCAATTTATGCACTAACGAAGTTCAATTTTCAATACGAAAAAGCGATCAAGTTAGTCTTACTACATAGGTAGCATGAAGATTCAATTAGATTATATCCAAATAAGTATTTCGGCTTAAGCTTATTTTCACTTCAGAATAGACCCTCAAAAGTAAAATCTATACTCGAATCTCCATAGAACCTGAAATTATTCTAATAGAATTTAACAAAAATAATAAGAATAAGCTCAATAACGTAAGTTATATAAGCATGATCAATAGAAGGTAAATAAAATACCATGACCAAAGTCAACAACTAAAAATCCAAAGTTTCAACATAATATATAAGAACATCGGATCTAACCATTCTAGGATAAACAAATTCATAACCCACTAAGATAATATCAACAATCTGCTATGGACCTTACTCACCATTGATCAAAGGTTAATGTATTTACATTCTTACCTAACTCTTTAAATAAGGTGAGATTATGAATATCCAAATATTGTAAATATAACTAACTCACATGGCATGCAATGTTATGCAATCAACTCACATGGCATTATAGTGATTAGGTCCAATATCTCTCACCAATATCATAAAATAATGGTTGTGTGGTTATAAATATTTCACCACAAACCAAAATCTTAGCATCCATTGGGATATAAAAATTAGTATTAGAAAACTATAAGCGACATCGTAATATTGTAAGTTTTATATTTTTTGATATTGAAATATTTTTATATAATTTTTTTTACCTTAATCATAACCATAAGTCAAATGAAAAAATTCAAATACTTAACTCAAACATCAATGATCAAAATTTAAGAAAATATAATAACCCTAAAACTCAAATAACAATACGTGAGTCTGGCATTTCAACCCAAGATTGCATGCGCAAAAGTCTAATAAACTCAACAATGATTGACTCCAACTCGTGAACAAAGACTTCACAATATCTAGAAAATATTAAACACAAAAATTTATAAGAGTTATCTATTAAAAACATCACAACCAATCAAAATTCAAAGAAACTCAAAATCTAGAGAAAACTATTTCAACATCACTCAAGGGTTCGTATGCAATACAAATGCTAGGCAGAAAATAAATAAAAATGACTTTAAATTTAAATAATTCTTAAAGATACTTAAAGTATAACATAGTGTAAAGATTATCTACCATAATATTTGAATTAAAACTGAATATAAACATAAGTCTCAAATATTATTATCATTAAGTGTGAATATCATCTAAAATTATGATATTTAATCAATAGATTAAAATTCTAAATTTAGAAATATCTAAATATTACATGACTTGTGGATAAAATAGGAAGCAAAAATAGATCAGCATGACCATCCAGGGTAATCCTAATAGTCTGTAGCCCAAGAAGACATTCAATAACCAATTTCAGCCATAATTTGGGTAACTCAAGTTGTCGGTCATATTACCAAGTGATTGAGATTTGGAAATTAAATTATGTTTCTTGATGCTATTGATACGAAAGTAGAAAAAACGAGTCAAAGGATGCCAAATTGCTTCTCTAAGCTACTAAATCTCTAAACCAATATTCCGTCTTAGCTAATAATCCTTCAAAAATGAAAGGATCTCTCACTATGAATCACGGCACATAATATACTTGGTGGTGGCTATCTGAATTGGCCAACAACCAATCACAATTTTGAGTCATGACTTATAACTCCACTTCAAAAAAATAACCCGGAGAATGACTTTTATTACTATAAAAATCATACCCCCTAACAAAAATGAGAGATTGAAATATTGTCTAAGAATCCAAAACGATAATCATCTTATAATTGTACAACTAAAGAAAGTGCTATAGCAACCAGTCATTGGCTAATCATTATAACCTCTAAAATTCAATTCCAAAGCACTTAACTGGTATAACAAAGTTCAAAGCTTTTTTTCCAATACACCTCATTCTCCCCACAACTCTACCCTCTATCTCCTCCTAACTTATTTGTTAGATATTCTAATTGATTTGAGTATTAAATGATAATTCAAAAAGTTAATCTAAATTTTTTTGAGATTTTTATTTTAATTTGTGGTGTATAGGATTTGGATTAAATGGTCTAAAGCCTATTTTGAAATTTCTTTGATTGAAATCCTGATCCAATATGCATATCAAGTGAGAATGATTTTTTTCAGTTAAATAAGGGTATTAATTTAGCTAATAATGGCAAAGAGCTTTGTAAAGAATTCAGACTTCCTTTTCTATGTTACAATCACATAAAAACTTAATTTTCCTCCTACTAATATTTTATTAGATAGGGAAGATTTATGAGACTGAGGCCTAAATTGAGAAATTTAGCAAGTTTAAGCTTCGAAATAGGAGGAGTTTTGACAAGATACAATTTAGAAAATTGGATCCTTTTTTCTGTTATGGTAGATATTTGGACGCTTTAGTTGATACCGACGGCGGAAAAAGAAAGTACCTTAATTTCATAGTGGGAAACGTCAAGGCTTGATAAAGTGACAGCCAAATCATTCCTATTAGCTTGCATTCTTTTAATTCAAAATAAAGCACTGTTGGAGCAAGACGCGCGGAAGGCCGAGCGGACACAACGCTCGGACAGGAACAGAGAGCAAAGGCTCTCGGACGGACGAGAGAAATAGAGAGAGAATATAAGAGGGAACACACAAGTTTAACGTGGAAAACCCTTCTCTAAGCGAGGGAAAACCACGAAAGAATACACTATAAAAGATTATTACAATCGTTAGCTACTCAAGCTTCAAACGAAAGAAAAAGAATCAAGTGTATGCCTCTCTCTCTACAAAGCTTGCCCGCACAGCTCTCTCAATGCTCACACCTTCACAAGGTTGCCACACACCTCTCTATATAAAGCAGGAGCTGAACACATATATATACACGTCCAGGATGCCAGCGTGGATTGCCCGGCCAGGGCGACACCACCCAATCACCACCTGGCAGCCACCATTCTCGCCGGCGGTGGTGGGAAAATGGCGCAGAGGGTCATGGCGGCCGCAGCATGCGTGTCGAGATAGCAGATCCTGCCATCCGGAAAGCTGCTCCCTGCGCGGCGTCCAATCGGCAGCCGCGATCTGCGAAAACGGCCACTGCAGGCCCACGTGAGCAGAGCCCACGTCTACGACAATAGGCTCCTCGTCTACTGTGCTCGGACATTACCAAACAAGAGTCCTCGTCCAAAGACGCAAAGAGTACTCGTCCATTCCTTCTCTGGAGTCCGCGGACATTCCACTCGAGAGTGACCCCAACAAGCACCCCCACAAAGATATCTTTTAAATATTATTAGGTGATGGAGAATAATTATCTATCCATTTAAATAGTAAAACTTATATATAATAAATAGATAGATAAATATGTGTCACAATTTGATACATATATCTCTTAAACCTCTTATACACATGTCGGTCCCTAAGCTTAGGCAACTAAAAGAGCTAATTCATTCATAATTCAATTGACTATTTTTATAGATAACGTGAAACATTCTTGGCAGCACATAGGGTTTTGGTGCTACTACAGTGCCTTGCTATAAGGATAATGCTTTGCTAACGCATTGCGTTATGAACTTTGCTACCAACGTTCATTCAGCTTTGTTAATGCTCGACTGCGTCTTAAACCTTTGTACTGATCGCTCGTTTGAGATAGGTAAGCCTATTCATTTATTGGGCTAAGTGGGTCTCTTCTGAACTCTCTCAGTGAAAAAACAATAATACTTATTATTGCTGATTTTTTATCCAATGGCTCAAATGTAGGCATTGGCAGTGCATCTCATTCATAAGGCACATGATAGATTCGTGGAGCCTATTCCTTTGAAAGGTGATTGATTTCATCCTTTTTAATTATAATCATTCATGTTAATTGAATAATCATCTTATATACTGTTTAAAGAATTATTATTTATTTTTTTATTTATCATTAAAAAATATTAATCTAATCCTTTTAACATTAATTAAATTATTCCAATTGAAATGGATAAAATCTGTTAGGCTCACTCTCATGTGAAAAAATGCTGGAATGGCAATCACCGGAGGGGCAATTGCCGGAATAGCTAGGCCGGACAGTAGAAGTCGGCCAACGAAAGGTTGACTGGCTAGGAGAAGAAGTCGGTCAACGGAGGTTAACCGAACTGAAAGAAAGAAATCGGTCAAGTAGGTGTTGACCGGTTGAGAAAGAAAAGTGGATTTCTTCGGAGTGAGTTTCCGGAGAATAAATGTCGAAGTGTATTTGTTGGAATGAAAATTCGGAAAGGATTTTCGAAGTAATTTTGCCAAATTTGGACAAAATGGCCGGCTGTGCCATTTTGCCCAATTGCACCATTTTGTCCGATTGTGCAAAATGACAGGTTGCAGTATTTTGCCAAATTGGGGCAAATGGCCAATTGCGCCATTTTGCCCTGTTTTGCGGAAATAATCGGTTGTGTCATTTTGGCCAGGAATGGTTTTGGCAGGTATGAAGTGTTAATGGCCCCAGGACTCTGTTGAAGGATAACGGTTGAAGTTATTAAGCACAATAAAGATCGAGGAAATTAATAATACCCGAAGACATAGGATGATGTCCGAAGTCCTTGGTCAACGTCTGGGAACTGTAAACCCGAAATTTGGTCACCCACAACGTCTATTCAATCAGCTTTTTCAAAAAATGAAAGTTGACTCCTAAATATGGCACCCAATTAGTTGATAAGGTCAACTTCTTCCGACAAAGTGGCAATTTGCAAAGTTGATGATGATTTACAAAGTTGGTGGTAGGTTGTAGGGTTGATAGCAAATTTTGCTCACACGTAACCTGCCTACTGGATGGACAGTCTTCAGGAAAAATCTATATATTAATGCATGCTGGGCATGCAAGAATGTGTGCAAGTATATGTGAAGAAAAAAGAGAGCAGTGAGAAAAGAAAAATATAAGAGAGAATTATATTGTTACTCTTATTTTGTTCTCATCTCTTTGAGAGGTTTTTATAACCAATGATTTCTATAACCATTTTTACATAGTGAAAATTTATTTGTGAATTAAATATCTTGTAATTTTTTTCTCTTATTTTAAAAAAAGATTTTTTATATAAAAATTTGTATATTCTTTCTCTTTCTCTCATATTATATATATTTATACATTCCTGTTCGACCAATGTTAACATACCGATTGGCCATCTTTCCCAACAAAATCAACTCTCCAAAACCGGTGCACAACCCTTCCCAAGCAATGCTCGGTAGTCTTGATTTTTTTCTGAATTTCTTCTCTCTCTCTCTCTCTCTTGATATTGGTGTCTGATGCTTCTGTCTGATTTTGCCATCTCTTTCATCTTACCCTCGCTTTCTGCCCAAATAATGATCTGGTTTTCCAATATTTCATCTTCTTTGATTCAGCCGATTTAACTTCTTCCACCCCATTGCTATGGAGAAGGGTAGGCGAAGAAAGAGAAAGAGATGGAAAGGGTAGAGAGATCCACAGCACATGCAATTCAACAAATTCAATATGCTTGGTCTCTCCCCAGACTCTTATCAACTTAAAGCTAGAACCTAAGTTACACACAGAAAACAAATCCAATCGCAACAGCAAGTTAAAGAATCAGATAAGACCTACACATTAACCAGCAAGCTATGAGAACTCTCCCTTGCTTTAGCCTTCCATCGATTCCCCACGGATTTCAGTCAATAATTACCGTTGTTCGGCGATTGAATTACAACGTCAGAATACCGGTGACTATGCGGTGGTGAGAGGAACAAATCAGCTGCCGTGGGGGTGTCAAGAGAAATATCACCGATACGTGTGTTGGGCGGATCGAAGGTGGTTGGCGTAGAGATCTCCAAAGACAAGCTCACCTTCACGTTGTCATTATCACGGCCACTCCCACCTCTGATCGACAATGACGGTGGATCATCACCATCAGGCTCGCCATCACAGCAACCGCCATGGTTACAGTCCTCACGATTCTTGCCTGCCGTCTGACCAGTACTGGACAGGCCCGTCAGCTCCTGCACCAGAGCCATGAAATCGCGAGCATGGGTATGAATCACTTTAGGGGAATGTGTGTAGATGATAACCGGCTCCCGGCGCGGACGATGAGCAGCTGCCACCGTCGTTGTCGTCTCCGCCGTCGTGAAGTTACTGAAAGAGGAAGATGGCCTGGGAGTGACGGGACGGCAATACTGTCGATTGGTTTTCAAAGGAGATGGGCGTGTGCCGTTGATCGTCACCGGCGCCGATTTCCTAGGATTCTCAACGACGTTCTTATATCTCGGAGGACTCATCGTGAAGAACACAGTAGTTCTGAATTCTGGCTGGCTGAGAGATCCAATGAGGTTACTTTGCTGATACAGAAACGGATATTAATACTTAACAGAGATGAAAGGGAATCGAAGGCCGATGTATTCTGACCGTTGACAAATACAAGGGCGCTGCGTTCGGAGTTCAAACTTGAAGATTCAGACTCAGCCGGAAGTAATTGCCCGGCACAATTAACAAACGCAATCAATTTCTATTACTCTTATTTTTAAATATTTGCATGTTGTCTGTGACGGTGTAATTGCCTTGACTTTGACTGTCATAGCTTTTTCTTGAACTGGCATGGTATTTTATTATTCCATCGTTAGATGCCAAAGTCCTTTTAATGTTACAAAATCAAAAAACATAAATATTTAATAAAGTGTTTGTTGGGTGGTTAGGAAGATCAAGGCGACCTTTATCAAACTCCGAATTTTAAAATTCAAATATTGACTGAAAATTTTTTAATTTGATCAAATTTAGAATAAGATCTAATAAATATTCATATAAAAATAAAAATGACGGATTATATTATGGTGGGTGTATAATATATGTTGAACTATGGTGGACTATATAACAAAGGAAATTGATCAAATTTTTGATAGTTATTCCTTAGAATATGATAAATTGGCCACAGACTTTGGATTTTGTTAAAACAAAATTAAATGTGTTGATCTGCGGCTGTTTTGACTGAGGTTGATCGTAATTAATGGTAGGTTGATTGGCCAACTAAGCGTAATCATTTGTTTGTTTGGACAAATCAATGTATGATAAATCTTGACTTTGTCTTTCATGCGACGAGGAATTTTCGTTAGAAGCTCCGCTTTGACCAGGAAGAAGCTCCAGTTGGTTGAAATTATTTAATACAAAAATATTGAATTACTTTTCACTTTTTATGGATAAAAGAGAAATACACGTTTGGTCTGCGTTATGTCCTTATCTATATGTCTCCTCACAAATTTCTCTCTTATTTTTTAAAAATTAAAATTTGTGGCTCTTGGGCTCCGCCTATTTATTGAAAAATATTTACCCGATAAATAATATATTTTTTAAAAAAATATCTTTCTAAAATTTCTTTTACATTTTTTGTGGAATTTTTTTTTTTTTTAGGGAAAATAGCAATTTTCCGTGCATAAGGCAAAAGCCCCCCAAAAAAAGGCTTTTCCAAAACTACGTAATCATTTGGCATATACAAGAAGATATTAAGTACCGCACAAATTAATCAACCATATTGAATGTCTGTTACTATAAATTGTAGCAATACGTTTTTAGATATTATGATATTTTACAGTGAACAAAATAGTTAAATTCACCAATAATTGGTATTAATGTTCATATTCTACTCTACTAGTATACCAGGGATAATACGTTTCTAGTTTTCAAGTTGTGGTACAGATTAGAAAGTCTTTTAATTTTTTATTGTACGTCGAATTGGAGCAGGTTTGATCTCTGTACTGCTAACCTGGAATATGCACACCACAAACTATAAATAAGATGTTAGAGGACGGTAGAAATTATTCCCATTGCAAATCCTCTAAAGCTCATGTCAGATATCTTTTCAGGGAAACAGAATAATATAAGGAGGATATTAGATAATGTAGAGTTGCACGTGAACAGGAGATGTCAGAGGAGGACTGGCTCCTATTAGTATACCAAGCTGAAAGGCGGCTTACTAGCAGAAGAACTGAGCTCCAGGTGAGCCCGACTAAGGGGTGGCCAATTAAGCGAATGATTGAACTCTTTGATGTGCCCGACTGAGGGGCAGCCAACTAGACGGAGGACTGTATTCTTGGATGTACCCGATTGAGGGGCGACTTACTAGGTAGAGGGCTGATCTCTTGGGTGCGCCAAACTAAAGGGCAACTTAGAGGAGTGCCCGCAGATGGACGGCTTAAAGGTCGCCCGTTGGGAGGTCACTTAGAGTTGCGCCCACTGAGGGACTGAGGTTCAAATACAACCTCATATGGGCCGCTCAGTGCAGGACCGTGGTTCAAAAATGGGTGAATGAGTATTCACCTAACTTAGAGGCAGTTTCGGTCGTATAATTTTATACAGTGTTACGTAATCATTCGTATAAGCAGATAATATTACTGTTGCATTTATGGAAACATGATTCAAGTAGGCAATATGGCGCATGCAAAACTTACTAGAATTCAATGTGGAATCATCGTCGGTGCGTGAGTGGTGCTCTTGCAACCTGCTCCTCGTACTAAGTATACAGCTGGCATGCTCCGCTCCAGAGGGTCGTCGAGGCACTTTGGTAGGCGCCTCGGCAATGGCCCCTATGCTCTTGTGGGGTTTGGTCTCTTACCTTGGATTAGTTGGGCATCACGTAGCTGCCACGTTGGGTGGCCTACTGGCCAGTGGTTTGGATCCTCCTATCGGCCACTACTGCCTCGGGCGACTCAGACCATTGCAGCACTTGGCTGGATCATGTTTTCAGCAATGTGATGGGTGACGAGCTGAGCACGTCGAGCCCCTATTGTGAGGATGTCCGTAACTTTTGCGGGGTTTGCTACTATGCAGCAGATCGATGAGAAGCATTGCAGTAGGATTGGCCTACTGACTGGTGAGCCTTACTCAAGAGAATCATCGAGGCCGAGGACTGCCCATGAACAATGGAACGGCCACTCGAGCCGGCGGTCTTGTATCTATGGCCTCTATTCTCTGAAAGGTCGGGTTTGCCTCATCCGGCCTATAGGGATCGAAGCTTGTGCCTCCTAGTGGCACTTGGAGTGGCATAGATCATATCGCTCTAGGCCTTCATCTGCACTTCCTAGCTCGGCCGACCTTCTGGCCGGTGCTAGGCCCTACTGCTCGTGACCGCCTAGGCCACGAGGTCACCGGATCTTCTACAAATATTTGTCTACTTTACCAATTTAGGAGTTGGAAGGGTCGAACCCCAGCGCAACCTCTTCAGTTGGATGCGTGAGGTCCGGTAGTGCGAGCCAGTGCACATTTTTGGGCCACTTGGCCGCAGCATAGCTACTCGAGGAGATGTTGTCGATATGGGGACGTTCAAGGCCGACGTGATGGGATTTTCCTTCACGGCTTCTTAACACTACTCTTGGTAGTCTTAGAAAGGGGGTCGAGCTTCGTTGTCGTTATCTACAGCCTTGAAGCCTCGGTTTGGCGCAGTTCAGCCCTTGACGACTTCAGGCCCACAGAGGCCCATTCCAAGCTCCAGATTGGTCACGGCCGAACTGATTCTATGTGCCGGATTGTGACATGGCCAAGCTGGACTTGGTTGTTGAGCAGGGTTGCGGCCGAAACTAGTTCTGAGGGACATTCTTATATAACGGAGAGGAGGCAGAGCGGGATGCGTTCATATAAGACGGCTGGAACCGCATTTGGTAGATCAACAATACATACTTGAAGATGGCAATGAGGATCGCCGGTGGAGGGTGGTCCCAGCATGGACGACGGTGTCGGTCATGACAATAGCCACCCTGTGACGACACAGGTAAGGTACAACCTCCGTCGAGGTTTACTCATCCTTTCTCCACCATGCCTCACAATACACTGAGATTCCAGCCAATTGCCTCAAGATCGCCATATGCAAAACACACGATCAGCATCCACAAAGAGGAAAGAAGTATTTGCTTCCCTCCATTTATTGATTCTCCTCCAGCGACGGCGACGACAGTGATGGCTTTTCACGGCTTACGATCTTCTTCTTTCCTTCATACCACGGCGCAAATCGGAGGGTGGAGAATGGGGAGGGCTTCGTCAGCTTCCGATCCAAGCGGTGTCTCCTCTGGCGACGACAACTGCCGTCACTCCATGCGTTGGAGTTCGGGAGTCAGAGGGGAATCCCCCAACGTGGCGTCTCCAGACTAGCCCTACTGTGTCCATGGGCTAATCTCCTCGCTTTAGTGAGGCAGCTCGCGAGTGCAGGATTGGGCAGTAGCTTGTCCTCTAACTCAACATGGGACATCTCTGTGTTCGGAGAGGTTGTCGGCCGTTTTCGGAGTGGCAAGTTGTTGCTGCTTTCGGCATTGGCCTGACTTCCTAGGACCGAATCGATCTTTCCTCCAGGAGTGAGCCCTGTCGCTCTGATCCTCCCTAATACCGAGGTCACTGGGCTGATAAGATAGGCACTGACATTGAGCGATGGAGGATAGAGCCCTAACTACTAGCATGTCAAGGACAACCTGAGCGCCGTCATGGCTACCCGATAGGTTGTCGCCATAGGAGGTGATTTCTCTTGTCAAGGTGCTTGTTAAGGTATGAGTATTGATTGTATTTGTTTCATTATTATGTGGTGGTTAGACTTTTCAATCGTTTTCACAGACGGCGTCAATAATACATCCTTAGTTCTCGAGTTGTGGTATGGATAATGGAGCCTTCAAATTTGTTACTACTGGTCTAATTGGAGCGGGTCCGATCTCCCTTGCTGCTAACCTAAAACTTGTGCACTATAAATTACAAATAAGAAGTTAGAAGACGACAGGAATTGCTCCCACTGTATATCCTCTGATATTCAAATTAGAAATCTTTCCAAGAAAATCAAAAGATATAAGAAACATATTAGATGATGTAGAGTTGCACGTGAGCAGGGGATGTAAAAGGAGGACTAGCTCCTATAGATGCGTCTGACTGAGAGGTGGCTCACTAGACAGAGAATTGAGCTCCAGGTATGCCCGGATAAAGGGTAGCTCACTAGGTGATGGACTGAGCTCTTGGGTGTGTCCGTCTTAAGGGTGGCTAACTATGTGGAGGACTGCGCTTTTGGATATGCCTGATTGAGGGCGGCTCACAGGCAAATAACTGATTTTTTGGGTGCGCCCGGCTAATGGGCGACTTTGACATACACCCGTAAAGGAGAAGCTTAGAGATGCGTTCGCAAAGTAGCTTCTTGGAGGTGCGTCTTGTAGAGGGGCATCTTAAAGATGCATTCGCAAATGAGCGATTTCGAGGTACACCCGACAGTGGGGCAATTTCTAGGTATGTCCGATAGAGGAGCGGCTTAGAGGTTTGCTCACAGATGGGTGTCTTATAGGTGTGTCCACAGACGGGTGGCTTGGAGCGGCGTTTTAGAGGTGCGCCCACAAAAGAGAGGCTTGAAAGTGCACCTGCAGAGGGGCATTTTAGAGGTGTACATGACAAAGAGGCGTTTTAGAGGTGTGCTCGCAGAAGGGCGACTTAGAAGTGGAAGACTAAATTGTGATGATGGGAAAACATTCAGGTCACCTGAGCGAAGAGTTGGCTCTTGGATAGCACACTCCTAGCTTCAAAACGGAGGGCTCCTAGCTCCCAGCTCCAAGACGAAGGGTGACTCCTGAACAGATGGTAAACATTTTAGAATGAGGGCAGCTCCTCGATGAAGGGTAGGCCTCATTCTTAGGAATGTCGAGCCATTTGGAGTTTTTGAAACTTGTCCTTCCAAACCTAAAGGTGCGTGGCTTTATAGTGTAATCTGCAGATACGGTCTTCTTACTTGGACAATGTGGGACACTACACTTTAAAAAAATTTTATTGAGTTGGAATTGAGTTGTGAGCCTGCTGTGGGGGTTTGGCCCCTTAAACCCATGACTGCTAGACCCATCAAAGGATATGGCCGATCGATGATAGATGACGTGGGGGTGGGGTCGTTGAAATATAAAAATCATTGCTTATAATCATTTTTTTTATGGGACCATCTATCGTATTATTGTGTCTTAACTAAATTCTATAAAATTCAAAATCGGCTAAATAAGATTGGTCCAATGGCCCAATTTGATTGGGTCTTTTTAATATCTTATAAAAGTATGCTTGTTCTCGCTCCTTAATTTTAGCCCAACAAATATTCTTGTGAAATGGTGCATTGAAAGGCAAAATCATGCTTTGAATTTGACCAAATAATTTCACATAAGGTGGTTTCTTAAAAGGTAATATATGAAAGAAAATCCTTTGGGCAAGTTATTTCTTCCCCTCTTGCTCCGTATGCACAAGCTTTTATTTATATCATCTTATATATTAGATTTTCTTGTTTTTTCAATAGATAATATCTAACTTTACAATATAAAATGCTCACATTAAATTAATGTACTAAAAATATTGTCTCAAACAATAGTCTATTATTTTTAAAATAGTCTCTATTGTTAATAAAATAAATATTAATATCATTTTTTAAAAAAAAAAAATTATAAGAGATCCGTCTACCACGTCTACACAGATTTGGTCCAGGAGCACATATTTAGAGAGTGTGGGTCGGGGTCTAGGTGTTGGGACAGTGTTTGAGTACACTGGGCATATCTTTTTCCAAATGTGGGCTGGCCGGTCCAAGACCCTTTCGACTTGATTCTGCTGACGCAGGCCCACATTCAACTTGCCCAATAAAAATCCCTCTACTGGTACGCCTCTCAACTTCTATCGTCTTTACATGCTCTTAGCTACTTATACCTAAAATATTATTAAAAATAAAGCAAATATTATCTGAAAATAAAATAGGGTAGAAAAAATTTTAAAAATATATATTCTCTTGTTTGATTAATAGAAAAGAATAAATATTCTGATTTGATTCCTTTATTTAGTATAGATGAGTAAAGTCAAAAATAAATAGAGAAATTGATTTTTTACCCTCACTGACAAAATAATTATGTTTTCGTATTTAAGCAAATTTAAATGAATATTTCTGAATTTATATTATTTTAATATGAATCGATTGAAGAAACAGAACACCACCAAAGGTTGGGGTGAATTTGGGCATGGAAAGGTCACTGCAATTAAATTGCGATCAGCCCATCAAAAACTAAACTCATCATGCACAAAAATTGTAATTTCGCTTTATTTTTTATTACCATTTTACGGCGTATAAAAATATAATGTTTAATAGGCATATAGCAATTTACTACTATTGTTATGGAAAGTCAGCCATATCGGTCAAAGAATGCATGTGAGCCACGAATACTGATGTGTACCTAAGATTTAGATTACAATATGATTTAGAAAGCCGAAAGTAACTTCGTTTGATTCGAAAGAATACGGGTTTAATTTTTATAGTTTTAAATCTGAATTTTGTACACCATAACAATTCAACGAGAGATATAAAGTATATGAGACTCGTTCTCTGATCTGGTTAATAATTTTTCTAAGAGAAATTGAAAAATGCAAATAGAAAAAAAAAATTGGATGGGCATAAATTGAGTGAGTTAGGAATATTGTACTCTGCTAATCTGAATATATTTGTAATAAGTGATTGTTTACCAAAATATGTGATGCCCCTATTCTTAATTGGGAGTTTGTATTTGTAACATAAATATCAATTAGTTAACCTGTTTAAAATTAATATGACTGTTGTCTGAAATAATACGTTACATTAAATTACAACTATTACATTGTGTTACCGGCTTAATTAATCGGGACACTTCGGCACCGACGGAGTCTCCGATCACAAGGAAGAGCAACCGGACTGCACGGCCTCCTCTGAAGCTGCGGGATTACCTCCGAACTTGACAGCGTGGATTTGGTTTACCAGAATCGGTTAATTGCACATTGGAGCAAAATACACTTCACTCCCTTAATTCTGTTCAGCATTTTCCTTTAATTCTCACTACACGTGGGAAGTTGTTTGTTTCATTTCCTGTTGGGAAATAGGCTTCTGTTAGTATATATATATTGCGTGGCTATCATTAATGAGAACAGAACAATTATACTTCAACTTTCCTCTTATTTTCTCTTCCCTCTTATTCTCGTCTTTTCCCTCCCTGTTTCCCTCCTCCTCTTCTTCTTCTTCTTCTTCTTCTTCTACCTCTTCCTCTCGTTTCCCTCTGTCAAAGCTTCGCCTCCCAGATTGGGGTTTAGTGTGTCGCTGGTGTTCGTATCAATTTGGTGCTTTCATTGAGAGAAATGGCAGAGGGGATGGTGACGCGCCACAAAGCTCTCGAAGAGTCCATAGCCATGGTCGCACAGGAAGTGAAGGAGCTCGCCGTCACCGTGCAACAACACTCCGAATGCATCGCCTCACATTCCAACTCGACGGACAAAATTCAGCAAACCCTCAGTGAGTTCCAACAATCCTTCATGGATATTTGCCAATCTCTCCACCGTCTCGAACGAAATTCAAATTCTCCATCACTTCTGCCCTTATTGCCCACACCTTCGTCGATTGCAATCACTCCCACCTCACACAACCTAACCCTACCTCTCCTTTCTTCTCCGCACATAGATTCTCCTGCTAATTCATCGATTAAGCTGCCCAAGATCGAGATTCCCTATTTCGCAGGGGAAAATGTGGTGGGATGGTTATTCCAGATCGAGTGCTTCTTCCAATATCACCTCACCCCCTCAGATCACAAACTCACCATTGCGGCTTTTTACATGACTGGGGCGGCCCTACAATGGTTCCAGTGGATGCATGTGACTCACCAATTGACAACCTGGGAGCCTTTCTCCAGAGATATGGAGCTACGATTCGGTCCTTCTTCCTACCTAAATCATTAAGCCCTCCTGTATAAACTCCGACAAACCTCTTCGGTGGTAGCGTACATGTCCGAATTCGAAGCAATTTCCACTCGCACTACGGGGCTCTTGACAACTAATCTCTTGAATTGCTTCTTGTCCGGCTTAAGAGATGACATACGACGAGAATTATCACATTAAAGCCACGGACGCTACGGAGGCCATTGGCATGGCCAAGGCGGGTGGAAGAAAAGGTGGATAACAGCCGTACAACTCATCATCGACCGCTAGTGACCAAGGCACCGGCAGTAATCCATGCTCAGCCCCTCAAACAGTTACCTCGCCTGAGTCCACCACACAGATTGCCAATTAAAAGACTCACAAAGAATCGAGATGGGCGCCCGGGCGTGAAAAGGGGCTTTGTTTCAATTGTGATGAACGGTTTACTCCTGGCCATAGGTGTAAACCCCCACAGTTTTTGTGTATGCTGGCCGAAGAAGACTCCTCTAGCATCACAACTGTTTCACTGTCAGAAGCTGACTTGGTAGAAGGTGAGTCTGGAACAGAGCACTCACTTGAGGGTGGATCTCCTCCCCCTACTCCTGAACATGCTCCGACTATCTCTCTGCACGCGTTGGAAGGCCATTTCGTTCCCTCCACTTTGAGGTTGCAAGGATACATCCAGGGCCAACCCGTGGTCATCTTGGTGGATAGTGGATCCACTCACAATTTCTTGCAAACCCGTATGGCCAAGCATCTAGGACTCCCGATTGAGCCCTCTCAGCTCCTCAATGTCACAGTTGGGAACGGTGACTCCTTGCACTGCGAGGGACTGTGTAATCAAGTGACAGTCACCCTGGGTAAGACCAAGTTTCCAGTGGCCTTATATTTGTTACCCATCTATGGCGCCGATGTTGTTTTTGGAGTTCAATGGCTAGCCTCCATTGGACCCGTACTCTTTGACTACAAAGCTCTGTGGATGAGCTTTGATTTTGAGGGCCACTCAATCACCCCCGCACTTGCCCAAGGCCACCATGTCCACCATGACACCGGGCGATTGGAGAGGGAAATCACCAAGTCCTTTGCCACCTACTTCCAATTAACGGTGCTACAAGCGTCTAACGGTGATCGGCAGGACAACTCACCGGATGTTCCAATGACATTTAATCTTGGCCTAAACATCACTGCAGAGCAGACTGCCTCCCTACTGACCCTGCTTTCTTCCTACGCTGATGTTTTTTCCATTCCTCACGGCCTACCACCACACCGCAACACTGATCACCGGATTCCTCTCCAACCAAATTCCTCCCCGATAAATGTGAAGCCCTATCGGTACCCGTATTTTCAAAAATCAGAGATGGAGAGGATGATTCGCGACATGCTTGAGGAAGGAATCATTCAACCGAGTACCAGTCCTTTCTCCTCCCCTGTTCTACTTGTCAAAATTTTGTGTGGATTATCGAGCTCTAAATGCGATCACAGTGAGGGACCGATTTCCCCTTCCCACAGTGGATGAGCTATTGGATGAGCTCCATGGCGCCAAACTATTTTCGAAGTTGGACTTGCAGGCAGGGTATCACCAGATGCGCGTCAACAAGGACGATATACACAAGACGGCATTCCGCACACATGAGGGCCACTACGAATTCTTAGTGATGCCATTTGGACTCTCCAACGCCCCTTCAACATTTCAAGCAGAGATGAACGAGATATTTCGTCCAGTCCTTTGGAAATTTGTCCTCGTGTTCTTCGACGACATACTAGTCTACAGCCTAACATGGGAACAGCATCTGCTCCATCTCAAGTCGACCCTTCAGATTTTAAGAGATCATGTATTTCATGCCAAATCCTCCAAATGCGAATTTGGGTGTTCCTCCATTTCTTACTTGGGGCACGTAGTGAATGATCAAGGGGTCGCGGTGGATCCTACTAAAATAGAAGCAGTTCAAAACTGGCCAACACCCATGAATGTCCGGCAGCTCCGAGGATTTCTAGGCCTAGCCGGGTATTATCGACGGTTTGTGGCTCGGTATGCACAAATTACCACCCCTCTTACCCAGCTCCTTAGAAAGACCTCTGCCTTCATATGGAGCCCGGAAGTGGAAAATGCCTTCCAAACACTTAAGGCGGCCCTTACCTCCACCCCTGTTTTAGCACTACCTGATTTCAACAAGCCTTTCACGATACAAACTGATGCTTCCGGGACAGGAGTAGGAGCAGTGCTGATCCAGGCGGGACATCCGATCGCATTCTACAGCAAACAATTGTCTGCTAGATTACAGAATTCATCCACATACATACGGGAGCTTTGTGCTGTAGTTGAAGCAGTGAGAAAATGGAGACCTTACCTCCTGGGATCCAAATTCACCATCCAAACAGACCACCAACCCCTCAAGGCATTACTGGCGCAGAGCATCCACACCCCCGAGCAGCAGAGTTGGATCACCAAGCTTTTGGGATATGATTTTGACATCGTTTATCGTCCAGGAAAAGAAAACGGACCTGCTGATGCTCTGTCTCGGCTTCACGAAGGATCTTGTCATGCTTTGAGAGGTACGACCCGACCGGTTCTTGCTCTATTAGAAGCCCTGCGCAGCTTTCATACGCAGCATCCTGCTTCTTCAGCATTAATCTCTTCCATTCAGAATCAGCCGGGTGATTACGATGGATATTTGGTTAAAGATGGCCTCATTTTCTTCCACTCAAAAATACTGGTGCCGGCTGAGTCAGCTCTACATCACCTCATTATGCAAGAATACCATAGCACACCATCAGGAGGACATGGAGGATTCCAGAGAACTTACACCCGAATTGCCAATATTTTCTTCTGGCCTCAGATGCGCAAAGATATCCGTGAATTTGTCCAACGTTGTGTTATATGCCAGCAAGTCAAGTCACTCACCACTGCACCACAAGGACTGCTCCAACCACTTCCCATTCCCAGCAGAATTTGGGAATCAATTTCAATGGATTTCATCACCCATCTACCCCCTTCTAATGGGAAAACTGTGATACTGGTGATAGTAGACCGTTTGTCCAAGTACTCTCATTTTGTACCTCTCCAGACGCAATTCACTGCCCAGGAGCTGGCGGAAGTTTTTATCAAAGAAGTGGGTCGATTGCATGGATTTCCAGTGGAGCTGGTGACGGATAGAGATCCCCTCTTCATGAGCCATTTCTGGAAAGAACTTTTCAAACTCCAAGGAACTAAATTCGCCACCAGCAGCTCCAATCACCCACAGACGGATGGACAAACGGAAGTGGTGAACCGGTGTCTTGAAGATTACTTGTGTTGCTTTGTGATCGACAATCCCTCTACTTGGGTTCGGTATCTTCCTTGGGATGAATGGAATTACAACACGTCATGGCACTCTGCGATCCGAATGAGCCCGTTTGAAGCTGTGTATGGGCGATCTCCCCCATCCCTGTTAGACTACACGCAGGGCACCTCGCAGTAGCCACAGTAGACGAATTACTCACAACAAGGACGAAACTCATCTCTGGCCTTAAAGAGAACTTACAGAGGGCTCAGCAACGCATGAAACAACAGGCAGATAAGTATCGCACCCCGAAAGTCTTTTCCAGTGGCGATTGGGTCCTGGTTAAATTACAGCTCTACCGTCAGACCACTGTGGCAAATCGGCAGTCGAACAAGTTAACCAATAGGTACTACGGACCTTTTCGCGTTTTGGAACGCATTGGACAGGTCGCCTACCGCATCCAACTTCCAGAGGGTTCCAAGATACATAACGTTTTCCATATTTCCTTGTTGAAACACTTCAAAGGGGAGGCTACAGACCAGCCAGCTGAATTTCCGGTGGACGCTCAGGGTTCCCAACCGCTTCTCTTCCCGGCAGAATTGTTAGGCTTCAGACAGATTCTCCTTCAAGGCAAATACGTTCCACAGTTTCTGGTTCGATGGCAAACACAATCAGCTTCCGAGGCTACATGGGAAGCTGCGACAAAATTTATACAAGATTTTCCATCCTTTTACCTTGAGGACAAGGTAATTTTTGATGGGCAGGGCAATGTTACCGGTTTAATTAATCGGGACACTTCGGCACCGACGGAGTCTCCGATCGCAAGGAAGAGCAACCGGACTGCACGGCCTCCTCTGAAGCTGCGGGATTACCTCCGAACTTGACAGCGTGGATTTGGTTTACCAGATTCGGTTAATTGCACATTGGAGCAAAATACACTTCACTCCCTTAATTCTGTTCAGCATTTTCCTTTAATTCTCACTACACGTGGGAAGTTGTTTGTTTCATTTTCTGTTGGGAAATAGGCTTCTGTTAGTATATATATATTGCGTGGCTATCATTAATGAGAACAGAACAATTATACTTCAACTTTCCTCTTATTTTCTCTTCCCTCTTATTCTCGTCTTTTCCCTCCCTGTTTCCCTTCTTCTTCTTCTTCTTCTTCTTCTTCTTCTTCTTCTTCTTCTTCTTCTTCTACCTCTTCCTCTCGTTTCCCTCTGTCAGAACTTCGCCTCCCAGATTGGGGTTTAGTGTGTCGCTGGTGTTTGTATCACATTTGTTATATAGCCGTAATTTATATTAGTTTAGTAACTATTCAACAATAAATAATTGGCATTTCATTTGGCCATTGTTGTTTACTTCAATGCGGATGATCATTTCTCAATTATATATAAATGTTCAACGAGATTAATATTTTATTTATTATTTTATTAGAATATTAATTACCTTAATTTTTCATAAATTTAGTCACTTACCCATTTGGCCAATTGACTGAACCTTCAGCGAGGTCATTCCCTGATCCAGTTTTGTGTTTGGGCAATTTGTTTTAATTCAAGTCGAATCAAAACATTCTTATTAAGATCATACCCTTTATATATACTCTTTTTTTTAGCTTTTTTGTCACACATTACTATAGTATTTCTGTTTTTATTATATTTCTCTACGTTTGTGGTTTTTATGGGTAACTTATTCAATAGAAATGAGTGTAAAAATATTATGTTTCTAAAAACATATCAATATGCAACAGGTATATCAAATATGCCTACATGAAACAAAAGTTCAAAGTAAGAGGAAGTTATACCATCGGTTGAGTCAAAAAGGGAGGGAATAAGAACCTTCATTACATCCAAATTTGATCTATTAAAAATATATATATATTAAAAAAAATATTTTATTCCCTTTTGTCATCTACAAATTTTTACTTGCTATTTAATACTATTTTTTCATCCATTATCGACCTCATATAGGTAAAAAAATATTATCAATTTTACTAAATATAATATTAAATAACATGCTTTCCAATTATATTTACTAAATATAAATACTTTATAAGAAAATGAAATTTATATCTTTTCACCATTTTTTATTTCATTTTTCACAATCTGCGTAGTGTTACAAAATTCAAACCATATTTAATTCGGCATAAAATCCCACCATATTATGAAATTTGAATCAAATTAAGTATTTTGAACTATTTTAAAGAAAAATAAAAGCTAATAATAGAACTTAATATAATACGTGGATATTTATATATTAAATATTTTGGGTTATTAAAAAATACTGTCGTCTCTCTGCTAAGTTTCCGTAAAGTGGAATGGCTTTTAGTTTATCTAGGGATCATGCGCGGGCGTTCTACAAAATTTGTACCACACGCGGACTGACTGAGTTGTGAACGGGCGCGCCAGGCTTCTCGAGTTCGGCCAAGTCATCCATCATCATCATCATCATGTCTCGTGCCCTGACAATTTTGGGAAAACCATTGATTCAGCATGGATTAAAAAATAACTTATAGCTAAATTATGTATTATTAATGTGTATATGAACCGAGGTTTCATTCCAAATGATAATTTTGATGCGGGATTTGAGACTAAATGTAGTTACTTTAATACTGAACACTATAAATAATAAAGTTAAGAAATTTGGATTTTACTCTTATAATATCCCCACTTATCAGTGTAAACTAAAAAAAGCAATAAAAGAAAAAACATTACTAAATCCTTAAAATTTTTTATAAAAATTTTTAATTTTAAATATATTATATTGCGAGAGGCTGAACATCTTGATGTGTTTGGCAAGAAATATGTGACTTGTTATGGAGATGTGGTCCTACACGCTTTGAGTAATTAATAGTATTAAGTCTTTAGGAATGGGAGGTCCTTGCCGGTGCTCTCCATGGGCATGATTTTCTCTTGTACAAGTGTAAAATTCTTTTCATTTTTAAAGTAGTAGAAGTCTTTTTAGCAGTTAATATTCTCTTTATAAGAGAGACTTACAATGACTTTATTCTTATATGTCAAGGGTTTGCCTTTAATTATTATGGAGTTATAACTGATTGAGAATTGCTATTCAATGAGAGAATAAGAGAGAAAGCAAAATAAGAGTCGATGAGATAATTATAAGTTATATAAATTAATTATAACCACCGGAGATGAGTTAGTGATTGATTAGATGGGTTTCTATAATCAATAAAATAATTGTAACAATTATAGGATTTTTCCTTCCAAGGTTGTCCTATATCATCATGTATCTTCTCAGAAATTTTATTTTTAAGAGTGTGAGACGTCATTGTAGTATGCTGGGTGAATTATGGTAAAATCTTGCCTTTGATCCCATGGTAAGCCAATCAATGACATTTGCAATCGTAACTTCTAACTCATTGACTTGGTTTTACTTTGATCTTAAAGCATTTCATCCTGCCCTTTGACTAGGCCAAAGGAGAATGAAAGTGTCTAGGAGACTCTTAGGATCGGTCATTCAAAAAGATCTAAATCGAAGATGCTCCAATACCCGATAAGTGCAATTTGAATTTTATAAAACTAAATTAAACGATTATTTGAGCTAAAATATTTAAATTATCAATATATTAGTTGATTTAATTTTAATGGTTGATATAATTTATCGTATTAAACTCATTAGCTATATATTATATATGAAAATCTAAGTAATAAGAACTACTATTTCAACTCTATTTATGAATGTGGGGGTAATGTATTCAAATGAGCAAATGTTATATGGCACTTTTAGCCAATATAAGTTTATTTTACATAAAAAAGTACAACAAAATAAAAGATAAATTTTCTTATCATAAGCGTTGGGAATAGTAACAATTGGACTAGCTAAATCTATCAATCAAGTGAGCTCATAATTAATAAGTTTAAAATAGTTAGAACTGAGACAACATTGTCTAACCTATTAGGCCCAATCCAAAACAATACAGATTTCAATCTTGACCTTTCTCTAATCAAGATAAATTAAGATATAATAGACGACATGATAGAAATATAAGTGGGACTATGTTATATACCCAAATGGTGGCTAATGCACGTGAAAAGATTTGGGGGTTCCTAATCCTGATTCATTCAGATTCTTAAGTTTAAGAAAGCAAAAAATACAAGAATATATAATGCATATAATGTATATTTGTTACTATGTGTAGAATAAAATAAATATTCACAGTTAAATATATCACAAAAATAAATATAAAATAATATAGCAAATTAACACATAAATTTTTGTGATGGATGTAAACATTAATAATTAATAGTTATTGAGTAAAATATTTTAGGTTTCTATACTTAGTGAAAGTAATGCATTATAAAAGTTAATTTATAATCCAAAAATATTGATATACTAAATCATATTTGTCTTACTTTTAACTTATTACATCTACTAAGAAACCCCCTAAATTTACTTGTAATAGCAAAATTATACACATTTTAATTTTATTATCAATCTTATTTCACTTACTGTGGAGTCTCTACATGTTGTTAAATCCTACTATTCATGCCACCAATATAACAGTAAAAGTGTACATGCTAAAATTAATGTATAAGTAATTGAAAAATTATTATGTGAGAAAATTTTGACAATTTATCTTAAGAGTAAAGAATTAGCTTTCTCAAGTAAATGATATTTTTTTCACTTTAAATGATGAAAGATTTAGAGTCACAATCATTATTCACATTTTGGCCTCTTTGTGTCTGCTCATAAATATTTGGAAGCAAGGTATTTATAGAAAAGATTTAAAATTAGATAAAAAGCACATGATATTTTTTAAAAAGTAGTACCCAATTTCAACCGGTGGGCAGCTCCCTAATGCACATGTGCCATTCAAAAACACATCAAACACGGATATTTAGGGTGAAATGTGCTCCTGCACAACTTTGATGAACCTTGGGCATGAGTATTTTGGAAAAATACTCTTATGCACACAACGGACACACATTGATCGCGAGTATTGTAGTCAAAGTATGTTTATGTGCTAATCAGACGTAAGTCAAGTATGGAAACAGAGAATTGGCACATTTACAAACAATAGATGTTTCTCCGATACTCATCTTTATTTAAACTTGAAAATTCTCCTATTTATCTTGTCACGAAATATATTAATATATAATATACATGTTTACAATCTATCTTATTTGAATCCTCCACAAAATGAAAATAACTTACAATCTATTTGTAACTCAATGCCTCTTTTTTTTGCCTTATTCTTTCGTGCACCTTCTGTCCATTTTATAGGCAAAGACAATTGGTAAGAATGATTGCTTTTTGAAGGCATGCCTAGACAAATGATGAGTTTTAATTAAAAACATGTTAGGAGACAAAGAAACGGCATCAGATCTCGATAGCACCCCACGTATGCGCCAATATGTAGATGTCACAACTAGGCCAACCGTATTCCCAGGTCGGTGCCCCTTCGACCATCATAGTTCTATTGGCATTAGATCGCAATACCTTCCACACTTTGTTGAGGTCATATCTCAAATGAGCCTTATTCTTGGGCAACACCTTTTGGGCAAGCCAAATTTGATGGTGGGCAACCAAATACCCGCAGGGGATACATCTTGAGTTATATGTTAGACCCATCAAAGAAATATACATGAGTGAATATACACTCAGAGACATAATGTTCCTCTAGTGATCATTCAGGCAAACAATTGACCTAGCTAGCAACGTTGTATGAAAAAGGGGAATCAAGATGACTCCTTCTATATGAAGGAAACTAAAATGGGTTTCATTACTAACATCCAATTGAATCATATGATGCTAGGATCGATATTGTTCTATTTGGAACATAAAATATGCTTAAAATATTCAACTAGCTTTATCAACTGTTAAGGCATGAAAATCGGGTGGAAAAGACAGAGTGAACGATTAATCCTTTTTATAACTAAAAAATAAGCCAAAAATAAGTGTCTTAAAGCAAATATATGTGATCAATAGTCAAAGAATCTTTGCGGAGGCAAAGGGTAACAAGATGAATAATTGATACAACTGCTCAATAAAGACTATTCACTAATTTCGAATCTCATGAGAAGGAACGTTTGAACAGTCTTAATGGTTTGGTTGATTTAATTCTTCTTTCTTTCAAACATTATCGAGATATAAATTCAATCTCTAAGTATAAAAGATAATATTGGGTATGATATCTATTAGATTAGGAAAAACCATTAACTCAACGAGCCCATGATAAATAGACCCAAGATAGCCAAAAATAAGAGAGTATTGTTCAATCCATTAGGCCAAAGTTTAGAAAATACAACATCCAATATTGACCCAACTATGACAAATCAAGATTCAACAGGCGACTAAAAAGTTATTAAGTAAAACATAAACCTAGCCAAGTTATATGAATAAATGGTAGCAAATTTTAGTGTTAATCTGAGCGTTTTGTCCAATTAAGTGGTTTGTTGACTTTGTGATAGCCTAGACAAAGATCTTCAAACTGACAAACATTAATTACCTACTATCAATTTCATTTTTGGCTATCAATTACCTCTAGTTAACCTCACAATTATAATATATATAACTATAATTGAACTAATCAGCTTCTAATTGGCCTAACATCCTAAAACTTGGCCAATTATTCCTTTTTAAAAAACTATCAACAACTAACATTATAATTATAAATATGTAAAAATAAGAAACATAGAGCACATCCCTCTAACTTGTTCTTTTACAATTATATGAAGCCAAATCCTTCACTTACTCTCTTTCGTCCCCTCAATCTCTTCCATGTTCCAATTTTTTTTAAAAATATATTGAATTGAGTATCGAATGATATTCCAAATAATACGTCCTTATTATTTCAAAATTCTTATTTACTATTGTATTCATATAGACTCTTGATGAAACTATTCGGTAAGAAGATTCAATTTCTTCAAACTAAAATTAAGATTTCAAATACCCATTAATAAGATATAATTTGAGATTTATCGTAATAGTGAAGTGTTTTTACTATATAACTTAATGGTTTTGAATTTAAATCATAGAAATAGCATTATACATATAATTTAAGCTAACATTATTTATAGTAGATTAAAAGCAATTTGACTTATTTTTGATAAATTTTGATATATTTTTAAAATTTAAATTAATATACGAATTAGGGAGCCGTCTTATCACTCTTGAATGTTTGGATATGATTTTCATAACTTGGAATTCAAATCCTGTGAACCATAAGAAAACAAATTAGATGAAAGAGATATATAAAACTTGCTCCCCATATATCTTTCGACATTTAAATCAATAATTTTTTTATTTGAATGTGAAAGATATAAGAACAAATGTAGAGAGGATGGGAATGAGTGTATGAACAGAGGACGATACTCCTTTTTGTGTACTCGTTTGGTTGAATGTATTTTAGGTTTATATACTTATCTGATTAAGTGGCTTTTATTTTTTTTTTCTTATTTTGTTGTCATCTCATTTTCTCTGGGATAGAGGATTTGAATTCCACGCACCACAAGAAAACAAATTAGAAAAAAAATATATATATAACTGCTCCCCGATATATCTTTTGATATTTAAGTCAATAATTTTTTTATTTGGATGTAAAACATATAAAAAAATAAATACACAAATATAGAGATGATTGGGATGAGTGTGTGGATGGAGGGCAATACTTATTTTTGTACACTCTTTTGGTTGAGTGTCTTCTATGTTTATACATTCATCTGATTAAGTAATTTTTATTTTTTTCTCTTATTTTGTTGTCATTTTATTTTCTTTGAGGGAGAGGTTTATTTATAATAAAAGATGTCGTTTAGGCTGATGAGCGCTTGGAATTAATGTATATATGCATGATATCATTTTGGATATATGGTGAGGGACATTACTTGCATTTGTAAGAGCCGCCTCAATTTAATAGTAAGACTACCTGACTACCAACTATTTGATCAATTCAATCGTCCTCTGTATCTGGTCATTAAGTAACTTATTATAATACTTTAATGTTTGGTTGTTTAAATTATACCCCTTTATTTATGCATTTGTGCATTATTATTTATGGGCTATGTGGCATTCTCTATTAGGCAATGAGCATTTGTAAACCTTGGGATCATATATAAATAAATCCAATGATGAATCATAGAAATGAAATGTCTGCATCTGGTTTTTTTTTTTTTGTCAAAATTTTTGAAAGTACACAAGAATAAAAATAATTTGTAAATGTTATATATTTTTTTAGTATTACAACTTTAATCCGAAGAATTTATTAGGGCCGTGCCGGTGTAGGGTAAGCAAACGGGGATTTGGGGTCGATTCTTTTTTTGTTTTTTTTCGGAGATATGTTTGGTAAAATTTTATATTATTTGTTGTATAAAAAAATTTAATGAATGAGATTTAAAATTTTTAAAAATTATTTAAATATTTGTTTTTTATTTTTATTATTGCATTAAATATTTAAAAAATAAATTTATAAAAATACTATATATATATATATATATATATATATATATATATATATATATATATATATATATATATATTACTTTGAAAAAATCATAACAAGATTTTTACTAACTACAATTTTTAAAACTCATAATTTCTTAAGAAACGAGTTTTTTTTTTAAATATACATATTGATGCGAGCAGTAAGAAAATTGTTTTCATGACATTCTTTAGCTATTTTTTGCTCCTAGATAATTGACGTCTGTTCGTTGCTTTTTTGTACGGATTTTTTAATATATAAATAAATAAAATATCATATTATTAATTATTATTAACAAATGTCCATCTAATATCATATAGATAAAAAAATAATATTTAATTAATTTTTAGTTTATTAATTACCAATGAATTTGAATCTAACAATGGCTAGGTCAAAGGACACTGCTCGTGCAAACAAAGATTGAGGGGTTTGTTGTAAGTTTCACATTAGGGAGGTATCTCCACAATTACTGCCTTATAAGTTAGAGGATTCTCCTCCATTAGGTGCATTTCTTGGTAAAAACTTAGGCCCCAATGACTTGTACTCGCAATAGTGATGCTTTCATTGAGATCAATCCTAATTCAAAAAAGGTTACTTGTAGAGGGTTTTGATCAAAAAAAGTTACCTGCGAATGAGTTGACCTGCTACCAGTACGTTAGGATGGAGTGAAGCGTCGTAGAGTAAAAGCGCCGAGTGAAATGTCGTAAAGTGCAACTGCTGAGGTTTGCAATTATTGAATGAAAAAAAAATGTTGCAAATCCTATATCGGGGAAGCAATTCTACAAAAGTTGCCTTATAAATTTGGGGGATTCTCCTTTCTCAGTGTGCACCTTTTGGGGGAGGCTCGGGCCTCAACGGCTTGTACTCGCAACAGAGTTTCATCTATAAACGAGAATGAGAAGCTCGTGCTCTTTATATTGATCATTTATTTTTAAATTAATAGTTATAATCTAATTATTTTTGTTGGGCCCCAATATAAGGGCCCATAAAAGAAAGGCCCAAACGAAAGGCCCAGAAATGCGCCCAAGAGCCAAGAAGGCTGGACAGCCCGAAAGGCCCCAAAACGGAGGCCGATATCCCAGAGGCCAAAGCCACAGCAGAAGTCCGAGATGTCCCGTCCGCTCGCAAGGAAGCTTGATTACATTGCTAGCGACATCCAAATACACGGACAAGAAGAAGACCGAGAACCCCAAAAGTCCTGCCAAGTCTCAAATCAGTCCGAGAAGTCAAGAAGAGACTCGAGGGCTTCCCTCATAAGATCCTCCGAAAGCTGCCTTCTCCGATGAGTCCGCAAACTCACAAGAAGCTCCACGCAATGACGAGGACTGCCCCATGCACGACCGATAATGCCAGCTAAGCGACATCGCCGATTCCCAAGGAACCTGCAACCACTACCAGTCGTCGTCTAAATAGGGCACGCCTGATCAAATCAAGACTGATACCTAGACCCCACATGCCTGACACGCCAAGGCCTATCAGCGGCGCCAGCCGCGTACTATCGCCCACACGTTAGCAGCATTAAATGAGGCCAGGGGGACACTGCACAGTTTCTCGCCCGCTAACTGCCATGTGTCCCTTTCCCAACGGCTCGTTTCCCCCTATAAATACTCGGCAAAGGTTGTCAAGAAAGGACTCTTCTCGGCCCATTCCTTTCCAGCTCTCTCCAGAAGAAAAACTCTTCCTTCCAAGCCGTCCCAGGCACAAAAGGAAAACGACTTAGACGCTTCATTAGCACCTTCCACCTCCCTTCTCAACGAGAGAGAACAAAGGGGTGACAAAGCTTCCCAACGAGTGAAGCCCTTTAAGGAGAGAAATACAAAACAATAGATAAGGAAGGAATCCACCCTAAATATTTGTACCTTGTAAAGATTTTCATCTAAATAGTAAAGTATTTCTAAAGGCCCAGAGTCTCGTGGTTTTTTCTCCCCATTTAAGAGGAGGCTTTCCACGTAAAATTCGGTCTCAATCTCTCTCTCTCTCTCTACAACTCTAAATCTCAAACACTTGTGTTGCACGTGGACCCCGAGTCCCGGAACATAACAATTTTAAAATAATTAATTTTTTTAAAAAATAATTTCTTAAAAATTATTAAATTATAACTATTTATATTAAAATATATAATTAAAATTTAAAGAATAATGAACCTTTTTATAAAATATAAGGTATGAAGTTTGCCCGAATTAATACAATCAAGGCTAAATTAGCAAGTTTACTTAAAGCGGCGAGACCATTATTTTTCAACAAGTCAAAGAAATGATAATAATCACCCTCATCCCTCAAATTAAGTTATTAATATGAGATTTTTTCCAATTAAACTCTTTTTTAATCCAGCCAATTATCGAGCTAAAATACGGCAATTAGGTAATTAATTCGTATTATCTTCATAAAGGTTTAAACTTATATCAAAGTTTATATAACTTTGAAAAAAATATATGCTATATATAAAATAGCCTATTTTTTATTATTTTTTATTATACTAATTTTTAGATATTTTAATATTTTAAAAAAAATTAAATAAAAATATTTATATGCTATATTACTTCAATATATAATATATCAGTCATTAAATCGAAAATATTTCGGTAGTTAAGTTAAGATTACGTCATAGATATTGCACATCATAGCTCCCATCTAGCCAGCTCAACACAGATTAGACGTCAACAGTAATATTTTTTAAATATTATTTGTTTAGCCGAAAGAGGTGTAGGAAATTCCCAAAGAATATGCATTTAACTTTTGATCACCAATTGCTTTGGACAAATCTTATCTTTGACGATGAAATGTGAATCCAAACATTTTAAACAAGTTTGATAAGTCATGATAGATTACGATAATGATTAAAATATATAATTAATTAAATGATGAATATAAATATAGCTAAGATACTTTGTAATAGCTAATCTAGCAAATTCATCCCCACCAAGTTTCTATATTAATTTTTAGTGTTTTTTAAGCATAGGACTAGCTTATTTACTACGGGCATTGTAGGCACATTTGCATTATTTAATTTTAGAAATTAAACGTCTAATAAGTTTAAATTATTAGATAAAAATAATATAATTAATTTAGAATATCATATGTTTTATACATGAAGTATGAACTAAATATATGTTATTTTAATACTTTGATTAGAATTTGTAGGCATAAAATGTGGGTTCTAGTAACTTAATTTATGAACATTAAGTCAAAATGATTATAATAATGTTTTAAGAAACTTATCATTGATATTCCTAAGCTACATGAAAGCATATAAGATAATTTTATATGATGATAATATATAAAATAAATATCGAATAATATGTCAATATCAAGTTACGACGGCTAAAATAATGACAGAACTAACAAAGAAAGAAATTCCCGATAATACATTAATAATGGGATGATTCTTATCGTGGCCTTCGAAAAAGCCGTGATGCTATTCCCATTTGCGAATTTCTTGATAGAAAATTAAAAAATTTAAAAAAAAATTCGTTAGAATTTTTATATTTAGCTTAATTGCCGTATAGTTATGGTAATTTATATAAAATCCTTATTTTAGGAATATTTTTTAGTGATATTCTTAAATTATATAATTTGTATTTATTTAAATATAAAGTCATAAATATATATCAATTTATAGAATAATAAATAGATAAAATATATAAAATGGCTAATAACAGCTATTTTTAATATCAATCCATTTTAACGACGACAAAAGCGTGAGTACGGCTTTTTCTGATGGTACGAAGAGAGGAAAGTGGAGGACCACCCACAGGACCACCACCACCACCACCCCAATGGGGGGCCATTAAGACGGCCTCAGTTCTTAACGTTTCACAGGGAAGATCCCTTCATCCGTACTTGTAGGCCCCCACCCCACACCCTGGACCCCTGACTGTACTAGGAGAATTTATGTCGCGTCGCACTCCCGGCCGTGGTCAGAAAAATTCCCCAGCCTTATATGCAATTTGACGGGGGAGAAATATTTTGAAAATCTATTCATATATATTTTAAAGAATATAAAATAATATAATATTTTTAACTAAAAATATTTTATAGCCATTTTTTAAACTTTCACAATATAAGATATCGTATTCTAAATATATATTTGTTAAATTATATAATTATTATGTAATTATTAATAATAATAGACTGATAAAATATTAAAACAAAATAGCATAAATAAAACTAACTTATTTATTTATACTAATAAACCTACATAAAAATATATACATTTAAATAAGATATTATATTATTTACATATATAGAAAGTGCTCCCTCATTGTTAAGCTTATTGAAAAAAATGTTATTCGGATTAGGTGCCCATGTTTAATAATTTTACTCACATAAGAAACAATATTCTATTAAAAATAAAGGTTGCCTTTAGTTCAATGAAAATATATATATTAACAAAAAAATGCCCAGGGACACTTAAAATTCTAATAGTACGTTTGATTATTGAAAATAAATAAGGTAAAAATAAAATATTTATTCTAAAAAATAGAATATGATGAAAATGTAGTTAGAATTATTATTCCAATGTTTGGTTGTTAGAATAAAATAAGGTAAAAATTAATATTTTTTTATTTAGTTTGTAGAATAGTATGATAAATAAGGTGAGAATAGTGATAATAATAATAATAATAATGATAATAGTAATAGTAATAATAATAATATAATAATAAAACATAATAATAGTAATTAAATATAATAATAATTATTATTATTATTAAAAAAATAATAATAATAATTACAAATAAAAATAATAAAATATAATTATTATTATTATAAATAATAATAATAAATATAATAATAATAATAATAACAATAAAATATAATAATAATAATAACAAATAATAATAATAATTATTATTATTATAAAATATAATAATAATAATAGTAATAATAATAACTCATGAAATGCCAACGAACCTACAAAACCCAGATGGCGTCAGCAGAATTGATAACGGTTATATTTCAATTCAAAGACTATCGTAAGCGCAATTTTCGATTATCCTTAATCGACAACGCGATGGATACAGATCAATCATAAAAGTTATCAAGTCCTTGTAACAAATTTCACAAGTTATCTATTAATTCACAATGCCCATTTATCTACTATTTATCTCCTGAGTAACCAAACTTTTAATTATCCATAAATGACCTCATCAATTCATCTTACCACTCCGAAGGCTCCAAAGCATTCCTAATAGCACCTAACCAATGCCCCCTTCAATTTCATACGAAATCCTCAAAGATTTCTGCAACTAAATTTCTTAGTGACCTCCAATGATGTTGAGGGTGGTCTCATTTGTTCGATGATTTAGACAAATATTTCCATCATAGCTTGTGGGCACAACGACACTAATTTTCTGATACTTCCACCAACTAATCATCACTAATATCATATCGAGGATTGGTGCCATAAAACAAGTCAACTCAACCCAATCCTTCACATCTACGGGCCCTAAAATATCATAGATATCGATATAACTAGTATAAGGCTTACGATCCTAAGATAAACAAATAAGCTTAGGAAACTTCAATAAAGCATAGAGTCTGGATTCCAAAATAACGCATATTCTAAAATATCAAGATCTGGGAACTTTACCTCCCGCCATGATGGACGACACTTCTATACTTCGTGCCATCACCGTGAAGCCCCTATTTTAGGTTCTAGGCTCCTAAACTCTCCGACCCATGGGATAAGGGTAACCCCTATTCATGCGGTCGGATTATATACACTTGAAATATATTCCCAAAAATTCCATCAAAATAAGATACTCATTCATAAAGTATTCACGAGCAATTCCTATGATATTTGTCATCCTAGAAACCCATAATTCTTATCACGTCGATCACCCGAGGCCGACTCTGCCTTCTATCTTATGTGGATAACATGACCTTATCCTCTATAGGTTCTAAACCTCCCAAAAGTTCAGACACTTAAGCATTTTCAAATCGATTATAAATCGACATTCCACAATTCGTTAACCACAAAAATTAACTCCTAGTTATTCTAACCTCAAATCATCACTTTTACCTCTTCCGTCATACTTGATACATCGATCAAAGGCTCCTTCTTAGCAAATTACTATTCCTAAGACCTCAATTCATGGTCGATTAAGCCTAAATCTCGAACCACAACCGATTAATCCTAGGCCTCGAATCATTACCGACCAATTTAGGCACCAAATTTGTACCAATCAAATTCCAACATTAATTGTCTCCATACACCATCTTCCTCTCGACCCTGCGGTCAGCCACTAATACTAGTAGTCCCCATCTAGGAGTCACTGCTAACACTTCCTTGAGACAGGAACAATTCGGATTAGGCTACTCCTAAAACACTAGCTAGAACGCATAAACTAAACAATGGAACTAAATCATAATTCCTAACTTAGTACTAGCCTAAGTTATTGGGATTAGAGTAAGCAAAACTACCCGGACTAGCTTAATCATCCTACATCTTCATCTACTTATTCGATCAATCTTAATCTAATCTAAACTTTCACATACGATTCAAATTAAACTTATGGCATCTCCTTTTCTTTGATACCAACTGTGATGGACTGAGTTATTTTTCTTAAATAATAACTTCCGTCAATAAACACATAAACAAAATCAAAGATTAATATTATGAATTCTGCAGAAAATTGAGCAAATTTTCGTTTATAAATCAGTTGTTTGTCAAAATTTAAACACCTGTACAAATCCTATACAATACAAAAATACATCCAAATAATCCCAACAACCAATATTATATTTTAACAACACACAAAACTACACATCCCAACTCCAAGTCCCAATAATATACATCAATCAGAACACAATGCCACATAGGATCCCAATGCCACATATAATTCGTGGCTCCAGCGTGGTGTATCTAAATGCAGCGTCAGCTTAAGAGAGATGCAATTAGGTACCTGTTACAAACCATAATAATCTGCAAAAGTATAAATAATTCAAACGATAAAGAAAATTAAACTACCTAATCATTAGTCATTTATAAAATATACATTAATAAACCCAACTGAAATATGAAAGTATACATTTAATTATAATCTATAAGGCATAAGTCTTCTAATCTGGTCTTCCAAATCCTGAGTCTAGTCCGCTTCTAACCTCTATGCTATTCCATCTGGTTTAACAGACCTGAGCTAAATTGGAGATAAGGAGAAATAAGGGTGAGCTAAAAAGTCCAACAAGTGTAAACATACATCACTATTAAATAATAACTATTAAATAATAAAAAACTACGTAAATGATAATGGGATGGGGCATCTTGTATTTGTAGTTACAAAGAGAACAGGTAGGAAAAGGAGCAATTAGGTATGTGTAATGTCATTTAACATGTTTTAATACATTTATTATTTACATTAGTCTTTGCGGACCGGAGCTAATAGGTCATATTAGCAAACGATGCGAGATGACGAGGAAAGAATAATGATACCCCACATAATTTAAGGCCAAATGACGTACTCAACGCCCAACAAACTGCCTATATTAGGCCAAACACCACGTGGCATAGCGGTATGTCAGTCACCTGCTACTCTAACCTCCCACGATCCAGAGGCAGTCCTCATCCTTCTATAGTAGTATCCTAAGGTATGCCACGAATGTCACCCACTCGCATAAGCGGCTTGGATACGTGGCCAAAGTAACCCTTGGGCTTCTACCATGTTGTTAATGGCCAGCCAGAGAATACTATCCAATGAATATAAGTTTGTGATCTTAGTTTCAAGATTCATCATTTTTTTGAGGGAGAATCCACCAACTAATATCACAAATATCTCCATCTGTGAGATCAAATCTATCAAATTTTTAAATGTGAAATTTTTCTCCAAATATTCAAAAGCTTATTATCTTGCTTGCAAACAAACAATTCAAATTACATTCATGGAGAAGAGCAAAATTCCTTACCACCAATTAGCAAATTCATCTTTGGGTCATCCGGAACACTTTTCTTTGCAAATAGAGTACAAACACTTATTTCAAAACTTATATTTACACTAAAATAATTAGACATGAATTTCATAACAATTAAATGAGGTGGAAGCATGTAAATTTTTCATTATATCTCGGGTGAATAGTAATAGTGGTCATTTAAAGCGTTCGGACGTCCGATCGATATATACATATAATTTGGTTGTGATGATTCATATTTTCGAATCAATTTAATATATTATAAAGGAAAAAATGGGAATCCTGAATTTGGACGTGGGTTAGGGTTTGGTGATACCAAACCGGACGATTCGGATAACAAATTGGACAAATAACTACATGCTTTTGAACATTAATCATAGGCTAAGTAATTTTTCACGTTTTGAATGGGTATCGAGACGAAAATACCCGAAAAAAAACGGATAAAAATCAAAAGAGAGCAAATAGTGAGTATGAGAACACTTGCCTCGACGTGCTCTATTTTTTCTCCGACTATCTCGGACTCAAAATCAGACCCGAAGGCATCCATTTCTCCTCCTCTCCTTCGCGTGGTCTCTCCTCACGATGGCCTTCGCGCGCACAGCCGCCTCACCTGCGGCCACCGCCTCCTTGCCCGCGTGCTGCTGCCACTTGACAGCCATCGCCGACCACCGCACGCCGCCGACCATGCCCACCACCGTGCCATGAAACCCTAACCCTCACGCTCTCTCTCCCTCCCCGATTGCTCTTCCCTGTTTCTGCCTTCTGCCTCTCTTATTAACGTTATCATTAACACTATTATTATTATTATTATTATCATTATTATCATCATTATTATTATATTGTTTTCTTTTAATCCCAAAAAGTCAAATCGATACTTCGGCACACTACGACACCGGCCCAATAATTCTAAATAAAATTTTTTTTTATAATATTTAATTAATTTTCTATCAAACCTAAATTACTCAAAAATAAATAAATCCAAATTAAATCAAATCAAAATATTTGGAATATTACACTACCAAAATGAGCCACTCGTTGCGGTGCATCCATGGAGCCAGGCCTCCCACAAAATACTCATCGAGTCCCGTACTCTTACGTCCACACACTTCCACCGCACACTCAGTATATTTTTGTGCACCTCTAAGCATTCGCCCCTTTCTGTTCATTGCGAAAAATCACTGACTTGAATATCGGAGTGTTTTCAGTGAGAGAAATCTCGTCAACCTCTGACCTCTTATTTGTAGTTTGTATTGTGTAAGTTCCAAGTTAACAGTGATGGAGACAGAACCCGCTTATGATCCTATCTGGACGACAAGGAATTCGAAAGTTTCCTAATCCGCACGACAACTAGGGACTCGGGACGCAACATTGGCGTTGTCTGTGGGAACGCAATAAAAAGTCTAGCGTCTCCCCTCAATGCTCACTCCCTTATACCAAGATGGTCAATACCGGGCGCAAGCCAAGCACGCTAGCAAGAGATGCAACCACTTACGGCGATGACCCCTCGGTGGATAGCCTTGCCGACATGCAGCCACAGCCTGACGTCCACCAGCTGGCTGCCGAAATATGCGACATGAGCCTGATACTTTAGGCCCTCTGTAACCGGACGGGCACCCAATGGATGGGGGCTGCTCCCCAGGTGTCTCAGACATCATCATCCAGGTAAGGAAGGCGTCGTATCAAGCCCCCATGGGCAGATCAGATAGGCCTGATGATAACGAGGCCCAAGTGGCCTTCGGTAATAGGGCCCAGATGGCGGTAAGAGGCCACCCTAGTCGGGACGAGTGGGAGTAGAGCCTAGAGCGATGCAACCCCCACAACTCCCGCAATGAAAGAAGGCAAACAGCTGCACACTGGTGCAGCGCACAGCCGTCCCGTGTGGAAAGCCGTCGCGACCAACACGCCCAGCAAAACCCACAGAATTCCACGAAGCTCCATGACATCGTCAACATGTTGAGAAGTGGGTCCGACCTGTCGATGGAGGAAAATGTGGAGGTGATTTGGAACTACCTATTCAAGGAGAAGCCCAGACGGTCTTCCGATGACTTGCGGAGATCGCCCTTCGCCATGGACATCCAAACCCAATCGCTTCCCCGCAAGTTCAAAATGCCAACATTGGATGGGTATGACGGGAGTAAGAATCCAATGGACCACCTCAACTACTTCCACATTCACTTGTTCCTCTATGGAGCGAGTGAGGCTGTGATGTGCCAGTACTTCTCCATCACCCTCAAAGGGGATGCGCTGCTTTGGTTCCATGACTTCCAGGCAAATGCCATCTACTCCTTTGATGAGCTCACAGACTATTTTTTGAGCCAGTTTGTCTCTAATCGGAGGGAGGAGAAGCAGCCATGGCATATGGTCTGCCTCCGCCAAAGGACGGATGAAAGCTTGAAGTGGTTCCTCAACCGATTTATCACTGAAGTGCACTAGATCCCCTATCTCTCTGAAGAGCTGAAGCTTAACGCCATCATTACCATGTTGATGGCAGAGGACTTCTTCTAGAACTTATCGCACTAGCGCCTTCAATCCTTTCAGGAAGCTAAGGCCACTGCCCGAGCTTATATTTCGGCAGAAGAGGCCAACGAGGGAAAGCATTCCGAACACACGGGCTGTCCCCCGAAAGGGCCTAAGCCAACCATTGGGAAGAAGAGAAACGGCGACGGCAACCGCTTCCAGGAACGCCGCAAGCAGTCGTGGCTTTCGTTGGGATCCAAGAAGGAGTACAGGCCAACGTTCCTAAATTCCCTAAATGATACCTGATCAAACATCCAGATGCAGATCCAGAATGAGAAATTCTTCAAGTAGCCAAAAGTGACAAAGGGCTCGAGCGGTGGAGACTAGACGAAATACTGCCAGTACCACCGTTGCATGGGACATTCCACAGAGAACTATCGGACATTGCAGTAGGAGATAGAAAACTTGATCTACCGCGGACACCTTGAACGGTTTGTGAAGGGTTCAGGGCAGGCCCCCACAGCCTTAGAAGATGAGGCAAGCAAAACTCCGAAGAACCATACGGCCGCCAACGTGATCGGCATGACCAGCAAGATTTCAACTGGGCCAGCCAAAAGCAATTCTTCTAGCGCATATCACTGAGCAGAATGAAACGGAGTTCCTCCACCAGAATATCATTTGCTGTTTTGGGATTCCCAATGTCATAGTAACAAACAACGGAACCCAATTACTTGCAAACGATTCACCAAATACTGTACAAGCTTGCGCATCAGGCTGATCCACACTTCTGTGGCGCACCATCAGGCAAACGGGCAAGTTGAAATCACTAACTGCACACTACTCCATAGGTTAAAGACCAAACTGGAAGACGCAGGGGTGTGATGGAACGGGTTTTTCTTTTCCTCAGAAATTTCCGCTGTTACACAAAATAGAAACCTAAGCCCAATTAACAACCTAAAGTTTTAGGAAAAGACTGACAAAGTCTCCCCTAAAATTGGGCTAAACAAAAAATATAAATCCTGCTTATAACCTGTAAACATACAGAATAATATCATCATAACATCTATCAATAGGAATTCTCATCGCAGACACAGGATCACAAACGCCGTATAATTTCCTACAGCTTATATTTCATATTTTCTATTCACTATATTAACTGTTTGGAATAGAGATGCTATCTAAGATCTGTACAAAATTTAGAAAATATATAGCGGAAGCTAAACTATATACTTGCGGAAGTATAATTTCCTATTTCATCACATGCATCACGTACATTTCATTTATAGAATCCATATACATAAAATTCATATGCAAAATCCAATATTTACATTCAAACTATTTCCTTCCAAGGTCTCCAAAGGTCTTCAGGCTAAGCTTTAGATCACTCATTCTCGTCTGATACTAGCTCTACAATCTCATCTGAAGGGAAAAATAATAAAACAATAAGCCGAAGTTCGGCAATGTAATGCAAGCATGCGGTAAAACTTTCATGCAAAACAGAATACAGTAAAATGGATACAGTTGTTATAAAACATTGATTTATAGAAACTATAGTAGAATATAAATGTAGAAGATTACAGAACTGTCAGGGAATAGAAATATATACATAAATCACGAGAAAAGCGTAATTTGATAATAAATAGGGTTCAAAAATCAGAAATCGGTAAACACAAATCAGAAGTCGATGCAGAATCTATGAATTATAGAAAACCTCATTTTTAATCGGTAAATGACACAACCAGTATACCCTACTAGCAGAGGGGACGAATAATCGAGGATAGATTGTACTCACTCCATACAATCCAAGGCCAGTAACATTTGTCCCTTCCCGTAGGACATCCATTCTCGTAGAATTTAATGCAGTTTCGTCGTCCAGTAATAGTGACTATCCTCTAGGTTAACGCCCCGAGGAAGGACGAACCATGTGTAACTCCATGAACAAAATTATTCTCAATTACCATCATAACGTTCTAAGGCATGTCGGAAAACTTAACCTGACTGTATATTAGTCCTGGGTCTTAATTAACAGTATTAGAAATATTTCTCTTCTTATTTCTTAATTAAAAACTTTTTTAGTTTTAGAAGTAGTCAAAATTTCACAATAACTTTTCAGTTAACTTCAGAATATACAGTAATAGTTTGTTCCCTTCAGTTTCACTTCAGAATATACAGTAATATTTTAAAACCCTTCAAATTCGCTTCAAAATATATAGTAATAGTTTATAACTCTTAAGTTTCGTTTCAGAAATTTAACACTATAAATCAGTGTAAATTTTTCAGATATAAATCACATGCTGGACATTATCACGTTACAGATTAACTTTTATATATAAGAAATTTTGGATTAAAACCATTAAATCCCTTTATTTTCGTGCATAAGGTTTTGTCAAAATTTTTGGACGATAAACGAACACTAAACACATATTTTTTATGAAATCAGAGGCATATATATCAGTACATACCAGTAAATATGAAATCTATTCAATTAATCAAGAAAAACAGGCATTATTTACAATAAACAAGAGAAAACATGGATTTAGAATATAAATATCATTTTTGAGATATAGAAAAGTTATAAAAATAGTAAATAACGTTCGAAATACAATTACTTGAGCACAATTTATAGTTCCCCTTACTCTGATCGGGACTGGATGGAAGATTTCTCACCTTCCTTTTCTCTTCCCTCTCCTTCTTCTCTTCTCTCCTTCGTCCTCTGTCAGTTCTACTGCCAAATGAACCCCAAATCCCATTTAAAATACGAAGGAAAAAGGAACCACATGCGGTCACATGACTGGCGCTTAAGTGCTAGTCAAACGATGCTCGAGCGCCCGCTTTCATAGAATTGTGCTCGAGTAACGCTCGAGCGGTGTGCTGTAGCCGAGATCGCTCCCGCCTTGCCTCAAGCGAACCCTCGAGCGGTGCATTCGTACTTTTTCGCTCGAGGAGCACTCGAGCGGTAGTTAAGCGCCCTATGCTCCTTATCCCATTTCGCCTAATTTTACTTCGGTATCAAATTTTTTCACTGTATTTAAATCTTAACATGGTTTTCATCCACATAATTAATCCATAATTATCATGTTTCGAAATCGAGATCTCACATTCTCCCCCACTTAAAGAAATTTCATCCTCAAAATTAAACAAAGCTACATACCTCAAGAAATCAGTTGGGGATATTTAATTTGGATATCCTTTTTGTGCTCCTAGTGGCCTCCTCCAGTAAATGATTCCTCCAAAGTACTTTCACCAGGGGAATGGTCTTAGTGCGTAATCTCTAGTCCTTTCGATCCAGAATTTACATCGGCTCCTCGACATAGGATAAATTCTTATAAATAGTTAATGGCTCGTACTCAATCACGTGTGCAGGAATCGTTGACTTATTTTTAAAGTATCGATACATGAAATATATCGTGTACATCCGCTAGACTAGGTGGTAGCGCCAATCGGTAAACTACCTTCCTAATCCTCTCCAGAATCTCAAATGGACCTCAGAACAGTGGCTTCAGTTTTCTTTTTACTCCGAACCTTAACGTTCCCTTTGACAGTGAAAATTTCAGAAATATAAATTCTCCTACCTCAAAACTCAATTCTTTCCTCCTCTGGTCTGCATAACTTTTCTGTCTATTTTGAGCAATTTTTAGATTATCATGAATCAATTTAATTTTCTCTACAGTTTCTTTTACAATTTCAGGATCCAAAATCCTCTTATCTCCGGTCTCATCCTAGTGAATTAGCAATCTGCACTTTCTTCCATATAGAGTATCAAAAGGTGACATACCAATACTAGCCTGATAATTATTATTATATGTAAATTCTGCCAAGGACAGATAAGTATCCCAAGTCCCTTTCATCTCTAATACTGAGGCCCTCAATATATCCTCAAGGATCTGAATGGTACGCTCTGACTGGCCATTGGTTTGGGGTGGTCGCAGTACTGAATTTCAACTTCGTCCCCAACTTCTTATGCAAGCTTTTTCAAAACCTCTAGACAAAATGTGGATCCCTATCAGACACAATCGAAGTAAGCACTCCATGAAACTTCACAATATCATTTACTTATAATTGGGCTAGTTTATCACGGGAATTAGTCATCCTGATCACCAAGAAATAGGCTGATTTCGTCCGCCAATCAACTATAACCCAAATGACATCATGATTCCTAGGAGTTTTCAGCAAATCATATACAAAATCAATAGTAACATTCTCCCATTTTTAACTTGGGATTGACATCAGCTGTAACAGTCTAGAAGGCTTCCTCCTTTCAGCTTTCAATTGCAGACATACAAGGTATTTTTTCACATAAATCATAATATCCCTCTTCATATTTCTTAACCAGAAAGTTTTCTTCAAATCTTGATACATTTTATTCGTCCTAGGGTGGATTATATACCGAGACCGTTGAGCCTCCTTCAAGATCTTCTCCTTCAATTTTCTATCATCTGGTATACATAATCAGTCTTTAAATCTCAATACCCCATCAGTCCGAACATTATAATCAACTCGAGAATCTCTATCCAAATCACTTACAATATCCACAAGAAATTGGTCATTCACTTGTTTCTCCTTTACCACATTAATTACCTCCGGTTGGATTTGAAGATAAGATAGGAGCATCCTATCACCCTGAGTATAACGTTAGATATCGCATTGTTTTAAATAATCCAACATTTCCATCTGCTTGATTTGTAACTTAGTTACATACCCCAATCGATGGCTCAATGCATCTGCAATTACATTAGCCTTTCTTCACAGTCATAGTCTTTCAAGAAATCAAGCCACATCATTTGCCTCATATTAAGTTTCTTTTGTGAAAACAGATATTTTAAGCTTTTATTATCAGAATACATAAGAAACTTTTTATCATATAAATAATGTCTCCAAAATTTTAAGGTAAACACCATAGCAGCTAGCTGCAAATCATGGGTCGGGTAGTTTCTTTCATGCATTTTCAATTGTCTAGACCCATAAACTACTACTTTATCATGTTGCATCAATACACAACCTAAACTCGCCTTGGAGACGTCAAGTACACCTCAAAGCCTCCTGATCCTTCTAGAATAATCAATACAGGAGCAGTACTTAAGCGACTATTTAACTCCTAAAAACTCAAATCACATTCCTCAATCCATTCAAATTTGACCTCTTTTTTTTAGTAATTGAGTTAGAGGCATAGTAATTTGTAAGAAATTCTCTATCAAATGCCTGTAATAATCTGCCATGCCAAGAAAGCTTCTAACCTTGGTCACAGACGTTGGCCTACTCCAATTTGTAACAGCCTTCACCTTATTTGAATCCACAGAAATACCATTATTAGAAATCACATGTCCCAAAAATATCACCTTCTCTAGCCAAAACTTACATTTACTTAGCTTAGCATACTATTTTTTCTCACAGAGGACTTGAAGTACTATCCCCAAGTGAGTTTCATACTCCTCATAATCCTTTGAATATATTAGGATATCTTCAATAAAAATTACCACAAATTTATCTAAATACGGCCTGAACAACCTATTCATCAGATTCATAAAAGCAGTAGGGGCATTCGTAAAATCAAAAGGTATAACAAGAAACTTATAATGTCCATAACGCATCCGAAAAACAATCTTAGCTACATCTTCAGGCTTGATCCTCAACTGATAGTAACCGGACCTCAAATCGATATTTGATAACACTCGAAATTCTTGCAATAGATCAAATAGATCATCGATATACGGCAATGAATACTTACTCTTAATCTTGATTTTATTTAACTCGTGATAATCAACACATAGCCGCAAAAACCCATCTTTCTTCCTTACAAATAATATCAGTTCTCCCAAAGGAGATATACTCGATTTGATAAAGCCCTTATCTAATAACTCCTATAAATGTAATTTTAATTCTTTCAATTCAGTTGAAGCCATACGATAATGGGCTTTAGAAATTGGGCTAATTCCGAGAATAACTACAATCTTAAACTCATTTTTTTGGTGTGAAGGTAATCCAGGCAATTTCTCCGGAAAGACATCCTCAAGGTCACAAACAACAAGAATATCCTTAGCCGGCACATTATGACTTCCAGTGGTATAGGCATATGCCAAGTATGCTTTACACTCACTTTTTATCAAATGCTTGGCGTGCAAAGTAGAAATTAACACATGCACCTCCTTCTTCCTAATACCTTGAAAGATAAAGGGTCCAATCCCTGAAATATCAAAACAAACCCTTTTTAGAAAATAATCAATACTGGCATGATATTTAGCTAGACAGTTCATCACCAGAATTACATCAAAATTACTCATGTTCGACAACACCAAGTCCACAATCAAACATTTCTTATTCACCTCAACCACACATCTAGGATACACAATATTAGTAATTATAGAGGAACAAATGAGAGTTGACACAAACAATGCATAATCCAAAATGCGCTGGACATATACAATACAACATGCAAATTTTGGAGAAATAAAAGAGTGGGTAGATGCCAAATTGAATAATATAGTAGGAACTCCACAAATAGAGAGGGTACCTTCCACAACATTCGGGGATGCCTCCGGGTCTTGAACAGTCACTGCGAAGGTCTTAGCTGTGACAAAAGACTTCTTTCCTTCTATCCGCCGAAGTAATAGACAGTCTTTCACTAAGTGACCCTGCTGTCCACATTTAAAGCATGATCCCAATACCTTGTGGCATGCTTGCCCCGGTGCTTCCTCCCACAGAAAGTACAATAAGTGGCTGATGCTCGAGAGCTAATCACTGACTAAGCTGGAATGATGCTCTTCCCTTTGTCTATGGTCCTCGCCTTCTTGGACAGCCCTATACTCGATCTAGCACCGATACCCGCCGAGCCAATAGTCCTCTTTGCAAAGAATTTCTTCGTCTCCACCTCCTTTTCATAAATGATTGCCCTATCCAAAATATCCGCGTAGCTTTCGAGCTTGTGGGTAGACAGTTGCTTCCTAATATCGTCCTGCAACCCTTGTCGGAATTTCTTTGTTTTCTTCAACTCATCCTCCACATAAAAGGGCGCAAAACGAGACAACTCAGTGAATCTTGCGTCATACTCAATTACCGTCATATTCTCCTATCTCAACCACATAAACTTCACGGGCATTCCTAACGACTTATTTTTTATGAAAGCATCCTCAAATATTTTCCATATAATTGTATCATCCGGCATTCCTAACCCCCTCTTTTTCATACTCCACCAGGTATGAGATTCACCTTCCAACTTGTATACTGCGAATGTGACTTTCTTCTAATCAGTAAATCGAATCACAGTAAAAACCTTCTTCATTCTCTTTAGCTACACATCCACTTCTGCCGAATCAAGCTTTCCCAAAAATCCCACTGCTTGCTCCGCTATAAATTTATCATATATCGTTGGAGCAAGGTTTATCGGAGCTGGCCCAGGTGTAGGGACCAGATCCATATGTCTCTGTTCTACAAATTCCACCACATTGGTCATTCGCTCCAACAGATCAACATAAGCAACTTCTCTATCGTGAGGAGTACTAGCACCACCACGACTATTTCCTCGATTTCTCCTATTGGCCATCTTAAATCATATAACCAAATATAAGCATGGCATTATAAATCTCAAGAAATCAAGTTAAGGGACGAGGTTATCAATGGTTTAATGAAATTCAATCATAAGGATCAACTTCCTACGAATCCTAGGTGCCTTAACTACCCCGACCTCTCCCTACAAAAATTCAAGGCTATGCTTCCGCTTTTTGATCGATTAATTTCTAAGGCATCTCATTTCTCTAATATCATTTGTAACGAAATGGGATTTTTTTTTTGTCATCAGAAATTTTTGCCATTACAGAAAACAGGAACCTAAATCCAATTAACAACCTAAAGTTCTAGGGGAAGACAGACAGAGTCTCCCCTAAAATTGGGCTAAATGAAAATATAAATCCTACTTATGACCTGTAAACATACAGAATAATATTATCATAACATCCATCAATAGGAATTCTCATCATAAATACAGCATCATAGACGCCGTATAATTCTCTACGGCTTACATTCCATATTTCTTATCCACTATATTAACAGTTCAGAATAGAGATGTTATTTAGAACATGTACATAATCCAGAAAACATATAACGCAAGCTAAAATATATACCTGCGGAAGTAAAATTTTCTATTTCATAACATGCATCACATACATTTCATATACAAAATCCATATACATAAAATTCATATACAAAAGCCAGTGTTTACATTCAAACTATTTCCTTCTAAGGTCTCTAAAGGTCTTTTGGATAAGCTTTAAATCACTCATTCTCATCTGGTACTAACCCTACAGTCTCATCTGGAGAAAAAAAATAGTAAAATAATGAGTCGAAACCTAGCAAGATATATGCAGACATGCAGTAAAATTTTCATATGGAATGAAATGCAGTAAAATGGATACAATTGCTATAAAACAGTGATTTATAGAAATTATAGCAAAATATAAATACAGAATATTATAGAATTGTTAGGGAATAGAAACATATACATAAATCATGAAAAAAGCGTAATTTGATAATAATCAAACTTTAAAAATCAGAAATTGATAAATATAAATCAGAAATCAGAAGTCAATGCAGAATCTATGAATTATAAAAAATCTCCTTTTTTATCGGTAAAGGACCCAACCAGAAGGTCCTACTAGTAGATGGGGCATATAATCGAAGATAGATTGTGTTCACTCCACATAATCCAAGCCAGTAACAGTTGTCTCTTCCCATGGGACATCCCTTCTCGCGGAATTTTATACAGTAACGCCGGCCAGTAATAGTAACTATCTTCTACGTTAACGCCCTGAGAAAGAGTGGACTGCGTATAACTCCATAGATAGAGTTATCCTCAATTACCACCATAACGGTCTAAGGTATGTCAGAGAACATAACCTGACTGTATATCAATCTTAGGTCCTAATTAACAGTATCAAAAATATTTTTCTTCTTATTTCTTAACTGAAAATATTTTTAGTTTTAGAAGTCGATCAGAATTTCACACTAACTCTTTAGTTAGTTTTAGAATATACAGTAACAGTTTGTGACCCTTCAATTTCGGTTCAAAATATACAGTAATAGTTTGAAACTTTTCAGATTTGCTTCAGAATATACAATAATAGTTTATAACTCTTCAGTTTTGGTTCAGAAATTCTCAGAAATGTAACAGTATAAATTAGTGTAAATTTTTCAGACATAAATCACATGCTGGACATTATCACGTTGCAGATTAATTTTTACATATCAGAAATTTTGAATTAAAACCATTAAATCCATTCATTTTCGTCCTTAAGGTTTTGCCAAAACTTTTGAACGATAAACGAACACCAAACACATGTATTCTCATGAAATCAGATGCATGTATAGCAGTACATATCAGTAAATATGAAATCTGTCCAATTAATTAAGAAAAACAGGCATTATTTACTGTAAACATGAGGAAACATGGATTTAGAGTATAAATACCATTTTTAAATATAGAAAAGCTATAAAAACAGTAAATAACGTTTAAAGTACACTTGTTTGAGCTCGATCTACAATTACCCTTATTCTGATTGGGATTGAACGGAAGATTTCTCCCCTTCCTTTTCTCCTTCCTCTCCTTCCTCTCTTCTCTCCTTTGTTCTCTGTCGGTTCTGCTGCCAAATAAACCCCAAACCCCATTTAAAACACGAAGGAAAAAGGAACAACGTGCGGTCACATTACTAGCGATCGAGTGCCAGTCGTGCAGTGCTCGAGCGCCCACATTCGTAGAATTGCGCTTGAGCGGTGTGCTCATAGCCGGGATCGCTCCCACCTCGCCTCAGGCCCACCCTCGAGCAGTGCATTCATATTTTTCTGCTCAAGGAGCGCTCGAGCAATAGTCGAGTACCCTATGCTTCTTATCCCAATTCGCCTCATTTTATTTCGGTATCAAGTTTTTTCAATATATTTAATCCTTAACATGGTTTTCATCCATATAATTAATCCATAATTATCATGTTTCAGAATCGGGTTCTCACAAGGGGGCTCCTGGTTCGACTAGTTTCCTTCCGTGTTCTGGTCATATCATACAATCCTGCGGAACGGATTTAGAGAGATGCCCTTGATCTCTCGCTATGGAGTCGGGCTATCGTCCCACAAAGTGGGACTTTCCTGCCTGCGGGTCGAATGCTTCGATCTAGTCACCAACTGTCCGAAACTTAGGGAATGTCTAGACCTAGTCACAGCAATCCGTGACGCGGCCTGCCTGAGGACTACAGCTTACCAACAACGTGTCGCACGGTACTACAACAAGCGGGTGAAGGCATGTCTGCTCGAGGTTTGAGACCTGATCCTCCAAAGTGTAGAGGTAGCAGGAAAGGCCGCAAGCAGAAACAAACTCTTCCTAGGTTGGGAGGACCTGTTTCTCTTCTCGGCAATCCTTCAGAATGGAGCATACAATCTACGCACTCAGGACGGCAAGTCAGTCCCGCGGACCTGGAACGCCGCCATCCTCAGGAAATATTATCAATAGGTCAATGCCAAACCTAGGTAAGACATACACGCGCACCATAATGAATGCTTGTACATGTGTTGTGTTTCCATTTAATAAAATTGATTACTTTTACATTCTTGTGTATTCATACATACGGATGTTTGTATGCATGGCATTTCAAAAAGTGAAATGACTTAAACTACCCCTAAGTTGGGAGAATCTTCATCCATTCGTAAAACAAAGCCTTGGCTCCATGCCAAGTGGCCCGAAAGTGGCCATTTTCGAATCTCAACTTTGCGTCGAAAGGCCCTAAGCGGCCCTCAATACCTTGGCTTCGTGCCAAGAGGCTCGAAAGCGGCCATATATCCAAATCTCGACTCTGCGTCGAAAGGCCCTAAGTGGCCCTTAAAACCTTGGGCCCGTGCCAAACGGCTCAAAAGCGGCCATCTCTGAACCTCGACCTCGCATCGAAAGGCCCTAAGCGGCCCTTAAAACCATGGCTCCGCACCAAGCAGCCTAAAAGCGGCCATTTTTAATTCTTGACTCCGCGTTGAAAGGCCTGAAGCGGCCCAAAACCATGGTTCTGTACTAGGTGACCCATGCAGTCGAAACATTAGGCCTAGGGGCTTTTGAAATCCCCAACACATGGCCGTCAAAACCTTAAGAGGCAAGAATGGCAGGCGTGCGATGACCTTCTCCTGGAAAAGATAGTACCCTCAATCTACGATGGTCGTGAGTTAGGACTGAGCACATGAGAGCGACGACACCTTGAGCGGGGATGAGCGCCTAATACAAGTATCGTGTGCGAAAAGCCTAAGACTCAGAGTTTGGCTACTGTGGCCTGAAAACCCAGCTAGCCCTTGGTGTGGCTCCACCAGGCTTGCGACTATGTCCATTTTACTGGACTGAGCTTCCCATCAAATGCGCAAGATGCAACGACATCCTCTGACGAAGGACGAGTACAGCGTAAGAAGGCACCGGATCAGAGCCTTGGCAACAATATCTTCATAGCTTAGCTGTTGAAAACAGGAGTTACGATTCCAAAAATTATATCGTGTACTCAGAGACATTAAATGCAGGAAAGATAGCTGCCCTCCATTTGTTATGTGTATACAAAGATACAATGTGTTGTCGAACAACAAAAAAGGAAAATGAGCTATACAAAAGCAATGTTGTCCCTACGAATCTGACAGGCCCACCTCTTCTAGGAAGTCTCTCAAGCGGGAGCTGTCAGAGATCCTGGTGTTCCCTGGATGAAAGATGCCCACGAAGACACCCAGAAGCGCGATGGAGGCAATCCAGCGGCACAAACAAATGCCATCCCAAAACCTGACATCGAGTGCAAGGCGAACCTCCTTCGGAGTAAGCTGTAGCCTGAGGTATGTGGAAAGGCGGGAGATGTCATCCTCAAAAGTGGAGGCTAATCCCCTCAATTACTCAACCTCCTGCCTTAGTTGCTCGCCTTCCAACGTCAACCGCCTGCTCTCCTCCCTCTAGCACTTACTCTCCTGCGTTAGTCACCTGTTTACCTCCCTTAGCTGTTCATTTTCCTCCCTGAACACAGCGATTTCAACTCCCACGCGTTGGGCTGTCGCCTGCTCAGACTCTTCCCTGATACAATGAAAGTATCCGCGCAGTTGAGCGAACACCGCGTCGAGGGAGTTGGGTTCCCCATGGACCTGTAAGGGAAAACGAAAAATTAGAAATTCTCAAAGTTCCAATCAACAGAGGAACACATGATCTATGACGATCATACTTGAGTGAGGGACGCATCCATGCGACGAAGGCTGCCTCCTGATGCTAACAAGCTCGGGGGATCTACGTGCTCGGCGACAACCTCCGTGGAGTTGGTAACGTTTGGAGCCACGGGTGACGAGGAAATGCTTGGGGGCACTGACTCCTGAACCATCCTTGCCATTCCAGTCTCTAGGGCTGAGTCAGCACCAAAAGGACAAGCAACCCGTCTGACCTCGACCTCCTCCTCGGCGGTAGCACTCTCCTGGGCGCACGCCTCTGAGGGCACCCTAGTAGGCAATCCAATAAGCTCTAAAGTCCCAATTGGCTCGGCACAGGGGTCTAATGTGCTAGCCCCCTCAACATCCTCAGGATCTGGCGCGTCGATCTCCACGATCGGCACGCGACCAGCAGCCGCCTCCTGCGGCTCTAGATCAACGAAGGGACCCACAGGGGACTCTCCTTCGGAATGAAGCTCCACCATGGGAACACCATGCTTAGCCGATGCCCGCTCCGGAGTGGAGCTCACAGCACGTGCGGCTGGCCCCGTAGCAAGCCTCCGCGGCCTCCGGGTGGAAGTCCCTCCAGCTTCTCTCAGCCTCTTCAGTGGAGCCTCCGCTTTATCATCTGAAGAAGTCTCCAAGAGCGAGCAACTCTCCCCGGCATCTTCCCCCGATGGCTCCTAGAGCGCAATGGCCCTAGGCTTCTTCTTCACTGGGCCAGCAACTGCTCAGCCGGACTCCGGACCCCACTTGACGGCGGTAAAGGCAAGGGAGGTCAAATAATAGCCCTGGATAGAAAATATTTTCATCCCCGAGTGTATGGCAGCGACTAGCTTCGCCGCCTCACTCACCTCCTCAGCGGCCATGTCCCCACGAAAGAACCTTGGGATTGTACCCCACTAGCGAGAGAGCTCCGAATCCGAGGGTTCATACAAGAAGAAGAAATAATTCTTCCAATTCTTCACCGAGTCTGAATTAGTCCCCCTAAAGTGAAAGCCGGTTCGAGGAGATATCAAGATCCAATCCTCAGACTCCGTGAAGCGGAAGATTACCTTCGCTGCATTTGCATTGAACACGGAAGACTGTAGATGGGCAAAAATGCACAAGGTAACCAAATAGCGAACGGCATTAGGGTGGAGCCTCGCGATAGAGACACCCAGTGCCTCGATAAGTGCATACAGATCACATGGCATGGGGTAGCGGAGCCCTCCCTTCAAATGATGCTCATAAACGGAGATAAAGCCTTCTGGAGAGGCGTTGGCCCTACCAGTTAAGCTAGGAGCGCAGTAGGCCAAATCACTGGGGATCCCGTAATCCACTATCAGTGTGGAAATGGCACTCACTGTTAGGACAAACCCAGTATTGTTTGCCCCATGTCAAACTATTCGAGAAACTCGGGAAAAGGAGGGAGGACTCTTCTTCGCCATCTCTTTCTCTCAAGGAAATATCGGAGGATCTCGGTGCAAGGAAGTGCGAAGAATGGAATCCATCAAGGCACTGCTTAAATAGGCGACAGGGTGCCATTACGCGGGAAACTCAATCGGCGTATTACTTGATGGCCAGGCCACACATCCATTCGGCAGAAGCACCGCGAATTTCAAATAGCAGCCAATCATGGCCCCTACCAGATTGCAGATCGCTATCACCTCAACTGCCTATCAAAATCCCGACTGTCACACCAGCATTTAATGCGGATTCTGACCATCGGGACTAGTGGCAGCTAGGCTTCAAGGGCACGCATCCGGAAGGAAAAATTAACCATTCCAGTATAACAAACAGTAGTAATAAACTGCACGGCTAAGTAAAAAGTTTAATTATGTAATCCATCAATAAACTATTTTTACAAAATAGAGGCGAAACGCCGCAGACACAACTAGCTGCCCTCACCGAGTCTGGAAGGGTCCAGAGCCGTCTACTCCGTCAGGTCCGCGCGTGTCAAGGCGCTTAAGTTTTGAGAGTCCAGGACGCAGATGTGGAAGTTAGGCTCCTCCAGCGTGACTATCTTCTGACCGAAACGGATACCGTCGTGGAACCTCCTTTCTAGTGCAGGAGCCACCTCCTCCGGCCTAAGCCTTGACCTCAACTCAGCCTCCAATCGCGTGCATTCCTCTCTAGAGTGTACCCAAAATTGCTCAAACTCCTCCTGAAGAGCCAAAATGTGATCTCGAGCCTATATGTTGGCACCGACAAGCCTTGATGCCCTTGCTTCTAACTTAGTCCATGGCAGCTCGAAGTGCGCCGCCCAAGCCTGACCCTGCTCGACCACGCTGGCGGTGGCCTGCACGCGCGTCTCCATGTCCTCCACAACCCTGGCAACCTGGTGGAGTGCAAGATCCACTCTCTTAGGCCTGCAGCGCCACGAGGAAGTGGACGCCCCCTCCATCTCAAAGCCCCGTGGCGCCCTCAGAAATCTCATCGTTCCTATGATAGAGGCCTCTAAGCGGCAGCCTTCTATCGCTGCAGCACCAGGTGCAACATTATTGTGGATCCCTGAGGCATATGTGTCTCTCACGAACTCACTAGGGGACGACTCGGATTCTAATGAAGAAGACGATCTTTCTATTGGTGTCAAGATAAAAAAAGGCAAAGATAATGCGCGTTTCATGCTCTCGAAGCCACTAAAGGACGCGAAGACCTTGGAGGGAACTCAGGCGTTTAAATAGCCAGAAACTCCCCAGTGAAATGGCGTCACCCCAAAGAAGAATCGTATTGGGAGAGAGCCAACAAGCTCCTCCCATGTGGCGGATCCCCGAAGCATCGCGCCTTTTCAAAGCAAGCCATTATGACGCGATGCCCCAAAATCTCACACGCAATCAATGCGCCAGAATATTCGAAGAATCCGACGTCTACCGGCAGCGTTTGATCTACTAGGGTGACATACGTCAGCGATCTCTTCACTCCTCGTCCTCCCATCGATGGTCCACGTCTGACTCAAGGGACGGCGCCGGTAGAACAAACAGCGAGCAGCTGGGAATGCGCTAGCGCACGGTTTGGCACACATGGCAGTAAAGGGATCCAATCACCCCTGAAATGTAACGTGCAAAGCAATAAAGGGAAGAAGGTGCTTGTGACAAGACAGAAGAATAAAGGCAACGGCTACTACTTTTATTAATCAAAATTTCCTTTTACAAAGTACAAAGCCTACGACAGCGAAAGTACAAAAAAGAGAAAGATACAGCACGGAGCATAAAGTCTAGAATAGTGGCTCTGGATGCTTGAAGCCCTATCGGGGAATGAGATCTACATCAGATCTCTCTAGCTCCGTCACCAAAACCCCAATCTGCCCAAGCATCAAAGTTGCTGGTGCTGGCCGGACACTGAAGGTTTACCCAATGTAAACCACATTGGCAGCAGAACCAGCACCCATAGCAGCAGTCCCAGAGGGGACGCGACTAGCAGCAGCACCCATTGCGCTTCCCCCATGGAGACTCCATCTTTTGCCTCCTCTCCAGATGGCACATATGATCCACCAGGCGGGGTCGAGGCCATCAATGATGCGCTATCTCGAGGACAAAACGTCCCGTGATAGCTCTGCAAGGACCCTCCCGCACACTGGAGGTCGTGCCGGCCGCAAGAAAGGCATATAACGACGGTAGAGTGGCCAAGCCACCCTCATTAGTACGAGGAAGCGTCCGCAAATCGGGCGTGAAAACAATCTTCGACCAAGCTCCCGATCTCCCTGCAAGCCCATCCGATTCCTTCACAAATTCCCGTTGGGAGTAGGACAAGCTAAGGGCTTCACATCACTCCTCCGAGAATTGGCTAAGGCATGGATCTCTCCAATCGGTGAACTCCCTTATTTATGGGCGAGCCGGCGCCCTGTCCACACTCAGCGAGGCGCGTTGCCCGATAGCCGTCACTCACGAAACAGGAAAGTCCTCGATACAGGTACGAACTCTTGCGTGCGAATCCTTCCATTTAGAGCATTGAATCTCTGCGGCATCAGAAAAGCCTGCATGATTGCCTAGGGAAGACGCGACGTCAAAAGAGAACAAGGTTTAATGCATCTCAAGGAAGAATGCGCGGTGGCCAGCTGGACCCTCATGGACATGCTAGGCCTCGACTATAAGTCGGCCCAGGCATGAGGGGCTAGTGTTGGATCCAGTATCGGTAAGGCTCAGGAATCACAAGGCCCAATCTAGGTAGCAGTGGCTTAGACAACCAGCACGGCCCAGAATTCAAAACGGCCTGCGTGGCAGTCCAATACCTACAGCCAATCGGCGCCTCCTGTAACTCATTAATACTGTTGTAGGTGGCAAGCATAGCGTAGGAGAGGCGAGCCAATGGAGGAAGGTCAACTCTACCAACCGCGCTCGCACCGCTCCCTACAACTGGCCAACCAATTCTCACGCGAGAAGTAGATCAAACGTGACCAGCGATGCACGACGGTCTCCTCACCACCACATGGCGACAACTGACACCACCGGCTGCTGTCAGCGATCCACGGCAGGAAAATCCCTATAGAAAGGATTCTCGCCCCTAAAGCTCCACGCCATGGAGCCTCTAAATTCTCTCTTCTTCTATAGGAGGGGGGATCGGATCCCTAATCGCTACTCTGAGCCTGGACATTGAAACAAACACTCCTCGAGTTCCTGCTCTTAGGCTCACGCCCAGCGCTAATCTTCCACAACCTCTCTCAGGCTACCAAAGTGAGCCACCTGTTGCAGTGATCCAGGGAGCCATGCTTCTCACAAAATGCTAATCGAGTTCCGTACTCTTGCATCCACACACTCCCAACACACACTCATCATATTTTCGCGCACCTCTAAACATGTGCCCCTTTCCATTCATTACAAGAAGTCACTAACTTGAGTATCAGAGTATTTTCGATGGGAGAATTCTCGCCAGCCTCTGACCTCTTGTTTGTAATTTGTGTTGTACAGGTTCCAGGTTAACAGCGACGAAAATAGGACTCACTCGTGATCCTATCTGGACAATGATGAATCCAAAGGCTTCCTAATCTGTACGACAACCAAGGACTCAGGACGCAACAGGTAGCATTCTCGAATTCCATTTCCTACCATGGCCAAAATGAATCAAACTATAATAATGTATAAAATAATTGTACATATTTAATTTAATAATAAAATTAGACTAATTTTGCATAGTATTATAAAAGATTATTGCTATTAAAAATTGAGTTATTATACCAATTTTTAATTTATTGATAATAAAATAGATGTATAATATTATAAATATGTCAATTTAAACTTTAATTCATTAATTTAATAAATTTAGTTCAAATGATTTAATATCATACTTATTATATATTAAAGAGATTACTTTAACATTCATTACCCATATAATACAATTTATATCCAAATATTTTTACATTTGTACTATTTGTTGAATCTCGATCCATAAAATAAGATTTGTTTTATATTAAAATAAATACATTAAATCTAAATAACCATTGCAAATCTAAATATTTTTATATTTACATTTAAATCTAAACAATCAACACTGATTAAATTTAATTTCAAATATTGAAATAAATCTATATGTTTTACATTCAAAGAATAAGAATTGTACAAAATTGTAAAAACACATTGTAGAAAAACAGCTTCATTTTGCATTGAATGTTATTCCATTTACAGTTTAGGCGTCGAGCTCATACCTTGTCGCTGCCATTGTCGCCGTTCACAGCCACATTTTTCGGGGATAAAAATAACACAGCTATGGCATCAAAAATGTAAAAAAAAAAAAAAAGGATTGATGGAGACAACGGCGTTGAAGCTCACACAGTCATGGCATCAAAACTGAAATCAAAAAATCAAAATTGAAAACAACATTTGCCGTCGTTCTCAATCGACGCTATCGTCAGCTCCTCAACCTCGACGCTATCATCAACAAATGATTCCCAACCTTTATAAAACCCAAATCGATCTTAAAAAATAGAGTTAAAAAAATTGATTCTCTTCCGTCGTCAGCACTGCCTCCACTGTCATCAGACCTCGTCGTTGACGTCCTCATATAGTGTTGCAGCCATTTGAGGTTGTCGCCACCGCCTCTAGCTCCTCCGGTAAAATGAAGGATAGAAGAGAAATAGGGGAAGAGAGAGAGAGATCAGTCCATAGGCCAAATTGGAGACAAAATAAAGGGCAAACGATTTCGTCTAGTTGTGGAGCAACCATCTATATATATTTTTTTTTTTCACAAAATATGTTTTTATATAATAAAAATAACAACCATTGGATTGAATCAAATAGCGGCCGGGCGTCGCAGCGCCCTAGTTCGATTATTTATCTATATGGAGTCCCGGAATCCAAATAGGAAAAGAGGAGCTCAGAAAAGCTTGAAGAACTACTCCAAGAAGCGCTTCACGATCTTCACGCTTGGTTCCACCACTTGCCTCTCCCAAATATCCGACCATCTCTCCTTCGGTTCCCGGACCAATGCCGCACTAAACGCCGCGGAGGCATCCAATTTCTGTAGGTCCCATCCCTCACCCTTCAGCCGTAGGATCTTCTCTGTCTGCTTCTTCGCCAGCTGACATGTGTTGTCTTTTATGGCCCTCACGGCCTCTTTGTATAGGACGCTCCGCACCTGCTCTTCCTCCACATCCCCACCACAAGTGTCGTTCACTTTCCCAGGGAACGTCCTAAAATAGCGCTGGAACTCCGGCACGCCGATCGCCTTCCTTAACCCCGTGTTGGGTTCCGACTCGTTGATCTCGGATTCGTAGTACTGGGCCAACTCGTCCACCATCCCAGAGTCGAGCATGTCGTCTACCCGTTTCTTCAGGTACTCATTCAGCACAGGTAAGGACACGTCCAACCACAGGAAACAACATCTGTATCTCAACTCAGTACAAACAGGGTCCGACCCGTCAAATACTTGAGATTTCGGGTTGAACCTTTCGGCGAGGAGTGCGTAGATGAAGGAATTGGATCCACCGACGACTATGGGCAGTTTCCGGCGGGCGGCAATCTGTTTAATGACGGAGGTTGCGTGACAGCGGTATCGGTAGGGACTGAACTCGCCGAGAGACGATTCGAATTCACCGAGTAAATGGTGGCGCACGCCGAGTTGCTCCTGAAAGGGGATTTTATTTGTGGTTATGTCAAGTCCGCGGTAGACTTGCATTTTGTCGGAGTTGATGATTTCCGACGGGAACCGCGTGGCAAGGTCGACGGAGAGCCGGGACTTGCCGGTTCCTGTTGCCCCCATTATCACTACTATTTTATCTCTTCGTCGGGGTAGTCGGCTGATAGCGGTGCCGCCGTACTCCATTTTGGGCTTTGGTAATATGGGTTCAATGGGGTTGAGAGAGTGGAATTTGTTGCTGCAATATTTGTAGAATATTTGGAGAGAGAATTTCATAGGAATGAGAGGAGGGAGGATGGAGATGCTTGATCTACCTAGGTAAGTTTCGATGAGCTGTAAATACATACAAAATGCGCGGGCGTTGTGCGTGCCAGAGTTAGAGAGGGGGGGGGGAGAGGGGAAGAAAATGGTGATAGGAAATAAAATCAGAAAGGTCTAGCAGGGGATCCGTGAGTATGAGAACAGGACTTTTGGAGCTGTCATCCGGTGGAGGAGGGCGTCAATGGCTGCCAGAACTGGCGGCGCTAGGCGGTTGTTCTCTGCTTATTTGTATTTGCTGTGCGCTAGCGTTATAGATTTTGTTGGCACTCCTTCTCTATAAATTTCTCCCGAGAGGGAGAGAGAGATGCATTCACGTCCACACTTAGCAAACGAATTCAGTCCGTTGGATGAAATGGAAAGACCGGATAGAGAGTGAGCAATAGGGGGAATTGGGGGGATTTGGGGATGCTCCATCGCGTGTCTATTGCATGATATATTGATGTGTAATGATCTTTAGATTCTTCAGATCCAACGATCAATGTTTTACATTTAAAAAAATTAAAAAAATATATTGATGTTTATTTTTTTAAAATTTTTTATAATATTTAAATATTAAAATATATATATTATAAAAATAATATAAAAAATATAACCATTTCTATGATATATATTTATATATTATTTTTAAGTATATAAAATTTTTATTATTAAATTGTTATCCAAAGGCACGTAATAGATAAAAAATCTCCTTCCATTGTATTCAGCGATGGAGGCTCCCCGATTCCAATTTGTGCGGCCAACCCCTCTGAAAAAGGAGTTGAGTTCGCACTTCATTTTGTTAGTCATTTAATATTATCGGATGATTGATATTTTTAGTTTTTTTCAATTAAATTTTATAAAAGTAAATTTTTTTTTAAACAAATTTAAAAATTTTCAATTATTCAATTAAAATCAGCTATTAAAAAAAGAGGTAGACTCTACCACTTTATTAGAAAAGTAGGCTTTCTCATTTAACAACTAGGGGCTCTAGACCAAATTTGGAGAGCTCCATCTTTTACATAGATATAAAATGCTATTTTTTTTTAATTTTAATTTTATATTTTAAAATAGATAATTAATATTTAATTATATTTACAAAATCAATAAATTTATTTTAAAATAATTATATCATTTTTATTTAGTACTAATTTCATACTACATAATTTTTTTTAACAATGTTATAAAATCTCAACATTATGTTATAAACATAAGATACTTAACAGTCTAAAATATATATTTATTTTATATATTTTTATGTTTTTACAATTATGTTTGACAATATCTTCCAGAATAATTGAGTTTAAATGATGCATGAAAACTTAAGGCAAATGATGAAATGGAAAGACTTGATATTGTACTCAATTAATCCCCAATATTAAGTGTCTATATTTATATAAAAATAAAATAATCTCTTGGATAATGTCAAGTAAAAATTATACCAAAAAAAAGGGTTATTTTCTAAACGTATACATATTAAAATTTATACGTAGAATTTTCTTTTAATGTTTAGCTGTCGTTTAGTGAGCTAGTGGCAAACACAGCTAATTGAATGCACCCATTAACGTTAAGTACATAAATAGCTAGCTGCAGAACTATTTAGGAGATATTCATAGCTGATTTAACTATTTATTTATTTATTTTTTTATAATTCTTACAGAATTATAAAAACTTTAATTATATTTTATTTAAATTCTGCATTAATAATAAAAATATAAGATACATAAATATATAATACATATAATATATATCCTCTTTTAGAAGTGAATATAAATCGGTCTTTACAGAAACAGTTATCACCAAAATAAATTTAAAACAACGTAAAAAAGAGAATTAACATACAATTTTGTGGCAAAGGAAACCTCAAAAATTAATAAATTTTTAAGTTAAACTTTTTAAATTTCTTTGACCAGTGAAAAAAAAGTAATATATAAGTCAACTTACAGTATGGGGGATATAAATATAATAAATAATAATCGATTTACTTTCAACTCGTGACCCTTATCGAGAATTTTATTGAATTTGCTTACAATATTAAACCAAATACTTATGATCTTTTCATTAATTTTTCTTTATTTGTTAATAAATCTCCGCACATAATAGATTTTAGTGTCTGCACCACTATCACACTAACAAATATTTATTGGTTAGAATAAATATTTAAACAATGGCAGAGATGATTAGATGATAGAAACTTGACAATTCAATGTCATGAGTAAAAGATTGGGTTTTTTTTCCTTACAATTAATCTTTTATTTTTAGACAATAAATATATCAGATGGGTAACTCAATTTCTATCATTTTAGGTCTAAAAAAAATAAATATTTATAAAACCATGCTGAAAAAAGGTAACGAAACATGGGTCTGAGCATAAGTAGTGCCTCAATACTCATGTGTTGCATAGATGTGCATAGCACCTTTCATAAAACAGCGTACACACACCATATATTTACACATTAGATATCAGTATTTTGGACCAATTATGCTTTTGAGCAAAATATATGCTCATCAAACATGGATATTCTAAATTAAGTACGTTCATGCATAATACAAAAGCATGTCAGGTATAAGATACATTGAGATAATTGCGCTTATGCATAATATAGACGTGTAATGAGCGTAAAAATATTGAATAAATTATACTTTTTTACAGTATAGATGTATATCCACCGTAAATCTTTATTAATGTTTGAATATTATTCAAATGATTTTTATTTAATTATAAAATATATCAGTATAAAATATTATTAACAAACTTGTTAAAATAAATTATTAAGTGCAATATCATACTATTAAAAATATATTTCTAATATTTAATATTTGTGTGTTTCCAATTTGCCTTGCATGCCCTCCTTTCCACCTTTCTGCTGCATCAAACCGGTCCCCTGAAATTCAGAAACTTCTGACAATCTTTTTTTTTATAAGGTTGCTTTGTTTGTTGATTTCAGTTTTCTTTTTCTCTTTTATTTTTTCCCTTTTCCTAGTTTGAAAGTGCTTTTGGTTTTCCTTTTCCATTTTTTATTTAATTTATTTAATTTTTTTTTTTTATGGTTGAGGCTGAAATTGTGGGAAAGGAGTGCCAATTGGTTAATGCCTTTGTGATATAATATATATCCTTTTCTGTGTTGGAATAAGAAAAAAACTAATTTAATGTTCCAAAATAAAAAAAAATTTAATCTAAGGGTAATTTTCAACTATGAACATTATCGATTATTGATAACAATCCTTCTACGATTAAACAGTATAAATTGTATAGTTTTTAATACATTTATGTTTTTTTTTTTAAAATAAAAACTTAAGTAAAAAAACTACTTTAATTTTAGAATATAAATTTGATATTAAATCTACTTTTTTTTATTAAACTTAAGAAATTTCTTTATTTCATTATTTTTATAAATATTATTACAAATTTGTTATAGAAAAATACACATTCAGTGTTTTTTTAATTATACAATGGTTAGATAAAAATGATGAAGTTAATATTACTTTAGTATAAGACAGTCTTATAAATGTTATATTGTAAGGTATAATTATTACTATTAGAGCATGAAATGATAACATATACCAACAATTTTCATAATGATTTGGGTTAGCAATTTTCTCTTAAAATTATCGGTCTCAATTAACAAAATATAACATTTATTTTTAATTAATTTTTTAAAATTAATTGAGTGTTCATGTCACAAAAAAACTTAAACTTTTCAAACAATAGTCTTTTGTAATTATCGCTAGGTTTAAAAAATAAATTAATATAAAGATTAAATAACTATTTAAATTATTTTATATAGTATTTATAATTTGTTTTAAACTTTTTTAATATTAGTCCTTTGATAAATATAAAAATTTAAAAATTAAGATAATTATAACAATTTTATTGATATAATTAACCCCCTCAATGATGTAAGATGGGCAATTTTAAGACAAATAAAGCCTCCTTACCTTCCACAACAAAAAGAGAATGAGGTAAGCAAGAAGATGATTAAGAATGTTCTTATCCAGATGATACAAGAACTGACCCGAAATCAACTACTAATCTACTTAATTATCACTTGTTTAATTGAGAGGATAGAGCTCCATAATAAGCTCAAAGAAAAATATTTTTAAAAATTTATTTTTATAATTTTATTCAATTTAATAAATATATATCATATGAGGGTGCATGTTATTATAAATTATTTTTATGATATCAATGTATCTTTACTTAGGTCTACATCTGTATTTTTCTCTTTAATTACACCCATTTTTATATTTTCTTACATGTATTTTTAACTTATGTTATAAGCATCGAGCTATATCAAATATTATTTTTTTATTTTATTTTCTTAAAATTCAAACGGGGATCATTTTATTAAAACAAATGTTTATAATATCAAAATTTAAAGTTGAATTAAAGAATCGATGAAATCATTCATACATTTATGAGATCAAACATTAGCAAGGGATTAATATAAGTTTATACATCATTTCGCACCATATTATATATTACTTATATGACAGGCGTGACAAAGCATTGGGCTTCTCGCTCGTGCAATCGTTCCGATCAACTGCTCACTGTCTTAATTGGTTAGGGTGGTGGCTGTTCTCTGCGTCTGTTCCCCATCATTGACAGTGGGCGTGACCCATAAATTTTGGTCTCTTCTCGTCACTCCCTCCCTGGCTTTTGTTCAATAAATTAATGACGAGCCGCTCGAAAAGTATTTATTATAAATAAATAACGATGATAATCTGTGCACAATGCTGCTACTTTCTCAGGAAAAAATGTTAAATTAATTTAAAATTTATTATAAAATATCATAAATTATTTTTTGACTTAAAAAAAAGGCTTTAATTCACAGATTATTCCTAAAAATATAATCTTCCAAGTCACGTAAAAACTACGTACCCTTAACGTGTGATGTAAGCATGCTTAATTGGAGCATTAGAAGTTGATTATTATCCACTTAGCTAATTAATCTCATGAGTCGAAATAGCTAGCTGGACTGGGCCACCACTTGAAGTCACCAGTAGTTATTTGCCATGATTAAAAAGCCACGATATTATTAGTAGAAAATTTAACTTTGAGATAGGTTAATTAATTAAGCCTAAGTTCTTGTTAGTGGGAGCCGTTAAAAGTGGGGCACATACAAGGATTTTTTAAAAGCATATATATATATATATTAAAAATAATATTTATATACTCAATTATATGTTTACCTATTTTGAAATTATCAAAATTGACAAAAAGAGATGAGACAAGATAAAAATATATATATAAAATAAGGTGAGATTTATGCCTATTTTTAATAATTTTAATATAAATATATATATAAAGAGACGTATAAATAATATTATTATTTCTTTTAATAAGAACATAGTCCTAATAATACATAGTGAGAAGTGTAGGTTTAAAGTCTCATTTGAAGCCATGTAATAATAAATGGGCAAGTTGTCTACGCACATTGGTGCATGACATGCGCGTGATAAAAGAGACAAAAGGAAAATGCTAACATGTTTTAAGTTAATGACCAATAGGCTCCATTATAATCAAATTATTTTGAACAGGATTTAAATATATGAATATTATCAATATATAGAATTAAAAAAATCAAAACTGATTTGATAAAACAATTTAAATTAATTAAAAAAAACTGGAACAATCAAACTCAGCTTGTTACCGGCTTGAATTTTAGATTTTTTTTCAGACGCAATAGATATAAAATTCTCAAAAATTATCTCAATAAAATATATTTTTAATAATAATTACCTTTTTATGCAAAAAATATACTTTTAAATATTTTTGGTTAATATTTTTATCATAATACCATATTTTTTAAAGAATTTGTGAGTTTAGAAGAAAATACTTAACAATCATAATATCCGTAATTGACCATAACCAATATAATTTTGTTTATGAGCGGACACAATTATAATTTTTAACCTAAAAATTGACCCTTATTTTTTCTAATCTAATATAATAATTATAAAATTTTTTATCAAAATTTAGTCTAAATTTAATTATAATCTGACCTAATAATTGGCGTTAATTGTAATTGATTTATTAAGATTGACATAAAACATATGTTATTAATTTATAGAAGAAGACAAAAATACTTATTAATATCTAACCATATACTCTGTTTATTATGGAAGACCAAATTATTATACATATAATAATTATATATTTCAGTAATAATTAAACCCATCACATATTTATAAAAATAATTATATATCTTTTTTTAATCGCAAGCAAGCTCAACCACCCACAGATTTGACAATGCTTTCCCGTTGTGGGCCAAATTAGGCCCATCCTAGAAGATGGGCTCGGTCCATGCTTTTACAATGTTTTCCTATTGTGGGCCAAATTAGGCCCATCCTCCAAGATGGGCTCGGTCCATGCTTTTCTATGAGTACGAACTTGCACAGCATTCTGTCGTCGTACTTGGAGATTTTGCTCAATTTTATTGAACTTTTTAGCAAGACCAAGCTTCTAATTATGAAAATTAACATACAGTGAAAATTAAATAAATTTTGACCTATTTAATTCAGTTGAAATTATAATCTTATCAATTTGTGCCACGTGGTGTTGAAACGTTTCTTCTCTCTCTCTCTTTATGTTATAATATTTTTTAAAAGAAATACCAGCAATATTTACAGTAAAAATATATAAAAATAGAGAAAGGGAGAAGTTCTTCCTTGAAGAATTTTTAGCATATGGTGCATATTCCAAATGGGTGAGGAATGTTACATTTATGGTTATTTTAACTTGTCACATTTGATTAGCCTAAAAAATTCAACTGCTGGGCTGTTGAATTAGACAATAAACTTACAATATTGCAAAGCCCATAGTCACCCTTGCCACTCCAAATTTTGTAAGAAGAATAAGTAGTAAGCCTACTAAACAACAATCGAAATCTGATCTCAAAAAATCAGTTAACCCTAAAAGCCTAAGCCGATGCAGTGGCACCGCACCTCTGTAGTGAGCCACAGCCCCTGTGCCTCGATCCGATAATTGTTGGAAATAAATCTAACAATTTTGGTGTTTTAGTTTTAAAAAATCTACTTCTAAAGATTTTTGTTTAAAAAAAGAAAAAAAATTACTATTTCGTTGAATTTATATCCAATAGTTGCAAGGTGCAGCCCTCACAGCTAATGTGAACGTGGAGGTAATAGGCAGATCCAGGTTATGGTGTACACATACGACCAGATGAGTAAGAAGCAACCATAAGCAACTAGAAACAACAGTAGGAGTCAATATTTCTACTAATGGTGGCATCCAATAAAATGCATTTTATAAAAAGATATTAGTGTTAATTATATTATCTTTTATAATAAATTTTCTCATCCATTTTAACATTCTAATCTAGTAGACTTGCTTGTGATGAGACTAATGTGGATTTCCCAGTTGGTTTGTAGTCTGCTGCAGAAGTCCGAATAACTCAGCTTTGATCAAATTCAAGAACTCCAGCTCGGCCAATTTGTAATGGCGCAAACCAGATAAATAGAAAGGACTAGAATTTATGGTAACGGATCGATAGCAATGACACAGGATTCTTTTTGGCCGACAAACAAATAGCTTTTGGCTCACAAAACTGGACAAGATGCCCAATAGTAACAATGTTTTGGTGGTAATGGTCGATGCAGTGATTATCAACCAATTAATGGGACTTATAAGATAGAACAATCACCTGACCAGAAAGGATCTAATTTGGGCTAAAAAGTCCTATTTCGAAGTCAGGGACTGGGTGAAACAATTAGAAGATTGTTTAGAGGAAACACAGTGAATGGGTAATGATCCAGCTTATGGGGTCGTCGGTGATCTGATGCATGCACGATCAGAGATGACACCAGCAAGAACAGAACGAAGGCATAAATAGAGAAGAAGACGGCGAAGGGGGAGATCAGTAGAGGACAATTAGGGGAAAAGGAGGGAAACTACCGAGGAGCTACAGTAAGGCCCTCGGTGCAATGGTGCTAAAGACCGAGACGCAGAGGTCAAGAAGTAGATGCCGAGATGCAAAGAGAGAAAAGTAGGAAAAAAACAGAAAGAGGGAGAGGAAAGAGAAGCAGAGAAAGAAGGAGCGGGGGAGACGGAGAGAGAGAGCAATAGAGAGCAAATATCTTTCCCCCTCCTTTTAGCACAGTGCCAAGCTACTTATATATAGTAAGTGGTCCAATAACTAAAAGCAAAACAAACAAAACAAATATAACAAAAAATAGAAAATGAAGGGCACGTGGTTGAGTTGGTAACAGTGGACTGATGTGGCTGCAACGGTTCTGTGGTTGAATCAATATGTCTGTAACATTGTCGTTCCCATCAAGAAGAACATTGTCCTCAAGGTTGAGTAAGGAAAAATTCACTATCTCTAACTGTAGCCGCTTTGATTCAAAGTAGTGTACCAAAGCTTTGGCAAGCCTTTGCTGGTAAAGTTTAGCAGGACCATTCAGCAAAATAGCTCTGCTACTAGGTGAGAGATTTCAAGTTAACTTCGAGACTCCAGCATGTTTCAAAGGTACACACACAACCTTAGCATATCCTTGGCCGGAGGATCGAAGGGGTTGGCCTTATGATCGGCACAAGTGATATTAGTAGCAGTTGTCTTAACTTGTTGGAAGGGTCTCAAGATGGTCATTACTTTGCTAATGGGTTGCACGGGCTAGAGAGCAATGATAGCTAGGGATCTGAACTTGCTCGATAGTGATGCTTCAGGGTCACCATTGATGGTGCGCATATTTTTCTCATTATGGATACAAGCTAGAATATGCAGAACGCTGGGCTGATTGGGTACCATAACATTCTTGTTAAAGACCCTGTATCCCCATGACGGGCCATTTATTGAAGAATAAATTTGGTGAGGACCACAAAGTATATCATTGACTTCACAGCAAGGATCTTCATTGTGCCTTGGCAGCACTCGAGTGAAGCAAGTGATATGGCATGTGGCAAGGAAATGCTGACTGGCGTCACAACGGGTGATGGTTCTTTTGGCAGTTTTCTGGAACCTTCGTTGCTATAAGCTGTAGAACTCAATGAAGCACAAAATTGACAACTCGGAATGACCAGTGAGTCATGATGGCTCGTTTCTAATTAGGAACATGGATTGCTGAAAATTTAAATCGGAATCATTTTTGTTAGGAGAACCCGGTAGCTCTTTGAGTAACCCTCTCCCCATATTGATCCCATGTTCATTGGCTACTACATCTGCTAGATCACCTTCAACGCAAGGAAAGGGCTGAGACAAAGAAGTTCCTTCCTGGTAACCCTGGGGTGTTGTCAATGAGTTCCTGCCGTCTACAATGATAGACAGAGTTGGCTCAGATGATGAGGGTGGCGGCTTAACACTTGAATTAGTTATTTTCAATTCCCTAAATGCACCGAAATCTGGGTGGGAAGGAATGTTCATTGGCTGATTTAAGCTCATAGACCTCAAGTGGCCGGGCAGCTTCACATTGTATATCTCATTCCAGTTAGCAATAAAGGTCTTACTAGTATAGTTCGGTAGTAGATTCATGCGACCGATTATTGGAGCGGTCATCGATTCCAGGGAGAGAAGACAGCAAAAACCTAATGGTATCGAGACAAGAGGACAGCCTTGAGAATGCTTCATTACATCCAGATGATCATGAATAAACGCAAGAAGAGCATTCAGTTGGTCAATGTACTCAACCTTGGTATTCTGTTCAGCATTTTCAGCTTTCTCTTTTGGGCTTTCAAGGGTCACAACCTCAATGAAGACATCCTGGATAGACCATAAGCCTGGGCAATCGGCAACTTCTCTCATTGGCTGTTTAAGGGAAGTGCCCAATTCAAATTTGTCCCACAATAGAGGGATTGATTTCTCTTTCATTGAGTTTGCATCTAAGCCATACCTCAAGAACACATCAACCCCATCGTCCTCAGTTCCAGCACTGGCATCGCTACCTAACTCCAGTCAAAACTTATCCAAAACTAGAAATGTCAAATATAGGAGAGCTGAGTGCACAAATGGAGAAAAATCACGCAACAGAAAATCATTGTAATCTTTCAGTGTTTCGAGCAATGTTAAGAATTGTAACACCGTAGGCAGCTTCACTGACGTGGTACTACCACACTTCTCATTTATATCACAATCTGGAGTATCTTCCTTAAGAGAAAAGAGTCGTTAATTGCAAAAGTAGCAATACTCACATAGTGGAGCAGTTTTGGCAACTTTTGGACAGAGGATCGACCAGCCTCTATTCTGTCCTCCACAAACTTGGCCCTGTCAAGTGCTCTAGGCAATGACCAAAGGTGCCATAGTAATTGTTCTCGCCAGATATCATTGTAAGGCCCGGAGATGAAGCAATTTAAAGGAGTAGAAGTCATCAAACATTGCGTAGGAGTGGAGAGGAACTTGAACACTGTCAAGTATGCGGCAACAGTGAGTCTCTAGTGAGGCTTGAACAGCATATTCTCCCAGGCCTCTGTCACGATTGAATTATTAGCGTTGCTACCGGTGAAGCCACTCCTCAAACTCATTTGGTTCACAGTGCTTGATTTCATTTTCCGAAATGGCTCCATTACCTCGTGACACTCTAGATTTGCATCGTGTGTTGTAGTAGAGTCCTTGGCGTGTGCTACAATAAGACCTCAGTCCACTGAAATTGTTACAGTAAGACCACCGTCTGATACTGCTACAGTATTGCCGAGATGTATTTGGCCCAAATGGTGAAGAGAGAGGGGACAGAGAGATGTTCATTTGGGGGAAGGGGAAACAGTAGGCCCGAGGTAAAAATGGGAACGGTGAGGCCGAGATGTAAGGAAAAACAGTAACGACCGAAATACAAAGAGAAAAGAGGGAGAATCGATAGAGAAGGAAGAGGGAAAGTTGCGGACGGTAAGAGTAGCAGTTTTGACAGAAGATGAATGCACATTCTGTGAAGGAGTTGGAAGGCTGTGTGGTGGAGGAAGCTTTTGCCGAGGTGCAGTGGGAGGTTGCTTTTTGATTTAAAAATTCAGGTGATGCATGTGGAGATGGTTTCTCGATTCGAGCCAAGGAAGGCAAAATTTCAATGATGGAGGTGTGAATTGGTTCAGTGGTGGGAGTGTTAGAGGTGTTACCTGCCACTATGGGCGATTTCGTTGGATATGCTCGAGGTTGTTGTAGGCCGATTAGGTTCAAGGAAGGAAGAATGCCCGAGTGAGAATGCCGAATCTGCGTAGTGGTAAAAATGGAGGGAGCGGGTCGAGCAGCAAGTAGTTGTACGGAAGCAACGAAGGAAACAATTTTCGGTTGAGGTAAGGGAAGGTGAAGAACGGTGGTAGCATCTGGTGGAGTTGGTGACGTTCTGCGAGAGGTTGAAATTGAAGTTTGCGATTGCGATTGCGGAAGTAGTGATGGATGATAAACAGTAACAGATGGGGAAGCCACAAGTAAGGGAGGATTTATTGACCAGTTCTGCTTGATTCGGTTGAGCGATCGATTGATTTCAGCAAGGGAGTGAGAGATTTGTGCTTTGGTGGAAGCTTGGGAAACAATGGCGGCAGTGTGGTGTTGGACGATTACTTGTATTTCCTTCAACTCCATCGACAGCGCTGCGATGGAAGCATCAAGGGCGTCGAGTGATTGTGCTTCAATTGCGAGCGCCATTTCCTTTACCTCGTCTCAATGAGAGCACCAATGATGCATGCACAATCAAGGGCGACACCGGCAAGAACGGAATGAAGGTGTAAATAGAGAAGACGATGGCGGAAGGGGAGATCAGCAGAGGACAATTAGGAGAAAATGAGGGAAACTACTGAGGAGCTACAGTAAGGCCCTTGGTGCAATGGTGCTAAAGACTGAGATGCAGAGGCCGAGATGCAAAGAGAGAAAAGTAGGGAAAAGACAGAAAGAGAGGGAGGAAAGAGAAGCAGAGAAAGAGGGAGCGGGGGAGACGGAGAGAGAGAGCAATAGAGAGCAAATATCTTTTCCCCTCCTTTTAGCACAGTGCCAAGCTACTTATATACAGTAAGTGGTCCAATAACTAAAAGCAAAACAAACAAAAGAAACATAACAGAAAATAGAAAATGAAGGGCACGTGGTTGACTTGGTAGCAGTGGACTGATGTGGCCGCGACGGTTCTGCGGTTGAATCAATATGCGTATAACATGATCTCTGTCATAAGAAAGTTATAAAGAAGTCAATAACTCGTTGAACATCCTCAAGCAGACTGCACCATCAAGGCTGCAGCCTCCAGAGTAAACCGTAATTTGGATTACCATCACCTATTTAAGCAAGTGTGAGAGAGAACTCCAGCTGCTCCTAACAACTTGGCAACCTCCTCAATGAATGATTCTTCCAAAAGCTCTTAATGTAAAGGAGTTTGATATTCTTTAAGCTTTCTTGTTTTGCTTAGCAATGGTAACTTCTCCTTTTACCTTCAAGGTACTATGCCTTTCTCATACCCAAATGACCTTATTTGCTTGATCAAGCTCCTCAAACATCTATATATTTCTTCTTTTTCTGGATGTCTCTCGTCCAGTGAATAGAACTCAACTACTCTATCATTAACCTCAATCAAACTACACCCAGGCACTTTTCTAAACCCAGTTCCCCTCATTGCAACTTTAAGTGTTGAAGCCTTTTTCCAATTCCCCGAACCCCCATATATATTTGATAGCATGAGGTAGTTTGACGGGTTTTCAGGTTCAAGCTCAATGAGACGCTCAAGAGCCAGCTCAGCCAACTCGACGTTTTTGTGAATCCTACATGCCCCCAGCAAAGATGCCCAAATGACACCATCTGCTTCCATGGGCATCTCCCTCACAAATTCAATAGCCTGATGTAGGAGACCTGCCCTTGCATACATATCAACCATACAACCATAATGCTCAATTTCAGGGGCAACTGAGTAATCAGCCATTGACTGAAAATATGAAAATCCATCTTCAACTAGGCCCAAATGCGTACATGCAGACAAAACACCAATGAAGGTAATGGCATCGGGTTTCACCCCAGCAGTTTGCATCTGAGCAAACAAAGCTAAGGCATCAGCAGCATGCCCATGCATTGCTAAGCCTCCTATTATGGTGTTCCAAGAAATCAAGTCTTTCTTGGCCATGCTTTTGAACACATTGGAAGCGCTTTCTATAAGCCCACATTTTGCATACATGTCAATCAGAGCATTTTCAACATAAACATTCCCTGTATATCCAATGCTCTCTGCATACACATGTAGCCACTTTCCCAAATCGAGTGCACCTAATCTAGTGCATGCTGACAATGCCGCAACAAGTGTGGCATTGTTAGGACACACATCGGACTCAACTAGCATCCTCTTGAAAGCATTCAAGGCTTCAGAAAAGTGGCCATGACGACCGTACCCACCAATTAATACATTCCAAGAGAATACATTTCTTGTGGGTATCTCTTCAAACAATTTCTCACAAGCATCCATATCCCCATTGTCCACGTAGCCGCTCAACATTGTATTCCAAGACATTACATCCTTATTCGGCATTCTATCAAACAAATTCCGTGCCATCGCCAAATCTCCAGCTTCAATATACCCCGAAACCATTGTGTTCCACAATATAGTATCCCTCGCCGGTGCCAACTCAAAGAGCCGCCTCGCTAAATTCATATTGTGACATATAATAAACCCATTAATTATAGAGGTCCAAGCAACCACATTCCTCACAGGCATTTCACCGAACACCTTATAAGCTTGCCCACTTTCACCCCCACTTGAATACATGTCAATCAATGTAGTACCCACAAATGGTTCGGATTTGAAACCATTCTTAATCACCCAACAATGCACCTCCTGGCCCTCCCTCAATGCCGACACCTTCGCAAGAGATTTCAAAACCATAGGAAATGTATAGCAATTCGGCTTAACATCAACCTTCATCATTTGGGAAAACAAAGAAATCAAATCTCGGTACTGTTCATTTTGAGCGTAACCTTTGAACACCGAGTTGTAAATCACAACATTCGGGTCCGGTATGTCATCAAGTATTCGGCGGGCATAATTCATATTCTTCAACTCTGCGCAGTACATGATGAGTTTTGTGACAATGAATAGGCTGTATTGAAGACCATGAATGATGACCTGAGTCTGGATTTGGCGAAGGTGCTTTGGCTTCTTACATATTTGCAAGAGAGAGACGAATTTTTCTTCCAGGATTACGTGTAGTAGCTTTTGGATTACTATCCAAGCAATCGTCGTCACTCTCTTACAGAAGAATGTCAGTTCTTAGACCAGTGATAAAGGAAATAAAAGGAAAAAAAAATTAAGGAGAGCTCTCTCCTGCGGCATCAATGTTGGCATTACCGCTTGCCTGGAACAAGATTGATGCAACAAATAATTTACGCTGGTTGGCTAAAGAGAATCGACTGTTGATAGGTCTGGAAAAGCAGTCTACAGATGTGGCGATACGAGGCTTTCTCAATTGACTAGCAGTCCCAGCCGAGGCCCAATTGGCTTTCTTAACACGATGTTTAGTCTCAGAAGAAGGTAGGAAAAATAAATAGCCCGTAAATTTTAATTTCATAATTTTTTTGATAAAAATAAGGGTTAATAATAAATAATGTTAATAATATTTATTATTTGAGAAATGATAATAAATAAATGTTGAAAATTTTTTATTGTCAAACTCCCTACAAAGATTATCATTTTGAGACATATCTTCTGTGTTTGGAAGATTGCTTAAAGTTAGCTCAAAGGTTTAAATATTTAAATTTTAGAAAATAGTTATTTTTGCTATGCTTTTTTCAATTATTTTTATTGACCAATGAATAATCTTATCAGGTACTAAATATTTATTTTTTACCATACATATATGTATAACTATTTTGTCTAACTAGCAATTAATCTTGACCCAATACTCAACTTTTTTTTTATAATATTTTGACCAATCATATTTTTATTGACCACCAGTTAACTAATTTCATGCGTTCATATTTTTAATGTTTATAAAACTACTAGCTTTTTAGATAGTTGCTAATTATTTCTGATATATTCATATACTTATTTAATGATACTTTCATTAAAGTTTATAAAAATATCTCATTGTAATATACAAACATATTACTTGATTTATAGTCCTAAGGAGCACCGATATGTACTCATACAGAGAACTGATGCATTATTTTCGGTTGAAATATCAAATTGATAAAAAAATCCTCTAATCTCAAAAAATTTTAATAGATTTATTTTTTTACAAATTTGAAAAAATGTGAAGGTTTCCATATTGAACTAGTGAGTTCTTTAATTTCTATTCAATGTTAAGTTTGTAGGACATTTATTTTTCCTCAAACTTTTAATTATATTATTATGATTTATAGTTATCTAATTCTAGATCCAATTTTTGAAGGATTGGGTCTATATCCATGTTTTTTCAAATAGTTTCTTTATCACTCAATCAAATGAAATACTAATCCCTAGCTCCATACGTCCCCGCTTGATGCTAAGGCTCATCACTGGCCAGTTGATGCCATCGGTCGCTCTTGCCTATACTAGTTAATAGTTAGCTAATGCTACTCAACATTGGTTGCAACTACGGGTTAATATTGGCCAACGGCCGATGAATTTTCTAAACTTGTCATTTGATCTTATCTTTTTTAAAAAATTATATATGTACCTCAAATTTGGATAATCATTCGAATGGAATTGAATTGATCATTTGTATCTTTTAATTCGAGTTTTACACAGTAGAACAACTAATAAAAGGTCAAATATACGAGACTTGTTTCTTATAATATCTTCCAACGCATTCAAATCAAAATATTTTTAAAAAATAAAAAAAAAATAAAAGGTTGAGGATTAGAAATTACGAGAAATTGAGTGCTTGGCTCTGTGATTTTTGCGATTCGCAAGTATATAAAGAATTAGACTGCTATACTTGTTATTTTTATGAATAATTTGAATTCAATCTCTTTGTTTTAAAAAATGAAAATATTTATAGCATTATTATCAATAAGTAAATCATTTTCTTAAGAGGTATGATTATACATTAATTGAATAATTATATTAGTTGAAAAGTAAATGATCAAATCATTATATGAATCATAAATTTAATACCCGTTCATTAGGCCATCAATTGTTCATTTGATCCAACCAATCATCTTTTAATTCATATAACTATTTGGTAGGATTAATAATTCAAATTTATTACCTAAATAGCTATTCAATACCTCAATATTTTACATTATTAACAATCCGGCCATTTAAATATCCGATGGGTAGACTTGATTCTCTTTCGTTCTGAGCCTAACAACTTGATTAATTTATAACTCTCTATATACTGATAGTTTGTGGACCAATTATATTGATGGGTCAAATCGTTTTCATTTTAAACTATACCAAATAATTATATTTTTACTTTATTTTTAAATGTAGAAATTAAGTACCATAATATTTATCAATAACTAATTATTAGTAATATTTGGCTATAGTAGCACTTAGTATCTGTCAATTAAATGCTCATCCATCAACTAAATTTACTGTAATAGAAACAATTTGGAGATTACTTCTTCAACTCATGAAGATGAAATTCTTAACTAGTGACAGATTAGCCCTTCATAATTAGTAAGACATGGAAACAATTATCATTTAGAGTAATGCTATGTTTACAACAATTACAACTTTATTATTTTATTTTTAAATTAAATTTATATTTATCTAAGTCAATAAGACAAAGTTAAAGACATATTTTCACCTAAAAATAGAATATATATTTAACATAAAATTTACATCTGATGCGTCCTTAGGTCGGGGTTCTCATGTGAATTAGGAAGCATTTAGATTCCTCTATTGGGTTGGATCCCAAACAGGTCCGGTCTTCGCGTTTCTCGACCTGAGCCCTGCGCACCACAAATTACAAATAAGAGGTCAAATGACGACGAGAGGTTATCCAACTGTAAACATTTTGACGCTCAAATTAGAAATATCTCTCAATAAACAGAAAGATACACTTGTGGGTATAAACGTAATGAAAATATAGATATGCAGGAATGATGCGAGTGTGTGGAATGTTTGTAGAGATTTGACTCCACGAGTTGCACTACTATAAGTGGCTTACTATCGCCGTCATGAAGTGGCGGTTGCACGAGGGAAGAGAATTTTGTTCGTTCTCATTGAAGCATTGAGTACTGGGTGAAGGATCGAATGCTTGATCTCCAATCACTATTTTGGCTCTCCCAGGGATGTTGGAATCGGATTTCAGAAGTTAGGTCCCTATCCTTATAGCAAGAGAGAGCATTTGTAGGTTCCTTCAGGGGGGCTTTGGGAGCCGGAATCCCCGACAAGTGGCTTGTCCAGATTCGTCAACCATTATCCTCTGGTGGTGGCTAGCAGCGGTAGTTATCGCCTTGTGGAAGCAAAGATACCGTTGTCGGGAATGACAAACACTAGACTTGCTGACTTTTCTTAGATTGGTTCAATGGCTATGAGGGCGGCATGCATTACGACTTGTCAGTGTTAAACTTCATTTCCCATTGGTTCACATTTTTTGAGTCAGCACGTCCGGTACTTGCCACCTGTCGTCCTTGTAGACACACACGTTGATTGGCTGCTCATTTGGAATACCAAGTGGGCTGTGTCTCTAGATTTTTCGGGGACACCGTAGCTGGACTTGGGCCCTCCTGTTGGGCCTCACTGATCCTAGTCCAATTTCATATTGGACCCATCAACATCTTAAAATTTAGATAGAAAATTATTTATTTATTTTACATTATACATATTAGAGAATAAAAAATATTTTTTTGTTTTTCTTTCTAATTTTTTTTTCAAATTTTCTTTCTTTTTTTTTTCAAATTTTAATCTCTATCTTTGTTATTTTATTTTCTAAAGGCTTTTATTTTTCACAAATTAATCTTAACATTGTTTTAGTACAAGTTTTATAATACATAGGACTTTATTGAATTAATCATATTTTTAGATCACATATTGTTAAAATAATTCTAAGTATCCCTTGACTTTTTTTTTTTAATGTGTCCGTTTTTGTTATCATGTACATACTACTATATAATTATTTATAATTTATTTAGAATCTTTTTTACTTAAAGATAAAATTGTATATAAATAAATTATAATTTGTTAATAATTTACTGAGTTTGTATATAAAATATTAAAAATAAACATTAATATTAGTTAAAATTTTTAAAATACTAACTAGTTTGCATTAATATTAAATAGGTCGTGTCAATTTAACATGGCTGATTTATTTAGACCACTTACTTGTAAGCGTGCGGTGTTAAGCATGGCCTAAGGCTTCAAAATTTTAGCTTAAGACGTGAGTTGCGATATGTTAGGTTGGGTATGACAATAGGTCGTATATTAAAAAAATAAAAAAATATATATTAAAAATAAAATATATTTTAGCCTGTCATCTGCCTTTCTTTTTTTCCCTACCCCAAAATGGGCTCGTATCGGGATAACGTCCATTTGTGTCACAAGCTGCCTATCATACGACTTAACATAATTCAAAATATTTGATTATATTGTATACAACCTGACACTTTTTATCACGTGTTGTATTTATTATAGTCCATAATAAGCCTGATTATACCGTGCCATGGATGGGATGTGAGATCCTACTTTTTCCCATTCCTACTTTTCTTTGTTTCTCATATTTTATCTATTGAATTAAAATCTAATGGATTAAATTTTAACACATTAAAAATATTATATATAGTTAATTTTTAAAATTTTTTATTATAATATTAATATTTAGTAAATATTAAGTTAAATATTAAAATTTTTTTAATAAAAATAAGTATTGAAATATTTTTATTTAATATTTAAATTATCATTATTAAATTAAAAATAATTTAATAATAATTAATAAAAAAGTAGGAATCCTACTTTTTTTCAAGGAGAAAGAGGCTGAGAGACAATTGCTCATATGAAGAGGGATCGTCTTTGACAACAATCAGAATTTCCTCGTAGGAAAGACAATTTGAAAAGCAATAAGCTCCCAGGTCGTATCAGTAGCTCTTTGATACGATGTCAGTCTTAAATCAGCTGTTTAATCGGGGTCTTCTTGGCGCTAGATGGTTAGTCAATTGCCAATTCTCTTCCTGTCTAGCAATCATTCTACCGTCTGATTAGTGAAGGAGTTAGATGATTTGATCTTTTGTTCTTTCCATTTTTGTGCGCCGTGACATCTGTGTTTGATTTACTTAATCTAGTTCATGCAATTTGGGTCAGTCATACAAATGGGATATTGTTCCTTGCCGTTGCTTATAAATGTGCGTTTCCCCCAATCAATTGCGCGACTTGTGTTTCTATTTCTTCTCTTATGTTCCTCTGGTTCCCTCAAACCACCTTTTTAGTCTCCCTTTGGTTTGACGGGAACAATTTTATGTGGAATTGTTTTCCATTTTCCACGGAAAAGAGTAGCCTTCCCCTAATTTAGTTTATTTGGTTTAGGGAAGTATTTTTCCTCTAAAATGACATTTCATAGTTTAGTATGATGAGAAATTGATGGTGATAGAGTGGTAGTGGTGGCAGTGCTGATGGTGGTGGAGCATCGGTGGCGGTTGCGCCGTGATTGAGGTGGTCTGGGGGTGGTTGTGGTAGGGTTATATTGCCAGATGGTTGGGACAACGGTGGTGGTAATAGTGATGTAGGTGGGAGATTAGCTTCCTATCAAAGTAAAAAAGAAAACAATTTCCTTTAGTAGATGGAATTTGTTTTCCATTGAAAATTAGTTTATTATTTTCTGTCCTACCAAAGATAGCCAATTTGGGAACACACTTTCGTCAAAAATGTTTTTCATCCAACCAACTGGTGCCGTAACGTTTTTTCGTTGCAGGCAGCTTGATGTCCCTGGGGAGATTGTGGGGGTACTGGAATCAGTGACTTCAACGTGCTATTTCCTGGAAAGTCCTTGCTGCAAACCTTTGTTTTCAGTAGAATGGACAGGAGTTAGGGCTTCGGATCAGCCGCATCAATTTATCGTCATTTTGTTTGATCTAGATTTTGAAGCAGATATTGTTAAATTTCAATGAACTATGTGATGCACACTACATATATGATTATCAGTTTTTTGTCGGGTCACTCCCTCGTGGCACTTATGTCCGCGGACTCCATTGGAAAAAATGGACGAGGATTTTCTCGAGTTGTCCGAGAAGTCTGTCATCATCGGTTGAGGATTTATTGAAGGCGTCATGTCCGAGAGATTGCTGAGGACATGGACGAGGACCCTGAAAGTGTAGGCGTTAACTCTATCTTCGTAGACCTGCAACCGCATTTTGCAGGTGGGTTGGTCATCTACTCTGATTGGATGTTTGAGGCGGTTGCAACTTCCCAAGTGTCAGGTCTGCCATTCTGGCAGGCCTAGGCGGCATGGTCCTACCTCCCTAGCACCAGTAGGGTGGTCGGCTCTCCATTAGGTCCATTGTGTATATATACAAGGCTTTGGTGCCCTTACTTGTACAGTGAGAAGGGTGCTGCCAAGAGGATTTGGAGTGCTTGTGTCGTGTCTTTGAGAGCAGCCTTGGAGTGAGCCTTGAGAGAACTGTGGGCAAACTTTGTTGTAAAGACAGAGTGAGAAACACTTTTAGAGAGAGATTATACACTTGAGATTGTTTTATTTTCGTTTAAACTTGTGTAGCTAATACTTGTAAACAATCTTTTTATAGTGTATTCTTTCGTAGTTTTTTCCTTGATCCAAGAAGGGTTTTCCACGTTAAAATTTAGTGTGTTTTCTCTCGTTTTTCTATCTTTAATTTTCTTGTCCGTCCAAGAGCTCTGCTCTGTGTTGTTGTCCGAGAGCTTTGTCCGCTCGGTCACCGTGTTTTTCGTGTTTTGCTCCAACAAGTGGTATCAGAGCTTTTAGTTCTTTGAACAGTGATCTTGTTGTTGGCTGCGATGGAGGTTGGAAGCAAAATGATTTACTTGAACGGATCGAACTTTGTAAAGTCTATACATAATCCCGTTTTTCTGACAGAAAAGCCGGCGGCAAAAACGGATGAGCAGTGGACGTTGGAGCACAAGCAAGTATGTGGCTACGTCCGGCAGTTTGTGGACGACAATGTGTACAATCACGTTCGGGATGAGTCCAATGCCAAGACACTCTGGGAGAAGTTGGAAAAGCTCTATGCCTCCAATTCCGGGAATAACAAAATTTATCATTTGATAAGGCTGATGCAAGTCCGATACAAGGATGGCTCATCTGTCGCCGACCACCTGAATGAGTTTCAGGGCTGCGTGGATAGGCTAACTGGCGTGGAGATCAAGTTTGAGGATGAGGTCCTTGTACTATGGTTGCTAGCAACCCTCCCGGACTCATGGGAGGTTATGAGAATCACCATAGCCAATACAGCTTCTAACGGCGTGGTGACTTTAGAGATGGCTATAGGAGCTGTGCTGAACGACGAAGTGAGATGGCGTTCTCAAGGCACGTCCACCTCTCAGCACTCCGAGGTCCTTGTTACCGAATTCAGGGGAAGGAGCTGAGGACGTGGCCCAAAGTCTGAAGACAAATGGCGGAGTAAGTCACGTTCTCGGTATCAAGACATGGAGTGCCACCATTGTGGCAAGAAAGGTGACATCAAAAAATTTTGTTATAAGTGGAAGCGTGAAAATGTTGGCAAGCAGAGGGGCGAAAAGAGACGAGGCGAGGAAGAGTCCTCGGTCTCTGTTATTACGGGAGGTGGTCTCCTTTTAGCCTGCGAGTCTGAAGACTCTGTAAATGTGGCTGAGCAGGCTTCTGACTGGGTGGTGGATTCTGGCGCATCCATCCACGTCACGTCCAGGAGAGAGCTGTTCTTCACTTACACTTAGTGTGCCCCAAGAGTGTTGAGGATGGGTAATATGGAGACGTCCGATATTATTGGACGAGGGGACGTCTCCTTGCTGATGAACACTGGAGCCCGATTGATTTTGAGGGACGTCCGACACGTCCCCGATATTCGGATGAATATTATCTCAGTAGGACGGTTGGATGATGAAGGCTACTGCAACATCCTCTATGATGGCAGTTACAAGTTGACTAAGGGCTCCATGGTAATTGCCCGAGGAGTAAAGGCCTCTGGCCTTTACACATTGAAAGCCCAGGCCGAGGTGGCAGAGGTGAATGCCCCAAAGAGTGTGGAGTCCTCGGGCCTGTGGCACAAAAGGCTCGGACATATGAGTGAGCGTGGCATGAGTCATCTGACGAAGAAGGGTCTCATCCAAGAGATGGATGGAGACAGGCTGAGGACTTGCCCTCACTGCATGGCGGGGAAGCAGCGCAGAGTCTCCTTTCAAGGGGACGTATCTGGCAGGAGGTTCGAGGTTTTGGAGCTTGTCTACACGGATGTGTGTGGTCCCCTCCCGGAGAGGTCATTTGGAGGAGCACAATACTTTGTCTCCTTCATTGACGATTGCTCGAGGAAGCTGTGGGTGTTCCTGTTGAAGACCAAAGATCAGGTTGCGGGAACCTTTGAGCAGTTCCATGTCCTCGTTGAGCGAGAGACCGGGAGGAGGTTGAAGGCCGTTTGGAGCGACAACGACGGAGAATATATTGGGACGTTTGATGCCTACTGCAGAGCTCGCGGCATCAGACATCAGAGAACTCCACCCAAGACGCCACAGTTGAATGGCATGGCCGAAATGATGAATCGCACCCTGATGGAAAGGGTCAGATGCATGTTGTCCGAGTCCAGGCTTCCGGGATCTTTTTTGGGCCGAGGCCTTGAAGGCGGCCGCCCACGTGATCAACTGGTCGCCCAGTAAACCTCTGGCCGAGGAAGTTCCAGAGCCAATTTGGACCGAGAAGGAGCTAGCGTACAACCATCTTCGGACTTTCGGTTGCAAAGCCTTTGTTCATGTTCCGAGAGATGAGAGGACCAAGTTGAAGCCAAAGACAATGCAATGTGTCTTTCTGGGCTATGGCGAGGACGAACTTGAGTATAGACTCTATGACCCAAAGGAAAGGAAGTTGGTTCGGTCCCGAGACGTGGTCTTCGTTGAGGACGAGACCATTGAGGACATTGGGAATGAGAAGAGGACTCATTTCAGCACTTCTCGGACGGATAGAGTTGATACTGAAGTTGTCCGTCCAGTGCCTCCTGAGTCGAATGTCGACGGATCAGGTGTGGTAGGCAACCAAGGTAAGGTGGTTCCAGCGCCTCAGGATCAGGTTGAAGATTTGGCACCTCGACAGGCCGAGGTGGCCCCTGTGAGATGGTCATCCAGGGAGAGATGTTCATCCGTCCGTCTTCCAGCAAGTGAATTTGTCCTTCTCACTGATGTTGGAGAACCAGAAGATTTTCATGAGGCCATGTGTAGCGCTCAGAAGGATAAATGGTTGGAGGCTATGAAGGAAGAAATGGCCTCTCTTCATGAAAACCATACATTTGAGCTGGCCAAATTGCCCAAGGGGAAGAAGGCCTTGAAGAACAAATGGGCCTTCCAGTTGAAGGCGACCAAGGACACAAGTAAGCCAAGACACAAGGCACGGCTTGTGGTGAAGGGCTTTGGTCAACGGAAGGGTGTTGACTTTGATGAGATTTTCGCACATGTTGTGAAGATGTCCTCGGTCTGTATTGTGCTCGGACTGGCAGCGGCTTTGGATCTGGAGATAGAGCAACTGGATGTCCAGACAGCTTTTCTCCATGGAGATCTAGAGGAAGAGATCTACATGGAGTAACCAGACGGTTTTGAAGTCAAGGTAAAGTAAGGACTAGTTTGTCATTTGAAGAAGAGCTTGTATGGGCTGAAACAAGCTCCGAGACAGTGGTACCAGAAGTTTGAGTCTGTTATGGTCGGACGAGGATACCATAAGATTGCTTCCGACCACTGTATCTTTGTCCAAAGGTTCTCGGAAAACGACTTCGTCATCCTCCTTCTTTATGTGGATGATATGCTGGTTGTCGGACAGAATAGCGCTCGAATCAAGGAGCTGAAGGTGCAACTGGGGCAGTCTTTCGCCATGAAAGACCTCGGTCCGGCGAAGCAGATTCTGGGGATTAGGATATTTCGCGACCGATGGGACAAGAAGCTCTGGCTGTCCCAGGAAGGCTATGTTGAAAAAGTGCTTTAGAGATTCAACATGGAAAGCTCCAAGCCTGTCAGTACTCCTTTGGCCAACCATTTTAGATTGAGCAAGTAGCAGTGTCCATCCTCGGACACTGATAAGGTGCGCATGAGTAAGATTCCTTACTCCTCGGCCGTTGGTAGCCTGATATACGCGGCCGTGTGTACGCGGCCGGACATTGCTCATGCTGGTGGCCTTGTTTGCAGATTTTTCTGAAACCCGGGTATGGAGCATTGGTCCGCGGTTAAGTGGATTTTTAGATATCTTCGCGGGACCTCTAAGACGAGTTTGCAGTTTGGAGAAGAGAAGCCTCAACTGATTGCGTTCACAGACGCAGATATGGTCGGGGACGTTGATTCTCGGAAATCAACGTCCGGATACTTGGTGAAGTTTGCAGGAGGGGCGGTCTCCTGGCAGTCCAAGTTACAAAAGTGCGTCGCTCTCTCGACTATAGAAGCAGAGTTCATTGCCGTGACCGAGACCTGTAAGGAAATGCTCTGGATGAAGAGGTTCGTCTAAGAATTGGGTCTAAGGCAAAAGACGTACGAGGTCCTCTGTGATAGTCAAAGTGCCATTCATTTGCGTAAGAACTCCTCATTCCATTCGAGGTCAAAGCACATTGATGTGCGTTATCATTTGGTGAGAGATGTTTTTGATGATGGGCAGCTATCAATTGGAAAGGTCCGCTCAGATGACAATGGCTCGGACATGTTGACCAAGGTTTTGCCGAAGGAAAGCCGGAAGCTTGTTGTGACATTACCTGCCTGACTAACTTCACTCCCACTCGGTCGTGAGGGGAAGTTTGTTGGGTCACTTCCTCATGGCACATATGTCCGCGGACTCCATTGGGAAAAATGGACGAGGATTTTCTGGAGTGGTCCGAGAAGTCTGTCATCATCGGTCGAGGACTCATTGGAAGCGTCATGTCCGAGAGATTGCAAAGGACATGGACGAGGACCCTGGAAGTGTAGGTGTTAACTCTATCTTCGTAGGGCTGCTGCAACCGCATTTTGCAGGTGGGTTGGTCACCTACTCTGATTGGATATTTGAGGTGGCTGCAACTTCCCAGGTATCAGGCCTGCCATTCTGACACGCCGGGCGTGCGCCTGTCGTGGCAGGCCTAGGCGGCATGGTTCTGCCATCCTAGCGCCAGTAGGGTGGCTGGCTGTCCACTAGGCCCATTGTGTATATATACAAGGCTTGCGTGCCCTTGCTTGTATAGTGAGAAGGGTGCTGCCAAGAGGATTTGGAGTGCTTGTGCCGTGTCTTTGAGAGCAGCCTTAGAGTGAGCCTTGAGAGAGCTATGGGCAAGCTTTGTTGTAAAGATAGAGTGAGAAACACTTTTAGAGAGAGATTGTACACTTGAGATTGTTTTATTTTCGTTTGAGCTTGTGTAACTAACACTTATAAACAATCCTTTTATAGTGTATTCTTTCGTGGTTTTTCCCTTGATCCAAGAAGGGTTTTCCACGTTAAAATTTCGTGTGTTCTCTCTCGTTTTTCTATCGTTACTTTTTTTGTTCGTCCAAGAGCTCTGCTCTGTGTTACTGTCCGAGAGCTTTGTCCACTCAGTCACCGTGCCTTTCGTGTTTTGCGTCAACATTTTTCTCATGGTGAATGCTTGCTTTTTGATTGGGGTGATGGAGCGTAGATTTGACCCCCTCCCACTTATAATAGTGGGTAGATGCCCTTCCATATATTCCAGGACAGATGCTACTAAGAGTTATTAAGTACTAGGATAATCGACATAAGCAGTGGATGATGAGGCAGACGTTGATTTGGTAGGCTTCCTTAATATACTTCAGCAATGAAGTCATCATTGTAAGATAAGAATTGATGTCTTGAATCTGGATCTCATGCATGTTGTGTTGCATTCATGCATGTCTCAATCCTGTGGAAATGACCGGATTTTTTTCTCCCTTTCTTCAATGAATAAAGACTTACTATGTTCCAATATTCAATATTGAAGCCTTTTGATTTCTTCCACTGATTTGTTCAATTACTATAAACGGCTTGGCTTATGGGTAGAAGATCGGATGAATCAGATATAAGTTATTCAGTTATTCTACTCACAATATGTTCATGTGTTGTCTTGTAGCAAAACATGTTTAACTTTGGCAATCTCCCGCATAAAATTACTTCAGAATCGGAGAGATGTCCAACTCAAGCAGATGCGTAAGGAGATAGCTCAATTTCTGCAAACTGGTCAGGAAGCCATTGCTAGGATACGGGTGACTCCTGCTTTCACTATTACTTGCGCTAACTATTTGTATGTTTTTGTCTGTCATCTAGTCCTATGTCGAAGGACTCTAATGTTTTCACTTTAAAGGTTGAGCATGTAATTCGAGAACAAAATATATGGGCTGCATATGAAATTCTGGAGATGTTCTGTGAATTGGTTCTTGCACGAATTCCCATTCTTGATAGTCAGAGGTAAAAAGCTGTTACATTGCAGAAATTCTCTATCTTTTCTTGTTTTGCTTTTTTATTTGATCATTTGCTGAATTGTGCCGTCTATCTATATTAAATTTCTAGCTAGCCCATGTTGCTTTGATTTCATGATAGACTTGTTAGCTTTCTGGGAAATTAGGGAAAAAACAATTAGAAAGAGTAATTAATCACATGGATATAATAGTGGACCTCGGCAAAATATTTTTATGCTAGCTCAATTGCTAGGCCTCATACAACTCCTGCAGCTTTACCTGAATTGCTTGATCTCTCGCTTGTTTGGGATACTTTCTTCTACATATAAATTGAAAAATGCTTACAATTCCCTGAATTCCCCCCTCCCCCATAATGCTGTTGGAAGGCAACATATTTTAGCAATGACAACAATAGCAAAAACAACAATATTAGAAAAGCCAGATGTGATTTTTATGTGTGGCTGATGTATCATTTTTCAGGTTAACTGATTTTTTAGCTGATTTGAGTTGACAACCTAAAGTGAAGCAAAAGAAATTAGAATTTTATCAATGTGAATTTGTTTTCAGAGTTCATACATAAGATGAAGGACTTTCTGTGCCCTTGCCTGCCAAACAGTTAAAGTGAGGCTTTCTGCTTGCCCACCTTAACAGCCGCAATTTCATCTCACACAAATTTTTAAATGTCAGTTTTGGCATTAATAAGTCAATCAGCTGAACAGGGAGCTGAAGCAACTTAAGTTAGAACCTTAGGCTCCTTGTACCTGAGTTTAGGTTCTTGTGCAGGCCATTGTGAGGGGTGCTTTGTCTCAACTTGGTGCCTGCAAAAGCATAAATGATGCTTTTGGGAGCATTGAATCACATTCCAAATTTTCTAGTGTTTCTCCTAACATCAGCTCTTCCTCTACTGATCTGGCACAAACCCTAGCAACACCAGGGGAAGAATGGACTAATATTTGCATGCTCTAGCTATACAAAATATGTGAACATGAATTTAATGCCTTAGTCATGGCATGAAATTATGTGATATGGATATGTATGGATGTCACCCAGAGTGTCAAATATTCACAGTGGTATTTGAATTGGTATGGTAAATGAGTACAACTTGATAGTGATAGATGTAGGGAGTTAAATGATCTTCACGAGTTGTTCTGAAGGCTTACTATGAAGACTGCAAATGTTGGCTGATACTAGATTTATATGTGTTTATAAGTATGAAAGATAAGAAGTTTATGACCACGATTTCCGACTGATCAATGGAATCCTTTGAAGAAAACAAAATGTGTGGGAGCGAGTATTTCTTAGTACATTCTTCTCTTGTAATGTCTTCTCTAAGTATCTTACTGAATCTGCGATGCAGGGAGTGTCCCTCGGAGTTGCAGGAGGCTATTGCCAGCATTATCTTTTCAGCACCTCGATGCTCAGATTTGCCTGATTTGCTGCAAATTAGAAACTTATTTACTGCAAAATATGGAAAGGAATTTGTATCGGCTGTCTCTGAGCTCCGGCCCGATGCCAGTGTTAACCGCACAGTTGAGTAAAGCTTGTGTTCTATAGTTTGTGCGTGTTATTCCCGTAGAAGCTTCCATTTTGAGTTAAAAAGCACATATGAAAGACTTCCCTTATGTGCATGACATTCTTGTGGAATTTTTCATTTGCAGCTGAAAAGGTACATATGCTAACATTGGCTTTTATTTCTTGAGGTTTTTTTCTCGTAACAGATCATTGAGAAGCTTTCTGTTAGCACTCCATCCACAGAGGTAAGGCTTAAGCTATTAAAAGAAATTGCACAAGAGTATGACCTTGCATGGGATTCTTCTCAAACGGAAGTAGAATTCAACAAAAAGCATGAAGATCTGCTGGTATTTTACTTTCCCATGTCTCTCTTACAGTTTCGTGTATGCTTTGGTTCTACGTTGTGTATGCATGCATGATTCATTGCTGCTCTATCTCCAACTTCTAGGAAGAGGCTATGGCACTCATTGGGGTGCCAGTTTCTATGATGACAACTTGATTTAACATGTAGCAATTTTGCAAAAACAAAAATATGCCTGTGATACTTTGACAAGATAATGGTTGAGAATGCCAATTTTTCACGATTGTCATGGTTGCAGTTGAATTTCATGCTTAATTCCACTGTTATTGTTGATAAGTAGTGTTGGGATTTGTGGCAAACTGCTGTTTCTGAAGAGATGTGAAGCCTAAGGGCTAGCCCATTTCACCATACCCATCATTTATAAACCATTGGTTCAGTTATGCAAGACAATCACATCTCTCTCCAAGGTATGTGTAAACCATCCTTCAAGGAGATTCCTTTCAATGATAAACTTTGTATGCAACTAGTAATAACCCTAACCCCCATGAGGGGAGACCTTCATGTCCAGTTCAGAGGATGGGATGTCCCGACATTAGAAACTGCTTCCTATCACTGCTTCTTTTCACTTTTTTCCCTGCAAATCTCTTGTTTACCTCTAAAATCCACCCCCCCCCCCATCTTTTGGGGGTTGAGCCAACAAACAGTCTAAAATTCCCTCTAAAATGGGCGCTGGTGGAACCGGTTTATCAAGTTGTGCACTTGCATGAGCCGGGGATGCAGAATATGTGCTTGGTTCATGCTCTCTCCATCTCAATGAAACTGCTGTAATATTGTAGTGAGAGTTTTCCTGAAGGATCTTCCATCAAGATAGGTTGGAAGTCTGTGGGTTTAGATTCATTAGAGTGATATTGCCCCACCATTCGTGGAAGTTCCAGTAATTTCTCCCTGTGGGTCAATATTGGTCCATGATACATCACTAGAAAGGATGAAAACTTAGGAAACAAATAATAGCGGCAGAAAAATCGAGCATAGACCTCATGAAGCTCCTCACTCACCGAAAGAATAAACAGGGAAACCAATGGTATATACAGTTCACATTTTCTTCATTCGTCATTATTTAGACTAAAGCTCTCTGGTGTGCTGGACATCACTTTCCTTTAGCATATGTTTAGTAATGGTCTATTTGATTTTAAAAAAATGTATAAGAAAGGGAAAAAAAAGTTAGATGAAAGTATTAATACATGTTTAGATGCTTGAAAAATTAAAACGAAATATATGCAAAAAATTGAAGTAAAATTATTTATTTTATGGAATTTCACTTTCCACATAAAACTATTTTTCCTAATTTTTTATTTTCTTGAAAATTTCCTAGATCCAAACATAACATAAATATATTTAAACCCTTATATTTTCTTTGAATGATGTTCTGCATTGCTGAAACCAACGAAACAGCATTTCTGCAATGCTAGTGGGAGCAGGCCACGTATGTCTAACCCTTTTTAATACACACGATGTGACAAAATCCATGTACCCCTCTTTGATTTGTTTCTAATCGAACAGTTGAAAGGATTAGTATGATGACTTCATCTGTTCTAAAGAAAGAGAAGAGCATAGGTGGATCATATATTCAGATCATGGCATGGATCTGTTGCTATTAATGTCTTAATGTGGTGACTTGCGCTATGCAGTGTTGATGGCTTTAAGTTAATGGTGGCAGGATGGATCAAAGCGTATAAATGGGGGAGCTGTACTCTCTGAAGAAGCTGCCAGCCTGAACAAGCCACACAACCCTTCACTTCCTAAGGAGGCGGCTGCCCGCAACAACTCTATGTTGAATTCTAATCTGATCGAGGCGGTCTGCTCGAGCAGTAGCGGAGGATCATCAAGCGTTGATAGTCCAAAGGAGAAAACAGTGCCGTCATCCGATGCCTTGGACAGAGCTCGAGCAGCTATGGCCTCAGCAGAGCGTGCCACAGCTGCAGCCCGTGCAGCCGCCCAGCTGGTGAATGTTAAATTCGGTTCATTGAAGCTTGAAGAGGGCAAGTCTTGAGGGTGCTGTCTTCTTACATTGACGAATGATTCTCCTGACTGTAGATTTAATTAGACTGAAATCAGCAATCGTTTATTTGTAAGGCATGCAGAAGAAAATTCTGAAGTTTGTTGGGAAGAAAACAGCCATAGATCCTGAGTGTGTAGAAATCGCGGCACTAGAAATGCTTACGATCATGGGGTGAAAGGAGGACGTGATGTCAACATGACGTACGTGAACGCCTTCATTTATATTGCCGGTCCTGAAATTGACGGTGGCCGTGCGCGTGAGGGGATGCTGAATCATCATAATCACACCGTCTTTATTTTATATTATTAAAAATAATTAATACAAAATGTAATTTTTTTTAAAAAAAATTTGAAATATTAAAATATTAAAAAAATTAATTTAAATTAAAAATATATTTTTAATTTTTTAGGAGATATTAAAATATCACTATCGTCATATTTTTATTTTGTCAAGGTTTATAATATCGATGGTCCCAATAAAATATTACACAATTAATTAAATCTGAAAGTAATTCATAGGCGAAGAATCAAGTGAAAATTGTTGAAGATATTTTATTAATAATTAAGTCTAAAATCGTGTAAAATCAGACAACAATATTTAGTTAGTACTGAAAATCAATCTCTCTCTCTTATTAATTAATTAATTAATTAATTAATTAAAATTCAAAACAAAATTGTAAAAAAAAAAAAGGGTAAGAATTTTATTTTTAATATTTTATTATTTTTTGATGGAATTCGCATTTTGGGGTATTAGAATTACATTTGTCATTCTGAATTAAATAGAAAATTAAATTAAAAATAGAAATCTCTATTTTTTTAATTTGTTAAGATTACTATTAAGCCTAACAACGTAAAAGTAACGTTCTTCCTTTTCATTTTCTTAGATTTTTTTATAATTACAAATTTAATTTCAGTTTATAAACTTTGATCTTATTTAATTGTTGATATTTTTTGGTGGGAAGAATCGACGATAAGGGAGTGCGTGCGATTCGCGGTGATGGGCAAGAAATGGGGACCGCAGATTTTCCAGAATTTAAAATATATTTTTGTATAAAATTATAAATTAAATAATAGGAAAAAAAAAAGGGGATAAAATTCTGACGAAACCAGTGGACCAAACGGGTCCGCGTCAACAGAACAGGGTCAGGTGTGACCCAACGCCCATGCTCACCGCCACTCATTAGCTCAGTTTTATCATTTTGTTCATTTCTTTTTCTTTTTGTTTTTTAAATTATCGAATTATTCTCTCTCTTTTCTTTTCAATTTGAATTCTCGTACACATCGCATTCTTCGGTCGACTGTGCTTTGATTTTTCCGTCCAGGAAAGTTTCTAAATAAGATCTTATTTTATTTTATAACTTAAATTTTAAGGATAATATTTTATTATATTTAAATTATATGAAAATTTTATAAAAACATATAATAAAAAATATATTTATTGGATATAATCTAAGATAAAATTAGTTCGATCGGTTGATTTATAAAGCCTACAAATCAAAAAGTATATATATAAAGAGGGGTTGATCAAGTGAATTGTTTGACTTGTACAAAAAGGAAATCGGTTAAATAGTCAAATGATCGAATTGCTGATACTATAGCAGATTGAGGTGTCAAATGATGGGTTTGTTAATATATTTGAAAGATTAATATTGATAAACGGTCGTATAAATCAAAAGACGAATGGTCAAATCAGTTAAATAGTTAATGTAACTAATAAATAGACGTTAAATTAAAATTTATTTAACGGTTAGACCATTCTATTTTCAATCAATATGACTCATTAATTAATATACAATTATATATAGAGGTATGGGCTGCCCCTAACTCTAGAGTGATTGTATATTGTAAATTAATTTTCTCTTTATACTATCAATGAAATCACATTTTTTTGTTCATTTCTTGTTTTTACATGATTGTGTGCTGTTAATATGGCAATGATTGTTCTTAAATTAAACAATTAATTTAAGCATATTATTTGTAAATTATGCCGATTCAAAAAAATAGTCACGACATAGGTTCAATAGAATCACACAACTATAAGTGTACTCACACACTAATAATTTTAAAAGACTCATTGGCATGAAAACCACACGTTCAATTCCCTTTTAAAAAGTGAAAAAAACAAATTGGATAAAATCAATTGAGACAAAACTGATAATGGTCGTCTAACCTATTAAATTTTAGGGATTATTTTTATGCATAAATATCAATATGCCCTTACACATGATACACACAATCAATCAAATGATTAAAGACCAAGGTTTTACTTAACTGGTGACGATCGTCAAAAGGCTTAACCGGCAATCAATTCAACCACCTTGTTGTCTAATATATATGAATATTTATATTCACCCAACTAAGAATGATAGTTAAAGAACTTAGTTGTCAATTAATTTTGTCATCTTATGGTCAAATATTCAAGAGTATTTACTCGGGGGCTAAATCATCAAATAAAAATCAATTCAAAGAGTAGTAAATACTTTGAGACAAAAAGGTCAAAAAAATATGCACACACACACATATATATTCAAGATCCTCTACATCATTCTCATAATAATATCATGGGATTTTAAGGTTCAAGGACTAAAATCAGTCATCAACCCTATAGCTAAGCTTCATATCCAAAAACTAGAGTTGAAGTGGCATGAGATGTAGAACAACTAAACAATGGCTCAACAAATACAAAATGGCCAAAAATGGCAAGAATCCCATACTCTGCAATGATGTGAGTATTGACAAGTTTATTCTCGTATGAAGGATGATATAGAGAACTATACTCCTCCCTCAAGTGACTGATGGGAGTCCTTCCTTCAAAATGCAAGACAAGTATTTCCTCCGGAGGATTGGTAGAAAAAGAAACAATGGATTGAGTTACTAGATGGATATATCCTTCAACTTTCATATCAGTCATATTAGCTCAAACATTATCCACGTTCTTCAAAATGTCCTCATTGTCCAAATAAGGTGCCAGTGAAGCTACTGTCTAGACACTGGGCAGATCAATATTAACCCAATAAAGAGAATCAATGAAACTGTCATCCCTCCTTTTCAAATGGCGAGGGGATATATTAGTAATGGCTTCTCCTCTAAAAACAATGTACTAATGAACTACAACCAAGGTACCAATTTTGCACAACTCGGCCTCATTTTCTTTTATTCGATTAGCTTAAGATTTAGTCATAATATGTTCATTGTTAAGGATTGGACTAGAAAATGCCACATAGACGTCACCACATTTATTTGACAAAATCTAATTATTTGACACCTTAATAAACAAGAATCTACATTTCCTATTCTTCATTGAATTTGGATTTTCACCTCTTATTTTGAACCCTTTCTTCATTGCTTATTTGATTCAATTGTTTTCTTGATTAAAGTGAAAAATGTGGGCATCTAATCTAAGATCTTGTCAATGAAAGATGACATACAAAGCCAAAATGTATATAATTGCAATAGAATAGAGACTGGTAGTTGGAATTTTAAGGACTTTCATTATTTTTACAAACTACCTTGTAAAGGAAATCCAAAGACGATCATTCAGATGGGTTTCATAAACAGCAATGAAACCATTCCATAGAGGATAAGGTCTCTCTTTAGACAAAGGTACTTGGAAAGGGATAACAAAAGAAATATTATACCGATTGTAAATATTTAGTACATCGTCCATGATCAGACAATAAGTAATGTCAACAAAGTTTTTTAAGGAAATTTAGGGAGCCATGAGGAATTGAAAGTTAGACAATCAAAGAGAATCAAAGAGCAGAAATTCAATTCTATAAGGGGTCTTTGATATCGGTACCGTTCCAAATACAACTTCAATCTCGAATTCAATTTCTCAATTTGGCGGTAGTATCGATAAATCTTCTAGAAAAATATTTTTGAACTTACATATTACAAGAATATCCTTCGTCGGTATACTATGGTTCCTAATTGTGCTCACATAAGTCAAATAAGTTTGACGTACACTTTCTATCAAATGACGAGTAAGCAAAGTCAAAATCATGTATGAAAATTATTTGTACATTACTCGTTAAAAATAAAATGATTCATATTTCAGAATTATAAAATACACCCTCATATGAAAATAATTGACACTAGTTTAATAACTCACTAACTCGCTAACAAATTCATACCTAAAATTATATCAAAATTATACATGCCCGGCAAAATCAAATCCACAACTAACTCCAATCCATTGATCTAAACAATATACCTTGAGTACACAATATTGATAACCAAAGACGATTCTATAAGTGTAGACACTGTTAATATAAAATCCATGATCCTTGGGAGTGACTTCAAATAACAGACAAATTTTGGTGACACAAATGAATGTATAGGCCCTGCATCTATAGTATATGTGCTGAAATTTCAAAAACCGTAAGCTTACCTTTAACAACTGTAAGTGACACATCCGCATCTTGTACCATCACTGCAAAAACTTGTCTCGAAGTGCTTGGCTTCCTCACCATATTCCTCGAGGGATGAAGATAATCATTGATCATGTGGTTGGGCTAACCGCAGTTAAAGCATGCATTTAAGATCTTGTATATGGCCTCCCTCCATAAGATTTACCACAGTGTGGGCATACGGGTATTGCTGACTGATAGCCCAATATATCTTGAATTTTAGCACTTTTCTTTCCTTTTTTCACTAGATTTAATCTTTTGTGAGATCTTCTTGACTCCAAACTTTGACCGGATCCTTAGCCTCCTTGACTTATGGTCTTCTTCTCAAACAATTTCTTTCTTTCTAGCTCATTTTCAAACAAGAGAGCTCGATTGAGTATTTCTCTATATGTCCTTAATTTTAGCATCGCAAGCTATCTTCAAATTTTGTCTTTCAAACCTTGCAAGAACTTTCTCACCATACTCGCCTCATCATATACCATGTGAGGGGCATTTCGAAATAACTCCATGAACTTGCCATCGGACTCTACCACCGTTCGTTTTCTTTGTCACAAATGAGCAAATTCATCTTCCTTTTATTTCTTAGGCTTGTAGGGAAGTACTTGTCCACGAAAATCTCTATGAATATCTCCCAAGTGATTTCCTCATTCTCTAATACTATAGCGCGCTTCCTCAATGACCACCAATAATCAACTCCTCATTCTAACTTGTATGAGGCGAACATCACCTTATCCTCCTCAGAGTATCGTATAAGCGCAAAGACTTTCTCAACACGATGGATGCAAATCTTTACCTTAGTGGAATCCAGGTCGCATATGAATTCTAATAACCTTTCATTGGTAAATCGATCATACACTGTAATTCCTAGATTCACCAGGATAGGCTCTGGATTATGCTGTCCCTGAGCCATAGATTACATCACATCTGCCATCCTCACCATGATAGCTAAATATTCCTCCTCCTGATCCAAGCGTGAGCTTGGTCCAACGTTGCCTCCATGACCAAACGACATATTTCAATCCTATTATAAAATAATCAATCACATTAAATTCTCAAACCATAAATAAGATATCTCCATACGACCTCTTTGATACCACTTTAAATTGTCACATCCCAAATCTCAATCTTGACATTAGCAATTATTCTTTTATTAATTATAGCAACATAATTAGCAATTCAATTAAATGTGGACAAAAACTACATATCGATACATTGACCGACCAAATAAAATAATATAAATCATACACAAAATCCAAATCATGTCATATGTCATGTGACTCAAATACCGATTTAACCGTGATATTAGACCTTACGTAAGGAGTCGTACCTATTATCAAATATAAGAATATACAACCTACTACAATAACAATCACCAATACCATCTTTAACAATTGACAATTCAAACTGACATTCATCTAATAAACTGTTATTCAAACATCACATATATATTAATTATTGTCCGAAACGTAACATAATTCATCCACCATTGTCCAAAACCCACATTACAACATTCAACTACAAGCCATATCAGATTGACAAACATAATAAGCCGCTGTCATATTTTAAAATTACAACATAAAACATTCGAAATTGTCTAAAAATTAATCATAACACTAGACATTTTATGATTTCAAATTCTAGACTTTTTGAACATAATCATCCTTCATTCCTATTCATCAGACAAATATCTGTACCTCTCATTTGAAGGGGTTAGTAAAATAGAAGTAAAGAGTGAGTCAAAAGTTTAATAAGACATATAACTTAACAATTAAATAAATATACTTAGTGCTAAAAATATATCAAAAAAGATCAATACATTAATTTTCAATAATATGCCATAAAATTTCATAACGATTTACATAATCAGTTTATGCAGGATTTCTAGATTTATCTTATCATATTCTTACTCCATTTATGTCATCAAATTATACATAAATATGGACTTACTTAGAGACAAAAGATCAGTGAGCTATATTGACTAAATGAGCGGATAATTAAAACCTGAGTTATATTTATTTTTACACAATTAAATATCATATACTACTATTTAAAATCGTAGGTGAGTCGTCATACGTATAACCCTATAGACGGGGTTAAACATCATTTCATACAACTAGATAATGGGTTCGAACCTTAATATATCACTATAATAAATTAAAGTATGTTATAATATACTATCTGCTGAAATATAACCATAAACTAATGTATAAACTTAGAAAAACTCTACACTTTTCTTCATTCTTTTTAATTTTTTTTAATTTTTAAAAAAATGAGCATAATTCATAACTTTCAGTTTAGTTTTTTTTTTTTTTAAATTGTTTAATTCCATATCACGTGAAGTTTATACTTTCTATAAAAACTAAGTTGTGATGAATTATTTAATACATAGAATGCTAGTTTAGCATATAGTATAGGAAGTTCAGCAAGGGATACAAAAATTCAGTAAATGCAAAAAATTTTTCCCAAATTTTAGAGCATGCAGAACCATTTATTTACATTTTTGGCACTTGCAAGAGTTATGCTTACAGTTAAAGCATGTAGGACCAGTCTTAATAAATGATACAAAGTAGCTCAGCAAAATAATGCAGAAAAATTAGGAGTAGCATAATCTTGACAGCAGCTCATTTTTTGAACAGATTTGCAAAGCATTTATGTGAAATTTCAACACCTACAATACTTAAATTTTATACCATGTAGAATATCATGTACGAATTTAAAATATGCAAAAGTCATTTAATTTAAAACTTTAGACATGCAAGACAGGATAATGCAAAATTGAGTTGATAACCAATATACTTAGACAATAAATTCATACATAATTGTAGGAAAATCAATAAAATTCACATTTATGATAAATATAAATATTATATCTTTGAATTTATGTCTTGTATAAATATTTGAATAAGAAAATTACTAAAATTCACTTGAAATTTTATTTAAAAAGAGATTTAGAATTCACTTGTCTTAATTTTAAATTACTAAAATTCTTACTTTGAATCACTTAATTTGAACTTCTTTATCATTCTTTCTCTTCTTCTCTCTCTTCTCCTCCTCCCTCCGCTCTCAAAATGTTTAAAAGAATGACAAAAAATCAAGTTAGAGCTCCTTTATATATAGAATAGCGATCGAGCATGAGTCAAGCGCGCATCAGGCACTGTGCCTTTGAATAGCAGCGCTCGAGCGCAACACAAGTATGCATCAAGCATAGACCCCATGGGTTTTGCACGCTCAAGCATCCCTTCAAGCGCATGTCAGGCGCTGGCCCATTGAATTCGGTACTCAGGCGTTGGTTAGGTATCAATCAAGCATCCTTTCATTTGATCCAATCCGGTTCAACAATGACTTTTGATCAAATTTTTATTATCTTTTGACCTCAAATTTAACTAGATTATCTCAATTAATATAATTATTATAAATTGAGGACTCGAGCCTTATAGAGAATCAAGCCCTAATTGACAACATCAATCAGCAATTAGTAACATTGATTAAAACTATATCGAGAAGAAGTATTCGGATAACGTTGAAAGACAATCACTTGGATTTTCTTTTTAAGACACTCAAAATTTGAATTCAACTTTCAAATATAGGAGGCTACTATTAGATATAGTTTAAAATAAGATTAACTTGTCCTGCTGATTTATGATGCTTACAAACTATAAGTTTTTGAAAAGTGGGGGATTAGTTGAATTGCTTGACCTGTATTAGAAAGAAAACCGACCAAACTATTAAATTACCAAATAGCTAAATAATTAGATTATTAATAATATAATAGAGTAAGGTACCGAACAATCGGTTAGTTTAATTCAAACGATTAATCTTAACGAAAGATTATATGAATTGAGAAATAAATAATTAAATTAGTTAGCAGTTGATATATTTAATAGATAGGCATTAAACTTAAAACTTATATAACGGTTAGACTATTTAATTTTAACCAACGTAGCTCTTTAATTAATTCAAAATCACACCTCCTTAGATGGGTTACGCTAAGCGGCAATGAAGTTATAGAAATAATTATTTTTCCTGAAAAAAGAAATGAGAAAAAAATTAGTAAGATAATAAATACAAAACTCTAATCCTCTTCACAATTGTCAATCTCTTTAATCTCAGAGCTCAACCTCTAATTCTCAAATCTAACTCTCTTATTCTCAATTTTTTCATTATTTTTTCCGTTTTTAAAGAAAAAATATTGACTTGAATATCAAAAAACACCCGAAGGAGTAAGCCATATATTTTTAAATTTTTTGTTAATTATTATAATATGTAGAATTCAAATATAAATATTTAAAAATCCAACCCAACCCTAATTGAATGACTATTCAAATTTGATGTATGCATCAATATTTATCTGTAAACAAATTGATTTATTTATTTTCATATCACTATTTTTTTCTTTTAACTTTTATATAACTAAGTAGAATAAGTATTTGTATCAAAATTATGTTAGTTTTATTATTTTTGTTATAAAAAGATCTGTTAAACTAATTGGCTCATATTTAGAATTTCTAATTATTAGTTAAATAAATTTTGATTAGGTTATTGAATATTTTATTCAAATTCTATATAGTATAATAGTAAAATAAGAATCCTAAAATAATAAAAAAATTACTTTACGATATATCCTTTGACTCATAAATTAGTAAACTTTTCAAAAATTTAAAATGTGAGAAAAATAGAGAATGCGAGAGAGATTAAAGATTTGGCTTCATGTTTCGTGGAAGAACAAGTGTATTAAAAGGTTATACTTTGTTCCTTATTTTTTAAGAAAATTATGGTGTGTCTATAGTTATGTCGTCAATTTATGATAGATTTTTGAAGATGAATAACTTGCTATGATCTAAATAGTTATGCCATTTGGAAATTGATTAATTCAGCGGTTATTGTACAAGTTTTGATTGTGGGGTTGATGAGAGTGGACTAATGTCTAAAAATTAAATTAATAATTATAAATAGTTAACATTAGTCATTTTAGAGACTGTCGTTTGAGTTAATTACAAAATATACAAACCGCTCAATTGAATTAACTGCCCAACTTGATATTTGAGTATACATTTATTAGAGCATATAACACAACCTGTTTAATAAATATTTGACCACACGATAACCCATTTGATCTTGATTTATTTTGATTAAAGTTAGGTCAAAATTAAACTTCATGATCTTTGAGCTAGAGCCTAAGAGGTTGGTTAATTTTTTGGGAGGCTTTGTGACTTATAATACTAATCAATAAGGCCAATCCAATTAATATTATACCAACACTCTATTATTGTTTAAAAAAATAGCAACTGTTATCATTAGTTTATAATATCAACATGAGTTACTTATTCCGACACTTAAGAATTAATATGTTAATATTAACGTGGGTAGCCTTGCTAATATGTTAATGAACATTGATGTTACTTATTAGGTCGTAAAATGATATTTTAGTCTTATTTGTAATATTAAAAAATTTAACTTATCATAATAATATATAAAAAAATAAAGTAACACTGGCTTAAAAAGGGTCGTCTTATATTATATAAAATTACTATAATAGGAGAAATTAGAAACTAACTGTATGTAAAATGTTGACTTGCTTATGCTAATATATAACTTTTCAATTAATAATAGTCATATCTCTTTAGAAATGATATATTAATTAGAAATAATGTTATAAATACGTTTATTTTTTCCAAACAAGGAGACGAAATTTGAACCACTTATAAAAATAGCAAATATAAAGCTCAAATCCTCTATACACTTGCAAATCTTTAAAATTATATAGCCAAGTTCTTAATTTCTAACTCTATTTAACCTTTATCCTCTCATTATCTATCATTTTTTTTAAAATTTTTTTAATTTTATTATCGGATAATATTTTTAAAAACAGGCGTTGTATCCTTAGACCTATTATTAGTTGTGTTTGTGTGTAAGATTCAGATTAAAATGGTCAAATGATCAACTTGATTTTGTTCGGATGATTATTCAAATTTGAGGTATGTATCAATTTTAAAGATTATATTTATTATACAAATAAAACTTATAATACTTATTTTCATATTGCTCCAATAATACTTATTTTATTTTCACTAATTTATTTCCCACCAACTAAATTTATTGTTAACGTACTGTGTTATTCGCGAATCCATCCCACAATAAATAACGTATATGATCTCTCCAAACACGAGAGTTAAAGGCTATTATCTGTCAAACCGTACAGCATATGAGATAAGGAAAGCAACCGATTGTGGTGCTATGGCTTTGTTGCGGGCTAATTAAAAATTATATAAAATAAAAAATACTATTGGAGTTGATTGTATATATTGGTTAAATTAGAAAGTGTCATCTTACATATAAATTAAAAAATCTTTATTCTTATTTCAATGGTTCGTATTACAAATAAAACCATGTAGAATTAAAACGTTCATTAAACACATTTCATATCTTTCTGCAAATAGAACAATATCCCAAGGTGAACGAACCCCAACCTCGAAACACAAAAAGTATGCCATCTGCGAAAGTCGATACCAACAGTCTGAATATTATAGCATTATCATCTTTTTACCGATGGGTTATATTATAGTGTCGATTATTCCATATTGATTGATTTATAATGTATTTTTATACTTGTAAGTGAGAATACTTCTTTCTTCATTCTAAACGTCTTTTTAAAAATAAAACTATATGAGATATTATTGACGATTAAAAATGTCTCATGCTTTTCTCTTACAGTAAATAATATTTTAAATAAAAATGAATTTGATTTTAAAACTCTAAAATTTATTGTTTTATCATATAAAAAAACTAACAGTATACCCATATGGAATGTTATTAATCCCCAAAGAAAAGCAATCCAAAACCAAATCTATTTGCCATAGCTTCCACAAATCTTGGATTAAAGGTTCTTAAAATTAAAGTTATAATAAAGACTTATGTGTGTGTTTGGTTTTTGAAAAGTTTAAATGAAATAAAAATAATGATAAATTTTTTTAAAAAAATCAATTTTTAAATATAAATATTATATCATGGATTGTCTCATCATGATTTTTTCCATATAATCCAAAATTATAAAAAAATATTTTTTAATTTTTATTTTTTATTTAAACTTTTTTGCATCAAAATAATTCTCACACATATGTATATATATATCTTTTAATGGGAAATCCAAATCCTCACCTTTACAAGGGGTGCATCTTACTAGGGTAATATACTCAATGTGTCACTATATTATTTGTTAGATAAAAAATAAAAAAAAAATTAAAATCTAAAAAACCATCAAAAAAAATTTTATTTTTTTTATATTTACTATTTGATTAAATATTTAATGAATCGGTTGGCTTAAATTTTATTATTATTTTTACACTATAGTTAGTGTTGGGTCCGGTACCCAGGGTCCCCAATCGGGTGGGAAAAATACTTGGCCCAAGTGACCCAGAATATGAGCGCTCGGACGTACCCGAAAAGAGTCCGAGAACACCTTGAGGCGCAAAGAATGCAAAGGCAGCAGAAGCTTAGTTATCCGGGCGCGTGACCACGCGCCATGAGCTCCGCGGACCTTGCAAGGGTATAAGGACTCGCCCACAGAAGAAAATCTTCGCAAGGTACGAGGACTCTCCCGGGGACGGCCAGGAATGCCGGCTAAATTAACAAATCCTGCGAAGCACGTCTACCAGATCTGCGGCACCGCCTGCCGACTGACACCCATGATCTGTCACCGCCGTCTGACATTCCTGGCACGGAACGGATCGAGCGGCTGAGATTCACTCCGTACATTTTGCGAGCACGTGTCGTCCAGTTGTGGCGGCATCCTACCGTTAACGGCATTATTATTATAAAACCTCAAGCCTCCTACGAAGAAAACTCTCTCTCACTCTCTCTCGCTGGCTTTGGATCCTTTCTCTCTTATTCTCTTAAGCTTTGATTGGCTTTTAAGGGATCGACGCCTTTGCGAACAGTAGAAATCACTCGGACACACAAGGGGCCAACTTAGAAAAAGCTCTCGGCCTTGTATTGATTTTGTAACCCAACTGCTCATAGTGAAATTTTGCAGGCTCGGCCTCGTGGTTTTCCCTCCTCATTCAAGAGGAGGTTTCCACGTAAAACCCGGTGTTCAATCTCTATTACTCTAACTCGTCATTTCATCATTTTGCATTCTTTTCACCTGAATCATCCCGACTCATTTGTGTTGCTTGGACCCGAAGATCCGAACGCAACATTGGCGCCTTTCTGGGAAGGGGACAAAAGTCAACTTCTCACCTTCTTAGATCACGTTTAACCACACGTCCGAAGCATTTATTTCAAGCATCATAACATGGTGAGCACCGAGCGCAGACAAGCGCACCACCCCGTGCCACTACTCGACACCAGCAGGAGGATGCCCCAAACCCCGTGTGGGCATCGAAAACCATCCGGATCGATCGTAAAGGGATTTGGCGACCAAAATGGGCGACATATCCAAGGCCGTCTTGCCCTCTGCGCAAGGGAAGACGAGAGAGCGAGGGAGCACCTTCCCGGGGCTCCCGGGCGGCGTCCGAAGCGGAGGAAGGAGGCGCGAGCGCGGGCTCGTGGCGCCCGCCGGGGCAAGAGCCACCAAGAACCCGGGTGGCCTCAAGTGGCGAGATCCCTCGAGCCCGGAGGATCGTCTTGGTCCCCTTTTCGGGGACATCAGGAAAATCACGCCCGAGAGGCGACGCACGCGCGGGGGTCAAGAAGGACCCCCGAGAGACTGGCAAACCACCAGCCTAACGAACTCAGGCACCTCCTCAACGCAAGGAGGACGACAGCTCCACCCCATGTGGAGGAGAGATTGGAAAAAGTCTGGAACCGAGTCTTTGGAGAAAGCAGCGGGGCGAGCGTCCCGCAATCTCCATTCACAGCAAACGTCAAGTCGAGGGTGCTCCCCCCGAAGTTTAAAATGCCCAGCCTAGAGGCATACGACGGAAGTGCCGACCCCATGGACCACTTGAATATGTTTCGGGAGCACTTAAGCCTTCAGGGGCTTGATGAGACGGCAATGTGCCAGTGCTTCCCCTTAACATTGAAGGGGGACGCCAGAGTTTGGTTCTACGGGATGCCCGCGGGCTCCATTAACACCTTTCAGCGGCGGCGGCGAATCCTGTCCCGATTCGCCTCAGCAGAGTAGAGAAGCAACCATGGCATCTCACCCGCGTGAAGCGGAAGCCGAGAAAGCTGAAGCTTCACGGCGGGTTTTTCAAGGCCGGGCCGGACCCCTCTGGCCTCGATGGCGTGAAGTCAACGCCTTCTGTCTCCGGCCTCGAGGGTTCCTTCTTCAAGCACCTTATCCATAAGGGCCCCGTGCTTTTGAAGAGGCCGAGTCCATAGCAAGGGCCTATATTGCGGCGAGAGGAGGCTAACAAAGCAAAGCGCCCGAGAAGAGAGCGAGGACTACCGCCCGAGGACAGAGGTAGTGAAGAGGAAGGCCGGGGACTATCGCAGTCCCCGTTCGTGGCAAGGCATCAAAAGCACCACAAGCCGAGATGCACACACGTAGAGCGTTCCCCCAACACGTCTCACTCCCTTGAACGACACGCGGACAAGCGTCTTTGATGCAAATTCGAGGGGAAAAGTTCGTGAAATGGCCCATGCCATTGAAGAATCCGGGAGGTGGAGACCAAACGAAGTACTGTGATTTCCATCGCTGCGGAGGCCACACTACTGAAGACTGCAAATCTCTGCAAAGGGAGATCGAAGACCTGATAAAGAGGGGACACCTCAACCGCTTCCTGCAGAGATCCGGGCAGTCCTCCGGGGCAACAGTCGAGGCAGAAGCGGAAGCAGATCCTCCGAGGAACAGGGTGGCGGCCGGAGTTATAAACATGGTGTCCACACGGCCGGCGAGAGATGGAGGAAGAGAGCATGGAGCATCAAAGAGACCTCGGACCGAGTCCCGAGGGGCGAAGTCATCTACTTTGGTAAGGACGACATGTCTCATGTAACTTCACCCCACTCGACCCTTTAGTTGAATCGCACTCGTCTCGGATGGGACGAACGACTTCCATCTGAAACGTGTTTTTGTTGATAATGGAAGTTCAAGGAATTTGCTTTATCTCGCGCCTACTATAAGTTAGGATTAAAAAGAGACCAAATGAAGGCCCCGGAGGGGCCATTATGGTTCGATACGAGCGATCCTGCTCGGGGGCATTGACAGGTCACCTTGGGGACGTATCCGAGGAGGGGCTGCGTCAAAAGTCCTCACCTTCCCGGGGTGGTGGACCTCCCGTCCGTTTATAATGCAATCCTCGGACGTCCCACTGTCGACCACTTTTGGAGCCGTGACCTCCATCCCGCATCTCAAGATGAAATTTCCAACTAAGTTTGGCGTCGGGGAAGTCTTGGGCGGAGCGGTCAGAACATGTTACCTGTCACAGTCACGCGAACCCCCTTCCCAACCAATGGAAGATCTCGACCTCGGGACGAGACGACTCTCCACAAGCACAGTGGTGAGCCTACCGATCGGATCCGATTGGATCCCAGGGACCCCGAGAGGTGCGTCCGAGATAGGAAGCTCTCTCACCGAGTCCGTCGAGAAACCCTTACGACGCTCCTAAGGGAGAACGCGGACATCTTTGCTTGGTCCCCGGCGGACATGCCGGGATTTCCCGAAATCATAACCTACAGTGTGGATCCCCACCACAAGCACAGAGACAAAGCGCAGAACTATTCAACGGAAAAAGGACAGTTGCTATCCGAGAAGAAGTGAAGAAGCTCTGATCCGAGAGGTGTGCACACCCTCTCCAACGTAGTAATGGTGAAGAAGAGCGGCGGAAAGTGGAGGATGTGCGTGGACTTCACCGATCTCAACAAGGCCTGTCCGAAGACGCTTTCCACTCCCGGGGTGGACCGACTGTGGACTCGACCGGTGGCTCACGAGTTACTCGGCATGGACGCGTACTCGGATATAACCAGATCAAGATGCATGCGAGAGGACGAGGCATACATCGTTCATGACCCGACCCGAGGAACGTAAAGGTGATGCCCTTCGACTCAAGAACGCAGCGCAACATACCGGCTGCTAGTCAACAAGATCTTTGAAAGCCAGTTACCGTGGAAGTCTACGTTGGCGACATGCTCATCAAAAGCACCGTCGGTGGAAGTCATGCGAGGACCTAGCGGAGACCTTCCGAGTGCTCGGGCGCACGGAATGAAGTTTGAACCCCAGCAAGTGCACCTTGGGGTGTCGTCTACAAATTCCCGGTTTCATAGTGTCACAACGAGGAATCGAGGCGAACCCGGAAAAGATCCCGAGCCATCCACGGACATGAAGTCCCCTGACCGTGAGGGACGCCTCCGAGGCTCACGGGATGGCGCCCCTCTCCCGTTTCTAGCCAAATCAGTGAGAAGACTGCCATTTTCAAGGCACTCGGGGACCGAAAACCCCGGGTTTAACTCGGAGCAGGAGTGCGAAGAAGCTCTCAAGGCGACTAGCCAATCCACCTCTCCCCGGCCTCCCACTACCAGGAGAGGAACTCTATTTGTACTGGTGGCCAGACCGACCGAGCACTAGGGTCGGTCTGGTGAGGCAACATCAAGGAGATCGAACTGGCATATTACGCGGCAAGACGTCAGACCCGTATCCGCATGCCGAGAAGGTAGCGTTAACACTAGTGTACTCGGCTAGGAAGCTGAGACCTTATTTCCCGTGCTCACAAGATCGTGGTGGTGACCAACCAGCCGCTAAGAACCATTTTGCAAAGCCCGAGGTCTCGGGCGGCGGATCAAGTGGGCTGAGCTCGGTGAATCGATATCGAGTTCGAGGCCCAGCCGCCATAAAGGGCCGAGGCCCTCGCGGACTTTATGGTAGAAACAACAGCACATCAAGACGAGGACATCGGCCGAAGCAGCGGGGCCGAAGAAGCGAGAACTCATTCCAAGATGGACTATGCACGTGGACGGGATCCTCCATGAAGGATGGCGGCGGGCTGGAGTCATCTGCGAACTCCCATGGGATCTCAGATAAAGTACTCGGTGACCTTGGGGTTCCGGCAACAAACAACGAAAGCAGAGTACGAGGCCCTGCCTGCTCCATCATGGCTTGGCAAGGGAGTGCTCGGCAAGAGCCTAGTAGTCTATAGTGACTCGAGCTTGTTTGTCGAACCAAGTCCTTGAAACTCAAGTCAGCAGCACTCGGCTTTCCAAGTACCTCGCAAAAGGAGTTGTCGCATTTCGAGAAGATCAAATTTGTGCACATTCTAAGGAAGAAAACGAGAAGGCAGATTCAAAGGCAAAGCGTGGCTCCCAGACCTAAGGCAAGAACAAAGGAATGAGAGAAATTCGGAGCGACCCCTCCAGAAGAGTCAAGGCCGAGGTCATGCAAGTGTCCCACCATGACACTTGGATGACCGCCTACTGAGATACCTCACCCCGGTGGTGTCTTGCCCGAGGACTCAGGAGCCTGAAGGTGAGGAAGTCCGCGGGCCGGTACACCGTTTCATGGCGACCCAACTATACCTGGGGGGGTACTCGGCCCCCTATTTGAAGTGCCTCACCCCGGAGGAAGTACGCACTTCAAGAGGTGCATCTAGGAATCTGTGGATCTCACATTGGGGGCAAGAACCTAGCATTCAAGATTATGCGGCAAGGGTATTATCGGGCCAACGATGAGGAGTGATGCCATGGACTTTGTGCGCAAGTGTGAAAATTGCTGTGTCCACGGCACCAACCTCACGTGGAGCTTCGCACTCTCCTTGGCCGTTTGCACGATGGGGACTCGACATCCTCGGACCATTTCCCATTGCGCCGCTCGCAGAAAGTTCCTCATCGTTGGATAGACTACTTCACCAAGTGGGTAGAAGCAACGCCACAGATTTTCCCGACCGAGTTCCTGCGGCGGAGTATCGTTTGCAGTTTGGGTGCCCCATCATCATGATAATGGGAAGCTTCATTGGAAGGCGTTTACATCTTGGCTAGCCTTAGAATCAATTTAATTCATACATCCGCATATCCTCGGGCCAACCAGCCGAAAGTCACGAGCAGACCATCTTGCATGGGCTCAAGACCAGATCGGGGCTCGTGGGTGGATTAGGCGCCATCCACCCTTGACAACGGCGAGGAGCCTACGAGAGAGACCCTAAAGTGCTACGGGGTCGAGGATGCCATACCACTAGAAGTGGGCCTCCCGAGCCTCCCGAGTAGAACACTTCGACCCGAGCGTCGATGACCTTGACTCAGAGCACCTAGACTTGACTAGGAAGCCGAAACAAGGCACAACTGTGTGGGCGATGTACCAAAGCGTGAGTGGCCCGCTATTACAACAAGAAGGTAAAAGCGCGGCTTGAAGTCGGAGACTTGGTGTTAAACATCGCGGCAACAGAAAGAATCCGGCCGAAACAAGCTCTCTCCGGGTGGGAAGGACCTTCCTGGTCTCAGCATTTCAAATGGGGCGACAAACTACGAACCCAAGAAGGTGGGCTAATCCCTCGTACTTGGAATGCAAAGACACCTCAAAAAGTACTACCAAGAGGGACGCAGGCAAACAAAATAAAACTTGGCGCCTAACCCGGCGGCCCCGTGGTCGGACCCAAGAGGTCGTGCACAAAACTTGGGCGCCAACCCGATACCCAAGTCGGGCAATAAAACTTGGGCCCAACCCGAGCGGCCCCGGTCGGACCCATCGCTCATAAGAGGTTTAAAACTTGGCGCGCCAACCCGAGCCCGTACCCCGAGGTCGAGCAACAAAACTTGGCGCCAACCCGAGCGGCCCTAAATTATTTGAGCGGCCCCCAGCGGTCGGACCCATAGGTCGAGCAATGAAACCTGGATCGACCGAGGCCCAAGAGGTCGAGAAAAAAAAAAAAAAAAAAAAAAAAGGGAGAAAATAAGCTAAGGCAAAAGAAGAAAGAAGTGCAACAAGAGATCTAAAAGGTTTCTTTATTTCATATCAAAGAATACATGTACAAAGGAGAAAATAAGCTAAGTACATCAATGGGTCAATGACTCCCCCGGGACATGACGGCTCGGGAGGCCCCGAGGGCCCCGGAGAGAGGGGATCTTCGATCGGAGCCGGGCTGAACCGAGGCGGAAAAGGCCTCCCACGAATAAATAAGTCCATGGGGTGGAATATCCCCGAAAGGAAACGAGGGGACGAATGAGGCGAAGCATTCGGCGTCCGGGATGCCCTCCTAGATTGCGCTCCCGACGGGCGCAATGTCCTCGCTCAAGGGATACTCTCGGCCCCTCTCTCGTCTAGCATTCCCCTGACGCCTTACTACCTCGTTCAAAAGCATTCTCCTCCCGGCGCCAAAAAGCTCGGCCTCAAAGCCTCTCTAACGGCCTCCAACTCTTCCAATTGAGACCCCGAACGACCCGTCCCGAGAAATTCATCTCATAAACTTGGAACTACGTCCAAAGAAAAGAGAGTCTTAGTACAAAGAAAGTAAAAGAGAAGGACAGAGAGCCTCGAAAGGAAGCGGAAATACCTCGAAGCAAGGAGGCGCTTTAAAGAGGCCTCTCCATAGGCTGGAGCCTCAGCGGAAGGCACCACGAAACTCCAAACCTATATACATGGGACGCCTCGACCCCAGCCTCAAGAATAGAGTATCCAGGGAACATCGACAAAAATTCCATCTCCAAAGGCCCGAGGCCATGAAAAACCTCGTGTGGCGCCGCCCTCATCCGCCTGGACCGGGATGGCCGGGAGCTCGGCCCTGACTTACCTCATCTTCGACACCCACCGAGAGTCCTGATCGAAGATCTTGCCTTGCGGGTGGACGTTCTCCGGAAGATCGGGAGAAGCTCAGGCGGGACTCTCAATCGTTTGGACTTTCTCAATCACTTCATCGATCCTCGGCGAATCCTCCTGGGAGACTAGAAATAAAGGCATGTAGAGTCCTCAATAAATGAGGATTTCCTTCCTTGAACAAAGGAGCGACGAGCGTCCTCGTCCTCAAGATCGTCCTCGTCAAATGATACCCCTAAAGAGGGCAACTCCCACTACACTCCGAGGACGCTTTGAGCCCTCAACGTCCGAGCGATGTGATCTCTCTCGGGCGGCTTGCTTGGCTCCACTGGACGGCTAACTTTGATTACCAAAGTCCCCGTCCTCTTCTTGACTTCTTCTTCTTCTTCTTGGACTTCTCGGGAGTAGACTCGGCCCACTTGGCCTCCATGAGGTTCTCGGGCTGCGGCCAGATGTTTCTTTTGTCCAAATGGAAGCCCCCCGAGATTCTCCTGATGAGATCCGTGATCTCCTTCGAGCTTCCTTTATCATTAAGGGAAGGCTCGGTTGGGGGACCACCTTCCCCCATTTGTTGGGAATGGCCCATGCGTTCGAGCGAGGAAGAAGAACTTGTCTTTCCACCTCTTGGTGGAATGGGATTCCACCACAAAGGGGCAAAGTCCGACCCAGGGGTCATGGTAATCCGGTCAAGATTATGCGTGAACCCTAAACATGACCTTGACTACCGTAACGTTCACAGCTTCCCTTTCGCAACGTAGAAAACGCATAAGGAGACGAGATACCTCATGGCGTTCGGGCCGGAGTCCTGTCTGGGGACTCCCGTGTCCCTCATGATCTCGACTCGGAGGAACCGGAAACCGCAGCCCGCTCTTGAGTGGATCTCGTAGGCTGTGATGAAACCATCGGGAGGGCGTGAGGCCCGCTCACAACCATGGCCATGTCACCTTGGATCTCATGAGCCCGTAGTTCCTCGAGCCTCTCGTTGGTGGCTGACAGTTCTCTAACTCTCAGGAGCCACCATTTTGGGACTTGAGAACACAAGAGAGTGAAGGGCTCTGAGGAATGCAAGGCGAGGAACGAAGGTTTGGAAAACGGAGGCTTTCGTAGAGGAAGACAAGAAGGAAGACAGAGAAGAGTTTTGAAACGGCGGAAGGCGCCTTTATAGACAAAAATTTGAAAAAAAAAAAAAGAAGACGCATCACGACCGAGCCACGCGTCAGCTCGGCCATTCGTTTAAAGAAAAGCCGCAATTCCACGTGTCGCCGGCGGCAAGAGTGAAATGAAATGATGACGCCCCGCGTGACGCCCGAACGCCCGTCCAAGGGATTAATGGCCGCGCCACGTGTCGCCCATCCGTTCGCTCCACGAAATGATGATCTTTACCTTCCCAAGGCATCTCGACGAACGCCTCACTCCGCATTTAATGCTCCAAAGATCGAAACGACAGGAAGGAGTCCCAGCAAAACCACTCGCCAAAACAGAGTTCTCGACAAAATGATTTTCTAAGAATTTCTAACTCCAAGTCGCCTCGGCCGGAGGATTGAAGAACATGCCAACGGTCGATCTCGGACCCTTTGGCATGGGGGGCTAGTGTTGGGTCCGTGCTCCGTGGTCCCCAATCGGGTGGGAAAAATACTTGGCCCAAGTGACCTGTGAGCGCTCTGGCGCACCCGAAAAGAGTCCGAGAACACCTTGAGGCGCAAAGAATGCAAAGGCAAGCAGGCTTAGTTATCCGGCGCGCGACCACGCGCCATGAGCTCCGCGGGACCTTGCAAGGGTATAAGGACACCGCCCACGTAAGAAAATCTTCGCAAGGTACGAGACTCTCCAGACGACCGGGAATGCCAGCCGCCTAACAAATCCTCGCAGAAGCACGTACAGTCTCAATAAGACTACCACTGCCACTGACACCATACAGTCACCGCCGTCCCGACATTCCCGCACGGAACTGACGAATCGAACGGCTGAGATTCACTCCCGTACACTGGCGCATCTGACGTTGCAGAGCACGTGTCAGCAGATTCGGTGGCCAAGCTGGCATCCTACCGTTAACGGCATTATTACTGCCTATAAAACCTCAAGCCTCCTACGAAGAAAACTCTCTCTCACTCTCTCTCGCTGGGCTTCAGATCCTTTCTCTCTTATTCTCTTAAGCTTTCAGATTGGCTTTTAAGGGATCGACGCCTTTGCGAACGGTAGAAATCACTCTTAGAAAAAGCTCTCGGCCTTGATTGATTTTGTAACCCAACGAGCTCATAGTGGAAATTTTGCCACTATAAGGTTTTTCCCTCCTCATTCAAGAGGAGGTTTCCACGTAAACCCCGGTGTTCAATCTCTATTACTCTAACTCGTCATTTCATCATTTTGCATTCTTTTCACCCCGAATCATCCTAACTCATTTTAAGGTTGTTTGGACCCGAAGATCCGCACGCAACATTGGCGCCATCTGGGTGGGAAGGGGACAAAAGTCAACTTCTCACCTTCTTAGATCACGTTTAACCACACGTCAAGCATTTATTTCAAGCATCATAACATGGTGAGCACCAGTTGCCACTACTCGACACCAACAGAGGATGCCCCAAACCCCCGTGGTGGGCATCGAAAACCATCCTGGATCCAGCCAGAAGGGATTTGGCGACCAAAATGGACGACATATCCAAGGCCGTCCTTTGCCTCTCGCGCAAGGGAAGACGAGCGAGGGGAGCACCTATCCAGCAGTAAACGTCCGTAACGGAGGAAGGAGGCGCGAGCGCCAACTCGTGGCGCCTACGGCAAGAGCCACCAAGAACCTGTGGCCTCAAGTGGCAGATCCTCGAGCCCCGGAGGATCGCCTGGTCCCCTGCCTCAGGACATCAGAAAATCACGCCCGAGAGGCGACAGACGCGCGGGGTCAAGAAGGACTCCCGAGAGATCGGCAAACCACCAGCCAACGAACTCGTGCACCTCCTCAACGCAAGGAGGACGGCTACCCCACCCCATGTGGGAGGAGAGATTGGAAAAGTCCGAACCGTTGGAGAAAGAAAGGGCGAAGGCCCCGCATTCATTCAAAGAAACGCCAAGTCGAGGGTGCCTCCCGGTTTAAAATGCCTGTTTGTGAGGCATACGACGGAAGTGCCGACCCCATGGACCACTTGAATATGTTTCGGGAGCACTTAAGCCTTCTGTGGGCTTGATGAGACGGTGCCGCTGCTTCCCCCAACATCAAGGGGGACGCCGAGTTTTTACGATGCCCGCTGGCTCCATTAACACCTTTCGCGAATCGGGCGAATGCCTCCGCCTCCAAGCATTTGAGTAGAGAAGCAACCATGGCATCTCACCCGTGAAGCAGTGAAGCCCGAGAAGCTTCCCGGCCGTGTTTGTGTCCGAGGCCGACAGAGCACCCAAGCCGCGATGGCGTGAAGTCAACGCCTTCCGTCTCGGCCTCGAGGGGTTCCCTTCAAGCACCTTATCCATAAGGCCTCTGATTTTGAAGAGGCCGAGTCCATAGCAAGGGCCTATATTGCGGCAAAGGAGGCTAACGAAGCAAAACGCCCAAGAAGGAGCGAGGACTACCGCCTTAGTGAAGAGGAAGGCTTCGCAGCCCCCGCTTGGCAAGGCATCAAAAGCACCACAAGCCCGAGATGCACACACGAGAGACGCTCCCCCAACACGCCTCACTCCTTTGAACGACACGCTGACAAACGTGGCCGATGCAAATTAGGGGGAAAAGTTCGTGAAATGGCCCATGCTATCAAGAATCCGGGAGGTGGAGACTAAACGGCATCCCATCGCCGGGAGGCCACACTCATCAAGACCTAAATCTCTCGCAAAGGGAGATCAAGACCGGAGCAAAGAGGGGACACCAACCGCTCGCAGCAGATCCGGCAATTCTCCCAAGTGCTAGCCGAGAGCATCCTCCGAGGAACAGGTGGCAAATGAGTTATAAACATGGTGTCCACATCACCAAGCAGAGAGATGGAGGAAGAGAGCATGGAGCATCAAAGAGACCTCTTGACTAGCCCCGAGGACGAAGTCATCTACTTTGGTAAGGACGACATGTCTCATGTAACTCACCCCACTCCCACCTTTAGTTGTAACTCCGCACTCCGCCTCGGGGATGGGACTAACGACTTCCATCCGAAACGTGTTTTTGCTGATAATGGAAGTTCAAGGAATTTGCTTTTATCTCGACGCCTACTATAAGTTAGGATTAAAAAGAGACCAAATGAAGGCCCCAGGGGCCGCAACTAACGAGCACTCCCGCTCGTGGCATTGCATGTACCGGAGGTCACCTGGGACGTATCCGAGGATCCCCTCACCTTCCCGGTGGTGGACCTCCCGCCTCATTATAATGCAATCCTCACGTCGTCACCACTTTTGGAGCCGCGACTTCCATCCCGCCTCAAGATGAAATTTCCAACTAAGTTTGGCTCGGGAAGTTCAAGAGCCTCTGGGGGGGAGAACATGTTACCCGTCACAGTCACGCGAACTCCCTTCCCCAACTAATGGAAGATCTCGACCTCAGTGACGAGACCTCTCCAAACAAGCACAGCCGGTGAGCCTTACCGATCGGATCCGATTGATCCCGAGGACCCCGAGAGGTGCGCCCGCATAGGAAGCTCTCTCACCGAGTCCGTCCCGAGAAACTCCTTACGACGCTCCTAAGGGAGAACGCGTACATCTCGCTGGTCCCTGGGCAAGCCGGGATTTCCCGAAATCATAACCCATGTCTTGGATCCCCACCACAAGCCTCGGACAAAAGCGCAGAACTATTCAACTAAAAGCCGATTGCTATCCGAGAAGAAGTGAAGAAGCTCCCGACGCTGGGGTTCATCCGAGAGGTGCAAGATCTTGAGCTCTCCAACGTAGTAATGGTGAAGAAGAGCAATGAAAGTGGAGGATGTGCGTGGACTTCACCGATCTCAACAAGGCTTCGTCCGAAAGATGTGCTTTCCACTCCTGTGGTGGACCGACGGTGGACTCGACTAAGTACGAGTCAGTCAGCCTTTCATGGACGCTGCATCCCATATAACCATCAAGATGCACAGAGGACGAGGAGCATACATCGCTACGACCACCAGGAACGATCGCTATATAAGGTGATGCCCTTCGACTCAAGAACGCAGCGCAACATACCGTAGTCAACAAGATCTTTGAAAGCCGACAAGGTGAACGCGGAAGTCTACGCTGACTCATGCTCACAAAAGCACCGCCGGAAGTCATGCCGGTGACCTCGAGACCTTCCGAGTGCTCGTGGCGACGGAATGAAGTCAACCCCAGCAAGAAGTGCACCTTTGGGGTGTCGTCCGAAATTCCTGGGCTTCATAGTGTCACAACGAGGAATCGAGGCGAACCTTAAAAGATCCAGCCATCTCGACATGAAGTCCCCTGACCGTGAGGGACGCCCGTGAGGCTCACGCGAGTGGCAGCCTCTCCCGCTTCCTAGCCAACTAAGGAGAAGCATCTATTTTTCAAGGCACTCAGGACCGAAACCCCAAGGGTTTAATCGGAAATGCTGAGTGCGAAGAAGCTGCCCGGCTTGCATTAGCCAATCCACCTCTCCCCCCTCCCACTACTGTGAGAGGAACTCTATTTGTACTGCTGACCGACCGAGCACTAGGGTCGGTCCTGTGAGGCAACATCAAGGAGATCAAAGAATCGTTATTACGTCACAAGACGCCGGCCGATTCATCTAGACCTTGGGATCCGATGCCGAGAAGGTAGCTGTTAACATCAGTGTACTCACTTAGAAGCCGAGACCTTATTTCCAAAGCTCACAAGATCGTGGTGCTACCAACAAACGCTAAGAACCATTTGCAAAAGCCCGAGGTCTCCGGGATCGATCAAGTGGGCTATCGAGCTCGAATTCGATTCGAGTTCAGGCCCCCTACGGCCATAAAGGGCCGCCCTTATTTATGGTAGAAACAACAGACATCAAGACGAGGACATCGGAAGGTGGGGTCAAGAAGCAGAACTCATTCCAAAGATGGACTATGCACGTGGACGGATCTCCATGAAGGATGGCGGCGGGGCGAGTCATCCTCGCGAACTCCCATGGGATTCGAGATAAAGTACTCGGGGTTCCCGCAACAAACAACGTAGCAGAAAGTACGAGGCCCCCGCATCTCACAGGATCACGGGTTGGCAAGGGAGTGCTCGCCAAGAGCCTAGTAGTCTATAGTGACTCCGAGCTTGTTTGTCAACCAAGTCCTCGAAACTCGGGTCAAAGAAGACTCGCCTTTCCAAGTACTCACAAAAGCAAAGGAGTTGGCCTCGCATTTCGAGAAGATCAAATTTGTGCACATTCTAAGGGAAGAAAACGGAAGGCACACGCTTGGCAAAGGCAAAGAACGCCCGAGACCTAAGGCAAGACGACAAAGGAATGAGAGAAATTTTGAGCGTCCATAGAAGAGCCAGAGGTCGAGGTCATGCAAGTGTCCGGAATGACACTTGGATGACCGCCTCTTGAGATACCTCACCTGGTGTCTCGCCCGAGGACTCCGGCAGGTTTAAAGGTGAGGGAAGTCCGCGGGCTGGCACACTGGGCCAGACGACCACTATACCGGGGGGTACTGCCCTATTTGAAGTGCCTCACCCCGAGGAGGCAGAGTACGCACTTCAAGAGGTGCATCTAGGAATCAGGATCTCACATCGGGGGGGCAAGAACCTAGCATTCAAGATTATGCGGCAAGGGTATTATCGTCAACGATGAGGAGTGATGCCATGGACTTTGGCGCAAGTGTGAAAATTGCCAGTCCACGGCAAAGTTGTAAGCCACCAACCTCACGTGGAGCTTCAAGCACTACAATCTCCTCGCCGTCACGATGGGGACACATCCCTGACCATTTCCCATCGCGCCCGCCGAGAAAGTTCCTCATCGCTGATAGACTACTCACCAAGTGGGTAGAAGCAACGCACCGGCAAGGATAACCGAGCGAACGCGACCGAGTTCCCCGCGGGCAGAGTATCGCTTGCGTGCTTTGGGGTGCCCGAGAGCATCATCACGTATAATGGGACGCAGACCGGAAGGCGCTTTACTGTAACGTGAGCCTTAGAATCAATTTAATTCATACATCTCGTGGCATATCCTCAAAGCCACCCGGGCCAGAAGTCACGGTAGACCATCTTGCATGGGCTCAAGACCAAGTCAAGAGACTCCGGGCCTCGTGGGTGGACGAGCCGCCATCCACCTCTCGGGGCGCACAGACAACGAGGGAGTTTACGAGAGAGACCCTGCTCAGCTGTGTGCATGGGGTCGAGGTCATAGAAGTGGGCCTCCCAAGCCTCCGAGTAGAACACTTCACCCGAGCGCCACGACCGCCTTGCCCGAGCACCTAGACTTGGCTGAGGAAGCCCGAAACAAGGCACAACTTTGTGTGGCGATGTACCAAAGCCGAGTGGCCCGCTATTACAACAAGAAGGTAAAAGCGCAGCTCAAGTCTGAGACTTGGTGTTAAGAAGCATCGAAAGAATGCCTAGAAACAAGCTCTCCTCCGAATTGGGAAGGACCTTCCCCGGTCTCAAGAAGATTTCAAAATGGGGCGTACTACGAACCCAAGAAGGTGGGCTAATCCTCGTACTGGAATGCAAAGACACCTCAAAAAGTACTACTGTAGGGACGCAGGCAAAAAAATAAACTTGGGCGCTAACTCCGAGCGCCCCAAATACTCCAAGAGGTCGTGCACTAAAACTTGGGCGCTAACCCGAGCGGCCCTTCGGACTCCAAGAGGTCAGCACAAAACTGGGCGCGCCTAACCCGAGGCCCTGGGGCCGGCCTGGACCCAAGAGGTCGGCAAAACTCCGCCAACCTCGAGCGGCCTGGGGGCGGACCTAAGAGGTCAGTGAAAACTCGGGCGCCAACTCCGAGCTGCCCTGCATGGACTCCAAGAGGTCGTGCAACAAAACTGGCGCCAACCCGAGCGGCCCCACACCCATGAGGTCGCAATAAAACTTGGGCGCTAACCCGAGCGTCATGAGGTCGTGCAATGAAACCCGGATCGACCGAGCGGCCCAAGAGGTCGAGAAAAAAAAAAAAAAAAAAAAGGGAGAAAATAAGCTAAGGCAAAGAAGAAAGAAGTGCAACAAGAGACTCAAAGAAAAGGTTTCTTTATTTCATAAGTGCACAAAGAATACATGTACAAAGGAGAAAATAAGCTAAGTACATCAATGGGTCAAATGACTCCCCAAGGGACATGACGGCTCAGGAGGCCCCGAGGGCCCCGGAGAGAGGGGATCTTCGACTGGGAGCCGGCTGAACCGAGGCAGAAAAGGCCTCCCACGAACGCCAAATAAGTCCTCGTCTCAATGCAGTTGGCGTTGATGGGGTGGAATATCCCGTAAGGAAACGAGGGACGAATGAGGCGAAGCACCTGGCCGCACATCCGGATGCCCTCCCAAGATTTGCGCCTCCGAATGGCGCAATGTCCTCAGCCTAAGGGATACTCTCATCTCGAGCAAAGCAACTTCTCCCGCGACGCCTTACTACCTCGCTCAAGGAAGCATTCTCCTCCCCGGCGCCAAAGAAGCTCGGCTTTCCGACAGCCTCTCTAACTACCTCCAACTCTTCCAGGTGAGACCCCGAATCCACTCCGTCTGTGAATGTCGCCGAGCCTCGACCGCAACTGGAACTACGTCCAAAGAAAAAGAGAGTCTTAGTACAAAGAAAGTAAAAGAGAAGGACAGAGAGCTCAAAGGAAACGGAAATACTCAAGCAAGGAGGCCGCTACTTAAAGAGGCCTCTCCAATTGTCTCTGAGCCGGAGCCTCAGAAGGCACCACAGAACTCCAACCCCAGCCTCAGGAGAAGTCACTTTGTAAGGAACAGTTGGGCTCGACAGCCGACGCCCGACCTCACCTCAAGAATAGAGTATCCACAGCAGAAGCAACGCCGGGGCCGAAACAAGTGCGTCCACCTCCATCTCCAAAGGCCCGAGGCCATGAACGCCTGGGACCTCATCGGAACTCATGTGTGGCGCGCCTCATCCGCCTGACTGGGATGGCTCAATGATGCACCTCATCTTTCGACACCCAATTGAGAGTCCTGACGCCAAGATCTCGGAGGATGCCCTCATGAAGTGGACGGTTCTCCAGAAGATCGAGAAGCTCCGAGGGCGTAACTCTCAATCGCTTGGACTTCCGGAGTCAATCACTTCATCAATCCTCGAGGATCCTCCTGGGAGACTGAGAAATAAAGGCATGTAGAGTCCTCGCCCCTGTGGCCTCGAAATGAGGATTTCTTCCTCAACAAAGGAGCGACGACGCCTCGTAAGATCGTCCTCGCCGAAATGATACCCCCTAAAGAGGGCAACTCCACTACACTCCGAGGACGCTTTGAGTCTTCAACGTCCGAGCGATGTGATCTCTGGACGGCTTGCTGCCCACTCCACTGACGGGCGAACTTTGGATTACCAAAGTCCCCGCCTCTTCTTCAACTTCTTCTTCTTCGACTTCTAGAGTAGACTCGGCCCACTTGGCCTCCATGAGGTTCTCGAACATGTTTTTGTCCAAATGGAAGCCCCAGAGATTCTCCTTGATGAGATCCGTGATCTCCTTCGAGCTTCCTTTATCATTAAGGGAAGGCTCTGCAAACATTCTGGGACCACCTTCCCCATTTGTCGGGAATGGCCCATGACGGGACGCCGAGAAGAAGAACTTGTCTTTCCACCTCTTGGTGGAATCGGGATTCCACCACAAAGCAGGGCAAAGTCCGACCGAGGGGTCATGGTAATCCAGCTAAGATTATGCGTGAACCTAAACATGACTCGACTACCGTAACGCTCAAATGTTTTTCCTTTGCAACGAAAACGATAAGGAGACGAGATACCTCATGGCGTCTACCGAGTCCCGCTGGGACTCCTGTGTCCTCATGATCTTCGCATGCCTCAGAGGAACCTAAACCGCAGCCCGCTCTTCTTGTGGATCTCGGGACCGTGATGAAACCATCAGAGGGCGTGAGGCCCCGCCGCCTTCTGCACAACCATGGCTATGTCACCAGTGGATCTCACGAGCCCGTAGTTCCTCGAGCCTCTCGCCCGACGACGCAATCTTAACTCCGGAGCCACCATTTCGGGGACTTGAGAACACAAGAGAGTGAAGGGCTCCCGAGGAATGCAAGGAGAGGAACGAAGGTTTGGAAAACTAAGGCTTTTGAGAGGAAGACAAGAAGGAAGACAGCAGAAGAGTTTTGAACTACAGGAAGGCGCCTTTTATAGACAAAAATTTGAAAAAAAAAGAAGACGCGATCACGACCAGCCACGCGCCGCTCACCCATTCGCTTAAAGAAAAGCCGCAATTCCACGTGTCGCCGCCAAGCAGCCCCGAAATGAAATGATGACTTCGCGCCCCGTGACGCCCTCGAACGCCCATCCAAGGGATTAATGGCCCGCCACGTGCCGCCATCCGCTCGCCTCCGACGAAATGATGATCTTTACCTTCCCAAGGCATCCGACGAAACGCCTCCTCCGCATTTAATGCTCCAAAGACTCGAAACGACAAAGAGCAGAGTCCCCTGCATGTAAACCACTCGCCCAAAACAGGAGTTCTCGCACAAAAATGATTTTCTAAGAATTTCTAACTCCAAGTCGCCCCCCCAGAGGATTTCAAGAACATGCCAAACTGGCCGAAGATCTCGACCTTTGGCAATGGGGGCTAGTGTTCGGGTCCGGTACCTGTGGTCCCCAATCGGGTGGGAAAAATACTTCCCAAGTGACCTGTATGAGCGCCTACGCACCCGAAAAGAGTCCGAGAACACCTTGAGGCGCAAAGAATGCAAAGGCAAAGCAGGTTTAGTTATCCTGGGGCGCGTGACCACGCGCGCCATGAGCTCCGCGACCTTGCAAGGGTATAAGGACTCGCCTTACAAGAAAATTCGCAAGGTACGAGGACTCTCCAGACGACGGGAATGCCACCAATAACAAATCCTCAAGACGCATACCTAGCAGCGATCCACTGCCACTGGGACACTACAAGCCTCTGTCACCGCTGCCCGATATTCCCGGACTAACGGATCGAACGGCCGAGATTCACTCCCGACACTCGGCGCATCTCGACTGCGTAGCACGTGTCGCCAGACTCCGTGCCAAGTCAGTATCCTACCGTTAACGGCATTATTACCGCCTATAAAACCTCAAGCCTCCTACGAAGAAAACTCTCTCTCACTTTCTCGGGGCTTCAGATCCTTTCTCTTATTCTTTAAGCTTCGATTGGCTTTAAGGGATCGACGCCTTTGCGAATCTAGAAATCACTCCTGACACCAAAGGGCCAACTTAGAAAAAGCTCTCTACTTGTATTGATTTTGTAACCCAACGAGCTCATAAATAAATTTTGCTGCCAACTTCGGGTTTTCCCTCCTCATTCAAGAGTGAGGTTTCACGTAAAACCCTGCTCAATCTCTATTACTCTAACTCGTCATTTCATCATTTTGCATTCTTTTTTCACCCCGAATCATCCTAACTCATTTATGCGCTTTGACCCAAGATCCGTAACGCAAACAGCTAGTAATTTGTGTGATCTTATGATTAGTGTTTTTGATTTTACCCCGACTTCTTTGCTTTGGTATATTTAAGTCTCTCGTATGCCTTTAATTATCTCTGTTTGAGTTTAAATTTATGTATTTTTATCCAATATTTGTAAAATTATTTATTTCTTTAAAAAAAAGTACAACAATATAAAAACAATAGTTAATTTTAGATAATTATATCAAAATTAAATGGATAAATTACAGTAATTATAATTATTTTATATATTTATAATTATTTTATAATAAGTCTCTCACACAGACGTATATATATATATATATATATATATAATAGTTTTAATGAGATAAAATAAGTAGGATTATTATAATTTTTTTTTTTTTTTAAAATGTGAATCGTGGAAGTGGCAGAAAGATCTGAAAAGATTCGGTGATTAACAGTTGTCAGGCCGGACGCCGTTTAGAGGACGTCATGAACACGAACTCTGTCCACTATAATTTCCGAAATTCCGAGATAGAAAAAACACAAAAATAAAATTTCAAAAATAATAAAGAATTTCTAATTTTTTTTTTGGAAAAAATTCTTAATTTGATTCATAAAAAAATCATCAAAAAAATTTAAAATGTAAAAATAAAAAACAAAAAATTGAGAATTATATTTGATTTACTGTTTTAATAGTGATTTTTATAAATTAGCATAGTTAGTATATGAGACATTAAATCTTATAGTCGCTGCTGATGCGCCAGCTTGACAGAATAAATAAAGTGGGCGGCAGAGATTATGGTAGGGGTGGACAGCTTTACAGGGCATTAATGTCCAACTTGCACGCTTCGTTGCTCTTGTCTATTTTATACATTTTCAAATGTTATTTTAATAATATAGTTTAAATGAAATTACTTACCAATTTATATTATGATCTTATATATTTCATATTTTTTTAATTTTAAATCTTGGTTAGTAGAATACCATTTGAATATTTATGATCATTGATGGTCCACCCACGATACGGGTCGATTCAGTCACGACGAGGATGATCCGGTGGCCAACCCATTAATCAGCAAGGCCCAACGCAAAAGTAAAATTCAGAAATCATCTAACCAACCAATCCATTGCGTACGGGTCCATGTGGGACAAACAGCCCAATCTCAGGGGATAGTCTCTACAACTCTATCAACTGCAACAAAGTTTACCCTCTACTTTAATGATGACAGTCTTGTAGCACAAAAGACATTGGCGGGGCAAGTCTTAGCCAATAGTATTAGTGGTTAGCCATGAGGAATCGCTGTACCCGTCAACCAACAGTAACCCAACTAAACCACGTAAGGGGAGACTTGGCCCTCATTGACCACCACTAGCCACGGTCACATCAACGTCACAAAATGACATCTGATACGGTGGCTCACAACCATAGCAAGCGGCCGGCAAATCTTAGAGGGACACCGGTCATTAGTCTCAGCACCAAAGCTTTCTCCGCAATGTATTATAAATTTTTTCACCATTCATAGGATAAGGAGAGAACAACTCTCGGTGAAACAAATCGCGCACAAACGAGACTCGAGAGTCAAGAAAGAACTAAACTCTCTTTCTCAACACAGCTCTTTTCTCCCCCACAGTGAGCCACTTCTTACCAAGTACAACACTGGTGAGCCACCAATAGTGTGCAACTAAAAAGAAGCTCAATCTTCCTTCCTCTCCAAGTCGCCCCGATTGGGCACGAATAGGAGACAGTTTTCCTCTCACATCCCCCATTCATGTATAATTCTACATTATTTAGTATCCTTCCTACATCTTTTAATTTTTTAAGAAAGATTATTAATTTGAGTATCGAAGGATAAATTGGGATGTGACTCCCACTAATCATCTGAACTCTTATTTGTAATTTGTAATACGTAGATTCTAGGTTAGTAGCGATGAAATCGAACCGATTTCAATTTGACCCGCAGCGAAAAACCGAATGGTTTCCTAATTCGTATCATAATCTGAAAACTAGTGATACGTTAGTACTAATATATTTATAAAAATAAATAAATAAATTATTTGAGATTATAATGTGTTTTAAAAATATAAAAAATGGTCCTAGTATTTATCCATTGCCGAATATCATCCGCACGAGAGCTAGTACAATAAAACCAGTTAAAACGACATAAAGATTGAGTAGTTAGATGCCTTGCTCAGATACCACTAATTTGTAATAAAAGCAAAAAGTTGCTGAAATATTTCCAATTATTTCATCCATAATTTTTTTATCGATAAAAAATATTTTTATATAATTATATATACATCAATTTACATTAAAATTATTTAAAAAATGTATGGGTCCATGCTTATTCTATTTTTTACCCTCTCTTATATTTCTCTCCATATTAATTTTAATAAATTTAATATAAGTGAGTGTATAAATATAATATTCTAAATTTTTATTTGATTTTGATGGATACTCCTATAGTGGACTGGCACAGGAAGGAGAAATGACCCAAATCTATAAAGACCTACATATTAGTTTGGACGGTCAACGTGAACCGTTGACCGGACGAAAGGTCAATGAAGTTAGCACAAGGACGGGTGACTAACAACAGGGACGGACAACGTTTCTGTTGACCAACAGTGCTGTAACAGACCTATCCTCAAATAAGCCTTACATGGGCCAAGCATAGTTTGGCTTGTAGCAGCTTCATTACCTGATTTTGCGTTCTCCCAAAAGGCAACATCCACAGCAACGGTCACCAGCAGATTCAGCGCTGACCCCATGAGGAAAGCGTCGAATTCTCTCTCCTGTCTGCTGTAAAACCCTAGCTGTTGTAAAGTACAGAAGGAAGGAGAACCTCCAAAGGAGCCATTACCACTATTAATACCAACGTCAAGAATAGAAACTGTTCCAGCATAGCCTTGAGATCCCGCGCCCCTTCGTAAGGAAGGGTTCTCAGCCTCTCAACTATAAGTAGACCATGGCGTCAATACTCCAGGCATGGCCTCCAGAAGAAAGCTGACACTCTCATACTGATCTAAGTTGCTCTGACATTCACATCCCTTTTCCAGAGAATTCTTTTAGAGTTCGTCCAACGTCTTCTCAAACTCTTACGCTTTTTTGACGCCCACACTCTCTTACTTCCTATCACTATGGTTCTTGAAAACCTCGAAATAGGAATCAACACTCTTCACGAGTGACATAATCCTCTCCCAACGAGAAGCAAATCATCCCCATAAACACTCTCTGCTTCTCACTTTCATTACACCCATTTTTTTACCTTCTCGGTTATTGGAAGGATATTTTATTGATTTGAGCGTCTGAATATTTTCGGTGAGATAATATCCCGCCGGCACCTGACCTTTCGTTTGTCTTAGTGGTGTGCAAGAATCAGACTCAGTGGATGAAATCGGACCCAACGATCGACGTAACCCAAACCTATTCGAAGTTTGGTTCTAGGACGCATCATTGGCATCGTCTGTGGAAAATGCTTAGAAAAAGTCAGCTACGTTTTTTAGAAATATTTTTCAACCAATACCTCAATCAAAACGGTGAACACGAGGGCTCAAGTAAGTGAGCCAGCCAGTGATGTGGCCTCGCCCCGACCAGAACCACGCCACTGGTGTCATGGTCAATGGAGTGGCTAGCGGGGTTCCAGCGCCTTTCTTTTAAAACCTGGCGGAGCATATGCTAAACACCAACAGGTTGTTTTAGATACTCTGCTCCCGCCAGGAGTAACCGCAACAGGGGGCTTCACCGGCAGTGGCCCCTGCACTGGCATCTAGACGTGGAGGCCAGATAAAGAAAGGATCGGCCAGAAGGTCCAAAAGGCCAACAAACGTTCGAACACCGAAGTCCTCACATGCTCAAAGCCGTTTGAGGCGTGAGGGGTGGGGAATCAAAGCAACCCCAGAGGACAGTCCGGAACGAAGGAACCCCAAATACTCTCGCGTAGAATCTAGGCCTCAGGCTCAGGAGGGAGCCTCCTGGGCTGTTAGATCTACTGGAGATAGTAGCCACTCGGTTGCTGGACAAGTTAGAGAAAGAACGGAGTTGAGAACGTATCTCAACTCCAAGAGATCTAGTAATGTCTTTCAAGCGGATCCGAGGCTAGAAAAGATATAGAACCGTGTCTTCAAAGACGATGAGCACACAACCAATATCGACAGATCTCCTTTCACAGCGGAGATCTTAAACCGTCCCATGCCGACAAAATTTAAAATGCCAGCCCTTGACTTGTATGATGGGAGTGCTGATCTCGTTGATCATCTTGTCCACTTTCTCACTCATCTGGGTCTTCAGGGATTGGAGGATGCCGCCATGTGCCGTTGCTTCTCGCTCACCTTAAAAGGAGACGCATGTATTTGGTTCCATCATCTCCCATTGGATTCAATCTGAAGTTTTCAGGAGCTTACAAATCTCTTCTTGTCACAGTATGCCTCTAGTCGCAGGGAAAAAAAGTAGTCTTGGCATCTGTCGCACATCAAGCAGAAGCATGGGAAAAATCCATGAAAGTTTCTGGATTTATTCGTGGAAGAAGCCAAGCGGATCCCTTGACTCATGGAGATGAAACTAGGCTGTTTCATCTCAGCACTAACACATGGAGACTTCTTTCGGCACCTGGAGCATAAGAATCTACAGACCTTCTCGGAAGCAGAGTCTATCACCAGGGCCTATGTCGCTGCGGAGGAGACCAATGAGGCTAAACGTCCCGAGCGGATCGAACAGCCTCGTTCTTTCCCAACTCAAGGAAAAAGAAAGTACGACGACGGCGAACACCCCCAACGGAAACACCATAGGACCAGGCTGGCTGAGCACAAGGGTTACGGGCCGATCATCCTAACATTTCTAACGGACACGCGCTCGAACGTCCTCATGAAGATTCGGGGTGAGAAGTTCCTCAAGTGGCCTAAGCCACTTAAGAAGGTAGAGGGAGAAAATCCAGCCAAGTATTGTAATTTTCATCGATCTCCCGAACACTCCACCGAGGACTGCAAGACACACTAGAGGGAGATAGAAGAGCTGATACGCAGAGGCCATCTCACCAGGTTCATCAAGGATTCTGGTCAGAGCTCTGGTACAGCAGTCGGTAGAGGTCCAGAATCGTCTCCACCACGAAATTGGGTTGCGGTAGCAGTGGTCAACATGATTACAATTCGGTTTGCTAAGACTTTGGCAAACCACAGGGAGCAGTACGCTGGAAAGAAGAAACAATGCACCGAGAACCACGTCATTAGTATTAGTAATGATGATTTCAAGCATGTAGTTTCTCCCCACGCATATCCCCTGGTCGTATCCACCATCGTTTTTGATGGTAGATCGACTACCAGCTGAAACGAGTGTCCGTTGATAATGAAAGTTCACGCGTTATGCTTTACCTTGATGCGTTTTTTAAACTTAGTCTAAAAAAGAGTCAATTTAGGCCTGCTGAGGGCCTGTTATACAGCCTAGATAATGAACCAGTGCCCGTTCAAGAGACTATATAACTAGAAGTAACTATGGGTACGTACCCTAGAACGGCTAGTTGAAGGCTCACTTTCTTAGTCGTTGATCTACCCTCAATCTACAACGCTATACTAGGCCGTCAATGCATAACAGCGTTGAGAGTCGTCACTTCAATACAGTATCTCAAGATAAGATTTTCAACAGTTTGTGGTATAGGCGAAGGGCTGGGTGACCAGGTCATTGGGCGAACATGTTATATGTCCTAGGTCGCCCCAAGCAACAGCACCAGATCGGCAGGAGAGCTCGACCATCGGGACGAGGCAACCTAACAGCAAGCACAGTCCGGAGAGGCAACTGATCTGATCCCACTAAATTTAAAAAATTCGAAAAGATGTGTACAGATTGGCTGTGCAGTCACTGGGATACGGTGCGATGAGTTGATCACATTTTTACGATAGAGCGCCGACATCTTCGCATAAACCCCTGCAGACATGCTTAGGATTTCAGCCAAAGTAATGGTCCACAAGTTGGGCCTCGATCTCGGTCGCAAGCCCATCAGGCAGAGGCGGAGGAACCACTTTATGAAAAAATTAATCGCCATCCGGAAAGAAGTAAAAAAGCTGCTGGACGCCGGCTTCATTAGGGAAGTCCAATACCCGGATTGGCTTTCTAACGTCATGCTAGTAAGAAAAGAAATGAAAAATCGCGAATGTGCGTCGAGTTTATCGACGTTAATAAAGCCTTCCCTAAAGACAGCTTCCCCTCACCACGAATCGATCTACTGGTGGACTCGACGGCTGGATACAAGCTGTTGAGCCTCATGGCCGTATACTCTGGCTACAACTAGATCCGGATGGACTCAGAGGATGAGGAGCACACCTCGTTCATGACGGACCAAGGCATCTATTGTTATAAGGTCATGCCTTTTGGTTTGAAGAACGCAAGCACCACTTACCAATGCTTGTGAATAAGATATTCGAAAGGCAAATCGGTCGCAATATGGAGGTATATGTCGATAATATGCTCGTCAAGAGTAGAGACACTGGTAGCCATATCCGTGATCTAGCCGAATCTTTCGAGGTGCTTCGCAAACACCAAATGAGGCTGAATCCCGCCAAGTGTGTCTTTGAAGTCTCCTCTGGCAAGTTCTTGGGTTTCATTGTCTCCTAGAGAGGGATTGAGGCAAACCTGGAGAAGAGTAGGGTTCTCGTTGACATGTCGCCACCGCGGACCCTCAACGATGTCCAATGGCTAGTCAGACCACTGGCGGCCTTGTTACGTTTCTTGGCAAAATTCGGGGACAAGTACCAGCCTTTCTTTAAGACATTAAGGGAGACAAAAACAAACGGTTTCCAGTGGACAGTAGAGTGCCAAATGGCCTTTGATGAATTAAAGTAATATCTGGCCAGCCGCCATTATTGACGTCACCCAAAGACGGAGAGGAACTTTACCTTTACCTGGCAAAGTTAGAAGTGGCCCTCAGCTCCGTCCTTGTATGCTAGGCTGCTGACGCTTAACGACCGGTTTACTACGTGAGCGAGATGTTGATTGGCCCGAGGACACGCTACTCGAGTGTAGAAAAGCTGGCCTTGGTGCTTGATTTCTCTGCCCAGAAGCTTAAACCTTATTTCTAGGCCTATTGCATGATTGTTCTCACCGACCAGTATCTAAAGAACATTCTACAAAAACCTGACGTTTTCGGTAGGCTGGTAAAGTGGGCCATTGAATTGAGAGAGTTTGATATCAAATTTCGGCCTCACCCCACCGTTAAAGGATAGGCTCTAACCGACTTCATCGTCGAAATCATGACTCCAGTTCTCGAGAAATAGCCCACTAGGGACATAGAACAGTGCGAGGCAGAGTTGGAATGAGTCCTCAATGTGGATGGATCATCTACGAGTTCTAGCAGTGGAACCAGAGTAGTCCTAAAACCCCAGACGGATTTGAGGTGAAGTACTAACTCCCCTTGACTTTCCAAGCAACTAACAACATTGTCGAATACGAAACCCTATTGGCTGGGTTAAGACCGGCCAAAGAGTGCTAAACTAAACGATTAATGATCTACAACGATTTTGAGTTTGTCGTCAACCAAGTTAACGGGAATTTCGATGCATCCAACCCTCACCTGGAAAAATATTTGGCCAGGGTAAAGGAGGTAAGTAGAAGATTTGACCATGTGACTCTCGCCCATGTCCCCCAAACTGAAAACTAGAAGGCTGATCAGCTCGCCAGGGCTGTGGCGGCCGAAAATCTAGAACAATACTCGAGGGATATGCGAGAAATTCTCTGTGCTCCGAGCATGGAAGAGTAGGAAGCGATGCAGATCTCTGAAGCAGAAACTGGATGACACAGTACCAAAAATACCTAACGGATGGAACACTTCCAGAAGACACTGACAAAGCCAAACGGGTTAAAAAGATAGCCGGCTGGTAGACCATGATTGATGGATGGCTATATCACCGAGGCTACTTGACCCTGTACCTCCGGTGCCTCACTTCAGAGGAGGCCAACTACGCTTTAGAAGAAGTCCACTTCGGGATATATGAATCGCATATTGGTGGCAAGAACTTGGCATTCAAAATCATGCGCCAAAGCTACTACTGACCAATGATAAAAAAGGATACACTCGAGTTCATAAGGAGGTGTGAAAACTGCTAGATTCACGACAATCTTCACCACCAGCCAACTGCCAGATTGAAGCCGTCCCGCTGGCCAAAATCACAGAGCACAATGCTCTTAAATTCATCTGTCAGAATATAGTCGGCAGATTCGACATTCCCGAGGCAGTCATCACTGACAATGGAACCCAATTCTCGGGAAAGCGCTTTACCAAGTATTGCACCAGCTTGGACATCAGATTGATCCACACTTCGGTAATATACCCGCAAGTAAACGGACAAGTAGAGGTCACAAACCGCACGCTACTCCACGGCCTCAAGACCAAGCTAGAGGAAGCTAGGGGCTCATAGGTGGACGAGCTGCCTTTCGTCCTCTGGTCATATCGAACGACCCTAAAGGAGCTGACCCGTAAGACCCCCTTCAACATCTGTTACGAAATTAAAGTGGTAATTCTGATCGAGATCGGGCTCCCAAGTCTAAGGATCGATTCCTTCGACTTGCAGGACAATTCCCAGAAAATTAGGGAACATCCGGACTTGTTGGAGGAAGCCTGCGACGCTGCCAGGATACGAATTGTAGTCTACTAATAACAGGTCGTATGCTATTACAATAAGAAAGTAAAAGCACGACAATTCGACGTTGGGGACATGATCTTGCAAAACATCGAGTCTATGGGCAAGATCGCCAATCGGAATAAACTCTTACTGAATTGGTAGGGTCCCTTCCAAGTCTCCGCTATCTTGCGAAACGGAGAATACAAACTCTAGACCCAGAGCGGCAAGTTGGTTCCTCGAACGTGGAACGCAATCCACCTCAAGCGTTACTTTCAATAAAGGCACAGGTAAGTCAACCATCTGTATACATATAGGAACACATGGCACGTTATGCCATCTCACTATAGTTTCTTCTCCTTTCCTTTTCCATACGCATCTTTATGTGTGTTTGCAGGATCTCATGACCTAGGCTGCCCCTAAGTCGGACAGGTTTTCACCCTCTTATAGTAAAACCCTGGTCATCCAGGCGGCCCACGAGCGGTCAGATTTAAACTCTGGTCATTCAGGCAGCCCGTGAGCGGTCGTATATAAACCCAAGTCATCCAGGCGGCCAACTGATGGTCGAATTAAAACTTGGAAACCGAGTGGCCCATTCGCTGACAAAAATCATAGGGGGCTTAAGTGGCACGTGTGACGATCGCCTACATTGGAAAATAGCGCGATCAGTCAACGATGGTCGATAAAAGTAGGGTGGCCTACCCAAAACATTGGCCGCCCATGCACGCGCTAAGGTAGCGCCACCAAAATATTACTCCCATATAAACAAATCAAACTTGGTGCGGCATCCGAGCCAACCCTGATATCTATTCAAGGGCCCAAATGTTCCAGAAATAGATGACACCGGCAGACGGCCAACCTGTGCGCACAGAGTTTGCCGAAAAATTTAGTGACGAAACTAACAAAAGGCAAAAGACGCATAACATCCATAAAGCTGCCGTTTTACTGTTTGCATTTTTCCAAAAGGTACATCATTTACAAAAGCTAAGAAGCCGCTGACAATCCGTGGTCATCCCAGGGTTCTCCCACGAGGCTCTCACGACACTGAGCGGAGCGGTTCTCTAGGTTAAGAAATTCGATTGGAAAGTTGGGATCAATCAACCGGGCAATGCGCCGACTAATGTTGATCCCCTCCTATAACCGCGCAAACAGCATGTTCTCAACTTCGTGAGTGCAGATGCGGGTGGTCAGCTCATTCTCTAGTGCAGTTATTTTCCCCGCAAGCTAGTCAACGCGCCTCGTGGCCCAGTTGATCTTATCTTCGAGGTGAGCATTATCTTTCCTCAGCTTATCGTTCTCTTCCACTAGACCCGACAGCACGGTGTCTTTAAGACTAACGTTCTCCTCTCTAAGCCAGGTGACCTCAGCCTCCAGGTTGGCCAACACTGATCCTAGAGTGACCGCATCATCCCTGTGCTCGTCTTCATCGCTTCCAGCTCCTCATCGAGCCAAGCAATTAGCTCATCCTTGTCAGCGATCACAAGTCTCGATGGCTAATTGCCTTAACAACAACAGTGGAGACTTTTTCTTTCTGCAAAAACAATAAGTCTTAGCGGCGATTAAACCAAGAGGAAAGGTAGGCAGCAAAAAGTTTACCAGCCAAATCCGATGTGTTGGAAGCATTGGCCTGACACGAGATCTTGGCTCTGATAGTGGAGGGCTGGAAATGGAACCCTCTCGAGTAGACCTAGCTATGGCTTCCACTATAGACTCCTCCAATAGCTCCGCCACAAGGTTGCTCGTCTCTGACAGCCTCCCAACATCAGGCTCCTCTAGCCTTTCCACGGCTTGTACAGGTTCCTCAGTGGCAGCTTCCCACGCAATCTCTACCTTGACCTTAATTTCCAATTGAGGTTCTCCGACCATTGATACTCTTGGCTCTCCTAGAATCTCTTTGGAAGCTGGCTCGTCAAATGTCGTGATAGCTAGCCCAACGGGAGGCTCAATAGGCACCTCCCTGGGTTCCCTGGCAAGAACCTCCTTCGACGGATCAGCGACACACTCAATGGCAGCCCCCAGAGAGGGTTCCAACTGCGTCAATGACTCTGACTATGGGAGGGAAAAAACAACACAGCTAAGGGCAGGATACAACCCCTCCCTAAAAACCTCGACGGTGGAACCTTCCCCACATATGTCGAAACTATCCCCCATTCCGGCCAGCTGGCTGATTAGCATATTCTTGGGATCGGTGGAGGAGGACGAGGAAGGCCTCACTGCTGCCATCGCCGTTGTTGGGCCAGTGGGAGAACCACCGCCGGTTGACTCCCTGATTGTAAGGGCCCCAATTCTCCTTCTCTTGGAGGCTTTCATCAACTTTTGTTCTAGTGACGGGAAACCCCACTTGGCCTTCCTGGCCTCATCACGAGAGACCAGGTGGTCTCTCTGAAAATCTGAGTGGTATTTCTTTACCAACTCGAAGGGCCATTCTAGGGACTCCGTCTCTGTCTCAATAAAAGTCCTGGTGTAGACCTCAGGAACATTGCCACATTCCCTGGCCAATGGCCATGACCCGTCCACATAAACAAAAAAAACCTGTTCTTTCAGTTCTTCAAAGAGTTATAAATGACAGTGCTAATCTGGAGACCAGCCCGTGGGGCCAAAGAGATCCACTCCGCTCCCTGGTTGACCTTGAACAGGACCCTCACCATCTCCACCATCAATTTCCTAGAATGCTGACAAAGAAAATACAGAATGTGCGCAGATACTGCATAGTGTTGGCGTGAAGCTGTGCGATAGGGGCCTGGAGGGCGATCAGAATCTCCCGTAACTTGTCAGGAATAGGAAGGCGTAGCCCGCTCCTCAAATGGGCCTCATAAATTGTGATTCAACCTTCAGACGGCGCGCATGCCCTGTCTTCCTTATTAGGAATAAGGGAAACGATCGCTTTAGGAACGTTGTACTCAACATACAACTCCTTCAGTCAATTTCTTGTGAGGGTTGAAGCTATTTGTGCAACATGAGCCATGAGTATGGGTATAAAGAAGGAAACGGTGCAACACTTGGAAAAAAAAATGCTCACTCAAAGATGAGAGAAGACGTGAAAAATTCAAAAAAAGGAGATGAATGGGCAATTTGAATGTAGTGTAAACGCCAGCCAAAGTAACCATCCCGTAAACAAGCACGGTCATTACTGCCACGTGGTGCCCCCTGAGCAGACATTGATGAACCAGATCCCCCGGTGCATTAATTATCGGGATCTCCAATTCACTGTGTCTAGATACATGGCCACCTTTTCGTCTGAACAAAATAACTAATGATGGCGTGTCACTCCACTTCTACAAGTTCTCCGGACTTTGGCATTGACAGTCAACAAATTCGGTCAACAATTCCTTCAGCAAGTTCTCCGGACTTTGGCCTTGACGGTCAACAAATCTAGTCAACAATTCCTTCAGCAAGTTCTCCGAATTTTGGCCAGGAAGATCACCAAATTTGGTCCACCTCTCCTCAGGCATGTTGTTTGGGTTTTGGGCCTAAACTGTCAAAAGAGCCGGTCAATGAACCTTGGCGGACTCCTAGCCACACGGCTCATCATGGGCATGCTGGAGGTCAGAAGTCAGACCACCAACATGGGGGGCTGGTGATGGGTACTCTCATACTGGACTGGCCTGGGAAGGAGAAACGGCCCAAATCCACGAAGGCCCACACATTGGCTTGGATGGTCAACATAAACCATTGACCGGACGAAAGGACAATAAAATTAGCACAAGGACGGTCGACTGGCAATAGGGACGGACAACGTTTCTGTTGACCAGCAGTGCTGTAACAGACTTGTCCTCAAATAAGCCTTACATAGGCCAGGCCTAGTTTGGCCTGTAACAGCTTCCTTCCCTGATTTTGCGCTCTCCCAGAAGGCAACATCTACAGCAACGGTCACCAGTAGATTCAGCGCTGATCCCATGAGGAAAGCGTCGAATTTTCTCCCCTGTCTGCTGTAAAACCCTAGCTGTTGTAGAGCATAGAAGGAAGGAGAATCACCCAAGGAGCCGTTACCACCATCAATGCCAGCGTCAAGAATGGAAGCTGTTCCAACAGAGCCCTGAGATCCCACACGCCTTTCTAAAGAAGGGTTCTCAGCCTCTCGACTATGAGAAGGTCATGGAGTCAACACTCTAGGCACAGCCTCCAGAAGAAAGATGACGCTCTCATATTGATACAAGTTGCTCTGACATTCACATCCCTTTTCCAGAGGATTCTTTTAGAGTTCGCCCAATGTCTTCTCAAACTCTCACACTTTTTGGATGCCCACACTTTCTTACTTCCTATCACTGTGGTCCTCAAAAACCCCGAGATAAGAATCAACGCTCCTCGCGAGCGACATAATCCTCTCCCAACGAGAACCAAATCATCCCCATAAACACTCTCTGCTTCTCACCTTCATTACACCCATTCTTTTACTTTCTTGATTCTTAGAAGGATATTTTACTGACTTGAGCGTTAGAGTATTTTTGGTGGGTCAACATCTCGATGGTACCTAACATTTCGTTTGTTTAGTGGTGTGTAGGACCCAAACTCAATGGACGGAGCCGGATCCAATGATCGACGTAACCCAAACCCATTCAAAATTTGGTTTTAGGACACATCAGATTTAAATTTAATTGGATTATAAAAGAAAATAAATAATAATACTATTATTATTATTATTATTATTATTATTATTATTGTATTAATTTGCATGTATTATAAGGGGAGCAATGGGGCGGCAGAGAAAGAAAAGAAAAAAAGAAAAGAAGAAAGAAAAGAAAGAAAGAAGGAAAAAAGAAAAAGAGAAGAGAGCGGGAAGACGACACAGGAAGAGTAGCAACCACTGTTTCTAGAGAAATCGATGTCGGGATCAGAAGTCGACGAAACCTTCTTGGTAATTCACCCTCCATTTTGTGCATTAGTGTGAGTAAAAGGCGAAGATGCGAACCGGACAGTGGAGTTGCTGTTGTCGCCACCATCGCAGGAGGAGATGTAAAAAATTGAAGTAAGCAAATCCTTCCATTTTCTTTGTAGATGGCGATTTTGTGTTTGCATGTATTAATTTTGGGACAGTCAACTAAAATTTTGGTGGATTGTGTAAATGAAGCATGGTAGAGAGAGAGAGTTATCAACGGCATGATTGTACCGTCATTGTTGCTGTTGCCATCGCAGGGTTATTACTGCTGTGGCCAGCGCTGTCATTCGTCTTGGGACCACCGTCAATGAAGGGGAACCAAAAGCGTGCAAGGTAGAAGAGAGAGAGAGAGGTAGAGGAATGACGCAGCAGGAGAGAGAAAAAGGAAGAGAGAGAAGTGTGTGGTTTGGATACTTCGGAGTATCTTTTTGGCAAACCTGCTTAGAATAAAATCGAGGTAAATATTTGTAAATATCTCATTTGGTCTGATTTAATATTTGATATTTTTATATGTGTATTTTATATCTAAATGTTTGTATAGAAATGAGTAGAGTTTGAGACTCGGTGAGTCAGTATCACTGTGGGACCATGGTGGTCCAAGACCTTGGTAGGTCGATATGGGTGTGGGGACGGGGAGTCTAAAGCCCTAGTGGGTCGATATGTGATCCAATGACATTGAAAATCTGATGGCTGAAAGTTTTAGGACTAAAATATAGCCAATATTAAAAATTTAATGGCCAAGAGTTGTATGTCTAAAATGTAGCCGATATTAAAAATCTAATGGCTAAAAATTGCAAGCCTAAAATATAGCCAATAGGTAAAAATTTGATGGCGAGAGTTACAGACTTAAAATATAATCGATATTCAAAATCTGATGGCTGAGTGTTACAGGTTGAGACTATAGCCGATAATAATATGTGATTGCCTAGAATTGCTGGTCCAAAACACAATAGTATGATGCATAGATTGGATTTAGATTGGCATATATTGTGGGTGTATGGTGGTTTCGGTATATGTGGTGGAATTCAGAACAGAATTGGTTGTCTACCTCGATATTTGATTTTATACGAGCTCTCTTCTTGATTTTACATGCACAGTTTTATTCATGAAGATATTTGTTGGATCTTCGACTCACATTTTCTATTTTCTCCCATTTAGAATTGAAGACTTGGATAAGCTATAAGAGTTTGGTAGGATTCTACGCAGTATCACATTCTCTTGGTAATCATTTTACCCTTCCAACTTTTTGGAAGTAGGTTATAATTATTTTGTCTAGACGGTTGTCCAATAAAATCCTGTGAGGATTTTAATTTGTTGAGTCCTGTGTATTTGGTTTATCACACGTGAATTTAATATTTGTAAGAATAATATTTAAAATTTAATTAGGAATTTAATTGACTGTTTTGATCCGAGTTCATTACGAAATGGTATCCAGAGAAAAATAATAAGAAATTTGTTTGGTCTCTGCAGTTATGTGGTGGTTTTGTTGGACCGATCCAAAACCTCATATAGTAGAAGGAGATTTCGATTGGTAGAGAGGTAGGTGATAGAATGGGCCAGTCCAAAATCTCATAGGGTAAAATAAAGTTTTGGCCGGTAGAGAAGTAAGCGGTGGAGCGGAGGTGATGAAGTGTAAGCCCGTGGTTTCATGGAAGTTATTTTCTTACCCGGCAAACCTTGATGGTTTCTTCAAGTGGTAAATTGGGAATGATCATTGTATCTTAGTGAAGGAAAAAAGATTTGTCAAGATTGAAAGTCGTAGATAAAGATAAAAAAGCTCATATCAAGCCAACTTATTCTCTTCCCAAGGATCGGATTCTAACCAAGCTTCTATCTGTGGAAGAAGCTCTTGTGAAGATTAGAGATGAATCCCTTTTCGGTTGAGTCATTATGAAGTTGGATGCGATCAAGTAGAACGTCGATTGATTGGATTAAAGTTTAGGGGCAAGTGAAATTATTAGCGATTATAGTTGAGTTAGAGTGGCCTAAGTTCGAGTGGGATATTGAAGATCCTTCACCTAGTAGAGTGGCGAGTTGATTAAGTGTCTCGTGCTTAAAGGAAGAAGTCGAGAAGAAAAAGAAGATTTGAAGATTTGGTTTCAAGTCTACCTCGAATAGTAAAGTTTTGGTGGCCATCTGGAAGAGGACGGTTTAGCTGATAAAGTCGGCTCATTACTTACCGAGATTTGAGGCAAATGATGGGTTAGCTGATGATAGATTAACTGATGAAATCGGCTCACAACTTGTCAATCAGAATGTCATTCCTGAGATTGGTAGTATCATATGATAGAGATGGGAAGATCGTAAGGTATTCTAGTTCGAGTAGAAACTCAACTGATTGGGTCAAAGCTTAGGAGCAAATGAAATTATTAGCAGTTATAGTAGAGTTGGAGTGGCCTAAGTTTGAATGGGATATTGAAGATCCTCCACCTAGCGGAGTGGCAAGTTGATTAGGTATCTCATGCTTAAAGGAAGAAGTTGAGAAGAAGATTTCAAGATTTTGTTTCAAGTTTGCCTCGAATAGTAAAGGATTTGGTGGCCATCTAGAAGAGGATGGTTTTGCTGATGAAGACGGCTCATTAGTTGCCAAGATATGAGGCCGATGATGAGTTAGTTGACGATAGATTAGCTGATGAAATCAGCTCATAACTTGCCGACCAAAATGTCATTCCCGAGATTGGTGATGTCATATCATAGAGATCAGAAGATCGTAAGGTATTCTAGTTCAAGGCTTTAAACTATGATATGAGGTATATAATTGATCAGAGTTGCGCGCCGAAAACTTATAGGCACACTACTAACAGTCATAAAATTTGATTTGAATTTAAAGCAACAGATCAAACTTACAATTTGATTCGAGACACGATATAGATAGTTGAATGTTTTGAAGGCATCTTGAAGAAGAGATTTGAAAGCAGGAAGATAAAGTTTGACAAAATACCCTTGTCTATTCGAGGTTTAAAGTTTGTAAGTGTGACAGAACGGATCATAATCCTTTTAGGACCCTCCATCAGTTACATATGGAACTTAAATCATTTAAATCCTACAGAGATTTTGGTAGAGTCTCCTTTGTATCTAGACAAAAACCAAAAACACAAATTGTATTAAATAACTTGTACAAGCACACAACTATTCAAATACAATAAATCTTTCTATAACACATAAACACAGGATCACAAATCGCGATATCATCCATGGCTTTAATACAACACATTTTGTCCAACATTTTAAATTCAGAAGGAGATGCCATCTAGGACCTATATATATTCAAAGCATCAGAATAACACAGAAGCAACTAATTTCATAAGTCAACCTGCGAAAGTAAGAACAGAACATACATCATGATATGACATTTTTATATTATCATAATATACTATGTTCGTTTCCAAAATGCTAGTTACAAGAATCCAAAATCCTTTAATCGCTAAAGCCTTTCAAGGTCTCCAAAACTCACGAGTTTTGCCTTCTTCTAGCTAATTCTGACTTCAATCTTTTTCAGATCTTTGCTTATCTGGAGTGAAACAGAAAGTAAGGAGTGAGCTTAATGGCTCAGTAAATGAGCCCAAAATAGTAAGAACATACAATTATATATATATATATATATATATATATATATATATAACATATATATACTTTTAGAAGAGAACTTAAAAAGGGATGCGAAAAATTCATACATATAGGCGAGAGAATAGAAGTATAAATACGATGTAGAATACTAGGAAACCTATTGCGGTGCATAATACCAGAAAACCTATGATTTCACATTCTTTGTTCCTGATTTAGAATTCGATTTGGAGTCTCTAATTTAGAACCTTAACCCAGTCCTCAGTTTAAAATCCATATTTCATAATAATAACCTAATCATCGATTCAGAATCTATATTTCAGAACAATAAACTAGTCCTCGGTTTAGAATTTATATTTCAGAATAGTAACCTAGTCCTTGGTTCAAAATCCATATTTCAGAATAATAAACTAATCCTCGGTTCAGAATTCATATTTTAGAACAGTAAACTAGTCTTCTGTTCAGAGTTCATATTTTAGAATAATAAGCTAGTTTTCGGTTCAGAGTTCATATTTCAGAACAGTAACCTAGTCCTCAGTTCAGAATCCATATTTTAAAACAGTGAGTTTTCTTTTTAAATCTATTATCCTCCATACTTTACATCCCGATGGTAGGATGGTTTCTATTCAGTATAGTCTTTACGTACCCTCCATACTTCACATCCCAACGGTAGGATGATTTTTGTTCACTTTAATCTGTACATACCCTCCATACTTTACATCCGGAGGATAGGATAATTTCTATTCAGTTTAATTTTTACATACCCTCCATCCTTTACATCCTGATTGCAGGATAATTTTTGTTCAATTTAATCGTTACATACCCTCCATACTTTACATTCTGAGGATAGGATGATTTATGTTTAATTTAGTTCTTTACATACACTCCATACTTTATATCTCGATGGTAGGATGATTTCTGTGTTCAGTTAGTTATTATTTAGTACAATTCTGATACTTGTTATTCAGTGTTTCGATACGGTATCCTAAGAATTAGGTCATGGACTAGCAATACCAGAATCCTACTGATTTACTTAACTGAAGATATTTTTGTCCTTATTTCCTTAGCATTAACTCTCTGGACCTCAAAAATATTTTAATTCATACGACTAAACCTTCAGTCAGTTTCAGAATTTCTTTATAATTTAACAATACAATCTCAGGTTAATCCTGAATTAACACTTCCATTCACAAGATTCACACCTTTGAACATTCAGTCACTTTAGAACTCCTCTGTAATCGAACAATACGGTTTACAGTTTAATCCATAAGTACAAATCTAGTCCAGCCTAGACAAGTAATCCTTTAGATAACCTTGGAACACCTCAGAAGCTTAATAGTATATTCCTACAGGACTTTTTTAAATAAACCTTAATAGGTAATTCTTCAGATAGCCTCAGAATATTCCAGAAGATTAACAGTGTATTTCTATGGGACTTTTCAAACTAAATCTTAATCGGTAATCATTTAGATAGTTTCAAAATATCTCAGAAGTTCTACAATATATTCCTATGGAATTTTTCAAATTAAGATTACCTCATAATCCTTATCATAGTATAGAATCACAGTTATATTTTAGAATTTAGGAAACGTATACATGAAACCCCCAATTTTCAACCTAGGATTTTGCACAGAGCTTTCGGACCATAATCAGACACCCTACACATGTACAGTCATGAAAGTGAAGTCATATATTACGATAAATACAAATAAACTTAAAATCTATCCGATTAATTTATAGAAACATACTTTATTTACATAAAATATGCAGAAACATAAATTTAGGACATAAATACATATTCAGAGATATAGAAAAGTAGTAAAAATATAGGATAACGTCCGGGGTATATTTATCTTAGCCTGCTCTACTGTTATTTTTACTCGAATCAGATCGAAAGTGGCGATTTTTCCTATTTCCTTCCTTTTCTTCCCTTCCTCCTTCCTCTCCTCTCCATGCTTTCTGTTGATCTGTCGTGGTTTTTCCCTCTCTCTCCCCAACATCCTCTTTCAAAACCAGAGGAAAGATGGGTCACGTGAGGAAAGCATGGTCAGCACTCGAGTGCCAGTCAGGCGCTCATCGAGCGCTGGCTTTCGCAAATTGGTGCCCCGGGTGAGCGTTCGAGCACTACTCAAGAGCACCCGTTGTAAGCTCATCATGCTCCCGTGTTGCCTCGGGCGACTAGTGAGCGCGTGATTGCGCAAAATGGCGCCTTCCCGGTACTCGAGTGGCCATCGAGCGTTAGCCCTCTTTCATCTTTCCTCTTTGCCTATTGTCGCTAATTTTGCTTCGGTATCTGCTTATCCCTTATTCTTGAACCTAATCATGATCATTTTTAACTTAATCACCCTATAATTATCAGATTTTAGGATCGAAATCTCACAATAAGTTTTGAGGATAAAATTTTTATAAGTCGAGGAGGATATAATATCGCAAATTTTTATTTGATTTGAGTTTTAATTGTATTATAAAAGAAAAATAAAATAAATAAATATAATAATAATAATAATAATAATAATATTATTATTATTATTATTATTATTATTATTATTGTTATTATTATATATAAGGAAAATAGTAGGCCGACGGAGAAAGAAAAGGAAAAAGGGAAAAAAGAAAGAAAAGAAAGAGAGAAGGAAAAAGGAAATGAGAAGAGGGAGGGAAAGCGGTATGGGAAGAGTAGTGACTGCCGTCACTGAAGAAATGGGTGCTTGGATTCGAAGCCGATGAAACCTCTCCACAATTCACCCTCCATTTTGTGCACTGGTGTGAGAGGAGATCGAAGACGCGAGCTAAACAGTGGAGCCGTCGCTACTGCCACCGTCACCGGAGGAGAAGTACGAAATTAAAACAAGAAAATCCTTCATCTCTCTTTGTGGATGCCAATTTTATGTTTGTATAAATCAATTTTGAAACAATCAACTGAAATTTTGGTGAATTGTATAAATAAAGTGCGATGGAGAGAGAGTCATCAATGGCTTGCTTATGTAGCCGTTGTTGTTGTTGCCGTCGAAGGGTTTTTATCGCCGTGACTGACACCGTCATCTGTACTTAGACCACCATCGACGAAGGGGAACTGGAAGCGTGTAGGGTAGAAGAGGGAGAGGTAGAGGAACGTTGTAGTAGAAAAGAGAAAGAGGAAGATAGAGAAGGGGTGCGCACGAAGAGGAGGGAGAAGCGCATGGTTTAGGTACCTCAGAACTTTCTTTTGGCAAACTTGTTTAAAATAAAATAAAGACAAATATCTGTAAACTCCTCATTTGGTCTAATTTAATATCTGATATTTTTATATGTATATTTTGTATCTAAATATTTGTATGAAAATGAGTAGAGTTCGAGACCCGGTAGGTTAGCCAACATGTGGAACCATAGTGGTTCGAGACCCTGGTGGGCTGATATAGGTGTGGGGACAGGTGAGTTCGAGGCCCTGGTGGATCGATGTGTGATTCGATGATATTAAAAATTTGATGACTGAAAGTTACAAGTCTAAAATGTAGTCGATATTAAAAATTTGATGGTCGAGAGTTACAGGTAGAAAATATAGCCGATATTAAAAATTTGATGGCTGAGAGTTGTAGTCATAAAATGTAACTGATATTAAAAATTTGATGGCTGAAAGTTACAGGTTTAAAATGTAACCGATATTAAAAATCTGATAGTTTTGAGTTGCAAGTCAAAATTATAGTCGATAATAATATGTGATAGCTTAGAGTTGCTGTGACAGACCGGATAAACTAAATACCGCCTGTCATAATGTCCATTAATAATTAAATATAAATGATAACTCATAAATTAATCAATCATATAAAAAAACCAAGCATGCACAGGATCCAAATACTGCCACAATATATTCATGACTCTAACATCGTATCGCCAAGATACAAGGTCTAATCAGAAAGATGCCATTACGCACCAAAATAAACCATCATGACCTACAGAAGTATAAATATAACCATCAATACATGGTAGAAGCTAAACTATAGAAGTGTCATCAAAATAACCACAATACATCAAAATTGTTCGATCATGTACATATAGCCCCAAAATCATCTTCAAAAGCCTAGGAACCTGAGACCTCATTTTTTTCTCATCGGGTATCGGCTCGTACTCATTTGAATGTAAGAAAAATAATAAGCGAGTGAGCTAAATACTCAATAAGGTATAAATACAATCAAAGACAATGCGGTATACTTGTAAAATAAATCGAATAAACAAAATAGAATCATAATGCAGATACATGAGCATAAAAATATGATCGAATATATTTTTAGAATACATTTAACTTTTCATATTTGTTTCTGATTCTGTTAGTCTTCAAAACTTACAGAAATTTCTTTATCTTTAAGGATCAAGACTAATAAGCCTTACCAAATAACACAACAAAACAATCAACGAAATGATCACGTTATTCTACAAAATCTAAGGCCTACCCATATACCTCAAATTTTGACGCCCGTGGTAGGCAGTATATCTTTAATAGCGATATACGGGGCCATTGTCCTTTTTAGCCACTAAAAATTTTCTCGTGGCTTAGGAGCAATTTCTCAATTTATTACTATAATATCCTAATGCAAGTCAGAAAATATCACCCGCTGAAATAAAAAACCTTAATCGAATTTTATGATTACTTTTCATATTTTATATTGAAAACTCTGCACAATATACATAGCTCTTTTTTAATTTTCACACTCCGAGAGAAAATTACCAATAACAGATAACAAATTATAAAGTTTTAATTTTTTGATACAGATTCATAATTTTTTATCCATGCAGATATAAATACATATTTCATATTTTCATATTCTTTTGGATACAGATATATATTGTCGTATTCTTACAAATACAAATACATATTTTTATATTCTTGCAAATTTAAATCTTAAACTTTAATGGATACTTTTTCATAAATTAAAATTCAAATTTAGGGTCCGGAGTTTCAAACAGCTTCATGTATTTCCACAAAAATATGCAAAATAGGTAATTTTCACAATATTGGTCCATATACTCAATTAATGGAACATTTTTGGAAGAAAATTCAGACATTTAAAGAACTTAACATAGTTACTCGGACATGTGAAGCATCATATATGAAATACAAGTGATAAAATATCAAAATATTTGAAAATATAGCATGCTTGAGCTCAGGGTTTCCGATTTAACACCACCTTTCATTTAAACCTTAAAATCGGAAGAGAAATTGACATGTATTCATGTTTTTTACACATATACTTCAAAATCGGAAGGCAAATCAACATATATGCACATTTAACACATGGATATTTCAAAATCTAAACTTAAAATGGCATTTGAACAAAAATATCCAGAAGAAACGAAGAGAAACGAGTAATAAGAGAAAGAAAATGTACTTACCTCGACCCGATCTATAAGTTTCTCAACTAACTCCACGCCCAAAATGGACCCAAGAGCCCTAATCCCCTCTTCTCTCTCTTCCTTCACCGCATTCCCTCTCTCTCCTCTCTTACTTTCTCTCTGCAAAATGACGAAAAACTGAATGCCGGATTTTAAATAGCTGTACTAGCGCTCGAGCTCCAGTTGGATGCCCCTTGGGCGTAGAGCCACTGGAAATCACGCCTCAGGTTGAGCTCGAGCAAGCATTGGGAGTCGCACTACTGGAATTTGTGCCCCCGGTGCGAGGCCATTGGAAATCGCGCCTCAGGTTGAGCACGAGCGAGTATCGGGTGTCGCCCTACTGGAATTTATGCCCCTGGCACGGCTCAAGCGCACTTCAGGCGTCCTTCTCTCTTCTGTTTTTTCTTTCAAAATTTAATTTTACATATATATTTAACCTAATTTTAATTATATTATCTTAATTACTTATAAATACTATATTTTAAAGACTGACACCTTACAGCTATCGACCCGAAACGCAGCTGTATGATGTGCAGATTGGATTTGCATTGACATCTACGGTGGGTGTGTGGTGGTTTCGGTATATGTGGCGGAGTTCAGAGTAGGATTGGTTGCCTACTTTGATATTTGATTTTGTATGAGCTCTCCCCTTGATTTTACATGCGCAGTTTTATTCATGATGATAATTGATAGGCTTTCGGCTCACGTTTTGTATTTTCTTCCTTCAGAGTTGAAAATTTGGATCTACTATAAGAGTTGGGTAGAATTGGGCGTAATATCGCATTCTCTTGATAATCATTTTATTACGACTATTTGGGAGCAGATCGTGATTATTTTTTTTCCAAATGGTTATCCAATGAGTTTTTATGCGGGTTTTAATTTGTCAGGTCCATACATTTTGTTTGTCACGCCCTGATTCAGAATTTATAAAAATAATATCTATAATTTAATTAAAAAATTATTTAACCTGCCTGATCTGAGTTCATGATAATAAATAAATATATAAATATTATTTTTTATTTGTAAGTACTTGTGTGGATCCTTATTTTATGCAAAAAATTGTGTATAAATTGTAGTTTTAACTATTTTTACTTTTTAAACTCAGCTTCTATTGAATATGGATTTACATATTAATTGTATGCGGTCGATTTATCGTAATCTTTTAAAGAATAAGATTATATTATTGCATCGAAACCAGCTTAATTCTAATACCACTTGGGTTTGATTTATTGGTCTCATTACAAAGGATACCGCATCTGCAAGTTGACCACGAAAATGCGCACCCCACAAATCTCCCATAAGTGGACTAAAAGAGAGAAGCGCAGCTCCCACGAGTGTAACGTGTAATCAAGTTGTCTATGACTAATTTGTTCGGTTGAGGGATTATGAAGTTTTTTGCGTCAATGATTTGATCGGGTAGTGCTAAAAAATTTTGTTTATGACTAAACAAGTTTTTTGAATATTTTATCGATTGTGTTAAACTGTTTTATTTTCAAAGCACTTGATCGGTCAATTTTATATATAATTTTACTTATAATATAATTAAAAAAAATAAAAAGCTGAGGTACAGTTTAAAAACGAAAAAAACAATAAAGAAAATTTTCAAATTTTTCTCATGAAAAGGAGGTATAATGTGATTTTAATGGAAATTGTTATGAACAGCATTTCTTACAATATTTTATTTATAAATAATTATTGCCATTTTGGCTTCATTAATAATGTTTTTGAATTACCATAATAATTTTAGAGCGCTAATTAAGAAATTTACGCATTTCCGTCGACGTGGTAGCACGGTGGGGCCAATCTAGGGTTGATTTGTCGCTGCCTAAGCTTTATTCCGGCCGGCGCCCATCTCTACCACGATAGCTTTCTTTTTCATCGATTATAATCCCACACTTTGAGTCGTCGCCAACATCAACGATTGCGACTGATTTTATTTAATTCTTTTTATTAGTCCACTTGCTCTGGATTACGCCGATCATCTGATTACCTGTCGACACTGATTTCGTCATCGTCGACTACCGGGGTTACTTCTCTCCTTCATGTCCTGCCGTACGGCTGTCACCAACCGGTGACAATTGCGCCGCCGCAATGTTATGGAAACTAGTTAAAAATCTCGTCATTTGACCGGTGGAGATTCATCTAGCCAAACTTTTTTAATATATAATTAATATGTGATAGGTTTGATATCATGGGCAAATTCAAAATTTAAAATATAATAAATTGACTGTCCGTAAATGATTCCTCTAAAACCCAATGCAAAGTCTAGAGGGACTATTAAGAAATCTATGCAGTTCGACCTAGAGAAGATTCATGGTTCAATAACTTCAATTCGAAAGGCAAGCCATGTGTCCCTGCCAGCATGTGGCTCCCACAGCCAAACACGATATAAAATGTTCTTTTTAACTCATAAGTTTCGACAACACAGCATGAGCAAGGAAAAGTTATTATAATATAACTACAAAAATTATCATAATAACTAAGCAAATATTTTTAAAATATTTTTTTTGATCACGCGTCGCCTCAGAATGACAACTACAATTCAGTGACTCAGCCCCCGCAATTCTCAGGACAACTCATCGAATTTACATGGGCATCTATCACCAACTGTGAGGCCCAATTAAAATTAAACCAACTTCAAATGCTATAAATACCCCTACATCCAAATAGAAGGGGGGAAGGGCCCGCAAGGGAAATGCTCTGACGAGACAAAAGCATAGGGACAAAAGAGATGAAAAGGAGAAAGAATGAGCGTATAGAAAAAGATCGAAAAGGCATGTCCACTATCTTCTCGTTTCTAGTGAAACTTGATTCTCTCGCTCCGGCAAATGGTTGTTGTAATATTTTAAATTTTTATTAGATTTATTTTGAATAAAATTAATTATTTTTAGATGAAATTAAATTAAATATATATATAATATAATATAATAATATCATTATTATTAATAAAAAGGGGAAACACAGCAAATCAAGGGAAAAATATAAAGAAAAAAAAAGAAAGAAAGGAGGGTAGGAGAAAGAGGAAAAGAAGAGAGAGTGTGAAGGCAATGCAAGGAGCTCTCAACTGTTGTTGTCAAAAGAATCGGTGCCAGAGATGAAAGTTGACTAACCTCTATTGATTAGTTACCTCTGATTCACATGATGGGTGAAAGAAAGGGAGGCACGTGCGAGCCGAGCAAATAAGTTGCCGCCGTTGTTAGAGGAAATGGATGAAATTAAAATAAGCAAAATTTTTTAATTCTTTTTGTTGATACCGATTTAGTATTTGCATATAACAATTTTAAAAGAAATCGGTCGAATCGTAGAAAATGTGTAAACGAAGTGTAGTGGAGAGAGAGAGTCGTCGAAGGCTTATATACACCGCCGTTGCTGCCACAATTGTTGCCGAGTTGCTACCTCCATGGTCGACATTGTTGTCCAAGCCAAAATCTTCATCGACGAAAGGAAAGCAGTGCACAGGACCGAAAGAAAGAAAGGTAGAGAAACAATGCGGCGTGAAAAGAAAGAGTAAAGAAGAGAAGAGGAATGAGATAAAAAGTGGTGCGTCGGTGGGTTTCACGGAGGGTGGTGCGGTGCGGGAAGAGGAGATGGTGGCTAGAAAAAGCGGCAATGGCATGAGAGACATAATCTATACAATAATTTAAATTCATTAACGCATCAACATCTATAAATATTATTGATATTTATAAAAAAAATGTGGCTCAATTGGGTTGAATAAAATCACCAATAAAATAATTAATTTGTCCCAAGTTATAATATTTTAAGATATATTTTTAATTTAAGATAAATTTTAACAAATCACCGTTTAACAAATCAAGATTGTTCAATTGATTATATTTTTTTTATTCTTCATGGAATCAATGTTAATATATTCGAATTTTGCCATAAACAATCATTATAATACTTATTCATAGTCTTTTAGACATATATTCATCTATTTTATAAAATTTAAAACAATATTTATTAAAAGTAAACTTTAAAAAAAACAATATTTATAACAAAACAACATTAACAACTTGGCAGGAGGCTTATTCGAAAACACGCCAATAATATTTAATTTTTTATATTTATTAAAAGATCATTCTTTATTGATCTTATTATTAATTTTGGATTAGATAAATTTTTAATCAAACTATATTACAGTACAATCATTATAATACAAATTTATTTATATTTTTTATAAATGATACATATATTCATTTTTTTATATTTTATAAAAATAAATTAAAACAATATTTATTAAAAAATAAACTAATAAGTAAACTTAAAAAAAAAAAAAAATAAACTTAACTTTATTTAATTGAACAAAACAACATTAACAACTTGGCAGGAGGCTTATTGTACTTAATTAGGAATTCTAGACATATGAGATGTAATTATTTTTTAAAATTGATATTCATAGTTAATATAAAATTGAAACAACATTTATGAAAAAATAAAGTTTATTTTTTCTTATCTTTGATACATACTCCAAACTTGAATTTGGTCTGAAAAATTTTAACTTAAATTTTTAAATTTTTTTATTCAAATTATACACACTAGGATCATAAATACAATAACTTTGAAAAAAAAGGATTCTATGCAAAACATTATTGAACATAATATTGGATTGATATTTAATTTTAACCTAATCGAGTTATTTATGTTTTAGTTTTATTGATTTTCTTGGATATGATCATAAGCCTAATAAACTTTAAATTACTAAATTCGATATAAGATAGATTTTATTTTTTTATTAAAAAATTATATTTTAAAAACATAATATATTTTTTTAAAAAATAATAATAAATGTAAAATAAAATTATTGGGAAGGGGGGGGGGGAACACCGAGGAGCACGACCTTGAGGTTCCCGCACCACCGTAAAAAAAAGAGTTGAAAAAATTGGTTTGAATTAAAGTCAAAGCGGCATGATTTTTAAAGCTGCATCGTTAACCTTGAAAACCGCAAGGAACTCAATATGTCCCACTCTCCGGTTTCAGACCAAAAGATAACCGACAGGTGTCATCGCGAGTATGCTTTCAACAAATTCCGTATCCCATCTACTAAAAAACTGTGCCCTGCGCCAATCATTCTGATATTTTCTTGCTCCAAAAAAAATCATTTTCTATAAAAAAATAATATTTTTCATAATTAGCTTACCCAGAATAATACTGCATTATACTTTTTTTTATATAAATGAGATACAGAAATAATATAATTAATTCACAATTCTCTTTTAAAAAAATATTCATATAATAACAAATTTCAATTGAGTCATTCCATTGAGTCGGCTGCTAACCCGGGTGAATTTCTCCCGGTCAGCACCGCTTCCGTGATTTATTATTTTTTTTAAAAAGGTAATTTAGAAAAAAAAAATTGCATATAATTTCTCTTTCCAGCGTGAATCCTTATTCTCTCTCTCTTCCGTCGCTGTGTTGATTCCCAATAGGCCCGCCACTCCTCAAAAGCGCCCTCTCTCTCTCTCCCTTCTGTAATTTTTCTGATGCCTTTGTCTGCCTTGTGCTTTCTATCTAACGTGCATATTTCTCTGTCTATATAATTCAACGAACCCCCCGCTATGCCCCCTTCCTCCGTTCCGCGGCTCTTCTTTCCTTTCTTTGGTTCATATCCGTTTCATTTTCGGTTCCTCCTCAACTGGAACTTAAGCACGCTAAGGTACTGTGTCTCTCTTTTCCACTCCCATCCGACGCTTCGTTTGTCGTTGAATATATGAAGAATTTCGCTCATGATCATTTTGTTTTAAGTTAGTCGGGTGAGATTTGTTTTACAAGTTCAAATCACATGATTTACCGGAAAATTATCGGTTTCACACGCAGGTGTTTGGCCGGATCTAGTTCGAATTCATTTTTTCCGGTGAATTTTTTGTTTAAGTTGGGGAGTTATATGTGCAAAATATATATATATATATTTTTCAAAACTTAGAATATAGATTCATAACAGGAGATATGTGAGAAAATTTTGTTTGACGCTAAGGCACTTCCTCGTTTCCTTTTCTTCGTTTTTTTCTTTTTTTTTTTTTTTTGGTTTTTTTACAGATTGTTTTTCATTGTTGAATTCTCTGATTTGTAGACTTTTGCCTCCCTTTCGTTTCTTACTTGACTTTTCGTTTTTTTAAAAAAAATTCTGTGAAGTTATATAAACACCTACCAAAAAAGTTGTGTTCAATTGATGGCAGGAAAAAAAAAAAGATAACTCTCTATATGACTTTCGAAATTTTTAGTGTAGACAAAAAATTCGACTTTTATTTGGATCTTGTTCAATCTCTTACGAGAGATCTGGATGGTTGCTTGTCATATATCTTAACAAAATCATGCGATTCTATCTCCAAAGTATATATTAAGATCGACTTTCGAAACGCAGAATCGTTTTTTCTGTCTCTTAAGTAAAACGCTCTCTCTCTCTCTCTCTCTCTCTCTCGGCATGGTTCTTTTATTTTTTTTGTCGGTCTGTTTTTTGTTTCGAAAATTTGGCATGGCTTCATGGAATTTCAGAGACTTTGCCTTCCGATACATGGTGTGTTTTTTTTTTTTTTTTTCTGGATAAATAAGGGCGTTTTTTTTATTTGCAGGCTCGTTTTCTGTGTAAATACCAAGCAGTATAGTTCTAAAATTCAAAAAATGAATTACTGTGCGATCCAGCAAAACTGTATCGCATCGACTGAGGAGACGAGAAACTCTGTTTCTTTTATGTCTAACCACAAAGAGTCCGTCGTTTGTCCAAAGCCTCGTCGTATGAGTAGTTGCCTAAAAATACCATGGACGACCCCACCCGACCTCATCGGTGGCATTTCAGGTGAAATTTTATTCGATCTTCCTTCAAATCTCTTTGCTGTAATGGCAATCATAACAAATTAGTTTGCTGTCCCCGACCAGTTATCATGCTGAACTCTATGATTCAAAAGCAGGGACCGAACTCTTGGACATCATCCTCGCCAAGGTCTCTCTCTCTCTCTCTTTCTCTCTCTCTCTCTCTCGCGTACTGCGCTAAGGTATTTCCCTATTGTCGAGTAGATCAGCTCAGTCTTTATTTATTTTTAGTTTTTTAAAGAATTTTGCAAGCAATCGGGTTCTTTTGGAGATTCAATTTGTCGGTGTTTAGCTCATACTCCGGTATCTTAAATGACGAAAAACAGACAGAAAAACATAAGAAATTGAAGTCACACGCGAAATTTATAGCATATTTCAACTATTTTACGAAGTTAGTATGGTAGGGAGGTAATTATCATTTGGAATCAAAAAGTTGCAGGCCAGGTTTTATCATGTATGCGGTGTAGGCTTTTTATCTGTACCAATCCTAATATCAATCCAGGTATTATCACAATAAATTAAATTCTGACCTACTGTCGGTGCTTTTTGTCAATATTAATCCGAAAATAACGATAGAGATTTTGTGATGTTCGGATCTGACTAATCTACACTCATCAGAGTGCAATTTGTGGTTATGCCATCTCCAAACTGGCTGGTTTAAGACAAAAAATCAAGGGACTTCTCTCTTTTTATTTATTTATTTATTTTGGGTCTATGACTTTAGAAGATCTTGAAATCGATTCTACATTAGATTTAAAATGTATGGTTCATTTAGTGATAGGTAATGCATCTCGTGCAAAACGATTAATACTTGTATTTGATGTGTTGTTTACAGGGTGGTCATGGTGCTGAGAGAACTGGCACACAAGTAGCCTCGTTGCCCCCATTTTTCAGCGGGTCACCGCCGGGCCGAGTATCTAACCCTTTAGTTCAAGATGCTCGATTTAGTGAGGTAAATTTCCCCACAAATCCACCACCGGCACCGCCGATCCCGGCCCCATCCGGATCAACATCATCGCCAACCTCCTCCGCAAGGAAAGGAGGATGTGTTAGGGCGAATTTTGGCAACAATCCGGCAGCACGAATCGAGGGCTTTGATTGCCTCGACAGGGATCACAGGAACTGCGGCGTCCTTACACTGGCTTAAGTAATAACCAAGATGATAGCAGGAGATGAATTTTTGTATTCTCGGCGACAACCAGCGCAACTGAGACTATCGTTTTGATGTGTAAATATGCTTCTTTTTTTTTTTTTTCCCTTCATCTTGGTTGGGGGTTGTTACCCGTGCAAATATGAGACGGGGGAGAGGGATTGTTAGGTTTAAAAGTTAGGAAAAGTGCAATTGATGAAGAGTTGGTCATCCGTTTCGAGTAATGTAATTACGAGGGAATGGAGGAGAGTCTCTGCTGCATTCCATTTTGGGTCTCTTAATGTGCGGCTCATGTGGAGAAATTTGTTGAGTGTCTGATTGTTCTCCACGTTATTAGTGAATCACGCTGTAAATATTTCTCCTCTGGTGAATTTCGCTCTAATCTTTTCAGCTTGTCCATCCATGGCTAGTTATCATTTAATTTCTTCCTATAATTCTCATCTTTTTGTCTATTTAGACGGTGGGGTAAGTCCATTAATAGGGAGGAGTTGATGGATCACCCTCGAATTTATTAGGAAATAAAACCTTCTTATCCGTGGGCCATGTGCCCTTGTACCACTTCTGCTTATATCCTTCCTCCATCAACTGGGTCAGCAAGCCCTGCTGGACCTTTCGTTCTAATGCCCAGCAAAAGTTCTTCACCAACACCGTCGATTTTCATAACCGATTGTTGGGTGGTGTGCTTTCGTTTTTACTCTGAGCCTGCCTAACCTTCACCGTGTGATAGCACGTGAGAATTCACCCGATAGCCACCGTCTTTTTTTTTCTCTTTTATCCTTTTCATAGTGGCCTTCCCCCCTTCAAAAAATAAAAACTCATCAAATATATTGGTATACAATTATTTATACTTATAAGTGATAAAAATACCTAATTATGCCTCTAAATCTTTAGCAAATTTCAAGCAATTATATATGTTGGCATGTTATTTTAATTTTAGATAGGCTAAGACAAATCGAATTCAGTCTAATACTGTACACGTATGATCAATTTTAACTAACAATTACATAAACAGAATCAAAATGTTTAGATAAACTCACTTTTCATGTAATTAATCTTTAAAGTATGTGTACTTTATTTTATATAAACAGATTAACTAAAAAAATCAAATTTGAGGCGATTATATCTCCCTGGCCTCAATCTACAAGTCAACTCGTTCCACTTAACTTACATGGCCTCCACATCTTACAAAAGAACTAATCGGTCACCTATAATTTATATACTTATTTATATATTTAATTATATTAAAATTATTAAATATATATAAATATTTTATTTTATTTTATTTTTACTTCTCTTCCTTCAAATTAATTTTAATAATTTTAATAAACTAGGTCTACAATTAGTTATATAAATATTGTTCCTCAATAGATAATCCTAATTGGCCGGTTATATTATTGATTTTAAAAATTAGAATGTTGATCCATATATATAGAAAATGATAATTTAAATTGTCATAAAAGAATCCATAATTATTAATTTAAACTTTCTCATTTGGTGTTTAATATTTAATTGATCTATGAATTTGAGGTAAAATCAAATATTTAAAGTTTGACTAGGCTCATAAAATAAAATCGAGACAAAAATAATATATATCTTAATGATATGTAATTTTTTATAATTAATTTTTTTTTATAAACCGTTGAAATGAGTGTGTTTTTTATTTTATTTCAATAAAAAAAATCTCTAATTATATAAAAAAAATTTATTTTAAAAATTATATATTGACAGAATATGTCACGTGAAGAGTCACCTCAGCAGAACCATGAACCGTGCCGGGAATCGCGGTCATCATCTACCATCGATTGCTCGCTACTGCTTGGTTAATTAAATATGATATAAATGGGAGCATTTGAATGCATCGCCATCCGTTCATTCACATGTAAAAAATCATAATTTTTAAAATATATAAAATTGATTAATAAAAAAAATAATCTCATATATAAAAAAAGTATTTTATAAATAAATTATAAGGGGTATGATATGTAATAATGCTATTAATTTTTGGGTTCATCTGGTTTTAAAAAGTTATAAGAAACAATTGTTTTCATATTTAAAATATATGAAAAATCACATTAAAAATCATACAAAATACATATTAAAATATTTATATATGAAAAATGTGATTTTTTTTCACATTTTTTTATATGTATATTTTTAATTTCATGCCCTTTAAAATTTTCTTTAACGAAATAAACTCATAGACTTTGAGTTGTCTTGAAATTTAGAAAATGAGTTGGGTAAAATATAGAGAAATTGTGGAGAAAAGTGACAGATGTTTTTTTTTTTTTGGAAAAATTTTATTTTTTTCTAAAAAATACGTGAAATATATAAGGGGAAGGATTTATAGTTTCAAATTTTGCATTTATTTTTTATGCGTACTTGGATCCAATTTTGAACAGATTCGGGTTCACTTGATCATTTGGATTCGATTTCGTTCACCGAGTCTGAACCTTACATACTACTACAGCAAATAAGAGGTCAGGTATCGGCGGAATGTTATTCCACCGAGGACACTCTGACGCTCAAGTCAGTAATAATCCTTCAAATTTCAAGAAAGTAACTAGAAATATAAGTTGAGATAGAGAGGGAGATTGAGGTAGGAATGAGTTTTCGCCTTTAGATATAAGAGGCGTTCTTACAATTCGTCGAGAGCATAGTTTTCCTGCTCAATGTTCGCGAGAAACAAGCGGGCAACCAAGTCCTGTAAGCGTGGAAGCTTAAATGGACGGATTTCGGGGAATGGGTGATTCATCTGGAATCTGAAGGCTTAGAATGATATTATTGTAGTAAGCGATTGCGTGCTTAGGAATGAGTGTTCGTATGCTTAAGGATTTCTCCATCGTAGTTCTTTGTTGTCTTTCTTTTTCGTCTCCCTCAGAATGGAGATTTTGTGAGGGTTATATAGATGGTGGCAGGGCAACCTCCTTTGGCCAAAAAGGCGTGATTCCTGTATCGTGTTGGGCGGCCTTCCTTAAGCAAGAAGGCTTGACTGTTGTATTCTGTTGGCATCGTTTCCTTTCTGAGCGGGTAACGATTCTCCAGATTATTTGCTTTCCTTCTGTGCTTCTGTTACCGTTAGAGTCCATTGTAGGCAAAAAGAGAGAATCTGGCGCCCTTTTTATGGGAAGGGCGTCGAATTTGTTGATACCCTATTTAGTGAAGATTGGCTTCAAGGAAAGCGTAAAATTCGGGAAAGGGATCGTTACTTGTCGTATACGGAAACATCTGCCAAATTGGGCCTGGCCCATATTAGGTTTTTATCTTTTCACGGCTTGCTGTTACAATACTTCTGGTCAACAGAGATGTTGACCGTCTTGAGGGAGCGCGTTGGCTGCCTAGTTGGCGCTCCATACGGTCAACACTAGCGTTGACCGTCTAACGCGCATCTGGATTTTTTTGAATTTTTTGTCATTTTTCTTATTGGGCCTGCCCTATGGGTTTATCCATCATTAGCCCCCCATATCGGTGGTCTGGATTCTGGTTTCTGACATGTTCATGATAGGATGTGCTTGTCTTTTGCTGACGGTGACGGAGTCATTGCCCGTTTGAATAGCTGTCTCGAGTGCTTCTAAAATATTGATCAGATTTGTTGACCATTTTTGAAAAATTTTCGGCAATTTGGAGAAAGAAGCGTTGGCCATTGGCCGTCTAGGTCGAAAAAGTGTGCCATGTGTCTTTATGCGGTATGTTCAGGATCCTGGTATTTAATGAGTCGGAGGATCTGATTCGACGGCTCCTTTTTTGGAATGCCAGATATTTTTATCAAGGAATCTAAAATTAAATTTGGTGGATTTATTTTTAGTGTATATTAGTAAAAAAATATTTATGGAATAATAATAATAACAATAATAAGTAAATTAATTTAATAACCCAAACCACCTCACCATCTTCTCGAATCTCCTCTGCTACCTCTTGTCCCCACCTTCTCTTCCTCTCTTCCTCTCGTCTCTCTCGATTCCCTACTCTCTCTCTCGCAACGGCCTCCAGCGTGGCCGTTTTTTCGAATCTCACCACTAATAAAATTCCTCCCGTTACAACCGTCTGATTCTATTTGTTTTCCCCCAAATTTGCTCATGGCTCTATTTATACTCGGTTCCAGTAGAGGTAGAGGAAGGAAGGGTCGAGCAGAGAGTGAGAGCAGAGTGAGGCCTGGTGGTCGATTTCGCTGCGGTGTTGTGTCTGGTTGCCGTCGCTGACATCAATCGGTACCGAAGCCACCATCACAAATTTGAACCGATTTGCTTTAGTCGGGTTGCCGCCATTGCCAAGGCCGCCGCCGATGTTCTTTGTTGAGCCGAAACGGCCGCCATCACAAACCCTTGTCGTCGCTCCAGGCAAGTGAATCTCGTTTACTGTCATTTCTACTCAATTTGCAAGTGAAATCCCCTTAATGTCGTTTTCTTCTATTTGCAAGTGAATCCTCTTGTGTCAATTCTCATTCTCTTTTGCAAAATCAGTATTCCTCTTATTCTCCTCTTACATTCTTCTTGTTGCTGTGAAATTGGACAAATGGTGTTCGAAATACAGAAATCGGATAAGAACAGAGCATCGTGTTCTATTTTTGGGCCGAGGTTCTGTGGTGAAAGGAGGCGGCAATTGGGTGATGAAATGGTTGAGTGTGTATGTATACGCTTGATTGTGTAGCCATCTGTGTGTATTTGAGTGGGTGTGTGTGACGGTGTGTGTATGGTGGTGCATAGCCATGGGTGTATGTGTAAGGTTTGTGTGTTCTGTATGTGTGGGTGTGACGTTGTGTTGCCGTCTGTAGCCGTGTGCGTGGGTGTGGTGAAGCAGCAGATGCTGCTGTGTGCGTGGGTGTTGTGGTAGGTGTGAGCAGCAGATTGCTGCGTGTGTGTGTTGCGGTGTGTGTGAGTAGTAGATTGCTGTTGTGTGTGTGTGTGTGTGCGTTGTGTATGAGTGGTGTGGGTGAGCAGCAGGTGATGCTGCGTGAGGGTGAGTGTTGAGAAGCAACAAGGCTGCTGTGGGTGTAGGGTATGCGTGTGGTGTGTGTATTGTGGAGGCGTGTGTGCATGCGTTTGTTGTGTTGACAGCACCGTGGGTATGCTCGTTGTGGGTGTTATTGCAGGTGTGGGGCTCGTGGTATGTGGGTGTTAGGTTGCAGTGTGTGTGGTTGGCAGAGTGCTGCCGAGCATGTGTACATGAGGGTGTGAGCTGGGTGTTGCGAGGCAGTTTGCTGCCAAGTGTGCGTGTGAGGATGTGTGTGTGTATATATATATATTTATTTATGTGTGTGTTCATATATCTTGCCTCGTGTGTGAGTGAGTGTGTGTGAGTGTGGGCTGGAATTGGTGAAAAATGTGGCAACGTGGGTATAAGTGGCCACTTGTGTGTATATATATTTATGTATGTTGGTGCTCAGGCATTCATGTGTATGGATATATATGTATGCTTCAAATTATGGATGTAAGCACTTATGGATGGCATTTATGATGTGTATCTCTTGTATTAGAAATGCATGTTCTATATGTGTAAGTGAGTATATGTGTTTATTTCAAATTTAAAGGATGATTAAGGAATGAAATTAATGGTGCTGAATATTGTGATAGAAATCTTGAGAAATTATTTGGAAGGAAATTTAATAAAAATAGACATTGTTGGCCTTAGTTGTAGGCATCGTATTGCAATAGAATGGAAGAATATTTTAATGGTTGCATGTCTCGGTTTGAGTTTATTTTTTCTTCGTGCTGTGAGAATTCTTTTGTGTTAGATTTGATGGCATGAGTACGGTCCCTGGTCAGCACTGAACGACGTTCTATTATTGATGTTGTAAAACTTTCTTTGCGTTATACTCAGTGTGTGAGTATTTGAATTCGTTGGTTTCTTATGTTCAAGGTTGAGGAGAGTGTATGAAAATATTAAATTATCTTGTCGAATGAGAGGCTTTGGTATTTTAATGTGGTTTACGTTTATCCGATACTGATTTCCGTATCCTAGTGGGTTGAAGTACGTTGCCTAGTTTGGCGGGATTCTTATGGCCCTGTGATCATCGTACATCATGATATCGTGGATATCATGACGGGAGATCTAGGGTTTGATGTGTGAGTTGTCTTTCATACCTGGTAGAGTTGCAGAGGATCATGTAGATGAGGTCATCTGTTCTGGTTGAGTTAGATGATGAGCATGCTCGGGAGACGTCGGTACTTTGTGGGGCAGAGTCTCTGTGGATCATGGATTTGGTTGGAGGTCAAACTTGCGAGCATCGGGTAGCCTGTACAAGTACCCAACTGTCAAGGGATATACGTAGCCTTTGGTTCACAGTGGCGGAATAAGATTCAAGAGATTTCTTGTGATTTTCTATGATTGTGAGTACCTCATTTGTTGTGTTGGTAGTATCCTTGTCTGGATTCTGAGATATTCGAATTCGGTGGAATCCATATTGATTGTTATCGTGATTATGCTGGTCGTTCTAGCTGACATATGGACCGGGGAAATCCCCAATCGTCGTTGATATCAGATTCTAGGGGATTACCATTGTTTAGTGGCACTCTTGTTGTTTTTGGATGTACAGGTCAAGTGGGACCTATCTTGTCTGGAGTCGTATTTACGACGTGTTGTAATTTATCTCGGATATAGTAGGTTTTCAGAGTATGTTGAGACCTTAGTAGATGGTATCCGAGATCATTATTGTTATTAGCATTTTTGATTATCATCACTTGTTGGGCTTTGGGTGAGACCCTTGTGTTTTCTTGGCTTCAGATTGAGTTGACAGCGTTTAGCTTGGAGGAAAAACACATGAGAAGATGGTCCTGGTAGTCGGATGATGAAATTAAATGGTTATTGAGATTTATGTATTTTTATTTTTATTGAGTTTATCATGATGTAGAAATGCAAGTAAATGAAATAGTTGGAATGTGGAATTTATATTATTTAGTTTTAAATTTTTAGTCCGCGTGAACAGCTTGAGCCACGTGTTTGAGTATTTAAGCTTGGGTCGCCACAATGATGGTGCATGCTTTCGAGGCTGTTTTGTGTTCATACTGGCCTTTAAATCGCCCGTTCGTTTCACTTTGAATTTTTGTACGCCTTCATTCATTTCTTTGTCCTCCTTAACCCATAGAAAAAAAAAACCCTAGTTGATTTTCTGATCATGGGCTCCGTTGCCAACATCGCCCCCGTCCTGAGAGAGAAGGACGTGAAGGTATTGTACGTAGAGTACAATATCCCAAAGGAGATTGCCTTTCGTGTTCCTAGAAAAGACGACAAGACTTTCCTGCCACCTACGGGATTTGTGACCATATACGAAGCCCATTTGAGGAGTAGGCTCCGTCTTCCAATTTCCAACGAGTTAATGTCGATTTTTTGGGCGCTTCGGGGTCCCCATTGCTCAGTTCCACGCCAACGCCATCCAATATCTGTGTTCCCTTTGCATATTCCTCCGTTAACACTCGAGGCTGTTGATGACGTCGATGGTTAGATGGCTCTTCAAGCTTAACCAGGAAGCAGAGTGGATTTCTTTTTCCCCATGTGGCGGTCTTAAGATAAGTACCGTCATATATGATTATCTGAAGGATTAGAAGAACCAGTTCTTCTTTATTAGCGTGGGTGAGTCTTATCTTACCCAGGGAGTGGGGCCAGGTGCCTGATGTGTATACGGGGGCGCTTTTTGAAGCTGAGACGGCATCCTTGTCTTGGTTGGTCAAACTCGTTGTGGATAACCTTGGGGATTTTCGAAGAGACCACTTGGTCTCCTGTGTTGAGGCGAAGAAGGCCAAGTGGGGGCCTCCCTCTCCCCTCCAGAAATTCAAGCTCCCTCCGCCAGAGGTCTTGCGGGGAAAGAAGAGGAAAAAGGGTTTTATCATAGGTACTCGCCCGTCTGATACCAGTCCCTCTAGTCCAAGGCAAAAGAGGGCGACCTCGGTGGTGCCTTCTTCGTCGTCCTCGAGATCAGACTATCTCTCCGCCGGGCACTTTGCGAGTGTAGGTGCCGCTTCCGGAGTTGAAGCGGAGTTGGCTTTAGAGGCCTATGACGCTAGGTCAAATGCCAGGGCGAGTGAGCAGCGGTGTTGTTCTCGCACAGCCTGCGCTGGCAGGGTTGACTCCGGATCCATCTATTGGAGCGCTTAGGCCGCAGGAGTTATCCGTTGTATCATCTGCTATGGAATTGCTGACTGAGTTGCAGGTGTCAGTTTTGGAGCATCCCACTGTTCCCGAGGAGATAGCCAGGATGGAGGATATTTTAGAGGAACCGTTGGAGGAGCTCTTGGCGGAGGTTGCTGCTAGCCCTGCCCAAGAGGGCCCTATTCCTTGCTTACCGCCATTGGCGCCGGGTCTGGACACCGGACCAGATAGACCAACATGAAGAATTTGGGCGGTATAAATTCTGTTGCCTGCCTTGTCTTTAAGTTTTCCTTTTCTAACTCATCTTTTTTTTAGTGTGCAGGCTGATAAGGTCACGGGTGCAATCGCCAAGGCACTTAGGTAGAGAGACCGGGTGATCTCCGATAAGGATATGGAGATCGCCTGGCTTGATTCTAAGCTGAAGGCTCTGGGGGTGGAGCATTGTGAGGATGTGGCTACCCTGGAGTCTGTCTTGGCGGGCATGGAGGCGGAGAACAAGAGCATGAAAGTGGAGAATGCTCGTCTGAAGTAGGAAAACGAGCTGGTTAAGGGGTGCCAAGATCAGCTCGTAGGGCAGTTGGCCACCTTGGAGAACGATCTAAGCCTCCGCATTCGTCCTCACGAGGTTGCGGACATAATGCTGTCACGGTTGTGGGAAGGGATCAACATTAGTCGGTGTATTGTGCGGTTAGTTGATCCTGACTTCCCCGTGGATCTCATCAACTTGTCAAGCCGGTAAGCGCAGCGCCGCGATAGCCTCGTGGGGGAGCCACGGGACAGACAGGGCCACCACCGCCCCCTTAGTTTTTGGTGATTGTAATTTTTTCTTTTTGGTACAATTATGTAAATGTACTTGACCATAAGCAATAATACGAGCAACTTTATACATGTCGCATGTTTTTTATTTTTTTTACAGCTGCTTGTTGCTTGTATTTTGTTCCTTTGCTGTTCTGAGCGGTGAACATGGGCTGGCTTCCTGTGATTTGGCTGCCTACCTTTTTTGAGTGTTCATGGCGTTTCTAGAGGAGTGGAGTCCTTGGGTGCATTTTCTAGGCTGTCACTCGTGTTAAGCCGGCCTAGTATTTGCCTGTGAGTAAAACTTGGTGACGTTGTCCAAGTGTAGACTTGAGCGGCCAGCTTTGGTGGAGCGTTTTGCTCCGGTTGACCATCGTTGACTGATCACGCTATCTCCTTGTGAAGGAGGTTGTCGCGTGTGCGGTGTTAGCCCCCTAAGATTTTTTTTGACTCCTAATGGGCCACTTGCATGATCAAAATTTAGATACGATCATTCATGGGCCACCTGGATGACCAGGGTTTAGTTACGACCACTCATGGGCAGCATGGATAACCAGGGTTTAGATACGACCACTTATGGGCCGCCTGGATGATTAGGGTTTAGTTACGACCACTTATGAGCCGCCTGGATGATCAAGGTTTAGATATGACCACTCATGGGCCGCCGTTTGAACCTACAACAAGAATCACACATATATGCACACCAAAGAAAAGAAACACAACATGCTAAAGGGAATACTTGTTTTGCTAATTGAAACACACATACAAATGATTACATACAATTATGAAGAATATTTACCTGGGTCTTTATTGGAAGTAGCGTTTGAGGTGGATTGCATTCTACGTCGGTGGGACCAACTTTCCTTCCTTATTCCGGAGCTTGTATGCCCCGTTTCACAGGACGGCAGAGACTAGAAAAGGCCATTCCCAATTCGGGGAGATTTATTCCGGCTGGCCACCTTTCCCGTGGCCTCGTTGCTTTGCTAGACCAACTCTCCGACATCGAACTACCGCGCCTTTACCTTCTTGTTGTAGTAGTGGGCGATTTGGTGTTGGTAGGCGGCTGTCCCCATTTTGGCAGCATCGCGGGCTTCTTTAAGCAAGTTTGGGTGTTTTCAGATTTTATGGGAGTTATCCTACAGGTCAAAAGATTCTACCCTAAGACTTAAAAGTCCGATTTCGATCGGGATCACTGCTTCAGTCCCGTAGCAGAGGCCGAAGGGTGTCTCACGCGTTGATTCCTTTGGAGTTATCCGGTAAGACCAGAGGACTGAGGTGAGCTCATTTATCCAGGAGCCCCCTGCGTCTTCTAGCTTGGTTTTAAACCCGTGGAGTAGCGTTCGGTTTGTGACCTCCACATATTCATTCGCTTGGGGGTACACCACCGAAGTGTGGACCAGCCTAATCCCAAGGCTGGTTTAATACTTGGTGAAGCATTTTCCCAAGAATTGAGTCCCATTGTCAGTCACAATGATTTCTGGAACGCCAAATCTGCTGATGATATTCTGGCGAACGAACTAAAGAGCGTTGTGTTCTGTGATCTTAGCCAACGGGACGACCTCGACCCACTTTGTGAAGTAGTCGATGCCTACCATAATGAACTTTTTTTGCCCAGTTGTGATGGGAAATGGGCCAAGAATGTCGAGCCCCCATTGCGCGAGAGGCCACGGTGCCTCAAGGGATTTTAGCTTGGCGGACGGCTAGTGGCAAAGGTTGTCGTGAAGCTGGCAACTTTCGCACTTCTTTACAAACTCTAGTGTGTCCTTTTCATCGAGGGCCATAGTAGCCTTACCGCATGATCTTGAACTCTAGGTTTTTTCCGCCGACATACGATCCTCAAATCCCAAGTTGACCTTCGCCCAAGACGTAGTCAGCCTCTTCAAGGGTTAGGCACCGGGGTATAGAGTTGAGTAGCCGCGGCGATACAACCACCCGTTGACTATGGTGTAACAGCCGGTCGTTCTCTTTATCTGACTGGCCTCCTCTACGTCTTCTGGCAATATTTCGTTTGCTAGATATCTCGGGTAGGGTGTCATCCAGTTTTCAATCTCGAAAATCTACATTGCCTCCTGTTTCTCTATATTGGGAGTGTTTAGGACCTCCCTCATGTCTCTCGGATACGATTTTGGATTTTCGGCTTCCACTGCTCTAGCTAATTGATTAGTATTCCAATTTTCAGTTCTGGGAACATGGACTAGGGTTAACTTGTCGAAGCTGCGGGTGGCTTCCCTTTTTCTGGTCAAGTATTTGGCCATGTTTGGGTTGCTTGCCTCAAAATTCCCATTAACCTGGTTGATGATTAGCTCGGAGTCGCTGTAAACAGCCAGTCGTTTGGTTGAACACTCTTTTGCTAATCTTAACCCGGCTAGTAGGCTTCGTATTCTGCAATGTTGTTGGTGGCCAGGAAGTCGAGTCTAAGGGAGTACTCCACCTTAAACCCGTCAGGGATCGTGAAGACGACCCTAGATCCACTGTCCGTGTCCATAGATGATCCGTCTACGTGGAGTACCCATTCTGGAGCCTCCACGTGCTGTTCCGCGTTCTCTGGGGGCTCCTCTTCGAGAATTGGGGTCGTGGTCTCGACAATGAAGTTGGCAAGAGCATGTACTTTTATGGCAGGTCTGGATTGGAACTCGATGTCGAACTCACCAAAATTGATAGCCCACTTTACTAACCGTCCAGAAATATTAGGTTTCTAGAGAATACTCTTCAGAAGCTGGTCGGTGAGAATTATAATGTGGTGTGCTTGAAAGCAGGGCCTTAGTTTTCATGCGGAGAATATGAGAGCTAAGGCCAACTTTTTTGTACGCGGGTAACACATCTCCGGGCTTGTCAGTATTTTGCTCACGTAGTAGATCAGCCGTTGGGTATCGGAGTCTTGGCATACGAGGACGGAGCTGAGGGACACGTCTGACACCGCCAATTAGAGGTATAGCTTCTCTCCGACCTTGGGTGACGTTAGTAACAGCAGGCTAGCCAGATATTGCTTCAACTCATTGAAGGCCGCCTCGCAATCTGCCGTCCATTGAAACCCATTTGATTTTGTTCCCCTTAGAGCCTTGAAGAATGACTGATACTTGTCACCAGATTTCGCTTGGAAGCGGGACAAAGCCGCCAATCATCCAGTCAGTCGCTGGACATTCTTGATGCTTCGTGGGGGAGCCATGTTCGCGAGGGCCTTGATTTTCTTTGGATTTGCCTCGATCCCTCGTTGGGAGACGTTGAAACCCATGAATTTTCCCGAGGCTACCCCAAAGACGTATTTAGCCGGATTCAGCTTCATTTAATGCTCACGGAGCAACCCAAACGACTTTGCTAGATCACGAATATGGTCGCCTGTGGTTCTACTCTTGATGAGTATGTCGTCAACATAGACTTCCATATTGCGGCCGATCTATTTCTCAAACATCTTGTTTACCAGTCGTTGGTAGGTGGCTCCTGCGTTCTTCAGTCCAAAGGGCATCACCTTATAGCAGTAAGTCCCCTGGTCCGTCATAAATGAGGTATGTTCTTCATCCTCCGGACTCATCCAGACCTGGTTATAGCCCGAATAGGCATCCATGGAGCTCAACAACTCATGTCTAGATAATGAGTCCACCAACAGGTCAATCCTGGTAAAGGAAAACTGTCTTTTGGATATGCTTTGTTAATGTCTGTAAAATCGATGCACATTCGCCACTTCCATCTGCTCTTCTTTACCAAGACTACGTTAAAGAGCCTATCGGGGTACTGGACTTCTTTGATGAATCCGACGTCCAGCAGTTTCTTTACTTCCTCCTAGATGGTGACCAACTTTTCTACCGAGCGACTTCTCCGCTTTTGCCTGACAGGCTTTCGGTTTGGGTCGAGGCCCAACTTATGAACAATTATTTGAGCCAAAATCCCAGGCATATCAGCGAAAGTCCATACGAAGATGTCAGCGTTCTGTCGCAGTAACATGATCAGTTCGTCGCGCAATGCACCGGTGAGTGAGTCACCAATCCGTATGCACTTTTCTGGATCCTCCAGATTCAGTGGGATTAGGTCGGTTGCCTCACCGGACATCGTCTACTGCAAGTTCGTTTCATCTCGATGGTCAAATTCTCCTACCGCTTTGGTGCTGTCGTTAGGAGCAATTTGGGACATGTATCATGTCCGTCCGATAACTTGGTCACCCAACACTTTGCCCACACCATATAGCGTTGGAAATTTTATTTTGAGTTGTGGTATTGAAGTGTGACGACCCCAAACGCTGTTAGCCACGGTCGGCCTAGTGTAGCATTGTATACAGAGGGTAAGTCAACTACTAAGAAGGTAATTGTACAACTTGCCATTTTTGGGTACGTTCCTAGGGTGACTTCTAAATGGACCGTCCCTTGGACGGGTACCGACTCGTTGTCAAGGCCGTACAATGGGCCTTCAACAGGTTTTAATTAACTCCTTTTTAAACCAAGTTTAAAAAACGCATCGAGATAGAACAAATCGCGAGAACTTTCATTGTCAACGAATACTCATTTCAGTTTGTAGTCGGCCCTACCGTCGGAAACGAATGTAGATACAATAAGGGGGTCTACATGGGGGGAAACTACATGTGCCAGGTCGCTGTCACTAAAACTAATGACGGTGTCAGTAGTGCGTTGTTTCTTCCTCCTAGTTTACTGCTCATTGTTGTTGGCCTGGTTCTTGATCGGTCGGGTGGTGATTATGTTGACCACTCCTGCTACAACCCGGTTTCGTGGAGGGGAAGACCTTGATCCTTCTTCGCCTGTAGTGCCAGAGCTCTGACCAGGACCCTTAACGAACCTGGTGAGATGGCCCCTTCTGATTAGCTCTTCAATCTCACGCTGAAGGGTTTTGCAGTCCTCTATGGAGTATTCGAGAGATCGATGAAAATCGCAGTACTTGGACGAATTTCCTCCCTCCGCCTTCTTAAGTGGTTTTGGCCACTTAAGGAACTTTTCCCCATGGATCTGCATGAGGACGTTTGAATGCGTATTCATCAAGGGCATTAGGCTGATGGGCCCGTTGTCCTTGCGCTCTGGAGGTCTGATCCTGTGGTACTTTCGACGGGAGTGATCGCCATCGTTGTGTTTTCTCTTTCCTTCATTGGAAAAGAGCGTGGGCTGTTCGATCCGATTGGGACGTTTATGCTTATTGGTTTCCTCCGCTGCCGCGTAGGCCCTGGTGATAAATTCCGCTTCTCGAAGTGTCTTCGAGTTCTTATGTGCCAGGTGCTTGAAAAATTATCCATGCGCTTGCGGCGAGATGAAACCGCCTAGTTTCATTTCCTCCGTGAGTCAAGGGATCCGCTTAGCTTCTACTACAAAACGATCCAGGAACTTCCGCGGGTTCTCCCTGTGCTTCTACTTGATATGCAACAAATGCCAAGGCTGCTTTTCCTCCCTGCGGCTGGTGGCATACCGTGATAAGAAGAGATTTGTAAGCTCCTGAAAATTTCGGATTGAGTCCGATGGGAGATGATGGAACTAGATGCGTGCATCTTCTTTTAAGGTGAGTGGGAGGTAACGGCACATGACTGCGTTCTCCAGCCCCTGTAGACCTAGATGGGTGCGAAAGCGGGTGAGATGATCAACGAGATCCGCACTCCCATCGTACAAGTCAAGGGCTGACATTTTAAATTTTGCTAGCATGGGACGGTTTAAGATCTCCGCTGTGAAGGGAGATCTGTCGATATTGGCTGCGTTCTCATAGTCTTTGAAGACACGGTTCCATATCTTCTCTACCTCAGATCCACTTGAATGACATTATCAGATCTTTTAGAGTTAAGATATGTCTTCAACTCTGTTCTTTCTTTGGCTTGTCAAATAGCCGGGTGGCTGCTACCACCGGTAGATCTAACGGCCCGAGAGGCTCCCTCTTGAGCCTGGGGCCTAGATTTTATGCGTGAGTATCTGGGGTTTCTTCGTTCCGGACTTTTCTCTGGGGTAGTGCTGGTTCCTGCTCCTTACGCCTTAGACGGGTTTGAGCATGTGAGGACTCCAACGCAGGAGCGTTGTTAGCCTTTCGAGCCTTCGGGCCAGAACTTTCTTTCTTTGACCTCCATGTCTGGATGCTGGTGCAGGGGCTCCCACCGATGCATCCCCTAGTTGCGCTAGCTCTTGGCGGGAGCAAAGTATTTGAAGCATCCTGTTGGTGTTTAGCATATGCTCGTCAGGTTTTGAAAGAAAGGCGCTGAATCACGCCGGCTACCCCATTGACCACGGCACCAGTGGCGTGGCCGGCTCGCTTGCTTGTGCCATTGTGTTCACCATTTCGATTGAGGGTATTGGTTGAAAAGGGCTTCTCGGAAACGTAGCTGGCTCCTTGTAAGTGTCTCCCACAGACGGCGCTAATGATGCACACCTGGATCCGATTTCGAACAGATTCGGGTTCACATGATCATTTAGATCTGGCTCTATTCACCGAGTTTGGACCCTACACGCCACTACAACAAATAAGAGGTCAGGTGTCAGTGAGATGTTGTCCTACCGAGGACACTCCGACGCTCAAGTCGGCAATAATCCTTCGAATTACAAGAAGGTAACTAGAAATGTAAGTTGAGATAGAGAGCGAGATTGAGGTAGGAAGGAGTGTTCGCCTTTAGATGTAAGAGGCATTCTTGCAACTCGTCGAGAGCACAATTTCCTGGCTCAATGTTCGTGAGGAACAACCGGGCAACCAATCCTGTAAGCGTAGAAGCTTAAATGGACGGATCTCAGGGAGTGGGTGAAGCCTCTGAAATCTGAAGGCTTGGAGTGGGATTATTGTAGTAAGCGATTGCGTGTTTAGGGATGAGCATTAGTATGCTCAAGGATTTCTCCGTCGTAGTTCGTTGTTGTCTTTTCTTTTTGTCTCCCCTCAGAATGGAGACTTTGTGGGGTTATATAGATGGTGGTAGGGCGACTTCCTTTGGCCAAGAAGGCGCGATCCTTGCATCGTGCTGGGCGACCTTTCTTAAGCAAGAAGGCTTGACTGGTGCAATCTGTTGGGATCGTTTCCTTTCTGAGCGGGTAACGGTTCTCCAGATTATTTGCCTTCCTTCTGTGTTTCTGTTACCGTTAGAGTCCATTATAAGTAGGAAGAGAGAATCTGGCGCCTTCCTCATGGAAAGGGCGTCGAATCTGTTGATACCCTCTTTAGTGGTGATTGGCTTCAAGGAATGCGTGAAATAAGGGAAAGGGACCGTTACTTGTCGTGTATGGAAAAGTCTGTCAAACTGGGCCTGGCCTATATTAGGTTTTTATCTTTTCACGGCTTGCTACTATAGTGTTTTCGGTCAATAAAGATGTTGACCATATTGAGGGAGCGTGTTGACTGTCTAGTTGGCGCTCCATACGGTCAACGCTAGCGTTAACCGTCTAAATGCGCATCTGGTCTTTTCTAGATTTTGGGTCGTTTTTCTTATTGGGTCTTCCTGCTATGGGCTTACCTACAATTTTATTATCTCTAATGAAGGATTAATTGAAATATCAATAATAATGATAAATTAGTAAAAACAATACTATTAATTTAAATTACACTATTTTATACTTATGTATTCAACATCTAACAAAACTGTATTTTTTTCTATATTTATTTAGTTCTCTTGTGATCCAATTGTAATTTTACCAAATATAAATTAACAATCAATATTATTTATATTCTCAATTATACATTCAATTATATCAAAATTGCTATTTTTATATGGAGAGAAAGTAAATTGAGAGAAAAAATTAAAATTAAATTAAATTTATACCTATTTTTAATAATTTTAATACAATTAATTTGATAAACACTATTCCGTAATTCGCTCTTCCTATTCTATGTATTTTTTCCTACCATTTTTCATAATTTTCTTCCCTTTGAATTACAAAATTAAAATTTAAAAATAAAGTTATGAAGAAAATTTCTAATTCTGGTTGAATTACGATGGAATAGAATTCAAATTTCATCATCTGAATCACCAAAAGATTTATGATAATGACATAAAATTTAATGCCTGATTAAGTTTATAATCTGAGTAAAAATAAAAAAAATAATAATTATCCTTACATAAATTCTTATTTTTTTTAAAGTTATATAATTTTATAAAAAAATAAAAATATATTTCATTCAGATAAATTTTACTTTTAGGCAATGTTTTCTTTATAACCATTATTTTTTCATGAAATTAAAATAACAATTTATTGATACGGAATAGACTTGATCAAAATTGGACCAGCTCTAGGCCTGTACTAGGCCGATTGCCAAAATTTTGTTCGCATAATCATGCTATAGCAATCTATGCTTGGTGTACCGGATTAAAGTTACAGTCTTTAATCATTTCTGTTAATAAACTGAGCCGTCGTGACCATTCAGAATTATTAATAATTGGATCTAGTTCAGGCCTATGCTTGCCCAATTGCCAAACTTTTATTCACGTAATTAGGCTATACCAGTCTAGGCTTAGTTTACCACGTTAAAGTTACAGTCTTTAACCATCTCTCTCAATAAACTGAGCGGTCACAACAATTTATGATTATTAATAATTTTTTAAAATAATATATTTATAAAAAATATCATACTTTGTTCATGTTATGTCTCGAGTCTACGGTTACCGTACGGATTAGAGAGTTTTCGGATTCCCAAGCACGCGGAGGTGTCAGGCAAAGGGTTCGGTCTCCGTAACTCTGAACCTGGACCTACACAACATAAACAACAAACAAGAGGTCTGAGGTCCGACGGGATTTCTCCCACCACGGCCACTCCGATGCTCAAGTCAGCAAGTTCTCACAATAAACGGAAATGGAGCACGCTATGAGCGGTGCGCAGATGGATGCTGATGAAACGTGAGTGATGCGTATACTTTAGTATGGAGCATGCAATGAGTAGGTTACGGATGGCTGGCTTCCTTAATGGCACTGCGATGGGTGGCTGACTTCCCGTTGCCTTAGTAGACTCGGGGATGGTGATCGTGAGAGAAACGGGCTCGCTCGTGGCCAAAGGAAGTGAGTCTAGTCTCAGTTCCAGCTCTTTCTCTCTTGTGATCTTGTTCTGAGGAGGGAGGATCGAAATTCGAATCGGGGACCCTTCTCTCTGCGAGGAGTGGGAGCTTTTATAGGCTCCTTCCCATTGGACGCTGGGTTTCAGAATGCCCGTTGCAAGGGCTTCCTTACCTCTGGTCGCTGTCGTTGACCGCCGGTCATGTCGGTTGTCGTTTTGCCGTGGCGAGCGAGCTCTGGCGCCACGCTAGTTTTCCCTAGCGGGATTGATTGGTTGCTTTTGCGCGGTTTCTGCAAGCCGTTTAGCGTCTTGCGTGCTTCTCCATCGCTTTCTGTTTTTTCTCCTTTCTATCGGTTTTTCGGCAACGCATTAATGCGCTGCAGGGCGGTCGTCGTTTTCTGCCAGCGGGGCGCCACGTATATCTTCTGCGCAATTAGGTTGGGCTCGTTATCCTTCGCGGGCCCTACTATCCTTCGTGGGCCTCGACACCTTTTTGTGGGCATTGACATGGGACCCAACAATTCAATATAGAGATAACCACTTACATTGTTGCACACTAAAAAAAAATATTCAAAAATAGTAATAAAATATATCAAAAATTAGAATCTGGACTCCATATTCTTCCACAAAATGCAAATATTGTATTCTGCATTACGCCTTCTGCAGCACGTAAAAGAATAGAAACATAAAATCTGTCTTTTTGTCAAAATAACATTCACGAGAACCCCCATATTACGTGTATCTTCGTGGGCATCATTCTCATAGTACCAAGACATTGTCTTTTTCTTTTCTTTCATGGTCACTGATATAAAAATGTCTAATTATTTTGATAAGTTATTCAATAAATAGATTAAATGTTATTTAAAAAATACATAAGTGATATCAGATTATAGAAATTCTTAATAAGACTCTACTTAGTAAAAATTCTTTAGCCCAAAGAAAACTCTCACAGTATGCAACTGTCTCGATTTTCTTAAGGGCAAGTAAGCTTTAACATGGATTTATCAATTGTTTTTCAATATTGAAAGATGACTATAATAAAGCGATATATATGAATGGAAAGGAATAGGACCAGAAATTATATCACCAGCAATTCCTGAAAGGTTAGGAAAGTGAGATAAAGCATTTTGCCAAAAAACTAACATGTCAATGGGTGTACTCAAATCCATTTATTTCTCTCAAAATAAATGATTAAGTTTTGATTTTCCTACTGCAACCCCTTTTTTGGATAAATGTGTATTGTAATTATAATATTTATTTTTATTGTCAGTAATGCGTCTCTAGATTCGGATTATTGAACGAGTTATTGTACTACTTGATCTTTTCTGAGAGTCATGCTAAAACAGATTTGATCCACGTTGTTTTGAATTTAAATCTTACGCAATACAACTAATAAATAAAAAGTTAGAAAATGGTGAGACTCATTTTTCGGTAGATCCTCTGACGCTCAAATTAAAAACCTTTTTCTAACAGATAGAAAGATATGAGAAAATAATATTGCGTGAATGTATGTAGTAGGGGATTAAATGTTGGCGAAGGATTGTGTTTCGGTGAATGTGTTCGGCTAGAAAACGGCTTTGAGGTCGAGAATTGAGTTTCGGTGGGTGCGCTCGGTTGGGGAGTAACTTTGAGATAGAGGATTAAGTTTCGATAAGTGCGCTCACATAGGGAGTAACTTTGAGACGGAGGATTGAACTTTGACAAGTGTACTCAATTGGGAAAGATTAAACTCCAATGAGTGCGCTCGGTTGGGGAGCGACTTTGATGTGGAGGATTAAACTCCAATGAGTACTCTTAGTTAGGGAGCGATTTTGAGACGAATGATTGAGCTTCGGTGAGTGAATTTGGTTGGGAAGCGATTTTGAGATAGATGACTGAGTTCTGGTGAGTCTACTCGGCTGGAGAGTGGTTTTGAGGTTGATGATTGAATTTCAATGAGTGCACTTAGTTAGAGGGTCGTTTGGAGATAGATGACTGAACTTTGATATGTGCGCTTAGTTGGGAAGCGATTTTGAGACAAAGGGTTACGCTTCAGTGATTGCTGACTTGGAGTCGAGGCCAAGAGAGCCTTCTCCCTCTACTTTTTCCATTTTCTAAAAGAGGTCCCTTTTCCATTTGAGAAGACAGGTATTTATAGAATGTGCACTAACTAGCTGTCAATAAGGTATTGATTACGCCGTGATTCCTTGATGTTCTAGGGAAGACACCCCTTACTTTTTTGGCAAGTTACACTTCTTCAAGTGGTCAAGACGTGTTAGACTAACGGTCACGTTGGCTTACTTGTTAGATGGGGATTGCCAGGTCAACACCATTGGGCTGCACTAGTGGGCTAATCCAAAAGGCAGCTAATATGAAAGGCGGCTAATCCGAAAGGCACCATTTGTAGCACAGACTCTATCAGACGAATTTTGGGTCATATTTTCTAGATTCTAGGCCGTGTAGTCCTTTTACTGGTCTGCTACTACTTCCAAGGCAGTCTACTCTATAGATTTGCTTTGAACATTTCCATGGATTATTATACCTATCAATCACCAACTAAATTTATATAATAACTATTAATATTAGTAAAATTTTTGCTCAAATTATGTTGATTAAATTTAACGAATAAAGAGAATTCTTGACCAGTTTAGCCATTTCCTAATAGCCATCTTTTCAAAAACTTATTATAATAATATTTAACAAACTATATCTTATAATACATGTCCATAATATTGGAACGGAACAATAATAAATTACAATCATTTTAATACTTTTCAGAATTTTTTCACATCTTCAAATATATATTATTCATAAAATTATGGGGTTCACTAGACGGACTAATAAATTTTATGTGAATTCTCACATTATTGAAAATATAATCGTATTAGAATAATTAGAAATTGAAAATTAATTGACACATCATTAAAAAATATTTAAAAATTATAAAATATAAATACTATTTCCCGTGCTTTTTCACTAATAGAAAAGATTATAAGGTCCATATCACGATTAATCAAATAGTCATAAGTATGATTAAAATATAATGCACAATTTAGTATAATAAATGTACAATTTTATATCACACAACAATTGCCACTTAATAGTTTCTTAATATTAAAATGGTAAGTGTTATTAGCAAATTTTTAAGACTTCCTCCTATTTAGGATAAAAATTTTTAATTCATTAACAGCACCTCTAATTTAATTAATAATATCATCAATAAATTCTAGACCTTACATAATAATATTAATTATATGATAATAATAATAAATTTGAAAATATTCACCTCAAAATGCTAAAGACTTCATTCAAATAAACTGACTTTTAAAAAGAGAAACCATTAGATCTTTATAGGCAGCATTATCCAATATAATATTAAAAATTTTATCTATAATCTTTAACTCACCCAAAAAATCAAACACAATATTAATGATGGAAGTACCATCTAAAAGGGAGCCAATGTAGCAAATTTATTATTTTTTTATAAATTTAAATTACAATACACCCATTGGGCAATAATACAAATATATTGGAGTATTCAATTATTTAATTATCATCGGTCAAATAATTTTTATTAGGTGATATTATTAACTCAAGTTTAGCAATTTTTTTTCTATATATTCATTACATCTCAATTGAAAATGTGACTTCCAATAAATTAAAAGTCAGAACATAAGGTAAAAGCTAAGGATTTGATCCAATTTAGATGATAGATAATATTGGCACTGAGTTTTGGCTTGAGTAACTTTTAATTTTTAAAAATATCAATATTTTTCTCATGATCTACTTAAATATAAAATTATGATCGACCTAACTATACGAAAGTCATATAATTTAAAAATATTTGATCCCACGTTGATATGAGAGATCATATCTAACTAACATATAATTGTGATGATATCATGCAGGTCAATTTATTATATATAAAATTAGGTTGATTGAAAAATTAATTAAAACAAATCTTATAAAAGATTATGAGTAGAATAAATATTCTAACATTTTCTCATTACAAAATATAAATCATCTATGTTGTATGTTAATATTTCAAATTTTGTTATGCAGAATTTAGTATAAGAGTATGAGATTTAGATATCTAATGGGTAAATTTAAATGAATCCAATATTTTAAACTCATAAAATAACTTAATTCATAGTATTTCAATTTTTGGGTTGAGTAAACATTTAAATATATGGGTTAAGATATGTCCAAACTAAACCATTTATTATTTTCCCCTAAAATAAAAATGAAAATTTATATAACTTTTTTATAAATTTTAATAAAATACGTCAACAAAATTTACAATGCATTTACATTTTTTTCTTCCATTAAACAGAAATTATCTAATAAAAGTGTATTTAAAAAACCACTTCGATCAAAAGAAACTATAAATTTTCTAAAAGCATTTGAAATCTCAACAATTTTTTAAACCCCAATTAACTCATTAAGTATGCCACTATAAAACCAAAATACAAATCAATAGATGCAGTCAAACATTAAATTAATACTAAGATTATTTTTATATAAATATGTCGAAATAATCTTAGAAGGGCATTGCCGACATTCACCTCCATACCACATGATCCTGTAACGCAGTCAACGGCACGGATTCTACTTCTGCAGGGGAAAATTTAATACTTTTTTAAAAAAAAATAAAATTAAAAACTATTTAAAAGAATAAATCATAAAAAATTTCAATCATTTTTTATTATTTTTTTGGAAAAAAATTCCACTTCTCTACCTGTATATTGAACCTGGAGATAAATGAATTACATATATATATATATTTGAATTAAAAACTAGACTAAATTACAGAGCGATGCCAACGTGCAATTGAAGTGGGTCCAATGAAGACGAACCTCCATTTATGCTTCCTACCTTCCCCATCCCTACAAATTTATGCTGTCATCGTTCTCAGAACTGCGTTTCCGTGCTTCTCAGAGACTGAGATCGATATTTTCTCTTCCAGATCTTTCAAAGCAACAGCAGCTGCAAAATCTAGCTCTGCAACTTCTAATTTCGTTGGGGGTGGTCGCAGGGAACGAGAGCAATCGGAACCTTTATGTGGGTCTACTGCCGATGTCGTACGCCGGCGGCAAGGGATTCCGACGCTGTTCTCTGGTGGTCATGCTGATCGTTTCGGTTTGGGTCCTCAACGCTGGCGAGGCAGGGGCGATACGGCTATTTACAGAGCGTAGAGGAACAGGGATGAAAATCATCCGCAGCAGGGAAGATGTGTTTAGCAACTTCTTCATCGGAAGAAGGCAATTTAAATATTTGAATTCAACGGCTAGCTATGGCAAAAGAAGAGTACCCAGCTGCCCTGATCATCTCCACAACTAGCAGATTTCTCTCCATCTCCCGCTTTCTTTCTTTCTTTGTTTTTTTTTTTAATTTGTTTCTCTCTCTAGATTATTGTATTATCCAAATTGCCCACGTTGTTCACCAACTCTGGTGACAATCTATTTAGAAACCCGAGGGTATTCTGGTCAATAGCTCGACCGTTGTGATATTTATTTATTTATCTGAATTAATCGAATGTTATTTTTATATATAATTAGTTACGAGTGTTACTTATAACACTAGGGTTTATTTTTTCAACGAGTCTATTTCTTTCAATGGAACAAAAGGTATTATATAATTAAGTAATTGACTCTCTTATAACCCATTAAAAGGCACAGACTAAGCTAAAATTTATATCACAGTTGAGACAGTGATATTTTATTTTGGTTAATATTTAATTGGAGTTATAAAATATTGTCTATTATTAGCAATTTTTTGTCTTGATTTTGAGAGAGAAAAAGCAGAACGGGATTCCTGCTCCACTGAGTAGTACCCCATCTCTCCACTCTATACAGTTAATTTAAAAATTATTTAATATATATTAATATTATAAAAAAATCAAAATATAATTATTTTAATATTTTTTAATTTTAAATAATGATTTTTATATTTTAAACTAATAACTAATATGAGAGAGAAGTAGGGCTTTGCTTCCCTCAAGGTGAAGCAAGAACCCCAGGTTAGAGAAAAGGACAATAAATATAGAATTTGATTCAATGTCATTAATGCATGGAGAAAAGGTTTTTTAAAAAAAAAAATCAAAAAATGGGCTTTTTAACTTTGAACAAATGGGCCTGTTCTGTCGGTTGGAAGCCCGCTGTAATTGCGTATGAGAACTCAACCCACGGCTGACGTACGGCGTTGCTTAGAAAATATCGAAGTATTAGATTTCTTTGAAATTTTTAAATAATTTTATATTTATAGTAATTTAATACTGCTTAAGAATTTCAGACAATTTTTATGTTTCCAGGTCGAGTGATAATTTAGAAACTCTAAAATAAAATTTTTTATTTTAATTATTTGACATTATATTCATTTTTTTTTTTCTTTGGCATTGGTTTTGTAATATGATATAACTTAATATGTTTATTTGACTTGAATATTTTATGGAGTACAACATTAGTAATGAATTATGGTGGATAATAAGACTATGGACGACTTAAATTGAGAATATAATAAAAAAAATAATTTATAAAAAAGGTAGAATATTTCTCTTCTTTGAAGATAAGAAATTTGTCCTCGTTGATCAAATGACAGCTAAGATCGGCCGTTGGCAAGTGAGAGTATTATTATATTTGGACAAATTTTTATTAATGGTGAGTAGCAGGTGAATTTTTTTAAAAAACATTAATGGTATATTTTTAAAATTTTATCAAAATTATAAAAAATTGATGGAGACACTAGTAATCGACCGACTCAAAAAGGATAAGTGGATCAAGATCAACAGTGGCCCATTTATACCTAGGCCGGTCAACGCTGCTGTTAACCACAAAAGCTTAGCAAGCAGATTGGGCATGACTCAGTATAAACGTAGTCTATGTCTAAATTAGCCCACACGCACATTTTTAAGCCTCAATGGTCATTTTTTTCTAATTCTCTACATTTCCAAAGAAGGCAATCTCTTTTGTATCGACAACCTCCCAGAATTAGAGTGCATCCCAAGACGAAGGCGCACGAATCAGTGTGCGATCCACAAAGGGTGCCCAACGGTCGTTGCATGCGGTGTCTTCACAGAAGGAAAAGAATATTCATTCTTGACTGTTGCTGGCTAGAATGGTGCTCGCGTCCATGCTGGGGAAGGCAACAATTCTCAAAGTAGGCGGCCATTCCGCCTTGCCACCTAAGAAAGGCAGTGAGAGCCCACAACTATAAAAGGTCATGGAGACTCACTCTACAGGCATGCTCTCATGCCTACTAAACACCCTCTAGCATACTCAAGTTTATGGAAACTCTCCATGCTCTCAAGCTTTTCAACGCTCTCTCCCTTTCTCTCTACTACTATTTCTCTACGGGTTAAGTACTAAGAAAAACTGCTTTCAATGAGCACCTACAATCCAAAGCCACTCTTTCCACGAGTACACCTCCATCACTCTCAAGACACACTCCCAGCATCCATCTTTACGTTTACTACGTTTTACCTTCTCATATTCCTAAGGCTATTTATTGATTTGAGTGTTGAAATATTTTCGGTGGTATCAAATTTTACCATCATCTGACTTCTTATTTGAAATTGTGGTGTGCAGGATTCTAAACTCTATGGACGGAGACCAAAATCTGATGGATAGCTCATCTCGAACCCCATTCAAAATTTAGATCTAAGACATATCATTGACACCGTCTGTGAAAAATCTGACTAAAAGACGACCAACTATATCTCTCAAATCAACATCATCTAGCGAAATGGTGAACATCAGGGTTCAAGCTAGCGTTCCTACTAGAGAGGCTACCTCTCCCGACCACAACTACTTAGCTAGTAGTCAGGCTAGAGAGTAGCCTGCCCCAATTTTTCTGGCCATGGCGGAGTAGATGAACAAAATATCTTAGATGCTTCAAACGCTCTGCACATGCTAGGGCAAGAAGAAGCAGGGAGCTCAGTCCTCCTCAACTCCCATGTGGGACTCCGGGCGGCGGGGCCAGAGGAAGAGGCCGACCAAGAAGACCTCCAAGTCGGGCAACTCTCAGATCCTAGCGGCCTCCAACACCCTAGAGCCATTTAAAGCTTGAGGGGCACTTGGGCCGTGGGACTCTAGACGAGTGTCTTGAAAGAAGAAATCCTTGGTATTCCAAGGATGAACAGAAGCCTACCATGCATGAGGGAGCCTCTCGGATCATCCGATCCATGAGTGGTAGCAACCGACCAACAACACGTATCGTAGAGAGAACGGAGTTGAGAACTTACCTTAATTCCAAAAGATCTGAAAACCCCTCTACAATGGAGGAAAAGGTCGAGAAAATCTAAAATCGCGTGTTTAAGGATGATGACAAGTGCGCAACCGATCTTAGGAGATCACCCTTCACCATGGAGATCCAAACTCGACTAATGCCAGCCAAGTACAAGATGCCGGCCCTGGATCCCTACGATGGGAGCACTGATCCTATGGATCACTTTCTCACCATTCTAAACTTCCAAGGCATAGAGGAGGCGTCGATGTGCCGATATTTTCCCTTCACCGTGAAGGGGGACACCTAGATATGATTTTATCGGCTTCCTTCGAACTCAATCTGGAGCTTTTGGGATTTTACCAATCTCTACCTGGCCTAATACGCTTCCAGCCACCGGGAAGAGGAGCAGTCATAGCACCTTGCCCATATCAAGTAGAAACAGGGTGAGAACCCAAGTAGATTCCTGGAGCAGTTTGCGGCTGAAACTCGGAGGATCCCCAAACTCACCAAATAGATGAAGCTCGACAACTTTATCTCTACGCTAGGGCCGAGTGACTTCTTCAAACACTTGGCCCACAAAAATTTGTAAACTTTTCGGAAAGCGGAAGCTATCACTCGAGTATACATGGCTGCCGAAGAGGCAAATGAGGCAAAGTGTCCAAAGAGGGCCGACCAGTCTCGCTCTCTCTCGGCAGAAGGAAAGAGGAAGAATGGGGGCGGTGACAACCCCAGTAGGAAGCAACTCTGGACAAGGCCGCCCGTCTGAAAGGAGTACAGGCCCATCAACCTGACCCTGCCAAATGACACATGAACGAATGTTCTCTTGTAGATCTGTAGGAAGAAGTTTATCAAGTGGCCTAAGCCATTGAATATCAAGGAGGGAGGAGATCCAGCGAAATATTATGATTTCCATCGATTTTCAGGACACACCACGGAGGAGTGCAAGGCGCTTCAGCTAAAGATTGAGGAGTTGATACGGAGGAATCATCTCACTAAATCCCTGATGAACCTTGGGCAGAGTTCCGACACTACAGGCGGAGAAGGGTTTGATCAGCCTCAACCGTGGAATCGGTTCGTGATCGGTGTGGTCAACATGGTGGCCACTAGGCCTCCCAAGGCCCACCAAACAAATCACCAGGAGAGGCAAGTTGGGCGTAAGAAGCAAAGGGTGGAGGAAAATGTCATTAGTTTTAACAATAATGATATGACATTTATAATTTTTTCACATACTGATTCACTAGTTGTATTTGCGCTCATTCCAGACTGTACTATTGACGACCAAATGAAACGAGTTTTCATCGATAATGAAAGTTTAAATGATTTGCTTTATCTCGATGTGTTTTTTAAGATAGGGCGCAAAAAGAATCAATTCAAACCAGTCGAAGAACCATTATATGCCCTTGAAAATGAACTAGTAGCCGTCCAAGGGACGATACAATTAGAGGTCACATTGGGCATGTACTCTAGACCGCGAGTCATACACTCACCTTTTTGGTTGTCGACTTGCCCTCCGTATACAACGCTATCCTAGGCCGGCGGTGCCTAACGGCGTTTGGAGTTGTCATTTCAATACCACACTTGAAAATAAAATTTTTAATTGCATATGGTATTGGTGAAGTGCTAAGTGACCAAGTGACCGGGCGAATGTTCTACATGTCACAAATAGCACCAAGTGACATCGAGAGATGAGCAGAAGAACTAGACCATCGAGATTAGGCTACTCTGCAGTAGGCGCAGTTTGGTGAGGCCATCGACCTTGTACCACTAAACCTGGAGGACTTAGAAAAGTGTGTACAGATAGAGGGATTAATCATCGGACCCCTACGCGATGAATTGATAAGCTTCTTGAGGCGGAACATGGATGTCTTCACGTGGATGTCCGCCGACATGCCTCGGATTCCGATTGATGCAATGGTCCATAAGCTAGACCTCAATCCCGGCTGTAAGCCCGTTAGACAGAAATGGAGAAATCACTATGTTAAGAAGCTCATAGCCATCCGGGAAGAGGTGAAGAAACTGTTGGACGTTGGGTTCATCCAGAAGGTCCAGTAGCTGGATTAGCTATCTAACGTTATTCTGGTCAAGAAAAGTAATGAAAAATTACGGATGTGCGTCGATTTCACCGACGTTAGCAAAACCTGCCCAAAGGATAGTTTCCCTTTGCCTAGGATCGACTTGTAAGTGGACTCCACTTTTGGTAACGAGCTGTTGAGTTTCAAGAACGCATACTCGGTATACAACTAGATTAGGATGAGCTTAGAGGATGTGGAGCATACATCGTTCATGACCGATCAAAGAACGTGGGTGCAACTTACAAAGGCTCATGAACAAAATGTTCGAGAAATAAATCGATCGTAATATAGAGATATATGTAGATGACATGCTAGTTAAAAGCAAAATCATCAGCAATCATATTCGTGATCTGGCCGAAGCTTTCAAGATATTCCGTGCGCACTAGATGAAATTGAATCTATCAAAGTGTGTCTTTAGAGTATCCTCAGGAAAATTCTTAGGTTTTATCGTTTTTCAGTAGGGGATCGAGGCAAACCCAGAGAATATCAAGGCCCTTACGGACATGAATATGCCACGAAATGTCAAGGACGTCCAATGGCTAATCGGAAGATTGATGGCGCTTTTCCGTTTCTTGGTTAAGTTGGGAGACAAGTTTTCAGCCTTTCTTCAAGGCTCTAAGGGGGACGAAGGAAAACGGATTTCAATGAATGGTAGAGTGCCAGTTGCCTTCAACGAGTTGAAGAATTACTTGGCCAGTCTGTTGTTGCTGACATCACCTAGAGATGGAGAAGAGCCGTACCTCTACTTGGCGGTATCGGAGGCGGCTTTTAACTCAGTTTTGATATGCCAGGATTTTGACACATAGCAGCCGATCTACTACATAAGCAAAACGTTGATCGACGTCAAAACTTGCTACCCGCATGCCAAGAAACTCGCCCCAACACTTGTCTACTCGGGCTAGAAGTTGAGACCATATTTCTAAATTGATCGTATGGTTGTGCTGATTGACCAGTCGTTGAAGGGCATCCTCCAGAAGCCTAAAGTTTCGGGACGATTGGTTAAATGGGTCATCGAATTAGAATAGTTCGACATTAAATTTGACCCAAGCCAACTATCAAAGAGCAGGCACTGGCCGACTTTATCGTCGAAACTACAACCCCAATCGTCGATGAACACAACGGGATAGACACAGATCATCACCCAGAAGAGCAAGAATGGGTCTTCAACGTGGACAGTTCATCTACTAGTTCAGGCAGCGGTGTCGAGGTGGTTCTAAGGACTCCAAACGGGTTTGCGGTGAAATACTCTCCAAAGCTCAATTTTTTGGTCACCAATAATATCGCTGAGTATGAGGCCCTGTTAGCTGAATTGTAAGTCGTAAAAGAATGCTCAGCTAGGCATTTGATCATCTATAGCAACTTAGAACTAGTTGTTAAGTCGATTAACGGGTGCTTCGAGGCGTGTAACCCTCTCTTGGCTAAATATCTGGCTAAAGCGAAGGACACAATCTAGAGATTTGATAAGCCAAACTTGGTCCATGTCTCCAGGACTAAAAATTGGAAGGCCGATCAGCTCGCCAAGGTGGCGGCGGCCAAAAATCCCGAGCAATACTTAAGGGACATGCGGAAAGTTTTGAACACTCTCAACACAAAGGAACAGGAAGCGATGTAGGTCTTCGGCGGTGAAAACTGGATGACGCCGTACTAAAGGTATCTTGCGGACAATATCCTACCAGAGAATGCGGATGAAGCCAAGCGGGTCAAAAAGACGGCCGGCTGGTACACTGTAGTCGATGAAAGACTGTACCACCGAGGATACTCGACTCCGTACCTCCGCTGACTTACCCTTGAGGAGGCCGACTACCTTTGAGCGAAATCCACTTTGAAATCTATGGATTGCACATTGGCAGCAAGAACCCAATGTTCAAAGTTATGTGCTAGAGATATTACTAGCAAACGATGAAGAAGGACGCCTAGAATTTGTAAAGAAGTGTGAGAATTGTCAACATCATGACAACCTATATCACCAACCGCCCTCGGAGCTGAGATCCCTCTAGGCACCTTGGCCCTTCACGCAATGGGGGCTCGATATTCTCAACCCATTTTTTATTTAAATTGGGTAGAAAAAATTCATCATTACGGGCATAAACTACTTTACTAAATGGGTTGAAGCTGTCCCACTAGCCAAGATCATCGAGTGCAATGCCATGAAATTTGTCTTCCATAGTATAGTAAGTAGATTTGGCATTTCCAAGATTATCGTGACTTACAACGGAACCCAATTTTCGAGGAAGAGCTTCACCAAGTATTACACCAACTTAGGCATCAGATTTGTCCACACTTCGATAGTGTACCTCCAGGTGAATGGGCAGGTGAAAGTCACCAACCAAATGTTACTGCTCGGTCTAAAAGACTAAGATGGAGGACACAGAGGGTTTTGGGTCGACGAATTGCCCTCTGTGCTATGATTGTACTTGACAACTCCCAAGGAACCAAGTCGTGAGACACCTTTCAGCCTCTACTATGGAACTAAGGTTGTGATTTTGGTCAAGATTAAGCTCCCAAGTCTTAGAGTCAAAGCCTTTGACCCACTAGGCAACTCCCAAAAGATCAAAGAACACCTCGACTTGCCGGAGGTAGCCCGCGACACAACCAGAAAGTGTACAACCGCTTACCAACAACAAATTACTTGTTATTACAATAAAAAAGTAAAAGCACGGCAATTCAAAATTTTAGACCTAATCTTACGGAGTATAAAGGCCACAAGAAGGACAACAAATTAGAACAACCTTCCTTAAATTGGGAATGCCGGTTCCTTATCTCAACCGTTCTTTGGAATGGAGTGTACAAACTTCGAACCCAAAATGACAAGTTGGTTCCACGGATATGAAACACGGTCCACTTGTAGCGTTATTACCAGTAGAATGTCGTGCTCGGTCCAGGTAGGTCATGTGTATGATCTGATGCGTGCTTGTAACACACACTATTGTTAATAAAAAATATCCTTTACCCTTTCCTTCTGCATGTTGTTATGTCCTCTGTTTTTTTTTTCTTTCTTTTTGTCTCCATATGAATACTTACTTAGATGTTGTATAAAAAAAACGACCTAAATTGTATAAAAAAATGACCTAGATTGTTCTAAGTTGGGCGGGTTTTCACTCGCTTATACTTAAACATTGGTCCCATACCAAGCGGCTCGTAAGCGGTCAAATGAAATATTGATCATCTAAGTGGTCCGTAAGCGGTCGAATTAAACCTTAATCATTCAAACAGCCCGTTAGTAGTCAGATAAAATCTTGGATTTATCCCAAGTGGCCCATTCGCGGCCTAATACAAAGTCTTAAGGGGCTAAAACGGCATGTGTGACAACATCCTTTGGCAAGAGATAGCATAGTCAGTCTACAATAATTGATAAATCGGGACAAAGTGTGAAAGAACAAAATGCTCTAAGGCTGGCCATCTAGAATCATAACATGAGCAGCACCACATAATACAAAAGTTCAATCCATTTGACAAAAAGTGTGCTTGTATATAAAAATGACTTGATACAACGTCACATGTGCAAGAACATGTCAGGACTCATCTTGATAACTCCTCGAGGGCGAAGGCTCCCTTGGAGGACGTGGCTCACGTCTCCGACCGTGACTAATCGGATACCCAATCAGCTTCAATCGGCGAGATGCTCCGGCATTCCTCGAATCCAGAAAGCCAACCAAAAATGCGGATCTGCCAGGAAACTATCCAACGACTGAAGTTGATTCCCGCCTAAATCTGCTCCTCCAGGGCTAGAGCCACCTCTTCAGGATGAAGTCTTGTCCTCAACTCTCCCTCGAGAGCCACGATTGTCACGACCCACGAATACAATATACGTAGGTCAAAAATAAAATTGATAATAATGTTTTTAACAACCATAAAAACTCAACCCAGGCATGACAGTCATGCACATACAAGACCAGATATAAAAAACCCACACAAGATCTCATTGGATATAATTTCGGATAAATATAATACACGACCTGCTATCTACAATCGCAAGGGAGGTATCTAAATATAATAACTCATCAACATTTTTCATACAAGGATCAGGGCCATCATTCGGCCATAAATAATAACCATAACACATCATCAGGATTACAAACATACCAACATAATATTTCCACCAACATCATATCTGAACTCTTGCAAGCATATCCAAGCCACTGATCTGAAGGGATAAAATATGAAAACATAAGTTTAAAGCTCAGCAAGTATCAACATTGTATAAAACGGTACACATAAATTAGAAGTAGGGATATGCATAGCAATCACGTAAAACAAAACACAATATCCGTAAAATCCCTGAAAATTGAGGAGATATCTTGTACTAAATTATCGTCTGTATCAAACAATCCTCTCGGGGATATAATCATAATAAATAAGATCCGGTCAAATTTTATAGACGATATTATATCATATGATCCAAGGTCATACAAACCGCAACCGTCACCACATCCGCGTGGGACACATACCATTGTTCGGATCTAAATCTCATAATGTAAAAATCGAGAGAAGATCATTGGAACTAAAACATAAATCAAAACACATTTCGAGTTTATCACATATTTATACATACGAGACATTCCTATCGCTCAACTGTGGGCCAATTAATGTATCTCAAAATCATCATCCACCCAAATACATGTAGAACTACAAAGCATGCACGAAATCGGAGAACTAAAGATCAATTATACCAACTTGAGGAAGGGTTGCTCTCGTCCGATAATCACAGCTATATCGGTTGCGATTTAAGCCAACAACTTAAAGACTTGACTACGGTTTAGGCTAGTAGCTCAAGGCCATTCATGTACTATCTCCCATAAATTAGGAACATGCTCACTATATTTTACCACCCGCGACTTTGGGTGCAACCTCAAATTTTAGTTCAAGGACGTTCAAATATATTAGTTTCATCAATTTTTACGATAGTTCTCATTTAAATACATAGTGGGGCAGGTCAACTACTAAAAGTCTCAACCTTCCTTTCGAGCGGAAGTAGTCATATCATATACGTTTCCGTCGGGACTAAGCCTCCCCATCGGGAGTGGTGCCATAAATAGCCAATGTCTCGGATCACAAATCGACCCCTAGGGTCTCGGACCGCCATGGTCCTGTAGTGATTCCGCCCTTGGAAGCATGTATGATTAATACAATGCCTAATTTATGGTTCCACAATATAAGGATATACAAATATACATATATACCGTCCGGGTGTCTAAAATCCTCCAAATCATAAATACTCATCTAAAACCACCGCACGACTAATAAAATATACATACATATACATAATTAATAAATTTGGTGTATTTAAAAATACATGCACGTTAGTAAAATCTCCCACAGTAAGTCAAAACATAACGAAATTAAATCAGACCAAGAATGGGGCTAGATGATACTTATTTTGACTTTATACTCTACAGATTTGAAAAATGATGTCCCGAAGCACCCGATTTGTGCCTTTCTCTCTCCTGCCTCATGCACAGCCCCTGGCTGCCCTCTCCTACGCACGGCCTCGGCCGCACCGCTGTCGCCGCTTGCCACCTTGAAGGGCCGTCGCCGGCGCTGCCTCCTGTCTGGTCGCTGTCCTCTCTCTCGCGCGGCTTTCTCTCTCCTTCATTCTCCTCTGCGCGTGACTTCTCCTCGTCACTACTGCGTGCACTGACGCCGCTCCTCTGCCGCCGATCTACGACCGCTTAGCTTGCCTAGCCGCCGACGGTCTCCCCGGCACCACCCAGCCCGCACCGGCGTCGTTATGCGGCCCACCGCTGCTCCTCGCTGCAACCCACTCCTCGTGCGGCTTCTCTCATCTCACGTCGCTGTCCACACCGCGCCGCCGCAGCAGCCGCCACAGCCGGCGACCGCTGCGACCTCACCCACGACCACCATCGCCGCCATCCACCTAGGCCGGCGCCGCCCCTTCCTCTCCCTCCTTCCTCTCCCTTCCTCTGCGCAAACCCTAAACCCCTTCTCTCTCCCCAACTCCCTCTTTTCTTCTTTTCCCATTCTTTCTCCTTTTTCTTTTTTTTTTATTTTTATTTTTTATATATATATATATATATATATTATATTTTCCTTTTTCTTTTATTTAAAATTTCAATCGATATTCAAATAACAACACAGGTGCACTCTAGGCACCACTCCAAAATTTAGATTATTCCTAAAATTTTATAATATTTTAATTTATTTTCACCACGTCTAAAATATCCAAAATTATAATAAATATTAAAATAATTCAATTGAGATCCGAAATATTACAACGATCCTCTCCATGGCTTAAGCATGCGAGTCAAAACCACCTGCAACCTGGCTTCAAATTCTGTCAAGGCCCGATCAAGATAGTTGGCTCCCTCATAGCTCTACAGTGCCTCCCTGACTGCTGCATTAACATGACGCCCCATGTCCTCAATCGCGAGATCAGCCTGAGCCTGTATCATACGGGCGATCTCGTCTCCTTGTGAAGACAAGAACTCATCTAACTCGCGAGACCTCCTTGCTAGCTAAGAAAGCGAAAAAGGGGAGTTATCAATGGGAGACCACGAGCGATTAACTGCGCCTCTACGCGTGGAGTAAACAAACCTCATGAGAGGGGCCAGCAAGTTCCTGCAAGGGGATGGCTCTTGAGGCACCTTGGGGATAGAGACAAGGGAGGCCTGAATGATTCCACTCCTCATCCACGTTAGCGGAACCCCCTTCGTTGCTCTCAAAATGCGACCTTCCGTCGTTACTCTCCCTATCAGAGGAGGATTCCGGTTAGGAGGAGGAGACGCCTCCTTAATCCAAGCAACGCAAAGTAAGGATGTTAATCATATTCTCATCAGCTATAATGAAGGCAAAGAGGATATGAGGCAAAGTAGTGAAGTGAATCGCAAGAGGAGCAGGCATTATATAAGAAAAGTTTCCCACCAGAAATGGTATTGCAGTTAGATCCAAAGGGTCGCGTCGTTTTCTGTTCAAAAGCAACATGTGTCTTTACCAGATTGAACCCGCCTGTAGCACGCATGGACGGACATCACATCACTGAACAGCCTGACCGCGATGGTCAACTCTTTGACACAACTGACCAGTTCGCACATAGTGCAAAAAACTAGACGGCTGGCCAGTGTAAAAAGAAATAAGGGAAAAGAAAGCCGGGTAGACTTATGGTACTCGATGTGTTGACGAAACCTGTTCTTTATTAAGAAAATTTTATTTACAAGTACAAAAATAACAAAAATACAATTAGGGGGCAGAGCTCCTAGGAGGACGCGGGAGGGGCTCCTTTCTACTCCGAGAGAAGTCAACCAGATCCCTGTGTTGCTGAGCACCACGGTTCGAAGGGTTGAGGATGCCAACAGGAAAGTCCGGATCGACAACCTTGACTATCCACCGACAGATGTTGAGGCCTTCCTAGAGCCTGGCCCACAACGCTTGACTGACCTCCTCAGGATGCCCATGCGAGTGGACATCTTGTTCTCCAGCGATATTATCTTCACCTGAAGTTTGTCCGTGAACCTCTCAACTCGAACGACCCTCTATTCTAGCTCCACCGACTGCACCCTCAGCTCAGACAGTTTTAATTAGAGTACAGTCTTCTCCTCCTGGTGCTGTTGAACTTGAGCACTCATTTGGTTCAACTGCTTCTTTAACTAAAGAATCTCCTCCTCCTGGTCTTCAATGACCGCGTCTGTCTAGCGTAGTCTCTTCAGCGTTGCGCCTACCATCTTTTTTTTCCGGCAAGAAATAAAAGAAATTAGGCCATAATGGTGGAGAAAGAAGAAAAGGGAGCAGCATAACTTCGAAGAAATTATCGGGAGGACTTTGCGTTTCTTCCTTTCAGATGGGCCCTGCGACTCAGGCCTAGGTGGTGGGAGCTCCTCTTGCAGGACGAACGGGAGATTTAGAGAGGTAGTCTCCTCATCCCGCTCCGGAATAGCTCTGCCCTGTCTAGCAGACTCTCGAGCAACCATTTCCTTCGGATGCTTGCTGGAAGGCTTGGAGCGGCAACCTCCTAAGCCCGCTCCATGGTAACTTCACCGGAAAACTCCTCTGGCAGGACGGTCGGGAGATTTGGAGCGGTAGCTTCTTGAGCTACAACCGCAGTAGCTTCACCCCCCTCAACAAGATCTCCAGTGGCCAATTCCTTCAGCTCTACGGGTGGCTTAATGGTTGGCTACTCCAATCTTGCGACTTCATGCGACAACTCCACTAGCGTGACTGGTGCCACCGAATCACCCAGCGGCGGTGGTGTGACAACAAGCTCCACAATGGCAGCTCCATCGGCGACTACCAAGTTTGAATGGATAACTAGACTCTCCACCACAAAACGCCCTCCAACACCAGCCAGTCGACTAGCCATACGGTAATTTGGCTCGGTAGAAGACGAGGAAAAGGCTCAGCTAGCATAGCTCTCTTCTTCTCGGGGCTGTTAGGAGGATCGCCGATGGTGAGAAGGCCGGCCTTCCTTTTGGGCTGCGATGCCACCGACAGTGGAGTCTTGAAGTTTTGAACAGGTAAGGGAGGACCCCAACGAGCTCTCTTAGCCTCCTCCTTGGATACCAGGTGATACCTCATGAACTCGGAGAGATGCCCCCTCACTAACCGTAGCAGCAGCTCCACTACCTCCCCCTCCTTCTTGGTGGGCTTCCTGGTGAAATCATCGGGAACCTTACCCCAACCCTAGGATAATGGCCAGCCGTCAGCAACTCGAATAAAAAAGAATCGGTCATTCCAATTTTTGACCAATTTGTAAATCGTGCTACTAATGCGCACAGCTCCTGGGAAGATAACAAAATCCAATCCCACTCGAGGTAAATCGGAACATAACCTTGCCAGTCTCCATCGTCAACAACCGTGAATGATGGCAAAGAAAAATGTACAATGAGCAGAGGTAACGCACGACATTCATGTGAAGCTGTACAATGAGAATGCAAAACTCCGTAAAAATGCGGAGAAGCTCCTTTGGAATTGGGAGATGAAACCCACTCCACAGGTGAACCTCGTAGACTATAATGTGGCCAGTCGGAGGGAAACAAGCTCTATCCTGTTCCACAGGAATTGAGAACACAATGTGGGATGGGATGTTGTACTAAATGTATAACTCTCTCTCTCTTCATTGGTAGAAATGACTGAAAAAATTTCATTGACTAAAGGAGCCATGAGAGTAGAGCAGGAGGAGAGACGAAGACTTAAGATTTTCTCTAGAGGAACAAAGGAGTGGGAAAATTTGAACAATCGCGTTGATTTTATAAAGGTCGCCGCCGTTGAATGAGAGTAGCGCATCAAAAAGGCGCGGCAATGATGATGGACACGTGTCGATTATGGAGAGGGGGCAATCAAGTCAAATCCTCTGGTAAATTAATTGTCGGGATCACAACTTCCTCATGTGGTGACATGTGGCAGAGAGCAACGAGTCACTTAGAGGGACATGAGTCTTGAAACTATTCAGCAGCCTTTCGATTGCCCGTACGGTAGCATAATGGAATGACGTGTCAAACTCAACCCATGCCATTCTCCGGATTCTAACGTTGAAGTCAACGAATTCGATCAACTAACGCATCTAGTTAGTTCTCCGAATTCTAACGTTATGATCAACGAATCCGGTCAAGGCTCTCTTCCGTCTAGTTCTCTGAATTCCAATGTTGCGGTCAATGAATCCGGTCAACATTCTCTTCCACCTAATTCACCGGATTCCAATGTTGCGGTGAATGAATTTGGTAAACACTATCTTCCGCCTAGTTCTCCGGATTCCAACGTTGTAATCAATGAATCCGGTCGACGTTCTCTTCTACCTAATTCGTCAAATTCCAACTTGCGGTTAATGAATTCGGTCAACACTCACTTTCACCCTGCTCATTAGATTCAAACAATGCGGTCAATGGACCCGGAGCAAAAAATAAAAGATAGCGAAACATGCATGGCAACGAGAGATAAAAACAACTGTGAGTTTTCTCATTAAACTTCTTCTTTACAAGTTGTACGGCCAGCTTGGGTCAATATATGACAGTACTCTTGGAAAGAGGAAGATAAATTTATCAAGGATTTGAATAGGAGAGAGCGTGAACCCACATTCAAATCTTGATAACAATCACTCTCACGAAAAGGGGTGACCAAAGTGGCATCCTGTACGAAAAAGGGTGACGAAAGTAGTTCAAACTTCTTGACTTAAAGTGGCAGTGCCAGAGAGCATGAACCTCTTGATCTCTGAACCAGCAGCTGGAGCAGCAAGCTCCCCGATAGTGCCCAACTCTCATGGCATCACACCAGGCATTGTAAAAAGGCAATGCTGAGGAGTACTAGAAGCTTCCCAATTTATAGCACAAACAGAAGCACTAAACACCAAAAGGAAACAATGCTGGTAAATTTGTAAAAAATTCAAAGGGTAAGGGAAACATGCAAGGAACAGTGGAAAAGAGAATCTGGGACAGACCTGAGGGGATAACAAAGCCTGACGCGTCCCATCGTGAACATATTGGAGGTTGAAATCCCAGGACACCAACATGGGGGCTAGTAATGGGGATGCCAGTAGTATACCGGCCCAAAGGGGATAAGTGGCCCAAGATCAACAGTGGCCCATGTGTACCTAGGGCTAGTCAATACTGCTATAGATTGGAAAAGCTTAGCAAGCAGACCGGGCATGGCCGAGGATAAACGCGGCCCATGTCTAAATTGGCCCACATGCGCCTTTTCAAGCCTCAACGATCATCTCCCCTAATTTTCTGCATCTTCAAAGAAGGTAATCTCATCTGTATCAGCAACTTCCTAAAATCAGAGCACATCCAGAGAGGAAGGCGCACAAATTAGCACGCGATCTACAAAGAGCGCCCAACGATCACTGCATTCAATATCTCCACAGAAGGAAATAAATCCTCCCTCCTAACCATTGCAGCCTAGACTGACGCCTACACCCATACTAGGGAAGGCAACTATCCCCACAATAGGCGGGCATTTCGCCTACCACCTAGGGAGGTAGCGGGAGCCCACGACTATAAAAGGCCATGGAGACTTACTCCATAAGCATACTTTCATGCCTACTAAACACCCTCTCGCATACTTAAGTTTATGGAAGCTCTCCACGTTCTCAAGCTTTCCAACGCTCTCTCCCTTTTTCTCTACTACTAGTTCCTTGCGGGCTAAGTTTTGAGAGAAACCGCTTTCAACGAGTACCCACAATCTAAATCTACTCACTCCACGAGTGCACCTCTATCATTCTCAAAACACACTCCCAGTATCCATCTTTACGTTCACTACGTTTTACTTTCTTATTCTCCAAAAACTATTTACGTGAGTGTTGAAGTGTTTATAATGGGATCAAATATCGCCGTCACCTGACCTCTTGTTTGAATTTGTGGTGTGTAGGATTCTAAGCTCTGTGGATGGGGACTAGAATCTGATGGATAGCTCGCCTTGAACTCATTCGAAATTTGGATCAAAAACAAAAAAAATATTTATAATAAGTTATTTCCTATAAAAACAAACAAACATGTAATGTATGAATGTCATTATAATATAAGTGGTGTTATGAGAACATTGTTTAGCCATCTTTAATATAGTGTTACATGTATCCATTTGTACTAATGGGTTTACAAGAAAATAAATAAATTAATGGATGCTACATTAAATAATGATATTTTAAAAATAATTAAAAAATACCACCCAATTATTTGTCTATAATCGTAATCAGTAATGGTATATGAACATGTGCGGATTTTACTCACAAATTAAATATATGCGATTTAAAAATATGTTTCTTATTAGTTCTAAGATCATCCTAATCAAATTCCCCATCCTCCATGGACATGAGTGATATTTTAACACTTAAAAATTGTGCCATTTAAATTGCTTTTTATAATTAATGTGTAAATATTGATGTATAGCAGTTAAAAAAAAAAAAATTCAATTTGAATCCATTAATAATTCATATCCAAGTGTGATCCAGATACTTGAATCTATTTTTATATATTATAAATAAAAATTAGAGATAAAAGACATTCTAAAAAATTTTTCTAGGTAATATTTTTTATAGTCTAATTAGTAAAATATTATTAATAATAGATAAAACACTATAATGTTTTGATCTAACTATATTATGAGAAGAAGAAATTTATTAGATCTGATATGAGCATATCGGTTGAGACTTATTTAGACTATATAGTTTCCATATTAGAGAGTTGACAAGGTCTTACTTAGACGTCTAACTCTGTGTCTATTGCCCATTTCAATCTATATAAAGTTTAGATCTAGGAATAACATGAAAGCGTATAGTTTATTTGAAAGGAATTTAATATTCTTCTGGCCAACAAATCCCTTAGTCGACCAGTTGTTTAGACCAGCTATTAGTGTTATTTGGACCACTTTCTTAGGGACAAATGGTTGTGAGGTTGATACTGATAATAGATAGTTGAGGCTAGGATTGTGTGATGTTAGGTGGCAAGAGTAAGGAAAATTCTTTTATCTTTCTTTTTTTTAGTTCTTTGTGAGAGCACGCACACTTTCTACTTCTATCCCTAGACTACTCTTAGAGCTGCCTCTTCATGGCTCTTCTTTATATAGAAGAGGCTTGGAGAGTCTTAAGAATGAATCAGCCTTTTCCTAATGGGTGGGCTTTTTGATTAAGCAAAATTTTGGGGTCAATTTTCTTTTATCTGTTGACCCTTTTGGAATTTTTTTCAATCCAAAATTCATATTTTCCTTTATCTAGGTTTTACCTATTTCATTGAGATCCATCCACTACAGCTGCATTATCTTTTATTTAACTAGATAATAGATCTTGATGGGTAGGCCCATAGCAGGTAGGCCCAATAAAAAAAACGGCCCAAAGTCTAGAAAGTCTAGAAGCGTGTTAGACGGTCAACGCCAGCGTTGACTACATGGAGCACCAACCAGGCGACCAACACGCTCTCTCAAGACGGTCAGCATTCCTGTTGACCGGAAGTACTGAAGCAACAGGCCGCGAAAAGATAAAAAATCTAATATTGGCTATGCCCAGTTTGATGGACGTTTTCGTACACGACAAGTAACGGTCCTTTTTCCTAATTTCACACATTCCTTGAAACCAATCTCCTCTAAAGAAGGTATCAACAGATTCAGCGCCCTTCCCACGAGGAAAGCGCTAAATTCTCTCTTCCTGCCTACAATAGAGTCTAACGGTAACAAAAGTATAAAAGGAAGGCAAATAATCTGGAGAACCGTTACCAACTCAAAAAGGAAACGATCTAATCAGATTTCACCAGCCAGGCCTTCCTGCTCAAGGAAGAGCAGGAAGGCCGCCCAACACCAGGTAGGGATCGCGCCTTCTTAGCCAAGGAAGGTTGCCCTCCCCACCGCTGGAGGGACACGAACACAGATGCAAAAAAGACAACGCATTGCTACTACAGAAAAATCCTTGAACGTACTAACGCTCGTGCCTAAGCGAGCAATTGTTTACTTCGCTAATCCCTTTCCAAGCCTTCAGATTCGAGAGACTTCACCCACTCCCCGAGATCCGTCCTTCTAAACTTCCACGCTTCCAGGACGTAACTTCCTACTTGTTAGGAAACCATACTTTCGACGGGTCATGGGAACGTCTCTAACATCTAAAGGCCAACACCCCACCAATCTTATTCTCGCTCCCTATCTCGTTTTACGTTTCAATTTATCTTTTTGAAGTTTAAAGGCTTATTGCTGACTTGAGCATCGGAGTGTTTTCGGTGGAACAATATCCCGCCGACACCTAACCTCTTGTTTATTGTAGTCGTGTGTAGGGTTCAAATTCCATGAATGGAGTTGGATCCAAACGATCAAGCGAATCCAAATCTTTTGAAGTCCGATCCACGTACGCAGCAAATCTAAATTGAATGATTGATAGAATGTTTTATCTAGGTTTTGTCGATGTCATTAGTTCATGAACCGTCTTGGCCGTTAAACTGACCTCAATCATATTTGTTGAAATGGGCCGTGCGTGTATTTTGGGCTTTCGAGTTTCTTCTTTTAACCTGAAATCGTATTGGACTGATTTTTTTGGACCGTTGGACTTAATACCCATTAAAATGATTGATAGAATGTTTTCTTCAAAATTAGTCACAACAATTTACACTATAAGAGACACTAAAGAACAAGTATTTTGAGGCCCATAGTTTCTAATGAGAGGATAGGTGGGATCAGGGGATGCTTCACACGATATAAAGTAGTTTTTACTTTTTCATATTTGAACCAATAAATTCAAAATTATTTAACCATCACCGTTTTAATTTTATTAAAAATTATAATTTTTAATATTTTTAAATGTCATAAATATCCTCAAAATGATATAGAGTTGGCGTATAATTATTAATTGGGAAAATATTAACCATTTCTTGTTCCCGATTGTGGAACAAATTAAAGAGTCTCCCTATCTTTCTGCTGTGGGTCGGTTTGGATCGGGTTTGATTTTTGTTACTGTTAACTTGAAACTTGCATATTACAAACTGCAAACAAGAGGTCAGAGGATAGTGGAAGGTTGTCATACCATAAATATTCCGACATTCAAATCAGATATTTTTCACAATAAATAAAGGAATATATGCTTAAGAGTAAACGTGGTGATAATATAAAGATGCGAGAATGATGGGATTGTGAGTGGGACGTATTTGGAGTTCTGATCTCCAAGGGTGCTTAGCTAAGGAGCAACTCATTAGGTGGGGGCTGAACTCCGAGGGTATACCTGACTAAGGAGCGGCTTATTAGATGGAGGATTGAGCTCTAAGGGTACACTTGGTTGAGGGGTGGCTCACTAGATGGATGACTGAGCTCCGAGGGTGCGCCCGGTTAAGTGGCGGCTCACTAGATGGAGGATTGAGCTCCGAGGGTACACCCTACTGAGGGGTGGCTCACCAGACGGAGAATTGAGTTTCGATTGTGCGCCCGATTGAGGGGTAGCTTACTAGACAAAGAATTGAGCTTCTATGGTGTGCCCAATTGAGGGGCGGCTTACTAAAGGGAGAATTGATATCCAATTGTGTGCCCGACTGAGGGGTGGCTCACTAGACGGATGATTGAGCTCTAATGGTGTGCTTGGTTGAGGGGCGGTTTAGGGTTGAGCTCTGTAGATGGAGGGCTAACCTTCTAGGTGGAGGGTAGACCTCATGGATGGGCCCTTGGACGAAGAGTTGTCAAATGCTTAGCTTATTGGCCGCGTTGAGTTTGCTAGCCAGAGTGTTACTACAGGCCGAAGTGGATTAGGCCGGAGTGTCGGATCAAGCTGGAGTGCTGCCACAAGCCGGAGTGTTGGATCAAGCCGGAGTGGATCTAGGCACCGGGGTCCTTCTGTGGCCGAAGTGGCTCTAGGCTTCGGAGTGTTTCCGAGGCTGGCTGAGCGAGAGATGGAGCGACGGAGCTAATCTGGGCCCTCTAAAGAGGAACCAAGTTGAATTGGACAACCGTGGCTGGTGGATAGCCTTTGTGGCCTATTTCCCTGCCTTGGTAGTTCTTCTCTCCTTTCCTTTCTAGTTAGAGGTGATTTTCAAGTTAAGTGAACAAGGCGTCGTAAATATAGAAGACACTGGACGACAACTTTTGGGGGAGATCCGTACTTTGTTCTGATTAGGGGCGCTGAGTTGCGTTAATGGAGGCCTCGTTGGGCCTCTTGCTTCCTCAATTCGAAGATGGGGGAACTAGGCAACACTCTCAGGGAGCTCAGCAGTCTTGCATCTAGCCGAGGGCTTCAAGAAACCTTGGGCACCTTCGGTGAAGACCTTTGCGCCTTATTTTGAACTGACTTGAGGGAGGACAGATGAGCGTCCTTTGAGGGGTACATCCCCATGTCTGGATCTGCTGAGAGACTTTGGGTTTGCTTTCAGGGGAGCTTCGTCGAACTCCCTTGAAGGAGCTTCAGGCTCTATTTAGTGAGGACATCTTGGGGACCATTGTTGAGAGTCCCATGCTTTGTCTTGCTAAAGTTGAGGATGGAGGAGGTAGGCACCATCAAAGGGAGATTGTTGTGCTCTATTTTGCTCGAATGCCACGGGAAGGAGCTAATTGCCATTATCAGGAAGTTCTAAGCTCCGATTCAATCCGGGGAGCTTTAGACTCCATTTTAGGAGCCTTGAGCCTCCATTTCACCAGGAATAGAACGAAGAAGCAAAGCGACAGGCTCGGAGGACTTTATTCCTTATTTGTCGAGATCGTCCATATACCATTGTTGTGAGTTTCGCATGCCGATTGGTTCCAATTTGGAAGGGAATCGTTGGCGCCATTATTGAAAGAGCTTCAAGCCCAATTCCTCTAGGACAGAGGATCTGGGCATCATTTTGGGAGACCTCTATTCTCTGCTTGACCCATGAGCAGCAAAGAGGAGTTGGTCACCATTTGAGGAAAGCTTGATGCTTTGTTCGGCCTTTTTTTGGGTCTTCTTCCCTTGCCCTCTCTGCTGCTCCCCATTTTATTGAGAGATGTAATGAAAATTTTTTTGCCAAGAGGAGTTTTATTTTTCCGCCGGGAGGGATTTCTCCTATTGAAACGAAATCTTTTCTACCAAAAGGAGCTTTATTTTCTTGCCAGGAGGGATTTCTCCCACCAAAACAAAATCTTTTGTGCTACACTTTCGCTTTTGGGTCGGCCTACGATATTGGGCGCATCACTAGCCCCCCTTGCGAGTGGTTCAAAATTTCAACCCTCGGCATGTGATAATGGGACGTCATTGCGCAGGTTCTTACACGTCTTCCTTTCCCAAACACCCTGTGAATTCCGGTTCTGGGTACGCCCAGCGGCAGGGTAGCTTCTAGGGGAAAGCATGATGTCTTGATGATGGGACTCCTGACTTCTGGAAGGAATGTTGGCCTCCTGTAAGGAGGGCAGTTTTTGGCTCTGGGACGGAGGACTCGTGACTTTAAGATAGAGTACTCATCAATGGAGGACATACATTCTTTTCGGAATGCCAAGCCGTCTTCTTCAATTTTGAGGGTACCTGGCTTTGTAGTGCTATCCACGACTATGTTCCTCTTACTTGGGCAAAGCGGGCCCTACTTCGTTGGGCCGGAGCTGAGTTGTAGGCCCGTTGGCCTTTTAAATCCATGGTTGCTGGCAAGTCGCCAAGGAGGCTTGACTTCGGTTTGCCTTTATCGGTTGAGCTGGACGAGAACCCCGAGTTACGTCCGATCCTGACCGAGGAGGTCGCGGCACAAGGAGAACTCGCCTTTCGGTTGAGCATGAATGCTATCGTTGACCGAACAGTTTTACTTGAATTATCATAGGGTCCCTTTTTGACTCCACGGCATTGGAGGCCTCTTGGGGTTGAAGGAATCGTCAGTCCTATGAGGAATAGCGAGGCACCTTCTCTAGCGCCTGCCTAAGAGAGGGTCTCTGTGGCATGTCTTCATCTTCTTCAGTCCGGTGGTTGTCCTTTTATGACCGAGGCAGGCTGGCGGCTCTGCTGCTTCTTTCCTTCTCATCGTGTTGGTTAAGCTGTTTTGCTATTGTCGCCAAGGCTCGCTTCCGGAGCCTCTTGCGTTGTACTTGTTCTTCGATTGAGGATGTGTCGCATCTCACGCATAGTTGGATGCTCGGTCTAGTGGATTGGACGTCGTCGCATGCCTGGTGGAGTCTCTCGAGGGCCAGCTAGATTTTGAGGCCACATCAGCTGGATTTTGGGTTTTAGGCCACCGCATGGCACTATCCTAACAGTCGTTGCACGCGGTATCTCCACGGAAGGAAAGGAATCCTCTTTCCTAATCGTTATAATCTAGAATGGCACTTGCGCCCATGCCGGAGAAGGCCAACGACCCCCACAAATAGGCGGCATCCCACCTTGCCACGCGAGGAAGGCAGCGGAAGCCCATGGTAATAAAAGGCCATGAGGATTCACTTTACAAGCATACTCTCTCACCTACTAAGTGCCCTCTAGCGTACTCATGCTTACAGAAGCTCTCCACGCTTTCTACCATACGAAAACGCTTTTGCATACTAAGTCTATCATAAGCTCTCAAAGCTCTCAGAACACCCCAACGTCCTCCCCGCTACTTGCTCCTAGTGAGCTTGGTACTGAGAGGCATTGCTTCTTACGCGCATCCACTACCAAAACCATTCTATCCACGAGTGCACCTCCTACCATCATTTTCAACACACTTTCAGCGTCCATCTTTAAATTCACCACATCTCACCTTCTTATCTTTGGAAGGTTGTTTACTGACTTAAGTATCAAAATATTTTCGGTGTGATCAAATTTTGCCGTGACCTAACTTCTTATTTGAAGTTGTGGTGTGCAGAATTCTAAACTCAGCTGATGGATACCATCTAGTGGTAGGTTTGGTAAACCCGACTCAGGAAGAAGGTCCACGAATGAAGTAAAGATCCAATAAAATTTTAGTATAATTAGAAGCCCAAGAAATGCCTAAGTAAGGCTGACTCAGCAGCCCTTACTGGTTCGACCCAATAGCTCAACAATTTCGGCCCAGAAAGTGAGCCTATAATCGGCTGGATAAATCTCTACAAAATAACTACTAGACAACGTAACCACCCACTTTCTGACAACCCACCATAACTAATTGGTCAAAATAGCACAACCGTCTTATTCTGTTCATGGGTGATTGTCAATTCAACCGCCTTTCATCTCTATAAGTACCCATTTATTCTTGCAGCCAGGGAGAGGGAATCCGGATCAAGGATAAAAAGAGGAGAAAGAGAATCCGAAAGAAGGTTCTTCCATCCAGCCTTCCTGGAACTATGTGCCCCATCCAGAAGGCCACACCTAAAGAGGCCAACTCTCCATCCCAAGAGGTCAGGAGGTTTATTCTCATTCAAGGGATCTCTCTCTCTTGTCCAGGAAGGCCCTGCCCTCCAGTTCCAGAAGCCATCTTTCTTACAAGTAGTCAAACCTCTCAGAAGTCCATCTAAGCAAAGGTTCTCCTTCTAGGAGATCTTACATTCAGGTGACCGACCATCTTTTTAGAGCATTTTAGTAATATTTAGACAGTCGTACAATCTGTAATAGCGCATCTAAACCGCCCATTTGTTGGGGGCATCTCTAAATTGCCCCTTCGTGGGTACACCTCTAAATCGTTCATTAATTAGGTGTACCCAAATGCTCGATCCATCGATACATACATCCTCCATATATCTTTCTATTTTTTAAAAAGATTTCTAACTTAATGATAGAGGATATACGGTGGGAGTAATTTCTGCCATCATCTAATATCTCGTTTTCAGTTATATTGCGTAGGGTTTATGTTCGAGACTATGAAAATCGGATCTATATCAGATTGATCTAGTGTGAAGATTCGATTTACGGCTCGCTAATCCTAAAAAAATTCAAATTTGTGAAACGTGATAATTATCTAAGTTATATTTTAACAGTACTTATATTATTTCTAATAGATATTTTTACCGCAAAATATTTAACCAATCAGGAATCATTTAAAAACAAAATAAAGGGCAATAGCGACAAAACACTGAAAACGCAGCACGGAAGCGCAATTCCCACGCATGTACAGCAGCTGTCAAGTGTAACTTTGCATGCTGGCCACCTGGACGCGCCTACTGTTTTCCTCTGCAAAATTCTAAGTTATTTTTAAAATTTTTCTATATCTTAATTAAAAATAAATAAATAAATAAATACATATATATATAAAATATTTAGATGGGAAGTCAAAACGTTATCCATTTTGTTATTAATGTTATTATATTAATTTTATTAAAAATAATTTACTCAAAAGTATACAATTAATATATTCTCAATTGACAATTAAATTGTATAATTTGATTCGTCGTTATCCACTTTGTCTAATTTTAAGATTACTTTCCAAAACAAATGGAAATTTTTTGTTAGATAAGTTGATTATAATGACCCTCAAATAAATCCCAAAAATTATTAGAAGTAGAGCATACATACATATATACATGCGCACACGTACACACATATATAAATAAAAATAACTACAAATGAATAGAAACTTTGTATATTTATTTTTCAACAAAAATATGGGGGTGATTCGAAAAAAATAAATCCATTATATTATCTTTCATTGACAACCTCCGTGAGGGAAGGTGGACAAGCTATCAAGGCAACTATAGAAAGCCTTGAGAGGAGGCTTCGGTGTTTTTATTGGCATGAGAGTGAGAGTTCTGAAGAGAAACAGTTTGCTAAAGTGCTTGTGTAGACGTCTATAAAGCAAAATGTAACGGTGAGGTCGGCTTTATCAATATTATTATAAGGACTAAGGCTCCTTTGGCTAGACATCTTTGGCACCTCATTGTCTTTGGAATGATTTTATTTGGGTTAATTAGATTCACTTCAACCATATTGAGCTAGGTTGGTATATTTGGACTATCAATATTTTACAATTTGTCCTATGGAATAATCGTAAAATCATGAATATGAGATATCTTATTTGACCCATTATTCGTTGTGTCATCGGTAACGAGAACTCTTCTTTTGTAAGCATGATTATTATCGTAATGACAAATAACTTTTATCTGTCATTTTTGCTCGCTTTACCTTAGGTATAGGTTTTGACCCGAATTCTAAGGTTTTGGAGGCTATCAATGATTTAGTTAGGTATGGCCGCCTAAGGTCAAGTTGATGGTTGTGAGTTTTATTACTTCTTAGCCGAGTTAGTCCCCCTGCTAAAGGGTTCAGAATTTGTTTATTTAAACTCTTAAAATTTTTAAAATTTTCGCTATTTAGTTTGCATGAAAAATCTTTTAATTTGTTTTCAGTTTTGTTGTTTATTATAAGTTTGTTGAAATTTTAAATTTCACCATTTTCATGCATTTATTTAGTACAATGAACCGTTTGAATTTTGTCATCCTGACTTTAATTTGTGTGATGTGTAATTCTACGTTTAAGATTTATAAGTACCTTTTTTTTAATAAAAATATTCTCTCAGGGAACGTGTGAAATATAATTTGTTAGAAAATTGGCTGCTCTTAGCCCTATGACTTATAGGCGAGTGGGATCATATAGGTTTAAAACTATTGGAATTGTGATGATTATTTTCACAGTTCTTATAAGATCGGGCTGATGATTACGGTCTAGTACTTATAAAAGATGCAGAGTAATGTCATGTTTGAAAAAACATCCTTGATACTACCAATGTCATGGTTGATATTATTTGGGGTTTCATTTCATGAAGATTTGTTTCTTTTAAGAGGATGCATGGTTGTTCTATTTCTACTGTTATTCCTTCCTAGTGTTGATTTTTAGATTTATTTCTGTGGATATTTTTTTTCTATGTTTTTTATTTTATTTTTATTCTTCATGTCATGTCTTTTATAACCTTTTATGATGTAGTTATTAGATAAATTGGATCCGACTTTATAAAAAATTTTGTTATGTATACAAATTGGTTTACTAAAAAAATAATTTTTTTTTCTAAATAAAAAGTAAGGCTTTCATATTCATATTGCTGTCATAACTACGTCATCAAATCCTTATTTCTGTCGAAATGTAAATTTGTGGTAAAACTTCAAAACTATTAACATATAGTATTCTTAAGCCAGGTAGGACCCTTCACCCTTTTTTATTTTTTTAATTTTTTTTTATAAAATTTGTATTAAGAATTGAAAAAATGAAAAAAAAAAAACTAAAGGGCTCCGCAAAGTAAGAGCTCATAGTATTCTACTATATATAAAAAAAAAGAAAAAAAAAAAAGAGAAAACGGGCCAACAGCGAAACAAACAAACAAATAAACAGGAGAGAGAAACCGGTTTTCTTTTTTTCAGTAATAAATTTCCGTATTGGCTTCCAGCGGAAGACCCGTACGGAACAGGTTCATTTTCACGTGCTTTGCCAAATCCGCCAAAACTCTACGCAAGCGGAAACGGGGCCTTTGTGGGTGTTGCTCACGTGATGGACATGTGAATGAATCAGTGGCAATCCAAGGCCAACGATAACTCCAACCTGACTTCATCAAGCTGATGGTCACCCGTTTGTGCATTTGATTTCGTATTCGGGTTATGGACATGGTTAACCCGGTCCGCCACAGATGCCTCCACAGTCTCAACAGACTCCTCCGCTTCATCGTCATCATCGACATCATCATCATTCCTCCATTCTTCTTCTTCTTCTTCACCGATTTTATCTACAGAGGGTCTAGCAGCTTTGCGCTTGAATAGGGTCCTGGTTTGCAGCCTGTGAAAACCCTCATGAACGATGGTAGAGGCTGCAGAGTTCTTGGTGGAGACGTGGCGTATGTCGTAGAGCTTAAGCGGAGCCGGGAACGGGTCTGGTGCGGGTGCATGATGATCAAGATGGAGCTGCATGATGGGTAAACCTTTGAGTACGGCCTCAACTGCTGCTTGGCAGTGGTTCCACTGCCCCGACCACATCAGCCCGACAGACCCGTATACCGGATCCACCACCCTCCCACATGCCTCGTACAGCAGCGACTTAAAAACAGCTATCAGTAGATTTAGAAAAAAATAAATAAATTCACTCACCCGCAAGACTCAAAAAAAAAAAACTAAGGTGATCAGTTATGCATGCAGTGAAATACATGAGAGTAATGGCGAAGTTTATCCTATTGCATGGGTCAAAGCCAATGGGCCTTTTAAAAGAAGAAAAAAGACAGAAATACGACAAGAGAGGGGGAGGCGTTTGGTTACCGGGGCGGACGGGTGGAGGGCCGGCGTTGAGGAGGTTGAGAAGGCCGGCTCGGCCGTAGAACTTGGCGAGGAAGACGGTGGCATTGGCTTGAGAATCGGCGGATTTGATCCACTGAAGGCAGGGCCTGATGGTGCAGTCGTCGCTGCAACCTTTTCGAAGCACCCTGCAGCCGTTGCAGCTGGTTCTCATGGCACCAGAGAGAATTCCCGGGGAGGCGAAAGGGAAAGAGCAGGGGAAAGGCTTCTTAATTGCGCCGATGAAGCAAGCGTTTCTTCTCTCACATCCCCTCCCTTCTTAAAGGACACGAGCAGCGGAGTTTTTAAGGGAAAAACAATGTTTCTGTTTGTGTATTTTACTTGCCACTTCTTCTCTTGTACTTATTCGGCAAGCTTTACGGATGATCTAATTTCTATTTTGGGCGTTTTCCTATGTTGCAGAGAGACCTCTAGCACCATTTATTACACTTCTGCCATATGTGAAAGTCCTCCACAAGGGTTTCCAACTAGGATATTCCCATCAAGGAGAAACACTAGTTGGGCATTTTCAACGAGCATCAAATAATGTGGGCATATTGATAGTAAGATTTAAATATTCACCAAACAACTACGGTATTATGTTTTACAAACGGCTTTATTAATTTTCTAGTTGTGCAACCTATATATTAATTAGTTTTGTGGTCGAAAATGCTAAGATTTGAGAACTCTTAACTAAGGAGAGGGTGCAATATTGCAGTCAGTGATTGTAATAATAACTTTATTCACATGTATTAGATGTTATTTAAAAATCCATGTAAGTTTCTAGACTGTTTACAACTATTTTTTAAATTTTTTGTAAGTAAATTTTTTGAACCGGCCATATATATGACCACTAGAAACATCGATTTTGAGACTTGTTAAACTGCTTTTGTTCACATCCAATTGATTACTTAAAGTTTTAAAAAATGAACCAATTTTTATGGAAGACAGTGAATTTGAATTTGTTGAGTGTCATTTAAAATAAGATCAATTAAACTGATTAATATAAGAGACTTGTAAATAATTAATTCATGAAGAGGTATAGATTAATCGAGTTGTTGAGCCTAAAATAGAAAGAACTTAAACCGAATGATCGAACCTTTGAACGAACAAATTATCCAGTAGTTGAGTGGTCGGACTATTGTATATACAAAAGATCGAAGATTTGAATGACCAGACCGTTAATTAATTGAACGGTTAGTCCTTTCGAATGGCTACATAAATTGAAGAGACATCTTAACTGGTCGGTTAATTTAAGTAAGTAATTAATATATTTATCGAATATGAATTAAAATCAGAATATATTAAATGCCTAAACTATTCATTTCTTAATAATAAGAGTAACAACTTAAATCATGATTAATTATTTCCTTTCATGGAATCGCTATTAACTGATAGTAATATTATAAATATGTTTAATTTTTTCTTAAAAAATAAGAAACAAAATTTAAAGAATAAGTACATAACTCTAATCCTCTTATTACTTAAAACTCTATAAATTATAGAATCAAAATTCACCACTTTTTACTCTCTCATATCTTTATTTTTTTTTTTTTTTACTATTTTTTATATTTTAAACAAAATTACTAATTTAAGCATTAAAATTTTATGTTATTTGATCTGCCTTTAACGCTGTAGTATATAAAATTTAGATAAAAAAATTAACTATTTTTAATTTAAGTTATTATTTAAATTTAAAGTATGTATCAGAACACACAATAAGCATGTTGAAGAAAGGATTGTATTACGAAAAAGACAGCAAAATGAGAGGCATGAAGAAGAATAAAAGATTAATTAGACAGAAAAATTATCAACGCGATAGCAAGAGAAACGTGCATGGCCCCACGTACAAAGGGGGAGTTGCCGCACAGCAGGAGAGAACAATCACAACGCCAGCACCCGCAAAAACTCCCGGTTTTCTGGAGTCCGTACAAATAAAAACCGGCTGACCCACATCCCAAAACCACCGTGTTCCTTCGCACTCCTGTTTTTATGCGTCAGGAATGCTGAAACTGTGGGCGGCCTGCGGGTTCCGCCGCTGGTTTCGCGGTTTCCAATCTTTGTCCAACTACCGTGGAGGAGCCGCCTCTCCAGCTCCATTTCCTTAACTATAATTTGCCTTTTTATTCAGTATAATAAACAATCAACTCTTCTTTCTTTCTGGTGCATTAATTATCCGATTAAATAGGTTACGTTAATGAAGGCTCTAATCCATGCATTAATACGTCACCTAACGTCTTAATATTGGTAATGACGAGGCCTGAACTTCAACTCTAAATTAAGTTTAAAAGATACAGAAAAAATGAAAATTTTCCATTTTTGTCTTACGGTTTCGGCTCCCCTTGTAATTCATTTTAATGATGTTAATGTATGAATGAAGTTAAGTGGTTGATAGTTGCGATGAATTAGTTTATCATCTACCTTGTTGACATTTATATTTCAAAATTAAATGCCAAATCAACATAATATTATGAGTATTACTCATCGTGATTTTCTATTCAAACTTGTTTATGTGAATTTATATATGTTGTTCGAGTTTAATTTAACTTAATTTCTTAATAAGGAAGCAATTTTTTTTATTTAAAATCAAAATTGTTATGTATACAAACTTTTTGAACAAAATCAGAACGAGATAAGACCACTAACCTCGCCGATTGAAAAAACAAAGTAACAAACATTCCAGCCAAAAAACTTATGAAGGCATTACGCCATAAAAATTTAACTAGAAACAAGTATTTACTTAACATATATAAAAGATAGACGAAAAAGAATCAGAAAGTCCTTTGATTTTCAACAATATTCAAACCATATTTAAGAGTATTTGGTTGTCAAATAATCTCAAATTAAATCTGATGGGTTCATAAACGACACAGGCCGATCCAATCGTGATAGAGGGCGATTTGGTGGTTAGTCCATTGGCCAACAAGGCTCAATGCAAGAGCAAAGCTCAGAGGTACTCTGAAAAGCCCACTTGTGGTGTACAGGCACATGGGAAACCAACGGCCCAACCTAAGGGGTAGCATTTGAGGCTCCACTAATCATAGCAAAAGTCAACTCTTCACCTCCGTGATAGTAGTTTGGTAGTGTAGAAGACGTTAACCCGGTAGGACTCAACCAATGGAGTTGGTGGTCAACCATAGGGAATCGTCAAACCCGCCAACTAACGGCAGCCCAAACAACCCACGCAAGGGGAGACCTGACCCTTGTCGGCTACCACCACCATAATTGTATCAATATTACAAGACGACATCTGATACGGTGGCGCCCTTCAACGCTCAGTGGCCGACAAATCCTAAAGGAACATTTGTCTTCAGTCTTGGCACCAAAACTATCATCGTAAGGTATTATAAGTCCCCTCACCATCTGCAAGGAGGAAAAAAACACAACTCTGAGTAGACAAATGACCCACGAGCAAAACTCATAGAAGCAAAAGAGATAACCAAGCACTCTTTTCTAGTGCAGTTCTTTCTCCAATAATTAACTATTCTCTGTTGAGTACAATCCGAGTGAGCTACCGTTTGTATGCAATTACAAAGGAGCCCAATCCTCTTACACTTCTAAGCCGCCCCCACGTCTCGTGCATTTATAGGAGCTAGTTCTCCTCTCACATCCCGCATTGACGTGCAATCCTACATTATTACCATCCTCCTTACATTTTTTTTATTTTCTTGGAAATGTTTTTAATTTGAACACCAGGGGATAAATTGGAGAGTGAGTCTCACTAATCTTTTGACTTTTTATATGTAGTTTGTGGTGCGTAGATTTCAGGTTAGTAGCGACAGAGATCGGATTCACTTCAATTTGACCAACAGCGGAAGAGTAGAATGCTCCCTAATCCGTAATGCAACCTAAGAATTAGGGATACATCATTGGCGTCATTTGTGGGAATCGACTAAAAAGTCAAACCATCAACTACCGTAATCTTGACAGTTGAAATGGTCAACATGAGAGCACAAACCAGTGTGTTGCCAAGGGACAACGCCACCCAGGGCAATGACCCCTCCGAGGGTAGCCACGCCGGTGAGCATCCCAAGGCTGATGTCGACAAGCTTGCGGCCCACATGGGAGACGTCTCCAGGATGCTTCAGAGGATCAATAATCAACTGGACGCACAACAACAGGGGACTCCAGCCTCCACGATGCAAGCGCCAGCTTCCAAAAAGAAGAGCTAAAGGCAGTAACCCTCAGCTGAGAAGACCCTGTGGCTCGATGACACTGGGTCCCAAGAGGCTTCGAACAGTAGGGTCCGGACACTGCCTGAGGGCCGCCCAAGCCACGGCATATGAGACGAGAGCTCTGAACAGCAGAATCCTCGATACTGCTGTAGCGACCGGAGACCCCTGGTGCAACTTGATGCCTCCTATAATGCCTAGCCACCTTGTGTTGGAAGCCGCATGGCCGCGCACTGTGAGGTTTCGGATTTAGGAACTTGATAATAATGAGGTGATTAGTATGTTAATGATCAATACTAATCCTTTGGGATGATTAAGGTTTGGTGTCGAAAGAAAAATCGGAAAAATTATTCGGGTCCGGGCTGCTGAAGCCCTGCCAGCAGGCTTGTGCTTGCTGGGCGCTCGAGCCGTGGCTCGAGCGCAGGTGCCAGAGGCACCCCTCGCCTTCTGGCCGCTCGAGCGGAGCTCGAGGGAAAAAACCAGAAGCGAGGTCGCTCGCTGGCTGCTCGAGCGGGGCTCGAGCGGTAGGCGCAGTATAAATACGCGCCGAGTTTCCTTCTCCCTCATTTTTCAGATCGACCGAGGGTTTTAGAGAGAGAAAGAGGGGCGCGACTGGAAAGAGAAGAAGGGAGATCGAGCCCGAGAGTCCAGATCCATCCGAGAGCCAGGTATAAAGGTGAAAGCACGTGTCGAGGCAAGTGTTCTCATACCCATTTCTCGTTCTCTTTCGATATTTTATGTATTTTCGTTGGGTATTTTGTGTCGATACCTATGGTGAACGTTAGAATCTTGAAACCCATGAGTGTGGGCTAAGAAAAATGTAGTTGTTTGTCCGAATCGTGTCCGATTCGTCCCGGTGGGTTTCACCGAAACCCTAACCCACGGAATTTTGGGGATTTCCAGTTTTCCGCCCGTGTATCATGAAATTGACCTCAAAATGTGAATCCCCACGTCCCATTGATGAACATATGTCGGCCGCGGGTTTGATTTTGCACGTTTCGACCCGTTTGCGGCGTTTGAGCCCTCTAAGTGGGCGCTATTACTGTTCACCCGAGACCGAAGGTGGAAAATACATGTTGTCGCCTTCGTAAAATGTTGAAATGACCCTAGAATATGAATCCCCTGTCCCAATTGTGTGTATATATCGACAGGATGTCAAATCTCGCAAGATTTGACCCGTTTATGGCATCCGGGAGCCTTAAAAGTTTCCCATTGTAGATAATCCGAAAATGAATGGGAAGTTGCATACTTCCACCCTCGTGATAAGTTAAATCGAACCCAAATGTGAAATCTCGTGTATCAAGTGTGTGCACGAATCCACCGGACGTCCCATTTCCAAGTATCGAACCGTGTGCGGCGTCCGGGTGTTCAAAAGGAAATCTGTTATCGTTTCCCGAAGATAAAACGAGAAATATAAGTGTTATGCTTCCGTAATTGTTATTGATATAACGTTTAAATGTTTAAATGTAAATGTAAGCCCCGAATGTAAATCCGTGTGCTGGAGGCAAGGGAATGAGTCTCAGAGGTTCCAAAGTGACTTGTGATCGTTTGAGGTATGAAATCTAATCTCTGTTGTGAACTTGGAATGATTTATTGTGGATTTAGGGAATTGAGTCCCATTGGATATTGAGAATCGTGACGTGAATGGAAGGGAATCCACATTGTGCTTGTGATGATATAATCTCCTGGATGGAGATGTGTGTGATGAGATGACCTCCCGGTTGGAGATCTTGTGATGAGAATGAGATTTCTCGAGATATGATTGTGTGTGGCAAATATGGGTTTCCCTCTCCAAGTGTTGAACCTAATCTTGAAACTAGGACCCTGAGTCGTGTGGGTAGTATTCTTTAGTATACCATGTCCATCGTGGTGTGAACCCGAGGAATACTTGGCCACGTATTCCAATGCCGCTCGTGGGAGCGGGTGATGTCTGTGGTACGCTTTAGGAAACTACTGTGGAAGAACGAGGATTGCCCTGGACCCCGGGGTGTGGGGTGTGTGCCGACGCCACATATTGAGATGTAGTCGTCTGTGATGATTGTTGCATGGATGCAACCGAGGGTCATGTGTTACCGACTTAAAATAGTAGCCGTGGCTTTAGAATGTATAGCGAACACATTCCTATCCTCGTTCTCTCGCATCGTTGGCTAGTACAGTCTACTAGCTGGGGTCCGCAAAGATGATGTAAAAACGAAAATGAATAATGTCCAATCAATGTAATCATAAGAACCGTGTGAATCCAGTGATTCAAGATATGACCGTGAGAACCGTGAGAATCAGGTGATTCCGAACAATGATCAACAGATGTAACCGTGTGAACCATAAGATTCGAGTGATTCTAGTTGCTTCCTGTTCCCTCTCCTATTTCTTGAGTATGGAGAGTGCCTGTATTCCCTCCCGTTTCAGTTCTTGTATATGCCTTGGAGAATTGTTTATGATTACATTTGTTGAGCTGTTAGCTCACTCTTACAGTTGTTATTTTTTCTTTCAGATGAGAACACTTAGCCGACACTGGATAGATAGAGCAAGGAGAGGCTTGCTTGTTGGGGCTGGCTGGCTGGACGGCGAGTGCAAAAGGATTTGGACTTAGAGTTGGATCGGATTGCGGACGGTCGCTCGAGGTTGGGCGTGGCTCGTTATAGTTATTGTTTTATGGTTTTGTTATGTTTTCGCAGATTATGATGATTTAGTTATGCTTCTGCGTCTGTATATATATGTTTTGAGTTTGGTTTCATTTAGATGGCATCTCTCTAGATCCAGTATAATAAGTTGTGTACTGTATTGGAGCCATGGTTGATATGACAAGTAGTGTGATCCCAGTGTGGTGTGTTGTAGGCTTTGAGTTAAGCATTTTGATTAGTTGTGTGCTTGTCCTATTTGAATAGGTTGTACCATTTGGTTTTCATCCAATTCTGAGAGAAACTCTACGGATTTTCATGTGACGGAGGTTATTCAATGGAGAATAATCTAGTCCGTTACACGCACCCTTTTCCAAACCACTCAGAGTTGATGACTTTTCTCAAAACCAAGAGGATCACTTCCACCTCCCGCATGGAGGAGAAGGTGGATGGCAACATGTATTCAAGAGCGATGCCGGAGGAAGGGCCACAAACCTAAGGAGGTCGCCCTTTGCGGTGGAAATCTGCACGCAGCCGCTCTCCAACAAGTTTAAAATGCAGGCCTTTGAGTGGTATGATGGGAGTACTGACCCGATAAACCACTTGGACCACTTTTGAATGTCGCTGAGCTTCCAGGGATTGGGTGAGGTAGTCATGTGCTAGTGCTTCCCTTTGATACTCAAAGGGGATGCTTGCCTTTGGTTCTACTGCCTAGAGCCAAACTCCATCCAGACTTTTTTGGAGCTCATCGACTACTTCCCCCTGCCAATTCGCCCCTAACAGAAGGGAGGTGAAATAACCATGACACCTGGTCCAGCTTCGACAGGAGGCCTCGAGTAGTAGGGCCCAGACACAGCTGGAGGGTCACCCAAACTACGAGACACAAGACGAGAGCCTTGAGTGGTGGAAGCCTCAATACTCTCGAAGCGACCAGAGACCCTTGGCGCAAGGCGAAGCCTCCTGCAGTGCGCGGTCACCATCTGCCGGAAGTCGCATGACCACGCACCCTTCTCCAAATCACTCGGAGTTAAGGACTTTTCTTAACGCCCAGAGGGTCACTTTCACCTCCCGCAAGGAGGAGAAGGGGAAAAAGATATGGCAACGTGTATTCAAGGACGATGCTAGAGGAACGGCCGTAGACCTAAGGAGGTCACCTTTTGCAGTGAAAATCCGCACGCAGCTGCTCCCCCAAAGTTTAAAATGTCGGCCCTTGAGTCATATGATGGGAGTACTGACCCGATTGATCACCTGAATCACTTTTGCATGCTGCTGAGCTTCCAGGGATTGGGTGAGGCATCCATGTGCTAGTGCTTCCCTTTAATACTTATAGGAGACGCTCGCCTTTGGTTTTATGGCCTCCAGCCAAACTCCATCCGGACTTTTTTGGAGCTTGTCGACTGCTTCTTGTCCCAATTCACCACCAGTTGAAGGGAGGTAAAACAACTATGGCACCTGGTCCGGCTTTGGTAGTGACGAGATGAAAGCTTGAAGCGCTTCCTGGCCTGCTTTACTGCTGAGGCACGAAGGATATTTGGCCTCATCAACAAAGTGAAGCTTAGCGCCTTCATTGCCACTCAAGAGTTCGAAGACTTCTTCAAGCACCCGGCCCACCAAAATCTTCAGATTTTTTGGGAGGTCGAGGGCATAGCCCATGCTTACACAGACCAGTCACTAAAGAAGCTGACAAATGAGAAGAAGAGGAACGGGGATGACTATTGCCTTTGAGGGCCATGCAAGCAATCACGGGTGGAACGAGGGCCCCGGAAGGAATTTCAACTATAGGACTTGACCCCCCTGACTGATACACGCACGAATATCCTAATGCAGATCTGAGACAAGAAGTTCCTAAAGTAGCCAAAGGTGCCAAGGAACACAGAGGTTGGGGACCAAATCAAATATTGTCATTACCACCGGTCTTTGAGTCATGGAACTGAAGACTATCGGACCTTGCAGAAAGTGATCGAAGACCTGATCTATCAAAAACATTTGATGAGATTCTTGTGGAACTCGGGATAGGATCTCGCAGTCATAGAGGAAAATACATAGGAGTAGCCGAGGAATTGGGTTGCAGTCGGGGTTGTCAACATGATAACAACTAGGCCGGTAAAGGGCAACGCCTCAAACGGCCCAGAGAGCACTTCTAGCAACAAGAAACCAAGGGTAGGGGTTAGAACTGATGTCATTAGTTTTATCGACAATAATATGACGCATGTAATAGCCCATTATTCTGATTCCCTGGTTGTATCTATCCTCAATTCGGACGGTACTATTGACTATCAACTGAAATGAGTTTTCATCGATAATAAAATTTCTCGCAACTTGTTGTATCTTGATACCCTCTTTAAGTTTGGACTAAAAAAGAGTCAGATGAGGTCCATTGAGGGACCCTTATACGGCTTGGACAATGAGCCAGTGATCGTACAATGACATATTCAATTGGAGGTGACGATGGGGGACATACCCACGTATGGCCTCTCGGATGCTTACATTCTTGGTCGTCGACTTCCTATTTGTCTACAACTCGATCTTAGGATGGCCATGCCTGACTGCTTTTGGGGTAGTGATGTCGATTCGTACTTCAAGATGAAATTCCTAACACCACGTGGCATAGGAGAAGTCGTGTGAAATCAAGTTATGGGATGGACGTGCTACCTATCCCAAGTCGCATCAACAAACCCAGCCCAACTGATCGGGGATCTTGACTTCCTAGACGAGGCTATTCTCTAGTTGGCTCAATCAGGGGAGTCAACTGATAAGATCCCCTTGGATCCCACAGAGTCAGAAAAGTGCACGTACATCGGGAGCTTCCTCTTAGGACTCGTCTGAGACCAGCTAGTCACTTTCCTAAGGCAGAATGTCGATATTTTTGCATGAACTCCTGTTGACATGTCATAAATACTGATCGGAGTAATGGTCCACAAGTTAGACATCGATCCCGATCATAAGCTCGTTTGGTAGAAGCGTAGAAATCACTCAATTGAGAAACTGGTCATTATCCGTGAGGAAGTGAAAAAGCTACTCAACACGTCATCCATAAAGGAGATCCAATATCCAGACTGGCTGTCAAACGTTGTCATTGTTAATAAGAGTAATGGGAAATGGAGAAAGTACGTAGACTTCACCAATATGAACAAGGCATGATCAAATGACAACTTTCTGCTGCTAAGGATCAACCAGTTGGTGGACTCCATTCCCAGTCACGAGCTGCTAAATTTTATGGATGCCTACTTAAGGTATAACCAGATCAGGATATGTTCGGAGGATGAAAAAAACACCTCTTTCATAACAAAACAGGTAACTTATTGCTATTCTGTAAAAACGTGGAAGTGTACATGGACGACATGCTCGTTAAAAGAAAATTTACCAATGACCACGTATGCGATTTGAATAAGACCTTTCGAAGTCCCCCTAACACTTGGTGAAACTCAACCCTGCCAAGTGCATTTTCAGGGTGTCTTCAGGAAAGTTCCTGGGTTTTATAGTGTTTTAGTAGGGAATTGAAGCTAACCTTGTGAAGATGAAAGCCATCGTCGACATGGCTCCTACTCAAACTATGAAGGAGATCTAGAAGATTGCCGGAAGGCTAGCTGCCCTATCCCAATTCTTAGCAAAGTCAGTGGAAAAACATTTACTGTTCTTCAAGGAATTAAGGGCAACCAAGGAGACTGGATTTAAGTGGATAGCAGAGTGCGATGCCGCATTCCAAGAGCTTAAGGAATACCTTTCTCATCCTCCTCTCCTGACCTCGCCTCAATAGGGCAAAGAGCTGTGCTTGTATCTAGTAGTTTCAAGCACGACGCAAAGCTCGGTCTTGATCTAGTAGCATTTTGGGTGCACGAGATCACCATCCAGATGGACCAACCCGTGAAGAGGATATTTCAAAGGCCAGACACTTCTGTGCGATTGGTCAAATGGACTATATAGTTGAGTGAGTTCGACAAGAAATTCTGGCCACGACCAGCCAAGAAGGATTAGGCTCTCGTGGACTTCATAGCCGAGACAGTGACCCCGACTCTCGATGCCCTCAACCACTCTAGAGATATCGATCACCCGGATGTTCCGACGTGGATCTTGAACATCGAATGTTCGTCAACGCAATTAGGCAGTGGAGCGAGTGTGGGTTTGAGAACCCCAGACGAGTTAGAGATCAAGTATTCCGTCACCCTCGGATTTTCGGCCAACAATAACATTGTTGAGCATGAGGCACTCATCGTTGGGCTCCGGCTCACCAAGGAATGTTCTACTCGATCATTTACTGTCTATAGTGACTTTGAACTAGTCGTCAACCAAATCCAAGGTAGTTTTGAGGTATCCAACTTGTGGCTCGCAAAGTAAGTTGCCAAGACAAGGGGACTGATCCAGGTGTTCGACTGAGTTGAGCTAATCCACGTCCCTAGAGAAGAGAGCTGGAAGGCTAACCAACTGGCGAGGGTGGCAGCAATCGATGGCCTGGAGTAATACTCTAATGACATGTGGGAAGTCCTAGCCATCCTGAGTATCGACAACATTGAGGGCGAGGTGCTACAAGTAGCCGTCAGCAATAATTGGATGACCCCATATCGAAAGTATTTGATCGACAAGACCTTATCAAAGAACCCAAATGAGGCAAAATAAGTGAGAAAAATAGTGAGCTGGTATACCCTCGTAGACAAAAAACTATACCGTTAGGGGTACTCGATCCCTTACATGAGGTGCCGAATGCTGGAAGATGCCGATTATGCAATGAGTGAGGTGTACCTTCGAGCTGTGGGTTACACATAGGGGGCAAGTACTTGGCCTTCAAAGTAATTAGGTAAGGCTTCTTCTAGTCCTTGATGAAGTGTGATGCCATGGAATTTGTGATGAAGTGCGAAAGATGCCAACTCCACGAGAACGTGCCACACCAGCCACACTTGGAGTTACAAACTCTGCAGATGCCCTGACCATTCACACAATTGGGGTTTGACATTCTCGGGCCACTACTCGTGGCATTCAGACAACGAAAATTCATTCTCGTATTTCACCAAGTGGGTGGAAGTATCCTACTTGCACGGATAACTAGCAGAATGCAACGGAGTTCGAACATCAGAGTATTGTTTGCCATTTCGGGATATCCAAGGTCATAGTGACCGACAATGAAATTTAATTTACCGGCAAATGCTTCTCCAAGTGTTGCGAAAGTCTACAGATAAAGTTGGTTCACACTTCAATTACCTACCTACAAGCCGACGGATAGGTAGAAGTGATAAACCGAATGCTGCCCCATAGATCGAAAACCAAGCTGGAAGATGTTGGGGGCTCCTGGGGTTGACAATTGCCTTCCATCCTTTGTTCGTACAGAACCACACCCAAAAAACCGACCTGTGAAATGCCCTTCAACTTATGCTACAGGATGGAGGCGGTCGTCTCGATGGAAATTGGTCTACCAAGCTTGCGGTTTGAAAGCTTCGACCCCCTCAGTAGCCCTCAGATGTTCAGGGAGCACCTCAACCTACTCGAGGAGATTCGAGACACAACGCCCCTTCGTACCGCAGCGTATCAGCAGTAGATCGCGTGGTACTACAATAAAAGGGTAAAGGCTCGTTAATTCAAAGTGGGAGACCTCGTCCTACGGAGCATAGAGGCAATCGGCAAAACTGCCAATAGGAACAAGTTTTCTCCAAATTGTGAGGGACCATTTTTTGTCTCAACGATCCTCCAAAATGGTGTGTAGAAGCTAGACACTTAAGACGTTAAGCTCGTCCCAAAAACATAGAACACAACCCACCTCAAGAAATACTATCTATAAGACCCAAACAAACCCAGGTAAGGACCCCATACATCGTTTTGAATAATTGTAATTGTATCATGTTATTTAATAAAAAAAATTGCTATTTATTCATGTGTACTTGTCCATGTGATGGCATGCTTGTTTGCCATTCTACCAAATCAAATGATCCCGATTGCCTCTAACTTAGGTAGATTCATCCTGGCCTACTTTGCAACCCCTTGGTGGTTGAAAAACCTCGGCTTAGAGTCGAGCGGCCCGTTAAGCGGTCGAATATTAAACCTCGGATCCACATCAAGCGTGTCACGAACCCGAATCAAGCAGGTCAATTTAAATAATTAATTATAATTTCTAAAATCTAAAATCTCAAATAATTTTAAACAAATAATACTAAGCCCCAAACTCTGGGTGTGACAAACCAAAGTATACAACTCAACAAAATTAAAATCCTCACAAGACCTCATTGGACAACCATCCGGATAATATAAATACGACCTGCTCTACAATTATCGTAAGGGAGGTAATAATCCGACCCAAAAATCATAATCAAACATAACATAATATTCAACTATTTCCGAAATATAACAATAAGACCATATCCGGCCAATTTTATAATCCAAATACATCAAATATCAATATTAATAAAAATTAAACTGAAACTCACCAAAACAGACGAATATCTGACCGATCACGTCTTTACTTCTGTACGACATCCGAACCTTCTACTCTGAAGGGACAAAACAGAAAAATGAGCTTAATGTCCAACAAGTATCATATTTAGTCAAAAGAAGTCCAATAAATCAGATGAGAGGTCAATAGATGAAAATTCAATCAAATTTCAGAATAAATCCAAATCGCCAATAAGACAAATTCAACCGAAATCCAAGATCCAATTTCAAAATCCAATGGTAGTCTCGTACTCAAATCAAATATCCAAGTCCAAACAAATGTCTAAATTTTAAAAATAGTCATCGTCGGGACATATATATATATAACCAAAACAGAGGTGATCTGAACCAATTCCAAAACCGATGTTGATCCGAGTCCAAATCCGAGTTCGAGTCCAAGTCCAAATCCAAGACCCGATCAGCTTGTGATCTGAGGCAGAATCCGATAGCCGAATGATCCAATAACGTGTGCAGAGACCGAAGCAGCATCGCGACAGATGTTCCAAATGTTCCGATCAAAACATATAATCAAAATTATTTGTACGAGACATACCAAACCCAATTCTAGGAAAAAATCGGCGAATATCAAATCCAAGTCAAAAATCCATATCCAAATCAAAGTCCAATACCAATTAATGTAAAAATACAAATTATGCATCAAATTTGGGTTCTCATTATTTAAAGACTAGCTTGAGGAAGGGTTACACATAATCCCAGTAACCTTAGGCCAAAATCCATGTACTATGTACCTATAGATAAGGTTGCTCACTATGTTTTGTCACCCGCGGCTTTGGGTACATTCCTCAAACTTGTCAGATATATTAGGACGTCCGAATATATTCTAAGGTCAAATCAAATTGTTCAAATGGGAAGGGTCACTACTCCAAGCCTTTCCTGCCGGCGGAAAGGAATTTCCAAATAAATCTCCCCGTCGGGAGCTGGCCAAAGTCTAATAATCCAAATCCAAATGTAGTGACCACAACTCGGCATGTGCATTGACTGCACGGCCAATGCAAAGTTTCATACTCATTTTTTTATACAAATATATGAATTTAAAAATATACGATGTCCAATAAATTATTCGGACTTTCAGAAAAATATCAAATTCTCCAAAATCGTAAAACCCAGTCCAACAACCCCCAAAAAATCCAATGAACTACACATGCATGTCCAGAATAAATAAATGGGTGTACCAAAAATTCATGCATGTTGTAAAAATTTCAAACAAAGATCCAAAATATATCAAAATTAAATTAGACCAAAAAGGGGGGTTTACAGATACTTGCCTAACCTCATACTTTACGAGATCTGAAAAAATGATGTCCCAAAGTATCCAGATTGCACTTTCTCTCTCTCTCTGTCAAGCTTGACCCTTGCCCACCCGATTTCTCTCTCCACCGCACGGCTTCCTTGCTGCTCACCCATGGTATCGCCCGTCACCGGCGACCACCATTGGCCACCGCCGACCTCCGTCGTGGATAGCTCAAAGACGCGCCGTCGCAGCCTTTACAAAAGCGCCGTTCTCTCTCACTACGTGGCTTCTTCTGCCATTGCTGCCGCTGCTCGACGACGACGCCACGCCAAACAACCACCACTGTGAACGGCCATCGCCAGCCTGCCCGGTGTCACCTCGTCGGTGCCGATGCCGTTACACGGCCGCTGATGCTCCCTGCACGACATCCCGGAACCCCAAAACCCTAGCTCCCTCTCTCACCCCCTTTTTCTCTCTCCTCGATCCACTCTTCCAATCTTATTTCTTCTTTTTCTTTTTTTTCTTTTTTTTAAATACTTATCCATCTCTATTATATATATATATAATATAATATAATATAATATTATTAAAGATATATTATATATATTTCATTTTAGTTTTCTTTTATTCCAAAATCCAAAACGATATTTGAGTGATAATGCAGGCCTCGGTGTCATCTCGATCGATCCAAATGTCAATTTAAGTTTCATAATATCTAATTAATTTTTGTCATACCCAAAATATCCAAAATCACAATTAATATTAAATTGGTCCAAATAAAATCCGAGGATATTACATTCTCCCATCCTTACAAAAATTTCGGCCTCGAAATTTACGCATATCAATCTTAACCTCAAATATCATATAATGAGATATTCTTTCAATTTCATTTTCGCTCTTCTCAGACTACTTCCTCAATTGAGTGATTCATCCAAAATCTGATTCTCAATAGTAGATCCTTTCTATTTCAAAAATTCGAATTGAGACTTTAACACAATACAAATTCTCGCCGATGGATGACGATTCTGATCCAAGCACATTGGAATGATCATTCACATATTTATCATACAAATAACATATGGCATATTATGTCCATACATCAAATTCAAAGATAAGGCCAATATGCAGGTCGCCTCTTCGACCTACCGAACACTTGGAAGATTCCGACGACCTTCAACTCAAAATTCTTCTCTTCAAGGTGCTTCCATAAACATCTGACCATCCACATCGAACTTCAAATCGAACTGCAAATCCAATCTCCTGGTTGAAGCGTTAAATCAAATCTTGTGACAAATAGCCAAAAGTCTACACACTTTCGCTACGCTACTCTGATTGATCATCTGCCTCCAATCAAAATCAGAAGTCTCAGAATCAAAATATCTTACAATCTTCTCATCTTGACAACATGCCAACAGTGAATCTCGAGAACGACATCCTGATTGGCAAGAAAAGAGCTGACTCCATCAACTCATCCATCATCGTCCAAATTGCTACCAATCTTCTAGTCATCCAAGGCAGACTTGAAACACAAATCTTGAGTCTTCTTCTTCTGCTTGACTTCATCTTTAGGCACGGATATACCTTGCCACACAGGCCACAACCTAACGCTTCATTTTTTTTTGCCTGCAAACCTCGACACATGATCAACTTGTCATCAAATTCTCCCTCCATTCTGCAAGGTGGAGAATCTTCGACGTTCCCATCGAACTTGGACAACTCTAATTCAATATAGCTGCTAATAATATCATTTTCTTCCAAACTTCCATCCAATCAGCGATACTCAAACGAGAGAATTCTTGCAAACATGCTTCATCTAAAACGTGCAAAGGGAAAGCACTGGTACAGAATGCCCGAGATTGCCTGTTCAATCGCTTTCAACTTTAATATAACTCATCCAAAAGGGCTTCAGTTCTAATCTTCTCAAAAGTTTCTCTCGCAGATAGAAATTTCGTTCAGAATCAAATCCTAACAGTAAGGACGAAATTCTTCTGGCTTAGACTTCCCACTGGCATCTTCGACATAGAACTTCACAAAAAAATCCTCCAAACTGTTCTTTGAATAATGTGCCCGACCATACTGAATCCATATATGTCAAAATCTTTCTTAGGAGCATTACTGAACGCTGCCAAACTTTCTGATCCATCAGGAATTGACAAAACTGACACCGATAACAATCCATTCTTCAATTACCAAAAACTTCCTCACAAGCATTACTTTAAATGAATACTGATCACTACTATTCCAAGGGCGCTAACGACACTAAAATCATCAATGAACTTTTAACAAATCTCCAATCACAATCAACTAAATCCAAGAAACTCCACACTCCCGCGACCTTAAACGGTCTTTTCAAATTCGCCACTACTTCTATCTTCTTCAAATCTCCAAATGTCACATTAAGAACCATATGAACTAAAATGACACATTCTCGAAATTTACAGCAGACTTTCCAATCGGATCTCATATTTCTCAATATTCTTCAAATAAATTAGAAAATCATTGACACAACCATCATAACTAATCCAAATATGATCAGAAGCCCAATCAACCAAATCCATAAAAGACATCGAAATATTTGAAAGTCCAAAAGCACCATCAAAATTTGTAATGGCCACACATTGACCTGAAAGTTGTCTTATGCACATCCTCTGACTAAACCCTCAATTAAGGATACCTCGAACATAATTCGATCTTAGAGAAAACCCAAATTTCTTCAAATGGATCCAGCAAATCCTTGTTCTTTGACAACTGATACATATCCAAATTTTTTTTTATAATCAAAATATAAACCCATCGATCCAACTTCTTCACCAAAAACACCGAAGCACTCCACGCCAATACGATTAGGTGAACGAAACTTTCTCAAACAAATTCTCGCAATTGTTGTCTCAATTTCTTCAGCTTAGATGGAATTACCCCATACGGAGCCTTCGAAATAGACGCAGATCCAAACACAACATCCATAACAAACTTGATCTTCTAATCTATAAACAATCCAGTCGAATTCTCTGGAAGAACATCTTAAGTTCTCAAATGATCAAAATATCTTCAATGATCACAGAATGACTCCCAAATGTAACCATATATGCTAGATGAACTCAACACCCATCTCTCAATAGATAACTCGTTACACCAAAATTAACCCTGGAACCTTCTTACTGATTCATCCTTGAAACTTTGAAGATTCATAATCCAAAATGTAAAAATGGGGACTAACTTACTGAAACAATCTTCCATAACAAAGGATCCAACTTAACTTCATAGGCTGTATATGCAAAATGCCCTACTAAAACAGTCTGACTTCTATTTGGACATTCTGAATCCGAATGCCTGAAATTTAAACGATCCCTTAACAAATAGCATATCAGGCCGCAATTGAAGCAGACTTCATTTCTGACTAAGTAAACTCGTCTTGCGAACTTCTTCTCGCTAAACTCGCAAGCTGACTTCACAAACTGAAATTTCAAGGAAAAAGACTTTATTTCACCTAAGTCTCTTTTAGCTTGTCCTCTGAATGATAAACAAATCCATCCTTCGAGTTCTAACTCCAATGCTCTGATTTCTTCTGGAAACGCTTCTCCTGAAACTACTCCTGCTTGATCAATAGGGTATGATCTAGTTCTTCGTCATAAGTTTAACGTTTGAATGACACCAACTACTTCCCGATTGAATCTTGAATTCCTCAACTACTATCATACTTCAACAAATCTTTCAAATTCTTCAACCTCTTCCTGAGCATTGCTTTAGGAAATCGAACCACGAACTCTTTGTCCTTTGATTCTTCAACAATGAAAGATTTGCAGGGACGACTATCCACCCGATCTCAGCGACAAGAGGAAATGGACAATCTTCAGTCTTTCTCTTGCTCTAATTGTAACCCCGACTTCTACACGACAAGATCATCATCGCGCCAACAAAATCAATCAGCTTGCACTTCATTGTCTTGTCTTCTAGCAACGAGAAATGAGTTGATTTAACTTGAACTTCTTTATCTTTATCTGCGGCATCTAATCTTGAAAACTCTTCATTCAACTCCACTTTCACCGCTAACCTTTCTGCCAATCAAAAATCTCCTTCTAGTCCGCGAGATTTCGGACCAGCTCTAATTTCAGACTACTAATCTTCCAAAATTACAAATTCCAACAAACTCTCTACATATTTGTAGAAATCAAACAAAATTCTAATTCAACTACTATAACAAATCATACATTACGTCGCTTGTGCGACTCATCATTATCAGGTGATCAATCTTTCAATCTAAACCCAAACCCCAACGATTCGACCTTCTCATTCAAACCCAAATCTTCACAACTCAAATTTTCTATTATCAATCAAAGATAATACTTATTATACCCAAATATTCAGTCAATTATTTATCTAAAATAACCCAAAGTACCTCTCCTTACAACATTTCTCTGATACCACTTCTGTCACGAACCCGAATCAAGCAGGTCAATTTAAATAATTAATTATAATTTCTAAAATCTAAAATCTCAAATAATTTTAAACAAATAATACTAAGCCCCAAACTCTGGGTGTGACAAACCAAAGTATACAACTCAACAAAATTAAAATCCTCACAAGACCTCATTGGACAACCATCCGGATAATATAAATACGACCTCCATCCGGATAATATAAATACGACCTGCTCTTACAATTATCGTAAGGGAGGTAATAATCCGATCCAAAAATCATAATCAAACATAACATAATATTCAACTATTTTTGAAATATAACAATAAGACCATATCCGGCCAATTTTATAATCCAAATACATCAAATATCAATATTAATAAAAATTAAATCAAACTCACCAAAACAGAATTTATATCGACCGATCACGTCTTTACTTACATTTACATCCGAACCTTCTACTGGGACAAAAAAAGAAAAATGAGCTTAATGTCCAACAAGTATCATATTTAGTCAAAAGAAGTCCAATAAATCGAGATGAGAGGTCAATAGATGAAAATTCAATCAAATTTCAGAATAAATCCAAATCGCCAATAAGACAAATTCAACCGAAATCCAAGATCCAATTTCAAAATCCAATGGTAGTCTCGTACTCAAATCAAATATCCAAGTCCAAACAAATGTCTAAATTTTAAAAATAGTCATCGTCGGACATATATATATATAACCAAAACAGAGGTGATCCAACTAATTCCAAAACCGATGTTGATCCGAGTCCAAATCCGAAGTTCGAGTCCAAGTCCAAATCCAAGACCTCGATCGGCTTGTGATCTCGAGGCGTAATCCGATAGCCGAATGATCCAATAACGTGTGCAGAGACCGAGCGAAAGATCGCGGCGGATGTTCCAAATGTTCGGATCAAAACATATAATCAAAACCATTTGTACGAGACATACCAAACCCAATTCTAGGAAAAATCGCGAATATCAAATCCAAGTCAAAAATCCATATCCAAATCAAAGTCCAATACCAATTAATGTAAAAATACAAATTATGCATCAAATTTGGGTTCTCATTATTTAAAGACTAGCTTGAGGAAGGGTTACACATAATCCCAAGAAACCTTAGGCCAAAATCCATGTACTATGTACCTATAGATAAGGTTGCTCACTATGTTTTGTCACCCGCGGCTTGGGTACATTCCTCAAACTTGTCGGATATATTAGACGTCCGAATATATTCTAAGGTCAAATCAAATTGTTCAAATGGGAAGGGTCACTACTCCAAGCCTTTCTGAAAGAATTTCCAAATAAATCTCCCCAGTCGGGAGTCACCAAAGTCTAATAATCTAAATCCAAATGTAGTGACCACAACTCGGCATGTGCATTGATTGCACGGCCAATGCAAAGTTTCATACTCATTTTTTTATACAAATATATGAATTTAAAAATATACGATGTCCAATAAATTATTCGGACTTTCAGAAAAATATCAAATTCTCCAAAATCGTAAAACCCAGTCCAACAACCCCCAAAAAATCCAATGAACTACACATGCATGTCCAGAATAAATAAATGGGTGTACCAAAAATTCATGCATGTTGTAAAAACTTTAAACAGTATCCAAAATATATCAAAAATTAAATTAGACCAAAAAGGGGGTTTACAGATACTTGCCTGGACCTCATACTTTACAGATCTGAAAAAATGATGTCCCGAAGTATCCAGATTGGCACTTTCTCTCTCTGTCGTGCGCGCTGTCGCACGTGACCCTTGCCCAGCCGATTTCTCTCTCCACTGCACGGCTTCCTTGCTGCTCACCCATGGCATCGCCGGTCACCGGCGGACCACCGTTGGCCACCGCCGACCTCCGTCGTGACAGCTCAGCACGCCGCCGTCGCAGCTGCACAGCCGTCCTCTCCGAGCGCCGTTCTCTCTCTCACTACGTGGCTTCTTCTGCCATTGCTGCCGCTGCTCGACAATGCCACGCCAAACAACCACCACCGTGAACGGCCATCGCCAGCCTGCCCGGTGTCACCTCGTCGGTGCCGATGCCGTTACACGGCCGCTGATGCTCCCTGCACGACATCCCGGAACCCCAAAACCCTAGCTCCCTCTCTCACCCCCTTTTTCTCTCTCCTCGATCCACTCTTCCAATCTTATTTCTTCTTTTTCTTTTTTTTCTTTTTTTTAAATACTTATCCATCTCTATTATATATATATATATAATATAATATAATATAATATTATTAATGATATATTATATATATTTCATTTTAGTTTTCTTTTATTCCAAAATCCAAAACGATATTTGAGTAATAATGCAGACGCACATCGGGTGTCATCCCGACTGATCCAAATGTCAATTTAAGTTTCATAATATCTAATTAATTTTTGTCATACCCAAAATATCCAAAATCACAATTAATATTAAATTGGTCCAAATAAAATCCGGGATATTACATTCTCCCATCCTTACAAAAATTTCGGCCTCGAAATTTACGCATATCAATCTTAACCTCAAATATCATATAATGAGATATTCTTTCAATTTCATTTTCGCTCTTCTCAGACTACTTCCTCAATTGAGTGATTCATCCAAAATCTGATTCTCAATAGTAGATCCTTTCTATTTCAAAAATTCGAATTGAGACTTTAACACAATACAAATTCTCGCCGATGGATGACGATTCTGATCCAAGCACATTGGAATGATCATTCACATATTTATCATACAAATAACATATGGCATATTATGTCCATACATCAAATTCAAAGATAAGGCCAATATGCGGTCGCCTCTTCGACCTACCGAACACTGGAAGATTCCCACGACCTTCAACTCAAAATTCTTCTCTTCAAGGTGCTTCCATAAACATCGACCATCCACATCGAACTTCAAATCGAACTCGCAAATCCAATCTCTGGTTGAAGCGTTAAATCAAATCTTGTGACAAATAGCCAAAAGTCTACACACTTTCGCTACGCTACTCGATTGATCATCTCATTCAATCAAAATCAAGTCTCAGAATCAAAATATCTTACAATCTTCTCATCTTGACAACATGCCAACAGTGAATCTCGAGAACGACATCCTGATTGGCAAGAAAAGAGCTGACTCCATCAACTCATCCATCATCGTCCAAATTGCTACCAATCTTCTAGTCATCCAAGGCAGACTTGAAACACAAATCTTGAGTCTTCTTCTTCTGCTTGACTTCATCTTTAGGCACGGATATACCTTGCCACACAGGCCACAACCTAACGCTTCATTTTTTTTTTGCCTGCAAACCTCGACACATGATCAACTTGTCATCAAATTCTCCCTCCATTCTGATTGACGTTCCCATCGAACTTGGACAACTCTAATTCAATATAGCTGCTAATAATATCATTTTCTTCCATACTTCCATCCAATCAGCGATACTCAAACGAGAGAATTCTTGCAAACATGCTTCATCTAAAACGTGCAAAGGGAAAGCACTGGTACAGAATGCCCGAGATTGCCTGTTCAATCGCTTTCAACTTTAATATAACTCATCCAAAAGGGCTTCAGTTCTAATCTTCTCAAAAGTTTCTCTCGCAGATAGAAATTTCGTTCAGAATCAAATCCTAACAGTAAGGACGAAATTCTTCTGGGTTAGACTTCCCACTGGCATCTTCGACATAGAACTTCACAAAAAAATCCTCCAAACTGTTCTTTGAATAATGTGCCCGACCATCTTGAATCCATATATGTCAAAATCTTTCTTAGGAGCATTAGGCTTGCCAAACTTTATCCATCGGAATTGACAAAATGACACCGATAACAATCCATTCTTCAATTACCAAAAACTTCCTCACAAGCATTACTTTAAATGAATACGATCACTACTATTCCAAGGGCGCTAACGACACTAAAAATCATCAATGAACTTTTAACAAATCTCCGATCACAATCAACTAAATCCAAGAAACTCCACACTCCCGCGACCTTAAACGGTCTTTTCAAATTCGCCACTACTTCTATCTTCTTCAAATCTCCAAATGTCACATTAAGAACCATATGAACTAAAATGACACATTCTCGAATTTCACAGACTTTCCAATCGGATCTCATATTTCTCAATATTCTTCAAATAAATTAGAAAATCATTGACACAACCATCATAACTAATCCAAATATGATGAACCAAATCCATAAAAGACATCAAATATTTGATCAGGTCAAAAGCACCATCAAAATTTGTAATGGCCACACATTGACCTGAAAGTTGTCTTATGCACATCCTCTGACTAAACCCTCAATTAAGGATACCTCGAACATAATTCGATCTTAGAGAAAACCCAAATTTCTTCAAATGGATCCAGCAAATCCTTGTTCTTTGACAACTGATACATATCCAAATTTTTTTTTATAATCAAAATATAAACCCATCGATCCAACTTCTTCACCTGAAAACACTGAAGCACTCCACGCCAATACAGTTAGGTGAACGAAACTTTCTCAAACAAATTCTGCAATTGTTGTCTCAATTTCTTCAGCTTAGATGGAATTACCCCATACGGAGCCTTCGAAATAGACGCAGATCCAAACACAACATCCATAACAAACTTGATCTTCTAATCTATAAACAATCCAGTCGAATTCTCTGGAAGAACATCTTAAGTTCTCAAATGATCAAAATATCTTCAATGATCACAGAATGACTCCCAAATGTAACCATATATGCTAGATGAACTCAACACCCATCTCTCAATAGATAACTCGTTACACCAAAATTAACCCCGAACCTTCTTACCGATTCATCCTTGAAACTTTGAAGATTCATAATCCAAAATGTAAAAATGGGGACTAACTTACTGAAACAATCTTCCATAACAAAGGATCCAACTTAACTTCATAGGCTGTATATGCAAAATGCCCTACTAAAAATAGACTTCTATTTGGACATTCAATCCGAATGCACGAAATTTAAACGATCCCTTAACAAATAGCATATCAGGCCGCAATTGAAGCGTGACTTCATTTCGACTAAGTAAACTCGTCTTGCGAACTTCTTCTCGCTAAACTCGCAAGCTGACTTCACAAACTGAAATTTCAAGGAAAAAGACTTTATTTCACCTAAGTCTCTTTTAGCTTGTCCTCTGAATGATAAACAAATCCATCCTTCGAGTTCTAACTCCAATGCTCTGATTTCTTCTGGAAACGCTTCTCCTGAAACTACTCCTGCTTGATCAATAGGGTATGATCTAGTTCTTCGTCATAAGTTTAACGTTTGAATGACACCAACTACTTCCCGATTGAATCTTGAATTCCTCAACTACTATCATACTTCAACAAATCTTTCAAATTCTTCAACCTCTTCCTGAGCATTGCTTTAGGAAATCGAACCACGAACTCTTTGTCCTTTGATTCTTCAACGATGAAAGATTTGCAGGGACGACTATCCACCCGATCTCAGCGACAAGAGGAAATGGACAATCTTCAGTCTTTCTCTTGCTCTAATTGTAACTTCAGACTTCTACACGATCAGCATCATCGCTGCCAACAAAATCAGGCTTGCACTTCATTGTCTTGTCTTCTAGCAACGAGAAATGAGTTGATTTAACTTGAACTTCTTTATCTTTATCTGCGGCATCTAATCTTGAAAACTCTTCATTCAACTCCACTTTCACCGCTAACCTTTCTGCCAATCAAAAATCTCCTTCTAGTCCGCGAGATTTCGGACCAGCTCTAATTTCAGACTACTAATCTTCCAAAATTACAAATTCCAACAAACTCTCTACATATTTGTAGAAATCAAACAAAATTCTAATTCAACTACTATAACAAATCATACATTACGTCGCTTGTGCGACTCATCATTATCAGGTGATCAATCTTTCAATCTAAACCCAAACCCCAACGATTCGACCTTCTCATTCAAACCCAAATCTTCACAACTCAAATTTTCTATTATCAATCAAAGATAATACTTATTATACCCAAATATTCAGTCAATTATTTATCTAAAATAACCCAAAGTACCTCTCCTTACAACATTTCTCTGATACCACTTACATCACTCGCGAGGTCAATTTAAATAATTAATTATAATTTCTAAAATCTAAAATCTCAAATAATTTTAAACAAATAATACTAAGCCCCAAACTCTGGGTGTGACAAACCAAAGTATACAACTCAACAAAATTAAAATCCTCACAAGACCTCATTGGACAACCATCCGGATAATATAAATACGACCTCCATCCGGATAATATAAATACGACCTGCTCTACAATTATCGTAAGGGAGGTAATAATCCGACCCAAAAATCATAATCAAACATAACATAATATTCAACTATTTTTGAAATATAACAATAAGACCATATCCGGCCAATTTTATAATCCAAATATATCAAATATCAATATTAATAAAAATTAAACTGAAACTCACCAAAACAGACGAATATCTGACCGATCACGTCTTTACTTCTGTACGACATCCGAACCTTCTACTCAAGGGACAAAACAAAAAATGAGCTTAATGTCCAACAAGTATCATATTTAGTCAAAAGAAGTCCAATAAATCGGATGAGAGGTCAATAGATGAAAAATTCAATCAAATTTCGAATAAATCCAAATCGCCAATAAGACAAATTCAACAAATCCAAGATCCAATTTCAAAATCCAATGGTAGTCTCACTCAAATCAAATATCCAAGTCCAAACAAATGTCTAAATTTTAAAAATAGTCATCGTCGGGACATATATATATATAACCAAAACAGAGGTGATCTGAACCAATTCCAAAACCGATGTTGATCCGAGTCCAAATCCGACTCCGAGTCCAAGTCCAAATCCAAGACCCGATCAGCTTGTGATCTGAGGTAGAATCCGATAGCCGAATGATCCAATAACGTGTGCAGAGACCGAAGCAGCATCGCGACAGATGTTCCAAATGTTCGGATCAAAACATATAATCAAAATCATTTGTACGAGACATACCAAACCCAATTCTAGGAAAAAATCAGCGAATATCAAATCCAAGTCAAAAATCCATATCCAAATCAAAGTCCAATACCAATTAATGTAAAAATACAAATTATGCATCAAATTTGGGTTCTCATTATTTAAAGACTAGCTTGAGGAAGGGTTACACATAATCCCGGTAACCTTAGGCCAAAATCCATGTACTATGTACCTATAGATAAGGTTGCTCACTATGTTTTGTCACCCGCGGCTTTGGGTACATTCCTCAAACTTGTCAGATATATTAGGACGTCCGAATATATTCTAAGGTCAAATCAAATTGTTCAAATGGGAAGGGTCACTACTTCAAGCCTTTCCTGCCGGCGAAAAGGAATTTCCAAATAAATCTCCCCGTCGGGAGCTGGCCAAAGTCTAATAATCCAAATCCAAATGTAGTGACCACAACTCGGCATGTGCATTGACTCGGCCAATGCAAAGTTTCATACTCATTTTTATACAAATATATTAATTTAAAAATATACGATGTCCAATAAATTATTCGGACTTTCTTAAAAATATCAAATTCTCCAAAATCATAAAACCCAAGGAACAACCCCCAAAAATCCAATGAACTACCATGCATGTCCAGAATAAATAAATGGGTGTACCAAAAATTCATGCATGTTAGTAAAAATTTCAAACAGTATCCAAAATATATGTAATTAAATTAGACCAAAAGAGGGTTTACGATACTTGCCTTTAACTCATACTTTATGAATCCGAGGAAATGATGTCCCGAAGTATCCGACCGGGCACTTTCTTTCTCTGCGGCGCTACATGTTATTTGCCCAAACCAATTTCTTTCTCTCTCCTCCGCACGGCTTCCTTGCTGCTCACCATGGCATCGCCGTCACCGGCGGACCACCATTGCCACCGCCCGACCTCTGTGATGACATGCTTGCGCGCACGCCTCCTCTCGAGCGCTGCTTCTCTCTCTCTCACTACGCGGCTTCTTACGCCCGCCCATCGCTGCCGCTCCGATCAACCACCAGGTGAACGGCCATCGCCGGCCTGCCCGGTGTCACCTCGTCGGCGCCGATGCCGTTACACGACCGCTGATACTCCCTGCGCGACATCCCATTGCTCCACCTCTGCGCAACCCATGCCCCGCAACCCGATGACCACCAGAGGCCGCCGTTGACCACCACCGGCACCGTGTCGTCCTCGCCGCACGTTGCCGTCGCCGTCGCCTACCGCCTCCCTCCTCCTCTCTTCTTCCTCCTCCGCTGCGAACCCCAAAACCCTAGCTCCCTCTCTCAGCCCCTTTTTCTCTCTCCCCGATCCACTCTTCCAATCTTATCTCTTCTTTTTCTTTTTTTTTAATACTTATCCATCTCTATTATATATATATATATATATATATAATATAATATTATTATATATATATTATATATATTCCATTTTAGTTTTATTTTATTTCAAAATCCAAATTGATATTCGAGTGATAATGCGGTGCACCTCGGGTGTCATCTCGACTGATTCAAATGTCAATTTAAGTTTCATAATATCTAATTAATTTTTGTCATGCCCAAAATATCTAAAATCACAATTGATATTAAATTGGTCCAAATAAAATCCGGGATATTACAAAGCGGCCTAGCGGTGGCTGAAATCCAGGTCTGGGGGCTCTTAGAGCTCCCAAGCGAACAACCTATAAAACCTTAGGGGGCTTCTATGGTGGGTGTACAACGACTTCCCCTCGACAAAGAAAGCTCCTATAGTCAACGATGATCGGTGGACTAGACGTGCATGAGCAACGATGAATTGGGATAGGACTGAGTTCTAATGTGACAATGCGCAGACGATGACCTATGACTTTGCCAGGGCTCAGCTGATGAGGTTATCAAACCTAGCTAGCCCTACCGAGACTTAACCATGGGAGTACAACGACGTCCTGCTTACAGTATAGAGCACTCAATAGGATGAAGGTGCCGCAACATTCCCCTCCCAAGGGAATGAGCACTACATGGACAATGCACCTCGAATGAACCCGACGATGATTGCTGCAACGCTTAGCTGGATGAAGAAAGAGAAAGCAATTCAATATGAAAGCTCAAACAAACAACAACAAAGGTTGAAATTATCAGACTTGTTTTATTACAATCTATCCAGAATGTACAATTAGGCCACCCCTCTCCCCCCCCCCCTCAAAAAAAAAGAGAGAGGTGAAAGGGGAGATCTAATGGGCTTGAGAAGCTTGGCTCTGGGGCAAGTCGCCTCCCGGCTAGAAGGATGGAGGCTTGCCCAAGCTCGACATCTTCGTAACGGTTGCATTTGTCAGATGGAGCAGGGAAATCGGGAAGTTTGGACAACCAACTGCACAACCCACCGGCAAAGGCAAATGCCATCCCAAAGTTTTCCCTCCAATGCTTTCCCAAGGTCCACTATCGGAATAGAGGCCCTCAACTGATCCTTGAGCTGAAGGCAATGCCCGAGGAGAAGATGATACTGCTCCTGTGAATCATGGTGCGATCCCTTGAGGAAGTAATCCTCTCTCCGGCTGCATGCAACTCGTCCTCCAGGGCCTCAAGCCGCTCGACATTAGCTTCGTGTTCAGACGCACTGACGTGACCTCGAGCCAAGAAACCGATGGCTGCCGCAAGCTGGAGAGCCTTCTCTTCAACACGTCGGTAGTAAACACGTTAGAAGAATGAAGGCCAAAGTAGAAAAGGATCAAAAAAGGATACTAAACAAGTACCTCAGTGAAGGAAAGCCCCTTGAGGGGAGGATATCTCTGGCTAGCTTTGGGTAGCTCCTCTTTCTGCCCAACTCCAGCGGACGCAACGGCTTCCAACTCTGGGAGCTCAGATGTTGGTGCCGCTATCTCTTCTATGACAATGTAGCAGCCGTCGAGCCCCAAGCCACCAGCTCTGAAGGGTCTGAAGGACGTGGCTTGGAAAACTCACCTGTCCCCATGGAAGGCGTGGCAGTCGTGACTCTCTCTTCCAAAGGAATTTCCTCCATGATCTCAACTGCCTCTAGAGGAGGCACGTTAGCAGCTGCAGTCTCCAGGCAAGGAGGCTCCTCGGCAATCTCAGGGCCTTCGACAACCAACAAAACCTCAACCACGAAGTCAACCGAGGTGATGGCCCCTTCAACATGGATAGAAAACTCAGACCCTCCAACGCCAACACCTGACACTGGCCCGGGAGTGGCCTTCGGTGTCACCTCGACTGCAACTTTTGCTATTAGCTTGTTGGGACACTCTACCAGCTGCTCACTCTGTAGGTTCCCAACAACGGCAGGAAAACAATTCTAAACCTGCTCTAGATCGAAAATTGGCTCAACTTTGGCATCGATGGTGGCGGATCCAAGTTCCGGCGTAGAAGCTACCGTGGCTATGGCGCCCGTAGCTCCCCGGGAACCAGACGCTTGGCCTGAGGCAAAAGCATTCGTGAGACACACTCCCCTTGACATGATTCTGAACCACTGTACCCGCTACAGTGCCGCCTCGTCCTCCGTCAATGAATAAGTAGACTCAATAGATAACCTGTCGAAGGAGGAGTGATGCCGCTTCAATGGAGTGCTCGAGGGCTCTCAAATTGTTAGCACCCCTAGAACCATCAAGAGAGTAGACGTCGCAACGAGGGTCGGCTCCTATGTAGCTGGAGTAAAGGCATCCGAAGTCTGCTAATGTCCCCTATGGCAGAAAGTGTTGGTGTTGGCCAAGATTAGGTCTACCAAGGGTTTCTCTTGGCCTTTCTCATCAGCCTTTGGTGGCCTAGTGACATTGAGGCGCACCTTTCCCCACTTGTTTGAAATGATTTAGTCGGGAGGAGCTGCCAAGTAAAAGAAGCGGTTCTTCCGGTACTTGACTGAATCTAGGTTCGCCACTTTAAAGTTGAAGACAGAGAGGGGAGACATGAAGATCCAATTGGATTTCTGCAAGAAGGTAAAAATCGTCCTCACAGATGTGACAGTAAATCTGCAACCATGGCAGTGGGAGAAGACACAGAGAGACGTCACGTACCATATGGCTTAGGCATGAGCCTTGCCACTGGCACCACCAAGGTTGTGACGATCACGTATAGGTTCGTCGACACTGGGAAGCAAAGTCCACCTCGCAAATGGACCTTATAGACGGTGATAAAGCCATTTGGAGGGGAGCAAGCCTCGCCGTCTTCACCAGGAAGTAGGAACATCGTGCTCCCTTGAAACCCTAATTTGAGAAAGCAGGGTTTGAACATCCTTGACTATGAGGATCGACCGGATTTTCCTAACATCATCGCTAGCCATAATTAGAGGGAAAAAGGAATGAAGGTTGTAGAAAGAAGAATGGTTTGCAGTAGATTAAAGACAAAGGCAAAGTGCGGGAACCGCGAAGGGCACTTGGCTTAAATAAGCAAGGATTTGGAGATAGAAACAACGTCGTAGGGAATTTGAAAAGCCGTCCTCATGATGGCAACAACACATGTCAGCATCGGAAGGCGCCAAGATGTGTCTCTTCCCAAAGCCAATTGAGATATGCCTGATGCCTCAAAATCTTGCACGTCGGAATTACCAATGGCCTGTGGAATCGTCCTATCAATAATTAATGCGACACACAGACTCCAAAAGAGCCAGCGCCGTCAATCGAAGTGGCCATCACTACGATAAGCAGTCACGTCAGGAGGTCGATGGCGTATAGACGTGCCCACCATTAATGCGACATATCTTAATACAAAAAGCTAGTCAAGCGCGGCCAAGGCCAGCTTGACGACGCTCTGCCCGGCTAGCCCATTGGCCAAGCGTCCAGGACGACAAGCTGAGAGGACAATTGTTGGATAACTAAGCCGCCAGAAGCGTGATCAGCTGTCTATTAGATGCCGGGTCACACCTAATGGTACGAAGACATCCCAATCATAAATCAACAACATAAAGATAAAAGAACATGACAACGGAAATGCTAGAGACAAGAAAATATGCAGTAGTTCTATTCATTGAGTTCTTTTACAAGGTATAAGGCTTACAATAGTAAAAGTATATGGAAGGAAAAGATAAAGGAAGCAAAAAACTGGTGGGGGCGCTTGGAAATGGGCCTTGGGAAAACACGTGCAGGGAGGACCGCCACATGTCAAACATCATGCGAACTATGCCTACAAAAACATGGAATGTGCCCCCCGGGAGCCAGGAACCATGGGATGCCCGTGGGAAGTGATTATTGATGGAGAAATAAAACACCATTGCCAAAGAAGCTTCCGACCTAGAGAATCCTCCAGCAAGTTCCGACGATAACCTACTAGAGATGTGGCTGAGGCAAGGCCATTGCCGCCGATTAGAAAGGATCGCGGAAGCCCTTTGCCCCAGGGGATCTCTTTGTAAGGGGACGTTTGAAAACCGATTGGAGGAGGAAAGAAAGAAGGGACCCTACCACCAAGTTGCCAAGTGTCATGGCCCGAGAAGAACCACAGAGTAGGGCTCGGGGGCACGAGAACAACCGGAACAATAGCGACGTTGCAAACACCAAGCGCTTCTTCGAATCTTCCAGGACTCCACCTGATCTCAGCATGAGACTTCAGAAAGACTGAGGCAACTTTGAGCTCCCGCATTACTTTGATGGCGTTAGGATGAACCTTGAGGCGAAGAGCAAGAGGGTTCCCCCTTTTATAGCCATAATAGGAGAGTAGTGAGCTCTCAGTGAAAAGACAAGTCCAACGACTGTCGACAAGGAATTCGAGCCAGGTCATGGTTCAAAGTGGAATCTTTTCAAATAGAGTATCGAATCCTTGCAACATTGTACCAAATGCTACAAAGAGCCGGGGGAAGGGATGTAACTCTGAAATCGGCAAGTTGAGTCATCTCGGGTAGAGGCACGTAGCCAGAGCCTGCTAGCAACATCCCATAATCTGACATACCGGATACCAAGGGGGCTACTGATGGGTCCATGAACAACACGGGCCAATCCAGAGGGTGATACGACTGTCAGCTCATCGGTCAGTAGGGCCTAGATCAAGAGCAAAGTCTAGAGGTAGTCCAAAAAGCTTACTTGCAGCGTACATACACATGGAGAACCAACAACCCAACCTGAGGGGTTGGCCTTTGAAGCTCCATCAATCGCAACAAAAGTCAACTTTCCACCTCTGTGATGGAAACTTGGTAGCGCCGAAGATGTTAGTATGGTAAGACTCAACCAATGGAGTTGGTGGTCAACCATGAGAAGTTGCCGTGCCCACCGACCAACGGCAGCTGTGCCAACTCATGCAAGGGTGGACATGGCCCTTGTCAGTCATTACCAGCCACGGTTGCATCAACACCACAACACGACATCTGACACGATGGCTTCTGTCAATGCTCAGCGACCGGCGAATTTCAAAGGAACACTTGTTATTAGTCTTGGCACCAAAACCATCACTGCGAGGCATTATCAATCCCCTCATTGTCCACAAGGAGGGTAAAAAAAAACACAACTCTAAGTAGACAAACGGACCACGAGCAAATCTCACAGAAGCAAAAGAGAGAACCGAGCACTCTTCTTTAGCGCAGTTCTTTCTCTGATAATTAGCCACTCCCTATCGAGTACAATCTGAGTGAGCCACCAACCGTGTGCAATCACAAAAGAGCCTAGTCCTCCCACACTTCCAAGTTGCCCCCATGTCGGGTGTACTTATAGGAGCCAGTCATCCTCTCATATCCTCACTCATGTGCAATCCTGAATTGTTACCATCCTCCTTTCATCTTTTTATTTTTTTAAAAAAATTTCTAATTTGAATGTCAGATAATAAATCGGAGAATGAGTCCCATCAATCTTTTGATATCTTATTTATAGTTTGTATTGCACGATTCCAGGATTAGTAGTGATGGAGGCCAACCCCGCTCCAATTTGACCCGTAGTGTAAGAGTGAAATGTTTTTTAATTCGTATAATAATTTGAGAGTCAGGAATGCATCAAAATGAATAGTGGTAATTTCCTTTGAATTGTCATTTTAAAAGTGTATTTATTCTATTTCTTACAAATAAAATAAATAGTAATTTTAAAAGTAAGTCCGACTATTTATCTGTTCTCATTCTTTTCATTCCATTTAACCATCACATTAGTTATTATCCTATTTCAATTCTTATATGTGCATTAGCATGTAATTCTATTATGAGTAGTATCGTAGATCTGCTTCATAAGTTTGCATTGATTTCAAGTTTAGTTTTTGATTAATTACATCATTAAAAAAAAAAAAATGACTCAAGATTTTCTCTGTAAAGTGAATGAGTTTCAAAATTTTTTTTGATTGAAGGGAACCCTTATGGGCCTTCTTATATAACAATCTTTAAAACTAAACATTTCCAAAATTGAGTAGTTAATTAAATTTTTTTAAAAAAATCAAATAAATAAGTCTGATCAAATCTTTGATGAGATTCACAACTGGAAAGCTAAATTAAGATCATATATGCTTAATTTTAAATTTTTAAAGCAAATCTATAGCTTGTGATAATGTGTCATGGGTTTATCGTGTAAAAGTAAAAATGAATTAACCTCATGAGGTCGACTTATTGTTGAACTATACGATATTTTGAAAGATTATTGATTTTCAAATAGAGAACTCAATTTTTTCTAAAATTTTTAAATTTATAAATAAATTCTAAAAAATTTACCTATCTTTTCATTCATAAGAACTTGTTATAAATAATTTATAAGTCCAAATAAGATATCATAAGATTACTAAAACTATTTAACTAAAATCTTACTAACTTGGAATGATAAGTTTATTTTACACACCATTATTTGCATACTCAATATAAATAATTACATTTCACAACACAATTAACCATATGCACTCTAAAAGGACCACTTAGAACGACTAGCTTAACATTTTCCATCAAAAATATTATCTAAATTATAAATACTTCCGAAATACAATTGGCATGCATATATATTGATGCATATTCGGAATCTAAATTGTGATTCTAATATATTTTGATAAAATATTACATTTTCTAACTGGATCCTACACATGTAGCGTTAAATAAAAATTTAAAAAATACAGAATTTATTATTTAATATATTTTCTAATATTCAAAATAATAGATTTTTCTAAGATATTAAAATTGAGAGAGATTATGAGGACATGAGAGAGAGTGAGAAAAGTGTGTGCGACTTGACTTTGTAATATATGAAAAAATAAATATTTAGAGGGTTTTTATTCTATTATTACTTTTTGACTTCTATTTTCCTTTTTAGAAAAATTGGGCGTATTTATAATTATATTACTAGTTGATGATAGTTTTTCAAATAGAAATAATAATTCATAAATTTAGTTGTTATATTAGCTAAAAATTGAAGAGTTTGATTGTCTTATTGGGGTCACTCTCATATAAAAATATTGATGGCATGAGAATTTGGACGTACCACAAGGAACTTGCGTGTTACTATGATTCCGCAGACTTGTGCACTAAGAGTCCGCGGATTATACACATGTTAAGTAGAAAGAAATTCTGGTCAACATAGTTGACCGAAAATATTAAATGGGCAACAATGACCGGTTAACATAGTTGACCGGCTATGTGGAGAGGACGGTTAACGGAACGTTGACCAGCCTTGTGAAGAACACGGATGATGGAATATTGGGTGTCTACCAGGGAATCTAGAATGGTGCCAGCTCAGAAAACTTTTTGAGCATGCATATGATCTAAGAAGGATATGCAGAAACCGTTTTTATATAGAGCATATTTATATTGCTGGCAATGATAAATTTTGTCGGGAGAATACAATATTCTTTAGATTTACTCGATATATGCGCCTATATTGATAGAGCGGTGAGGAGAACAATTTGGTAAAAACTTTTCTAAGTGTACGGAAGATTGAGAGAGTGAAAAACAGTAAAGAAAAGAGGGAGAATAGTGAGCGAAAAATAAAGTGTGTGTTCTTTGTATTATTTGTCCTCTGTTCTTCGATTTTCTTTCTCTTGTATCTGTGTAACCTTGAGAAAATTATTTCCAACCTTATATAGTGAAACTAGTTTAGTGGACTAATCGTCTCATGATTTTTTCCTTACTTGTGAAGATTTTTTTACGTAAAATTCGTGTATTTATTTTCTTCTCCCTCATTCCCTTTACCGTGTCTGTTTGTGGTGATAGTCAAATGTCATTTACTCTAACAAGTGGTATCAGAGACAGGTTGAGAACTCTGTCTAAATGACGTTGTTGTCTTCGAAGAATTTTTTATTTAGTGTGGATAAATTCAATAGACAAAGTAACTTCATCCTCTAGTAAGAGAGGGTGAAGAATATCTTAACCAGATAAAGAATAGTGAAAATATTGAAGAAGAAAGATGAGAAGCCTAAAAATCTAATCGATGATGAATGCTAAGATAAAAAAGATCTTGCCAACTGTACTATCAAAGTATGCTTGGCAAACAACACTCTCCAAGAGGTCATGGACTGATTGACCCGGTAGAGGTTTGAGAGAAGTTAGAGAGTAGCTATAAGTCTAAATCCTTGACAATTAGATTACATGTCAAGAAGTAATTTTATGACCCGTGATTTTCAGAAGATGGGAGTTTTGAGAAGTATTTGGACGACTTTAACAGTATATTGACGCAGATGTCCGCCTTTGATGAGGAAATTAATGAGGATGACAAGAAATTGGTATTACTAGCCTCTCTGTCAGCCTCTTATGACCGCATCATCACAACTTTATTGTTTGGAAAAGATACACTGAAGTTGGACAAAGTTATTGCTTCCTTGTTCATAAATAAGTCAATGCAGTCACAAGGAACCTTAACATCTTTTCATTTTGAAGTACTTGTGATCGAGTCCAGGGAAAGAAGTAGGGGATGAGGCTAGAAATCTAGAGAGAAAAGCCACAGTACATCACAGTCAATGTATCAAAACCTTGAGTGCCATCACTATGGCAAGAAGGGTCACATCAAGAAGTATTATTTCAAGTGAAAGCGTAAAAATGTGAAGAAAGAGAAAGGAGATAATGGACAAGGAGAGAAAATGTCCTCGGTCTCAGTGGTCACAGGAAGCGACTTCCTATTGACATGTGAAGAAAACCTGGCAAGCCTGACGGACCACGAGTCTGGTTGGGTGGTTGACTCTGGCGCTTCTTTACATGCCACGTCCAGAAAAGGATTGTTCATATCATATATTCCAGGAGATTTTAGAGTGATAAAAATAGAAAATGAAGGAAGATCCCCAATTGTTAGTAGAGGTGATATTATTCTGGTCACAAATAATGGGATAGAACTGATATTAAAGGATGTACGTCGTGTCTCTGACATCCGACAAAATATAATCTCAGTCAGTCGGTCGGATGATGAAGGCTACTGTAATACATTCTGTGAAGATGAGTGAAAATTGATCAGAGGATCTCTTGTTGTGGTAAGAGGGAAAAAGAGCTCTAACCTATATGTGATGAAGGCTTGTACAGTGGCTGGGAACATGATTGCCGCAATTAATAATGAGTCCGAGGACTTGTGGTATAGGAGATTGAGTCATATTAGTGAACGTGGACTGCGTTATTTGGTCAGGAAGGGCCTTATCCCCAAAGTAAAGGAGGACAAACCAAGGATGTGTCCTCATTGTTTGGCCATCAAGCAACGAAGAGTCTCATTACATAGAAACTTGTCCTCTATGAAAGCGGATATACTTGATCTCATCGACATAGATGTGTGTGGACCATTTAAGGAGAAGCCGTTTGGTGGAGCCCAATACTTTGTTTCTTTTATCAACTATTGTTTCAGAAAACTGTGGGTCTGCTCACTAAAAACCAAAGACCAAGTCCTTGGTATATTTGAGTAGTTCCATACTCTAGTTGAGCGTCAGACAGAGAAGAAATTGAAGGCCGTCCGAATAATGGCGGCGAGTACATAGGGCCTCTTGATGTCTATTGCCGGTCTCATGACATTAGGTAATAGAAAACACCACAAAAAATATTACAGCTGAACGGAGTGGTTGAGCGGATGAACTGCACGCTTCTGGAGAGAAGTACGATATATGCTTTCCGAAGCAAAGCTTTCTGCATGTTTTTGGGCCAAAGCACTGAAGATGGCGGCTTACCTCATCAATAGGTCGCCCAATTAACCCTTGAAGGGTGAAGTACCGGAGAAAATATGGTCAGGCAAAGAGCTATTTTATGACCATCTACGGGTATTTGGATGCAAAGCCTTTGTTCATATCCTAAAGGATGAAAGGGCCAAGTTGGAGCCAAAGACGATACAGTGCGTCTTTCTGAGTTATGGGAAAGATGAGTTGGGCTATAGAGTTTATGATCCAATTGAGAGAAGACTTGTTCGGTCAAGGAACGTGACCTTTGTTGAGGATGAAACGCTTGAGAATATCCGGGTCGGAGGACCATGTTTGATGTGGCCGAGGATAGTAGTGGGAGGTGAATAAGGTGAGTATTAGGATGTTATCCACTCCAAAGGCTTTGCGAGAATCCTCACGAAGACATGGCCTTGATGTGGCTCTTAGTGAGTATGTGTTGCTTACTGATATAAGAGAGTTTGAGACATTTGAAAAGGCTATGGAGGATGAATTAGAGGCTATGGTTAGAAGAAAGAAAAATTGAAATGTGCTCTAAAAATCGATTTGGCAATAAAGGAGGAGGGCTCTAAAGAATAAGTAGGTTTTTCATTTGAAAATGGATGAGAATACAATGCAGCGAGGTACAAAATACGGTTAGTGGTAAAAAAATTTAGTCAACGGAATGGAGTTGACTTTGATGAGATTTTTGCTCCAGTGGTGAATGTGTCCTCCATAAGGATTGTGTTGAGCTTGGCTGCCGCTCAAAATCTTGAGCCATCACAAGGTTAAGGGAAGGAACGACTTGTCTGTCAAGGCGAGTTGAGTCGATTATGGTTAGTTAAGGGTACTTACCTTCTTCTGTATGTGAATGGTATATCTTGATTGAAGAGAAGGCACAATGAGTGCTTGGATAAAGGCTTGTGGAAAGTCGATGTATGTCTTGGGTATAAGGCCGAATATAGCACATTTTCCATGAAGGACTTGGGGATTTTATCAAACTCAAGAAATAAATCCTTCAAGTGGATTATGAGATATATTCGTGAACTTCCAAGAGGTAATTGTGTCTTGGAAAGATAACAAAGGTGCTCCAACGATCCAACATGGAGGGCTAAAGCCTCGAGATCTTTTAGCAAACCATCATAGGTTGAGCACTCACATTGTCCGTTCTCGGAAGAGAATGCATACATGAGAGGCGTCCTATTCCTCGGGATATTTAGTATGAAATTTAGTTGGAGGTAACCAGATTTCTATTAAACTCAATTTGGAAGATACATTCGATGAACTTCCAAGTGCGTCGCCTTTGACAAGCCTTAACTATCGAGAGCGAGTGCAAACATTGTTTTTGTGTCCATAGATACTTGTAAATTTGAGATGTGGATGAAAAAAAGAAGTCATTCAAGAATTGCATGTGTCTAGAAGCTTGTAAAGAGATAGAAAAAGTATGAGGTACTTTGTGATAGTTAGAATGCCATATATTTCTATAAGAACTTTTCGTTCCATTATAGATCAAAGTATATTGACGTTTGATACTATCGGGTGAGAAACGTTATTGAGGAAGGTTTGTTGTCACTAGAAAAGGTCGGTATTGAAGAGAATGGGGCGGACATGTTGATCAAGATTTTGCCAAAGGGTAAGAATGAAACATATTGCAAGTTGGTTGGACTGATAAATTTAACTTTTCCATGGTCATGAGGAAAAGTTTATTGGAGGTCACTCCCATGTGAAAATCTTGATGGCTCGAGGACTTGGACGGAACTTGAGGACCTTACGTGCTACTATGGTCTGCAGACCTGTGCGTTGAAAAGAGTCCGCAGACTATGCATAGGTTAAGCAGAAATGGATTTTGATCAATATAATTGATAGAAAATATTGGATGGGCAATAATGATCGGTCAACATAGTTGACCAGCCATGTGGAGAGGACAGTCAACGGGGCATTGACCAGCCTTGTGAAGAACGCGGACGATGGAATATTAGCCGTCCACCAAGGAATCCAGAAGAGTACTAGCTCAAAACATTTTCTGAGTATGCATGGTCTCAGAAGGATATGCAGGAACCATTTTTATACAAAGCATATTTATATTACTGGCAAGGACAGATTTTACCGGGGGAATAGAATATTCTTCATATTTGCTTAATATATGCACTTGTATTGATAGAGCGGTGAGGAGCACTTTGGTAAAAACTTTTCTAAGTGTGCGGAAGATTAAGAGTAAAAAACAGTGAAGAAAAGAGGGAGAATAGTGAGCGAAAAATAAAGTGTGTATTCTTTGTATTACTTGTGCACTGTTCTTCGATTTTTCTTTCTCTTGTCTGTATAATCTGAGAAAATTGTTCCAAGCCTCTTATAGTGAAATTGGTTTAGTGGATTGATTGTCCCGTGATTTTTTCCTTACTTGTGAAGGACTTTTCACGTAAAATTCGTATATTTATTTTCTTCTCCCTCATTTCATTTACCATGTCTGGTTGTGGTAGTAGTTGGATATCATCTACCCCAACAATCCTCGCCTAGATTAATTGTAAGGCACATTAACCATTCCCTTAATTTAATTACTTAGCTGAGTTAACTATTCAATTTCATTAATCATCTAGTCAGATTAACTATTCATTTTGTTAGTCAAGTCGACAATCTCATCTTTTCCATGTTATTTCACCCACTCAGCCAATCGGTTATTCTTTTGATTTTGATTCATTTTGATTAACGTGGGATTATATTCTTTGGACTCAGGTCTCATAAGTCAGTCAATATTTTTTTCTTTTGAACTTACTATTTATAAATTTATCATGTTAATTAATCAAATTAATCTTATTTAGACTGTATCTAACAAATACAGTCAAGTATTTATCAAGTTCATTTATCGTCTTTCCCTTTCAATTGTTATCAGAAGTTCTAACCTAATGTTGGTCCATCTCTATATGATAACGTCAGGAATCACATAATAATGTCTTTTTAAACCTCAATAACATGTGGAAGAGATGTGACCTTTCTAACATGATCAAGCACCATTAGTTACCACAATTAATAAAAAATTAAAATATTATCAATAAACTTATAATCATGAATCATTCTTATTATTACATTTATGAATTTATTCGGTATATAGTCAACGTTGATGATATGTCATATGTTACCCTTTCCAAACGCAATTTGTCATATTCTTCCACTCGTTAGAAAAAAATTGAGAAAGACTTATCGCATATGGAATCAATGACCACGTCGATTCATGCCGCAATATGCCAAGTTTGAAATTTAATGCTCTGGGCTGCTTTCCCTGTCAGATTTCATCTCCGAGTCTGTCTTATTAGACCAACTTGGCATTCGATGGATAAAGCTTCATTATCTTGTCAAGACGTTCTTCTTTGCTAATTTCACTATTTTATTTATTATTATTATTATTATCATTTGGATGGATATGCAGTCTAACTGAAGTTCACCCAAGTCTAGTTAGGGCTTGAGCGTGGAGTTACTATGGTCAAGTGGCTATAGTAGCAATCTGAATCGAAGGTGCAAATTGGTTTTAGCCATAACATTCATCACAAGTCAAAGGCTCTGTCATATGAAACTTCTAGAAACAAAATAAATCTAACGATTAAAGACGTTATAAAAATACAGACTCATTTTTTATGATAAAAAATGATAGAATTTTGATTATGTGACAATAAGTTTATGAATTCATGATTAATGAAAAAAATGAATTTGATGCTATTTGTACTGACTGTCAAGGTTAATGTCAAGGTTGATGCTATTTGCATTTAGTTTTTTTATTGAATGCAAATCTCTACACAAATATTTTTATGTATATTTAGTCATTTCCCAATTCGTATGTCAGCTAAGCCCATTAACTTTACTAACCCGTAGACGTATTAAACAATATTTATGTCACAATCTCCGTTTAAAGATTAAATAATAATCGTGACATAAAAATTCATAATCGGGGTTGGAATGCTATATAAAACTTTATTTGTAAATATTTTATATAAAAGAATATAATTTGTATTAGGAAATAAGTTAACATCTTAACCACTAAGGTTGTACCTACTAATCAAGCATATATAATTTATAACATGCCATCATCAATAACAACACACAAATTTAAGTGATCTACCGGCCCTTAACCGTGTCGTAACATTTATATATGTCCACATCATAAATCAAATTCTTGAATTATTTTATTTTTATAACTGTCAAATATAAAATACAAAATTAATTATGAAATCTCTTGATTCTCCATGGAAAACTATTGTACAAACTCAATGAATATCAAACTTCTTAGTTTGAAAGATGACATAATGTAAGATGAGTTGAATAATTAGCAAATAAATAAAGGATAATGCAATAAATATAAACATAATGAACATGAGATGAAGAAATCAAGAGTAATCCTACGTTTGATTATAGGGAAGAAGATAAGAATAAAATATCTATTTTCTAGGAATAAATATTCATTTATTTGATTATAAATTTAATCAAAAATAAATATTTTTGTGAAAATATTTATTTTCACAGATGTGAGAATAACTATTCCATCTATTTATTATTATTATTATTACTATATTTAATTATTATTATTACGTATTATTATTATTATTACTATTATTATTATTATTATTATTATTATTATTATTATCACTATTTTCACATTATTTCTTATAATATTTTATAAACTAAATAACGAATACTAATTTTTACATTATTCTATTTCAATAATCAAATATAAAAATAATAATTTTAATTCTACTTCCATCCTATTTTATTCCCTAAAAATAATTATTGTATTTTCACTTTATTCTATTTCAATAATTAAACGTACCGTAAATAAATAAATGCCATACAATTAAATAAAAGAATCAGAGATCAGGATACCCCTTTTGACAAAATATGACTCTTCAAGTTTATTTTACAATCTAATTTTATAAATTAGGGTCATACTACATTATTTAGACCCATGGATTGGCTGTTTACAAAACATCCTATTGATCGGACAGCACCTACTATCATTTATTGCTTGTAGATGGACGCCATATAATCTCATTTTAATATATTGTGGCTTATTATAATATACATACATTCAATCAAATTATTATAATTATTCATTTTGAATAAATTTTTTAAAAAAATATCTATAAAACAATAATTTTTTAAAAAAAGTAGAAGTAAAATGCTTTTTATAAATTTGGGTATGGAGAATAACAAGGTTCATAAGAATGTTAAATATACAAGAACATCCTTTAAAATTCTTGGCAACAACAATAAAGTGTAAGAAAACATTCATTTTTAAAATTTAAAAATTTTAGAATCATCAATGAATTTTAACATACTTTTATGAATATGAAGAATGTGGTTCAAAATTAAAAAAAAAAAAGCTTATAGGAGAAGAACATGGATGCAAATAAATATCAAAAGAAATATGTATAAATACTTACATGTAACTAAAAAATATAAAATATTAGATTTTAGGCAAAAATATGAAAATTTTAAAACTTTTAACATAGAATGAAGAAAAAAGTTTAAAATTTACTTATCTTGATTTAAATCTAAATAACACTTTAAGTTATAAATTTTTTTACCTCCTCTTCTTTTCTTTCTTCTCATTTTTTATCTTTCCTCTAAAAATTTAGAAAAATGGGTTAAAAAATGACAAAAATACCTTATTTAGTAGATTGACGCATATATATCAGTCACACACAAATCAAATATAAAAGTTAATTTCAACCTAGAAACAAGCACGTATCAAGTGTGTATTATTTGCCATGATTCTAAAATGTGTGAGCAACTTTCACCTACACATCAGATGCAACAATTCTAGCTCAAATACATTATGTATGACTATTGTACCTATCAGGTGTCTTCTTTTACTTTTTCTCTATAATCTAACACTTAATTTCTAACCAATACCGCAATTAACTTTAACAATTCACAAGTTTACTTTAATTTAATACTATTATATAAATTATGATGTTTATATCTCACAATTTAAACAATAGTGTCACATACTCGTACCAAACCCGAATAATAATTAACGACACCATTCTATTAACAATTGACAAGCCAAATTTAACGATGGACATAAATTTCACGTCAATATCACAATCGACCTAAAATGAAATAATTAATATAACCACAAGACCTAAGATATTACATTATTTAGTGGCCGGAGTACGGACCATATCATAATGTCAAAATATACGCAAGGGATTATATCTATACCATAAATAGAGTAACCTAACAACTATATAAAAGATTCAAATCCCAACTCTATTACTTATCAAATGCTACCGTAACTAAAGTAAGACAGGATCGAAAGACTAAATTGAAAATAATTCATTCTACGACTATTGCTCCGAAATAAAAAATACAACAATTGTTCCTGCCCATATCCAAGTTTAATTGTCCTCAATCTAGCTCTCGATAAAAATCCTCACATACAAATGTTTGAACCTATTAATCTCAACGGGTTAGCAAAGAATAAAATAATAGTGAGTCAAAAACTCAATAAGACAAATAGTTACATAATTTAACATATAATTTATAGTAAAATATGTCGGAATGAATAATGAATCAAATTCAAATGGTATACCGTGATTTTTCATAACAAATATGTATAGCTTTTAAATTTTTCTTTTAGTTTTGAGTCTAGAATATGCCATGCAAAATTTATTTTCAAACATATTATTCTTATGGAGTAAGAGCCAGTAAAATCTTACCAACTAAGTAGTAAACAATTAAAATTGGAATTATATTTATTTTCACATAATCAAATATTTTACGCTATTATTTATGACTCATAAGTGAGCCGTTGTATATAACTCTATAAATGATACCGAACGCCGTTTTCACTTGCGGATGATAAATTTTAACCTCAATCACTTCTATAATATATTAAAGCATGCCATAATATATTATTGTTGAATTTTTTATAATGATCCGATATATAAATAAATAAAAACTCTATACAATTACCATAATCTTATATTTTCTTATTTCAGAGAAAATATAATTAACTCTTTTGTAAATTATAGATTTTTTTTTTGAATTATTCTATTAGTTAATTTTTGTACAACTTAAACATGTAATGCCATATTAAAATATGTAAAATATATACTTAATAATTTTAAGTAAGTAAGAATGTTATATAGAAAATTTATAATATATTAGAGTATTAAATCAGATTTTCAATGCATAAAAATATATTTGTAGACAATATAATTTAGCAAATCAATGTACACGAATTAAGAATATAAATTTTATAAAAATTATAAATAATAGGAACAGGAATTTATGCAAATGATGTATAAATAATCTGACTACAAAAATATGACACGCGTGAGCATTTAAAATAATAAATATTCTAAGAAATGAAAACAATTTAGTAACAAAGGAAAGGAGACTTAGGATGCATTTACCTTAATTTTAAATCTTCCAAAATCTTACTGAAGATCACTTAAATTGACCTCCTCTAACTTCCTCTTTCTCTCTCTTTTCCTTCTCTCTTCTCTCTTTAATTGTTATAGAAAATAATTGAAAATCATTCAAATATAATTTATATAATAGACTGGTGAATGTACACTTGTCAAGTGCACGTCGGGCACTGCAGCTTAATATTGTGGTGCATGAGTGTCGTCTCAAGCGTGCCTCAGACGTTGATATTTTGTCCTAATGTGCTTGAGCATTCCTTAGATATGCATTGAGCAGAAACACATCGAAAAGTGCAGTTGAATTCCAGTCAGGCATCAACTGGGCATAACTTCTCTACCCGGGACATGCAGGTGCCAATCAAACGTCATTAAACCCGACGTGACTCGGTTCAAAATTAACTTTAACCTAATTTATTAATCATTTGACATTATTTTTTTATCTTAAATTAATTAACCTTAACAATTTTAAAATTTAAAACTTGTACTTTACGGATAGTCTAAAGCATGATTTTTATTATGGAAATGTTATAGTGTAAAATATATTCTTACATCTTCGGCTAATAATATAAAACCTTTTGAAATGAATAATTGATTGTCATAATTGGAGCTTCTTTAACCTATTAGCAAAGTGTTTACTAACAATTGAGATTCCCGAAGGCTTTTATAAAGGGCAACCATTTTTTTGTACAGAAGATAGAACTGGTAGATTGATAATAAAAGTAGAATCCTGAGTCATAAGTGATGAATCTATTAATGATGAACAAAGATTCTTCCTGGTTCAGTACTCTGCCTTAATGGATAAAAAAAAAAAAAAAGATAGACCAAATTCAATAAAATATGACTTATGATCATTTATTAAAAAACGATTTTGGCTGTTGAATGATTGAACAACTAAAAAGATGAACTCAACGTTGTCATATGATATTGTTGCCATTACTTTTGCCTGGATTTTTATCAAACCTCAACTAAGACACTTAGAATACTTATAAACAAGAAGAGAGAAGATGGTATAATGTACTCATCGTTACAAAATTAGAAAGAATAAACCTAAATTTGCGTTTTCGATCGCCTTTAGGCGGCATAGAGTACTGGTTAAAGATAGGTAAGTGAAAAGCATCAAAGGAATTCGATTAGGCGGTGCATGCATACACTTTTTAAATATTATTACAATTCACAAACCAGTTTTTTTATTCCAACCAGAGTATAAGCCTAATATAGAAGATTTATTAATTTGCTTTCAGAGAATTATGCCTAAAATCAATCAGAAAGTTTTTGTTTATATTTCAACACATAATAACAAAGCTATTATGTAGCAATATGACTCTTTAATTTAGTCTAAGTAAACTAATAAGGTCAAAGATTTCACAACTATATGAATTATAATTAAGAGAGTTAAGTTAGTATATGTAAAATTGAAATTAATAAACGCGAGAAGCAAATTAGGAAAAAGGGGTAAGAACTTGGACTCCGAAAGCTCGCCTCTGGACGCAGTAGGGGCACAAAAATTAATCGGTGAAGCAAGTTAATGAAATTTGATCGGATCATGTTTTAACAGGGCAAAACCGAGCAGCAATACCTGAATTTATACATTCAGCCAGAACAGCAAAATCAGGGCAACAGTGGTTTCCGGGCAGCAGCATATAAATCGTTGGGATTCGAACGAACTGGGTTCACCCTATCCGATAGCAGTGGAATACCCGAACCCCCCATTATCGTCAGCCACCATATAGTAGGAACAAGGAACACAAGAGATGCATAGTAATTTTTTTTCGTGGAAACCCATTCTCAATTAAGGAGAAAAACTACGGGATACAAAGTTCACAAATAAATCCATTATATAAAATGGTTACACAAACTCAAAGATAGAGTATAGCAACCACCCTGGCTACACAAGTCCTAGAGGCAAAAACGAAGAATAGAGTATGAGAATACAAAGCCTCACTCTTTGTGTTTCACTCACTGCTCTCTCTTTCTTCCACTCTTTCTCTCCTCCCTGTGGTGTTCTCTACTCTCTCATTTTATAAGTGTTGGTGAAACGACGATCGTCATTTCATCCCCCGCACTTATGCGGCCGGCTATACAAGCCCCGGCGAATGCTCGCCCATGGTGATTTCTCTATCACTCATGATCACTCTCATGGCGACTTGCGTGCGCTCAGCATAGCATGCCCAGCATGCATATATATATAATAATCTACTTGGAGACCTTCAACCAATAGGTAGGTTATGTGTGGATAAATGCCTGCCACCTGCTTTGCAACCTGCCAATAACTTTGCCCACCAACTTTGCAATCCTGCCACTTGCATAGACGGCCTACACAGATTGCAGGTCTGCCACCTGTTTAGCAGAACCAACCGTCCACAACTTGTTGTCAGCTGTCCACAACGTCCTCGATCGTTGCTGCAGTCATGTCCCCGGACCATCTGTGCCCTTTGGCCATCACAAGAGTCCTCCGGTGTTCCATGGTCTCTAGGCAGTGGCAACGACCTTGGACATCCCATGTCCTCGGTCGTCAGTGTGCATAGCCCATATCTCCGGACGATACTGTGCACTCAGCCATGTCCGTGGGCGATTCCATACCAGTAATACCAACTGGTAAGTTCCGGCCTTCTCAACCGGTTAACATCTCATTGACTGTCTTCAACATTCATCCGGCCAACTTCCGTTGACCGTCCTCTGCTTCCATCCGATCAACCTCCCCGTTGACCGTCTTTTAATACCCGTCCGCCATCCGGCAGTACTCCTACAGCCCTCAGACGGTCAACCTCCTGTTGACCGGAGTTCATAGTTGGCCATCCGCCGGTCAATCTCCATTGACCGTCTACTGTTCTCCTCCGGTCAACGGGACGTTGACCGGAATTAGTTATCCGGATTTGTTATCTACAAATCCTCCGATGATAAACCAGTTTGTTGGGTTACCCACAAGGGAGTGACCAGACCCAACATAAATCTGATAATTCAGCAGGGGCAGCAGTAGATTAAATTTAACGGCAGCACACAGCAGCAGAAATCAACAATATTTAAGAACCAACCAAACAGCAGCAGCAAGACAGCAGCATGTTTCAGCAAAAAATTAACACGAAGCTGATGATTCAACTAAATCATGGCAACAACACGGCAGCAGACAGCAACAACACGGCAGCAACATAGAAGTAATTCAGCAAAATCAAGGGACACTAATCTGAATTAAGGAGATAAGCTGGCAGCAGCTCATCCAAGCAGGGATGATTCAGCAAAAGCCACCACCTTGAATAAATTCATGCTTCCTGTAGCAAGAGGAGAGAAAAAGGAGCAAACCGAAAGGGATAAGCGAAGGGAAAAACCGAGTAGGAGAGAAAGGTGAAGGAAAGGATTTCAATAGCTGATTAAGCAAAGATTTTAGGTAAATTAAATTTAGGCAAGTGCACCCGGGCTTTTCCTTCACTTATTGCTAATCCTTACTATTATCTTCAAATATTGTTTGATCTAATACTTATTTTCTTTACTGTAACACATGTCGAAGCATATATGTTTTGCTAATTTTCATTAAAATTTGAAATCCCATTTGTCGAGTCCTGATTTTCCAAGATGAAGCATGCTGTCCCACGTTTGACTCATCCACTGAATTACTGTTCCAGCTTTGTTGAAATCTGATTTAAACTTTGATTTTGGAACACATTGTGCTGTATTTTCATATTGTCGAATGGCTGATGCTGAAATTAAGTTTAGAGGCTTTGCTGAAATTTTCAACCGGTTGCTGCACCACTTGCTGATTCTGATTTTTCCTCTGTTTTGCTATGGCTTATTACAATCTTATATTGATAATTGTTGTATCACATGTTGCTCCTGCTTACTGAAACATATTTAAACTAAAATTATGTGCCTTAATCTGCAACTGCCACTGCTAATTCAAATTGAAGTATAACTGATGCTGAAATTCTGTTTTCCTGCATCATAATTGCTGATTTTCCAAGTATGTTGTTGCTGAAATAATATGCTGTAATCTGAATTTTTATGTTCCTAATTTTTAAAACTACTGATATTCAAAGCTGAAAACAGGTTGCTGATTTTCAATCTGTTGAAATTGTATATTATACTTTATTGGAAATCTGTTGTATGCTTTGCTGAAAGTTTGGACTATGTTTTGCTGATTTTTCTTACACGTTGTGGTACTAAGTTTACTAATTTTTGAAGCTAAATATATTATGAAAATATGATGCTATTGGAATTTGAAGTACTAATTTTATTGGAGTTAATTTAGTGATTAGAAACTCTATAATATGATATGAATTATGTATATTTTCTCTCGGAGTTAAGAAAATTATAAAGAATCAAGAAAAAAGTGTAGAGTTTCTACAAAAAATTTAAAAAAAATTAAGAAATTAGACTACGAATTAATCAATAGATAATATATTTTGGCATGTCTTAGTATATTATAGTGATATATTATTATCTAATTTAGTATCGCAATACGATTTTGGTCATGTTTATAGGGAGATAATATGTAGATGGCCCATATTTGGGTCATTGAATAGGAGGGTAGGCCTTTAAATGTGTGGACAAAAAACACAATCCAAATTTCGATCGATCGCTCCTTTAGTTAGTAAGCCTACTGATTCTAATCCCTAAATAAAAGTAAATTTTTAGTATAATTTGAAAAAAAAGAATAAGAAAATATCAAGATAAGAAATCAGAAAGAGAATTGCATAAGTATTCTGACCATATTTTAAATTATTGTATTCTATTATAATCTCTATTCCTATTATTATGTTTTAAGTGAAAGGATTGCATGATTTTTGCTGTATATTCTACTTTATTGAGTATTAGGCTTACTTTCTTACTATTTTACTAACCCTTTAGATAATTTGTACAAATTTATACCTAACGTGTTGGAGTAAAGTTTGAAGTGTTTAGTTTATACCTCTAGAATTATCATTTTTGCTAACCTATATTTTTGAGATAATATGTATTGTATTTAGTCTTTATTCTATAGTTGACTTTAGATGTAGATTGAAGAGGAAATGATATAAAGTTTTGATATATTTTGATGATTGTATAAGGAATAATATACCTTAGTGATGATATTTATATCGGATGAACAAATATTATGGATATTTAATTCTTCTGTAGATAGGCATGTGATTGCTTTTTAGTATTTAGTATGTATCTTTCCTTCACATAAAACTGGTGTCATATTGTTGTTTGATTGATGTTAGAGTTATAGGTATCATGGCTATATGTTTGGAACCTATATATATTCAGATTATTATCTATGTACATGTGAATTAAAGTATTTACAAGGAAGACTCACATCCCATTGAGTATGATGTATTTAACTATTAATATTGATGATTACCAGATAAAATGTTTTGAATAAGATTAACGATGGGTTCAAGATGTGGTCTGTTGCAAAACTAATTTACCAGGAACTTTAAAAAGAAAAAAGTTAGATTTATCATCCACATATTGGTAGTATCTGATTGGAATTGAATCTATATATGCATTTGCGGTCAATTATTGATTTTCTTGGAGGCAAATCAACTAGATTCAATGTGCAATTCTTTTCTAATGGCAAAATTTTCCTCAAGCATTGCTTACCGTCAAGAAGGATGAGATTTGGCTTCTCAATAGGTGGTTAGTTTATATGATGTAGTAAGTACTATAAAATAATAAAAATCACGTAGGTAAGTGAAAATTTGACATACTTGAGAGTGAAATAATGAATAGAAAAACTGGCTAATGGGTGAGTCTGTGGACCCATGGATGGAGCAACTACTTTGGAATAAGTGTAGAAGGATTTCTTGTAGGAGTTAGAATAGAATTACAAGAGATTGAAGTAGTAGAAAGGGAATCATAAAATAGAGTTGATAATGGATAGGTAAAAATTTTAGGGTAAATCACTGGTGTGGAGAGTGCGTAGATAAGCTAGTAAATATTTTATACTCTTAAAAGATAATATGACAGGAGACACAAAGTTTATTTGAGATAATATCATAATATCAATATCCTTTATATTTAGTGTTATACCCAAAAAAATAATAGAGATGAGCTTAGGATTTTAGTTTATTTTATTGAAAAGATGGAAGTAGAACAAAGTAAGCACATCCAACACATCTACGGATACAAAAATATTATAATATGATGGTGTATCAAAGAGACACTCAAATGGGAGCTGCTTTTGAATTGCCCGAAGATGGAAAGCAATTGATGGTATAAGTTGCAGTAAGGAGAGCTTCCCTCTAAAATTCTTGAAGGAAAGAAACTAAGATAAGAATGGATCAAAACCTATTAAAAATATGATCAAACTTTCATTCAATACGACCATTTTATTGAGATGTGTTTGGGTAATATTTTTGGTGGATAGTGTTATGTGGTTTGATAGTATCTAGAACGGATGACAATATTCCTTAGTATTACATGATTCGAGGATTTTGATTCGTTTTTAAAACTAAATATATACCAAGTTACAAAATTTGTGTTATACATTTTACAAGTTAGATTGGCAATGTAGAAGGTATATCCATATGTATTAAGAAAATTTATTAATAAAAATAATAAAATATTTTGATTTTATCTTATTAGGTATGGGTATGAGATCCCAAATATTAGAATAAATAAGATAAAAAGAGTATAATAAATAGAGTTACTAGATTTAAAAGGTAAAATTTTATATTTACTAAACTGACAAATTATACTATCAAAATATTTATTACTAAGAGTTCCTAAGTGACCATGGATGCTAATAATTGTACTTTAAAATTCAATATATGACCAAGGTGAGAATGCCATAGAAGAGTACACTTGATTGCTTGGAGTGTAGAGCAAAGTGCTTGAAAGATAATATAGAATATGAAAGATATTCAACTCAAATTGGCATCCAACTTTACAGCCTACCCCAATCAATTGTCTAATTAATGAATCTCATATATCACAACCATAAAAAAAAAATAATATTCTAAATTGAGATTACATAACTGTTTTATTGACAGTATTAAATAGAACGATGAAGGAATAAGATAAACAATAGAAATGGAGAGTGAATTTATAAAAATAGTGCCAATATGGTTGACATGCATATGAGATCTATTGACTATATGAATTATTGGTACATTAAAAATTTTAACTTTGTTAGTGAATTGGTTGTGGTCAAAAGTTATATAATGACAATTAATAGAAACAATAATCTAAAAGAAATTTGCTGGAATAGGGTGGGTGTAGAGATAGAATTTAGATAGGATAGAACTTGATTGACAATTGCCTCTATATCTTCAATAGTTAGAGCAGAAGATGGAGTTCTAGCATCTGATTCTGGTAGTTCAGTATCGATGATTCCTATTGTTTGATTTAAGAAGGAATATTGGTTCCAGTAAGAACACTTTTTCTTGGGGCAATTGTATTTGAAATTATCATTTGCATGGTAATATCAGCTTATATTTGGATTATCATGTCTCATCCCAAATCATTAATTCATAATTAATAATTAACCAATTATTATTAGTTAACTAAATTACCATTCAATTAACATTCGGACGTAAATTTTATATGGATGCTTTGATTGACCAAAATAAATTAATATATTTTCATACACAGGATCCAATTATTTGCTACGCCATTATGTGATTTCGACACAAACCCAAATCGTGACATCGAGTATTATGTAAAGAGTTATGCCAGTCCAATAACCAAACCAAAGTATATAATCTACAAAAATAAAATCAATTCCTTAACTAACAACTAAAAATCCAACAGCTCAAACCATATTGAACATTACAACATCAACATAAAATTTAATTAGTCGACAACTATCTCCTGATTTATAAATTGCCATATGAAACTATATTATAACATTTTAAATATTCCATAACTATCCAAAAATTAAAATACAACAATCTGATTAATATTATCACATTAAATTACTATCTGAATATAACATAATACTTTAATAATCATCCAGAATTAAAATACAACAACACGTATGTATAATATTAGACTCTATATTTTTCGAACAATATCATCCTTCAATTTTGATCGTCTTGCAAGTACCCACACCACTCATTTAAAGAGAGTTAATAAAATAGAAATAATGAGTGAGCAAAAAATTTAACAAAATATATAATTTAATAAATAAACATATATAACTTATATTTAAAACATATCATAAAAACAATGGATTATAATTTGATATAATTATATGAAATTTTTATAATATTTATACAAAAAATTTTAATTATATTTTTTTCAAAATTTTTTTATAGTTTTAATCTTGAAAAATAACTCATAATTTATTAACATAATTATAAAATTTTTCACATAATTTTATAAATTCTTAGCATAATTTCTTAACATAATTTTTCACATAATAAAAATTCTATTATCACATTATTCTACGTAAAATATTTATTTTATCGTTTTATTATTTTTTTGACACGGAATAAATATTTTCGGATAAATATTTATTCCTCAAACTTGAAAAATAAAAAATACTATATATTCTTAGGTATTTTTTATTCTCATTTTATTTTTTATATGTAAAAAATAATTATTCCCATATTATTGTTATTATTATTATTATTATTATTGCTACTACTACTTTTATTGTTATTATTATTATTATTATTATTATTATTATTATTATTACTACTACTACTTTTATTGTTATTATTATTATTATTATTATTATTTTATTTTATTATTATTATTATTATATATCAAATATTAAAAAATTAATTCTTAATTTATTCTATTCTAATAACTCAATATAAAAATAAAAACTTTTAACTTTATTCACATCTTATTCTATTTTTTCGGAGTAACTATTCAATTCTTATTTTGTTTAATTTTAATAACTAAATGTACCATTAGAATGAGAATACTTATTCATTTCAAACTATTGACCATACAATGATAGGACTTTTATATAAAATTATCAGGATAAAAATATATATAAATAATAACTATAAAGATATAAAAATATTTATAAAATATTCTAATTTTATAATATTATATATTAAAAAAATATAATATTATAAAATATTACAATATTTGACAATTTACAACAAAAAGACTTGATTTGAATCTTACAAGGATATCTATGTCTCGTAAGAGAATTAGCTTTTTACATGAGGTAATTAACAGGAGCCGTGACTAATAATTACTCCTAGTTAAAGTGATAAGCAGAGGGAACAAGGAATTAAGCTCCGTTAGACGACGTCGACGGCCTCTTAATAAACCTGCCCTTCATCCGAGGCCGGTTATCTGCGTTCAGTTTCCTCACTTCATACCTTATTCTCTTGGAGAACAGCCTCGTTCGCCTCTTCTCTCTGTACCTTGACACTCGCGCCTCCCTTTCTCCACCATCCCTCACCGGCGCTAGCCGGCCTCCAAAAACTCCCATATCCCCATCTGATTGACGATGAACGTCCGTACCGCACGTGCCCTGCGTGTGAACAGGAAAACGAGAAGTCCAGATTGATTGACGATGAGCATCTAAAAATAATCTCCATCAAATTTTGAATCATAAATTGCTTTCACGGGATTAAGTCAAATCCTTGGTCGATTTGCTCCTTAACTTTAAGTCATTAAATTCATGTTCTAATTCACATCGTAATGAGTTATCTTTAAACATACTCATTCCTTTATTTGATAATCTGTACTTTAATATCCATTACTTTTTTATATACATTTTGCCCATCTAATGGGAACGAGTTCAATTCTTGAAAAACTTATTAGAAGTGAATTTATACTTAATTCACACGTAATATGTTTAGACTATGCAGTTAATTTTATGATTTATCTAACTATATGAGAACATCTCAATTAGTTGGAATAAGTGGAAAATTTACCGGGCAGTAAGGCCAACGATCACCAGGGTTAATCTTAGGCCTCTTGCCGTTGATCCAGGGCAAACCTTGGGTAGCCCAGGAAGCACTGACAGCCTCATAATCAAGACTCAAAAATATCCTCCTCTTGTCCCCATCATCTTCTACCACACGCACTTCCTCCCGCTCCCCGGTCATGAAGTGTTCCCCCACGGCCATCGGATCCTCCTCTTCGCAAGTCCTAGGAGAGTCGCAGTTGAAGCTTAGCTCCAATGGCGCTCTTATCACCTCCATCTCCGCCTCCTCTACATGGCATGCTACAGCTGCCTCTTCCTCTTCTCCCTTAACTCTCCCGCACTCCACGGAATTTTCCTCATCTATGCACGCACAGTCCAGCAACCCCTGCTCTTCTAATCCATATGTCTCCTCTTTATGTCCCTTAACCAGAAAGGCCTCAACATCAGCAAGGTCTGTGTCAAACCAGTTCGAATCGCTGTTCGTATATTGCCCACACGCCTCGCTCTTGACAGTGTCTCCAGCTTCGCCAGCAATAGCACTAGCAAGTGCATCTTCATCGTTTGGGGTGGTGCAGAGTTTACCGATAAAGGGGTCGAGAATGGGAACACAGTAAAGGAGCCGCTGCCCATTTTTGGCGTCGAAGGTGCCAGCTTCAGGGACAACCGGAGCTGTGTTTTGCGCGGAATGGAATTCAGATTTATTGTGAGTAGGTTGCCTCCTTCCATGCCGAGGAGTTCGAGCCCTGCGGGTAAACCCTCTGTGCCAGGCAGGAATGAAGTAGGACTCCGCGGATCTCTTGAGCGACGCGGTCTTCAAACGAACCCTCTGGTGTCGACGAGCTAATGGATTGGCTGAGTGTATGGAAGCGTCGCAGACCTGGCAGAGGAACGCATCGTCGGCGGCGCAGTACCATCTAGCGCGCTTCCGTATGCAGTAGTCGCATGGTCTGGCGGTTGAACCACCAACGGCGTTGGCGACCTTTCGGTCGGAGATCATCGGGAGTTTGGTTTAACAGGTCAGGAACATCGATGAAATAATTTTTCTTTGAGGTAGACTTTGATTCGAGAGACCTAAGAAGTGCACTGATTTGAAGTAGACCAACGAAATAATTGCAGTTTTTTGGGGGGTTGGAAATGGCGGTATAAGGTGACCCACAAGTGGGCGCCGGCGCCTTTATCGTCGCTTGTAACGGTGTGGGTGGATCACGGGGGAACAAATTTTTGTTTTTTTTTATTTGGGCGGGGGACAACTTTATTATTAAAAAAAATTTTACAAATGATGTGCCTTAGATTTAAATTTTGAACAGATTTGGATCGAGTTATTTGTCGGATTTCGATCTCCGTCCGCCGAGTTTAGGATCCTATACACCACAACTTAAAATAAGAGGTCAGATGACGGTGAGATTTGATCTCACCGAAAATAGAGCCTTCTGAGAACGAGAAGGTAAAATGTGGTAAATGCAAAGATGATGCTTGGAGTGTGTTTGGGAATGTTGGTGGGAGGTACATTCGTGGAAAGAGTGACTTGGATTATGGAATCTTGTAAGAAGTAGTTTCTCCCAATACTCATCCCGCAGGAGACTAGTAGAAGAGAAAAAAGGTACGAATGTTAGAAAGCTTGAGAGCGTAGAGAGCTTTTGTAAACTTTAATTTGTTAGAGGATGTTTAGTAGGTAAGAGAGGACATACCTGTGGAGTGAGTTTCCATAACCTTTTATAACCATGGTTCTCCGTTGCCTTCTTTGTGTAGCGAGACAGGATGTTCGTCTTCTGTGGGGGATTGTTACCTTCCCGTGTGAATGCGAGCGCTATTCTTGGCTATAACGGTCAAGAAGGCGGATCTCTTTCCTTTTACGCATAGTAATCATTAGGGTTCCGTGCATTAATTCGTGTGCCTTTCTCCCGGGATGTACTATGATTTTGGGAGGTTACCGTTACAGTGAAGGTTGCCTTTCTTGGAGAGGTAGAGAATTAGGGTAGACGATCGTTAAGGCTTGGGTAGGTGCGCGTGGACCAATTTAGGCATGGGCTGCGTTTTCCTTGGCCGTGACCGACCTACTAGCTACCCTTGACGGTCAACAGCAGCGTTGACCATCCTAGGTAAAGATGTGCTGTTGTTGATCTTGGGCCACTTACTCCTTTTAGGGCCGGCCCGCTACTGGCATCTCCATCACTAGCTCTCCATCCTGGTGACCTGGGACTCCGACCTCCGGCATATTTATGAGGGGATGCGTCTGACTGTGTAGCTTGTAAAGGGTAAGTTTAATGAGAAAACATGTAGTTGATTTTGGTCTTCATCTCCTGTCTCCGTGTATTTTTTTTTATTTTTCGCTCCGGATCCGTCGACCATGTTTCTTGAGTTTGTTGATCGCGTTGCTTGAGTTTGTTGACCGTTGGGCTTGAATACGGTGGATAGAGTGGAAAAGGATGTTGATCATATTCATTAGCCGCAACGTCAGAATCCAGAGAACTATGCGAGAGAGAATATTGACCGGATTTGTTAACCGTACTGTTGGAATTCGGAGAATTGAGCTAACGAAAGTGCTTACAGGATTCGTTTACCGTGATGTTAGAATTTGGAGAACTGAGCTGAAGAAGCGTTGACCAGATTTGTTGACCGTGACGATAGAATTCGAAGAACTAAGCTGAAGAAGCATTGACCTGATTTGTTGACCGCGACGTTAGAATCCAGAGAACTTAGTTGAAGAAGCGCAATAGAATCCGAAGAATTGAGCTAAAGAAGCATTGAACGGATTCGTTGATTGCGACATTAGAATCCGGAGAACTGAGCTGAAGAAGTGTTGACCGGATTCGTTGACTGTGACGTTAGAATCTGGAGAACCGAGCTGAAGAAAGTATTGACCAGATTAGTTTACCGCGATGTAAAAATCTGAAGAACTGAGCGGAAGTATGTTGACCGAACTCGTTGACCACGACGCAAGAATCCGTAGAACTGAGCGGGAAGCATGTTGATTGGACTCGTTGATAGCAACGTTAGGATACGGAGAACTAAACCAGAGAGAATGTTAACCAAATTCTTTAACCGCAACGTTAGAATTTGGAGAATGGTGTGGGTTGAGAACGACGCCGGACGGGCAATCGAAGGGTCGTAGATTTGTTTTAATACTCGGAGTGGCCCATTGCCCTCTACCACGTGTCGTCATGAAGTGAAGTTACAATCCCTGTAATCAATTCTTCAAAGGATTCAACTTGACTTCGCCCTCTCCGGAATCGACACATGTCCATTATAATTGTTGCGCTTTTTTATGAGCTGTTTCATTTTTGACGGCGATGATCTTTATAAAAACCGCGAGATAGTTCAAAATTTTCACACCTTTCTTCCCAAAAAATTCTAAGTCTTCTCTCTTCCTCCTTCTCTACTCTCATGGCTCTTTCAGTCACTGAAATTTGCTCAATCATTTCTATTGGTGAGGTGATGGAGTTATACATAGTGTTTTTGATGCCTAGGGAGTAGGACAGGGCCTACTTTCCTCTTGCTGGCTGCATCACCGTATATGAGGCTTACCTGCGGAGTGGGCTTCGCTTTCCTATTCCAGAGGAGCTACTATGTATTCTTACGACGTTTGGTGTTCTCATCGCATAGCTTCAAGCAAATGCCGTACGTTATCTTTGTTCGCTGTGCATATTCCTTCACCACCATTCATAATTGCTGACGGTGGAGGCTATCAGGGTCATGTACCGTTTACCTAGAGCGGTAACTAGATTTCCTTGTCTCCTCAGGAGCTGCGTATCAATAGTATGATCTACTATTCAGTGAACAACTAGAAGGATCGTTTCTTTTTTCTTTGCGTTGCTGACGACTGGCCCCTGTCCCGGGATTGGGGCAAAGTCCCTGGAGAGTTCACCGAGAAGCCCTCTAAGAAGGAGGTGGAGGCTGTGGAGCCGCTACTGCAATTGGTGAAGGGGCATCTTTCCGAATTCAGGAGGGATCACCTGGTTTCTTGGGAGGAGGCCAAGAGAGCTCATTGGGGTCCTCCTTCACCTGCTTAGAAGTTTAAAACTCCGCCGACGGCTTTGCAGCCCAAGAGGAAGGTTGGCGCTTTCACGATCGGCGATCCTCCTAGCAACACTAGGAAGAAGAGAGTTGCACTAGCTGAGCCTTCTTCCTTATCTTCTACAGAGCCGAACTACCAAATGGCCGGGTGACTTGTTGGAGTCGGAGAACGCTCTGGGGTTGAGACTTCTGTGGCTGACTTTGGAGCCATCGAGAGAGCCGTTGCGGGAGGTCTTGGCGCTAAGCCATCACTGCCAGGCGACTTGGTGGCGCAAGCCGCGCCAGTTGAGCAGTTGCTCGAAGCTGCCGAATTAGAGGAGCCAATCGTTGAGCTGCATGCTGAGCCGGTGGAATTGACTGCTGAAGAACTTGCTGAAGCAGTTGAAGTTATTGCAGAGCTGGCTTAGGAGGCCGCCACTCCAAGTTTTTCGGCTGTCCTTCCAGAGGGGTTTGCCAATGAGGCTACTGTGGAGCTGGCCGAGGAGGCTACTACCCCATGTCTGTCAGCAGGCACGCCGGAGGAGTTCCCACTACTTGGGCCTGAGTCACAAGGCCTATCTAGAAGGAAGAAACACAAAGTCTTCCTAGTAATTTCTTCAAAACTATCCTTCTCCCTATTCTTCTTTCTCCATTGTTGTAGCCTAGTCTTCTTTTTTTTCTTACAACAAGAGAAAATTGTGAGTGTAGTGCTGAAGGGGTTGCACCAGAGGGAAGCAGTCAATGAAGACCGGGAGGAAGAGGTTCTCCAGCTAGGGGAGCAATTGAGTTAGATGAGCGCTCAAGTTTGATAGCTCTAGGAGGAGAAGGCTCTCCTCCAATCAGAGTTATCTGAGCTAAGGGCATAGTCGGCCGAGCTGGAAGAGAGGGCTGCTCAAGTAGAGAGGCTCACGGTTGAGCTTCGGGTTAAGATAGTCATGCAAGAGAATGAGTTGTCCACCCATTTGCATCCTCAAGAGGTCACTTAGGAGCTGTGGGCAGGCTCTAGGAAGGCGTGAACATCTGTCGCTGGATTGTCAAGGTAGTAGATTCAGACTTTTCTTCTGGCATCCTTAACCCCACAAACTGTGGTGCCCAATGACGTGAAGACTTGGTTGACCTCTCTGGGGCGCACAGGGGCCTCTTCCACGCCTCTTGGGAGCTCTGCCCCTTAGTTGAGATTTTTGTACCTTTTGTTCTTCATTGTACTTGTAAATAAAGTCTTATCAATAAAGAACTGATTTTGTTGACGTATCAAATTCCATGACTTTACTCGGCTTTTCATTTTAGTCATTTTCTCTTTGTGCCAGTCCGGCTTTTTCCATTTCGTGTGGGATGGCCGGTTGTCCCATAGCATTGATCGTCACAATCTAGTTGCTCGGAGACATGTGTCATGCTTTTAGAGGGATCCTAAGTCCTCGAGGAGACATTAGGATGAGTCCTAATATTGTATCAAACCATTTTTACATTCGAGCACACTTTTATTTAATGAATTGAGCTTTCGTATTATGTGGCGCTACCCATGTTACGATTTTGGCGGCCAGCCTTCCATCAAAGCATTTTGTTCTTTTACACTTTTCCCTGATTTATCGACCATTGCAGATTGACTGCGCTATCTCCTGTTGGAGGAGGTTGTCACGCGTGCCGTTGAAACCCCCTAATATTTCATATTAAACCACGAATGGGCCACTTGGGATGGAACCAAAGTTTAATTCGGTTGTTTATGGACAGCTTGGATGACCAAGATTTAATTCGACCACTTACAGGCCGCTTTAATGACCAAGATTTAAGTCGGCCACTGATGGGCCACTTGGATGATCAATGTTTAAGTCAGCCATTGACAGGCTACTTGGATAACCAAGGTTTAAGTCAGCAGACGGGCCACTTAGATGACCAATGTTTAATTACAAGTCAGTGAAAATCTGCCTAACTTAGGGGCAATCTAGGTTATCTATTTTTGTACAACTTTCAAGCATGTATTCACATGGAAACAAAAAGAAAGAAAAGAAGCAGATAACAACATGAAGATGAAAAGAAAAAAGAACATCTTTCACTAATAAACAATGTATGTTACAAGCATGCTTCAGATCACAAAGATGATCTACCTGGGTCTTCATTGGTAGTAGCGCTTTAGGTGGACCGTGTTCTATGTCCATGGGAGCAACTTGCCATTTTAGTTTCAGAGTTTATATGCTCCATTCCATAGAACGATTGAGACAAGGAACGTGCCTTCCCAATTCGGGAAAAGCTTGTTCCGGTTGGATTTTTGCCCATGGCCTCTATGCTTTGTAAGATTAGGTCTTCAACCTCAAATTGTCGTGCTTTTACTTTCTTGTCGTAATAACGAGATGTTCGATGTTGGTAGGCGGCTGTGCGCATCCTGGCTGCGTCGCGGGCTTCCTTTAGCAAGTTTGGTTGTTCCCGGATTTTTTTGGGAGTTGTTAAGTGGATTGAAGGCTTTAACCCTAAGATTTGGGAGCCCGATCTCAACCCGCACCACAGCCTTAGTCTCAAAATAGAGACTGAAGGGTGTCTCGCAAGTTGGTTCTTTGGGAGTTGTCCGGTATGATCATAGCACAGAGGGCAGAGCTCATCGACCTAGGAGCCCTCTGTATCCTCTAACTTGGTCTTTAGACCATACAGTAGCGTCCGGTTGGTGACTTTCACTTGCCCATTTTCTTAGAAATATGCTACCGAATTGTGGACCAATTTGATGCCCAAACTGGTGCAATACTTGGTGAAGCGCTTTCCCAAAAATGCCAAATTTGCTCACTATACTCTGGCGGATGAAATCTAGGGCGTTGTACTTGGTGATCTTGGCCAGCTGGGAAACTTTAACCCATTTGGTGAAGTGGTTTATACTCACGATGATGAACTTTCTCTATCTAGTTACGATGGAAAATAGACCGAGAATATCGAGCCCCTATTGCGCAAAAGGCCAACAAGCTTAGAGGGATTTTAGCACCGCGGGCAGCTAGTGGTAAAGATTGCCATAGAGTTGACAATTCTCAGATTTCTTTACAAACTCCGGGGTGTCCTTCTTCATTGTTGGTGAGTAATATCCCTAGCGCATGACTTTAAATGCTAGGTTCTTACCGCTAATGTGTGTCCACATATTCCAAGGTGGACTACGCTTAAAGCATAGTTCGCCTCCTCAGGGGTAAGGCACCGGAGGTATGGAGTTGAGTACCCTCAGCGATATAGTTTTTCGTTGATCATGGTGTACCATCCAACTATCTTTTTGATCCGCTTAGCCTCGTCCGCACTCTTTAGCAGTGTATCGTTCGTCAGATACCTCTAATACGGCGTCATCCAGTTTTCGTCGTCAGAGCCTTGCATTACTTCCTATTCCTCTATGCTGGGAGTGCTCAAAACTTTCTTTATGTCCCTCGAGTATTATTCTGGATTTTTATTTGCCGCCACTCTAGCAAGCTGGTCGGCCTTCCAGTTCTCAGTCCTTGGGATGTAGACCAGGTTTAGCTTATCAAAATCTTCAGATCGTATCCTTCACCTTAGTTAGGTATTTAGCTAAGAGAGGGTTGCACGCTTTGAAACTCCCATCGATCTGGTTAACGACTAGCTTTGAGTCACTGTAGACGGTTAGTCACTTAGCTGAGCACTCTTTGGCAAGCCGTAATCCGAAAAGCAAGGCTTCATACACGACAACGTTGTTGGTGGCTGGAAAATTGAGCTTCAAGGAGTATTTTACCTCAAACCCATCCGGGGTCCTTAGGACCACTCCAACACCGCTGTCTGAGTTAGTTGATGAACCGTCCATATTGAGGACCCATTCTAGTTCTTTCGGGTGGTGGCCTATGTCCTCAGTGTGGTGTTCATCGATGATTGGGGTCGTGGTCTCGAAGATAAAGTTTGCCAGGGCCTGTCCCTTGATAGCTGGCCTGGGCAAAAATTTGATGTCGAACTCTCCCAATTCGATGGCCCACTCAACCAGTTGTTTTGAAATATTAGGTTTCTGAAGGATGCCCTTCAACGGTTGGTCGGTCAGGACGACCACACGATGAGTCTGAAAATAGGGTCTCAACTTTTGGGTCGAGAAGACAAGTGTCAGGGCGAGCTTCTCAGTGCATGGGTACCGTGTTTCTATGCCGATAAATATTTTTCTATACCGTGTTTCTGTGCATCAAAATCCTGGCGTATCAGAGCAGGGCTAAGAGGCACCTCTGATATCGCCAGGTAGAGTACAACTCTTCTCCGTCTCTTGGTAATGTAAGCAATGGCGGACAGGCCAGGTACAACTTCAGCTTTTTAAAGGTGGCCTAGTACTTTACTGTCCACTAAAACCCGTTTACCTTTGTCCTCCTCAAAGCCTTGAAGAAGGGATGATACTTGTCTACTGACTTAGATAAAAAGCGGGACAGCGTTGCTAGTCTTCCGGTTAGCCTCTAGACATCCTTGATACCCTTGGGCGGAGATATGTTCGTGAGGGCCTTGATCTTCTCTAGGCTTGTTTCGATCCCTCATTGAGAGACGATGAAACTCAAGAATTTTCCTGAGAACACTCCAAAGACACACTTGGTCGGATTTAACTTCATCGGGTGTGCACAGAGTACCTCAAAGGATTTAGTCAGATCCCGAATATGGTCACTGGTGGTCTTACTCTTGACCAGCATGTCGTCTACATACACATCCATATTGCGGCCGATGTGCTTCTCGAATATTTTAATCACAAGTCTTTGGTAAGTTGCACCCGCGTTTTTTGGACCGAATGGTATCACCTTGTAGCAGTAAATGCCTTGATCGGTCATGAACGAGGTATGTTCCTCGTCCTCTAGGCTCATCCTGATCTAATTGTAGCTCGAGTATGCATTCTTAAAATTTAGTAGCTCTTGACCAGAAGTGGAGTCTACCAATAAATCAATCATTGTCAAAGTGAAGCTATCCTTTGGGCAGACTTTATTGATGTCGGTAAAATCGATGCATATCCGCCATTTTCTATTACTTTTCTTAACCAGGACCACATTGGAGAGCCGATCCAGGTATTGGACTTCTCTGATGAACCCGATATCCAATAGCTTTTTTACTTCCTCCCGGATGGCTATGAGCTTTTCGACGGAATGGTTCCTCCGCTTCTACCTGACAGGCTTGCGATCGGGATTGAGACCCAACTTGTAGACCATTACTCAAGTCGGAATCTCCGGCATGTCGGCGAGCATCCGCGCAAAGACATCCGCATTCTGCCTTAAGAAGGCTATCAATTCATCGCGTAGGGGTCCGGTGAGTGAGCCCCCTATTTGTACACACTTCTCTGGGTCCTTCGAATTCAGTGGTACGAGGTCGGTAGCCTCGCTAGACTGCACCTGCTATAGGGTTGCTTTGTCTTAATGGTCCAACTCTTCTGCGGATGAGTTAGGCTATTTGCAACATATAGCACGTTCGTCCAGTTACTTGGTCGCCTAACATTTCACCGATACTGCATGCTATTAGAAATTTTATTTTTAAGTGCAGCCTTAAGGTGACGACTTCGAACGTCACTAGGCACAGCCGACCTAGGATGACGCTGTATACGGAGGGTAGGTCAACGATTAGGAAGGTGAGTGTGTGACTCGCCATCCTAGGGTACATGCCCAGGGTGACCTCTAACTATATTGTCCATTGAACAGCTACTAGCTCGTTGTCAAAGCCATACAGTGGTCCTTCGACCGGTTTAAGTTGATTTTTTTAACCCTAGTTTAAAGAACGTATCGAGATAAAGCAAATTCCTTGAACTTTCATTATCGATGAAAACCTGTTTTAGCTAGTAGTCAACAGTACCATCTGAAACGAGTGCAGATACAATCAGATGATCAATATGTGAGAAAATTACATGCACCATATCTTTATTACTAAAACTAATGACATTTTCCTCCATCCTTTGCTTCTTGTGCCCAACTTACCTCTCCTGGGGATCTATTTGGTGGGCCTTGGGAGGCCTAGTTGTCACCATATTGACCATACCAATCGTGACCCAATTTTGTGGCTAGGACTAATCGGACCCTTCTCTCCCTGAAGTGCTGAAACTGCCAAGCTTCATCTTTTTGGTGAGCTTAGGAATTCTCCTAGCTTCCGTAGCGAACTACTCTAAGAACTTCCTTGGGTTCTCTCCCTACTTCTGCTTGAAATGGGCGAGGTGCTATGGCTATTTTTCTTCTCGATGATTGGAGGCATACTGGACCAGGAAGAGGTCGATGAGATTCTGGAAACTCTGGATCGAGTTTGAAAGATGTCAATAGAACTAGATCCGGGCGTCCCCCTTCAAAGTGAGGGGGAAACATCAACACATTGCCGCCTTATCCAAGCCCTACAAGCTTAGATGGGTGCGAAAATGATCCAAGTGGTCTATGGTATCAGCGTTCCTATTGTAGGAATCTAGGGCTGGCATCTTGAACTTGGCCTGCATTGGTTGAGTTAGGATCTCAGTGGTGAAGGGAGATCTATTTAGATCAGAGGTTTGCTCGTCGTTGTCCTTGAACATGCTGTTCCAGATCTTGTTGACCTTTTCCTCCACTTGGGAGGAGTTTCTAGATCTCTTGGAGATGAGGTAAATCCTCAGCTCCGTTCTTTCTGCGATGCAGCATGTCGTCGGCTGGTTGCTTTCACTTCCGGATTGGACAATCCAGGGGCTCCCTTCTGTGTGTGAGGCCTATGCTCATCCCGAGAGTACTAGGGATTTCTTCTTTTGGGACTTTCATCTGGAGTCCGATGGTCCAAGAGCCCCTCAAACCTTAGATCGCTCTGGGTGTTGGAGTTTGCCGTGATGTGAGAGTTACCTGGCTTCGGAGTCTTCTTGGTCAGCCTCTTCTTCCTCTGGTCTCCTCGCTTGGAGGTCAAAGTGGGAGTTGGGCAGGGCTGAGCCCGTTACTTCTTGCCTTAGCGAGTGTAGAGCATTTGGAGCATCTGGGACATGTTGTTCATTTGCTCCACCAAGTTCCGGAAAAATGGAGCAGGCTGCCCTCTGACTTGATTACCAGATGAGTAGTCATTGTCAAGTGAGACAACCTTTCTAGCTGGAACATAGCTCGAGCCTTGGTATTCACTATTTTGCTAGACGATGTTGGTTTAAAGGATATAATTGATCGGCTTTTAGTGAGCGTTCCCATCGATGGCGCCAATGATGCGTCCAAGATTTAAACTTCAAACTGGTTCAGGTCAAGATGTTCGTTTGATTTCGATATCTGTCTGTTGAGCTTAGGATCCTGCACACCATAAGTTAAAACAAGAGGCGAGGTGACAGCGGAATTTGACCCTACCGAAAATCACTCTGACGCTCAAGTCAATATAGAGCCCTTTAAGAACAAGGTAAAATGCCATAAATAAAAAGATGATACTTGGAGTGTGTTTGGGAATGTTGGTGAGAGGTGCACTCGTAGAGAGTGTGTCTTGGATTATGGAAGCTTGCAAGAAGTAGTTTCTCCCAATGCTCAGCCCACAAGGGACTAGTAGGAGAGAGAAAAGGTGCGAGTGTTGGAAAGCTTGGGAGCGTAGAGAGCTTCTGTAAACTTTAGCTTGTTAGAGGACGTTTAGTAGGCAAGAGAGAGCATGTATGTGGAGTGAGTCTCCATGGCCTTTTATAGCCACGATTCTCCGCTGCCCTCTTTGCGTAACGAGGTGGGATGCCCGTCTTCTGTGGGGATTGTTGTCTTTCTTGTGTGGATGCAAGCGCTATTCTTGGCTGTAACGGTCAAGAAGGCAATGTGGTGACAAATGTTGACGTACTCCCAAAGCCATGCCCATAGCACCCGAGTAACCTCCTGTGGACGCAAGCAAGTGGATAGCTCATTCTCTAACGATGCTATCCTTCCCAGGAGCTCATCAGTGTGACCCACCGCCTGGACAGCCTCCTCTTCTACTCTTATAGATTTCGCTTTCAGTTCAGACAACTCAAACTGAAAAGTGGCCTTCTTCTCCTGGTGCTGGGCCCTCAACAGGTCCATCTCCTTATCAAACCAGGTGATCTCTACTTCACGGTCCATGATCACGACGTCCTCGTTGGCACAATCCTTTGCTCACGGCCAAATATCTTTTCTTCCAACAAGAAATCAAAGAAATTAAGCAACAATGGCAGAGGAAGAATAGAGGAAAAGTTTCAAAAAGTTACTAGCTAGACTCTTTGTTGCCTACTTGCTGGTCTACCCCGCGACCGGGGGCCTGGTGGTGGATGGTTGGGAATGACAACCTCCTGATCCTACTCCGCAGAAGCCTCACCAGCAATTTCCTCCGCCTGCTCAGCGCTGATGTCTGTCGCCTCAAAAAGCTCTCCCGCAGCTGGCTCATCTAGCGCCGCAAATGGCTCCATCGCTGGCTCCTCTAGCTTTGCAGGCGGCTCATTAGTCGGCTTTATTCTGGCAGCTACAGGCAGTGGCTTCATTGGCATGGCTTGTGCCGCCACGTCCTTCAGCTGCGATAGCACAGTGACAGTGCCACTTGCAATGGCTCACAGCATGGCCTCATACTCCTCTACAGCAGCCTCTATTCCAGAGCATTCTCCAGCTCCAATGAGTCATCCGGCCGTTATGTTGTCCGGCTCTGTGGAGGATGACGAAGAAGGCTCTATCATTGCAGCCCACTTTTGTCTTGGACTGCTGGGAGCAACACCGGTGGAAGGAGCGCCGGTCACATCAATGGCAAGAGCACGAGCTTTCCTCTTGCTCTTTGAGGTCACTGGCGGTAGAGATCTGATCGTTTGGACCGGAGGAGGTCCTCAACGAGCCTTCCTAGCTTCTTCCCTGGAAACAAATTAATCTCTCCTAAACTCGGAGAGATGGTCCCTTACCAGCCGCAACAGTGGCTCCACAGCCGCCACTTCAGCCTGCGTGGGTTTCCCAGTGAGTTTATCGAGAACCTTACCCTAATATCGGGACAAGGGCCATGTATCAGCAATGCGCACAAAAAAGAAAGGATCCTTTCAGTTTTTTAGCGAGTCGTAGATCGTGCCACTGATACGCAGCTCCCTGGGAGACAAGGAGATCTAATCTCCACTCTGGGTGAATCAAAACATCACCCTCATAGCCTCCACCATCAGCATCCGTGAATGGTGACGAGAAAAATGCACAATGAGCAAAGAAAACACATGGCATTCGCGTAGAAGCTTGCGATAGGAACGTCCAACACCGTGAAAATGTAAAGCAGCTTCTCTGGTACATTGAGATGAAGCCCACTCCTCTCGGTGGACCTCGTATACAGCAATGTGTCCTACAGAAGGAGAGCAGGCCGTGTCCTGCTCCATGGGCATCGAGAATATAATCTCCCGTGGGATGTTGAACTCAACATACAACTCCCTTACTTCACTAGTAGTAATCATAGAGGCAACCTCTAGAACAGAATGAGCCATGGAAACGAGAGCAAGGAGAGTAGAAAAGACCTAGAATTTTCAGAGAAGGAAAGCATGAAAAATTTGAATGAATGAACATATTTTATAAAGGTATGCAACTGTTGGAGTAAGGTAGCGCATCGAAAAGGTGCACACATCATTGCGGACACGTGTCGCTTCCGAAGAAGGCACAATCGAATCAGATCTTCTGATGAATTAATTGCTGGGATCGCAAATGCACTACATTATGATACGTGGTGAACTTTTTGCCTGCCAATCTTGCGGCATAACAAGTGCGTCGTTTCAATCCACACAATTTTTTTGAATTCAGACTAGGACGGTCAATACCCTTTTTAGCAAGTTTCCCGGATTTAGATTGGGATGGTTAAAGAATCTAGTCAACGCTCTCTTTAGTAAGTTCTTCGATTCAGATTGGGACGATCAACGAATCCGATCAACGCTCCTCTTCCTGCTCAATTCTCTAGATTTTTACCAAAATGATCAATGAATCCGTTCAACACTTCCTACAGCTCAATACTCCAGATCTTGGCATTACGGTCAACAGTCGCAAGCAACATGACCAGCAGACCAAGAGTCACTGCTAGTTTCCTCATCCAGTTGTCTCAGATAAGTTACCCAACCAGGTGCGCCCCATCGGGAACATGTTGGAGGTTTGTGTTCCAAACCATCAGCATGGGGGCTAGTAAGGGGCTGGCCGACAAAGGAGAAAATGGCTCAAATCCTCAATGACCCATTTCTGCTTAGACGGTCAATGCTGTCGTTGACCGGACGAAGGGCAAGTGGGCTGGCAAAGGCCTAAGATCGGGATGGTCTATTAGAGCCTAGGACAGTCAACATTTTCGTTGACCGAAGAAGCAGCCAGTAGACTAGCTAAGGCCTAGGATGCGCATGACCCAAGCCTAAATTGGCCCACGTGTCCATCTTCTAGCCACAATGGTCGTCTGCCCTAATTTTTTGAATATCCAAAGAAGGTAAAATTTAATAAAACGGTCACCTCCAGAATCAAAGCACATCTTGGAAAGAATGTCCCAAAATCCATGCACGGTCTATTGGAAACCCTAATAGTTACAAAATACAGAATGAAGGAGATCAGCCTCTTTGAATGTTACAGCAAGAAAGGTGCTCACGCCTATGTAGGAAAGGCAACGATTCCCCACAGAAGGCGGGTATCCCGCCTCATTGCGTAAGGAAGGCAACCCATGGCCAAGGCTATAAAATGCCATTGAAGCTCACTTCTTAAGACATGCTTTCAATCATGTCTTCTCTTGCCCACAAAAGCTCTCAAGCAATTACAAAGCTCTCAGATGCTCAAGCATCCCAACGCTCTTTCTCTCTCTCTGCTAGTTCCCAACAAATTTAGTACTTAGAGAATCTGCTCCTTATGAGCCATAACAACAAAGCCATTCTTCCTACGATTACACTCCCACTTATGAACACACTCCTAGCATCCATTTCTACATCCCTTGCATCCGCCTTCTAATTTCAGAAGGCCGATTACTGATTTGAATGTCAGAATATTTTTAATGGGATCAACTTTTGCTGTCACTTGACCACTTGTTTATAGTTGTGGTGTGCAAGATCCAAAACTTAACAAACGGAGATCAAAACCCGATGCATCATTGATACTGTCTATGGGAAGTTAACGAAAGCCAACCACTTTCATCTTCACAACCACTCTCATCTTCAAAACTAGTTTCATTAAATGAAATGGTGAACACCAGAGCTCAAACTAGCGCTCCCACTAGAAACACTGCCTCTCACAACCAGGACCACTCAGCTGGTAATATGGTTGGCGGTAGCCAATACCATTTTTTCTTAACTTGGTAGAGCATAGAACATGTGCAGAATGCTCTAGATACTCTGCACCCGCTAGGGTAAGAAGAAGCAGGAGGCTCTGCTCTCCTCAGTTCCCGTTTCGGCTTCCAGGAAAGGAGGCCAGAGGAAGAAGCTGGCAAAGAGGGCTACGAGGCCGGGCAACTCTCAAGCTCCGGATGCATCCAATGCCTGGAGCCGTCCAAGGCTTGAGGGGCACTTTAGCCGTGGGACTTCGGATGAGAGCCCAAAGAAGATGAATCTTTGATTCTTTTGGTAAGAGCCAAGGCCTCAGGCTAAGGAGGAAGCCTCCAAGATCGTCTAATCCACCAGCAGTAGTAGCTGGCCGGCTACATGCCGCACTACGTTGAAAGAACGGAGTTGAGGACATACCTCAACTTCAAGAGATCTGGGAATGCCTCCCGAGTGGAGGCAAAAGTTGAGAAGATCTGGAACCACGTGTTAAAAAATGATGACAAACACACCATTGATTTGGAGAGATCTCCCTTCACTACTAAGATCTTGAACCGTCCATTGCCAGCCAAGTTCAAAAAGCCATCACTGGATTCTTACGAAGAGAGTGTTGATCCCATGAATCACCTGGATTACTTCGTACCCATCTTGAGTCTCCAGGGCTTGGAGGATTCGGCAATGTGCTGGTACTTTTTTCTCACTTTGATGGGAGACACCCGGATTTGGTTTCATAGGCTACCATTAAACTCAATCGAAGCTTCTGTAGGCTCACTGATCTCTTCCTAACTCAGTACGCTTCCAGCCACTTGGAAGAAAAACAGCCATGCCATCTCTACCGCATCAAGTAGAGACAGGGAAAGAACTAGAGGAAATTCCTAGAGCACTTTACAGCAAAGGACAGAAGGATTCCCTGGCTCACCGAGGAGACAAAAATTGACAGTTTCATCTCTACCTTGATGCACGGTGACTTTTTCAGGCACCTGGCTCACAAGAGCCTACAAACCTTCGAGGTAGCGGAGTTCATCACCAGGGCCTACGTAGCCGCCAAAAAGGCCAACAAGGTGAAGCACTATTAGAGGTCCGACCAGTCTCACTCTTTTCCGACCGAGGAAAAGAGGAAGAGCGATGGCGGTGACAATCCTCACCAAAAGCAGCACAGGATTAGAGCATTGGACCGTAAGGAGTACAGGATGGTCAACCTGACTCATCTGATCGACACATAGTCCAATATCCTCATATAGATCCGTGGAAAGAAGTTCCTCAAGTGGCCAAAGTCACTGAAGAACATGGAGGGAGGAAATCCAGCTAAGTATTGTGATTTTCATCGATCTTTGGGTCACACCACAAAAGATAGCAAGATACTCCAGCGGGAGATTGAGAAACTCATCTGGAGGGGCCATCTCACCAGGTTCATCAGGAACCCTGGGTTAAGTTCCGGCACCTCAGGCGGGGAAGAACCAGACCCATCCCAGCCATAGAATCAGGTTACAGTTGGAGTGGTCAACACGATTATGACCTGGCCGTCTAAGATCCAAACAGATCATAAGAAGCAGCAAGTCGGGAGGAAGAAGCAGAGAGTGGAAGAGAATGTCATTAGCTTTAGTGATAGTGACATGGATTATGTAATTTCCCCACACGCTGATTCTCTTATTGTATCTGTACTCGTTTCAGACGGTACCGTATACTACCAATTGAAATGAGTTTTTATTGATAATCAAAACTCAAAAGATTTGTTTTATCTCAATACTTTCTTTAAACTCATATTTAAAAAGAATTAACTAAAAACTGCCGAGTGGGCACTGTATGGCCTAGACAACGAGTTTGTGGCTATCCAAGGAACAATACGGTTGGAGGTCACCCTGGGCACGTACACCTTCCTGGTCGTTGACTTTCCTTCTTCGTATACAATGCTATCCTAGGCTGGCCATACCTACCAACATTCAGAGCTGTCACCTCAATACCGCATTTAAAAATAAAGTTTTCAACAGCATGCGGTATCAGTGAAGTGCTGGGTGAAAAAGTAATTAGGCGGACATATTACATGTCCCAAATCGCACTAAGCGGCGGGATGGCCTACAAGAGAATTAGACCATTGAGACGAAGCAACATTGCAGTAGGCACAGTTTGGCGAGGCCACCGACCTAGTACCATTGAATCTAAAGGACTCGGAAAGGTGTGTGCAAGTCAGGGGCTCACTCACCAGACCCCTACGAGACGAGCTAGTAGCGTTCTTGAGATAGAACACTAATATCTTTGCGTGGACACCCGCTGACATGCCTGAGATCTCGGCTGAAGTAAAGGTCCACAGGTTAGGCCTCGATTCCGACTATAAGCCCATCAGATAGAAGCTAATAAACCACTTCGTGGAGAAGCTCATAGGCATCTAGGAAGAAGTGAAGAGGCTGCTGGATGCCAGCTTCATCAGAGACATCTAGTACCTGGATTGACTCTCTAACGTCGTCCTGGTGAAGAAAAGCAACGAAAATGACGGATGTAAGTTGACTTCACCGACGTCAATAAAGCCTGCTCAAAAGAAAGCTTCCCTTGACCCAAGATCAACTTGTTGGTGGACTCGACTTCTGGACATGGGTTGATGAGCTTCATAGACACGTGTTCGGGCTTCAACTAGATTCGAATGAGCCCAGAGGATTAGGAACACATCTCGTTCATGACCAACCAAGGCACCTACTACTAAAAGGTCATGCCTTTTGGTCTAACAAACGCAGATGCCACTTATCAAAGGCCCGTGAATAAGATGTTTGACTAGCAGATCGGTCGCAATATGGAGTTGTACATCGAGATATGCTCGTTAAGAGTAGGACGACTTATTTCACAATTGGGGCTCAATATTCTCGGCCTATTTTTCATCGCAACCGAGCAAAGAAAGTTCATCATCATGGACATTAACTATTTTACCAAATGGGTTGAAGCCGCCCCACTAGCCAAGATCATTGAGCACATTGTACTGGAATTCGCACGCCAGAGTATAGTGAGCAGATTTGGCATTCCCGAGGTCATCGTAACCGACAACAAAATTCAATTCTCGACGAAACACTTCACCAAGTATTGTACCAATCTAAACATCAGATTGGTCCACACTTCGGTGGCGTACTCCCAGGAAAATGGATAGGAGGAGGTTACTAACCGTACGCTACTCCACGATCTGAAGATCCAGCTAGAGGACACAGGGAGCTCCTTGATCGACGAGCTACCCTTTGCCCTATATTCATACCGGACAACTCCTAAGGAATCAACTCACAAGACACCTTTAAGTCTCTACTCCGGGACTAAAGTGGTAATTTCGATTGAGATTAGGCTCCCAAGTCTAAAGGTCAAAGTCTTCGATCCACTTGGTAACTCCTAAAAGATTAGGGAACACCTAGACTTGTTGGAGGAAACCAGCGATGCAGCCAAAATGCGGACAGTACCCTACCAGAAACGAGTTGCTCTCTATTACAATAAGAAAGTAAAAGCATGGCAATTCGAAGTTGGAGACCTAGTCTTGTGAAGCATAGAGGCTGTGGGCAAGACAACCAACTGGAACAAGCTTTTTTCCAAATTAGGAAGGCCCATTTCTAATCTCAATTGTTCTGCGGAATGGAACATACGTGCTCCGAACCCAAAACAGCAAGTTGGTCCCACTGACGTGGAATGTGGTTCACCTAAAACATTACTTCCAGTGAAGGCTCAAGTAGGTCATCTGTATGACATGAAGCATGTTTGTAACATTTATTGTAATTAATAAAAGAAAGTTCCTTTTTTCATTTGCATTGTGCCATACTTTTCTTTTATTTCTTTTCCATGTGAATGCTTGCTTATAGGATACATGAAATAAACGACCCAGACTGACCCTAAGTCGGGTGGATTTTCGCTTGTTTGCAATTAAACCTTGGTCATCCATGCAGCCCGTATGCGGTTGAATTAAACCTTGGTCATCCAGGTATCCCGTAAACGGTTGAATTAGACCCTAGTCATCCGAGCAGCCTATAAGTGGTTGAATTAAACTCTGGTCATCCAGACAGCTCGTAAGTGGTCAAATTAAATATTGGCTATCCAAGTAGCTTGTTCACGGTTTGATTCTAAACCTTATGGGGTTTAAACAACACATGCAACAACCTTCTCCAGTAGGAGATAGCGTGGTCAGTCTATAATGGTCAACGAAGCAGGAGCAAAGTGCTCTGTCCAAAAGCTGGCCGCCCATAGTAATACATGGATAGCACCACCCAAGCCTTAACTCATGATCGAGTATAAAATTGGCTTGATATGCCATCAGGATTCACCTTGATGTCTCCTCAAGGACTTTAGTCCATTTGAGACCACAACATTCGTCTCCAATGTTGCAAGAAGGCGCTACTCATACAAAGTATACAAAGCCGACCTGCAGTATGAAAAGCAAATGGCTAATGAAAGAAAAATCATGGAATGCAACATGTTAGTAAAACAGTTGTTTTATTGATGATAAAGATACATTTATAATTACAACAAAAGTAAGAATATAAAATCTCAGCTAAGGAGGAGAGCTCCCAGGAGGGGGCAGGAGATGCCCTTGAGCACCTTGGGACTGGTCCACGAGGTTCTCACGTTTCACGGGGTCAAGGAAACCGATGAAAAAATTAGGATCCACTAGCTTGGAAATGTGGCGACAAATATTGACACCTTTCCAAAGCCGTGCCCACAGCACCCGAGTAACCTCGTGTGGACGCAGGCAAGTGGATAGCTCATTCTCTGACGATGCTATCCTTCCCAGGAGCTCATCAATGTGCCCAACTACCTAGGTAGCCTCCTCTTCCAATCTTGCAGATTTCACTTTAAGTTTAGACAACTTAGGCTAAAGAGCAGCCTTCTCCTCTTGGTGTTGGGCCCTCAGCAAGTCCATCTCTTCCTCAAACCAGGTGATCTTTTTTTTTGCAATCCAAGATCACGGCATTTTGTTAGCGCAATCCTTTGCTCATGGTACCCAATATCTTTTCTTTCTGTAAGAAATTAAAGAAGTTAAGCAACAATGGAAGAGGAAGAAGAGAGGGGAAGCTTCGAAAAGTTACCAGCTAGACTCTTCGTTGCCTCCTTGCCGGTCTGCCCCACGACCGTGGGCCTGGTGGCGAATGGATGAGAGTGGCAGCCTTCTGAGCCTTCTCCGTAAAAGCCTCACTAGCAATCTTCTCTGCCTGCTCAGCGTTAATGTCCACCGCCTGAAAAAGCTCTCCGGCAGTTGGCTCATCTGGCACCGCAGACGACTCCATGGTTGGCTCCTTCGGCTCAGCGGGCGGCTCATCAGCTAGCTCCATTCTAGCGGCTCAAGCAGTGGCTCCACCGGTGCGGTTTGCGCTGCCAATTCCTCCAACTGTGATAGCAGCGACAGCGCCACTTGCAACGGCTCGCAGCATGGCCTCATACTCTTCCACAGTAGCCTCTACTTCAGAGCGCTCTCCGGCTCCAACGAGTCATTCGGCCGTTATGTAGTCTGGCTCTGTGGAGGTTGATGAAGAAGGCTCTATCGTCACAACCCTCTTTTGTCTTGGATTGCTGGGAGCATCAGCAGTGGAAGGTTCGCCGGCCGCATAAATGGCAGGAGCACCAGCTTTTCTCTTATGCTGTGAGGCCGCCAACGGTAGAGATTTGATCCTCTGGACTGGAGAAGGGGGTCCCCAATGAACCTTTTTGGCTTCCTCCTTGAAAACCAGGTGATCTCTCCTAAACTCAGAGAGATGGTCCCTTACCAGCCGCAACAATGGCTCCACAATCGCCACTTCTGCCTGCGTGGGTTTCTCAGAGAGTTTATCGAGAACCTTTCCCTAATCCCAGGATAAGGGCTAGGTATCAGCAACACGCACTAAAAAGAAATGATCCCTTCAGTTCTTCAGCGAGTTGTAGATCGTGCAACTGATACACAGCTCCTTGGGAGACAAAGAGATCCAATCTCCACTCTGGGTGAATCGAAACATCACCCTCATAGCCTCCATCGTTAGCATCCATGAATGGTGACAGAGAAAAATGCACAAGGAATAAAGAAATCGCATGACATTTGCATGGAGCAGTGCGATAGGAACGTCCAACACCGTGAAAATGTCAAGCAGCTCCTTTGGTATAGGGAGACGAAGCCCACTCCTTAGGTGGGCCTCGTATACAGCAATGTGCCCCGCAGAAGGAGAGCAGGCCCTGTCCTACTGCATGGTCATTGAGAATATAACCTACCATGGGATGTTGAACTCAACATATAATTTCCTCACTTCACCAGTGGTAATCACAGAGGCAATCCCTAGAATAGCAGGAGACTTGAAAACGAGAGCAAGAAGGGCAACAAAGATTTAGAATTTTCAAAGAAGAAAAGTGTGAAAAATTTGAACGAACAAACATATTTTATCTAGGCACGCTGCCGTTGGAGTAAGGCAGTGTATCAAAAAGGTGCAACCATCATTGCAGACAGGTCTCGCTTCTGGAGAGGGCATAGTTGAATCAGATCTTCTGATGAATTAATTATTAGGATTGTAAATTCACTGCATGATAACACGTGGCCAAGTTTTCGCTTGTCAGTCCTGCGACATAACAACCGCATCGTTTCAATCCACGCAAGTTTTTTGGATTTAGATTGGGACGGTCAATAAATCTGATTAATGCTCTCTTCAACAAGTTCCCTGGATTCAGACTTGGATTGTCAACAAATCCAATTAATGCTCTCTTCAGCAAGTTTTTCGGATTCAGATTGGGATGGTAAACGAATTCGGTCAAAACTCATATTCCTGCTCAGTTCCCTAGATTCTTACCAAAACGGTCAACAAATCTGGTCAACGCTTCCTATAGCTCAGTACTCTGGATCTTGGCGTTACGGTCAACAATCGCAAACAACGTGACCAGTAGACCAAGAGCCACTGCTAATTTCCTCATCAAGCTATCTTAGACAAGTTACCCAGCCAGGCGCGTTCCATCGTGAATATGTTGGAGGCCGGAATCCTAGACCACCAACATGAGAGGCTAGTGATGTGGATGCCATTAACGGGCTAGCCTACGAAGGAGGAAACAATCCAAATCCTCAGCGGCCCATTTCTACCTGAACGATGAACGCTGACATTGACTGGACGAAAAGCAAATGGGCTGGCAGAGGCCCAAGATTAGGACATCTCATCAGAGCTTAGGATGGTCAATGTTTCCGTTAATTGGAGAAGTGGCTAGTAGACTGGATGAGGCCTAGGACGCACGCGGCCCAAGCCTAAATTAGCCCACGTGTCCATCTTTGAGCCACAATGGTTGTCTGCCCTAATTTTTCACATCTCCAAAGTATAAAAACTTCACTATAATGGTCACCTCTAGAATCAAAACCCATCCCGGGAGGAAGGCGTTAGAATCCATGCACTGTTTGTAGGAAATCCTAATGGTTACAAAACGAAGAAAGAAGGAGATTAGTCTCTTTGATCGTTACAACCAAAAAGGCGCTCATGTCTACGTAAGAAAGGCAACGATCCCCCACAGAAAGCGGACATCTAGCCTCACTGCATAAGGAAGGTAGCCCATGGCCATGTCTATAAATGACCATGGAAGCTCACTCCTAAAGACACGCTTTTAATCACGCTTTTTCATCCCCACAAAAGCTCTTAAGCAATTATAAAGCTCTCAGAAGCTTTCAAATACTCAAGCATTCCAGCGCTCTTTCTCTCTCTCTGCTACTAATTCCAAACGAACTCAGATCATAGAGAATCCGCTCCTCAAGAGTCATAACTATAAAACCACTCTTCCTACGAGTGTACTCCCGCTTACAAACACACTCCTAGTATCCATTGCATCCACCTTCTAATTTTAGAAGGTCAATTACTGACTTGAGTACAAAATAGTTTTGATGGGAATGAATCCCTTCGTTACCTGACCTCTTGTTTAAAGTTGTAACATGCAGAACCCAAAACTTAGCAAATGAAGACCAGAACCCGACAAACTACTAGACCTAAATCTGTTCAAATTTGGATCCATGACGTATCAACACTATAATCATTAATAAGAGATTAAAAAATATGTGAATCACTTTCTGATATATCATTCCATATTTAAGTTAAAAATTAACGTATTTATATTTTTATTGTCAATTAGTGTGTCATTTTGGAATTAATATGACTATATATCAACTAAGGTGTTATATTAGTTGAAGGCCTAAGTGTTGTATGAATTTATAACTACTTAGAGTTTAATATTTATTATTTAGTTGTTATAATTGTCTATTTAATATAACTATTTATCCTTTAATTTATATAACCATTCATTAAAATATAATATTAGATTTAATATTCTATTGGGTCATTAAATGCCTCAATATTTGATATTTTTAATAATTCGATCATTTGATAGGTCAAGTGTGGTCGAATAGGTTTCTGATTTTCTTCAATTTCAGGTTTGACAACTCGATTGTTTCATAATCCTTTATGAGCTTACAATCCGTGAGCCCCGTAGTCTATTGGATCAGGTCGATCAAATTTTAAACCGTACCCAATGATTTTTAAAATTTTATATTTTAATTATTTTGTATTATATATGTATTAATATAAGGTGTTAAATATGGATTGAATTGGAATTGAGAATATTGTTAAAAAAATTCTTAAATAATATCATGTATTATTTAGTAATTAATTATTAAATTTGATGATATAATTACATAATTTTAATTAATTAATAAATCTAAAAATATTTAGTAAAATTGATGCGTCCCTAGTTCTCTGGTTGTGATACAGATTAAGGGGCCTTCTATTCTTCCGTTGCGAGTTGAATTAGACCAGGTTCGGTCTCCGTCGTTATTAACTTGATATTTGCACACCACAAACTACAAATAGGAGGTCAAAGGACGACAAAAATTATTTTCACTGTATATCCTCCGACGCTCAAGTCAGAAATCTTTATCAGATAATAGAATGATACTAGGAGGATGCGATGAATGCACATGTGCATATAGTGGTAGAGCGTTTGGATGCGCCAACTATTGGGCGGCTTAGAAGTACACTTGTAGAGGGCGGTTTAGAGGTGTGCCTGCAGAGGGCAGCTTAGAGGTACGCCCGTTAGAGGGGCAACTTAGAGGTGCACCAGGGGAGGACAGCTTAGAGGTGCGCTCAAAAGAGGGTGATTTAGAAGTGCCACTGTGGAGGGCTACTTAGAGGTGCACCTGGGAAGGGCAGCTTAGAGGTGTGCCCAATAGAAAGACGGCCCAGAGGTGCCTCCATGGAGGGCGTCTTAGAGGTGTGCCCAGATAGAGCGGCTTATAGGTATGCCCGGTAGAGTGGCGGCTTAGATGTACACCCACGGAGGGCGACTTGGGAGGGTTGCTTAGAGAAGAAGGACTAAACTGCTCTAGTGGGTCAACATTCTGGTTACCTGAGTGAAGGGTTAACTTTTGGACAACGAGCTCCTGACTCCGAGATGGAGGCTCGTTGCATTTGGACAGAGGATCCCTGGCTCCGAGACGGAGTGCTCCTTGCTCCGGGACGGAGTACTCCAGGCTCCAAGATGGAGGGATCCTGTCTCTTAGACGAAGTGCTCTTGGCTCCACGCGGAGGGCTCATGGGACAAAGTGCTCCTGGCTCTGGGCTCCTGGGACGGAGGGCTCCTTGCTCCAAGACGTAGTGCTCCAGGCTTCGGGATGGAGGGCTCATGAGACAGAGTTCTCCTGGCTCTGAGACGGAGGGCTCCTAGCTTCGAGACGAAGGGCTCCTGGGACGGAGTGCTCCTTGGTCCGGGACGGAGAGCTCCTGGCTCCGAGACAGAGGGCTCTTGGGATAGAGTGTTCTTGGTTTTAGGACGGAGGGCGCCTGGGATGGAAGGCTCCTAGCTCCTGGGACAAAAGGCTCCTGGGATGGAGGGCTCCTAGTTTCGGACAGAGTTCTCCTGGCTCCAGGACAGAGGACTCTTGGGAAGGAGTGGGCTCCTGGGGTGGAGTGCTCCAGGCTTAGGGATGGAGGGCTCCTAACTCCGAAATGGAGTGCTTCTAAGATGGAGGGCTCCTAGCTCTGGGATGGAATACTCCTAGGACGGAGGGCTCCTAGCTCTCGGGTGGAAGCTAACTCCTCAATAGATGGTAGGCCTTCTAGAATGAGGAAACTCCTGACTCTAGGATGGAGGGTAGTTCCTCAACAGAGGATAGGCCCCCTTCCTGGGAATGCCGATCCATTTGGAGCTTTGTGGAACTCCTTGAAACTTCTAGAGCTTGTCCTTCCAAGTTTGAGGGTGCTTAAATTTATATCATGGCTTATAGATGCACTATTCTTGCTGGAGCAATGTAGGAATCTTTATTTCAAAAAAATTATATTAGATTGCAGGCCAACTGTGGGGCTTGGGCCCTTAGGCCCATGGTTGTTGGACCCATTACTAGCCCTCATGCCAGTGGACCGAATTTTTGACCTCCGACATGTTCATAATAGGATAAGACTAGGTCATATTGTCCCCTCAAGTCTAACTTGGATTCATTGACATGAAAGCTTGACTCTAGAGAGATGATGGAACCGAATTGATGGTAGACTAGCTTGGTTGACCGCATGCTTGATCCGAAGAGCAGAACAGAGCTGAAAATATGGTTGACCAGTTTTGTTCACCAATGCGCTCGAATCAGGAGAATAGTGCAAAGTCAAAAAGTTGACTGATCGGATTCCTTGACTAAAGCGCTCGAATCCAGAGAGTAGAGCGGAGACGAAAATGGTGGTTGACCAAATCTGTTGACCAAGGTGCTTGAATCCAAAGAGCAGTGTGGAACCAAAAATCTTTGTTGACCGGTTCCGTTGACCAGAGCACTTGAATCCAGAGAGCAGAGCGGAGACAGAAATGGTGGTTGACCAGATCCATTGACCAAAGCGATCAAATCTGAAAAGCAGTGTGGAGCCAAAAACCTTTGTTGGCTAGTTCCGTTGACCAAAGTATTTGAATCCGGAGAGCAGAGCGGAGACAAAAATGGTAATTCACCGAATTCATTGACCAGCAAAGTGAGCGTTTTCGACGTGTTATTCTATTCTTCCATCGGCTAGGCACTTGATGAGTCACTGAGTGTCTCGTCAATTATTGCCATGTGTCGCCTAAAGGGGTGGCCCTAAACCCAGCAATAAATGAAACGACTGATTTGATTTGGCTTCGCCTTCTAGAGAAAGTATGCTCTAGGAAGGAAGATCTTTAGGTTCGGGATCAAATCACCTTGCCGACCTTGGATCTTCTTATCGGTGCCTCTGAAATGGGGTGCTCGGGATCAGTATAGATATGACTTGGTCAATTTTTCTAAGATAGAAGGGAAAACGTTGCCAATTTTGACCGTGAGCCATCCGAATCCCAGGCGAGATCCAGGAGCGCGCAGAGCGAAGATCTTAGGCTCGAGATCAGATCTCCTCACTGTAAGGACGTGCTTTGAGAGTTTAGGAGGTGACTTGCCTTAGGATAGCTAATCATTCAAGCTGTGGCAATAGGATGCACCTTGCATTCCCTGGAAGGGTTCTTCTCATTGTGTATTACTATTGGCAAGTTAGCCAATGAGACTTGGAGTGAGGAGCCCCCAGAAAGCTCAGTTGCTAGAACTAGGGATCCTTTGGCTGTCGGGTCGAGCAAATGGGTCAATACCGTGACCACGACCAAGCCTAGGATCCCTATCTCAGTGACTCCCTCTTCGAGGATGCCACTTTGCTTTTTAGTGGAGTGTCAGGGCTGTTGGGGATGACTTGCGTCAGATTTCGATCGTTCCTATGAAGGGAAGTCATGGCCTTGAGGAGACACGATTATCGTCTAAGCCTTCTGGCTTTGACAAATGCGTTTGGTTGGTTGCACTCGTCACTGCCAAGAGGAGGTCATGGCAATGAGAAGATGTGGTTACCGGCTAATTTTTGAGGCTATTGTTACTGGGCTTTTGCTAGCCTAGGCCGTCGCCTACGTGTACCATCAATGCTCGGTCCTATTTGAAGACGTCGTAGCTTTTGTGCGTATTGTCCTAGTCCATCGATCGTCGCTGACTGATGGTTCTATCTCCTTTGGGAGGAGGTCACCGCACGCATGCTGAAAAGCCCCCTAAGGTTTTGAGTTCGACTGCACATGAGCCGCTCGATGACGGGAGCGAGGTTTAATTCGACCGCTTATAGACCATTTGGATAACCAATGTTTAATTCGACCGCTTATGGGCTACTTAGATGATGAAGGTTGAATTCAACGGCTTATGGGTCACTTGGATGACAAAAATTTAATCGCGAGGGGGTGAAAACCCACCCGACTTAGGGGTAGTGTAGGTCACATGATTTTATGCAGTGCTATGTAATCACTTGTATAAGCAGATAATATTACTATCCTATCAACGAAAATATGATTTAAGCAAACGGTATGATGTATGCAAGACTTACCTGAATTTGGTGTGGAATTTTCGGCAGGTAAGTAGTGTTCTTGTGACGGGCTCGCTGCTCGGAGTGCATGACCGGCATGCACCGCTTCGGAGGGTCGTCGGTGCAATTTGTTCGGCGACCTAGCCTATGGCCCTTATGCTCCGTGGGATTTGGTCATTTGCCATGAATTAGTTAGGTAGCATGTAGCTGCCGTGCTAGGTAGCCTGTTGGCCAGTGGTTCGAGTCCTGTTGTCGGCTGATACTGCCTCAGGTGACCCGGACTAGTGTAGCGCTTTGCTGGATGATGTTTTCTGCAATGCGATGGGTGGTGGGTTGAGCACGTTGAGCCCCCATTGCAAGTGTTGCCATAACTTTTGTAGGGTTTGCTGCCATGCAATGAGTTGACGAGAGGTGTTGCAGCGGGATCGGCCTGCTGACTGGTGCGCCTTACTCAGGAGAATCGTCAAGGCCAAGGACGACCCATGAACAAGGGAATGGCCACTTGAGCTAGCGTCTCGTATTTGTGGCCTGTACTCTCTAAAAGGTCGGGTTCACCTCACCGAGCTTATAGGGTTCAAGGTCAGCACCTCTTGGCGACATTTGGAGCAGCGTGGATCAAGCCGCTTTGAGCCTTCACCTGCACTTCATGGCTTGGATTAACTGGGACTGGATCGATCATTTCTTTGTGAGTGGACCCTATCACTCGGATTCTCCCAAAAATTGAGGTCGTTGGGCTAATGAGATAGGTACTAGAGGCCATCTGGGTCCTGAGGTTGTCAGATCGATTGATCCTCTAAGGATGCTGACTTTCTCAGATCGCTTGAAAGCTGATCAGCGAAGCCCCCGGTGCTACATCTTCTGATGGGTGCAGACGGTCTGGGGACAATAGGTCCAAAGCACCCGGCTGGACTGCGAGTGCTTGCGCTCTTGAGATCGGTCGTCTATCCGCACAGCTACCCGGCCGGGTTGTTGCCATGGGTGACTTTTCCTTCGGCTGATGCAATAGCACGCACCTGGGATGTTGATCTTCTTCATCCATCCTGGAGTTAGAGGATAGAGTCCTCAGTATTACGTCTTTAAACGAGTGCAAATAATCAGGAAGAGGGTAATCTACTGAGCACCAGGCGCCTGTACATTTAGCATCGATCACCTATTGACATGGCTACCCGATGAAGGGCCGTCACCATGGAAAGTGATATCTTCAGCCAACATGCTACCTGGAGCACGGGTATTGACCATGTTTGTTTTGCTGCTGTGAGGTGGAAAGATTTTTTAGTCGTTCCTACAGACGGTATCAATGATGCGTCCCTGGTTCTCGAGGTTGTGATACGAATTAGGGATCTTTCCATTCTTCCACCGCAGGTCAAACTGGAGTGGGTCCGATTTTCGTCACTATTAACATGGAACCTGCACACCACAAATTACAAAAAAAATGTCAGAGGATGGCAGGAATTACTCCCACCGTATATCCTCCGACACTCAAGTCAGAAATCCTTCTCAAATAATAGAAAGATATTAGGAGGATGCGATGAATGATATATGCATATAGTGGTGGAGCATTTGGATGCACCGGCTGACGGGCGACTTAGAGGTGCGTCTGCAGAGGGCGGTTTAGAGGTGTGCTCTTGGAGGATGGGTTAGAAGTGCACCCGACAGAGGAGCGGCATAGATGTGTGCCCGTGGAGGGCGGCTTAAAGGTGCACCCAAGGAGGACGGCTTACAGGTGCGCCCGGCAAAGGGGTGGCTTGGAAGTGCGCCCGGCAGAGGGGCAGTTTATAGGTTTGCCTGCGGAGGTCAACTTAGAGGTACTCCCAGGGAGTGCGGCTTAGAGGTGCGTCCGAAAGGGGGGCGGCTTAGAGGTGTGCCCGACAGAGAGGCGGCTTAGAGGTGCGCTCAGCAGAGAGGCTACTTAGATGTGTGCTCGGGGAGGGCGTGGCTTAGAGGGGCGCTTAGAGGTACACTTGATAGATAGGCGGCTTAGAGGTATGCGCATGGAGAGCGACTTAGAGTTGCGCCTGGGAAGGGCGGCTTGGAGAAGAAGAACTAAGCTGCTCTGGTGAGTCAACATTTTAATTACTTGAATGAAGGGTTGACTGTTGGACAGCGAGCTCGTGACTCTGGGATGGAGGGCTCGTGGCTCCTGGGATGAAGGGCTCCTATCTTCGGGATGGAGTGCTCCTTGCTTCTGGGACGGAGGGCTCCTAGGATGGAGGGCACTTGACTTCGGGACGGAGGGCTCTTAGCTCCAGGACGGAGTGCTTCTAGCTCTGTGACGGGGGCCTCGTGGGACGGAGTGCTCCTGGCTCCGGGATGGAGGGCTTATGAGATTGAGGGCTCCTAGCTCCAGAACGAAGTACTCCTAGCTCCGAGACGGCTTTGGGACCGAGGACTTCTGGGACGAAGTATTCCTGGTTTCGGAACAGAAGGCTTCTAACTCTGGGACGGGCACATTGGACAAAGAGTTCCTGGCTCCGGGATGGAGTGCTCCTAGGACGGAGGGTTCCTGGCTCCTGGGCGGAGGGCAACCCCTCAATGGATGGTAGACCTCTTAGAAGGAGGGCAATTCCTAACTCCAAGATGGAGGGCAGCTCCTCAACGGATGATAAACCCCCTTTTTTAGAATGCCGAACCATTTAGAGCTTTGTGAAACTCCGTTGAAGCTTCTAGAGCTTATCCCTTTAAGCTTGAGGGTGCTTGAATTTATAGGGTGACTTGCAAATGCACTATTCTTACTGAAATAATGTGGTACTCTTCATTTTAGAAAAAATATATTAGATTGCGTGCCTGCTGTGGAGCTTGGCCTCTTGGACCGATGATTGCTAGACCCATCAAAAATAAATTTATATTTTTAACTATTAAAAATACAAAGTATAACTTATCCTCCCTTCGTGTAGGCTCATTGGCAGAGCTTATAAAGTTGATCCACAACTCTGACTCCTCATTGGCCGGGTCTACGCTAAAGGGAGCCGCACTTTCTGTGGCTCCCGTGCTGATGAGGACTGAGGATGAGTGTTCTCAATCTCTCTCTATCAACATTTGTGTCCACTTCGTCCCCACATTACCATTAAAAAGACATCATTTAATTATTTTAATAACATTTTTATTGCCATAACAACTTATTTAGTTATAAAATTCACAAAATATTTTTAGTGAGTAAACAAAATATTATTTAAAAATATTTTAAGAATCATTAAAAAAATTTTCTAAACATTTTTCAATTTGAAAGGACTTTTTATTGGACTTTCTTTTTGCATGGTATTTATCCTGTTTTAATGACACATTACCTTTAGGTCTTAAAAAAATTCAATAATTAAAATTTAATTTCTATATAAAATTTATAATATATTTATTTTTAAAATGTTAAAAATATCGACATCCACACTACAAAATCTTTAAATAAAAAACTGCAATCATATTTTTAAAAATTATAAAATTAAACCTAAACAGTTAGATCTTCGATCCTATTTGAGAATGCATATGTTGGAGCCCCAGGTCCCCTTGCCCTCACCTCAAATCACTTTTAACATTTATGGTGTGTTTGTTAATTTTCACCAGTATTTCTTACAGTAAAATTCTTTTTAATTTTCATGTAATAAAAAATTTTATCGAGCCACCTAAAAAAATTTTATGTTATCAAACTCATTAAAACTTTATGTTGTATTTTATATTATTTCTTTATGAGTTTCATACCCATTTAGGCATATCATTTGGTTGTTTATTTGAGCAAATGATTTTAGTATCGCAATGGATTAGTGTATGAAGGATGTGTGGTAAGCAAAATCTCGCTACCTGAATGATGTTTGTAAATATTTGGGACAGAATAAATATATTTGATCTATGACCGAAGGGCACACATGTATAGATTTTAGTGGTAACTTACGCCTAATACGCATTTGAAGAGTACAAGTGCATGGTTGCCTGAAAGGGTTGAACTTAATGCACGTACAATAGGTGCATGTGTAACACCAAATCCACCGATTGATATTTATGATTTTAAAATTATTATATTTTGAATAAATATTGATAATAATTACATTTTGTTATTTAAAATCCAGTATTTTAGGCATGAGAGTTGGCTCCCAATGCGTGCTCTTGTGGAGCTCATATGTGGTTTATGTGGTTCTGATAGAATGGATAACACTTGTACATGAAAGAGGTATGTACATGCATAATGGGTTATACTTATGCATGGAAAAGGTGTAATCTTCTGCGGGCTAGCAGTGTGGGTAATGCTTGTGCATGGCTTTGGTGTGCTCACGTTTGTACGAGTTTAGTCTTTATGCCTAATGAGCGTATGGCCAATGCACGTGTATAAGTTTATTTATATAAAGAAGTTTGTTAATTTCTGAAGCATTTTCCTTGATATCTCGAGAGATGAGAAAGAAATAAAAGAGAAAAAGAGAAAGAAGTGGAGAGAGAACATAAAAAAAATTGGTTTTAAAACTATATTATATTAAATCGAGTAAATATTAAATTTAAGGTAAATACAACTAAACCTATTTTTTAGTCTAGTGTTAAAATCTTTTGATTTCTCTTTCAATTACCATTTAAATGTACATACATATAATCATTTTCGTTCTTTTTGAATATTTGTTGTATGGATGTCTATTGTTGTTGAACATTTAAACATTTTGGAGATTTATATTCACATTTGAGAAATTGATCATGAAATCATAAATGTTTGATTATTTGACTTTATATATATATTTGACGAAAACTCTATTTTGTGAAATGGAATAAAGAATTTATTTTTTCATTATTTTAAAAAAGTTTTGAATATTTATTATGTTATATGATTTTTTTATGTTAATATAATAAGAATCATTATAAAAAAGTTAATAAATTATATTCTAACTTGTCTTAGTATATTATGTACAATTTAAAGATTGAACCTATTATTTACTAATAAAAAAATGGCATTCGACCCTATCTGTAGAGCCTAAATATGTCGGCCCACCAAAAAGTTTCGAATGATAGTGTATCAACATTAGGCTATCAAAAATATGTATAATCCGATCTTTAAATTTTGCCTTTTTATATTAGAAGATTGGTTCGTAGATTTTTACATACTTCTCGACATATTTCATGAGTCTTTTATACTTTTAGATACGTTTTTGTGTTTTCATAGGTTTTCATATATTTGTTTGCACATTCATACTTGCTAGACATTTCGTATGTTATGTTGGCGAACAATGGGCGGCTTACTGACAAGAATGCAGGAACAATTCCCGGTTGGCCGGAATGGACTGCCAACTGATAAAAGCACACAAGCACTGTGAAGTAGAGGTAAGAGAAGAGAAATGAAAATCAAATATTTTATGTGAAAAACCTTCTGAAATAAGAAAAAATCATGATATCTTAAGTCCACAAATATTACTAGGTATGAGAAATTGATTACACAAATTATAGGAGGTAAAAATAAGAACAGAATAAAGGTAAACAAAACTTCAACACTTTTGTTTTCACCCACCGCTCTATTTCTTTTTACTTTCTCTCCTTTGATTTTCTTACTCTTCTCTCCTACAATGAGTGTGCATATACACACATATATACACACGTCCATCACCATAACTCAACTTGGTGTTTGGTGCTCAATTTTTAAGGTCTGCATGCGTGCATGCGCACGCCCTGTCCTGCAGTGGGCGGCCCATGCCTGCTCCTGTAAACTGATCAGTTGTTAACTTTTTTGTTGTATTCTCTTATTTGATCTCTAAGAATATTGGAGTAAGTATTAACCGATTTTTTATACAATTTTTGATAGTGAAGGGGCTTGCTCGAAAGGAGTTGTATGCAATTAAATCTCATTATAATGGAGACAGTTTGGATACTGATGGGTCCCGACACCCAAAGCCCAGAAAGAAAGGGCCAAAAGCCAAGCCCGCGGACCAAGGGAATTACGAGGACAATTTGGCCCAAAAGCCTAACTTAGCCCAAGAGGTTAAGTTGGCCCTAGAAGCCCGAGGACCAAGGCTAGCGTCCCAAGAAGCCCAAATATTTTTGTGCCCAATGCCTTGGTTTTTATTTTTGATTATAGTTTGAATTTAATTTTTGACATTGCTTGCTAAATGGTCCGAGAGACCAATTTGACCCAAGAGGCACGAGGACGCTATAAGGGGCTGACGTCACCAATGAAAACCGAGGACATAAAGCCAAGAATATGACACCGAAATCCCAAGGATCCTTAGCAAGCGAAACATCCGAGAACCTAACTCAATAAACCCGAGGATTTGGCAAAGACCCAGAAGGATTCCTAGGTACGAGGACAATCTCATCACATCTAGGCCATCAGGTAAGGGGAAAAGAGGGTCCAAGATGACTGACACGCCCAAGAAGCTCAAATGATTCATCACCACCCAAGGAGTACACGTTCTCGCAACATGCCACCCCCACCAAGAATATGCACTCGAGCACGTGCCTTCGTGTTATGGGTCTAACGGGCACCGACACGCGGATCCGCAGGACAATTGGTGGCAGCCTCCCACGATGACCGGGCACCAGCAGAGTTGGTGCCAGGCGTCCTCCACACACGCCAACACCCCGTGTCCTCATGCCAACGGCATGATCCCCTTTATAAATACCCCATTCAATCAATAAAATATGGGGTTCCAACAGTTGACATTTGCATACATATTGTGAACAGCAGCCAACTGAGAGAAAGAGAGAAAAGAAAAGAGAAAGCAAGACCTCTCGCCTTGTAACTTTGTGTGGCAACAAATAGTGCCACAATGACCAGTTGTACTCCATTCTCACGATAGTGGAACCTTTCAGACCTAGCATCCACCACCGTGGTTTTGTCCCCTTTCATTCAAAAAGGGATTTTCCATGTAAAGTCCTCATGCCTTGGGCCCTCGTCCCATTTTATTTCCCGGAATGTTATTCTCGTCAAACTGAACTATTTTTTTTTTGTGTTGCACAATTTCGTCCGTCCAAGAGCGCAAAGAGAGGGCTTGGACTCGTGGTACGGCGCGGTGGTAATACGATGACACAATATTGGCGCCGTCTATGGGAAGCGACTAAAAGTCTGCCTTTTATATCTTCACAAAACGCATACAAACGCTTCAACGACTCCAACTCCAAGATCCAAAATGGTGAACACAAGGGCACAGGCGAGTGCACCTGTCAGAGAATTGGCCTCACACAACGACGGTCCCGACCCCTGCGTTGGGATAGAAAACCACCCTGATCTAGTGGTCAGGGCCTTGGCGGCCAAAATGGAAAGCATGTCCAAGGCCTTCAAAATACTCTGCTCTAAGATCAATGAGCAGGTGAGAGGAGCCCCTTCCAAGGCCTCCCAGGCCAGGACGTCCCAAGGAGAGGGCAGGGAGAAAGATCGCCGAGAGAAGCCACCCAGCCGGCATGAAAACCCGATAACCCAAGTCACCTCCAGTAGCAGGTCCCCACGTGGGCTGGAGGGCCGTCTGAGTCCTCGGATTCGAGAAGAAAGCCCAGAGAGGTGCAACTCTGGGATGCAGCGGAGTCACCGTGAGTGCAACGACCGAGAGGCGGTCCCATGGGATGCTCCCCCCAAGGAGCCAGGGCGGCCCCCGAGCGCCGTATGGATTGAGTGCCTTATGAGTTGAGGCATTACCTCAATGAGAAGAAGGCAACTGCCCCACTTCGAGTGGAGGAGAGGTTAGAAAAAGGATGGAACCGAGTCCTTGGCGAAAGCAGCGGAGAAGGAGCTAATGTGCTCCAATCCCCATTCTCAACAGAGATCAGAAAAAGGGCGCTCCCTCCAAAATTCAAAATGCCAAACCTGGAGGTTTGCGACGGCAGCGCTGATCCCATGGATCACCTCAACCACTTCTGGGAGCATCTGAGCCTGCAGGGTTTGGATGAGACAACCATGTGCCAATGCTTCCCCTTGACTTTCAAGGGGGATGTAAGGATGTGGTTCTACGGGATGTCAGCAGACTCTATCCGCACCTTCAGCGACTTGGCAACAACCTTCCTCTCTCAGTTCGCCTCCAGCAAGAGGGTGGAGAAGCAGCTCTGGCACCTCACCCGGATCAAGCAGGGTGCTAGGGAGAGCCTGAAGGGATTCTTGGCCTGATTTGTAGTTGAGGCCAGGCAAATTCCAAAATTGTCTGACAAGGTAAAGTTAAATGCTTTCCTCTCGGCCCTAGAGGGGGTTGCCTTCTTTAAACACCTCATCCATAAGGGTCCCCAGACCTTTATAGAGGTCGAGGCTGTGGCCAAGGCATACATCACGATCGAAAAGGCCAACAACGCCAAGCGGCCAGAGAGGGACGAGCACCCCCATCCAAAGGTAGCGGAAGGCAAGAGGAAGGCCGGGGACTATCAGAGTCCCCAGATAGCGAAGAAGCAGCACAAGGTCGAACAGAACGCCCGGAGAGAGCCGAGGCCTATGCACTTCACGCTACTAAACGACACCCGCACCAACGTCCAAATAAAGATCCGAGAGAAAAAGTTCCTGAAGTGGCCTAAGCTGCTGAAGAACATGGGGGATGGGGACCAAACGAAATACTATGACTACCACCACTCTAGGGCCACAGCACGGAGGACTGCAGGACTCTGCAAAAGGAGATAGAGGAGCTGATTAGGAGGGGAGACCTCAACCGTTTCCTACAAATATCTGAGCCTCCAGAACAGCGGGTGACTGCAAAGCTGAGCCCCCTAGGAACAGAGTAGCTGTGGGAGTCGTAAATATGATATTGAGCCGGCCGGCCAGAGGGAACGAGCAGGAGCTCACAGCAGAAAAGAGGCCGAGGATAGGACCCGGAGGTGAAGATGAAGTTATCTACTTTAGCAATAGGGACATTGATCATGTAACTTCTCCTCACTCCGATCCTCTGGTTGTAACGACACTCGTTTCGGATGGAGCAAATGACTACCGGATGAAACGAGTATTTGTTGATAATGGAAGCTCCCAGAATTTGCTCTACCTCGATGCTTATTTCAAATTAGGACTTAAGAAGAGTCAAATGAGAGCGTCAGAGGTAACCCTGGGGACGTATCCGAGGATAGCGTCCAAGGTTCTCACCTTTCTGGTCGTGGACCTGCCCTCGGACGCCCATGCTTGGCTGCGTTTGGTGTGGTGACTTCCATCCCGCACCTCAAAATGAAGTTTCCAATCCCGTGTGGTGTAGGGGAAGTCCTCGGGGATCAATCCACGGGACGGATGTGTTATTTAGCACAAACCACGCAAGAGACCCTTCCACAACCAATGGAAGACCTCGACCTCAGGGATGAGACCACGCTGCAACACGCGCAGCTTGGGGAGCCAACCGTCCAAGTCTCGATGGATCCGGGGGATCTCGAGAAGCATGTCCAAATAGGAAGCTCGCTGCCAGAGTCCGTCCGAGACCAACTGATTAGCTTCCTACAAGAGAACTCGGACATGTTCGTCTGGTCACCCAGTGACATGTCGGGAATCTCCTCCGAGGTCATAGTCCACAAGCTGGGCATTGATCCTCATCACAAGCCCATCAGGCAAAAGCATAGGAATTACTCCACAGAGAAGCTAGTGGCCATACGCGAGGAAGTCAAGAAACTCTTGGACGCCGGGTTCGTACGACAAGTGTAGTACCCGGACTGGTTGGCCAACGTGGTCATGGTAAAAAAGAACAGTGTGAAATGGAAGATGCGCGTGGACTTCACCGATCTCAACAAAGCATGCCCCAAGGACAGCTTTCCACTGACCAGGATTGACCAACTTGTATATTCGACGTCTGGCCACGAGCTCTTAAGCTTCATGGACGCGTACTAGGGCTACAATCAGATCAAGATGAGTCCCGAGGACAAGGAGCACATGTCGTTCATGACGGACCAAGGGACATACTGTTACAAGGTAATACCCTTTGGCCTCATGAACGCAGGCGCAACTTATCAGCGACTCGTGAACAAGATATTCGAGCACCAAATAGGCAGGAATGTGGAAGTCTACGTTGACAATATGCTCGTCAAAAGTAGGGCCAGCGGTGATCACATAAAGGATTTGGCCGAGACCTTCCACGTGCTCAGGACCCACAGGATGAAGCTTAATCCGAGCAAGTACGCATTCGGTGAAGCTTCGGGGAAATTCTTGGGTTACATCGTGTCACATCGAGGAATCGAGGCAAACCCAGAAAAGATACAGGCAATCCTGGACATGCGATCTCCGCGGACAGTGAAGGAGGTCCAGAAGCTTACCTGGTGGGTGGCGGCCCTCTCACATTTCCTGGTGAAATCAGCCGAGAAGCACCTGTCGTTCTTCAAAGCCCTGAGAGGAACAAAAACCCGAGACTTTCAGCGGAGCGACGACTGTAAAAACGCATTCCAAGGACTCAAGAGCTACCTCTCGAGCCCACCTCTCTTAGCTTCTCCCCAACTGGGCGAAGAGCTATACCTTTATCTGTCTATGTCTGCCGCGGCCTTAAGCTCAGCTCTGGTATGAGAGCAATACGGGAAACAACAGCTCGTGTATTATGTAAGTAAGACTCTCACGGACGCCGAGACCAGATACCCGCTCACGGAGAAGGTTGCCTTAGCATTGGTTTACTCAGTGCGGAAGCTTAGGCCATTTTTCCAGGCGCACAAGATAGTGGTCTTGACCGATCAGCCACTAAGCGCCATCTTACAGAAGCCTGAGATATCCGCCAACTGATCAAGTGGGCCATCGAATTAGGAAAATTTGACATTGAGTTCCGTTCAAGACCAGCTTTGAAGAGACAAGCCCTCGCGGACTTCCTTGTTGAGACAACAGTGCTGGCCAACGGCGAGGGAAGCCAGCCTGGCGCAGACGAGTTCAGCAAGGCATCAACGTGGACCCTGCAAGTGGACGACTCCTTGATGAAGGATGGCTGCGAAGCCGGTGTTATTTTGCGTACGCCCGAGGGGCTGGAGATAAAATATTCACTAACCTTGGGGTTCTCGGCCACCAATAACGCTGCAGAGTACGAGGCCTTGCTGGCTGGGCTTTGATTAGCCAAGGAATGCTCGGCCAAAAACTTAGTCGTTTACAGCGACTCCGAATTGGTCATCAATCAGGTCCGCGGAAACTTCGACGTCAATAACTCACAACTATCCAAGTACCTCTCTAAAGTCAGAAGTAGATCTCGAACTTCGAGGCAATCGAGTTTGACCACATCCCAAGGGAAGAAAATGCCAAGGCTGACACGCTGGCAAGGGCTTTAGGGGATCAAGCACAGTATGCTCGAGGAATGCATAAAGTCCTAAACAGATCCAGCATTGAGGACCCCGAGCAAGAGGTAATGCAAGTATCTAATGGCAACACCTGGATGACTCCTTATCTAAGGTACCTATCAGACGGCACATTGTCTGAGGATTCAAATGAGGCCAAGAAGGTAAAAAAGACTGTGGGGGTGGTACACAATCATGGACGGCCAGTTGTACCGGCGAGGCTTCTCAGCCCCTTACCTAAAGTGTCTCACCCCCAAGGAGGCTGAGTACGCCCTCCAGGAGGCTGAGTACGCCCTCCAGGAGGTATACCTTAGGATATGCTGGTCCCACATCAGAGGGAAGAACCTGGCCTTTAAGCTCATGAGGTAGGGATACTACTAGCTGATGATAAAGTACAATGCCATGGACTTCGTGTGAAAATGTGAGAACTACCAACTCCATAGCAACGTGAGTCATCGCCCCCACACGGATCTCCGGGCACTCCAATCTCCATGGCTGTTCGCCTAGTGGGAGCTCGACATCCTCGGACCGCTCCCGCTCGCGACCGGACAAAGGAACTTCCTAATCGTAGGGATAGATTACTTCACCAAATGGGTGGAAGCAGTACCACTTGCAAGGATAACGGAACAAAATGCCACTGAGTTCCTTCAACAGAACATCGTGTGCAGATTCAGGATCCCAGAGTGCATCGTGACCAACAACGAGACGCAGTTCACCAAAATGATTCACTAAGTACTGCACTAGCCTGAAGATCAACTTGGTCCACACGTCAGTGGCGTACCCCCAAGCTAACGGACAAGTGGAGGTCACAAACCACACAATCTTGCACGGGCTCAAGACCAAGCTGGAGTGTTCCGAGGGCTCATGGGTACACGAGCTGCCCTCCGTCCTCTGGTCATACAGGACGACACCTAGGGAACCAATGAGGGAGACTTCCTTCAGCCTCTTCTACGGGGTCGAGGCTGTCATCCCAATAGAAGTAGGCCTCACGAGTTTGCGGGTTGGATGCTTCAGCACAACCGACAACAGCAGAGACTCCGGGAAAACCTCGACATGCTCGAGGAAGTCTGCGACCAAGCCAGCCTAAGGGTAGCGGCGTACCAGCAGCGAGTTGCCCGCTACTACAATAAGAAGGTAAAGGCACGGTAGTTCAAGATTGGGGATCTGGTGCCGAGAAGCGTGGAGGCCACGAGGAAAAACGTAGGCAAAAACAAACTCTCCCCGAATTGGGATGGACCATTTTTGGTCTCGCCATCCTTCGGGGTGGGGCCTACAAATTGCGCACCTAAGAGGGCAAGCTGATGCCCCGAACTTAGAACGCCACGCACCTTAGGAGATATTACTAGTGATTAACGGATCGCCTGCTATCCAGGTAACCCGCCAAACTTAGGCTACCCTTAAGTGAGACGGCCCTCTCGCCCCTTATATTTAAAAAAAATGAGCAAAACAAAAAGGGGGGAGAAAGGACTCGGATTCATCCGAGCGGCCCAGGAGGTCGCATTCCAAAAACTCTAATTCGTCCGAGCGGCCCAAGAGGTCATATTTCAAAAACTCGGATTCGTCCGAGTGGCCCCAGAGGTCGTACGTCAAAAACTTGAATTTGTCCGAGCGGCCAAAGAGGTCATATTCCAAAAACTCGATTTCGTCCGAGCGGCCCAAGAAGTCGTATCCGGAAAACTCGGATTCGTCCGAGCGGCCCAAGAAATCGTATTCAAGACTTATATTTGCTCGAGTGGCCCAAGAGGTCGCATGACAAAGAACTCGGAGGTTAGTTGGGCGCAAGACTAACTTGTTTAGCGCCGTGATAAAAATACTCCATAAGTCAAGGAGGAGGAATCAAACACTTGCACTGAAATTGAATATCCATTTTATTCATGTACAATGTACAGCAACAACAAAAAAAAAAGAAAGGGAAGAAAGAGAAGCTAGGTTTCAGTGGGACCCTGCGGAGGAGTGGTCCTGGGTTGCCCTTCTTCTTGAAATGGGGAGGCCTCTGCATCGCTTGAGCTCCCGGGCTGATCTAAGGGGTGAGGGCCCCCGGAAGGACTCGGATGTGGGGACCCAGGAAATGGCCTCCCTACAATACCGTACAAATCCCCGGGGCATGTAGCACTCACGTTTCGAGGATCCAGCACTGCAGTGGAGAATCACAGATACAACAGCCGCATCAGCCAACGGCACAAATGAATGTCGTTCCAATACTTGGTCTCCAACAGGGGCACTATTTCCTCGACCCTTCCCGATGCCCTCAACGCCTTCTCCAGCTAGAGGTTCCTCTCTCAAAGGAGTCCGTACTGGATTTGCTGAAGCCTTAGGGTTTCCTCGAAAGAGGCGTTCTTCACAGTGCTCTTAGCAAGCTCCACCTGCAATCGCTGGCTGTCCTCTCGGGCAGCCCTCAAAGACTCCATCTCCGAGCGAGATTGGGCAACCTCGCCAACCAGCTGACTAAGGCTCCCGGCCAAATCCTGGAGCTGCAAGAAGAGACGAGTTCGTTAAGATATAGACAATAGGAAGAAGGCAGATGGAAAAACAGTGAAGTACCTTAGAGACCAGAGGGTCATGACTTTGGCCGCACTCCCCTGGGACCTTGGGCTCCTGTGGCTCATCTACAAACGCCGCAAGAGCATCAAAAGCAGTCTCGGACGAAGGACCTCCAGAAACAGGGCGCTCCGCAGCTTTCGAGGTTCCAGCAACTTCCGAGGGCCCAGTAACTTCCAGGAACTCTGAGGCCGCGACCTCAACCTCATCACCACTAAGAATCTCAAAAATATCCTCGGCATGGGCGACGACGGTTGACTCCATCCCACAAGCTCCCCATCACCAAAAGCTTCCAGGGCGGGAGCGGTCGCAGTCGTAGCCGCCTCCTCGCCTTGATTGACTCCTGCCTCCTCCGTGGCCTAAAAAATATTAGGGTCCTCGGATGGACCCGCAGGAAAGTTCAAGACCTCACCCTGGATCTCGGCAGCAGAAGAAGAAGGGCCTACAGCCTAGGGCTCCGCAGAAGGTCAGGCAACCAAACCCATGGCCCTCCTGACCAGAGGCGCAAAGACAGCACCATCATCACCGAACGAGGACTGTTCAACGATTTGCGTTGGATCCTCTGAGGTCTCAGTCCGTTGACTCTTTTGCGGCCTCTCAGACGGCTCCTCAATAGTAACGGAACCCCCTTTTCTCCTAAATCTCTTTTTCTTCTTCTTCGGAGCTGCAACAGTGGTGGAATCCTCAGACGTTATCACCGATTTGGCCTCCGCTAGCCTCTCGAACGATAACTACGTATTTTTCTTCTCAACATTAAAACTGCCAATGTTGGCCATCACTAAGTCCATGACCACCTTGGCTATTTCCCTTTCCTTAGCAATGGCATCCGAGCAGTGTTTACTTGTCATGTTTCCCCATGTAACCAAGAGCTCCCAGTTCTCCCGGACGCCTAGAAAGAAGAATTTATCTTTCTAACTTTTAGTGGAATCCGGGTTTCCTCCACTCATCACGGCAAACTCCGGACGAGGAGTCATGGTGATCCAGTCCATATTGTGAGTAAAACGAAACATGACTTTCACCATGGCAATCTCGAGAACTTTGTGGTGACAACGTGCAAATATACAAAGGAAAACCAAGTACCTAATGGCGTTCGGCTGGAGCCCGGCAAATGGAACAGCCAACTCCCTCATCGGGTGGTACAACTCCAATGGAACAGGGAAGCGAAGCCCACCTTTAAGGTGGACTTCATAAACGGCGATGAAGCAATCCGAGGGCTGTAAGCTCTCTCAGTGGCTCCAGGAACCACCATCGCAACGGAGTCTGGGATGCTATACTTCGTCCGAATCTGTTCAAGGTCCTTGAGGGTGAGAGAGGAAGCAATTTCCTTGACGCCAGGAGCCATGACAATAGGAGAAACGTCTCTGCGACAACGAAAGAGGGAGAACGACGGCAAAGGGTTTCGGGAAACAAGAGGAACTCTAGGAATACGCAGAAGTGGAGGAAGGAAATGAAAACGAAAAGGCAACTTTAAAGGGAATTCGAAAACGTAAAATAGCGCCCTCATCATGGCCCTTGCCATGCGTCAGTGGCCCATACGCAAGGAGCGATCGTGGGCTTTGGCTTCCCGAGGTGATGTCACCTCAATCAAGTGACGCATTTAATGCCTTACAGGACCAAACGGCGGCGACAGATGGGTCTCGGGTTGTTAAGAAGGTCTTGGATGGATAGGAGACAACTCCCATCAGCAAGACGCGGCGCCTGCAGACTGCCACTATAGAAGAGCGCTTTTCAGACATGTCAAACGGTTGGAGTTCTCCAACCCTTTCACATGGGGGGCTAATGATGGGTCCCGACACCCAAGGCCAAGAAAGGAAGGCCCAAAAGTCAAGCTCGCGGACCAAGAGAATTACGAAGACAATTTGACCCAAAAGCCTAACTTAGCCCAAGAGGTTAAGTTGGCCCTAGAAGCCCGAGGACCTGGGCTAGCGTCCCAAGAATCCCAAATGACGACAATGGTCTAAGAGACCAATTTGACCCAAGAGGCACGAGGACACTATTAGGGGCTGACGTCACCAATGAAATCCCGAGGACATAAAGCCAAGAATATGACACCGAAATCCCAAGGATCTTTAGCAAGCGAAACATCCGAGAACCTAACTCAATAAACCCGAGGATTCGGCAAAGACTCAGAAGGCTTCCTAGGTACGAGGACAATCTCATCACCTCTAGGCCATCAGGTCAGGGGAAAAGAGGGTCCAAGATGACTGGACACGCCAGCTCAAATGATTCACTGTTACCAAGGAGTACACGTTCTCTGCAACATGCCACCCCCACAGGCACTCAGAGCACGTGCCTTCATTATGGGTCTAACGGCACCTGACACGCCGGATCCGCACAATTGGTGGCAGGCCTCCCTAACACACTGAATCAACAGAGTTGGTGCCAGGCGTCCCTGCACACGCCAACACCCCGTGTCCTCATGCCAACGGCATGATCCCCCTTTATAAATACCCCATTCAATCAACAAAATAAGGGGTTCCAACAATTGACATTTGCATACATATTGTGAACAGCAACCAACTGAGAGAAAGAGAGAAAAGAAAAGAGAAAGCAAGACCTCTCGCCTTGTAACTTTGTGTGGCAACAAATAGTGCCATAGTGACCAGTTGTACTCCATTCTCACGATAGTGGAACCTTTCAGACCTAGCATCCACCACCGTGGTTTTTTTTCCTTTCATTCAAAAAGGGGTTTTCCACGTAATGTCCTCGTGCCTTGTGCCCTCGTCCCTTTTATTTTCCAGAATGTTATTCTAGTCAAACTTAACTATTTCTTTTGTGTTGCACGATTCCGTCCGTCCAAGAGCGCAAAGAGATGGCTCAGACTCTCATCGTATGGCGGTGGAAATACGAGGACACAACAGATACAGTGTCTCGTAATTTTTTATTTGGTTGAAAATAATTTTCACATAAAATTAATTGTACGAATCATGTGTCTAGTTGTATACTTTAATTTTTATTTCTCATATTCAACTGGGAGAGAATAATAATTGACAACATCAAAAAATTCAGATTTTGTCGTGCTGTATGAATCCCAAACACTTCATGACCACAATTCTGGATCAGCCTATTGATAAAACTGGGTGGTGAACAATTATCCCGGTCACAGCAACTTTAGAGGTCTTACTGAATAAATTACTCTTTGAAGCAGTAGTTCTAGCCATCCCCCCCCCCACCCACCTATTTAGGAATTCAGAAGCATCAGCAGAATATTTAAAAATCACACAGTTAAAATGCCAAATGCACTTAAAAAAATCTTGTAAAGAAAAACTATTGGTAAAGGAAGAGAAATTTCATACATACATAGATATATATATATATAACTAATGAACCTAAATAAATATAACAAATTATACTACGACTGACTTCCATTCAAAATTCACATCAAGTCATATTGTGCACTTTTCAGGTTGAATATTCAAATGGGCCAGTCATATATAATGAATTTAGGCCACACTTTCACTTTTTTCTGGGAGGGAGGGGATATTTCAGACATGTAGATGTATTGTGGACAAGTTGAATTCAATCTACCGAAATGACCTTCGCTCTGAAGCGGCTTGAGTTGAGTGATAAGCAAGCCCTAACCAAGCTCTTGCTCAAAAAGCCAAATTTACATAGGGCAAAATCCTACAAAGAGGAACTATTCACCTAGAGCTCAAGGTACCTATATCGTGAGGTCTAAGAAGGATTAAATGTATAAAGCGTCACCCTAAAAATTACTAAGAACATGTTTCAATAATTTGGACCCACAACTTTCATATCACAATAGTGTTGGGTTTGGTCACTTCCTTATGGGTGACTCAACAAACGAACAAGTTATCAAAATTCAGAATGCTACAAACTAGCTGTAGCATTGATCAGGAGAACCATTTGCCGGAGAAGGAAAATCTCAGAGGTGATCATTTGCTGGAATGTGAAATTAACCAGTCAAGCAAATAAAAAGTCGGTCAACAGAAAATTAACCAATCGAGAAAAGAATCCGATCAATATGATGTTGACCGACAGAGGAAGGAGATGAATTTTTTCGGAGCGGATTTTTTGGAGAGGATTTTCGAAGAAGAAATCCGGAGTGTATTTTTTGGAGTAAAAAATGTCAGAGTGCATTTTCCAGAGTGAAAGTGCAGGAGTGGGATTTCATAATTGTAATTTGTTGGAGTGACAAGTCAGGAATTTACCGGTTGGTATTACCGGTATGGAAACGATTGAGGTGCAAATGACCTAAGGTTGTTGAGCGCGGTAACGCTTGAGGACATTACCTCATGACCGAAGATTATGAATAATGCTGGAGGATATGGGATAATGTCCGAGAATGTTTGCACAGTTTTGGCCCGATGACCTGGGCACAGAAAGCGCAAGAAGACTTTGCACAAACAAAGGGCCGAGATGCACAAATAACAGTCAAGGACTCTGTGATGGCTAAGAGCACAGATAATAGCCAAGGTTGCTGATAAGGGCCGAGATGCACAGATAACGGCCGAGGACTCTATGATGGCCAAGAACGGAGCAACGGTCGAGGACTCTGTGATGGCCGAAAGCACAGATAATGGCCAAGGACTTTGTAAAGGGCCAAGAGCACAAATAACGGCCGAGGACTTTGTGATGGCCAAGAGCATAGATAATGGCCGAAGTCTTTGCACACAACAATGGCCGAGATGCAGATAAAGGTCGAGGTCGATGAGCACATGGGCCGTTGTGTGACAAAGGGTCGTAGTGGCAAATTCTGGGGTGGAATTTGCCGGAGAGAAAATCCGAAATGATTTTTAGAAGTGCAAATGCCAGAGTGGCATTTGGCGGTGGAAATCTAGAGTGGATTTTCGAGTGAAAATCCATGGATTTTCGGAGTGCTTTTGTAGGTGTGATACCAATGGCCAGAGTTGGTAAGCTTTGTAGAGCTGATACCTGACTTGCAGAGTATTTGACTTTTCAGAGTTTGTAAGTTTTGAATAACAGGTAGCTGACCTGCAAGCATGCACCATCTGAGCAAAGTGATTGACCTGCAGAGTACACGTGTCTCGAAAAGCTTGAGAATTGGTGAGGTTATAGGAAAAGACAGGATGGCTTGATAAATCATCTGCAAGATTGGCCAGATGAGTAGATGAAAATTTGATATCGGGGTCTTTATAAAGAGTACACCCGGCGTGTCGTGAGTGCGAGACACATAAAAGAGAGCCCACTTATAAAATTAAAGAGAGTAAAGTGCACCACCAGTGAGAGAAATGAGAGAAAAAACAGAGAGAAAAGGAGGAGAGTTTTCTTGCTCAGAGTTATTTTTCTTATTTTGTCTCGGTGTGTGGCGGATACTCTATCTCGACGATTTTTTGTAACCAATTTTACATAGTGAAAGCTTATTCAAAGTTTGTCCCATGGTTTTTTTCTTCGATTTGTGAAGGATTTTCATGTAAAAACTTGTGTGTTCATCCTCTTTCTCCCACATCGTGTGTGTTTGTGCATTCCTGTCAAGCTAGTGTTAATCAACTGACCAATATTTTTCCTAATAAGTGATATCAGAGATTGGTTGTGAATTGTCGGTTGGATGGCATCATCTTCGAAGAATATGCCGTTTAATTTAGAGTTGTTTAATGGGTAAAATAATTTCATCCTTTGATAGGAAAGGGTAAAAAATATTTTCACTTAGAAAAGGACAGTAAAAATTCTTCGGATAAAAGAGGAGAAACTAGAGAATATGACAGAGGGTAAGTGGCAAGACACGAGAGATCATACTAATTGTACGATCAAGTTGTATCTTGTAGATAATACTCTCCAGGAGGTAATTGGCTTGTCAAAACAGCGGAGGTCTGAGAGAAGTTTGAGAGCCGGTACAAGTCTAAATCCTTGACAACGAGGTTACATGTGAAGAAGTAGTTCTATCGCCTACGTTTTTTGGAAGGAGGAAGCTTTGAGAAACACTTGGACAAGTTTAATCGGATAGTAATGCAGATGTCAGTCCTTGATAAGAAGATCAATGAGGAATATAAAGCGTTGGTATTGCTAGTATCTTTATCAGCCTCATACGATCATACTATCACAACGCTACTATTTAGAAAGGACACGCTCATACTAAACAAGGTCATAACTTTCCTACTTATGAATGAGTCAAGGTGGAGAAAAATTGATAAGGCCTCAAACTTTCAGCCAAGTCTGTTTATGGTAACCAGCGGTTGGGGACGAGAAAAATCAAGAAAATGAGGTGGAAGCAGCAAATCGAAGAGAATCAACAGTCAGAACAAACTTTCGGAGAGGACCTGCTTTCACTGTGGTAAGAAGGGCCATATAAAGCAGGATTTCCCGCAAAGGAAGTAGGAGTAGGAGGGTAGAACCGATCGTCAGGAGAGACGGGACCATGAAGATGTTGATCGGAATACTGTCACTTTCTGCGACAAAGACCTCCTGATTGTCCATGTAGGGGAAGCACGGAGCCTACCGTACCAGGAGACGAGTTGGGTGATGGACGGTGGGGCCTCGTACCATGTGACACTGGGAAAGTCTCACTTCATGAGTTATACACCCGTTGGTCACGGGGTATTGAAGATGGGTAACGATAACTCGTCAAGGTTTATTGGCGTCGGGCATGTTTGCTTGAGGACAAGCAATGGGAATAAGCTCATGCTGAAGGGTGTGTGACATGTCCCAAATTTGAGGTTGAATGTGATTTCAGTCGGGAAGTTGGATGAATAAAGTTTCAAGCTGGCGTTTGAGACAACCAGTGAAAACTCACCAAAGGCGCTTTTATGGTAAGGGAAAACAGGAGATTAGATCAGTGCTTGATAAAGGTTCAGGTTGTCAAGGAAAAAGTCAAAGTGACCAAATGGGACATTGGTTCAGGTGGTAGGAGGAGATTGCCATGGTGGAGTGTAAGGGAGAATGATATAATCGCAGAGAAGGAGCTGAAGGGGAGTGGGACTACTCCGGGTTCAATCAGGCGGAAGAAAGTATCATTTAGGCTTGCGGAGGTCGACGTCGAAATCCCACTCAAGGGGAAGTTGCCGAAACGCATGAGATGACGGTCGCCGGAAAAAAGGCGAAGGTCCCCCCACAAGGTCGTAAGGGGAAATTTGTTGTGTTTGGTCACTCTCTTACGGGTTGCTCAATAAACGAACAAGTTATCAAAATTTGAAGTGTTGTAAACTGGTTGCAATAGTGACCTGGAGGACCATTTGCCGGAGAAGGAAAATCTCAGAGGTGATCATTTACTAGAGTGAAAAATTGACCGATAAAGCAAATAAGAAGCTGGTCAATAGAAGCTTGACTGGCTGAGAAAATAATCCATTCAATATGATGTTGATCGGCTGAGGAAGGAGATGAGTTTCTTCAGAGAAGATTTCTCCGGAGTAGATTCTCCAAAGAGGATTTCCGGAGAGGAAATCAAGAGTGCATTTTCTGGAGTGGAAAATGCTGGAGTGTATTTTTCGGAGTGAAAAATACCGGAGTGCATTTTCCGAAATGAAAGTGCAGGAATGCGATTTTCGGAGTGTAATTTGTTGGAATGGCAAGCCAGGAATTTACCGGTTGATATTACCGATATGGAAACAACCAAGGTGCAGATGACACAAGGTTGCAGAGCGCGGTAACGCCCGAGGACATTATCTCATGACCGAAGATTAAGAATAACGCCCGAGGACATGGGATAATGTCTGAGGACATTCGCACAGTTTGGCCCGAGGACCTAGGCGCAGAAAGCACACGAGGACTTTGCGCAGACAAAGGGCCGAGATGCACAGATAATGGCCAAGGACTCTGTGATGGCCAAGAGCACAGATAACGGCCGAGATGCACAAATAACGGCCGAGGACTCTGTGATGGCCAAGAGCGCAGCAACGGCCAAGATGCAGATAACGGCTGAGGACTTTTGATGACGAAGAGTACAGATAACAGCCGAGGACTGTGATAGCCAAGAGCATAGATAACGGCCAAAGCCTCTATGCGCAGCAACAGCCGAGTTGCAGATAAAGGACGAGGTCGATGAGCACATGGGCCGTTGTGTGACAAAGGGCCGTAGTGGCAAATTTCGGAGGAGAATTTGCCGAAGAGGAAATCCGGAATGATTTCCAAAAGTGCAAATGCCAGAGTGGAAATCCGTGGATTTTCAGAGTGCTTTTGCAGGCGTGATGCCAATAGCCAGAATTGGTAAGCTTTGTAGAGTAGGTAGTTGGTTGCAGAGTAATTGACTTTTCAGAATTGGTAAGTTTTGTAGAACAAGTAGCTGACCTGCAAGCATGCGCCATCTGAGCAAAGTAATTGACTTGCAAAGTACGCGTGTCTGGAAAAATGCGGGAACTAGTGAGGTCACAGAAAAAGATAGGGTGGCTTGACAAATCATCTATAAGATTAGCTAGGTGATCAGATGAGGATTTGGTGATGGGGTCTTTATAAAAAGAACGCTAGGCGCTTCATGAGTGTGAGACACACAAGGGAGAGCACATTTGTAAAATTAATGAGAGAGAGTGTAACACCAATAAGAGGAAGAAGAGAAAAAAAATAAAGAGAAAAGCAGGAGAGTTTCCTTACTCGGAATTATTTTTCTTATTTTGTCTCGGTGTGTAACGGATACTCTCTGTCTCGGGGTTTTTGTAATCAATTTTACATAGTAAAAATTTGTTTGGAGTTTATCCCGTGGTTTTTTCCTTCGATTTGTGAAGGGTTTTCACATAAAAACTTGTGTGTTCCTCCTCTTTTTCCCACATTGTATGTGTTCGTGGATTCCTATCTGGCCAGTGTTAAACGACCGACCAGCATTTTTCCCAACAAATTGGAGATAGTGGGTTTTTTTGCAAGTACGATGGCAATGATGAATCTGATAGGATTCAACATTACATAAAACAATGTTTTACTCTAACTAACAACAGTACCTGTATAACTGCAAAGTTTAAACCACGTACTAGATGGCAAGATTGAAGATGAATGCCAGGATAAGCGAACCTGGGTTTCCAGTTTATTAGGAATGGTCTCCAATGCTAGCAAATCTGGACCTTCTCCAGCAAGAACTTGCAGTCAGCCCCAATGAAACTCCTTCAGTTTATCCAAGCTAATATCAGACCAATAATTGCCACTGAAAGGAAAAAGAAAAAGGCCATGCTTACAACCCATATTAAGAATAAATCAGGTCCGTCATGTGAATTCGGTCATTGAACAACAATGAACTCAAATTATGAAGAGCCTTACCACTTTTTGATTAGATTACAGTACTCACTGGTACTCCGAACCATCTGCAGGGTATGCTCCATAGCCTCCAATGGATGCTGCAATAAATGCCACATTATATTTGTTTCTTGGATCTTATTAACGGCATCCTAGAACATACCACGCTCTTCTTTAGCAAAGACCCTGCTTGTTCAATGGTTAGTCCCATTGACAGAAACCCAGGAAGGGTATCGTGCTGTCCAAGAACTGAAACGTGACACTCAAACGGCAGAATAGCCAGAATGCAACCAAAAACAACATACTTTTTGCATTCGGCTGCAAGAAAATCAGTACACAACCTAATTAATAATCATTATCAGTTTGTCACCATCGCTGGTGGTGGTGATTGGCAAAGAGAGAATGTGCCATATGCAACCTCTAGAAGTTCATTCATACATGATCCAGTGGTCAAGAAACCCAAATTTAAAGACATTAATTATGTCCTAAGGGTGAAATAAGTCAGTCACAAGATTATAAAGGATGTAGTTAAGTTTAAGATTGTCTCTAACATTTACTAGAAAATCACTATTATAAAAAGAGTGAATCCGATTATTTAAAGAAAGATCTACCTAAATTGTACCTGATTGAGCCTCATTTACATTCCTTCCTTATGATTCTTGATCCAAAGGATGATCACACACATACATAATCGGTACAAGTAGGACAAAATTATTTTGTGATCAACAGTTAATCAGCTCTTCTACTTTGGCCCAGTCCATCATTACCATTCTCTCCGTGATTTGACACTATAAATTAAGCCGAAAGGCCTAGATAGAAGCCAGACAAATTGTGTGTCACGTCTTATGCAACAACAGATCACCCTTACTTCAAAGGTTGGAAACGATTGTTCCAAGAAAAAGTCAGTGCTGCTTGCACGCAATGACAAATAGCAAGTCATTTCTAGCAAAAAATGAGAAAAGTTAAAAGAGTGGACAAACAAACAGGCAATTGGCAACCAGTACTCACCATTAAAAATCTAGCATTCATCAAACACTTTGAGAAAGTGGTGGGAAATATAGGTTCAACCTGGTACCATGAAATAACCAATATTTCTGCCCCTGCTTCCAGATATGCAAGCATGATTCTTAGTTTTACCACGGTTTTTACACACCACAATAAAATAAGATCTAAAAGTGGCCACATAAAATTTCTTTTTAAATTTATTCAATGTTCAATTTAGTAAAATATTATAAATATTCGATGGAAAGAAGATATTATTATAATATCACTAGATTTTGAGGAGAGAGAGCTCAATGGTCTTGGAGTATTGAGCGTAAATATTAAAACTTATCCAAACTGTATAATCTTTTTTAGGAAATTTGGAGAGTCTTATTTAAAGGATTAACTTCATTTCCTATAACTCTTTGAACCTATACATGTCTAAGGTATGAGATCTACATGATAGCAAATAGGCCGACTGAGAAGAGTTTAATGCTCACCTAAAAAACTTCCCCAGCCACCCGATACTTGAAAACAGCTTGCAGGAATGCCAGTGTGGATTGCTTTATTAAGATTTTATTTTAATTGTAGGATATTATTAAAAAATTCTTTCTTAATAAGTTTTTACTCTGAAATATATTTTAAAATTTAAAATATTATTTCTTTTGCCTCCATACCTATCAATCAAGCTGAGGGGGCTTGCAACGCGGGAAGGGCATTGCAGCCCGTACGGTGCGCATACAGCCGTCGGATGGAGAAAACCGACGGCTGCATATATATATATTTTAAAAAATAGTTTAATATTATTTTTTTTTGTTTTGATAATTTTTTTGGTATTTGATTTAAAAAAAACGATTATTATTAATTTTTTTTATTTTTCTTAAGTTTTTTGTAAAAAAATATCGGCCATCGAATTTTCCATCTGACGGCCAAAATGGAGTCGTACGGGCTGCGACGCCCTTCCCGCGTCGCAGCCCCCTCCCCCGGATCCCCTATCAATCTACCTGGATTCTCATTCCATAGACTAGAACCTCGAGGAGATCTTAAGATGAAACAATTTCATCATCGGAGTCCGCAGTAGTCCTTCCTTCTATTTGAGCATGGAAAGGGCTTTTTGGAAGATAATGGAGGTGAGACAATTGCATCCGTCAGCGCTTGGTGGGGGGCACCGCTGTTACTTGTATTCTTCTTTTGGGGTGACAATGTCTTATTAGATCGTCTTAGCAAAGAGTGCAGCCAGTCACTTTGTTCACCATCTGTTTATTGGGAGCCTTAAGTGGCATTCTTGTGCCGTAGCCTGGCATCAACTCCCTGGGCAGGGCATCCTCGGGCCTTGGCTTAATCACTCAGACGCCCCAGATTACTGAGTAACTTGGTAGGCCAGTTTCGCTAGATGTATTGATTGATGAGGTTATTTTTTCTTTGGCCTCATTTTAGACTTTGACCTGTTGGACATTACTTCTGAATCTGGCCTTTTTTCTGTCATTTTATCTTTGCACATTCCATTCTTTGATCTTCTCCCTATCAAGTAATATAATTTATATAATGTCGGATGTTATTCTAATTGTATTTTCAGTTCTATGCTAAATCAAATGGAATCCATTTAGTAAAACAACCTTGATTTTCCAGTATTCTGAAGTAATTTCACCCTTGACATTAGAACCTTTTTCTTTTGGATGATTAAATATTTCTTCTTTTTGCTTAATATTTTATTTAAAACATTATTTTTATATATTTTCACTATTTTCCCCATGTTCCTTCTGAAAATAAAACAAATGTGGCTTTTGTTACGGCCAACTTATTTGATATTTGTACATCACTTTTAAAATGAGCAAATAATAATTTTGATGATACATCTTAACTTAATGAATTAATAAAATTTAGCATAAATTTCAGGAGTTTTGTTATTGTTTGGTATGGTTCAAAATAAGCCGGCCTAATCTAAAATTAAAGTAGGGCCCAAGTGTCAACATCCCAAATAAGAAAGTATTAAACCGAACAGATCAACCAAGTAATGATTTTACAAGATATTAAACGGGGTATTCAATTCAAACGAACGATTACTGTCAACGAAAAATATTAAATACCAATAAATAATCCGACCCAAAACTAGTTGAAACGGTTTTCACATTAACAATCAGACGGTTTTCTCATTAATTTGAATAATGGTTACATTCTAAAAGTAACACCTTCCAACAGTTATCATAAAACGCATATTAGTACAAACAGTAATTTCAAGGTTGATCGGATGATTAGAAACCCAGCCATAAATTTTACTCCTCCCGAATCAAAGGGAAAGAAGAGATCCACAAAAAAGAGACTTAAGAAAAGGGTATATACCCAAATGGAGCCACATCCTCCTCACTCTTTCTCATCCATATTCTCTTTTTAAGTCCAACATTTACTTTTTCTCCATATATTTCCGTTTCCTCAGAAAGATTGTTTATTTGACTATCGAATGATATATTAAAAATGAATCTCGTATGTATTTTATTTCTCGTTTAATTTGTTATAATGTGTAGAATAATGATTTACAATCATGAAGCTTAGGCCTGCTATAATACCGTCCGAAGAAATAACTCGACTCTCTAATTTTTGCAACAATTTGACTCCATTGAACGAATTATTGGTGTCGTTTATGGAAGTGTAGTCAAGCTACCTTTTCTCACCATCACTAAAAATCACTTAACAAGGAGCAATCCACAGAAAAGAGACTCAAACAAAGAATGCACTTGAGTGGAGCCATGTTAACCTGACTTATATTTATCCCCGTTATTTTTCAATTCCAACGTTTACTTTCTCTCCATACCTTTCTATTTATTAAGAAAGATTGCTAATTTAAGTGTCGAATGATATATTAGGAAATGAGTCCCGTATATACTAACCACTCATTTAGTTTATCGTGGTATGTTAGATAAGAATTTACAGTTATAAAGATCGAACCCACAGTAATATCGTCCAAATAAATAACCTGGCCCCCTAATTTGTATGATGATTCAAATCCATGGAATGCATCATAAAATAAAATAACCCATAAGTAAACTCACTCCCTTCAAGTTATTTGCATTTGATAAATAATTAATTTAGAGATTATCGGTTGGAGAATATACACAATATATAGGTAACACTGGGGAATGAGGTTCTTTCTTCTCATTGGACAAAAAGGACCCGTGTTCTTCCATCTATTCCATTAATTTTCAAAAAATAATCCAAATTTAAATATTAAATAATATTATTTAAATAATTATTTTTATTAAATTTTTTATATGATAGGTGTATTGTAAATGGACTGTCCCAATAGTCAAAGGCAGCCCAGATCCACTGTTAGATGGTCAACGTTGGCCTAACAGGAAATAAGGGCCGAATTCCTAAAAGGCCCAAACACGGTCAGACGGTCAACGCCAACGTTGACCGACTGAGGTACAGGCGGGCGGCTTACTCGCACTCAGGACGGTCAACCCGTGCGTTAACCAAAATCACTGTAGTAATAGGCTAAGAATAAAAAGGTTTTTCACAGGCCTGGCCCACTTGGGCCCACGTTCCAACAAGCGGTTAGCAACGGCTTTTTTCCTAACTCTATCCCTTCCATAAATCCAACCAGCTCTAAAAAGGACGTTGACAAGATCGGCACCTTTCCCATAAGGAAGGCACCAGATCTTCCCAATTCCTATCAAGTGGAGCCTTCCAATAGTAACATACTTGAAAGGAAGGCAGGAAATTTAAAAAGCCGCTACCCACCAAAGAAGGAAACAATCCCAACTAATTAGGCAACTCGTGCCTTCCTCACAAGGAAAGCCACCTAAACATGGCACAGAAATCATACCTTTCAACTAAGGAAGATCACCCTACTGTCATTAAAATAAGTCCTAAAGTCCTCACTCAGGGCATGCCTACTACTGCGCTCTCTACTACACAAACATATGCTCTTAACTACGCATTCCACGACGATTTCGTATTCTCTCTCTGCAAAGCATCCTAACGTGCTGAGAGAAAGAATACAAATCAAAGACATACAGGCGCTCTTCCTGCTGACAAACGCCTACTGCCTTCACCCACCGTCTAGATTTAAGAGACAACATCGCCTCTTTTTCATCTAAAAACTTACGCACTCTTACACTCTTCCTCTCAATTCTCATTTTCAGTTACCTTCCCAAATTTCGAAGGCTATTTACTGACTTGAGCGTCGAAGTATTTTCGGTGGGACAACTTTCCGCCGACACACTGACCTCTTGTTCGTTTTAGTGGTGTGCAGGATCTAAACTCAATGAACGGAAGCGGAACCAGACAAGTGGATCAGCCCGAATCTGTTCGAAGTTCGGATCCTAGGACGTATCATTGGTACCGTCTGTGGAAAGCGCTTACGAAAAGCCAACCATACTACCCTAGAACATCCTCTTTTCACTGCCAGACACATCTGCAATGGTGAATATGAGAGCCCACGCTAGCAATCCCGCTAGAGATGCTACTTCTCTCGACCAGGATCACACTGCTGGTACCCTGGTCAACGGGACGATAGGCGGGGCGTCTGCACCTGTCTTTCAATAACTGATGGGGCAGATGCAAACCAACAACCATCTACTCCAAATACTCTGCTCTCAGCAAGAGCAGCCACAGTAGGGGGCTCTGCCAGTAGTTGTCCCTGCGTCGGCCACTAGAAAAGGTGGCCCGAGGAAAAAGAAGCCGGCCAAAAGGCCCAGGAGGCCAGCAAATGATCAGATCCCAGTCTCTTCATGCACGCCAGGCCAGAACAGACCTAAAGAGAGCTCTAGGACCACAACGCTGGGAGAAAGTCCGAAAAGAAAAAATCCCCGATACTCTCTGGCGGAGAATGGGAACTCAGTCCAGGAGCGAGCCTCCATGACTGCCAGGTCTGCTGGTGGCAGTCGCCGGCCGGTTACTAGACCCTCTAGGGACAAAACAGAGTTGAGGGCTTACCTCAACTCTAAGAGATCTGCTAACGCTGCTCGCGCAGATCCACGGGTGGATAAGATTTGGAACCGCGTGTTCAAGGACGATGAGCACGCTATTGATCTTGATAGATCTCCCTTCACAACGGAGATCCAAAATCGTCTACTGCCCACCAAATTCAAGATGCTTTCCCTTGACTCATACGATTGGAGCAGTGATCCAGTTGACAATCTGGATCACTTTTGCACCCATCTGAGTCTACAAGGGTTGGAAGACTCAACAATGTGCCGCTGCTTCCCGCTCATGCTGAAGGAGGATGCCCGCATCTGGTTTCATCCTCTCCCTTCAAGCTCCATCAGCAGCTTCCGGGAACTCACAGATTTCTTCCTGGCTCAGTATGCCTCGAGCCGACGGGAAGAGAAGCAGCCGTGGCACCTCTCCCACATCAAGCAGAAGTCAGGAGAGAACCCACGGAGATTTCTGGACCGCTTTGTGGCAGAGGCCAGGCAAATTCCTCGGATCACGAAAGAGATGAAGCTGGTCAGTTTCATCTCTATGCTGACCTACGGGGACTTCTTCAAGCACCTGGCCCACAAGAATCTCCAAACCTTCCGGGAGGCAAAATCAATCACCAGGGCTTACGCAGCGGTAGAGGTAGCCAACAAGGCAAAACGCCCCGGACAGGCAGACCAGCCACGCTCATTCCCTGGAGAGGAAGAAAGAAAATACAGCGGTAGCGATCACTCCCGGCGGAAGCAGTATGGAACTGGGCTGCCAGAACGCAGAGATTACGGGCCCATCAGTTTTACGTCCCTGACAAACACGCACTCAAATGTCCCTATGTACATCAGCGGGAAAAAATTCCTAAAGTGGCCAAAACCACTGAAGAAGGATACCGAGAACCAGTCGAAATACTGTAATTTCCACTGCTCTGATGGACATTCTACTGAAGATTGCAAAGGGCCCTAGGCAGAGTTCTGAAGCAGCCAACAGAGAAGGGCTGGAGCCGGCTCCTCCCTAAAACCGGGTAGCGGCAGGGATGGTCAATATGGTCACCACCCGACCTACCAAAAATCCAACCGACAACAAGAAGCAGTAAACTGGGAGAAAGAAGTAGCACACGGCGGACAACATAATTAGCTTCAGTGATGATGATTTGACTCTTGTAATGTCCTCCCATGCTAACCCCCTTATTGTATCCATGCTGGTTTCAGAAGGTAGTGTCGACTATCAGCTGAAGCGAGTGTTTATCGATAATGGTAGTTCAAAAGACTTGCTTTACGTGGATACATTTTTAAACTAGGCTTAAAAAAAACCAATTAAAACCTGCCGAGGGTCCACTGTATGGCCTTGACAACGAGCCAATACCCGTCCAAGTGACAATCCAACTTAAGGTCACTCTGGGCACGTATCAAAAAATAGCGAGTCGTATGCTTACCTTCTTGATGGTTGACCTGCCATCTGTTTGTAACGCTATACTAGGCAGATCGTGCTTAACAGCATTTGGGCCTATCACATCGATTCCACACCTCAAGATGAAGTTTCCAATGCCTTACGGTATAGGAGAGGTGTTAGGCGATCAAGTTACTAGGCAGACATGTTACATAACTCAAATTGCCCCTAGTGGCAACACTAGAGCGGTTGAAAAACTCGATCATCGAGACGAGACAACCCTACAGCAAGCGCAGTCCGGTGAAGCCACAAATCTAGTCCCCCTGAACCCGGAGGAATCGGAAAGGTGTATACAGATCGGCGGCTTACTCGTCGAAACACTACGAGATGAATTGATCGTGCTCCTGCGATGGAACGCTAATATTTTTGCATGGACTCCAGCAAACATGCTTGGGGTTCCAACTGAGGTGATGGTCCACAAGTTGGGGATTGATCCTGGCCGGAAGCCCGTCAGGTAGAAGCGGAGGATCCACTCCGTAGACAAGTTGATCACTATCCGGGAGGAGGTGAAAAAAATATTGGACACATGATTTATTAGAGAAGTCCACTACCTGGATTGACTCTCTAACGTCGTCCTGGTGAAGAAAAGCAATGGGAAATGGCGGATGTGCGTCGATTTCACCGATGTTAACAAAGCCTGCCCAAAGGACAACTTTCCCTTGCCCAGGATCGACCCGTTGGTTGACTTGATGGTCGAAAATGAGCTGCTAAGCTTCATGGACGCCTATTCGAGTTACAACCAGATCCGAATGAGTTCGAAAAACGAGGAGCACACCTCGTTCATGATGGATCAGGGCAACTACTGCTACAAAGTGATGCCTTTCGGATTGAAAAACGCTGGAGCAACCTATCAATGACTGGTCAACAAGATATTTAAAAAACAGATCGGTCGCAACATGGAGGTTTACGTCGACGATATGCTCGTCAAGAGAAGAGTCACCGGTGACCACATCCGCGACCTGGCAGAGTCATTTGAGGTGCTCCGCAAGCATCACATAAAGCTGAATCCAACTAAGTGTGTCTTTGTGGTAGCCTCTGGTAAATTCTTGGGTTTCATCGTCTCCCAACGGGGGATTGAGGCATACCCAGAAAAGATTAAGGCCCTCGCAGACATGGCTCCCCCGCAGAGCGTAAAGGACGTCTAGCGATTGACTGGACGGCTAGGCGCATTGTCCCGCTTCCTCGCGAAGTCTGACGACAAATACCAACCCTTCTTTAAGGCCCTAAGAGGGACAAAATCTAACGGGTTTCAATGGACAGCAGACTGCCAGACAACCTTCGATGAATTAAAGTAGTATCTGGCCATCCCATCACTGCTGGCGTCGCCCAAGGGCAGAGAAGAGTTGTATCTCTACCTGGCGGTGTCGAAGGTATCCCTTAGTTCCGTCCTCGTGCGCCCAGGACTCTGACATCCAACGGTTGGTCTACTACGTGAGTAAAATGTTGATCAGCCGAGAGATGTGCTACTCACGGGTAGAAAAGCTGGCCTTAGCACTTATATTCTCTACACGAAAATTAAGGTCATACTTTCAAGCGCACCGCGTAGTAGTCCTCACTGACCAGCCTCTGAAAAGTATACTCCTAAAACCCGACATTTCTGGACAGCTGGTAAAGTGGGCTATCGAGTTGGGCAAGTTCAACATCAAATTTTGGCCCAAACTTGCTATAAAAGCACAAGCTCTGACCGACTTCATTGTTGAGAACACGACCCCAGTTCTCAAAGAACAGCCCGTAGAAAGCGCAGTATAGCTTGACGGAGTTCCAGAATGGGTACTCCACGTTGACAGATCGTCTATAGACACCGACAGTGGAGCTGGAGTAGTCCTCACGACCCCAGATGGGTTTGAGTTGAAGTATTCCCTCAGACTCAGTTTTTTGATAACCAATAATATTGCTGAATATGAAGCCCTGTTAGCCGGATTACGATTAGCAAAGGAGTGCTCTGCCAAGAGGTTGGCGGTCTACAGCGACTCTGAACTGATGTTAACCAGGTTAACGGAGACTTTGAGGTAAGCAACCCTGACCTGGCCAAGTACTTGGCAAAGGCGAGGGAGGCCGCCCAGGGTTTCGACAAACTAACCCTAATTCATGTTCCCAGGCCCGAAACCGGAAGAGCGAGACCAGCGGAGCAAAGCTGCTGCCCCACAAAAATCGAGCATTACTCGAGGACATGAGGGAGATTCGCGCTCCCGGTATAGAGAAGCGGGGAGGCGTCTGATTTTGAAGCGAAAAACTGGATGACGCCCTACCTTAGCTCTCTGGCTGACAAATCGTTGGCAAAAGATGCAGAGCAGGCCTAGCAAATCAAAAAGACAGCCGGCTGGTATACTGTGGTTGATGGGCGGCTATATCGCCGTGGTTACTCAACCCCATACCGCTGATGCCTAACTCCCGAAGAGGCTGACTACGCCTTGGGCGAAGTGCACCTAGGGATTTGTGGAGCACATGTTGGTGGAAAAAACTTAGCTTTCAAGATCATGCGGTAGGGCTACTATTGGCCTTCGATAAAAAAGGATGCACTCGAATTTGTGAAGAAATGTGAAAGTTGCCAACTTCACAGTAACCTTCACCACCAGCCGTCCGCTGACTTGAAGACGCTTCAGGCCCCTTGACCTTTCATGTAATGGGGGCTCGATATTTTCAGCTCATTTTTCATTGCCACGGGCAAAGGAAATGCATAATCGTGGACATCGGCTACTTCACCAAGTGGGTCGAGGTCATTCCACTAGCGAAAATCACAGAGCACAACACTCTTGAATTCCTTCACCAGAACATTATCTGTAGATTTGGCATCTAGAGGTCATCATGACCGACAACGGGACCCAGTTCTTGGAAAAACGCCTCACCAAGTATTGCGCTAGCCTTGGTATCAAGTTGGTCAACACTTCAGTAACATACCCCCAAGTGAATGGACAGGTGGAGGTCAAGAACCGAACGCTACTCCACTGGTTAAAGACCAAGCTGAAAAATGCAGGGAGCTCCTAGGTAGACGAGCTCCCCTTAGTTCTCTGGTCATACCGGATAACCCCAAAAGAACCAACTCGCGAGACACCCTTTAATCTCTGTTACGGGACTGAAACGGTAATTCCGGTCGAAATCTGGCTTTCATGTCTTAGGGTGGAATCGTTTGACCCTCAGAGTAACTCCCAGAAAATTAGGAAACACCTAGACTTATTAGAGGAAACCCGCAACGCCGCCAGAATACGGACAGCAGCTTACCAACATCAAATTGCTCGATACTACAACAAAAAGGTAAAGGCGCGACAATTTGATATTGAGGACCTAGTCCTACGAGACGTCAAGGCTACAGGCAAGCTGGCCGGCCGCAACAAGCTCTCCCCTAATTGGGAAGGGCCTTTCCTTAGTCTCCGCCGTCCTGTGAAACGGAGCGTACAAACTCCAAAACTAAGACGAAAAGTTGGTCCCACGAATGTGGAACACGATCCACTTCAAACGCTACTTCTAATAAGGAACATGGTATGTACTTGCAATATTGAGTGTACGCATTCACCTGCTTGTTTCAATTTGTCAAAATAAGTGTTTCATTATCATATTGCCTTCCCTTTTCTGTGTGCATGTATATATATGTGTTTGCCTTGCAAGGTTTCCCAACCTAGACTGCCCCTAAGTCAGGAGGGTCTTCACCTTCTCATTACTAAATCCCGGTCATCTAGGCGGCCCATAAGTGATCGAATATGAATCTCGGTCATCCGAGCGGCCCATTAGCGATAGTATTTAAACCCTTGTCATCCAAGATAATCGGTCTAGTATGAACCTCAGTCATTCGAGCAGCCCGTTAGCAGTCCTATTAAACCCTGGTGATCTGAGCAGTCCATAGGTGGTCAAATCTAAACCTTGGTAATCCAAGTGGCCTGTTAGCAGTCAAAATCTTAGGGATTTAGCGCAGCACACGCAATGACCACCTTCACGAGGAGATAGCGTGATCAGTCAATGATGGTCAAAGAGAGAAAAATTCTTCTCCCAAGGCTGGCCGCCCAAGTCAACACTTGGGCAGCGCCACAAGGCTTTACTCACAAGCCGCCACTACTAGGCCGGCTAACACATACACAAGTGCCTACAAAAAAAATTTAAGGATTTCACTCCTTTGGCAGTAATGCAATGGCCGCCAGTCAAATGAGTTTACCGTTCAGAACAGCAAACATACGAAAGAAATAGACACAAAGTGGGAGAATTGTCATCTTATTGCTATCAAATGTATAACATTATACATGATACAAGAAATAAGGGAAGACCAAAAATCAACAAAAAGCTAGGAAGGCAGTGGAGGCGGCGCCTGACCGTCTCGCGGATCCCTCACGAGACTTTCGCGGGTCTGGACGGACCTGTTTGACATAATAAGCAGGATCACTGGGAAATTAGGGTCAATGAGTCGTGCGATACGTCGACACTTGTTGACTCCTTCCCACATCTGCGACCACATCAGTTGCTCAATCTCATGAGGGCATATCCGGAGGCTCAAGCGGTTCTCCGGCTCACACCGGTTGCCGCTTGGTAGCTAAGGCGCCAGATAATCCGCTCGTTCTCCTCCGCGGCCAGGCATTCTCCTCCTTGACCGTGTTCTTGGCCTCCGTGTTGGCGAGCAGTGCAAGGTCGCAGCTTCCAACCTGCAGGCGCCTCCTCCGAAGCCACCCTCGCTTCGTCCGGCCAGCGATCTCTGCCTCCCTGTCAGAGATCACCCGATCCCACTGGTCAATCACCCTTGCCGAAGCATCCAACACTTTCTCATTCTGCAGCAAATAATAAAGCAAGTCAGAGACTTTAAAGGAGAAATTGCGCAGAAAGCATCAGAGAAAATTATACCTCCCAGACTGTCCATGCAGGCCTATCAGGTCTAGCCTCCAAGTCTGGCTCGAGCGGCGGCGGGCTGGAAGCGATGCCTTCACAAGCGGAGCTGGCGGCCTCCTCTAGGATGTCCTCCAAGAGCCCCTCATCAATGTCATCCGCGGCAGCAGCAAGTTTCCCAGTGACAGCCTCCACTGTAGCCGCAGGGGGATCAAGGCAATTACCGACTGCTCAGCCGGCAGCTGCATGGCTAGTGAGCCAACTGACGGCTCCTGCGCCTCCGCCGATGGCTCACAGGCTGGCTCTGGTAAAATCTCCGTCGGCGCCGCTCGAAGAACCACCTATGGCACAGGCTGTGCCAGAATAGCGCCTTGACCCATAGTTTCAGCCCGAGGTCCTCAAGCGTCTTCTCCATCCTGTGGCAATCGCCAGACAGGTTGCAAATCCGTGACAATATAGTCGGGCCCCGAAGACGATGAGGAGGGCATCTCCATAGCCATTCTCTTGGGCCTTGGACCCATGAAGTCGTCGTCAATCGGGCGGGGATGGATGAGCAAGCCCCTAGAGTCCTCCGGTAGCAATATAACTGGCGGCGGCGGTGCCTTGAACTTCTGGACAGGAGATGGTGGACCCCAATTCACCTTCTTGGTCTCTACTCTGAGACCAAGAAATCTCTCTTGAAGTCAGAGAGATGGGCCTTGACCAGTTTGGTAAGCCACTCCAAGGATTCTGTCCCCGCCACAGATGGCATCTCCGTATAAACTTCCGGCACCTGACCCCAATCTTTTTCTAGGAGCCAAGTCTCAGTCACCCTCACAAAGAAGAACCGGTTCTTTCAGTTCTTCAGTGAGTCGTAGATGGCCGTATTAACCTTTAGGCTACTACGTGGAACCAGGGAGATCCACTCTCCTCCTTGGTTTATCTTGAACAGCCCCTTCACCATAGAATCGTTATTCGCCTAGAATGCTCACGGAGAAGGATACAAAAGGTGCAAATATACCGTATAGCATTGGCATGGAGTTGGGCAACGGGAACACGCAAAGCCTGGAGGATCGACTGTAAGTCCTCCGGAAGAGGAAGACGGAGACCACTCCTCAAGTGGGCCTCATACATCGTTATGTGTCCCGCCGGCGGAGAGAAGGCCCTGTCGTCCTTGTCTGAGACCCTCCACGTGATGTCTTTGGAGATGTTGAACTCAATGCACAGCTCTTTTACGTCGTTCTCTCGGAGAACAGAAGGGATATCTGCAACAGAGGTCGAATCCATATTTACAGAAGGATTAGGGTTTTCTCTTTGGAACGAAAGTAGGTTGAAGGCGAAGAAGCAGAGCAAAGGGCGTGAGAAAATACTAAGTGTGAAGGAGAAAAACTTAACGGGCAAGTGTGAACGCCTTAAACCACCTCGAGAAGGCATGCCATCATTCCTACCACATGTCGCATCCCAAATGGGTATCTTTTGAACAAATCTTCTGGCGCATTAATGGTTGGGATAGTGGTTCAACCGTGTGAAGACACGTGTCCACTTTTAACCTGACAGGCCGGCTAATGGCCACACATCGCTCAGGGCTCATACAAAGTTCTCCGGAATCTAGCCAAAGACGGCCAACAGACCCGGTCAACTTTCTTCTCTGGATCTGACATGAGACGGTCAACAGATCCCGTCAATTTTCTTCTCCGGATCTGATCAAAGACGGTCAATAGATCCGGTCAACTTTTCTTCCCGAAATCTGAAATCTGAGCAAGACGGTTAACAGATTCGATCAACGCCTCATCTTTTCGTGGAGTTCTCCAGAATTTTCTAGCAACAAAGGACAGTGAGAGGCATTCCATTATAAACATGCTTTGGAGGCCGAAATGGGTTGGCAATAGTGATAGGTGTACTGTGAAATGGGTTGGCGAATAGTCAAAGGCGGCCCCGAGATCCACGTTGAGCGGTCAACGTTGGCCCAACAGAAATGAAGATCAATTCTGAAAGGCCCAAAATGCGTCAAACGATCACACCGGCGTTGGATCGAGTCGCAAAGTAGCGGCCTACTCGCGCTCAAGACGGTCAATGTGCGTTAACCAGAATTAGTGTAGTAACAGGCCAAGAATAAAAAGGCTTTTCACGGGCTTGGCCCACTTGGGCCACCGCTCCAATAGATGGTTAGAAACGGCTCTTCTCTTAACTCTGTCCCTTCCATAAATCCAACTAGCTCTAAAAAGGACGTTTACAAGATCGACGCCTTTCCCATAAGAAAGGCGCCAGATCTTTCCAATTTCTACCAAGTGGAGCTTTCCAACAGTAATATACTCGAAAGGAAGGCAGGAAATTTGGAAAGTCGCTGCCCGCCAGAGAAGGAAACAATACCAACTAATTAGGCAACTCGTACCGTCCTCACAGGGAAGGCCGCCTAAACATGGCACAGGGATCACACCTTCCAACTAAGGAAGATCACCCTGCAACCATTAAAATGAGCCCTAGAATCCTCACTCAATGCACGCCTTCTATTACACCTACAACTACGCTCTCTACTACACAAACATACGCTCTCGACTACGCATTCCATGATGATTTCGTCCTATCTCTGTAAAACATCCTAACATGCTGAGAGAAAGAACACAAATTAAAGGTATACAGGTGCTCTTCTTGTTGACAGATGCCTACTGTCTTCACCCACCGTCCAGATGAAAGAGAGGCGATTTCAAGAGACGACATCTCCTCTCTTTCATCTGGAAACCTACGCACTCTTACACTCTCCTTCTCAATTCTCATTTTCAATTACCTTTCTATATTTCGAAGGCTGTTTACTGACTTGAGAGTCGGAGTATTTTCAGTAGGATAACTTTTCGCCGACACACTGACCTCCTGTTTGTTTTAATGGTGTGTGTGATCCAAACTCAATAAATAGAGTCGGAACCAGACAAGCGGATCGGCCCGAATCTATTAGAAATTCGGATCCAATAACGCATCATTATATAATAAATTTAATATTTAATATATCTTAATAGTATAAAAAATTAAAAAAATATATAATTATTTTTAATATTTTTTTACTTTTAAATAATAATTATTAAATTTTAATTTAATTGTTAATACGCAAGCAGGTCATATCTCTCTTAAAGAAAAAGTAAAAACCCACGGTTCGTAAAAGTAAGATCGCATGTACGGAGCTGTTAAAAGGTGAAAAAGTGTCAGATGGAGATAATAATAAAGGAACGTAATGAGTGATTATTTTGATAGTATTTCAAAATCTAAAAATAAAATAAAATAAATTAAATTACAAAAGCACTTTAACTAGACATGAAAGTTGATATATCACCATTTTAACATTTTTATTCGGACAAATTTAAAACCCAAGTCTTTAAAAAAATTATATAAATAAAAATTAAATATAAATATATTGATAATTAAATAAAAATTTTTATTAGATCTACTATAAAATTTTAATTAATATTGTTAATATTTTTGTTATTTACTATAATTTATTTATTTTTCTATAATTAATTATTTGTTAATACTTTTTCAAAAGATGATAACAATTATTTCAGATTCGTTATATTATAAATCAGAATTATAAAATTATTAATTATTAATAGGTCCAATAATCATGAGTCAATAGGTCAGGCCCCGCATTAAACCCACAATCCAATATGCTTCCTTCAAAATAAAAGTCCTACATTACTTTTGGAGAAATAGTGCATCTATAACTCCCACTATAAAAGCAAGCACCCTCAAGTATTGAGGGACAAGTTGGAGAAGCTCGAAGAAGTTCCGTAATGCTCCATATGGCTGGGAGAATGGCATAGCCGTTGCTAGCCGATCTTCAATGAGAGCAAACTGGCAATTAGGAGACTCTCGACTCTCCTCTCATCCAGAAGACCCCTGGGCTCACCGCCCATCCGGGGCCCCTCAGCCACCTCCAGTTCTTGAGGCTTTTAGTCCTTTTGTTTGGAGGCCGTCGGACCTCTGCCGCCAGGAGGCCCTCAACCCTCCTCCCGTCCAGAGGCCATCAGCCTTCTGTCAGTTAGGAGGCCCTCATCCTTCCGTCTGCCAGGAGGCCCTCATCCCTCCTTCAATCCGGAGGCTCTCGGCCCTCTACCGCCAAGGGGCCCTCAGCCCTCCTTCCGTCTGGAGGCTCTCGGCCATTCGCCAGTCCTAAAGGCACTCAGCCCTCCTCTAGTCCGCAGGCCCTCGACCCTCCGCCGCTAGGAGGCTTTCAGCCCTCCTCCTATCGGGAGGCCTTCAATCCTCCATCCAGGAGGCGCAGAACTCTCCTCCTTCCAGGAGCCACGGAGGCCATCGACCCTCCACCACCAGGAGGCCCTCAGCCCTCCTCCCGTCCGGAGGCCATCAACCCTCTGCTAGGCGTACTCCAAGTCGCCCTCTACGGGCACAACTATAAGCCGCCCTCCACGAGCGGAACTATAAGCCGCCACTCTACCGGGCGCACTCCAAGCCACCCTTTGCAAGCGCACCTATAAGACGCCCTCCGAGGGCGTAACTATAAGCCGCCCCTCTGCCGGGCGCACCTATAAGCCGCCCCTCTGCCGGACGCACCTTCAAGTCGCCCTCCACGGGTGCACCTATAAACTGCCTTTTGCCGGGTGCACCTCTAAGCCGCCCCTCTACCAAGCACACCTATAAGGTGCCCCTCTATCGGACGTACCTCCAAGTCATCCTCTGTAGGAGCACCTATAAGCCACCCCTCTGCCGGGTGCACCTCCGAGCCGTCCTCCACGGGCGCACCTCCAAGCCTCCCTCCGTGGATGCACCTATAACCCGCCCCTCTGCCGGGCGCACCTCCAAGCCGTCCTTCGTGGGCGCACCTCCAAGTCCCTTCATAGGCACACCTATAAGTCGCCCTCCACGAGCGCACCTCTAAGCCGCCCTCTTGTCTACAACTATAAGCGCACCTATAAGCCGCCCCTCTACAGGGCGCACTTCAAGCCACCCTCTACGGGCTCACCTATAGGCTGCCCTCCGCGGGCACCACTATAAGTCGCCCCTCTCCCGGGCGCGCTTATAGGTGTGCGCACTTATAGGCCGTCCCTCTGCGGGCGCACCTATAAGCTGCCCACCGCGGGCACAACTATAAGCCGCCCCTATGTCGGGTGCACCTATAAGCCACCCTTTGCGGGCACCACTATAAGTCGCCCTCTGCCGGCACATCTATAGGTGTCCCGCGCACTTATAACCGCCCCTCTGCGGGCTCACCTAAAAGCTCCCTCCTCGCGGGCGCACCTATGAGTCGTCCCTATGTCGGGCGCACTCCAAGTCGCGGTTCGCGGCGCACCTATAAGGCACCCTCATGGGCGCTATAAGTCCCCCTTCTGGGTGCACCTATAAGCGACCCCTCTGCCATGCACACCTTCAAATTGCCCTTCACGGGCGCACCTATAAGCCGCCCCTCTGTTGGGTGTACCTATAAGCCACCCCTTTGCCGGGCGCACCTCCAAGCCACCCTCCGTAGGCGCACCTATAAGCAGCCCCTCTACCGGGCGCACCTCCAAGCCCTCCCCTACGGGCGCACCTCCAAGCTGCCCTCCGTGGACGCACCTATAAGCTGCCCCTTTGTCGGGTGCACCTCCAAGTCGCCCTCTGTGGACGCACCTATAAACCGCCCATTTGCCGGGCGCACCCCTAAGCCGCCCTCCGTGGGTGCACCTATAAGTCACCCTCCACAGGCGCACCTCTAAGCCACCCTCCATGGGCGTACGAGTAATTTGTCGGGCACGCTCAAGCTTCCAAATACATCCTTCTCACACTCTCCTCATCACTACATCTTTGCATTCTCATCACATTCAAACATGCATTGCTCCGTTTATCGCGAAAGATATCTGACTTTAGCGTCGGAGTGTCAACGGGGGTTATCCCCCGTTGTTCACTAACCTCTTTTTGTGGTTCTTGGTTATCAGCGATGAAGACCAGATTCGATTCAGATTGATCCGCGGTGGAAGATTGAAAGGCTTCCTAGTCCGTACAACAATCGGGGACTCGGGACGCACTATTGGCATCATTTGTGGAAAATGCGACAAAAAGTCTAGCGTCTCCCCTCAAAACTCAATCTCTTATGTAAAACAAACACGGTTAATACCCATGCTTCAACATGCACGTCGATTGAAGATATCACCTCCCATGGCGACGACCCCTCATCGAGTAGCGATACCGATAGGTGATTAACGCCAAATATACGAGTGCCCGATGCTCAATAGAGAGTCCTCTACTTGATCGACTACATCCGTCAGACGATGTAACACTGGGGGCTTCTTCGATCGGATTTCAAGCGGTCTGAGAAAGTCACATCCTCAGAGGATCAATCGGCCTGATGACCTCGGGACCCAGGCGGCCCCCAGTTCCTATCTCATCAGCCCAATGACCTCGGTATTCAAGAGTATCCGAGCGATAGGGCCCACTCCTGGAGAAGTAATCGATCCGGTTCCAAGAAGCAAGGCCAAAGGGGCCAGGTCGGCCAACAAAGCTACCCTTGAAACTTAAAGCTTTGCTTCAACTAAATAGAGCATCTCAGAGCCCTACAAAACACAAAAGCTCCCCAGCACTTCGTCTCTCATTCAGCCGGCCTATACTAGTTTTTCGGACTGAGGAGCTCTCAGATATTCCAGTCAAATTGAGGAGCATTTCGACATTCCAATTAGATTGAGGATCATTTCGGCTCTCCAGGCGGTCACCTTCGTTGCCAGATCTTCTCTGGCCTGCCAGAGCTCTCGCCGCCAGATCTCTCGAGCTTGCCGTAGCTCCTCTCCGCCAAATCTTCTCTGACCTGCCGTAGCTCCTCACCACCGGATCTTCTCTGGCCTGCCGGAGCTCCTCTTCGTCGGATCTTATCGGGCCTGCCAGAGTTCTCGCCATTGGATCTTCTTCGGCCTGCCGGAGCTCCTCTTTGCCGGATCATCTCGTGCCTGTCGGAGCCCTCACCGTCGGATCTTCTCTGACCTGTTGGAGATATCACCGTCGGATCTTCTCCGGCCTGTCGGAGCTCCTCATCGCCGGATCTTCTCTATCCTATCAGAGCTCTTCGCCGCCAGATCTTCTCTGACCTGTCGAAGCTCTTGCCGCCAGATCTTCTCTAACCTGCCATAACTCTTCCCCGCCAGATCTTCTCTGGCTTGACCTTCACCACGCAGCATTGCTCCGGTCAGTGGGCCGATCCCGCTGCAACCTGTTACATGGCAACAGACCCCTGTAAAAGTTATGGCAAAACTTGCAACAGGGGCTCCACGTGCTCGACCCACCACCCATTGTACCACAGAAAATATCATCTAGCCCAACGCTGCACTAGTCCAGGTCAACTGAGGCAGTATCAGCCGACAACAAGACTTGAACCTCTGGCTAACAAGCTACCGAGGTGGTTAAGCACGCTACCCAACCAATTCATGGCAAAGGACCAAATCCTACGGAGCATAGGGGCCATAGGCCAAGACGCCGGCCAAAGCGCCCCGACGACCCTCCGAAGTGGTGATCGCTAGCCGTTCACTCGATATGGTGAGCTAATTACAAAAGCACCACTCACGTGCCGATGACGATTCCATGCCGAATCTAGGTAAGTCTTGCATATTCCATTCTGCTTGCTTGAATCATATTTCTGTTGATAGGATAGAAATATTATCTGCCCATACGAGTGATTACATAACACTGTATAAAAACATGCGACCTAGACTGCCCCTAAGTCGGGTAGGTTTTTACCTGTTCATAACTAAACCCTGGTCATCCAGGATACCCATGAGCGGTCGTAACTAAACCCTGGTCATCCAGGCGGCCCATGAGCGGTCATAACTAAACCCCGGTCATCCAGGCGGCCCGTAAGCGGTCAAATTAAACCTTGGTCATCCAAGAAGCCCATTAGCAATCGAATTAAACCCTGGTCATCCAGGCGGCCTGTAAGCAGTCGAATTAAACCTCAATCTCGTCACCGAGCGGCCCAGGTTTGGTCTAATTCAAAACCTTATGGCGCTTTTTAGCATGCGTGCATCGACCTCCTCCCGAAAGAGAGAGCACCATCAGTCAACGACGGTTTGTGGACTATGACCAGACGCATAAAAGCTACAACGTCCTCAAGAGGGACAAGGCATTGACGGTATATGCGGGTGACGGCATAGGCTAGCAAAAGCCCGGTAACGATAGCTTCCAAGCTTAGCCGGCAACCTCATCTTCTCAGCGCCATGACCTCCTCTTGGCAGGAGCAAGCGTAACCAACCAAACGTGTTCGTCCAAGACCAGAAGGCTTAAATGATAACCGCGTCTCCACAGGGCCACAACTTCCCTTCACGGGAATTATCAAGATCAAGCGTAAATTAACACCAGCAGCCCTGACACTCCACTAGAAAGTAAAGCGGCATCCTCGAAGAGGGAGTCACAAAGATCGAGATCCCAGGCTTGGCCGTGGTCACAATATCACCCATTTTCTCGATTCGAGAGTCAAAGGATCCCAGTTTTACCAACTAAGCTTCCTAGGGGCTCCTCTCTCCTAGTCCCATTGGCTGACTCGGCAATGGTAAGAGCCCTTCCATGGAGTGCAAGGTGTATCCTATTGCTATGGCTCAAATGATCGGCTATCTTAAGGTCTTGCCTGAGACTCGAAAGGCTCACAACGGATCCGGTCAACAAGGATTTTTAGCTCTGAACTGCTCTCCGAATTTGAGCACTTCGCCGGTCAACTTTTCAGATCAACAAGGATTTTCGGCTTTAAACAGCTCTCCGATTCAAGCACTTGGCCGGTCAACGAATCCGGTTAACAAGAATTTTCGGCTCTAAACTGCTCTCCGGATTCAAGCACTTCACCGGTCTACTTTTTTGGTCAATAAGGATTTCCGGCTTCGAACTCCTCTTCGGATTCAAGCATTTCGCTGGTCAATAATGCTTTTTGACTCCGAACTGCTCTCCAAATTCGAGCACTTCTCCGGTCAATGAAGCTTTTTAGCTCTAAATTGGTCTCAAGATTCGAGCACTTCATTGGTCAACAAAATCGGACAACCATATTTTGCCTCTATTCTTGCTCTCCGGATCGAATGATGCGGTCAACCAAGCTCGTCAACCATTAATCTGGTTCCATCCACTCTCCAGAGTCAAACTTTTCTGTCAATGAATCCAAGTCAAACTCGACGGGACAACATGGCCAGTCTCGTCCCATCATGAACATGCCAAAGGTCGAAAATTCAGTCCACCGCCATGGGGGACTAGTGATAGGTCCAATAACCATGGGCCAATAGGCCAGGCCCCGCAGTAAGCCCACAATCAGACATACTTCCTTCAAAATAAAAGTCTCACATTGCTTTTGGAGAAACAGTGCATCTGTAACTCCCACTATAAAAGCAAACACCCTCAAGCATTGAGGGACAAGTTGGAAAAGCTCGAAGAAGCTCCATAAGGCTCCATATGAGAATGGCACAACCGCTGCTAGCCGATCTCCAATGAGAGCAAACTGGCAGTCAGAAGACCCTCGACTTTCCTCTCATCCAAGAGGCCCCTCGGCTCTTCGCCCATCCGGGGCCCCTTAGCCACCTCCAGTTCCTGAGGCTATTAGTCCTCTCGTTTGGAGGCCATCGAACCTCTACTGCCAGGAGGCCCTCAGCTCTCCTCCCGTCCAGAGGCCATCAGCTGTCTGTCAGTTAGGAGGCCGTCAGAACTCCGCCTACCAGGAGGCCCTCATCCCTCCTCCAGTCCAGAGGCTCTTGGCCCTCTACTGCCAGGGGGCTCTCAGCCCTCCTTCTATCCGTAGGCCCTCTGCCCTTCGCCAATCCTAGAGGCCTTCAACCCTCCACCTGCCAAGAGGCCGTCAGCCCTCCTCTAGTCCGAAGGCCCTTAGCCCTCCGCTGCTAGGAGGCTCTCAGACCTCCTCCTGTCCGGAGGCCTTCAGTCCTCCATCCAAGAGGCGTGGAGCTCTCCTCCTTCCAGGAGGCACGGAGGCCATCGGCCATCCGCCACCATGAGGCCCTCAACCCTCCTCTTGTCCAGAGTCCATCAACCATCCGTCGTCCGGAGGCCCTCAGCCCTCCGCCAACCAAGAGGGCATTAGCCCTTCGTCTTGGAGTCACAATCCCTCCATCCCGGAGTCAGGAGCTTACTGTCTAAGAGTTAACCCTCTACTCAGGTAACTAGAATGTTTACTCAGTAGTACAACTTAGTCCTTTTCCTCTAAGTCCCCCCTCTGTCGGGTGCACCTATAAGCCGTCCCTCTGCCAGGCACACTCCAAGCCACCCTTTGCGGGTGAACCTATAAGCCGCCCATCTGTCGGGCGCACCTATAAGCCGCCCCTCTCCGGGTGCACTCCAAGCCGCCCTCTACAGGCGCACCTATAAGCCACCCTTCGTGGGCAAAACTATAAGCCGCCCCTTTGCCGGACGCACCTATAAGTCACCCCTCTATCGGGCGCACCTATAAGCCGTCCCTCTGTGGGTGCACCTACAAGCCGCCCTCCATGGACGCAATTATAAGCTGCCCCTCTATCGGGTGCACCTATGAGCCGTCCCTCTGTTGGGCGCACTCCAAGCCGCCCTCTGCAGGAGCAACTATAATCGCCCTTCACGGGTGCAACTATAAGCCGCCCCTCTGCCGGCCGCACCTATAAGTCGCCCCTCTATTGGGTGCACTCCAAGCCGCCCTCTACAGTGCACCTATCAGCCGCCCTTTGCTGGCGCACCTATAAGCTGCTCCCTATGTCAGGCGCACCTATCCAAGCCGCCCTCTAAGGGTGCACTCCAAGCCGCCCTCCGCGAGCGCAATTATAAGTTGCCCCTCAGCCGGGCGCACCCATAAGCCATCCCTCTGCCAGGCACACTCCAAGTTGTCCTCTGCGGGCGCACCTATAAACCGCCCTCCGTGGGCGTAACTATAAGCCACCCCTCTGTCGAGAGCACCTTTATGCCGTCCCTCTGCTGAGCGCACTCCATGCAGCCCTCCATGGGCGCAACTATAAGATGCCCCTCTACCGGGCGCACGTATAAGCCGCCCCTCTCCCGAGTGCACTTCAAGCCGCCCTCTGCAGGCGCACCTATAAGCGGCCCTCTGCTGGCGCACCTATAAGCCACCCCTCTACTTGGTGCACCTATAAGTAGCCCCTCTGCCGGGTGCACTCCAAGCCGCCCTCTGCCAGGCGTACCTCCAAGTCGCCCCTCTGTCGAGCGCACCTCTAAGCCACCTCTTTGCGGGCTCACCTCTAAGCCCCCCGCCTCTGCTCCCTCCGCGCACCTCTAAGTCGCCCTCCGTAGCGCACCTCTAAGCCGTCCTCCACGGGCTCACCTCCAGGCTGCCCTCCATGGATGCACCTATAAGTCGCCCCTCTGTCGGGCGCACCTCCAAGCCCCCTCCGTGGGCGCAGCTATAAGTTGCCCTCTACGGGCGCACCTCTAAGCCACCCTTCGTGGGTGTACTGGTAAGCCGCCCCACTGCCGGGCACGCTCAAGCCTCTAAATACATCCCTCTCACACTCCCCTCATTACTGCATCTTTGCATTCTCATCACGTTCAAATGTGCATTCCTCCGTTTATTGCGGAAGATATCTGACTTCAGCGTCGGAATATCAACAGGGGATATGCCCCGTTGTCCTCTGACCTCTTGTTTGTTGTTCTTGGTTATCAGTGACGAAGACCGAACCCAATCCAGATCGACCCGCAACGGAAGATTGAAAGGCTCCCTAATCCGTACAACAACTGAAAACCCAGGACGTAACAATTATTTTAAAAAATTCTAAATAAGTCGAAGAAATTATGATAAATACACTCTGACATAATGATTTTAAACTCGGAACGTGTTGTTATATACAACAATACACTTTCACATAATGTTATTTTTTAAATATTTTATAATGTTTTTGTAAGAGTTTATGATATTGTATGATATATGAACCATGGCATTTCTATAATTACCTGGCCTACTCTCCAAAGACCTTGTTTTGGTATAGTCATCATAAATAGCAAATCTTTTATTTTTTTCAATAATTAAATTATATCCTTATAACTATCATGGAAGACTGAAACAAAAAAACACATTAGAATAATGATGAAATTATATCTCTATTTTTTTAATAATTATTATTATTAAAAAATGACAATCACTAATATGATAAACCAATTGAATTTGATGCATGCCCTAAATTTAAATTGGTATTTAAATTTGTTGAATCAAATTTTTAAAATTTCTTATCCGGATCTTACACCTCACAGTTGTTGCGTCTTGGGTTCCGAGTTGTTGTACGGATTATGGAGCCTTCGGATTTTAGGTCTGTGTCGAATCTCGAACGGGTCCAATCTCCATCACTGTTAACCTGGAACCTGTACAACACAAACTACAAATAAGATATCAAAGGTCGGCGAGATGTCTCCCACCAAAAACACTCCGACACTCAAGTCAGTGGCTTCCCGCAATGAATGGAAAGGGGTGCACGTGTAGAGGTGCGCAAGTGAAATGTGATGTATGCGGTGGAAGTGTAAGTATGCAGGAGTGCAGGATTCAATGAGCAATCTGTGAGAGGCTAGGCTCCGTTGTTGCACTGCAATAAGTAGCTAACTCCAGGTGCTCCTGAGAGAGACTTTTGGAATTCGATTCTAGGAGCGAACTTGAGATCAGGAGCTCTAGAGCATGCGTTTAAATGTCTAAGATCGAACCGGAATCCCCCCTCTCTTGTAGAAGGAGGAGAAGATTATAGGATCCATAGAGAGGAATGGTGGGTGTGAGAATCCCCGGTAGGTAGCAAAAGGGGATTCGTCGGCCGCTAACCATTGGCGGTTGCCGGTGGCATCAGTTGTTGCCTAGTGGTAGCAAGGAGACCGCCATGAACTGCCAACCACGCTTAGTCTATCTTTCACACGAGGATTAACTGGGCAATGGCTCGAGACGGTGCGAGCACCAGCTGGTAGTGTTAACTCTCGTCCCATTGGCTTGCTTCTCCTGTCCTCGATCTTGCCACCCACAATGGCATTAATGAGTTGTAGGAAATGCTAATTAGTCGCAGCTCCTGAGCTGCCACATAGGCTGTTGAGGATTCTGGGCCTCGCCGATTCACACAGGCTGACAGCTTCCAGGTTGGGCCTTGCGGTCTTTGGGCCATTTCAGTATCAGACCCAACACTAGCCCCTTATGCCTAGGCCGGCCTATAGCCGAGGCCTAACATGTCCATAGCAAGTCCGGTTGGCTATCACGTGTCCTTCCTCAAGATGCACTGGATCTTGTCTTCTTTTGGCATCATGTCTTCCCCAGGTACCTGTGCAGGCTTTTCAATCGCCGCAGAGATTCGGTGCCTTGAACGAAAAGATTTGCACACTGAAGCCTGTGTTCACTCTTGTGGCATTCCTGTTTCGTGAATGACGACCATCATGCAGCGTGCCCTGCTGGACGCTAGCTCACCCATAAATGGGGGAGCCTCCCAACTGGTGAGGTTCATGACTCTAGCTAACCCTTAGAGGAGCGATGCAGAGTCCCTAGCCTGCTTTGTTCCCGGCGGGGCTTTGCGAAGGGATCGGGAGGACTCGTCGGAGAACTGGATTTACTGTTGAAGACTATCATTATGCCCATCTTATGAGCAGTTCCTCATCCTGATAAGGGTGGCTCAGCCACTCTGCCACAGTCATATGCCTCCCTCGCGGCTGGTATGACCTCCAATCAGTGGGAGGATCGCGGCGGAGCTATCATGGGTGCTTTGTCCCCAAGGTGGCACACCGTCGTTGGTCTCAACCGCAGTTGGAGGATCATGCATGCTGCCATGAGAGGGGCAAGAACCGGAGCCCCTATGGGGCGTGTGCAAGCTAGTCGAAACACCGTGAGGACTGTTGCAATGGGTGCTGGTCTTTCAATTGAAGGTTGTCAGATGAACCATCAAGGTCAGACCAACATCAACGGCACCAACGTGCAAATGGATTGGAGTTCTGGTGACAAATCCTGAGGGATCTAATGTAGATCATGTCCCCTGACCCGGTTTCCACGTGCAATGCCGCTATTTCGGACTTCATGCTCCTTGCTGTATCTTTTCCTTTTTTGTACTTTTACTGTCACAAGCCTTGTACTTGTAAAGAAAACTTTGATTAATAAAAGCAATAGTCATTGCCTTCATTCTTTTCTGCTTGTCTCATGAATCTTTCCCTTTTTGTCATTTAGCATGTTATGGCTAAAGGGATGTGGGACCCTTCCACCGCCACTCGTGCTCTTGAGTGCGTTCAGTCATCTGTGGCCCATTCCACCGGCGTCACCCCTCGAGTCCTAGCGTGGACTGTCGACGGGAGGACACGGCCTAGAGAGGACAACTACATTTTCTGTCTCAAGAGTCTAATTGCTGTCGATGGGACTCACTTGTCAAATTTTCTAACGCATTGATTGCGTGGTTAGTCCTAGCGGCGTTGTGTCATAATGGTCCTTTTTGGAAAGGAACGACGCTCCAGAATCCGCCACGTGGAAGGAGCTAGATTATCCCCAAGCTTTGTGTCTTTCAGCTGCCCAAGAGCGTTAAGCGTGCTCTGCTGTTGCTTTATTCTTCCCTTCTTCTATCATTGCGGTGTCCATGGGGAGATTATCTTCCTCCTTAGAATCTGAGCCACCTTCTGAGGAGTCCATTAGGGATGGCATGCCCCAGGGATTCACAATGAGGCTGTGTTTGGCGGTGTGGCAGCAGGGGGCTACCATTCAGAGGCCACCGTTGTTGGGCCAATGAGATTTCTGAGGGCACCGCCTGGCTTTGAGGCGGATGGGACATCTACTTCCTCGAGGCACCAAAGGCCAAGAAGGGTAGACCCAGCGCTCCTTCGCGTTACTAGGGTGGTGGAAGAGATGGAGGTTCACGTTCAAGCCCCCGTCAGAGAGGTCGAGTAGACTTGGGTGCGCATGGCTCACTTTGAGCAAGGTTGGACGGAGTCTGAAGTAAGGGTGTCACAACTTTCTGACGCCATCATGCGGGCTTGAGACCATATTCTGGCCCTTTAGAAGGACTTCGAGCAACTTCGGGCATGATCTGGGGATGAACACGCGCGGCTGGAGGCCAAGTTGAGGTCGAGGTTCAAGCCGGAAGAGCTGGCTCCCGTGTTGGAAAGGAAGTTCCAGGAGAGCATCTATCTCAACTGGAGGATAGTTTCGCTAGAGAAGCTAAGTTTTCGGATTGGCCTCCTAGACTCTCGAAACTCATGTGAAAGGATGCGCTGGAACTGATGGAGTTCACGACTCCTGATTTTTTAGGGCCCAAAGAGGGCAGTTAGATATAACCTGCGGCCACTGGCTACCTCCATCTATAAAGAAAAATTTATTAGTGAATCGTATAATAAAAATTCCTCTTTTTTTTCGAGCAATTTGTTCATGGCTTTTGTTGCACTTGAATTGTCCATTCATTCTTCTTATTCCGCACTTTGAGAAGGTTTTCTGCCACCACTTCTGGGAGCCAGGATCGCCGCATTGGATGCTAATGCGATAGTCAGGGTTTCATCAGGGGGTTGAGGAAATGATGAGTTGTGGTCTAACAGGCACCACAATTGGCCGACACTTTGGACTTGAAGCATTTTGCTGAACAGGCAAGTGTCATGGCTAGCAATCAGGGAGCCAATTGTGTTTCCGACGCACTTGGCCCTTCATTTCCGAGTGTTGCCTATTTAAGCAATGCCTTGGCAACTTTCCATGCTTCACGCTTCCCTGCATCGTGAGCTTGCTATATTACTTCGAGAGTCATGGCGAAGAAGAAGAGTTCCCCTTCATCTTCCCACATTTTCCGTTCGATACGCCACGGAGTCGAAAACACCGCATCAGTCCTATCAACGGGTGTCATTGCTGCACTGATGGTCGATTATGGTGTTCGCAGCAATTGGGCTTACCTCACCCCTGGCCCAGCTGGAAGGGCTAACGCTCCACCAGAGGGCTTCATTGCCGTCTATGAGCAACACCTAAGGGAGAGAACTTTGCTTTCCCTTAGCGGTCGACTTGTACAGGATTATTAAGGCATTGGGCGTTTCCATCACAAGGCTTTACCCCAACGCCATCCGCTATCTAGTGACCATGTGTGTCTTTGTTCGTCTCTACCCCAATGAGTTCACCGTGAACTCAGCGAAAGTGATTTTCCGCTTTGCTGAGTCTAAAGATTGGGTCTCCATGCCTCCTCATGCTGGCTTCCACTTTCAGGAAACCAACGTGACACAGTGAAGAATTGAAAGAATCATTTTTTCTTCCTGCAGTCTCCTCCGGAGTGGAAGATCACCAACGAGTGGGGGCCGATTTCTGACTTCTTTCGGACGGATGTGGCCGTCGAAGAAGTGAGCAAAGAGGCAAAACTAGTCGCTGGCATTTAGTCACAGATGGAGACGTTTTCTGTGCATGGTTTCCACTTGACCTCCACTGCTCTTTCTGCTGCCAAGTGGGGACCTACGTGCGGCTGGGTGGCAAGCGCACCGGAGAAGAAGAGAAGGGCCAAAGATGATGTTCTCTCGGAGTCAACGAGGGGGTCCTCCGGGGAGAGTAACTCGTTGCTGGAGACCTCTTTGGACAAAGAGGAGGCTTCCCTGAAGAGGCTGAGGGAAGCCAAAGGTACCTCCACTTGGAGGGCACTGAGGTTGGTCACTGGGCCAGCCGTGCATGTTGAGAGTATGAGGTCGGAGTAGGTGCTGGATTCTGAGCTGCAAGAGGAAATGGTTGAGCATTCTCCGATTCCTGTAGTGACATTGGTGGAGTACGGAGTTCCTAAGGTGGAACTTTCTTCTGAGGGGAGTCTCCTACGGACCCCTTGTTTGATCAGGAACTGCAAGATGTGGCAATTGGACGCGCTGTGACCATGGAGATCGATGTGCCAAGAGCTAAGGAGGCCGCTGAGGTGGGCACCTTGGAGCCCGCGTCAGGACTAGCAAAGGCACCAGAGTTCGTTGATTCATCTGCTAGGTCATCCTCTGAGGCATGTGTCCAAGAGAGTTCCATCGCTGAGGAGGGGGTCGAGGCCGGTTGGGCTGCTGGCTCACCTAGCATTGTCATGACCTGAGAAACGGATGTGGCGGAGGGCGTCCAAGTGCCGGAGCCCCCGAATGCCCTCCGACGTCTATGGTGCCAGACGCTCCCAGCTCCGCGGAGGTTGTTGCTGAGCACTCCAAGCCCCCAGGCGATCCCAGCCGCACAGACATGCCCCTCACTCAGGTATGATCATCTTGGAATGGGTATACTTCTACTACTGGAAGCATTGGAAATTTCTAAATATTTTCCCATGCAGGTTCCCGAGGAGCTTGACTTCATCGACGGGGTGTGTGCTCAACTGCGCGAGCACGATAGCCTATCAGCAGTGTGTCACACGGTACTACAATAAGCGGGTGAAGACATGCCCGCTTCAGGTTGGGGACCTGATTCTTCAGAGTGTAGAGGCAGCGGGGAAGGCCGCTGGCAGGAACAAACTCTCCCCATGCTAGGAAGCTCCGTACCTCGTCTCGGCGATCCTCCGAAATGGAGTGTATAAGCTACGCACTCAGAACGGCAAGTTAGTCCCTCGGACTTAGAGTGTCACCAATCTCAAGAAATACTACCAGTAGTACAACACCAAGCCCAGGTAAGGCATCCACACACATGGCAAAGAGTGCTTGTGCATGTATCGTGTTTGAATTTAATGAAATTGATTATCTCTATATTCTTGTGTGTCATTACGTATGAGCGTTTGCATGCATGATATATTTCAAAAATAGAATGACCTAGACTGTGCTTAAATCGGAAAGATTTCCATCCATCCATAAACCCAAAACCTTAGCTCCATGCCAAGTGGCCCAGAAGAGGTCGTATTCGAATTTTGACTCTGCGCCAAAATGCCCTAAGTGGCCTTCAAAACCTTGGCTCCATGCCAAGCAACCTAGAAGAGGTCGTATTTGAATTTCAGCTCCGTGTCGAAAGGCCCAAAGTGGCCCTCAAAACCTTGGCTCTGTGCCAATTGGCCTAGAAGAGGGCCATATTCAATTTTGGCTCCGCACCGAAAGGCCCAGAGCAGCCCCAAAGCCTCGGTTCCGTATCAAGTAACCCATGCGGTCGAAATATCAAGCTTGAGGGCTTTTAAAGTCCCCAACATGTGACCACCAAAACCTTAGTGGGCAAAAACAGCAAGCGTGTGGCGACCTTCTCCTGAAGAAGAGAACACCCTCAGTCAACGATTGTCCTAGGCTAGGACCAAGCACACGCAAGCGATGACACCTTGAGCAGGGCCGAGTGCCTAAGATAGGTGCCGTGCACGCAAAGGTCTATGACCCGGGGTCCGGCCGTTGTGGCCTGAAAACCCAGCAGGCCCTTAGCATGACTCCACCGGGCTTGCGACGACGTCCACCTTACTGGACAGAGCTTTCCACTAAACGCGTAAGATGCGACAACATTCTCTAACAAATAACGAGTACAGCCTAAAAAGGTACCGGATTGGGGCCTTGGAAACAATAACTCAACAGCTTATCCTTTCAAATACATGCTGCAAGACCAAGAGAAATTACAAGTATCCAGAGACAACAAATGCGAGAAAAGGAGGTGCCTTTCATTTATGATGTACATGCAAGGTTACAAGGCAACGACTGAGCAATGAAAAGGAAAAAACTATACAAAAACTCTGAAGGCCTTACGGATCAGACGGACCAGCCTCTTCAAAAAAGTCTTTCAATCGAGAGCTGTCAGAGATCCCCACGTTCCTCGAATGAAAGACCCTTGCAGAAGCACCCGGGAACGCAATAGAGGCAATCTGACAGTACAGACGAATGCTATTCCAGAACCTGGCGTCAAGCGCATGGCCCACCTCCTCTAGGGTAAACCACAACCTGAGGTCCATTAGGATGCGGGCGATGTCATCCTCCAAGGTGGAGATACGGCTCCTCAACTGCTGGTTTTCCTCTCTCAGTCACTCACTCTCCCCCTAAGCGCCGCAATCTAAACTCCAACATGCTGGATCGCCTCCGCTCAGACTCTTCCCTTAAAATCTAAAATTTTAAATTTTATACTAAAGATGCATCTCATATTGAATTTCTGAATTAAGAGCCGAATTTTGAGTTTTTGAAATTTCAAACTTTCAATCGATGTACGATTAAGTTTCTACTAAGATATGAGTATGAAAGTATGAATTATGAAAAAAGCTCTACAATTTGTCAAGAATTATGATTATATTCTCTAATAATGAGAATATTAAGAACCAAGAAATTGTATAATTTTTATAAGAATTAAGAAATTGGACCAAGGATTATTTTAGTAGGTAGTATTCTTTGGTATGCTTTAATATATTACAGTGAGATGTTAATTTTTGACCCTACATAACTGCGAGGTTAAGAAGTAACATAACCCCGATCTATAGGGTGATATGTAAACGGCTTACCTCCAAGGGTAATATGTAGACGTCTACTCCTATCTTGAATAGGAGCGTATGGTCTTTGATTGTATGGGAATATATATAATCCGGTCTTTGATAGTTTGTTATTTTAGTTAGTAAAGCCTACCAACCCTAATCCCTAAGAAAAAGTAAGATTTTAAATTTATTTTATGACTAAGAAAAAGATAAAAAATTTAAAAATATATCATATAAGTTCTCAGCATAAATTTTATACCTTTACACATAATCACGATTTTTATTTATTCTATTGTGTATTTAAGTTTAAAGTATGCATGTCCTTTATATAAAATTATACATTATTGAATATTTAATTTACTCTTTTGCTGTTTACTAACCTTTTAAATGAGATACATGGATATTTACCAAATGAGCAGGAGTGAAGGTCGAGAAACTTTAGTTTATATCCTTACTGATGGGTCTCGGAACCTGGGCCCAAAATCACAAAAGCAGGCCCAAAGAGTTATGAAGAAAGGTTGGCCCAAAAGGCCCATGAACCCGGCCAAATTCGAATAACTGGCTCGTTTCCAACTTGCTTGGCCGCCCGGACAGAGACTGAGACCCCTTGAAGACGGGACCATCAGAAAGACCAAAATAACCCGAGATGCCCATTTCCCGGTCATGCAACGACACGCCGTACCTCAAGCCATGCGCCTCGGGAGCGCCATACTGCGAGGCTATGATAGGTGTCCCTCATCTGGCACACCCATGGTAGCGATGGTGGCGTCTGACGTGCAACGTGTCGCCTTCCTTGCGGCATCACATTCTCTATAAATACCCAACTCGAACAGCTGGAGAAGGACCTTTGGCTACCGTACTCTTCTAACCAGACTCTAGCAAAAATCCTCACAGAAGAAAGAAAATAGAGAGGTGATATTTCCTAAGTTGTAATCACCCTGAGGACGCTAAGTTTCCCAGGCTTCCATTGCTGTATTTCCTCTTCTTCATAGTGAGATTTCTCGGACTGCACGTCCACCACCGTGGTTTTTCACCCTTCACCATATTGAGGGGTTTTCCACGTAAACCGGAGTGTTCACCCCCTGTCCCCGTGCTTTTCTATTCGTTCCCGTCCACTTTGTGTTGCTCCAACTCTCCCGTCCGCGTGCCTTGAGATCCGCTCGCATTTGACCTCTCACGCGGTCAGAGTTACCAGACGCAACATTGGCGCCATCTGTGGGAAGCGACTAAAAGTCAGCTTTTCACGTTTTCTACAAGTATCCAACAGCTTAAGCTTCGAATCTTGCAATGGTGAAAACAAGGGCACAAGCGAGCGCAGCTCCCAGAGCAAGTGGCCTCACGGGATGGGAGGCTAACCCCGTCTTTGGTCGTTGAGAATCATCCTGATCCAGTGGTGAGGGGCTTGGCCGCCCAGGTGGCAGGCATGTCATAGGCCTTTGTGACCCTCTGTTCCAAAATCGAGGTCAAGCGAGGCCACTCCCGACAGGGCCTCACAAGCTCGGCGCCGCAGGGGAACCTTACAGGCAGCCGCCCGTGAAAGACCTCCTAGTCGGAGGGGAACACCCGGACCCGCTTCTACAGCGAGCGCCCATTCTCGAGGACCAACCGAGTCCTCGACTCGGAGAAAGCCCCGCAAGACGCCACTCGGAGGCCCAAGGGAACCACCGCAACCGGCCGGCAATCAAGAGGCGGTACCCCGAGATGCGCTCCCAAGAGGAGCCCACACGGTCCCAGAGGGCCGTGCAGTTCAGGAGCCTTATGAGTTAAGGCACTACCTGAACGAAAGAAGGACGGCTGCCCCACCTCGAGTGGAGGCCAGACCGGAAAGATGATGGAACGTCTTGCCTGCAGAGAGCGGCGGAGGAGGAGCTAACGCTCCAAAATTTTTCCACGGAGATTAGGGCGAGGCGCTCCCGAAGTTCAAGATGCCCAATCTGGAGCTGTACGACGGCAGCGGTGATCCCATGGATCACCTTAACCATTTCAGTGAGCACTTGAGCCTCCAGGGTTTGGACAAGACAACCATGTGCCAGTGCTTTCCTCTGACTCTGAAGGGGGACGCACGGATGTGGTTCTACGGGATGCCCGCGAACTCCATCCGTGACTTTGGAGACCTGGCGATGACTTTCCTGTCCCAGTTCGCCTCCAGCAGAAGGGTGGAGAAACAGCCCTGGCACCTCACTCGTGTCAAACAAGGACCCAGGGAGAGCTTGAGAGGATTCCTGGCGCGGTTTACCGCGGAGGCCAGGCAAATCCCGAGGCTGACCGACGAGGTGAAGCTGAACGCCTTCCTCTCGGCCCTCGAAGGGAGTGCTTTCTTCAATCACCTCATACATAAAGGCCCACAGACCTTTATAGAGGCTGAGGCTGTGGCCAGAGCCTACATAGCGGCCGAGGAGGCCAACGACGCGAAGAGGCCTGAGAGGGACGAGCACCCTCAGTAGAGCCGCGAGAGGGAAAAGGAAATCCCGAGGACTATCAAAGTCCCAGGACAACAAAGAAGCACCATAAGGCCGGCGGGCTCTCGGAGAGGGCCGCCGCCAATTCACCTCACGCCGGTGACGACTCTCGCACCAACGTCCTCATGCAAATCGGGAAAAGTTCTTGAAGTAGCCCAGTAGGCGAAGAACCCGCGGTGGGGACCAAACGGCAGTATTGTGACTTCCAAAGCCGAGGGATTGCGAGATCTGCAGCAAGATTGAGGAGCTCATCCGAGAGGACACCTCGGCCGCTTCCTTGAGGCCGGCGGGGAGGTCCTCGGGGCCCGAGGACGGTGGAGACGCAAAATCCCCAGAACCGAGTGGCTGCGGGGTCGTGAACATGATCTCGGCCGGCCGGGCCGGGGAGACGGTGTGGACTTGCGGCGGCGAAGAGGCCAAGAACGGGGCTCGAGAGTGAAGACGATGTTACATGCTTTAGCAGTAGGGACTTAGATCATGTAACTTCTCCTCACTCTGACCCCCTGGTTGTAACCGCACTCGTTTCAGATGGAGCAAATGACTACCAGATGAAACGAGTATTTGTTAATAATGGAAGTTCTCGCAATTTGCTGTATCTTGATGCCTTCTTCAAATTAGAGCTTAAGAAGAATCAAATGAAAGCGCCGGAAGAGCCACTCTACGGGCTGGATAACGAGCCAGTGCCCGTCCAGGGTATCATCCAGTTGGAGGTAACCCTGGGAACCTATCCGAGGACAGCATCAAAAGTCCTCACCTTCCTCGTCGTAGACCTGCCCTCGGTCTACAACGCGATACTCGGGCGGCCTTGCTTTGGCGTTCAACGATGACCTCCATTCCACATCTTAAGATGAAGTTCCCCACCCCGTGTGGGGTAGGAGAGGTCCTCGAAGACCCGGTCAACCCCCCCAGGCCCAGGAGCAAGTAACACTTCCCGGCCATGGAAGATCTCGACCTCGGGGATGAGGCAACAACTGCAACACGCTCTGCCCGGGAGAGCACATAGTCGAGTCCGTTGAATCCCGCGGATCAAGAGAAATATGTCCAAATAGGAAGCTCACTATCAGTGGCAGTAAGGGACCAACTCGTCAGTTTTCTACGAGAAAACTCGGACGTGTTCGCATGGTCCCCCAGTGACATGCCTGGGATCTCACCCGAGGTCATCGTCCACAAATTAAGCGTCGACCCTCGGCATAAGCCGGTCAGACAGAAGCGGAGAAACTATTCCACGGAGAAGTTGGTGGCCATCCGCGGGAGGTCAAGAAACTCCTGGATGCTGGATTCGTCCGAGAAGTCCAATACCCGGACTGGTTGGCCAACGTGGTCATGGTGAAAAAGAGCAATGGGAAGTGGAGAATGTGTGTGGACTTCACCGACCTCAACAAGGCGTGCCCCAAAGACAGCTTCCCATTGACAAGGATTGACCACCTTGTGGACTCAACGTCCGGCCATGAACTTCTAAGCTTCGTGGATGCGTACTCCGGATATAACCAAATTAAAATGAGCCCCGAGGACGAGGAGCGTACATCGTTCATGACGGACCAAGGGACATACTGTTACAAGGTAATGCCCTTTGGTCTCAAGAACGCAGGGGCAACTTATCAACGGCTCGTGAATAAAATGTTTAAGGATCAGATGGGCAAAAACGTGGAGGTATACATCGACGACATGCTCGTCAAGAGCCGGGTGAGCAGCGATCACGTGAGGGACTTGGCGAGACCTTCCATGTGCTCAGAGCCCATGGAATAAAGCTCAACCCCAGTAAGTGCACGTTCGGTGTTTCCTCTGGAAAGTTCTTGGGCTACATTGTATCACACCGAGGAATTGAGGCAAACCCAGAGAAGATCCAAGCGATCCTGAACATGCGGTCTCCACAAACGGTGAATGAGGTACAGCAGCTTACTGGGCGAGTGGCCGCTCTCTCCCATTTCCTAGCAAAATCGGCCGAGAAGCACCTGCCATTCTTCAAAGCGCTAAGAGGAACGAAATCTCGAGATTTCCGGTGGAATGGTGACTGCGAGGAAGCGTTCCAAGGACTCAAGAGCTACCTCTCGAGTCCGCCCCTATTGGCTTCCCCTCAGCGGGGCGAAGAATTGTACTTGTACCTATCCGTGTCCGACGCAGCGCTGAGCTCGGTTTTAGTACGAGAACAGCACGGCAAGCAGCAGCCCGTGTACTACGTCAGCAAGACTCTCGCTGGCGCCGAGAGCAGGTATCCCTTGACGGAGAAGGTGGCCTTGGCGTTGGTTTGTTCCGCAAGGAAACTCAGGCAGTACTTCCAGGCGCACAAGGTAATAGTCTTAACCGATCAACCTTTAAGAGCTGTTTTGCAGAAACCCGAGATCTCCGGCCAGCTGATCAAGTGGGCCATCGAGTTGGGTGAATTTGACATTGAGCTCCATCCGAGACCAGCCTTAAAGGGACAGGCGCTCGCGGACTTTCTCGTCGAGACAACGGCACCGCCCACTCGTGACGAGGACCGGACAGCCACGGACGAGTTCAACAGAACCTCCGCATGGACCTTGCACGTGGACGGCTCCTCCATGAAGGAAGGCTGCGGAGCAGGGATCGTGTTACGCACACCTGAGGGAATGGAGATAAAGTACTCGTTGACATTGGGATTCCCGGCCACAAACAACGTCACAGAATACGAGGCCTTGCTGGCCGGACTCCGACTTGCCAAGGAATGCTCGGCCAGAGAGCTCATCATCTATAGCGACTCCGAGTTGGTCATCAATCAAGTCCGTGGAAGCTTCGACGTCAACAACGAGCAGCTGTCCAAGTACCTTTCAAAGGTCAAGGACATGATCGTGGGATTCAAGACGACCGAGTTCATCCATATCCCGCGGGAGGAAAACGACAAAGCCGACACGCTCGCTCGGGCGTCGGCCTCCGGAGATCCTTATTCCAAGATGAAAACCCGGCGGGAGGTGATGCAGTCACGGACGGAAGCACTGGATGACCCCCTACCAAGTTTCAATACATGGCTCGTTGCCCGAGAACCCGAACGAGGCCAAGAAGATAAAGAAGACGGTTGGTACACGATCGTAGACGGCAGTACAAGTATCGACTTGAGGTGTCTTACTCGAAGAAAAGCCGAATACACCTGCAGGAGGTGCATCTCGGAATATGCGGATCCCATGTTGGAGGAAAAAATCTGGCCTTTAAGCTCATGAGGCAAGGATACTACTGGCCAACTATGAAATATGACGCCATGGATTTCGTACGCAAATGCGAGAGTTGCCAACTCCACGGTAACATGAGTCATCGCCCCCACACAGAACTCCGGGCGCTACAGTCCCCATGGCCGTTTGCCCAGTGGGGGCTCGACATCCTCGGACCATTCCCTCTCGCCCTTGGACAAAGGAAGTTCCTAATCGTGGGAATTGACTACTTCGCCAAATGGGTGGAAGCGGTACCGCTGGCCAGGATAACAGAGCAAAACGCAACGGAGTTCCTCCGACAGAATATCGTGTGCAGATTTGGAGTGCCCGAATGTATCGTGGATCGACAACGGACACGACCGGCTGGAAAGCGGTTCACTAAGTACTCGCAAGCCTGAGGATCAACCTGGTGCACACATCGGTGGCGTACCCCCAAGCTAATGGGCAGGTGGAAGTGACAAATCGCACGATCTTACACGGGATAAAAACCAGGTTGGAGTTGTCTGAGGGCTCGTGGGTACATGAATTGCCCTCAGTCCTTTGGTCGTACAGGACCACGCCCCGGGAGCCCACAAGAGAGACCCCTTTCAACCTTTGCTACGGGGTCGAAGCTGTCATCCCAATAGAAGTATGCCTTACCAGTCCTCGGGTCGGGTGCTTTAGCGCAACGGATAACAGCCAAAGGCTTCGAGAAAGTCTCGATGCCCTCGAGGAGGTCCGCGACCATGCGAGACTTAGGGTGGCAACCTACCAACAACGGGTGGCCCACTATTACAACAAGAAGGTGAAGGCACGACCGTTCGAGGTTGGGGATCTCGTACTAAGAAGCGTGGAAGCCACGGGAAAAATAGCCGGAAGAAATAAGCTCTCACCAAATTGGGAAGGGCCGTTCTTAGTCTCAGCTATCCTTCGAGGAGGAGCTTACAAGCTACGTACCCAGGATGGCAAGTTGGTTCCCCAAACCTGGAACGCCGCTCACCTAAGGAAGTACTACCAGTGAAAAGCAGGCCATCTCCAACAAACAAAAACTCGGTTGTGACCGAGCGGTCCCAGAGGCCGGGCCCTTGAGGTCATTACAAAACTCTGGCCGGGAAGGCGGTCCTGCAGGCCGGCCCTTGAGGTCATTACAAAAACTCCAAGCGGTCCCGGGCCCTTGAGGTCATAACGAAAGTTGACTGGAGCAAAGAGAAGAAAAGAAAGAGAGGCACTTGTGATAAAAGTCGAGGATTTCTTTTATTCCATAAAATACAATACAATGATACAAGAAGAAGAACAAAGTCTAGCCCTCACGGGGCCCCGAGGCGCGGCTCGGATGACTCTCCCAAAGATGAAGGACCCGCCCCGCGGCCTCAAAGTCCCCTATGGACGAGGACCCGCTGCTCGGCACCAAAGACTCGAAATGGCCTGCCCCGAAGACCAAACACATCCCGAGGGATACGGCGGCGCGTTCCGCGGATCCAACACAAGAAGTGGAAAATGCGGGATCTGCATCAAACACAAATGGATGCCATCCCGAACTTGACGGTGCGGGAGCCATCTCAACAATTTGCACCGAGGTCCTTTGCGCCTCCTCCGGTGAAGGATTCGTCCCCGCGAGTGTCGCCTCGAGAGCCTAAGGGCTTCCTCGTATCTGAAAGCGCTTTCTCGGATGAAGCAAGCGCCTACGTCTGAAGCGCTTTCTCTTCTTGGACGGCCTTCAGGGACTTCGCCTCCCGTCGAGACCGAGCGATTTCGCCCACCAGCCGGCTAAAGCCACCAAGCAGATCCTAGAGCTGCAAAAAGAGTCAATGATACTTAAATCTGATTAGCGAATGGGGACGAAGAATAAGGCGTGAAATACGAGAGATGACGAGGGGGTCATCGGTAGGGCGATCTCCTCCGGGACCTCGGGAGCGAGTGGGCCCTCCGCGGGCGCCGCGGGGACATCAAGAATGGCCCCAGAAGAAGGACCCTCAGGGGTGGGAGGCTCCACTACCTCCGGACGCCGGCAACGAAAAGAAGGTCAAAGATCTCCCGAGTAATATCATCCGTCTCAAGGCTCTATGACCTCGTCCAAGACTCCTCCAAGGCAAGGCCTCGTCAACATTAGAAGGAGGTGCTGCGACGGCCTCGGGCTCCGCGGAAGGGCCAGATGTCAGCCGCGCGGCCGTCCTAACCATGGGGGCTATGACGCGGTCATCCTCTGAGGAAGACTCAACAACAACACCCGGCGGATCCCTAGAGACCCCAACCCGCGGGCTCTTGGGAGGCCGTTCGGAGGACTCCTGAATCACGAGAGGACCCTCTCTTTTCCTCAACTTCTTCTTCTTCTTCTTTTTCGAGGCGGCAACGGTAGAATCACCAGATGGCACCGTCCACTTGGCTTCCGCCAGTAACCGGATGTTTTCTTCCCGCGCTGAAGCCGCCCAGGTTCGCTAGCACCAAATCTGTGACCTCCCTGGCAGTCTCTCTCTCCTCGTCAGTAACGTCGGAGCCGTACTTGCTAGCGATGTTTTCCCATACGGAGGAGAGCTCCCAGTCGTCGGCCACCTTGAGGAAGAAAAACCTGTCCTTCCACCTTTTGGTGGAATCAGGGTTCCCACCACTCATCTCCGTGAACTCGGGGCGAGGGGTCATGGCGATCCACTCAAGAGTCTGATTAAAGCGAAACATGGTCTTCACCATGACCGCCTCGAGGGTTTTGTTATGACAGCCGAAGACGCACAAAAGACCAAATACCCGATGGCGTTGGGCTGAAGCTTATTTACGGACAACTCCTTCATCAGGCAACGGAGCTCAGCAGGAACAGGGAAACAAAGTCCACCTTTAAGGTGAACTTCGTATACGGTAATGTAACCAGCCGGCGGCTTGTTCGCCTATTTTGGAACCACCATCCCGATCCGCCTTGGGAATGTTATACGCGATCCGCTCGAGATCTTGCGAAGTGAGGGAAGAGACAATCTCATCAACACCAGGAGCCATGGCGGCGAGTAAGGAAAGCAAGAACGTCGTGAAGGTTTTCGAAGGAAACTAAGGAAAGGAAGAAGAAAACGCGAAAAATAATGAGGATACGACGAAGGATTTAAAGAGATTTTTGAAAAGGTGAATAGGCGCCCTCATCATGACCGTTCCACGTGTCAACTCCCCATACGCAGTAGGCAGGCGTAGGCCTTAGGGTTTCCTGGGGCGATGTCACATCAATCGTCCATCGCATTCAATGCTCCATGGGGAGGGGAAACGGCGGCGAAAGATAGGTCTCGGGATTCACAAGAGGACCTTGGATGTCTTTCACGCCCGCGACTAAGACCAAGATAAAGAAGACGCGCGAGGCATGTCAAAAGTAAACCGCTTGACATGGGGGGCTCGTGATGGGTCCGAAACACAGGCCCAAAATCACAAAAAGTTATGAAGAAAGGTTGGCCCAAAAGGCCCATGAACCGGCCAAATCGAATAAGCGGCTCGTTTATACCTTTGCACCCCTAAGACGGGACCATCGAAAAGACCAAAATAACCCGGATTTTATTTATTCTATTGTGTATTGTCCAAGTTTAAATGGTATGCATGTCCTTTATTCTAAAATACCCAACTTCGAGCAGAGAAGGACCTTTGGCTACCGTACTCTTCTAACCGGACTCTAGCAAAAATTCGAGAATATTTAATTTAATCACCACGAGGGCGCTTTTTCCGGGCTTCCATGCTGTATTTCCTCTTCTTCATAGTGAGATTTCTCGGTACCCGTCCACCACCGTGGTTTTTCACCGACCATATTGAGGGTTTTCCAAAATGAGTGTTCACCCCCGTCCCCGTGCTTTTCTATTCGTTCCGTTCACTTTATGTTGCTCCAACTCTCCCATCCGTGTGCCTTGAGATCCGCTCGCATTTGACCTCTCACCACGGTCGAGTTCTAATGAATGACACTTACTGATTCTAGTTGGTTTACATTTTCAAACAGTGTTAATGCATTTAATGGCTATAATGTTATTAATTTCAATTCTAGGCCTCGTTTGTGATGTAATTTGGTTTCCAAAAAACAGTTAGAGGCCTATGGTATTGTATTACGTTGTCCGGTATCGGTTTGTATGTCATGTTAACATTGGACAGCATTTGTATTTATTTAGATTGTGGTATTTGGTTGCAAATAATATGATTTCTAAGTTAGCAGATCGATGATATAATACCAGTTGATAATGTCAAAATTTTTTTGATGCGTTCGATTGACCTTATAAAGAGAATAGCTTCTGTAAATTTTTATCATGTATTATTTTCAGCTTGGGCAAGTTTTTTTTCTTAACATGGTTCGATGCCACCGTGTATTTGGGTCGATGTCAGTGCCACCATTGTCTGGCAAGGCTTTTTGGGTTCTGTAATATCGACTCATTGTGTATTTATTTTAAGTCGATTATAATATTCACAGGATTTCACGTCTGATCGGACAAGTGATCATATTATCGATTCATTTGATAATCAAATAGATAATTAATTATGATTAAAATAAATAGCGTGATATTTATTTGTATATCTATTTATATTAAAATTATTAAGAATACATTAGGGTTTTACCTTATTTTAATTTTTACTTTTTCTTATATTTTTCTCTGGTCTAAAATTGATAATTTTAATATAAGTAGGTATGTAAATAGTGTATAAATATTATTTCCCGGGATAGATATACCAAACAGCTAAATAGTTAATTTAATTTTTAAAAAAATTGACGAGAATTAATTCTCGCGGCTTTGTCTTCCGCTGTGGGATAGCTAGAAGGTTTGCTGTCATAAGAGCCGCCGGCCTACGATATTGGCATATCGAGAGCACACGGCGGAAACAATTAATTCTATGGGACGTTTAATTTAGAGAAAGAAATACTTGAGTGATAATCCATTAAATTTTATTAAAATATTTTTAAATATTTATTAATATATTAAATATTATAATATTAATTTTTAATTTATTTTATTTTAATAATAAATATAAAAATAAAAATTTTTAATTTTATTCTCATCTTAATCTATTCCCTAAAAATAATTATTCTATTCTCATCTTATTTTATTTCAATAATTAAAGGTATCGTTATAATGATACCAAGGCTTGGCTGGCTACTGTACTGCCTTAAAATTTCTGCGGCTGGAGTATTTGTTATGCTAAATCCATGTTATTATAAATGGAAATACGAAATTCATATCCCACGAGAAAATTGAACACTGAATTAAACAAAATAACTGGGAATAAGACATCTTTCTGTCTTTAATTTTTAATCATTTTATTTTAAATTTGGTGTCTCCTTTAATCTTTTATATTGAATAAAATTAACTCTGAATAATTCCTTTTTATATAATGTTATTTAACCTAAAAATTTTATTAATAATAAAAAAACACTAATATAACGAGCAATAAATTCCTGGGTGAAAGTTTTAAGCTTCCAAAATCCAGCATCCGGCATTAATTGTACACCGTCTATTGATAACGATGGCGTTGGAAGATTAAATACAGTCCTTGTGGCCGATGTACGATGTTATTGCTCAACCACCCCCTGCCCCAAAAATAAAAGAAAAAAGATAGAATATTTTTTTATTAAAAAATATTATTTATATAATTATTTATATTAAAATTATTAAAAATAGATATAACTATTATTTTATTTTAATTTTTACTCTTTTTTTTCCTACACCAAAATGACAATTTTAACATATATATATATATATATATATATAATTAGATATATCAATAATATTACTCTTTTTTATAGTTTACAAAATTTAAATTTAAATTGAAGCTTCTAAAAGTTAAAATTTAAATATTACTGAATATAAAGCTAAATTTTAAGCAATTACATAATTAATGACGCAGTTATATCATTGTCATATAAATTATATTTTGACTTTTACGATTTATTTACCCTATTTAGAAGCGAGGAAGATGAGGGTTTAATCGGTATCTAGTTGGTCCTAGCTAGGAAACGCGGACCACCAATACATGTTGTTAAATTATAATATCAAAATTAGAACCGCAAGGCCTAACTTGGCTAACCTTAAAAGCTTAAGGTATTAGAGTTGATCTTAGACTTTCATAAAATGTTATATATATATACACTATGTTAATAAAAATTTATAATATTATTTTAAGGTAAATCTAACCATTAAAATTAAATCATATAAACTAAAAATTTTAAATTATATTTCTAAAATTTTAATTGAATTATTTGTTTTTTATAATTTAATATTAATGGTAAAATTTACCTTAAATTTCATCTTTTGGATTTATCTTTAACAGCTGTGTGAGAGTCAGGTTTTCAAGACATGGGAATTTCCATGCAGTGACATTATCATAATTCATTCCCTTAATCATGATTAGTGACGTGAGGCCAGTGTCTAGGTTATGCACAAAATGAGGAAAAGGAAAAAAAATTACTGTCTTCATAAACAAAAATATCTACTTGAGTTTTATGATGATAATTTTAAAAATTATTATTATCAAAAATAAATATATAATTAACATATATTTTTAACTTATTAACATTTAAATATGTAGATAAGATTATAAAAATTATGTATTAGTATACTTAATTTTGAGTAATTAATTTTTTATTGATAAAATTAAATTTGAGTTTAACTCAATATTTTATTGAGTTTACATTGAATGAGATGAATTTATTTTTCTAAGAAAGTGAAAATTGATGAATAAATAATAAGTGTATAAAATATATAGCATGTGTCATTTTATATAATAGGTCATAATTAATAATTAAATTTGGTGTATGACTTGGTATTATAAAGTATACCATTTTTTACATTTTCAATGAGTAAGGTAAATTATTATAAAATGAGTTTGATTAATTAGTTGTTATAAATGAATATATTTAATAATTCATTAAATAATTTATCAGTTAATAATTATTATCATAGGTCCTGATGTTAAAAATTTTAAAATAGCTATTAATAAATATTAATTTATTAAAATATTTATGTTTCTAATAAAAATAAACAAATGTGTTTCTTAGATAAATTTAAAAAATAAAAAAATTTAAAATTTAAAAATAAAAAAATATTTTTTCAATTAAACAGGGCTCTAAGAATCAATAAAGAATGGAGAGAGACAAAAAGTACTGCAAATTTTAATTAAACCTAATGGAAGTTAGGTTAATTAGCTTAATCAGTTCTGAAGGTTTTAAAGATTTGATTAAAGTATTTGATTTTTATAAACTTATTGGTCATAATCTTAGGAACAGCTAAGCTTTTAAAGTTGTGGGCAGACATGAAGAAAAAAAATAAACGACCCAGCCAGAATTTTATTTTTTAAATAAAATAAAATAATTTTGAAATAAATGAAAACCATCATTTTAAATAAATAATAGCTTTTTTTTCTCTTGTTAATTTTAATTGAAAACTCACTTTTATTTATTTAAAATATTAGCTTTTTATAATTTAGGTAATTAAAATTGTATATGTTGGGTACAATCCCGAGACGAGTACTCCTCAACCCAATAAAAATCTGAGATTCACGAGTTGTCAACACAGGAAAAGTTGTCAAGATAACTAAGTCACTCAACTTGGCCCCAAGCTGGTTCAAAAGATAATCTCAACTAGCACTTTGATGAGTAGTTAAATAACCTCGTGGCTAAAGATATAGAAAATTGAGATAATTAATAGTTTAATAAAATAATAAATTTGATATTAAATCTTGATAAACAATTATATAAAATAAAGAGATGGCCAATCATATTAAAGTATACAGTAACGATTAAATAAATGTTGAGAATTAATAGTTGGATAATTACAAAATCAATTAACAGTTGAACCCAACAAAACGTAACACCTTAGATAACAGTTATGTTAATTCCAAAAAGATAAACTGGTTAGTGCTTAAATTATGAATATAGAACCCTTGCTCAGCAAATGGGGAAAACAAAAATGGAACAAAAAGAAAAAATTATTCGATTTCAAATCGTCTCATTCTTTACTTTTCATATTTATAGAGCCTTACCTTCTAACTCTATTAGATTTCACACTCATCCTATTTTTTTCCCCTGATGTTTCAATTTAAAAAAAAATTATTAATTTGAATATTAGATAATATAATTGAAAGTTAGTCTTGTATTTTTTTTAACTTATATTAATTATCATAACACATAAAATTTAGATTTGGAGTTATAGAGACCAAACTTGATTCCTTTCAGATCATTTAAAGATCTAACTTAACGATCTAATTTGTATAAAAATTTAAATTTTTAGTATGCATTAGTATAATTGATAAATTTAAAAAATATTGCCCATAAAAAAGTGGTTAAAGGCTAGCCATGCTTGATGGATGAACGATCACATTACATATATTTTGAACTGATTTTTATCAAATCAAATTTAATCTTTTATAACAAATAATAATTTAGAGATCTAGTGAGATATCATGTAGCTAGGGTGTTATATTTATAGACACAAGAAAACTAAAATTTAAAGACAAATTACAAGTCGAAATAAAATCTTAATACCTTGATAATAAATTGTCTAGATACCCTTAAAAACCAACAACATCTCAAAAATAAATCTAGCCTACAACTATTATTCTATAAAATTTAAAATAACTATGAATATGTCTATACTTTTTGTTAAAAAATAATTCTAGAAAAGATGTTTTCAACAAACAAACTTATAAACACTAGTTAATGAAATCTTATCAAGGTATCAAGTGGTACGGCAAAAAGATTTTATCAAGGGTCACAACCGTTATTTATATTTAGTTTACACACTACAGGAATGCATGAGTAATATTATTTATATATTTATTTATATTAAAATTGTTAAAAATACATGAGAATTTTACCTTATTTTAATTTTTACTTATTCTTGTTTCTCTCTCTAGTCTAAAATTGATAATTTTAATATAAGTAGGTATGTAAATAGTAAATAAATATTATTTCCCGAGATAAATATACCTAACAGCTAAACAATTAATTTAATTTTTTAAAAAAAAATTGACAATAATTAATTCTCACGGCTTTGTTTTCCCCTGTTGCATAGCTAGATGGTTTGCTGTCATAAGAGCCGCCGGCCTACGATATTGGCATATCGAGAGCGCACTGCGGACCTTACACGTTCGAAACAATTAATTCCATGGGACCTTTAATTTAGAGAAAGAAAAATTTGAGTGATAATCCATTGAATGTTATTAGAATATTTTTAAATATTTATCTATTTATTTGTGGACCATTTATATAAATATATATTTGATGCGTACTCTCGATAGTAATATTTATATAAATAAAATCGGATTGATTTTTTGAACCTTTTAATTGGAATCATATACAATAAAATAATTAATAAAATATCAAAAAATATGAGATTTGTTTTTTAAAATATCCTTTGATGGCTAAATAAAAGATCTTTCCAAGTAAATAAAATATTATAAGAGTCCAAGAATTAGAAAGAGTAAGAAAAGCATGATTTAGCATCATACTTTTTAGAATTTGTAATTATATAGATAATTAAAGATCTTTATACACATTATTTTATGAGTGATTCAAATTCAGTCTCCTTATTTGAGAAAATATATGCCTATTTATAATCTTATTGTTAATTAGTATACCATTCTTGAAAAGATATTATTGTGTTTTAATTAACAAAAATGTTTTAGAATTGTGGTGTTGTGTGATTCCTCACTTCAACCACGTTAGAATTAATCATTTATATGTTTGATGTATTAAGTGAGAAATTTGGATGAACAGGGATGAAGAACACGAAGCATAGAGGATTAGAAGTCGATGAATGGTAACATTGAATACCAATCGCGTAAGGATTTGAAATCATATAAATCTGCGATCCATTTGAACATACGTGTAATTAGAGTTTAGTTTGATGAATTCTAGCATGTTTGGTCTCCATTTTTGGAACATTAGTGAACTTTGTCGATGCTTGATTTGATTTGCAAATGTTGGTCTTTATCCGTATATATACATATGATATATGTATGTATATGTGTGTGTAGGTATATATATACATACATACATATTTATGCACACTAAATATGGGGTGTGTGTGTATACATTAAGTATAAGGTGTGTGTATGTGTGTATACACTGAGTATATGTATGTGTAGTTAAATATATGTATGGGTATGCATGTGCCCATACATACATACATATATATACACACTGAGTATAGGGTGTGTGTGCGTGCTTATTTGTGTGCACATTGAGTACAGGGTGTGTGTGTGTATGTGTATGTATATATATGTATGTATGTATACACGAGTATATGCATGTTTAGGTAAATATATGTATGGGTATATATATATATGAGGATATGATGCTTATTAAGGTATGTATATTGTTGGTGCATGTATATATATAAAGTTGGATTAAGGATGAAATTAAGGGTGTTTTATTATTTCAATTGAACTCTCATGAAATTGACAGAGGGATTGAATAAGATTGTTAATAATGAGATTTGCTCGGAAGGGATAAAATGAAAGATATTTTATAACTTTAAAAATAAAATTTGTATACCATAATGATTGGTGAGGATCAAATAAAATATTAAGAAGATCAATCAAATATTCAATTTGTTATTGGATTTTTCTATGTTCCTATGATAATTGATTTTTTGTATTAATTTAGACCGTATGCATATATTTGATTGATTTCTTTCTAGATAATTAAAGGAGAACGTGAAAATTTTAAGATATCTGAATAAATAAAAATTTGTTAAATATTAGAGTAGCCTATATATTTTTTTATACATATTCCAATTTAGAGATTAAAGTTATTAATATTGATGAGGGATGCTTACAATCAAATGTTCATTGTATGAGATAATATTAGAAATATTATTGATAAAAGATATTATAGATTGTATGTGCATATTATGAGTACAATATCTAGGAAACTATAGGGATAATGAAGATATTATAGATGTTGAATAATCTCGTATACTTCTGCAAACCGTTGGGGACATAAATACAAAGTTTTGGCTCATTATAGTAGAATAAGGTCCATAAAAATTATTATTATCTTATATAGCGGTGACTTCATATTAAATTGATAATCAAATTCAGTGAAATCTTTATGCATTCTAGATATTAAGTTATTTTTATGGTTTTTGAGTCGTGGTTAAGATATTACATTGAGTTTCGAATATTTATTGATTTGTCACATGTTATTATTAATTTTATATATTCAATATTATTACCCAAAATATCTTATTGTATTCTTATGTTATTATTTTATTTATTTACTGAACATTTTACTCACTTTATATTTTATTAGCTTCTGAGTAGAATGGTCGTTATCAGATTAGAAAAAATCGTGTATTGCTATCGAAATTTTAGATAGAGATAATCTCGAAATCTAAGAGTTTAATGATAAGAGATTTTGAGGTTTCTTTATTATTTTTTGTATTTCGATATTTCATCGAGATTTCATTCCGTGAGTTTTAATGTTATTGATATTGATATTATTTCATATTTCATAGAGCTATTATTATTTGTTATGCATATTACATTTAGTATTATATCTATGAGAATTATTTATAGTTTGAGATTTACCAGTGATCGGTTCCGATTGGGTTGGGTGGTGATTTGGGTTTAGTTTGCCATAATTATGATATTAGAGAATTAAAATTTTGTATGAATATTTGAGGATTCTGAATATTTTTATATTTGAGAATATTAAACAATTAATGAGATTTGAAAATTTAAATTTATTTAGGATAATTCTAAGCCAGAATTAAAGAATTATATGCGTTTTAGAAGTCTTAGGATTTTGTTAAAATTCTAATATTGTTTACGTGTAGCTATGTTTGGTGATGCTAGTTATGAAAGGCTGAATATCTCCCAATCAAATAAATTATAATTAATCAAGGTTAAATGATACAAAAAAATTCAGATTAAAAGATCCGATATCCCGAAACTATTAAAATTAAAATATATGAATTTGAAGATTTTTACCGGCCTAAAGATTTCGATAAGAATCAAGATTCATTATGCATATTATGTTATTAACCCAGAAGTTAGAAGTTCACTGCGGGACACAATAATAACATGAAAAATTATTCAATTGACCTGATTAACAACCAATTCAATTACAATTAACAAAAAGATAGCTCGGCCACCGAATTTTTATTCGATTAATAGCTGAATTCATCCAAGCTGATTAAATATAGTCCAAATCAAATTAATTAAGTCAAATTCAATATATTTTGAAACCCCACACACGCAGCATCATGCCGTATGACACTTGACAGCCCAAATATACGCTGAAATTTCAAGAATTCAGCAAGGGAAGGCCCACTGCAACAATACTACAACAAAAGTCAGAATTTCTCCAACCAATACACACAGGACTGCACTCTAATTTCCCAATATCTACTTAGAAAAATTCAACAACTAATAATCAGCAGCACGGTAGCCCCACTTTAGCATTACACTTCTAATAAATTAATAGGATATATATATATATATATATATATGTATGTATACACATACAAACTTCAGCGGAATATTCAATAATTCAGCAAGCACACACGGCATGAGGGTCCCCCCTACACACGTCAGCAGCTTCACAACACTTAAAGTAAAAATTTAGTGGAAGCAAAGCAGCTCACGATTGCTTATCTCAGCTGCTATCCACGGCTGCTGAAGCAGTAGCTCTCCATGCCAGTAGCTGCCCCATGACAGCAACCCTCTCAGCCAAAAATCATTAACCAATAAGAGCTCTCGATGAGGCAAAATATTAAGCCAACAACCCAACAAGTAAAATGACGAATTGACAAATGAATAAGGAGACACCTGACTAGTTTAGAAGAAGGTTTTAGGTAGGTATTGATGAAACAGCTTTGCCTTTATTTTTGTATAAGAGGCACGTAAGGAAGAAATGAGGAAAAGAAGAGAAAAATCGTGAGAGAAAGAGAGAAAAACATAAAGAAAAAGAAAGAGAAAACATAAAGGGAACTAAGAAGGCAGAACCGAAGGCAGTAAGAGATGAAGAAATTTTGCTGAATATTTGGCAAGTATATTCAAAATCCCTCTTTAGTTTGTACTGCTTATTGTTAATTTCAATAAGTATTATTATTCTAATACTTAATTTGCCTAATGTTATGGATCATATCATCAATTTAGCATGAAATATACTTACCTGAAATATTGAGCCCAAACCAATAGCTGAACTATCTTCTAAAATTCGGCAAAATCGGTGACCAAATGGTCTCTAAACCGGTTTCAATTTTGTGACCAATAAGTTAAGCTTCTTAATGATACTATGACCAATCGGCTGCTGAAAATAAGTTGAACCGATCACTGAATCGGGTCTCATATTAGTAACCAGGCCAACCTCAGCAATCCTATTGACACTTGAAAATTACAGCCTATGAACCGGACCCCAAATAGGTTGAACCAGTAGCCATGTTGATCTAAATTTCTTGTGGTGATATTCAAGTGTCATCCTATAAAAATTAACACCAAATCGATCATGAACCGATCACCAAAACAGAAATAGAAATCAGCTATATCAAAACATTATTGATACAGAATTTTCAATTACAATTTTGACTCAAACCGGCAAAAATATCAACTTAAACCGGTATGAATCAAACAAATTCTTAAAAATGAGTTTCTTAACTGTAAGAGGACTTTTCGAACCGGTCAAAAAACGGTCTCAAATTGGCTATAAAATCAACCATAACAGAACCGGTCCCTTAGCATCTATGCTGATGCTAAACCTGGTAGGTTAAAAAAAATTGATCAAATCAGATCCAATTCAGTTGAATCGGCAGCTGACCCAACCAAAGTATAATTTATTGAGAATAACTTATTTACTAGTAAACCGGCCACCCCAAACTCTTTGAAAAAATTATTGAATCGGGTCCCTTAATAGCACCAAAATTGGCTCCAACATCATTGATACTGAATCTGGCAGTCTGAGAAAATAGACTGAATCGTCCTTGAACCGATTGAACCAGTAGCCAACCCGACCAAATCAACCTATGAAATGGTGGCCAAAATACCATGAAATTATTACTAAGCCGGACCCCAAAATGGTGCAAAAATCGGCTAACAGCATCCCAGTGGATGCTGGAATTTGGGCTACTGAATTAGTTGAACCAGTGCCCAAATTAATCAAGATATTGTGAGGTAATGCTAAGGTATCAATTGGTAAAAATATGGCTTGAACCAGCCACTGAACCAAGCCCTAAGACCCGCAAATGAACCGGCTAACATTTTCAGCTGATGGAAATTGCCTTGAACCATTAAACCGGTTCATTTAAATTGGTTCACAAGTGATGGAAAATAATAATGAAAATTAGTCGGGACCAACCCTCGAACAGGTGATTAAATCGGCTAAGAGCCGATAGTCAAATTTGTAAGTTATTGTGCTAAAATTAGATTAAAGAAATCAACCCAAATATCCCCGAACCGATTACCAAATTGACAATCAAATCAGTCAAATATATCATATGTTAAATATGTATTTTAACATATATAAAATTTTAAGGTTAAAGCCACGAAAACATATAATGCATTGATTTTTTTATGATTTACGATTTATTATCAAATATTGTATTTTATGATTGTATGTTTTTGTGACGGAACGGGATTTTTTTTTTTTTTTTGCAACACAGGATCTGAATGCCATTTATGAACCATATACTTTTAACCATAAGAAGTATAGCGGAAGTTAGTCTAACATCCTGCGGAAGCATTCATCTTCATTCCAAAATATTCATTTCTGAGTACATAAATCAAATGTCTAATCATGAAAGTCTATGAATCATAATCAAGTCATTACAATGATATTCTCCAAAATAAGCTTCCGAATCTTTAATAATTCTTCAAACAAGCTCTAATCACTCCAACTCGTCAGGCACAAGCTCTAAAGTCTCATCAGAGGGAGAAAAACCATAAAACAGTGAGTCAGGTCCAATAAGGTACATGCAAGTATATAGTAAAACATGTGTGCAGAACATAACTTATTAAAACAGATACTATCACACAAAGTTACAAATGACATAAGAAAGTAATTCATAACAGAAACATAACGTAGACGTATGCAGAACTGTGAGAAAATAGAAACAGTCTTCGAAAATCAGAAATCAATGTACTTACATTCCAGAAGTCGGTCTTACTTTTACAGAAAACTCATCTTTATCGGATCCCACTAGTAGGCCCTACTAGTGAAGGGGGTGAATAATTGAGGATAGATTGTGTTCAATCCACACAATCCAAGGCCGATAACTGAACAGAAGTATCCCGTCTCGTGGGATAGGTATGCCACTCGAAGGTAGACCAAAAACATAACTTTCCTCCTGACCGTAACGCCTCGAGGAAGGGCGGACCACAAATAGCTCAATGGACAGAGTTTCCTTTCCTCCTGACCGTACCGCCCCGAGGACAGGGCGGACCACAAATAACTCCATGGATAGAGTTATCCTCAATTACCACCATAACGTTCTAAGGCGCATGCCGGAGAACCTTACCCGACTGGAAATCAGTCTTATAACAGAACAAAATACTTCTTGTTGCTTACTGAAAGCATCAGTCACACTTTCTTCTTATCTTCTTATTGCTTACGGAAAATCATTTTCAGTCAGATACATCACCATTTACCCTTCAGAAATTATGCACAGAATATCTCAAGGCCGGTTCAAAAATCATATACTTCAAACCGATTTCAAATCATAGAACTTATTTTAAAAATTATATACTTAAAGCCAATTTTAAAATACACTTGAGGCCGGAGTTCTTTTTGGCAAAGGGCGGAGTGCAAAAGCCGGAGTTCTCTTTTTCTCAAAAAGCTGGAGTTTAAGAAAAGTCAAAGTTCTTTTTCTTCAAAATGCCGGAGTTCAGGAAGCCGGGGTTCTTTTTCTCAAAATGCCGGAGTTTAAAAAGTCGGAGTTCAAGAAAAGCCAAAGTTCTTTTTCTTCAAAATGCAGGACTTCAGAAAAGCTTGGACGGAGTACTTTTAAAAAGGACGGAGCTCTTTTTGGACGGAGTACTTTCAGAAGGACGGAACTCTTTTTGGACGGAGTACATTTAAAAAGCCGAAGTTTCATAAATCCGGAGTGCTATTTACTGAAGAAAGGAGTGCTTTTTACTGAAAGCCAGAGTGCTTTTTACTCAAATGGACGGATTGCTTTTTAAAGGGCGGACTACTTTTCAAAGCCGAAGTTTCATAAATTCAGAGTGCTTTTTTTCTCAAAAAGCCGGAGTGCTCAAAAATTCGGAGTACTTTTTCTTAAAAGGCCAGAGTGCTCAAAAATCCGAAGTGCTTTTTCTCAGAAAATTTGAGTGCTTTTTCTCAAAAGGCCGGAGTGCTCAAAAGCCAGAGTGCTTTTTCTCAAAAGGCCAGAGTGCTCAAAAATTCGGAGTGCTTTTTCTCCGAAAATCGGAGTGCTTTTTCTCAAAAAGCTGGAGTTCTCAAAAAAGGTCGGAGTGCTCAAAAGTCGGAGTAATTAAAATGCCGGAGTTCTTTTAGACAGAGGCCAGAGTTCTTTAACAAAAGTCGGAGCTCAAAAGGCCGGAGTTCTTTTCCCACAAAAGCCGGAGCTCTTTTTTGAGTACTTTTTCTTCAAAAAGGACGGAATTCTTTTTCTTAAACGGACGGAGTACTTTTTCTTCAAAAAGGACGGAGTTCTTTTTCTTAAACGGACGGAGTTCTTTTTCTTCAAAAATATGTAATTATCAGAGTTCGTATAATTTGGTAGATAATCATACTTCAAGTAGAATAAAATCTAGTATCATAAGTGTCAATGTTTCTTTTAAGCATGCGATTAACAGAACCAACATAATTGCATAACAATATCGGATATATTTGCTTCAAGAACATGCATTATCTTAAAAACAGTGGTGAGTACTTTTGAAACTTAAAAATGGAGAGTGCATTTGCAAACATTCTTAAATATGAACTTAAAAAGAATAGCGTTCGAGGTACACTTGCCTGACTGTCCACTCCAACTGCCTCAAAGTTCTTCCCTCCTTCTTCGCTTCTTATTCTTCCTTGGCTCTAGAAACTCACACTACACCTCAACTAGAGTCCGATATATAAAGAAGAGTGAGCAGGTGGGTAAGTGGAGGTAGGTTACTTGCTTGGTAATTCTTTTCAGGGTTAGGTAATTCTTTTCAGGGGGTAGGTGGAGTAATCAGGTTGATTTACCTACTCTATTTGGTCGCTGCTTAGTTGCCGCCTAATTGGATTCTAACTAAATAATAAAGCTTGCCTTTTTCTTTAGTTGCCATTAATTTATTTCGGTCAACTTTTCTAAGTCCAGTCAATATAATATCCTCAAATCCGGTCAACTTCTTTTTATTATTCTCCGTCCATTACCTTCTCATCAACTTCGGATTTGATTCTCCTTACACCCATAATTCTACTCCAACTTTACCAACATACAAAGCCACTCCGATCTTCAAGGCCACTTCGGCCTCACTTCACGCAATGCACTCCAGCCTTAAAATTTTTTGATTTCAGAATATGCTCTAAGGCTGGTTTGGAACTTCTTATTATATTTTTCGGTCAACGCAGTTGTCGGATAACCTTTAATTTTTCTCGATCTTTTGATTATTTTGACTCGATGACTGGGACTTTCTATACTTCAGAAGTTGAATCGTTACAGTTTTGGTGCATGTTTCGTTATAATGAAAAGTTTGCATTAAAGTTTTACATGTTCCGAGAATGATAAATATTTTCTCCCAGAGTGGAGAAAATTAAGGAAAGAAGTATAAAAATAAGATAAAAGCTTTCATAAGAAATGATCATGTTTTAAAAAATAAGTATGAAATCGGACTAAGAAATTATTTCAGCGAGTAATATTTCTTAACATACTAGAAATATTGCAATAAAAATTCAAGGGATTACATTGGCCATAATTTTCGTGGGTGATATTCATTGATATACCTTAGAATATTATAGTGAAAAATCAAAGAATTGTTCTAAAAGTCGCAAGATGGCTTCAGACCTCGTCTACCGAGATTTTAGGTTGTACCATCCATCTCAAGATATAAAAGGATGTTAGACCTTAGATTGTGTGTACTATCACAATCCACCCGCCTCAAGATATTAAACGAGATTGGTTTTAAATTATGTGAACTAATACAATTCTTTCTTCGATTTGTTTGTTTTCTTAGTTGGTAAGGCCTATTAACTCTAATCCCTAAAGATAGATAATAGAAAAACAAATGATAGATAATAATCAGAAAAGAAAAGGCTTAAAAAGACAAAAGTTTATGTATATTCCTATTCCTCTTACTTATATATTTTTTTAAGTGTAAATATGTATATCTTTATTTTAATATACCTTATTGAGTATTTAACTCACTCTCTTACTATTTTCCTAACATTTCAAATGGCAATTACAAGTTGATATTTGGTGATGAGAATTGAAGTCAGAAGGTGAATAGGCTCAGTGGTGATCAATTGTAATGTAGTGATTAGGATATTATGTACTCTATCTTGTGATGAATAAAATACAAAGTTGATATTGTTCATTTAGTTATACTTCCACTAATTAGTATAGTCATCATTTATACTTCCGCGGATTTTTTTATAGTAATAATTTTGATGTCCAATAACATCTGTAAAAAAAATCCGATACTGTATTCAATTCATATGGAATTGGAGCTACTTGATATGGCAATTTGTGGATCCTTTGAATGATATATATATATTGTGGATTTATATGAAAATGAGGACATGTTATGTCACAAGTTATCATCTTGGAAGTTCTTCAAGAGGTTTTAGTCATGTAGTGGCACCTATGGATATGGTAGCTATAGTCAGTGCATTACATCAACTAACTGGACTGATGATTCATGCGGTTGGAGTACTAGTCTTAGAGTTGGCACCTAAGAAACATAATTATTTTAATAATTTTATATAGCAGAGCCTTTTAAAGTTTATAGGAGAGGCCAACTACTAGAAGGGAAGAATACACAAGGCATTTGTCATGCTTGGCTATTCTTAGGAAAACCGAGTTTGCTATGCTTTGTACATGCTAAGTGGCAAAACTGAGCACTGGTGGAGTATAGAGTTGAGAGAGCTTAGACCTAAGGTAGATATATTTTCTTGGGGAGGCTTTTCGTAAGATGTTCACAGATAAGTACTTTCCAAAGACTTTAAGAAACCAGAAGGAAGAGAGTTCTTCCTACTGTAATAAGGATCAATAACCATTGCTCAATATAAGGCTAAGTATATGGAACTCTCGTGCTATGCATCCTACTTTGTTGTTGGTGGAGCAAGGAAAGCCGAGAGGTTTCAGTATTAACTAACATATATTATTCAACTGTCATTTAGTTTCTTTTGAGCTTGAGGATTATAAGGAGGTTTTAAGAAGGGTGTTATTGATCGATGACAAATTGGGGAATGAAATCTCAATGCCAGCACTTACCGCTGATGGCACTGCTAGATCATAAGTTTTCAATAATTGGGTTTTGTCGAACAAATAGGGTGATGTCAATATTGTATTTTTTTGTTCGATTTTTGAGAATGAGTATGTGATGACTAGATTATAAGCTGATCTAATAAAAGAAAATGCAACCGAATCATGCAAGGTTGATAATTTCTTAACCCAAATTGCTTTGGATGTAGTTAATTATTATGTTGTCATTAGGGGGAGAAACCGTTGTAGATGTGCTTCCTCCTTTTATAAAGAGGATGGGTGGCATTTTGACAGATTTTCCTCCCAGGGTAATCTCTAATTATCCTAACATCCAAATAACAATTTCGCCAACCCCTCATTTAGATGATAATGAGATTTTAAGGATTGTGGATGAGGTTTGGTTCTGATGTGTCCCTAAATCTGAATTACTAAATGAATAAGGGAGCCGCCTGATCTTTTTGATAGGTCGAGTTGAAGCGAGTTTGGTATTCGTTACTCGAACCCTAAATCTTACACACTACAACTGACAAACAAAAGGTCAGAGAATGGCGAAACTCACTCCCAAATTTATTCTTCAACAAACAAATTAGAAAGCTTTCTACAATGAGAGAAAGACAAAAGGATGAGTGAGAAATACGTAGATGTATACTTCAGGAGATTGAGTGTTAATGAATGGTTAGATTATGGCGAGTGTGCTCTATCGAGGAGTAGCTTTGTGATAGATGATTGAAATTCAAAAGTGTGCTTAGTTAGGGAGTGGCTTTGAGAAAGATGGAGGACAAACTTTTGATGAATGCGCTCAACTAGAGTGTGGTTTTGAGATGGAGGCCTAAGCTCCAATGAGTGCACTTGACTAGGAGTAGCGGAGTGTTGAGTTTCAATGAGTACACTCTACTAAAAGCAACTTTGAGGTGGAGAACTGAGTTTTGATGAGTATACCCAATTGGGGAGCAACTTTGAGATAGATGCTTAAGCTCCAATTAGTATACTTAATTGAGGAGCGGCTTTAAGATGAAGGACTGAGCATCAAAAGTGTACTCAGCGGGGAAGCGGCTTTGAGGTGGAGGATTGAGTTTCCATCAATACATTCAATTAGGGAGTGGCCTTAAAAAAGTGTGTACTCGTGGGCTGAGTGGCTTGAGAAAGAGAGAGCTCCTCGATCTTTCTAGGATGCTTGTGTCTTGAAAATTGTTCGGCCCTTTTTCCCTCAGAGATAAAGGAGTATTTATAGAATTAAAGCCGATATGGCCTTCGCGGCTAGTGTTGGCTGCCTTTGGTAGACCGCTGAGTTGTCTCAACGATCGCGTGATGAGTGCGTATGGTGATTGTGGCTGTTTAAGGACATTCCTTCCTTTTTTAGGATGGTATTGGAGGTCATTGCATGTCCATTACCTTCCGGAGAGATTTGTTGAATCATAATTGCCATCTTGAGGCTATGTATAATCATGGACAATATTTTGTGAATATTTGTTAAACTATTAGGATTGTTGTGGTGGAAATATTCTGAGACACACAGTTGGGGAGCGAGTTTTATTATCCTTTGGCATTTTATTTGTCAATTATAGTGTATAAGATTTAGATTTAAAGTAATAAAAATTAAACAAGTTTTAACTCGACCTACCAAAAAGATCAGGTGATTTTCTAATTTATTTGATAACTCAAATTTAAAAAAAACATCAGGTTTATATGATTGAGATAAAAATTAAAGAATTTTTTCGTCTTACAACTCTAGCTATTGCCACAGCTTCCACTGTCCTTCAGAGGAAATGTTTGTCTTAAATTTTGAAGGATTGCCGCTATTCCTTTGATGGAGGAGCATGTCCCTATATCAATTTGATATTTGGATATTTTATTCGGACTATGTTCTTAAAAATTTTAATGTCATGCATATTTATATAATCTCATACGTTGAGGTATTTATTATTACTATGAATATTGTATTAATATTAAATTTCTAAGGATTGTTTATAATTTGAGACTTTTGAGTGGTCAGGTCAGATTTGGTCGAATAATTTGGATCTAGGCCACGATATTTTGGTATTGCTGGGATGTAATTTTGACTGTTAGACTTCTTTAACGGTAAAAAGTTTATTTTGTTCTCCTGGAAAATATAATTATAGTTAAAAAAATAACATTATAAATATTTTTTAAAGTATATATATATATATCATCGATTTTTATTAATTTCTTATAATAATACAAAAATTCTCTTAGTTATAGATATATTTTAATTTGTTATAATTTATTTTATATCTTTTTGATTGACTAGCGATTAGTTCTGCTGAACTCTTAGTTTTTTATTCCCCTTCCTGGTGAAAAAAATAGAAGTTTAATTTTGTAATGATTTGGTGATGCCGTCCCTTGGAATTGGTGAGCCTTCTCAAAGGTTTGTAGCATGTCAGCAATTAATCGCTTATTAGTGAGCCAATAATTAAGTAATAACTTATTCAAGGTTCTCTTTTAAAATTAGATATCAGTAATAATTTTACAATTCAGAGGTAAATTCGATAAAAAAAATTTTAAAAAAACAAAACAATCTATATTATCTATTGAAGTTGAATTATTAATTCTGCATTGAAATTTTTAATACGACATTACTTTTAGGGTAAGGATATAAAGCAAGTAAAACTATAATCTTATGGAATGGAAATTTTTTAACGGATCCCATCTCATAAACTAATACCCTTGAAAAGGTTTTTTTTCAATACAAGAGCGATGGAATATGCAATAGCAATACACATTAACTCCGGAACATTTTTCAGTGCTTATTGCTAATTAAACCTGTGAAACTCAAAGCGACAAGTCACACCCCATGATAAAATAACTTCTATCTTTTTTTCATTTTATTTTTTTTTTTTTTTTGTAATACTTGCAATAATTAAAACTGCTCTAATTCCTTGTGGGGGGAAGTCCAATTTAAGAAACGGGGAGATGATACGCTGACTTCTTCTTCTTCTTCTTCTTTTAACCAGTAGCAGTTGTAATAGAATGACCGGAGAAGAGTGGTGGCATGTCGGTGGTGCTAGAGCTTAATGACATCAGGAATATGGACAGGGTACCGGTCAATACAGTTAGCCCAAGGTCCGTCGATCGGCGTCTTTACGGTCTTCATGCACTTCCACACCGCGCTGTTACACTTGAACCCACTTCCTAGTCCTATCTGCCACACCCTATCCCCCTTCTTCATCCTCCCTTTCGCCTCAATGTAGCTCAGCTCGTACCACAGGCACGACGACGACGTGTTCCCGAATCTGTGCAACGTCATCCTCGACGACTCCACATGCTCATCCGACAAATTCAGGCTCTTCTGCAGCTCGTCAATCACCGCCCGCCCTCCTGCGTGGATGCAGAAGTGTTCGAACGCCTCTTTGAAGTCGGGCACGTAGGCCTTCCACTTGTGGTTGATGAATTTCCTGCCGATGAAAGTCAGGGCAAACAATAGCTGCTCGGACGGCGGGAGGACGAGGGGCCCAAGCGACGTGATGTTGGTCTTCAAGGCCTCTCCTGCGACGGCCATGAGGTCTTTGGATAGAGACACGGCGGTTAACCCTTCAGCGTCTCTTTTCTGCCTTACGCAGTTAAAAGCTCTGTCGTCGGCACCTTTGTGAGTTCGCACCACGTGTAGCAAGCTATACTTAGCCCGCTTCCTCTCCTTGCTCCTGTTGGATAAGAGAATGGCGGCGCCACCCATGCGGAAGAGGCAACTGGGGAGGATCATTGACCTATCAGCGCCCAGATATATATTCGACGTTATCACCTCCAAGCTGAAAACGACAGCGTTCGAGTTAGGATGAGTTTGGAGAAGATCTCGAGCTAGACCTATCGATATTAGGCCGGCGCTGCAACCCATCCCCCCTAAGTTAAAGCTCTGTATGTTGCTTCTTAGCTTATACTTGTTAACGATCATGGCAGACAACGACGGCGTCGGACAAAAAATGCTACAGTTCACTATGAGTATGTCGATGTCCTTCGGCTGCAACCCTGTCTTCTGGAACAGAGAGTCCATGGTAGTAAAAATCGTATTTTGAGCTTCGGCATAGCTGTCGTCGAGAGTCGAGATAGGAGGAATGCAGAAAATCGCGGGGGGAAGGCACGTCTCTTCGCCGAGTCCGGACCTCTCGAGGATTTTCCTTTGGAATTCAACGATTTTCTCATTTTTAGTAAACAACTTTAAGTGCTCCACGAAGGCGGATGACGGTGCGCGACAAGATGCCGGAGGCAAGTAGCAAGCGTAGTCGACGAGGTAGACTTTCCGAGGCCTAGACATGTAGTAGACGGTGGCGACGAGGATGAGGAGGAAACAACAAGATAAGAGATGGTAGGGGTCGAACTGAAGGGAACTCCAAATCCTCAGGAGCTGTTCAGGGCCTACGATTAGAGCTTTAACCATGGCGCCGAGGGCTATGGGGAAGAGAACGACAGAAATGGTGCGGTTGACTGCGTACTTGCAGCATAATTTCATGTATTTGAGCTTCGTCGAGCTGGTGGGAGGCGCTGTTGATGACATTATTTCTTAATTCAAATATACAGAAAGCAAGAAATATGAAACGGTGATTGAATCACGAACAAAAAAATGAGAAGAGAAAGCAAATGAGAACTTTTGGCGAAGAATGAGAGGAACATTGGGGAGTTTTTATAGGGAACGTCGAGCACGGAACGAGGGATCATGCTTTTTTCCATTTCTTGCTCCTCTTTGCTTCTTTTTTTTTTTTTTTTTTTAGTTATTAGATTAAAATTTAATAATTAAAATTTTAAAGTATTAAAAATATTATATATAATTAATTTTTTAAAATTTTTTATAATATTAATATTTAATAAATATTAAGTTAAATATTAAAAAAATTTTAATAAAAATTTATATTTAAATATTTTTATTTAATATTTTAAATTATTACTATTTGATTAAAAATAATTCAATGATGGATATTAGAGAAGCGGGATTCCCTCATCCCGGCAAGCACCCTCTATGCCGCAATGGGACGGCGATATTTTTTATTTTATTTTTATGATATAAGTATTTAATTATTTTAATATTATATAGAATAACAAATTATATTACACTTTTCTTTCTTATGATATATAAAATCTGAATTCTTTTATTATCTTAATCTAAGGGTTATTCACATAATAAAAAAATGATAGATGAAAACGCAACAAAGTAGCCCCAAATCTACCTTTCAAAGGTTCGGAGAGTTGACTTATTGTGTGCTTATATCTCACACATCCTTCAATCTTAATTATAATAATTTTAATCTAATTATTTTAAAATAATTAATTTTAAATAATTATTTTATTTTTTAAAAATAATTTAATTTTTATTTATTTAAAAATAATTAATTAAAATTATAAAATATAAAAACTACATCTTCACAAGTTTTATAACCCCTTGCTCTGTTTTTCAAATTTAGGAAACCCGCCAAATAATTCGATGATAGTTGGGCATTAATTTCGCCGATTGAGGCAATTTCATCTCTTAAAAAAATATTCAATTTATCTTAATTATTTTTAATTATATAATAATTATTTACTTTAAATTTTATAAATAAAACTAAAAAAAAAACTCTTCATATTCCTATAACGCTACGTTTGATTGTTAAAATGGAATAAGATGAAAATATAATAATTATTTATAGGTAATAGAATAGGATGTGAATAGAGTAGAAAATTATTATTCCCATATTTGGTTATTAAAATATAATAAGTTAAAAATTAGTATTCTAATATTTGATTTGTAGAATAGTATGAAAAATTAGGTAAAAATTTATCACAATGACTTTTTTGACATTATTTAAATAAAATAAAATCATTTTGTATTACGTATATATATGTGTGTGCGTGTAAAAATTAAGTAATCATATAATATAATTATATATCTTTCACAACACAGGCAACAACCTTATAAAATATTATATATTTTATATAATATAATTATAATTATAGGTATACTAAATAAAATATAATTATATATACATATTTAATAAATATTTAAATGATTATATGTATAAAATATATAATCATATAAAATGTAATTATTAGAGAAGGTATGTGTATATATTATATAATATATATTTTAAATAATTATATATTTAAAAATTTTATATATTTTTATTATATAATATATAATATTTATGTGTATAATATATTTACATGTATAAAATATTTAATAAATCAATTAATATATATATATATATATATATGCAAAGAATATGCCGTGCTGTATAATAGGGGAGAGGGCATTTTCAAAATTTCAAAAAAAAATGTGTAGAAATTACTATTTCATCTCATCCAAAAATAAAAAATACCATGTATCACATAGAAATTGTTATTTCTAAAATTAAAAAATAATAATTTCTCAAAAATTATTATTTCTTATTAAATTATAATTAAATAAAAAAATATTTATTTCATTAAAAATAAGATTGGAATACAAATAAGCTTTTTCCAAACGTAGCATAAGAGGTAAGCTTTTCCCAATTCTTAATTTGACATTTTTTTCTAATTGCGGAATATAAACGAACTACAGAAAATTTTATGTAGGGAGGCATACAAATCATCAATGGTGGTGGCGTAAATCCAGCCGTCTATTGAAGTCGTCGTTGAGGAGATCTATCCAACTCATCCGTAATATGATAATATATGATTTAACAAGCATTTATTTTCATAAGCCAACTTAGAATTTTTTTTATTTAGATCATAATTGATGCATCTCGCAAATTCAAGCTGTTTAATGAAATAGGAAGCAACCATATATGGGAGTCCGATTAGAAATGGGTTTGGTTTTCATTACTCAAAATCTGGATCTTACACACTATAATAAGACAAATAAGATGTAAGAAAAATACATGACTCATTATAACACTCCGAATAATTTTAATTTTATTATTTAGTTTGGATAATTATTTTTAATGATTGTAGACATAAAGTTTCATAATTCGGTATGAAAATATAAACTTAAAATATATAGACTATTGAATTGGATTTAGATATTTGTGCCTAATAAATTAGATAATTTGGATCAAGGGTTTAGGAATAATCGTGAGGTCATTTAATTAAATTTAAAATAATTTATGAAATTAATTTATTTAAATATAATAATAATAATAATAGTAAATGATATAATAACAATAATAATGATAGGAAAGGATCAGCCGAAAAAGGAAGGAAGAGAAAAGAAAAAAAAAAGAAAGAAAGAAAAGGGAAGGAAAAGAAGAAAGGAGAGAAAGGAAAGGAAGAAAGAGGGACGGAGGCGTGGCGACAGATTGCCGACAAAGGAGGAAGGAAATCGGTGCTCCAAATGTAAACCTAAACCAACCCCTTTGTTATTTAAGGAGAGGGCCATGCAAGAAAGGATTAGTCGCCGTCTGGAGTCATGGTCGCCATCGCCACTTTGGGCTTGGAGGTGTGCCATCCATGTTCGCCGTTAGTGGCCATTGTCGTTGCGTTGCCGTCGTCAGCCTGTGCCGTTGCCGCCACAAACCCTAGCCACCATTAAACTCTCGCCGCCTCTATTCAATTAGACAAGTGAATCTCCTCCTTGTGTCATTTCTCTTCCTGCTTTGCAAAATAAATGTTCCTCTATTACAATATGCTCCTTCTCTTTTCCAATTTTCATGATGCGGTTGAAATTCGGTATATGTGGAAATTGAATCAAGAAGAGAAACAGAGGTCGATACTCTGTTCTAGGTTACCGATTCAGAACAGTGAGTTCATGAGTCACACGGAGTTGTGGCTTTGGGATTAACTCTTGTTATGAATTCATTTGCTTAATTAAGAAAATTGAGTTTCCTAATTGTGTGTGCGATGTTAGAATCGGGTGAGAAAACAGAGCTTTGTGCTCTGCCAATTGATTTGGGTGTATAATCGATTTAAAATTTTATACGAAATATGAATGCACATTTGTACGTGCAGATGCGTGTGTTTGGGTATAAGTATGTGTGTGCAGATATATGTACATGCTTATTGTGTACTGTGTGTGGGAGCGGTGTGATGTTGCTGAGGTGGGTGTATGTGTGCATCAGTGTGGTTGTGCGTGTGTGTGCGTAGCAGTGGGAAGGTGTGAGATGACGTGGGTGTGAACTGTTGGGTAGCCGTGTGTATGCGTGCACTGTTTGGGGGAGCAGTGCAGTGCGTTGTTGTTGTGTGTGGGTGTAACCCGGTGTTGGCAATGTGGCTGTGTGTGGGTCTGTAGCAGTGTTTGTGTGTGTGGGTTGGGTCTGCAACTGCTTGTGTGTGGGTATGTGAGTGGTGTGTGTGTGGGCTGGTCAGTAGCCATGTGTGAGTGTGACGGTGTATGTTGCTGTGTGCATGTCAGGGTGTTGGTGTGCAGTGTGAGTTGTGGCAGAGCTGCTGCTGTGTGTGCAGCCGTGTGTGTATGAATGTGTGCAGCAGAGAGAGAGTGTGTGTGTATATATATATATGGGCAGTAAATAAATATATATGTGTTCATGTATGAGTATATGCGTATGCATGAGAATAAAAATGAAAAGATGAGTAGAGGGCATTTACAGTTTGTATATGTTATATTTATAAATATATATTAGCCTGTGTTCGGAGCTATGTACATATGTATATTGTATGCTAATTTTATGAAGAAATTAATATTGCTGATTAATTAATTGGAACCTTGCACAATTATTTGGGAATGAAAGTTAAATAAAAGTAAATATTGTTGGCCTTAGTTGGAGGCATCACACCGGAACAGTATGGAAGGATAGTTAAATGGTTGAACTATGTAAATACAGTGATAAATTCCTTTGTGTTAGATTTGATAGCGTAAATACAGTCTTTGTCAGCACCGAACGACAGTTCTGTTGTTGTAGTTGTAAAGCCTTCTTTGCATTATTACTTGATCGTGTTAGTATTTGGATTATTGGCTTCTATAGTTAAGGTTGAGGAGAATGTATGAAAACATTAAGATATCTAGTCGAATGGGAAGTTACGACATCTTAATGTGGTCTACGCTTATTCGATACTGAGTTCTGTGTCCCGGTGGTGTTGAGGTACATTGTCTAGATTAGTAGGATGCTTCTGGCTATGTGATCATCGTAGAGTTTGACGTGTGAGATATCTTCCGTACCTGGTAGAGTCGGAACATGAGCATGATGGGCATGCTCGAGAGACATCTGTACTTTGTAGGGCAGAGCCTCTGTGGACCATGGATTTTGGTCGGAGGTCAAACTTACGAGTATTGAGTAGCCCGTGTAAGTACCCAACTATCGGGAGATATATGCAACCTTTATTTCACAGTGGAGGAATAAAATCCAAGAGTTTCCTTGTGATATTCTATGATTGTGGGTACCTCATGATTGTTAGCAATATTCTTGTGTTAGACCCTGTGATATTCGGGTTCAGTGAAATCCAGATTTGTTATCATTATGATTATGTCTATCGTTCTCACTGACAAATGGACCAGGAAATCCTCACTCATCAGTGACATCGGATTCCAAAGGATTAAGATCTTTATAGTAGATCAGGAAACCCTAGCCACCATTAATCTTCTCGGATGTAGTAGATAATTGGAATAATATTGAGACCTTTATAGTTTAATATCCAAAATTATTATTGTTATTAGCGTTTTTTATTATTATCTCTTGCTGGGTTTTGGCTCACTCTTATATTTTATTAGCTTCAGAATTGACAAGTTGATAGTAGGATAAAAGAGATCGCGTGTTATTGTGTAGACTCCAGGATGAGGTGATCTCAGAGATTGAGACTTCTATGATAGAGACTTAAGATTTTTTTATTGGGTATGTTACTATTTAATTTTATTAGATTTTCCTTATGAGGATTATTATTTTGGATATTGATGTTATTGAAGTTATTTATTATTGATGTAATTAATATTTAATTAATAATACATTTATGAGATTCATTGTTTATGTTTTTAATGATGTTGAATTCATTGATGACGTGTAATTGATGATTTAGGATAATTCGAGACTTTCACCGTGATGATCCGGGTCGGGTTCGAGGATCCGAGCTCGGGTCATCACATTCGTTTTTTAATATATCCTCCGACACTCAAATTAAAAATATTTCTACTCAAATGTGAAATACACAAGGAAATTAGAGTGAATGTCAAGAGAATGTAAAATGGGTGAGGATGAATATTTATTTAGAGGGTTAGGCTCTGTTTGATGCATTCATTGGATAGAGTGGCTTTATTTTTTTCACTCGAATGGTAAAGTGTCTCAATTTACGAATTGTGCACTCGTCTAGTGGAGTGACTCACTATTTTTCTTGTCATCAAACTTTGTCTCAGTCCTCCTCATTTTTTTCATTTTTCTATAGGAAAAAGGTCGTATTTATAGTAAAGATACCATTTGAATAGTAGACCCCTGAATCAATGCGTTGGCTTGGTTCCTATTCGGTGATGAGGAGCGCTACATATGTGCGTAACGACTAGCTTCATGTAATGGCCAGATTACTTGGCTCTTGGTTCGAGTCGCTTCTATGATCCTGAAGGTACCATTTAGGATCGCTGCACCAACTACCTGAAGTAGCCCATTTAGTGCTCTATTATGACCCTTCAATGCTTGGCAGTTTAAATCGCACCTCTAGGTTTAGTAATTGCCCATTTTACCTCATGGACTCAAAATTATTTTTTATTGAGTCGTTGTTACTTGGATATTTCTTCCTTTCGTGCACTGGATTTGGGCCAACCCAACTCAAGTTAGAAATCTTCCTGACTCACTCCTCAATTCTGGCCCATGCATTAGCAGGCTACTCCTCGATTTATCCCCCGACATTCAAATAAAAAATCTTTTCAAGGACATCGAAAGATATAAGGAGGATACTAACCATTGTAAAATTGCATATGAGTGCGAGATGTGAGAGGAGGATTGGCTCCTGTAAGTGTGCCCAACGGGGGCGGTTTAGAGAGGAAGGAGGTCTGCGCTCCCTTCTGGTTGCACATGGTTGATGATTTAATAGGGTTGCACTCGATGAGTGGCTCATTAGAGATGCACTTGGTAGGAAGCGGCTCACTAGAAATGCATTCGATATAGAGTAACTCACTATTAACATACTCAGTAGAGAGTAGCTCATTAGAGATGTACTCGGTAGGAAGTAGCTCACTAGGAATGCACTTGACAGGAGTAGCTCATTAAGGATGCACTCGGTAGGGAGTAGCACACTATTGACGCACTCGACAGAGAGTGGCTCACTAGGATACATTCAGCAATGAGTGACTCTTTATGGATGTATTTGGTAGGGAATGGCTCACTAGAGATGCACACGGTAGGGAGTGACTCACTAGGGATGCACTCAATAGGGACTAGCTCACTATGAATGAGAAAGAGTTGTACAAGAAAAGAGAGTTTGGACCTTTCTTGGCTCTTGAGTCTCGTTTGCGAGTGGTTTTTTCACTAAAAGTTGCGCCCTACTGAGGGGGGTCTTAGAGGTGCACCCCAATGAAGGGCGTCTTAGAGAACTAAACTGCACTAATGGGACGACATCCTAGTCACCCAAGTGAAGGATTAACTCTTGGACAGCGAGCTCCTGATTTTGGGACGAAAGGCTCTTGGCTCTGGGACGAAGGACTTGCTTTGGGACGGAGGGCTCCTGGTTTTCGGATAGAGGACTCTTAGCTTTGAGACGAAGTGCTTCTGACTCTAGGCTGGAGAGTTGGCTTCGAGACGGGGGACTTGTGGCTTCAGGACGGATTGCTCCTGACTCCGAGACGGAGGGTTAGCTCCGAGACAAAGGACTCATAGCTTTGAGATGAAGTGCTTCTGGTTTTGGGACAAAGGGCTCCTAACTCTCGGATGGAGGGCTCTTGGCTCTAGAATGAAGGGCTGGCTATGGGACGAAGGGCTCCTAGCTCCCGGACGGAGGGTTTTGGCTCTAGGATGAAGGGTTGGCTCCTGGACGGAGAGATCTTGGCTCTTGGATGGAGGGTTGGCTCTGAACGAAGGGCACCTAGCTCCGGGATAGAGGGCTCTTGGCTCCTGGATGGATAGCTCTTGGCTCCTGGAAGAAGTGCTGGTTTCAGGACGGAGGACTCCTAGTTTCGGGACGGAGGACTCGTTACTCTCCGATGGAGGACTCCCTACTCTGGGATGTAAGGCTCTTGGCTCTAGAAGGGAGGGCTCCTTGTCGAAGGACTAACTCTTGGACGAGAGGGTAGGCTCCCCTTCCTTGGGATGCCATGCCATTAAGAGCTTTTCCTTCCGAATTTGACGGTGCTTGGCATTATAGTGTGATCCGCAATGTGCTCTTCCTACTTCAGTAATGTGGGACCTTTCATTTTGAAAAAATCTTGTTGTGTTGCAGCTAAGTTGTGGGCCTACTATGGGACCTAGCCCCTTAGACCCATAGCAACTGGACCCATCACTAGCCCCCCATACTGAAAAGTTTAAAAATTTAACTCCCGACATGTCATGATAGGATATCATCGTGCATGATCCCGTTGTCTTAATGCTAGTGGATGTCTTCTTCTAGTTATAAATGGAGTGGCTCTCTATACATTGCTTCATGAATCGTTTTCACCAGTCAAGTGATGTGAGAACTCAGAGCTAGTATGGAGCCCGCACAACCACAAGTTGAGATCGGTGGGAGTTGCCCTTCCTCACTTGAAGCTAATGATATGTGGATAAATCTAAAGTCCGTCTTGGCTGCTAGGTAGTCGTCTTGGAGGCTAAGCGCTAATTAGTCTTCATTGGTCGACCTGGGCAAGAGCGACTCATCTGGATGGACCGTGGGCGATGAGCCCTTCGACAAACTTCGATGCTGGAATGGACCACTAGAGTTGACCATGAGCGGTCCAAGTATCATGCAAAATATGAGAGCTCATAGAGGGAAAGCCTTGAGCTCCAGATCGGATTGCCTTATTGTGAGGACGTGTACCAAGAGTCCGAGCGGCAAGAGAGTTGGAAGGTCGAGCGAGTGTTGTTGTCATCATTTCCATCGGGGTTGACCTGGGCTTGCACCTCAGGCTACACTTGCTCCTACTGGGAGGAGTTCGTGGCATAAGGAGAACTTGCTTGTCGGCCAAGTATGAATGTTGCCGTCGCCCGAACCTTGCGGGCCATCGTGGCCCAAGTGGAGAGCTAGATGTCACCGCTTGGATTGTCATGGGGTCCCACTTCAAGCCTCCAACATCAGAGTCCTCTTGGGGTTAAAGGAATCGTCGGACCCCTAGGAACTAGCGGGGCGCCTTCTTCGGCGCCTGCTTGAGAGAGGGTCTCGGTGTCACGTCGGTTTCTATTTCCATCGGTTGGCAACCTACCAGGGCACGCCAGACCTTCAAATAGCTGGTTTCCTTCTAATAGGTGTTGATGTCGATGGGCACCGGGGTTGAAGAGCTTTATTAGGAGGGTTGCCTGACTCTTACCCCGTCCTAAGAGAGTCCCCAGGACATTTATCGGTCATTCTCTGGACCGATTTATGACTTCTTCATCTTTGATGTACGACCGTACTTGTGTGTCTGGGGCAGGCTAGTAGCTCTGCTGCTTCTTGGGGTGATTCTTGCCCCTTTTTTTTCTAGGTGCTTTGGCCCTCTCGTGTGCATCCTCCCTGGAGGATGTCATGGCATGGCAATAGGTGAGCCTCGTTCAAGTAATGGATTTTTAGGCCGCAGCCATAGGGCTTTGGGAGGGTTGTAAGATGCCACCTACATGCTGCCACTTTGGTGCTCTTTCCTATCAAGAGGGCGTCATTACTCACATGCGTCTGAGCCTAACTTGCTAACCATCAATGACCGAATGTGCTCTCTCCGTCGGAGAAAAGTCGTTGCATGCCCGCTATAAAAGCCATCTAAGGTTTTAGTGGCCTCTTGGTTAAGAGCTCCAAGATCCCCCGGGCCTAGATTTTTACCGCAAATGGGCCACTCAATGACGGGACCGAGGTTAAATTTCGATTATCTATGGGCCGCTCGGTTGCTAAAACATAGGTTTAAATTCGACCGTCTATCAACCGTTGGTTCGAAACCAAGATTTTGTAATAGGTGAATGTGAATTCACCCGACTTAGGAGTAATTTAAGTCGTTTGATGCTAGAAGATAATATGCAGGCATTCGCATGAGGAGGCAAAATGATTATTCTACTAATAACAGCGTGGTTCAAGCAAGCATATGTCGCATGCGAGACTTAGATTCGGTGTAGAATCGTCATAGGTGCTTGGCGGTGGATGACATGTTATGCCCTTAGAACTAGTTTACTGCCCCGGTGCACAACAAGCTTGCACCGCTTCGAAGGGTCGTCGAGGCACTCTAATAGGAGCTTTCGCCTACGGCCTCTATACTTTGTGGGATGTGGTCCTCCACCATGGACTCGCCCGGCATTGCCTTGCCACCGTGCTGGGTGATTCGATGGCCAGTAGCTCGAGTTTCGTTGTTGACCAATATGGCCTCAAACACCCCGAATTGGTATGGTGCTTGACTAAACAATGCCCGTTGTAATGCAATGGACAGTGGACCGAACATATCGAGCTCCCATTGTGAGAACCGTTATAGCTTCTATGGGATTTGTTGCTACGCAATAGACTAATAAGAGGTGTTGCTGCTTCGGGCTTTATTCCATATCTCATTACTGGGTCGGACCTCTAGTGGTTGCTAGATCCTGGCATTTGAGGCCACCTTGGTCCTGAGGCCATCGGGCCAGCTAGTCCTCTAAGGATGCTGAATTTCTCTGATCGCCTAAAAATTGAACGGCGAAGCCCCTAGCATTGCGTCTTCCGACAGGCTTAGGCAGACTAGGATGATAGGTTTAGAGCCCTCGGTAGGACTGAGAGTGCTTGGACGCTTGGAGTCGATCATCCATCCGCATGGCTACCCGGCGTTGTGTCGTCATCACAGGAGAGTCGCCTCTGGCTGGTGTAATGGCTCATGCCCAGATTGCTGATCTTCTTCGACTTAGCCTAATGCTAAAGGACGGAGCCCATAGCGTTGTGCATCCCAATGGGTGCGAAGGGCCTAGACGAGGGTGCCGAACTGGGCACCTGGCGATCGTGGCACGCATTTGTATGAGATCGGTCGCCTTCTAGCATGGCTACCCCAAAGAGGGATTGCCGCCATGGGAGGTGATATCTCCAGCCGACACGCTGGCTGGAGCGCAAGCATGGACCATATTTGTTTGGTTGGTGAGTGGTAGTTAGACTTTTTAATTGCTCCCCAAATAGGCGCCAATGATGCATCCTTGGTTGTCGGGTTGTGGTACGGATTAAGGAAGCCTTCCACACTTCCACTGCTTGTCAAATTGGAGCGAGTTTGATTTCCGTCGCTACTAATTTGAAACTTACACACGACAAACTACAAATAGAAAGATGCAATGAGGATGCTATTCAATACAAAATTGCATGTGAGTGGGAGATGTGAGAGGAGGATTGGCTCCTACAGGTGCGCCCGATGAGGGAGGCTTCAAAAAGAAGGAGATTTGGGTTCCTTTCTGGTTGCACAAGGTTGGTGAATCATTAGGGTTACACTTGGTAAGTTGCTCACTATGGATCACTGGGTAGGGAGTGGCTCTCTATGGATATACTCGGTAGAAAGTAACTTACTAAAGATGCACTTGGTAGGGCGTGGCTCACTATAGATGCACTCGATAGAAAGTGGCTCACTATGAATGCACTTGGTAAGTAGTGGTTCACTAGGAATGCACTCAACAGGGGATGATTCATTATGGATGCATTCGATAGGGAATGGCTCACTAGTAATACACACGGTAGGGAGTGGCTTACTAGAGATACACTCGGCAGGGAGAGGTTCACTATGGATAAGAAAGAGCTATGTAAGAAAAGAGAGCTTGGACCTTTCTTGGCACTTCAATCTCATTCGAGGGTGGTTTTTCACTAAAAATTGTGCCCTACTTACTGAGGGACGTCTTAGAGGTGCACCCTAGTAAAGGACGGCTTAGAGGCGGAGGACTAAACTACACTAATGAGCCGACATCCTAGTCACTCGAGCGGAGGGCTAGCTCTTAGACAACGGGCTCCTGGCTTAGGGACAGAGGGCTCCTAGCTTCGAGACGTAGAACCAGCTCTGAGACGAAGGGCTCCTAGCTTCCGGACGGAGGACTCTTGCCTCCGAGATGGAGTGCTCCTAATTTTGGGATAGAATGTTGGCTCTGAGATGCAGGACTCTTGTCTCTATGATAGGGTACTCCTAGCTCCGGTGCAGAGAGTTAGCTCTAGGATGGAGGGCTCCTAGCTCTCGAACGGGGGACTCTTGGCTCCAGGACAGAGGGTTAGTTACGGGATGGAGGGCTCTTTGCACAAGAACGAAGGTCTCTTGGCTCCGGGACAAAATGCTCTTAGCTCCTGACGGAGGGTTGGCTCCAGGACGAAGGGTTCCTGGCTCCCAAATGGAGGGCTCCTGGCTCCAAGACGAAAGGCTCCTTATTCCGGGATGAAGGGTTAGCTCCATAACAAATGGATCCTGGCTTCTGAACGGAAGGCTCTTAGCTCCTGAATGGCGGGTTAGCTCTAGGACGGAGGGTTCCTGGTTCCTAGATAGATGGCTCTTGGCTCCGTGACAGAGTGCTCCTGGTTCTAGGATGAAGAGCTCCTTGTCGGAAGACTAGCTCCTGGACACAGGGTAGGCCCCCTCTTGGGGATGCCAAGTCATCTGGATCTTGTCCTTCCATACTTGAGGGAGTCTGACTTTAGAGTGTGATCTGTAAATGCGCTCCTCTTATTTGAGTAATGTGGAACCTTTTACTTTGAATAAATCTTGTTGCGTTGGAGCTGAGTTGTAGGCCTATTATGAGGCCTGTCCTCCTAGGTCCATTGCTACTGGATCCATCACCTACATATACAAATTTGGCATCACCTAATTTATAATATTAGCATCTATAATACTGTCAAAATAAGAGAATTGGCATATACTATTTTAAATTGATTGAAATTATTTATATAATTATAATAATTATTATTATTAGATTTTTTTTATAGTTGTCTCATTTTTTTATAAAACGGACAATTTATTTGATGTGTACCTGGATCCAATTTCAAATAGATTCGAGTCGATTGGGTCGTCTGGATCCAGCTCGGTTCACCGAATTTAGACCATGCACACCACTACAACAAATAAGAGGTCAGGTGTCGATGGGATGTGTCCCACCGCAAACACTCTCGACGTTCAAGTCAATAATAAGTCTTCGAATTACAATAAGTTAACTAGAAATAAGAGTTGAGATAGAGAGGGAGATTGAGGTAGGAAGGAGTATTCGCCTTTAGATGTAAGAGACGTTCTTGAGGCTTGTCAAGAGCGTAATTTTTTAACTCAGTATTCATGGGAAACAAGCGGGAAGCTAGGTCCTGTAAGTATGGAAGCTTTAAAGGACAGAGCTCGGGGAATGAGTGAAGTCTCTGGAATCTGAAGGCTTGGTATGGCATTATTGTAGTAAACGATTGTCTGCCTAGGAGCGAGCGTTCGTATGCTCAAGGTTTTCTCCATCGTAGTTCTTTGTTGCTTTTGTTCGTCTCCCCCCAGAATGGAGACTCTATGGGGTTATATAGGTGGCGGGCAAGGCAACCTTCCTTAGCCAAGAAGGCGCGATTCCTGCATCGCGTTGGGCAGCCTTCTAGAAGCAGGAAGGCTGGACTTGTGCATTCTATTGGGATCGTTTCCTTTCTAATCATGTAACGGTTCTCCATATTATTTGCCTTCCTTTTGCGCTTCTATTATCGTTAGAGTCCATTGTAGGCAGGAAGAGAGAATCTGACGACTTTCTCATGGGAAGGGCGTTGAATCTATTGATACCCTCTTTAGTGTAGATTAGCTTTAAAGAAGGCGCGAAATCAAAGAAAAGGATCGTTGCTTGTCGTGTATGAAAACGTTTGTCAAATTGGGCCTATACCATATAAGGTTTTTACCTTTTTTCGGTCCGCTACTATAGTGCTTCCGGTCAACAGAGATGTTGACCGCCTTAAGGGAGCATGTTGGCCGCCTAGTTGGCCTTTCACACGGTTAACACTAGCATTGACCGTTCAAACGCACATATGAACTTTCTTAGATTTTGGGCAGTTTTTCTTATTAGGTCAGCCCGCTATGGACTTACCCATCACTAGCCCCTCATGCCGGTGGTCTGGATTCTGGCCTCCGACATGTTCATGATGGGATGCGTCTGTCATTTGCCGATGGTGATAGAGTTGTTGATCGTCTGAAGAGGAGCCTCGCGTACTTCCAAAATATTGACCGGATTTGTTGACCGCTTTGGAAAACTTTCAGGCAACTTGGAGGAGGGAGTAATGACCGGATTGTTTACCGTTTTGAAAACTTTCGGGCCACTTGGAGAAGGAAACATTGGCCATTAGTCGTCCTGTTAGAAAAAGTGTGCCACGTGTCTTCATGCGGTGTATTCAGGATCTCGGTATTTAATAAGCCAGAGGATCTAATTCAACGGCTCCCTTTTGGGAAGCGACACATGGTAGTAATGATGGCACATACTTTCGAGGCGGTTTTGTGTTCTCACTGGCCTTTAAGTTACCCGTTTATTTCATTTTGAATTTTCTCACGCCTTCCTTTGTTTTCTTCATCCTCCTTAACCCATAGGAGTGAAAGAGAAAAACCCTAGCCGATTTTCTGACCATGGCCTCGTCACCGATATCGCCTCTGTCCTGAGAGAGAACGATGTGAAGGTATTGTACGTAGAGTACAATAACCCAAAGGAGATCGCCTTCTGTATCCCTGGAAAGGACAACAGGGCTTTCCTGCCACCTGCGGGCATTGTGACCATATATGAGGCCCATTTGAGGAGTGAGCTCCGTCTTCCGATTCCAAATGAGTTATTGTCGATCTTTCAGGCACTTCAAGTCCCCATCGCACATTTCCACGCCAACGCCATCCGATATCTGTGCTCCTTCTACATATTTCTTTGTCAACACTCGAGGCTGCTGACGATGTCGATGGTTAAAGGGCTCTTTGAGCTTTACGAGGAGATGAGTGGATTTCTTTATCCCCACGTGGTGGTCTTATGGTAAATACCGTCATATACGACTCTCTGAAAAACTAGAAGAACCAGTGCTTCTTCATTAGCGTGGGTGAGTCCTTGCTCTTAGCCAAGAAGTGAGGCCAGGTGCCTGACGTGTATACGGGGGCGCCTTCTGAGGCTGAGTTGGCGTCCCTGTCTTGGTTGGTCAAACTTATCGAGGATCAGCTTGGGGATTTTCGGAGAGACCACTTGGTCTCCTATGTTGAGGCCAAGAAGGCCAAGTGGGGGCCTCCCTCTCCCATTCAGAAATTCAATGTCCCACCACCAGGTGTCCTGTGGGGGAAAAAGAGGAAAAAGGGCTTTCTCATGGTCCTCGCCCATCTGATACCAGTCCCTCTAGTCCAAGGCAAAAGAGGGCGGCCTCGGTGGCGCCTTCTTCATTGTCCTCTGAGCCAGACTACCTCTCCACTGGGCACTTTACCGGTGTAGGCGCCGCTTTTGGGATTGAAGCGGAGTTGGCTTTAGAGGCCTACGATGCCATGTCGAATGCTAGGGCAAGTGGCGGTGTTGTTCTTGCGCAGCCTGCGCTGGCGGGGTTACCGTCTGATCCTCGACCTGGGCCGACGGAGATGACTCCGAATCCCTCTATTGGAGCGCTTGGGCCGTAGGAGTTGTCAGTTGGATCTCCTATTGTGGAACTACTAACTGAGCAACAGGAGACGATTTTGGAGCCTCACACTGTTCCCAAGGAGCCACCTTGGATGAAGGATATTTCTGAGGAGTTGCCAGAGGAGCTCTTGGTGGAGGTTGCTGTCAGCCCTACCCATGAGGGCTCTATTCCTAGCTCACCGCCTTTGGCATCGAGTCTGCACGCCAGACTAGACAGGCCAGCACGAAGAATTTGGCAGATATAATTTCTGTTACCTACCTTGTCTTTAAGTTTTCCTTTCCTAACCCTCCCTTTTATTTGTGTGCAGGCTGATAAAGTCACAAGTGTAGTCGCCAAGGTGCTTAGGCAGAGAGATCAAGTGATCTCTGATAGGGACACGGAGATCGCCTAGTTTGATTCGAAACTTGAGGCTCTGGGGGTGGAGCATCGGGAGGACGTGGCTGCCCTGGAGTCTGTCTTGGCAAGCCTGGAGGAGGAGAACAAGAGCTTGAAGGAGGAGAACGCTTGTCTTAAGGAGGAAAACGAGCGAGTTAAGAGGTGCCTCGATTAGCTCGCAGGAGAGATGGCCACCCTGGAGAACGATCTAAGCCTCCGCATTTATCCTCACGAGGTTGCGGACATGATGCTGTCGCGGTTGTGGGAAAGGATTAATATCAGTCGGCGTATTTGTGGCTGGTTGATCCTGACTTTCCCGTGGATCATATCAACCTGTCAAACCTGTCAGCACAGCGCTGTGAGAGCCTCGTGGGGGAGCCACGGGATAGACAGGGGCCACCACCACCCCCCTTAGTTTTTGGTGATTGTTGTTTTTTTGGTACAATTATATAAATGTATTTCATCATAAGGAATAATATGAGCAACTTTGTGCATGTCGTATACTTTTGCTTTTTTACAGCTGCTTTTTGCTTGTATTTCGTTTCTTCGCTATTCTGGGCGGTCAAATGGGCGAGCTTCCTGTGAGTTGGCCACCCGCCTTATTTTAGGCGTTCATGGCGTTTTCAAAGGAGTGGATTCCTTGGGTGCTTTCTCTTGACTATCATTTGTATTAAGTCGGTCTAATATTCGCTGTGAGTAAAGATTGGTGGCACCACCTAAGTGCAGACTTGGGCGGCTAGCTTTGGTGGAGCATTTTGCTCCGGTCGACCATCATTGACTGATCACACTATCTCCTTGTGAAGGAGGTTGTCGCGTGTGCTGTGCTAGTCCCCTAAGATTTTTGACCGCTAATGGGCCACTTGGATAACCAAGATTTAGATACGACTACTCATGGAGCCTAGATGACCACGGTTTGAGTTCGGCCAGCTACTAACCGCTCGAATGACTAAGGTTCATGTACGACCACTTACAGGCCACCTAGATGACAAGGGTTTAGTAACGAGAGGGTAAATATCCTCCCGACTTATGGGCAACCTAGGTCGTTTAAACCGGTAACAAGAATCACACATATATGCACACAAAAGAAAAGAAGCAAACACAACATGCTAAAGGGAATACTTGTTTTATTAATTGAAATGCGCATACAAATGATTACATACAATTATGCAGACTACCTACCTAGGTCTTTATTGGAAGTAGCGTTTGAGGTGGATCGCATTCTACACATCTGTGGGACCAACTTTCGTCCTCGCTCTGGAGCTTATATAACCCGTTTTGCAGGATGGCAAAGACTAAAAAGGCCCTTTCCAATTCAGGGAGAGCTTATTCCGGCCGGCCACCTTTCCTGTGGCCTTGATACTTCACAAGACCAAATCTCCGACATCGAACTGCCGCGCTTTTACCGTCTTGTTATAGTAGCAGGCGATTCGGTATTGGTAGGCCGCTGTCCGCATTCTGGCGACATCACGAGCTTCTTGTAGCAAGTCTAGATGTTCCCATATTTTTTAGAAGTTATCCTGCGGGTCAAAAGATTCCACCCTAAGACTTGGAAGCTCGATTTCAACCGGGATCACCATTTCAGTCCCGTAGTAGAAGTTGAAGGGTGTCTCACGCGTTGGTTCCTTTGGAGTTGTCTAGTAAGACCAGAGGACTGAGGGGAGCTCATCTACCCAAGAGCCCCCTGCGTCCTCTAGCTTAGTCTTAAGCTCGTGGAGTAGCTTTCGGTTTGTGACCTCTACCTATCCATTCACTTGGGGGTATGCCACCAAAGTGTGGACCAACCTAATCCCAAGGCTGTTGTAATACTTGGTGAAGTATTTTTTTGAGAATTGAGTCCCATTATCAATCACAATGTCTTCTGGAATGCCAAATCTGCTAATGATATTCTGGCGAACGAACTCAATAGTCTTGTGTTCTATGATCCTGGCCAACGGACGGCCTCGACCCCACCACTTTGTGAAGTAGTCAATGCCTTCTATGATGAACTTTCTTTGCCCAATTGCGATGAAAAATGGGTCGAGAATGTCGAGCCCCCATTACGCGAAGAGTCACAACGCGCCAAGGTATTTCAACTCAGCGGACGACTAGTGGTGAAGGTTGTCGTGAAGCTAGATGCTTTCACACTTCTTTACAAACTCGAGTGCATCCTTTTTCATTAAGGGCCAATAGTAGTCTTGCCGTATGATCTTGAATGCTAGGTTTTTGCCGTCGACATGCGATCTACAAATCCCAATGTGCACTTCACCCAAGACATAGACAGCCTCTTCAGGGGTTAGGTACCAGAGATATGGAGTCAAGTAGCCGCGGCAATACAACCGCCCATCGACTATGGTGTACCAACCAGGCCGTTCTCTTGATCCACTTGGCCTCCTTTGCATCTTCTAGCAATACTTCGTCCGCTAGGTACCTCAGGTAGGTTGTCATCCAATTTTCCATCCCGGAGATCTGCATTGCCCCCTGTTTCTCTATACTAGGAGCGTTTAGGACCTCCATCATGTCCCTCGAGTACTATTTTGGATTTTCAGCCACCGCTTCTATGGCCAGCTAATCGGCCTTCCAGTTTTCAGTTCTGGGAACATGGACCAAGGTTAGCTTGTTGAAACTGTGGGTGGCCTCCCTTGTCTTGGTAAAGTACTTAACCATGTGTGGGTTGCTTGCCTCAAAACTCCCATTAACCTGGTAGACGATTAACTAGGAGTCGCTGTAAAATGTAAGTCATTTGGCTGAGCACTATTTCGCTAACCTAAACCCAGCTAACAGGGCTTCGTATTTGGCAACGTTGTTGGTAATCGGAAAGTTGAGTCTAATGGAGTACTTCACCTCAAACACGTCAAGGGTCATGAGAACCACCCCGGCTCCACTGCCTATGTCCGTAGATGATCCGCCTACATGGAGTACCCATTCTGAGACTTCCTCGTGCTATTCCATGTTCTCCGGGGGCTACTCTTCGAGAACTAGGGTCATGGTCTCGACAGTAAAGTCAGCCAGAGCCTGTGCTTTTATGGTAGGCCTGGGCCGAAACTCGATGTCGAACTTGCCCAATTCGATAGCCCACTTTACCAACCGTCAAGAAATAGTAGGTTTCTAGATAATGCTCTTTAGTGGCTGGTCGGTGAGAATTATGACCCGGTGTGCCTGAAAGTAGGGCTTTAGTTTTCGTACAGAGAATTTGAGAGCTAAGGTCAACTTTTTTGTGCACGGGTAGCGCGTCTCTGGGCCGGTCAGTGTTTTACTTATGTACTAGTTCGGCCGTTGGGTATCAGAGTCCTGACGTATGACAACAAAGTTGTGGGACACCTCTGCCACCACAAAGTAGAGTACAACTCTTCTTCGACCTTGAGCGACGTTAGTAATGGCAGGCTGGCGAGATATTACTTCAACTTATTGAAGGCTGCCTGGCAATCTGCCGTCCATTGAAACCCATTTGATTTTGTTCCCTTTAGAGCCCTGAAGAATGGCTGATACTTGTCAATGGGCTTAGGTCAATTGCAAGGTCACAATCTTCCGATCCGTCGCGACATCCTTGATGCTTCGTAGGGGAGCCATGTCCGCAAGGGCCTTGATTTTCTCTGGGTTTGCCTCGATCCCTTGTTGGGAGATTATGAAACCCAAGAATGTTTTCGAGGCTACCCCAAAGATGCACTTAGTCAGATTCAGCTTCATTTGGTGCTCACAGAGCACCTCAAACGACTCTGCCAGATCACGGATATGGTCGCCAGTGGTTCTGCTCTTAATGAGCATATCGTCAACATAAACTTTCATATTGCGGCCGATCTATTTCTCAAATATTTTATTTACCAGCCGTTGGTAGGTGGCTCCTACGTTCTTGATGTTGTAGGGCATTACCTTATAGCGATTGGTCCTGATGCTGTCATAAATGAGGTATGCTCTTGTGAAATTTCATTTTGGTTATAGTATCCATAAGCTCAGTGTCCAGGGCGTCGAGTCCACCAGCAGGTCAATCCTGAGTAAAGGAAAATTGTCTTTCGGGCAGGCTTTGTTAATGTCAGTGAAATCGACACACAATTGCCACTTCCCGCTACTCTTCTTTACCAGGACTACGTTGGAGAGCTATTGTTCTCTGATGAATTCGGCGTCCAACGGATGGCGACAACTTTTCTACCGAGTGGTTTATCCGCTTCCGCCTGATGAGCTTTCGATCCAAGTCGAGGCCCAACTTGTGGACAATTACTCGGGCCGGAATCCCAAGCATGTCGGCGATAGTCCATGCGAAGATGTCTTAAGAACATGATCGGCTCCATTGTGCGGAGTGAGCTCAATCAGACGCACTTTTTGGATCCTCCGGGGTGGGATTAGGTTAGTTGCTTCACCAGACTACGCCTACTACAAGGTCGTTTTGTCTCGATGGTCAAGTTCTCCCACCGCTCAACTACGTCGTAGGGTAATTTGGGACATGTAGCATGTTCGCCGTGACTTGGTCACCCACCTTCACTCACACCGTATAGCATTGGAAATTTTATTTTGAGGTTCTATTAAAGTGACCACGTTTAATATAGCATTGTACACAGAGGGCATAGACGCAGGTAAGTGAGAACCATTTCATTGTTCCTATGACTTTTACTTGGATTGTCCCTTGGACATTTTAAGACCGTTTCGGCAGTTTTAATTGATTCTTTTTCAAACCAAGTTTAAAAAATGCATCGAGATAGAGAAAATCGCGAGAACTTCCATTGTTAATGAATACTCATTTCAGTTGGTAGTCAACGTTACCATCGGAAACGAGTATAGATACAACAAGGGGGTCTGCATGGGGAGAAACTACATGTGACAGGTCGCTGTCACAAAACCTAATGACAGTGTCAGTAGTGCATTGTTTCTTCCCCCCAGTTTGCTGCTCCTTATTGTTAGCCGGGTTCTTGATCGGCCAGGTGGTGATCATATTGACCACTCCTACCACAACCCGATTTCATGGTGGGGAAGGCTCTGACCCTTCTTCGCTCGTCGTGCCAGAGCTCTAACCAAGGCCCTTAATGAACCTGGTGAGATGACCCCTTCTGATCAGCTCTTCAATCTCCCGCTGGAGGGTCTTGTAGTTCTCTGTGGAGTACCCGGGAGATCGATAAAAACCACAGTATTTGGACAGATTTCCTCCCTCCGCCTTCTTAAGTGGTTTTGGCCACTTAAGGAACTCCTCCCCACAGATCTGCATGAGGACGTTTGAACGCGTATTAGTCAAGGGTGTTAGGTTGATGGGCCCGTAGTCCTTGCGCTATGGTGGTCCGATCCTGTGGTGCTTTCGGTGGGAGTGATTGTCACCGTTGTGTTTCCTCTTTCCTTCAGTAGGGAAAGAGCGAGGCTGTTCGGTCCGCACAGGACGTTTAGCCTCATTGGCCTCCTCCGTTGCTACACAGGCCCTAGTGATAGATTTCGCTTCCCAAAATGTCTGCAGGTTCTTATGTGCCAGGTGCCTAAAGCAGTCTCCATGTGTCAGCGCCGAGATGAAACTGCCTCATTTTATTTCCTCCGTGAGTCGGGGGATCCGCCTAACTTCTGCCGCGAAGAAATCCAGAAACTTTCATGGGTTCTCCCCATGCATCTGCTTGATGTACAACAGATGCCAAGGCTGCTTTTTCTCCCTGTAGCTGGAGGCATATTGTGACAAGAAGAGATCTGTAAGCTCCTTAAAACTTCAGATTGAATCTGAGGGGAGATGATAGAATCAGATGCGCGCGTCTCCTTTTTAGGTGAGCGGAAAGTAGCGGCACATGGCTGTGTTCTCCAGCCCCTATAGAACCAAATGGGTGTGGAAGTGGGCGAAATGATCAACGGGATCAGCACTCCCATCATACAAGTCAAGGGATGACATTTTAAATTTTACCGGCATGGGACGGTTTAAGATCTCCGCTGTGAAAGGAGATCTGTCGATATTGGCTGTGTGCTCATCGTCCTTGAAGACACAATTCCATATCTTTTCTAGCCTCGGATCTGCTTGAACGACCTAACTAGATCTTTTAGAGTTGAGATATGTCCTCAATTCTGTTTTTTCTCTGGTTTGTCAAATAGCCAGGCAGTTGCTATCACCGGTAGATCTAACAGCCCGGGAGGCTCCCTCCTGAGCCTGGGGTCTAGATTTTACGTGAGAATATTTGGGGTTCCTTCGTTCTGGACTTTCCTCTGGGGTCAAGCTGATTCCCTACTCCTCACACCTTATATGGCTTTGAGCATATGAGGACTCCGGTGCTCGAACATTGGTTAGCCTTCCGGGCCTTCAGGCTGAAACTTTCTTTCTTTGGCCTCCTCGTCTGGATGCCGGTGAGGGGGCCTCCACATGTGCAACTCCCTGCTGCGCTTGCTCTTAGCGGGAACAAAGTATCTAAAGTATCCTATTGGTGTTTACCATATGCTCCACCAAGTTTTGAAAGAAAGGCGCTAGAACCATGCTGGCTACCCCATTGACCATGACACCAATGGCGTGGTCCTGGTCGAGCGAGGCCACATCTCTGACTGGCTCGCTTTCTTGTACCCTTGTGTTCACCATTTCGATTGAAGGTATTGGTTGAGAAGGGCTTCTGGAGAATGTAGCTGGCTTTTTGTAAGCGTTTTCCACAAATGGCACCAATGATGTGTAGCTATATCTGATTTCGAATAGATTTGGGTCGATTGGGTCTTTTGGATCTGACTCCGTTTACCAAGTTTGGACCCTGCATACCACTACAACAAACAAGATGTCAGGTGTCAGCGGAATGTTATCCCACTGCAGACATATTCGGACGCTCAAGTCAGCAATAAACCTTTAAATTATAAGAAGGTAATTGAAAATGTGAGTTGAGATAGAGAAGAAGATTGAGGTAGGAAGGAGTGTTCACCTTTAGTTGTAAGAGACGTTCTTACGGCCTATCAAGAGCACAGTTTTCCGACTCAGTGTTCACGGAAAACAAGCGGGAAGCTAAGTCCTGTAAGTATGGAAGCTTTGAAGGACAAAGCTCGGGGAATGAGTGTAATCTCTGGAATCTGAAGGTTTAGTGTGGGATTATTGTAGTAAGTGATTGTGTGCCTAGGAGCGGCGTTAGTATGCTCAAGGATTTATCCGTCGTAGTTCTTTGTTGTTTTTGTTCGTCTCCCCCATAATGGAGAGTCTATGAGGTTATATAGATGGTGGGCAGGGCGACCTTCCTTGGCCATGAAAGTGCGATTCCTGCATCGTGTTGAGAGGCCTTTCTTAAGTAAGAAGGCTTGACTTGTGAATTCTGTTGGGATCGTATCCTTTCTGAGCAGATAACAGTTCTCCAAATTATTTTTCTTTCTTCTGCGCTTCTGTTACCATTAGAGTCCATTGTAGGTAGGAAGAGAGAATCTGGCACCTTCCTCATGAGAATGACGTTGAATCTGTTGATACCCTCTTTAGTGTAGATTGGCTTCAAGGAAGGCGCAAAATCAAGAAAAGAGACCGTTGCTTGTCGTGTACGGAAACGTTTGTCAAATCGGGCCCTACCCATATAAGGTTTTTACCTTTTCTCAGTCTACTGCTACAGTGTTTCTGGCCAATAGAGATATTGACCGTCTTAAGGGAGTGCGTTGGCCACCTAATTGGTCTTTCACACGGTCAACGCTAGCGTTGGCCGCCTACCGTCCAAACGCGCATCTGAGCTTTCTTAAATTTTGGGCCGTTTTTCTTATTGGGCCAACCCGTTATAGGCTTACCCATCACTATTATATGGTTACATTTACCCAGATTATGAAAACTCTTATTGCACACATACACATCCAGTTTTTCATTGCTATTTGATCGAGTACACCATCATCAGCCCACAACACCATCAACTCCTTTTGCACGATTGTCATTACAAGTCGTCAACGGTTTCTCACTGTCCCATAGGAACCCCTTCATTTCTGTCCAGCGCTAAATCTAGATGTAAAGTACCAAAGGCTCCCATTACACCATCGTCACTGCAAGTCATCATCACCAATGCCCTCTCCCACCGAAACCCTCTAATAAATTATAAATCTTAAAATATTATTTAAACGCCATGATTGATTGAATTAAGCTGATAAAATATTAAAGTCAATTAAAATTTTTAATTAAACTAGTTTTCTAATTGAAATAATTTAAATCGACTAATGCTTAGCCAACGCTTAACTCATGCATATGTATAATATAGAGAGTATGGTCATACTTGATGGACACCTTTAAAATATTCGTATATATTTTAAACAGATTGATCATACCAAATGTGTATTTGATTGACATACCTGCATGTTAGGAATAAAATATTGGCCCCTAATACATATTTGAAAAATACTCGTGTACCGTACGGATTATACATTTGTTCCTAATATACTCATAACCAACACAAATGTGCCGGTTTTTTATTAAAAAAATTCCTTGACCAATTTTTAATCATTTCCAAATGATTTCTAGCGGAGAAAAAGAGATGGATCAAGGAGGCATGAAAAGGAAAAACTAACACAAATTTAAGAGATTTTTGCTGGATTTAAGTAAAAAAATAAACGCATTCAAATCCTCTTTTATTTGTTACTGGTTTTGTATAATATTTTTAAGTGTTTATTATTTTAAATGCTTATATATATGCTATTTTTATAGTTAAAGTGTTACTCCCTAGCATGCATATAATTTCACTCCTATTTTATAAAAATTTTATAAAATATATATCTTAAATTCAGACATATTATATTTAAATGCTAATTTTTTACAATATAGTTCTTATATATCTTTTAAGTTCAATTTACTCTTCTTACATGTCTTCAGTTTTGAGTTACACACCTCTACATATTCTAAATTAATACACAATTATTCATACATGTTTATCTTCGAAATAAGTTGATAAAATTACACTAATCATAATGATTTTCTATAATTTCTACAATAAATAATTTTCACGTGTTTATTAAGTATACAATATAGCCCTTATAAATTTTAAAAACGTATGTTGAAATTCATTAATGAATATAATTTTACTGCATATCATATATTTATTTAAAAAGAAAAAGAAAAACTTTAAATAAATTTAATGATAAATGTATTTTATTTGGTATAAAAAAATCTAAAAATATAATCTTATTTGAATAAAGTTTTCAATTCAATTATATATAAATCATTATAAAAAATTGATAAAAAATATTTGAATATATACATTAATTTCAGACACATCATAATTGAATATTAGTAAATCAAATGCCTTAATAAATTAAAAGATGCACTTATCATCCGTAAGTTAAAAAAGTAATGTTTAGCCTTATCTATATGATTATATATAAACGACTTACTTATAAACCTTAAATAGTAACATATGATATTTAATTATGTAAAAATAATCATAAATTAAGTTTTAATATTCATCATTTAATAGTGAGGTCATCATCAATCATTTGTTCATTATATTTTTATATAATTTAAGAATATTTTAGATATTTGTATAGTTTAGTATTGATAGGTATGCTAATAATGGACTTACCCAAGAAGGAGAAACGGCTCATTTGTGCCTGGACGGTCAACACCCACCGTTGACCGGACAAAATGTTAAGTGAGCCAGAAGAAGCCCAAGAACAGAACGGACGACTTACTTTCGAGACGGTCAACATTTTCATTGACCGACGGCAAACCCAGCTGATCGTCTGAAGACCAGGCCTAAAGTGGGCCAAGTCCAATTTGGCCCACGCGACCGTCTACGACCAATAACGGTCATCTCCCTTGATTTCACACTATCCATAGAGAAAAATCTCAATGGCAACGATCATCAGTAAATTCAACGCGCATCTCTAAAGGAAAAAGCCAGAATTCTCCTCCTTTCTGCAATAAACCCTAACAGTTACAGAATGAAAAAAGAAAATAATCAAAATAATGACCGTTACTGCCATAAAAGCTCCACGCTAGAAAAAATAATAAGCCCAATAGAGCACGGTAATCAAGTATTTCTACATAAGGAAGATATCGTAACACAACGATTATAAAAGGGTATGAAATTCTCACTCCAGGGCACGCATTCATTCACCCACAATAAGCTCACACGCTTTTAGATGACAAACACTATCTCTTTTTCTCTTTGCCACTACATTCCCAATGAACACAGTGCTTAGAACTAGCGCTCATCACGAACCAATAAAACCTCTATCAACAAGAGCACTCACCAATCTCAAAAACTCTCTGTATTTTATTGTATTCTCTACTTTTAGCTTTTTAATTTGAAGGCTCTTTGCTAACTTGAGTGTTGGAGTGTTTACGATGGGATAACCTCCCACCGTCACTTGACCTCATTGTTCGTAGTTTTGGTGTGCGAGGATCCGACTTTCGATGGATCGGTCGATTTCGACAACAAACTTGATTCGAATCTATTTAAAATTTAAATTCAGAACACATCAAGTATAATTAAAAATTAGTTGGTTCAATAACAATTTATGGAATAATATTATCAATTTTATAGGTTTTAACCATTCCACATATAAAAATGTCATATAAGTCGCTAACAGTTGGTTTACTATTACTTTTATTTCACTAACTATTCAAATTAGATGGCTCAATCCTTACTTGCAGGTGATAAGTTTAAAGAGCAGTTGTTCATGAATTAGATTTAAGATTTTGGGATCAATCTAATGTATTATTATTTAGAAAAGAATAGTAATTTTATGTTGTTAGTTCTTATTTATTTAGATTTTTATTGTATTCAATCGATGATAATGTACGTTGACAATGTTTGGGTTTAATTTTGATTTTTTTAAAAAATAGTTCATCGATTTATGTTTTTGATTATTTTAATATTAGTAGGAATATCTTTTCTTATGTATAATTTGAGGTCTTATAATTGTTGGTATTTGAGTCACTTTTGGGTGTGATATTTAGTTTCTATAATTTGAATCATTATTTTATTATGGGTCATTTATTGGTATTTGATTTTCAGATTTTCATCCTAATATTTGTTTTAGGTCTTTAGTCGATGGAAATTATAATTCAATTTTAAATCTTGATGATTAATATGAAATAATTTAACTGTAAATTAAGAAATTAATATAGCTAATTTTCAGGATAGGAGAGGTGACATATCTGCCCCTCTTACACATCAACGTTGCAAAAATCTTGTCTGGAAGAAGATCAAAGTGCCTTGTTTTTGGTCTTCAGATATTAAAATCCAATGCTAATATGTTTGGCTGTGTTTTGCCTGGTTACTGAAATGCGGCATTTTACTCATCTCTTTAACAAATCATTTCACGTATAGTCTGCACGCGGTGTTTCGCCTCAGATAACAATCAAAACGCGTCGCGTCGAGCGCAAGCCAGATCGGCATCGCGGGCTTCGTCCAACTTTATTTTTGGATCGGGCTGAATTCTCGCAACCCAGATCCAAATGTCTATCGGCCCAGTCTTCCTTCCACTAAGCTTTGTACTACAGTGGCCCGCTCCCAGCCTGCTCCTGCGACTGCCTCCATTGCTTCTCCGCGACTCTTCGACAACTTCTAGTCAGGCCGGGGTTTTTCATAGTAGTTTTTACTGCGCCATCAATTTCTCCTCATTTGATTAACATTATTACTATTTTATTTTGTCTTTTTTAAATGACATTACTCGTTCAATTGAGATTATTTTGGATGGCAACAACTGAAATCCTATACCCAGAAAATATCTTTTTTCTGGTTAATCGTAAATTATAACAGCTTGTTACAAAAAGAAAGATTGCTTTGATTTTCTGTATTAATAAGTTATATTGCAAAAAGCTTGATATTTTTCCCAAGACTAATACTAGAGATCTGGTTGATCTTCGACATGACATGACTATAGCAAAAATGCATTGATATATAAAAGAAAAATAAATTCTAATAGTTTAAAAGTATGATATAAAACTCATCTTATTGTTAAAAGCTTTACCCAAGAGCATTACATTTATTATAAGGATAATTTTATTGCTATTGTTCACATCATTTCTGTTTGATATCTTTTGGCTATGGCCACAACACACCAATGGTATTCATTTCAAATAGATGTGAAGAGTACATTTTTATATGGTGACTTAATTGATAAAATCTACATAAAATCTTTTCCTATTTATCCCCATTCTCCCAACAGGCATGTCATCATGGATGAATATTATGTAATCTTACAAAAGTTCTTCATGCTTAATTTATCAAGTTTAACTCTTCTATTTTACGGTTTTAGTTTGCCTTGACACCACCCTTTTTATTCAACAAACTAATACTGGTATTATTATTCTACTATATTATGTTAATGATATGATCATTATTAGAAATGATAATTTTAAAATTTTTGAATTTAAATATTTTTAGGGTTAACACCTTAAAACTAGCTTCCTCCACTACTTTCTCGAATTTGAGACATCTCCCACCTCTAATGGATATTATTTGACCTAATCCAGATATTCCTTTGATTTATTTTCTCTTGCTGGGCTCACTATTATCAAACGGCTAATAGTCACCATGAGATTAACATTAAATATTGTGATACTTACGTTGAACCTCTTTCCTATGCTATCCTTTATCGTCAACTGGTTGAGAGCTTCACATATCTCACTATTATCTGACCTGATATTACATATACTATACATATTGTTAGTCAGTTTATGCCAACTCTTTATTTTGGTCATTATATAATTATTTTTTATATTCTCTATTATATGAATGGCACATTGTTCTCTGAACTATACTTTTTTTCTCACGTTTTATTGGATTGGGTATATAACCCTATTAATCGTTAATCCACCACTGCTTTTTTCTACTTATTAGGTGGCTCTTTCATTTCTTGATATGACAAGAAGAGGAGTGTTATTAATCGTTTTAATATTGAAGTTAGGTATTATATTTTTACTAATACTACATATGAGTTTTATTGATTTTTATATGATATAGGTAATTCTCAGTCTAACGGTACTCATTTTTATTGTGACATTCATTATCCAATTGAGATTACTTACAATGATTTATTTCATAAACGTATTAAATATATCAAAATTAATTATCATTTTGTGCGTAGCCACCTTAAGATGAGCACTCTTTGGCTCTTTTCAATTGTTTCTATTAGGAAACAGAGCTGTAGCACCATAAATATATCTCTATATATTTTCTTATTTTATATTTTTGTATTTCCTTTTATTTTCTTTCTTTCTTTATTTTGTTTCCTGAAATACTCCTACCCGTTGTGTATTATATAACAAGAGCTTTTTGCCCCTTTTCACTGTATCAAATAAAATGATGAATTGAATAAATGTGTTGTGTCCGTCCTCTTTCACGCCTTGCCTAGCTTTTCTCTTCCTCTTTACCTCGCGCATCTGTCATCGTCTTCCTCCGGCCTCAAAGCTGAACTTTTCATGGTATCAGAGACATGGGGTCTCCACCAACTTCGCTCGAAACCATATCAAATACAGCCAACCCATCTATCGCCTCTTCGTACGAACACATGCGTCTTCAAACCCTCACAGATCTCACAAATTCCTACCGGCTAGAAGTCGATGACAACCCTGCCATTACCCTTGTCACCGATTTACTCACCGCCGACAACTATGCAACGTGGTCCAAAGCCATGCGTCGATCCTTGAGAGCCAAAAATAAGCTTCAGTTCATCGATGGCACTGTTCACAAACCGAGTGACTCAAGCGATCCCCTTTTTAAAATTTGGGGACTTTGCAACGATATGGTTGTTTCCTAGATCCAAAACTCTATTAGCCCATCGATTAAATCCAGCGTTGTCTTCGTCGATGATGCATTTGAGATCTGGAATGAGCTAAGTGACCGTTTTACCCAACAAAACGGGCCACGGATTTTTCAATTGAAGAAATCGTTGGCTAGCCTGCTGCAAGAACAAGATTCCGTGAGCGTGTATTACGGTACATTCAAAACTTTGTGGGATGAACTCTTGATTTATGACCCCCTCCCAAATTGTGATTGCGGCAAGATAAAAATCTTTGCTGACAAATACTAACGAGATTGTATTATACAAGTTTTGATGGGATTAAACGATTCTTATTCCAATGCCCGGGACCAAATCATGGTGATGAACCCTCTTCTCTCTGTTAACCGAGTATTCTTGGTCATTCAGCAACAAGAACAGCAGCTTTAAATGCTGTCTGTTGCCCAGAATTCGAACACCGTGGCGTTAACAGCCAAAACAAACCCTAGTTCTTTCAAAAACAATGCGAAAACTAAACACCCTGTCAAGAAAGACAGGCCTTTTGCTTTCTTGTAAGATTGCTGGGCACTCTGTACAGCAGTGCTTCAAAAACGGTAATGCTGATGCACCCGTATGCTCCTACTGTAACAAAATCGGGCATGTAGTTAAAAAATGTTACCTGCTGCATGGCTTTCCCCCTAACCACAAGTCACACGGTAAAATCGGAAATATAATTTCCTCTGCCAATTTGTCAAGCTTCAAAAACCACACTGATCAAGAAGAAAACACTGATGATAGGGTTGCGCTGATTAAAGACCAATTTAAACAACTCATGGAATTGATTCAATCGAAGGATACTGCTGCCAAGACGATGCAGCCTATGTTTGACTCAATAATCGAGCAGCCGAAGGCTGCCAACATGACCGGTAATATCTCCACTGTTTCTACCTTTCATAAGCATCCTGATAATAATCAACATGTATGGATTCTGAATACTGGGGCCACAGATCATATGATATGTGATCCCTCATTATATGTTCATCACAAGGTCCAGATTTCATATTCTGTCAAACTTTCGGATGGAAGTAAAGCATCTGTTTCTCATATTGGAAACATTAGACTTACCGATAAGCTAACGTTGCAAAATGTCCTTTGTGTTCCTTCTTTCTCTTTTAATTTAATTTCCGTAAAACGGCTAACTGATACACTTAATTGCTTTATGTTTTTCTTTTCTAACATTTGTTTGACTCAAGACCTTACTACTTGGACAACGATTGGGATGGGTGAAGAAAGAAATGGACTATATCATCTGAAGCAAACTGAAATACCTTTAAACACTCTAGCTGTTTTCCTTCTTAAGTATTCAAATTTAAACATAAAACCTTCAGTTCACTCTATTTTGTCTCCAATTGACGTTTGGCATTGTCGTTTATGGAACATATCTCATTCTAGACTTAGGATGATTGATAATCCTCATGTAAAAGGAGTATTACATTCCATTAATAATAATAATCCTCATTCTGTTTGTTACATGGCTAAACAACAACGTCTCCCTTTTCCTCCCAACACCCATAAGTCACATATTTTATTTGAGATGATTCACTGTGACATATGGGGACCTTTCTCTAAGATTTCCTATTATAGTTACAAATATTTTCTAACCATTATTGATGATCTCTCTATGAGCACGTGGGTGTACCTTCTAAAACAAAAATTCGATACCAAACAATGCTTAGAAAACTTCAATAATATTGTTACAACACAATTCAATACCAAGATTAGAACCATAAGAAGTGATAATGGATCTGAATTTAACATGGGAGAATTTTACAATAAAAGAGGTATAATTCATCGGAGGAGTTGTGATGAAACTCCACAACAAAATAGCATTGTTGAGCGTAAACATCAACACTTGTTGAACGTCGCTAGGGCTATTAGATTTCAGTCCGGGCTGCCCTTACATTTTTGGAGTGACTGCATCCTTACAGCAGCATATCTCATAAATAGAACACTAACCCATTATTTGATAATAGGACTCCATATGAAATCCTTTTTGGCGTAAAACCCAACTACAAGAATTTGTGAATATTTGGTTGCTTGTGCTTTGCTTCCACCATCTCTCATGGTCGTACCAAGTTGGATACTAGAAGTAGAAAATGCGTCTTCCTAGGCTATCCGTTTGGTGTCAAAGGATACAAATTAATCGACTTAAATAGTTATGCTACATTTTATTGAAGAGATGTGATTTTTTATAAAAATATATTTTCTTTTCGGAACAACGGCATTGACCAAAGCTCCAATATTCAACCCGATGCATCCTCATTAGAACCATCTACTACCAATAATGAACAATTATGGCAAACACAACCGGTGCCATCCAACTTACAATATCCTCTTTCGAATCCAGTAGTTAAACCTATGATCGAAGATAGTGAAGAAATTCCCACCGTTCCTATCCACAATCAGGACCAGGAACAATTGATCAACGATTATTCCGAACCAAATGCATTGAATGATGCCCAATCTACTACAATTAGTCAAATACTCGTTCGAAGAACCACTAGAGTTCGCAAAGCGCTTGAATACCTGAAGGAATTTCATTGTCACCAAGTATCTCAGACATCGCCTACTCGATCAAACGTCCAAATACCTCCAGGTAAACCATATCCCATCACAAATCATATATCATATCAAAAACTATCTCCCACCTTTGCGCATTTTTCAGCTACCATAACATCTCACAGTGAACCACAAACATATGCCCAGGCCATTCGTGATGAAAAATGGCGTGAAGCCATTGAAAATAAATTGAACGCGTTGGAGCAAAATAAGACATGGATTATTATTGACTTACCATCCGGTAAGAAAACTATTGGCTGCCGATATGTTTTTAAATTAAAGTTTAATAGTGATGAAAGTATTGAGAGATACAAATATAGATTAGTTGCAAAGGGATATACACAATAAGAAGGGATAGACTATCATGAAATAATTTTCCCGTTGCCAAACTAACTATAGTACGATATCTCTTAGCAATGGCGGTCATCAAAGGGTGGCACTTGTACCACTTTGATGTTAACAACGCCTTTCTACACGGAGTTTTAAATGAAGAGATCTATATGCAGAAACCCCTCGGGTACATTAAAGGAAAACCCAATCAAGTTTGTAAACTATTAAAAAGCATATATGACCTTAAACAGGCATTTAGGCAGTGGTACTCCAAGCTATCTACATCCCTCATTACTTTTGGCTTCATCCAATCCAAAGCTGATTATAGCCTATTTACCAACGATGATGATCAATCCTTTACAATGTTACTTATATATGTTGATGACATTATTGTGGCCAGTAGTTCTTTGGATCCCATTCATTCTTTTAATCATTTCTTAATCGTGCCTTCAAAATTAAAGATCTTGGTGTTTTACGATATTTTCTTAGGATAGAGGTTGCACAGTAATCGACAGGCATCCATATATGTCAGAGAAAATATGCACTTGATATTTTAGCAGATTCCGACTCCCTTGGTTCCAAACCCCTTAAACTCCCAATGGACCAGAATGTAAAGTTGAGTAAAGAAACTGGAACCGTTTTGTAAGATCCTAGCATCTACCGAAGACTGATTGGCAGACTCCTCTATCTAACAGTCACAAGGTCCAATATATGTTACGTTGTCCACATTTTGAGTCAATTCATTACTCGACCGACCTCTAATCATATGAATGCAGCTTATCAAGTACTGCGATACCTTAAACAGAATCCGGGACAATGCATATTATTCTCTTCCACCTCTAACATTCAACTTTGAGCTTTTTGTGATGCAGATTGGACTTCCAGTCCAGACACTAGAAGATCCATCACGGGTTACTGCATTTTCATTGGGAACTCTCTTATTTCCTGGAAGTGCAAGAAACAAGCAGTGATCTCTCGCTCTTCCACGGAAGCAGAGTATCGATCAATAGCTACTACTTGCTGTGAACTATCTTGGCTCCGTTACATTCTCCTTGATCTGCAAGTACCACACTCTCACGCTGCCGATCTCTACTGCGACAATCAAGCTGCCCTTCACATATCGACAATCAATCATTTTTCCATAAACGTACCAAGCGTATTGAGTTGGATTGCCATTTGGTTGTGTTTGACAAGATTCAAAACGGAGTGTTACCAAAATCACCATGTGACCATTATAATCAACTTAATAAATATACCCAAAATACTACCATCACACCATTTGAAAATTCACACCATTTGTATTTTTTTTTATTTTTTTTTTCTTTCTTTATTTTGTTTCCTGAAATACTCCTGCCCGTTGTGTATTATATAATAGGAGCTTTTTGTCCCTTTTCACTGTATTAAATAAAACGATAAATTGAATAAACGTGTTGCGTCCGTCCGCTTTCACGCCTTGCCCAGCTTCCGTTTCGGTTAATTGGTTGACTAATATGTGTAGGCGTTTTGTATTAAATTGTCTAAGGTGAGATGATTAACTTTTATGAGGAAAGTAGGTGGGTATGTAAATATCCTAAAATCAAAAAATTTAGACCAATTAATTGATTGATTTTTTAAATACAGAAAAATCAACAAAATAATCATAAATTTCTTAAAATTATTGTAAATTTGGTTTCGTAAAGGCTAACAACTCACATGATAAATTTTAATGAAATGATCTGACAGTGTACAAGATGTTGAAGAAAACATAATGAAATAACTTATATCTCTGTTCATTTTACTCCTCTTTTTTTTTTTTTTTTTAAAATTTGAAATAATTAAGGCTCCTCTAACCCGTTTCTATTGGGCTTGTTCTATTTAAAGAAACGAATGACCAGAGAAGAACGGCGGCGTGCCGATGAAGCTAGAGCTTAATGATATCGGGAATATGGACGGGGTACCGGTCAATACAGTTAGCCCAAGGCCCGTCGATCGACGTCTTCACGGTCTTCATGCACTTCCACACCGCACTGTTACACTTGAACCCGCTTCCTAATCCTATCTGCCACACCCTATCCCCCTTCTTCATCCTCCCTTTCGCCTCAATGTAGCTCAGCTCGTACCACAGGCACGACGACGACGTGTTCCCAAACCTGTGCAGCGTCATCCTCGACGCCTCCGTTTGCTTTGCCGTCAAATTCAGGCTCTTCTCCAGCTCGTCGATCACCGCCCTCCCTCCTGCATGGATGCAGAAGTGTTCGAACGCCTCTTTGAAATCCGGCACGTAGGCCTTCCACTTGGGGTTGACGAATTTCCTGCCGATAAAAGTCAGGGCAAACAATAGCTGCTCGAAGGGCGGGAGGACGAGGGGCCCAAGCGCCGTGATGTTGGTCTTCAAGGCGTCTCCTGCGACGGCCATGAGGTCTTTGGAGAGCGACACAGCCATTATCCCTTCAGGGTCATGTTTCTGCCTTACGCAGTTAAAAGCTCTATCGTCGGCACCCTTGTGAGTTCGCACCACGTGTAGCAAGCTATACTTAGCCCGCTTTCTCTCCTTACTCCTGTTGGATAAGAGAATGGCGGCTCCACCCATGCGGAAGAGGCAACTAGGGAGGAGCATTGACCTATCCTTGCCCAGATATATATTCGGCGTTATCACCTCCAAGCTGAAAACGATAGCGTTCGAGTTGGGATGAGCCTGGAGAAGATCTCGAGCTAGCCCAATCGATATTAGGCCTGCGCTGCAACCCATCCCCCCCAAGTTAAAGGTCTGTATGTTGCTCCTTAGCTTATACCTGTTAACGATCATGGCGGACAACGACGGCGTTGGACAAAAAATGCTACAGTTCACTATGACTATGTCGATATCTTTCGGCTGCAGGCCTGTCTTCTGGAACAGAGAGTCCATGGTAGTAAACATCGTATCTTGAGCTTCGATGTAGCTGTCTTCGAGAGTCGGGATAGGAGGAATATAGTGCAGCGCGGGAGGCATGCATGTCTCTTCGCCGAGTCCGGACCTCTCGAGGATTCTCCTTTGGAATTCGACACTTTTCTCATTATTAATGATGATCTTTGAGTGCTCCATGAAGGTAGATGTCGGTGCGCGGCAAAATGCCGGAGGCAAGTAGCAGGCGTAGTCGACAAGGTAGACTTTCCGAGGCCTGGACAAGTAGTAGGCCGTGGCGACGAGGATGAGGAGGAAACAAAAGGATAAGAGATGGTAAGGATCAAACTGAAGAGAACTCCAGAGCCTCAGGAGCTCTTCAGGACCTAGACGCAGAGCTTCAACTATGCCGCTGATGGCGATGGGCAAGAGAACGACAGTAATGGTGCGGTTGACTGCATACTTGCAGCACAGTTTTACGTACTTGAGCTTCGTCGAGTTGGGGACTGAGTTTCGAGGCGCTGTTGATGACATTATGGAGGAGAAGAAAGGATTGTTTAGTTCAAATAGAGAGAAAGCAAGAGATATGAATCGGTGACTTAAATAAGGAAAAAAGTAAAAAAAAAAAAAAAAATGAAATAACAACTCTTGGTGAGGAACGAGGGGAACATCAGCAGGCAAATCCTTTTTAAAGGGTCCGGGCCGATCATATGCCTTTCAATCTTAATCTTTCCTAATAAATAATTTTGAATTAATTAATATTAAAAATAATTAATATATAATTAATTTGTTTGTTTTTTAAAAAAAAATTAAATTATAATAATTTATTTAAAATTATAATATCATAAAGTAAAAAATCATGTCTCTATATTAATTCCCGTAAAAATTTAAGTTGACCTTAAACTCTATTCTGAAACCTTAGACATTTTAGAATAAAGAGTCCAAATACTTACATTCGAATTTGATATTTACCCAATCTTAATGGAAATGACCTTCAAAAAAGCATATTAAGCAAGTCTTAGACAAAGGTTGGGTAACTCTCACATGTTAATAATATACTTCAAATTCTTCATAAAAAAATTATTGTCAACTTTTCTTCAAAACAATCACCCTTTAATATCTATAAAAATGGGCAAAAATTGTCCAGAGTAACTTGTTTCGAGCCTCTATTAATATCAAGACTCTTAGGAATGTAATTACATCTTTTAACAAATCCAATACTTGGAACATCTAATCATCAGTTATCCTTAAAATGATAAACATAGGCAATGCTTTAAGCCCACCAATTAAGGAGGTCCGGATTTGATCATTTAGAACACCTCCTTCTTACAAAATATTAATGGAGCCTAATTTTCTTTTTATTTCTCTTTCTGACTTATTTGTTATAAATTTCTATCTACATAAACATTAAGAAATAAATTAAAAATTAGTACTGACCTTGAGAATACTAATTTTAATTTATAATATATAAGATGCTAATTATACTATTCAAAAATTAACTTCAAAAATTGTTAAATTCAAATTCAGATTAAAGAAACCATCACTCTATAAATTTTACAGCCCCTTAATCTGATTTAGAAAGCTGGGAAACCGCCAAATAAATGGATAGTTGGCATATTTATTTGGCATTCTTTTCTTCTTTCAGAATATAAACGAGAAAGAGAGGCATACAATTCATCCGTGACATGACAATATGTGTTGAAATAATCTTTTATATTGTACAGACATCGAATGTCATATTCTGCAGATATAACATATATAATTGAGAATGGTAAATGATTATTTTAAGATGTTAATTAGGATTTAAAATATATCAACTTAATAAAAAATATCTTAATTGATAAAAGTAACTTACTTTTACAAAAATAAAATAAAATATTCTCAAATTAAAGATAAAAATCACATTGCATTCAGACTTATAAATAAAATAAAATTATTAATTTTGGGTCTAGTAATTCATATTGAAGATATAATACTACAATCGGATACCTATTCCTACCCCCCAAAGATTAAAAATAAGTTACTAATATTTAACGACTTAAACTTTAGTAAAAAAATCTAATAATTTATGTTTGTTAAGAATAAGTGGTTTCTACATTTAATTTTTTATCACTTGTGATAGGGTGAGAATAAGTTAATTTTTATTAAGAACTAGTTTCTTTTATTGTATAGGGTGTAGAATAAATATTATTAAAATTGTTAGAATTAATATGGTACATATTTAGTAAATTTATTGATATAATTAAATATTATAATCTTATATAATTATATTATATATATTAGTAATGTATCTTCAATCCAGATTTCGAACAAATTCAGATCGAGTTATCCGTCAGATTTCAACTCCCTCCACTAAGTCTCGAATCATATACACCACAATTTTAAATAAAAGGTCAGGTGACGAAAGGATATTATCCTACCAAAAATATTTCGATATTCAAGTCAATAATCAACCTTCTGAAGACAAGAAGGTAGATACAGAAGATATAGTATGAATGCCGATGAGTATTTGCGGATGGGGGAGTACGCTTGTAGAGAATGTGGCTTAGTTGTTATGGCTCATGAGGAGTAAATTCTATGAATATTGAGTTTGTTGGAAACTAGTAGTAGAGAGAGAGCATTGGGATGCTCGAGTATCTAAGAGTTTCTAAAAGCTTTATAATTGCTTGAGAGCTTTGTAGGCAAGAGAAAACGTACCTTTGAAGGGAGTTTTCATGGTCTTTCATAGCAATGGCCCTATACTGCCTTCCTTATATAGAGGAACTTGACACTCACGCTCTGTTGGGAATCGTTACCTTTCTTAGATAGGCATGAGCGCTTTTTTGGCTGTAACAGTAAAAAATGTTGATCTCCTTTCTTCTGCGTTTTGTAATCGTCCGAGTTTTTAGTAAACCGTGCGTAGATTCTAATGTCTTCCTTCTAAGATGTACTTTGATTCTGGAGGTAATCGTTACAATGAAACTTACCCTCTTTAGAGATGTGAAAAATTATGGTAAATGATCGTTGTGGCTTGAAAATACACACGTGGGCCAATTTAGGCTTGGGCTGCATGTGTCCTAGGCCTCAACTAGTTTACTGGTCGTTTCTCCGGTAAACGAAAATGTTGATCGCCCTAGGAACTAATGAGTCATCTTGATCTTGAGCCTCTGCCGGCCCATTTGTTCTTTGTCCAGTCAATAGCAATATTAACCATCCAGACGGAAATGGGCCGTTGAGGATTTGGGCTGTTTTCTCATATTGTAAAAAATTATTAGTCAAATCGAAAGCATATTGTAATAATCAAAACAGTTATTTTTTAATTAATTGATAATATAAAATAAGTTGGTACGGGAAACAACTCAAAAATTCATCTATTGTACGAAAAGTATTTGCATTATTTGTATACACATAATTAGTATATATATATTATTATTCTTAAATTTTAGTATTTATAGGTCCAACAAAAATAAAATCAAGTTAGACCCAAATCTAAATTCAAAAACGGTTCAAAAAGCTAAGTACACTAATTATTAAAAATATATTCCTAAATCACTTTATTTGGCTTATGAGTCAAAACATCTTTTATATTTTATACAATCTTTCAAACATCTTTTATGTATATTTATAAATAAAAATACATTAGATATATTTATATATTTAAAGAAAATACAATATTACTATTTACGAAATATTAAATCTAATATTTTAAAAAATTAATAAAAAATTATTATTTAAAATGCATTATCTAATATTCTTTTTTTTTTTTGGTAAGTATATTATCTAATATTCACATTTTAACATTTAAGTTTTTTATTTTAATCGTTTAATATGACCTTATTTTTTTGCTAAAGAATAGAATCCCTAAATCCAGTTTAAGTGGAAATGGTGACCAACGACTATGCAACTGAAATTAATTATTTTCTAAATCCTAATAATAAATAACTGTAAATATATTTTTAAGTAATAATATTTTATCTAAAATTTTTCTCATATTTCTCTTACAATCCCTGTTTGTAAATTATTGGAATTATCTAAAATAAGTATTCTCTATTATTAATATATTGATATAATTTAACATAACGACCCACAATATTGTCAGTTGGATTTGATACGTCCTTGGATCCGAACTGCGAACAAATTCAAGCTGATTCGCTTGTCCTGATTCCGGCATCGTTCCCTAAGTCTGGATCCTGCACACCACTAAAAAGAACAGGAGGTCAGCGTGTCGGCAGAAAGTTGTCTCATCGAAAACACTTCGACGTTCAAGTCAGTAAACAACCTTCGAAATACAATAAGGTTTTTGAAACTAAGAATAGAGAAAGATAGAGAGAGTGTGTGTGTGTGTTTTCAGATGAAAGAAAGACAAAACTGTCTTCTTGAATTTGGAAGGTGGGGAGGCAGTAAACGGCCGTGAGAGACGCGTTTGTATGCCTTAGGTTTTCGAGTAACCATAGAAAATGGAAAAGTGTCAGTCTGTAGTTTTCGTGGGCGTCGTAAGAGCAGTAACTTGCGTGAATAGCCTTGAAAGGAGTTTGCGTAACAGAAAGCGTAAGTAACTGAGAGCGTTAGTAACCGAGAGCATGCCTGGAATGAGAATTCCAGGGTTTACTTATGGTTGAGCGGGCGATCTTCCTCCTTTGGAAGGAGTGATCCCTGTATGATTCTTGGTTGACCTGACTTTCAGAGTTGATACCAGTTGCCAAAAGGATTGAAATAGTTTCCTTCCATGGCGGTCAACGGCTTTCCAAATCGCTTACCTTCCTTCTGTGTTTTTTACCATTGGAGTCCCCAATTGGCAAGAGATTGGAAAAATCTGATACCTTTCTTACGTGAAGGGAGTCGATTTTGTTAATATTTGTTTTGGGAATCGGCAAAGACCATGAAATTCGCTAGGAAAACCGTTGCTGGCCGCCTGATGGATCGTGGGCTTAAGTGGGTCTAGCCCATAAAAGCGTTTTATTTTTGTCCTGTTACTACAGTGATTCAACTCAACGCTCGAGTTGACCGTCTATGCACACGTTAGTCGTCTTTCGGAGTCCAGACGGTCAACGATGATATTGACCGTCTTGGGCCTTTCAAGCTTTGGGCATTTACGCCCTATTGGGCCGTTTTTACGTTGATCGTCTGGCATACCTTTTGGGTTTTCGTTGACCGTGGACCAACTCACATTCTAGTGTACCCATCAGGACTAATATTTATGTGCTTAACTTCTGCGATTAAATACCAAAATCCATTAGAACGTGATTTTTTTTCCCCTTATGAAATAGACAACAAGAATGGAAGAATAAGTTAATACGAAATAGTCAATAATAATACTGTCAAAGGATATACAAATTTATAAAATATTATCTATAATTAAAAAATAAAATTTTATCATATTAAGCCTTGAAAATTTTACATTTTAAATTGGGCTACATATATATATATATAGTTTATTTTTATGTATAAATTAAAAATTAATTATACATAAGTTTTATTTTATTTTTTATAATTATAATTTCTTATACAATTCAAATATTAGAATTTGAATTCTATGTAATTTTAATTCTAATATAATTAATATTAAACTTATATTTTTAAATTTTAATTCTAATTTTACAATTCAAACAGACTATTGTATTTTAATTTTATTCTTACTTGAATTTGTATTCTAAATAATGTTTTAGTTTCTATTATTAATATGTTTTAATATGGTCCATAATTTGCCATTGCAAGAGGTTAAAATTTGATTATCCAACACAATAAAACTCAAAGAACCAATACAATACAAAATATTATAAAATTTAAATTATGGCAAAAAAAATAAATAAATCATAAAATTTGGGATTACAGTAGATAATATTTTTTAAAAAAATTACTTTTCTTATGAGAGAATCACTCAAACATTGGATAATTTGCATAGAAAAATCACTTAACTAATGGTAGATATCCTCTCACCAGAAGACAAAATCATATTTTTACAATTTACTTAAGAAATTATTCATATAAGAATCAAAGGTCACTTTCCAACTACAAAACTAGCACACTCTTGAGATACCTAAGTTTTACTGAATAATGACTTTAAATGCCACAGCTTAGAAAGAGCTGAAGCTCAAGGAAGCAGGCACAATTAAGGGTAGCATGCACAATTAAGGGTAGTAGCCACAATTAAGGGCAGCCGTTGGCCGCTGGGAGAGGTTCCTGTCTTACAGAGCTGCATGTTTGGGACGTTCTTTTTCGGGATTGTCATATTAGCCATTCATTATGGCGGCCTCATCACTGATTACTTTAAATATTTTGCCAAGGCTAAAACTTTTAGCTATGGAAGTTTGATTATCTAATACTGAGAAGCTTATAACATTACTAGCAGCCAAAATAAATGTCAAATTAATATGCTTAGTCTCATAAGAAATCATAATCAATCCCAATGGGCTAGTCAAATATCAACCATTACAAAAAAAAAAAAAAAAAAGTATACTGCTTACAGTAGAATCATATAAATAAAATTATCTAATTTGAATATTAAAAATAATAATTTAATATTTTAAAATAATATAAGGTCAATGAGCTCACATTCTTTAACCTCTTTAAAATTAGACATTTAGCTTTGGGGATCTAGGGCACCGCAATGCGGTACCATACGATATAATTATAATGACTTACCGGTGTTGTCGAATTTCTATTAATGGCTATCAATTTTTATTATTAAAAATAAAACGTGTAAATCTAACAAACATCATACGGTTATCGAATGCCCTACGGTGTTACAGTGTACCTTATACCTTTAGCCTTGTAGGTTCTATTATATCAACAGATTTGCTTCTGTGGAGGCAATAAAGTATTGGACTACAAAAATAATAGAAAGACAACAACAACCGCTGAGATGCTGCCGACTATAAGGAATTATTGGAACCAGGGGGACTGCGATGCGTGAGGGACGTCGCAGCCCCTGCGACGACTTGCCGGCCATTGGATGAAAAAAATCCAACGACTTGTTATTTATTTTTTTATTTTTTTATTTTGATATTTTCTTTTGTATTTGATTTTAAAAAATAATGTTTTCATTCTTTTTTTTTTAATTTTCTGATTTTTTTTTAAAAAAAACGGGAGCCTTCAGATATTAATCTGACGGCTCCCAAGTCGTCGCAGGGGCTGCGACATCCCTCACGCGTCGCAGCCCCCCCTGATCCGGAATTATTATATATATAAAAGACAAGGACGATCAAACAGTAGCAACGTGGAGAGCGAAGAATCAAATAATTCTAGTCGCGGTCAAAATTAGTGAGTGGTGTTTTCTATTTCAAATTTTAAACATTCATATGTTTTTACATTATAGTGTTACATTTACTGTTTAAAAATCAATAAAATAGGCATGTCATTTATTTATACCATTTTATTTTTATAAAGTTTCCATTTAGTATGTTTGTTATTTTCTTTTAAATTTGCCGCAAGAAAATAGGATGGCCATTACCACAATATTAATAGATGTTATTGGGTCGTGTTGATAGTGGTAATATGATGGCGCTGGCAATTGTTGTATTCTGGAGGCGTGTCACATGATGATATTTTTCTTTGGTCATTTATACTGCACTTGTTTAGGATATTTTATATAATATAGATAAGTTAACTTTTTTTTTTATGATATTTTTATTCCAAATTAATAAAAATATAAGATTTTTTTAAAAAAATACTCTGAACTATAAAAATCTAATATAAAAATATAAAGTACTTCTCTGACATTGACTCCTACAAGATCTCCCAAAATTACCCTTCAAGCTATTTAAAATTAACCCACCTTTTAATTACACTTCACTCTCAAACTTTACCTTACTAGACTTTTTTTTTTTTTTTTGGATTTGTTTGTTCTCTAATTTTTAAAACTTGGCTAGCTTCTATAAATTATCACAAATTAGAAAAGTTCATTATTTTATATAGGAATATCATTTTTTCAACCAACGGTTAGGATTATTTTTCTCCACTATAAATGTTAAGATTTACATTTTAGAATATTTTTTTATAAGTATTTTTTTTTAAATATTCTAAAATTACTCATATCCTCAATACTCATAAATATTTTAAAATAAGTACATATCTCATATATTTTTATAATTATCTACCATACACATATATTTATATACATAAAGTGTACATACAGACATATTCTATCTACTCATCACGTCTGCATGGTACATAATTTTTATTCTCTTTAGTTCTCCATAATAGGCGATAAGGTTCTTTTAAGAAGTGTTGCTGATATAATTAGAATTATAATACATTTTATTTTTATCTGAATAATTATTGAAAATAATTTTTTTCAATGAACATGTTTTATAAAAAAATTTTTTATTTTCAATCTGTGTAAGAAAAAGGTTTGCCGCCTTTTTGTTTTTTTTTTCTTTTCTACCTTTTTTTTTTCTTTGCGTTGATAAATAAAATATACTAAATTATCAAGAAGGTTTGCCTCCTTCATAATTCAGCAACAAGGCAAATACGGGTGCCCGGCGATCTAAACCACTCATGTCTTCACCCTACTAAATAATAAGAGATATTTCGAACCACCATTGTAATTTCATAATATTTATTTATTTATATTTAAATTTATTAATTAATTTAAATAATGAATAAGAACATCATTTTTTAATTATACCTATAAAATATCCACTTAATTAATTTTAAATAAGGTCAACATTTCATAAGTTCTTTTAATTTCCTTCAGGTAGGCCTCTTGACTAATATAAAATTGATTTTTCTGATTGAACATAATCAATTTTAATTATTAACTCTTATGATTTCATTAGTTTTGATGAGTCCAAGGATCCGAACTTCAAACAAATTTGGCCTGATCCACTTGGCCTGATTCCGGCACCGTTCTCTGAGTTGGATCCTATACACCACTAAAAAGAAAAGGAGGTCAGCGTGTCGGCGAAAAATTATCCTATCGAAGACACTCCGACGCTCAAGTCAGTAAACTGCCTTCAAAAGATAAGAAGGTTTCTGAAATTGAAAATTGAGAAAGAGAGAAAGAGAGAGTGTGTGTCTTTCCAGACGAAAGAGAGACGAGACTGTCTTCTTGAATTTGAAAGGTGGGGAGGCAGTAAACGGCCGTGAGAGGTGCACTTGTATGCCTTAGGCTTTTTTGAGTTGCTTGAGTAAGTGATTGCGTAGTAGATAGTATCAATAATTGAGAGCGTAAGTCACTAAGAGTGTAAGTAACTGAAAGTGTTTGTAACAGAAAGCGTTGGTAACAGAAAGCATGCCTGGAACGAGAGTTCTAGGGCTTACTTATGGTTGAGCGGGCGATCTTCCTTCTTTGGAAGGAGTGATCCCTATATGATTCGTTGATTGGCCTGTCTTTCAAAATTGATGCCTGTTGCCAAAAGGATGAAATAGTTTCCTTCCATTGTGGTCAGCGACTTTCCAAATCGCTTACCTTCATTCTACGTTTTTTACCGTTGGAGCATCCCATTTGGCAGGAGATTGAAAAAATCTAGCGCCTTCCTTACAAGAAAAGCGCCGATTTTGTCAATATCCTTTTTGAACCAGCAGAGATCGTGGGAATTGCTAGGAAAGTCGTCGACCGTCTCTGATGGATTATGGGTTTGAGTGGGCCTGGCCCGTAAAAGCCTTTTTATTTTTGGCATGTTGCTACAGTAATTTCGGTCAACGCGAGCGTTGACCGTCTGCGTGCGTTACCCATCTTCCGGAGTCCAGACGATCAACGATGGTGTTGACCGTCTTAGGCCTTTCACGCTTTGGGCCTTTGGGCCTGTTTGGGTTGTTTTATGTTGACCGTTTGGCATACCTTTTGAGTCTCAGTTGACCGTGGGCGAACCCATATTTTGGTGTACCCATTACTAGCCCCCCATACCGGTGGCCAAAATTTTGGGCTCCGGTATGTTCGTGATGGGATGCCCCTTACTGCCCTTCATCATTTGAGGATCCCAAAAGACTCTATGAAAGGCGTAGAGGAGAGTTTATTGAATCACATTGGCCACATCGACCAAAATCAATTTCGATTTCTAGAACAATATTGACCCGAAATTGTTGACCGTCCTAGTCAATTCCGGAGAATAATATTGACCAAAATTGTTGACCGTCTTGGTCAATTTCGGAGAACAATATTGACCGAAATTATTGACCGTCTTGGTCAATTCCAGAGAACAATATTGACCGAAATTGTTGACCGTCTTGGTCAATTCTGGAGAAGCTTTCTGCTAGGCTTGATTGACTCGTGGCCATCAGCCAGTTTGCAGGCCAGAAGAAGACATGCGTCTCCCTTTGGTTGGACGGAGATCTTGACCATTAATGCATTAGATATCCACCGTTTGAAGAGCCAAGTAGGGAGTTGACTCGTGGCAGGACGAACGGCGTCCTTAATAAGCGGTTTTTGCATGTGCTTGCTGTTTAAGTTTTTCCTCCACACTTCGAAAATTGTTTACGCCTCCAAGCTTTCGTCTTCTCCTTTCCTAACTCTCAGAAACCCTAGTTCTTTTAGTCAGCCATGGCATCCGTTGCAGACATCGCTTCCGTTTTGAGTGTGTGACATCAAACCATTGTGTGCGGAGTTTAACATCCCAAAAGAAGTTGCGTGGAGAGTTCCGGGAAGGAACGACAGAGCTTTTGCTCCTCGGAGGGGCATATCACAGTCTACGAGGCCCACATGAGGAGCGGCCTTCGTATCCCATTGCCGGAAAATTTGGAGTCTCTTTTCAAAGCTCTATGAGTACCCATTGCCCAACTTCACGCCAACGCTATCCGGTATCTCTACACTATGTGTATTTTTCTTCGCAAGCGTGGTAAGAAGCTTAGGATGTCCACGGTTAGGTTTGTTTAAAATAAATCAGGGAGGAGAGTGGATATCGCTCGTCCCCGTTCTGCTATAAAAATAAACAAATTCATATACGACTCGTTGAAGAACTGGTTCTTCTTTGTGAGTGTGGGAACAGCCTGACCCCTTCAAAAGGACTGGGGCCAGGTCCCAAAGGCATATGCGGGGACGCTGTTTGTGGCGGAGACGGTAGTCTAGGAGTGGTTAATAAAGGCAATAAAGGGGAACCCCGATGATTTCATTCGAGATTTTTTGGTTTCTCGGGAGGAGACTAGGAAGGTGAATTGGGCTCCGTCATCCCCAGTTCAAAAACCTACGCCACCCGTGAGGATGATGAATCCGGAGGATTCCAAGGGCATCATCATCTGTATGCGGCGTACTGATGAAGGGTTTATTGGCCCGCTGCTAGAGAAGGTGCTGGAGATGCCCTCATCGTCGTCGTCCCTCATTGACTACGTGGTTGTCGGGATCTGCAGTGGGCCTGGCAGCACTACGGGCCTAGAAAAGACCCATGAGGACTGGCCAGTGGATTCAGGAGTCATCTTGGCGCAGCTTGCGCCACAAGCGGTTCCTAGTGCTGTATTGGTGGAGCCTTTTGAGAATCCAGCTTGCGAGCCAGCGGTGGACACGCGGGAGCCGTCCGTTAGCTCCACAGTCGTGCAAACTTTTGCTGCGGAGCCAATAGTGGAGCTCGATCCTCCGGTAGCTGCTCCAAAGGCTATATTTGAGTATCCTGCTGCAGCCGTGGATGAATCTGATGATATCCTGGAGCGCATTCTAGAGGAGGGAGCTACGAGCTCGGCTCGAGAGGATGCTCCTGGTCCACTACCACCTGGGCCAGGTCTGGAGGCCAGGCCCGTGAGGAAATTTTGGGAGGTATGACTCTTGGTGATTGGTTTCTCGTACTTTCCCTTTTTTAGGTTTCTGACTTGTTCTTTGTCTATTTTTTGTGCTTCCGTTGAAGGTGGTCTCCGCATTTTTTAAAGTGGTGGAGCAGCGTGATAAGGCACTGGTAGATAGGGAGGTGGAGATCGCCTTGGGCCTTGGCGCCAAACCGGCCGGCCGGCGGGGAGCATCACGAGGAGACTGCTGCCCTCGAGGCTGTCCTGGCGGGAATGGAGACGGAGATCGCCAGCTTGAGAGCTGAGAATGCTCGTTTGAAAGAGGAGGAAGACCGGAGCAAGGCAAGCAAGAAGCGGCTTGCAGATCAGATATCCACCCTGGAGAATGAGCTAGGTCTCCGATTCGCCCCCACGAGGTCGAGGGCATGCTGCACGCTTAGATGTTTGAGGGGGTCTAGGTCTATTGGCGTCTTGTGAGGCTGATCGACCCTAACTTTCCTGTTCAGTACCTTCATTTAGAAAATCGCGGGGCGCAGCATAAGAATGACCTCGTAGAGGAGCCCCGGGACAGTCAGAGGCGGCCGCCGCCTCCTTAGCCTTTTACACCTTTTCCTGCTTGAAATTTTATAATCTTGTAACATATTTGAAGCAATGAAATGAAAATTCTTTCAATTCTGTGTCCATTTATTTTCACTGCTTGTGTTTGTATGCTTTATTGCATGGGGCGGCCAACTGAGTTGGTCGGTTGATATGGTTGGACTGTCTAAGAAGTTATGTCCTTAGGCTTGGCAGGTGGTTGTGTTAACTAACCTGACAGCGCTGTCCAAGTGATGACTTGGATGGCCAACGTTGGAGAAGGATGCTTCTCCCTTCGACCATCCCTGACTGATCCCGCTATCTCCTCGTAGAGGAGGTCGTTGCGTATGCTACGTAAGCCCCCTAAGGTTTTGACCGCTATTGGATCACTTGGATGATCAAGGTTTAGTACGATTGCTAATGGGCCGCTATGATGACCGAGATTTATATTAGGTCGATTGTGGGCCACTGGATGACCAGAGTTTAGAATAGACCACTCATGGGCCACCGGATTACCAGGTGTTTAGATACGACCGCTAACGGGCCGATCGGATGATCGAGGTTCAAGTTCGACCGCTTATGGCCGCCTGGATGACCAGGGTTCAACGAGAGGGTGAAGACCCTCGCGACTTAGGGGCAGCCTAGATCGGGCAACCTGCAAAGAAAATGCATGCACATACACATAGAAATGATGCTAAGTAAACTCTTATTTTTCTCAAGAAACAAAACAAGCAAGCTAGTGCAAACAATAATGCAAATGCGTACCTGTGTCCGTTACTGGAAGTATCGTCTGAGGTGGATGGCGTTCCACGTTCGCTGAACCAATTTTCCGTCCTGGCTCCAGAGTTTGTAAGCTTCGTTTCGCAGGACGGCAGAGACGAGGAAAGACCTTTCCCAATTAGAGGAGAGCTTGTTGCGGCCGGCCAGCTTGCCTGTGGCCTCGACGCCTCGTAGAGCCAGGTCCCCCACATCGAATTGTCACACCTTAACTTTTTTGTTGTAGTATTGGGCGATCTGATGTTGGTAGGCCGCTGTCCATACTCTGGCAGCGTCGCGGGCTTCTTCTAACTAGTCTAAATGCTCCCCGATTTTTCGGGAGTTAGTCTGTGGGCCAAAGGACTCCACCCTGAGACTTGGAAGCCCGATTTCAATCGGGATTACCATCTCAATCCCGTAACAGAGGCTTGAAGGCGTCTCGCGCATTGGTTCCTTCGGGGTTGTTCGATAAGGCCAAAGAACGGAAGGGAGCTCGTCCGCCCAAGAGCCCCCTACGTCCTCCAGTTTAGTTTTTAACACGTGAAGCAGCGTTCAATTTGTCACCTCCACCTGTCCGTTTGCCTGGGGGTATGCCACCGAAGTGTGGACCAGCTTGATGTCGAGACTAGTGCAATACTTGGTGAAGCGTTTTTTCCGAGAATTGGGTCCCGTTATCGATCACAAGGACCTCGGGGACGCCGAATCTATAGACGATGTTCTGACGGAGGAATTCCAGGGCGTTGTGTTCCGTTATCTTAGCCAGTGGGACAGCTTCGACCCATTTGGTAAAGTAGTCGATACCCACGATGATGAATTTCCTTTGCCCCGTGGCAATGGAAAACAGGCCGAGGAGATCGAGCCCCCATTGCTCGAAGGGCCAAGGGGCTTGAAGAGCCTTCAGATCTGCAGATGGCTGGCGGTGAAGGTTGCTGTGAAGCTGGCAGATTTCACATTTCTTCATGAACTCCAGCGTTTTTTTCTTCATCGAGGGCCAGTAATAGCCCTGGTGCATGACCTTGAAGGCCAAGTTTTTTCCGCCAATGTGCGACCCGTAGATCCCGAGGTGGACTTCGCTTAAAGCATAGTTAGCCTCCTCGGGAGTTAGACAGCGGAGGTATGGAGTCAAGTAGCCACGTCGGTACAACCGTCCGTCAACCACGACATACCAACCGTCTTCTTGACCCGTTTGGCCTATTCTATGTCTTCTGGCAATGATCCGTCTGCCAGATAGTTTAAGAAAGGCGTCATCCAGTTTTCCACTTCGAAAATCTGCATTGCCTCTCGCTTCTCAATGCTGAGAGTGTCTAGGATCTCACGCATATCCCTCGAATACCGTTCTGGGTTTTTGGCAGCAGCGGCTTTAGCCAGCTGGTTCGCCTTCCACTTTTTAGTTCGGAAAATGTGAACCCCTGGGCAGCCTCCCTTGCCTTAGCCAAATATTTGGCCAAGAGGGGGTTATTTGCCTCAAACCCTCCGTTAACCTGGTTAACGATCCGCTCGGAGTCGCTGTAAACTGCCAGCTTTTTGGCAGAGCATTCCTTAGCTAACTGCAATCCAGCTAGCAGGGCTTCGTACTCGGCAACGTTATTGGTTGTCGAGAAATTGAGCCTGAGGGAATATATTTCACCTCAAACCCGTCGGGGGTCGTAAGGACCACTCCAGCGCCATTGCTTGTGTCTGTAGACGATCCATCCACGTGAAGTATCCATTCTGGAACTCCTACAAGCAGTTATGTGCTTTCTTCGGGCTGTTCCTCGAGGACTGGAATTGTAGTCTCAACAATGAAATTAGCCAACGCCTGTGCTTTCATAGCAGGCCTGGGCTGGAATTCGATGTCGAACTCGTCCAACTTGATAGCACATTTTACCAATCGTCCAGAAACGTCGGGTTTCTGGAGGATGCTTTTCAGCGGCTGGTCCATAAGGACCACTATCCGATGGGCCTGAAAGTAGGGCCTCAACTTTCACGCAGAGAATATTAGCGCTAAGGCTAATTTTTCTCTGCGCGAGTAATGGGTCTTTGGGCCAGTCAACATTTTACTCACGTAGTAGACCGGCCGCTGGGTGTCAGAGTCCTGGCGCACGAGGACAGAACTGAGGGATGCCTCCGACACCGCCAACTAAATATATGATTCTTCTCCGCCCTTAGGTGACACCAACAACGGCGAGCTGGCCAAGTACCGTTTCAGTTCATCGAAAGCGGTTTGGCATTCCACAGTCCATTGGAACCCATTGGATTTCGTTCCTCTAAGGGTTTTAAAGAAAGGCTGGTACTTGTCACCGGACTTCGCAAGGAAGCGGAACAGTGCTGCCAGCCGTCCAATTAGTCGCTGGATGTCCTTTACGTTCCGTGGTGGAGCCATGTCGGCGAGCGCCTTGATATTCTCTAGGTTTGTCTTGATCCCCCGTTGGGAGACGATGAAATCCAAGAATTTCCCAGAGGCTACTCTGAAGATACACTTAGCCAGATTCAACTTCATGGGATGCTTACGGAGCACCTCGAATGACTCTTCCAGGTCACGGATGTGGTCGCCGATGACCCTGCTCTTGACGAGCATGTCGTCGACGTAGACCTCCATGTTGCGACCAATATGTTTTTTGAATATTTTGTTGACCAATTGTTAATTGGTCGCCCCAACATTCTTGAGTCCGAAAGGCATTACCTTATAGCAGTAGGTGCCCTGATCAGTCGTGAACGAGATGTGCTCTTCGTCCTTTGGACTAATCTGGATCTGGTTGTAACCTGAATAGGCATCCATGAAACTTAGCAGCTCATGTCCGGCTGTTCAATCAACCAGTAGGTCGATCCTGGGTAAGAGGAAGCTATCCTTTGGACAGGCCTTATTAACATCGGTAAAATCGATGCACATCCGCCATTTTCCATTGCTTTTCTTTACTAAGACGATATTAGAGAGCCAATCCGGGTATTAGACTTTCCTAATGAAACCTGCGTTCAGTAGCTTTTTGACTTCCTCTTGGATGGCGATTAATTTTTCAACAGAGTGGTTACTCCGCTTATACCTGACGGGCTTTTGGTGAGTCAAGTCCCAATTTATGGACCATTATCTCTGCTGTGATTCCAGGCATGTCTGCTAGAGTCTACGCAAAGAGGTCAGCGTTCCTTCGCAAGAACGCAATCAGCTCATCGCGCAGTGGTCCGGTGAATAAACCGCCGATCTGTACACACTTATCCGGCTCCTTCGGGTCCAATGGGATTAGATCCGTGGCTTCACCGGACTATGCTTGTGGGAGGGTTGTCTCGTCCCGATGGTCGAGTTCCCCAACTATTCTAGTGCTGCCGCTTGGGGCAATCTGGGACATGTAACAGGTTCGCCCAGTAACTTGGTCGCCTAGCACCTCCCTAATACCGTAGGGTGTTGGAAACTTTATTTTAAGGTGCAAAATCGAGGTAACTGTCCCGAACGCTATCAAACACGGCCTGCCCAGTATAGCATTGCATACTAAGGGTATGGTCGACTACCAGGAAGGTGAGCGTTTGACTTGCTATTTTTGGATACTTCCCCAAGGTAACTTCCAACTGGATAGTCCCTTAAACGGGCACTGGTTCGTTGTTGAGGCCGTATAATGAGCTTTTGGCAGGTTTTAGTTGGTTCTTTTTTAAGCCTAATCTGAAGAAAGCATCCAAGTAAAGCAAATCGCGAGAACTTCCATTATCAATAAATACTCATTTCAGTTGGTAGTCTACACTACGGTCCGAAACGAGCATGGATACAACGAGGGGATCAGCATGGGGGGACACTACATGGGCTAAGTCATCATCACTAAAGCTGATAGTGTTATCCGCTGTGCGCTGCTTCTTCCTCCCAGCCTGCTGTTCCTTGCTGCCAGATGAGTTTTTAGCGGGTCGGGTAGCAACCATGTTAACCACCCCTGCTGCAACCCGGTTTCGGGGTGGAGTCTGCTCCTGCCCCTCTTCACCGGCTGCTCCAGAGCTTTGTCGAGGACCTCTGACAAATTTGGTGAGGTGACCTCTGCGAATCAGCTCCTCAATCTTCCTCTGCAGTGTCTTGCAGTCTTCAGTTGAATGGCCAGCAGAGCGATGGAAGTCACAGTACTTCGACTGATTTCTAGAGTCCTTCTTTAGTGGTTTTGGCCACTTCAGGAATTTTTCTCCACGGATCTGCATGAGGACGTTTGAGCATGTGTCCATTAGAGTTGTGAAACTGGTGGGCCCATAGTCTCTACGCTCTGGAGGCCCAGTCAGGCGTTGCTTCTGGCGGGAGTGATCTCCGCCACTATACTTCCTCTTCCCTTCACTAAGGAATGATCGAGGCTGATCCACTTGTTCTGGACATTTTGCCTCGTTGGTCTCCTCTGCTGCAGCGTAGACCCGGGTGATGGATTCTGCCTCTCGGAAGGTCTGGAGGGTTTTTATGGGCCAGGTGCTTGAAAAGTCACCGTAACTCAGTGCAGAGATGAAACTGCCCAACTTCATCTCTTCTGTAATCCGGAGAATCTGTCGGGCCTCTACCACAAATCGATCCAGGAATCGCCGTGGGTTCTCTCCTGGTTTCTGCTTGATATGGGAGAGATGCCACGGCTGCTTCTCTTTCCATCGGCTCGAGGCATACTGAGTCAGGAAGAGATCTGTGAGCTCACGAAAGTTGCTGATGGTGCTTGAAGGGAGGTGATGGAACCAGATTCGGGTATCTCCCTTCAGCGTGAGCGAAAAATAATGGCATATCGCTGAGTCTTCTAACCCTTGTAGACTCAGATGGGTGCGAAAGTGATCAAGGTGGTCAACCGGATCACTGCTCCCATCGTATGAGTCAAGGGAAGGCATCTTGAACTTCGTAGGTAGTGGACAACTCAGGATCTCCGCTGTGAAAGGAGATTGGTCCAAGTCGATGGTGCGCTCCTCATCTTGGAACACACGGTTTCAGATTTTATCCACTCGCGGATCGGCGAGCGCATCTCGCTGATCTTTTTGGAGTTAGGGTAAACCCTCGATCTTTTTGTCCCAAGAGGTTGAGGTTGCTGCTCGCTGCTCCACGGATCTGGCGATCTGTGGCTCGCTCTTGGACTCGTTCCGTCTTTATTGGGGATTTCTTCTCTCTGACTTTCTCGAGAGATGTGCTCCCAGCGTTCTTGAGCCTGTTACGGCCGGGAAGGTAGGAGGAGGCTGGAACTAGATTGCTCTCAGATCTGTCGAGCTCCTCTTGGCCAGCTTCTTTTCCTCCGGCCACCCTTTTTGGTGGCTCTGCGGGACAGCTGCGTAGAGCCGCTTGCAATCATTGCTCGTTGGCAGGGTGTAAAGTATTTGAGGATTTCTTCTTGCATCTACTCCATTAGGAGTAGATGTACTCCGCCCATTATCCGGCCAAGTGGCACCGGCGGCGTGGTCTTCGAGATTGGTGGCATCTCTGGAGCTCTCGTGTTCTCCATTGCGAATGCGTGGGAGAGAGACGTGCGAATTTGTGGTTGGCTTTTGTAAGCGTTTCCCAAAGATGGAGCCAATGATCTCAGAGCCTCGCTAATCCGCTTATTCGGCACAATTCCCTGAGTTGGATCCTGCACACCACTAAAAAGAACAAGAGGTCAGCGTGTCGGTGAAAAGTTGTTCCACCGAATACACTCCGACGCTCAAGTCAGTTATTGCCTTTGAAAGATAAGAAGATTTCTGAAACTGAAAATTGAGAAAGAGAGAAAGAGAGAGTGTGTGTCTTTCCAGATGAAAGAGATACGAGACTCTCTTCTTGAATCTGGAAGGTGGTGAGGCAATAATGTCACGGCCCGGGAACACAATATTCGCAGGTCAAAATAAAATCAATAATATATATTTTCATCAACCATAATAACCCAACCCGGGTGTGACAATCAAACACATGCAAAATCCAATATAAATAAACCCGCTCTCATTAGAATCCGGACAAATAATACATGACCTGCTATCCATAATCGCAAGAGGTATCCAATTTACAACAACTCATCCATAACTTCAATATTTTACAAACAATGATCAAGTCATCATCCGACCATAAATAATAACCATACCATATCCTCGAGACCAAAAATATAGGCATCTCCACTGCGTGGTCTTGGTCGATCATCAGGTGGCGTATCCATGCCACTAGTCTGAAGGGATAAAATATGAAAACGTGAGCCTAGAGCTCTATCAAGAATCGTATAAAACGATACACATAAATTAGAAGCGAGATATCGCATAGAAATCACGTAAAACAAAACACCATGTCCAAGAGAGAAATGTCTCGTACTAAATCGTGCGTAATAACTGTCCCTCGAGACAAAATCATATAAATCACGATTTAAAATCTCGTAGACGATATTATATCATATGATCCAAGGTCACATTACATAATCGTGGCCCGTCACCATCTGCGTGGGACACATAGGATCCGGATCTAAAACTCATAATGCAGAAATCAAGTGAAAACCGCGAACTAAAACATAAATCAAAACATGTTAGGGTTTATCAAATCAGCACACCATTCCTATCGCCCATCCGTTAGAATCACGTATCTCAAATCCACTACATCCAAATACGTGTAGAAATACAAAGCATGCACAAAAATCGGAGAACGAATATCAATGATACCAACTCGAGGAAGGGTTACCCTCGTCCCATAACCGGCTATATCGGGACGCTCAAGACCATCCATGTACTCTGTCTCCCATAGATAGGAACTTGCTCACTATGTTTTACCACCGCCTTTGGGTGCAAATTTTAGTAATATATTAGGACGTCCGAATATATTCCGAATTCCTTACGAGAATTAAATACAGAGTAGTGTGTATCTTCCTTACGATGGAAGTAGCCTCAGGCGGAAGTAGCCAATCATATCGTCCTCGTCGGGACAGCCTCCCCGTCGGGAGCGGGGCGCCACAAATAGCCATGCCTCGGATCACAAATCGACCCTAGGGTCTCGGACACCATGGTCCCGTAGTGATCCCACCCCGGCAGCATGCATGGTTGGTGCAAGGCCTTGTTCATGGTCCCACAATATACGGATACACAAACATACATATATATCATCGGGTGTCCAAAATCCCTCCAAATCATAAATACCAAGTTAAAAAACCGAGATAAAACATATATGCATATATACAATTGATAAATTGAGTGTATTTAAAAATACATGCATGTTAGTAAAATCTCCCCAAAGTAGTCAAAATGCATCGAAAATTAAATCGACCAAGAATAAGCGAGGATAAGTTTATACTCCATGATTTGAAGAAATGATGTCCCGGTAACTCTAAAGCTTTCTCTCTCCTCGTAGCAAAAGCGTTGGCCCGCTAATCGACCACCGCACCGCTTCACGTGGCCGTCGCTAATCTCCTCGGCACCACCCGGTCAGCGCCGCGCCATTACGAGGTTGATGCTCCTCGCGCAACCGTCGCGATCTTCCTTGAGCGACTTCTCTCCTTCGCACCACACCACCGGAAGGAATGATGCGACCACCGATTGTACCATCCCAAACGACTACCGTCAACTCTCCCGACACCGATTTCCTCACCCAACGCCACCGCCGCCTCAACTCGCAACTGCCACAACAATCGCGGCCATACCCACAACCACCATCTACCGAAATTGCAGTTTTCCTCCTTCTCCTCTTCCTACTCCTTCTTCCTCGCGCACAAACCCTTGCCCATTTTCCTCATTCTCTCTCCTCTTCTTCCTCTCTCCCTGACACTTTTTCTCCCCTTTTCTTTTTCTTTCTTTTACTTATTATTATTATTATTATTATTATTATTATTATTATTATTATTATTATTATTATATAACTTTCTTTTATTTTTAAACCTAACACGGCCTCCGGACAACGTTATGGGCACACATCGGGCCCCACTCCACACCTCCGTTCATTTTCAAAAATTTTACGATATTTTAAATTATTTTTACCAAGTCCGAAATACCCAAAAATTATAATTAATATTAAAATAATCCAAATGATATCCGAAATATTACAAGTAAACGGCCGTGAGAGGCGCGCTTGTATGCCTTAGGCTTTTTTGAGTTGCTTGAGTAAGTGTTTGCGTAGTAGACAGTGTCAATAATTAAGAGCATAAGTCACTGAGAGCGTAGGTAACTGAAAGTATCCGTAACAAAAAGCGTTGGTAATAGAAAGCATGCCTGGAACGAGAGTTCTAGGGCTTACTTATGGTTGAGCAGGCGATCTTCCTTCTTTGGAAGGAGTGATCCCTGTATGATTCATTGGTTGGCCTGCCTTTCAAAATTGATACCTGTTGCCAAAAGGATGAAATAGTTTCCTTCCATGATGGTCAGCGACTTTCTAAATCGCTTACCTTCCTTCTACGTTTTTTACCGTTGGAGCATCTCATTTGGCAGGAGATTGGAAAAATCTGGTGCCTTCCTTATGAGAAAGGCGCCGATTTTGTAAATATCTTTTTTGGAAACCAGCAGAGTTTGTGGGAATTGCTAGGAAAGCCGTCGCCAACCGTCTGATGGATCGTAGGCTTGAGTGGGCCTGGCCCGTAAAAGCCTTTTTATTTTTGGCTTGTTATTACAATGATTCCGGTCAACGCTCGCGTTGACCGTCTGCATGTGTTACCCGTCTTCCAGAGTCCAGACGGTCAACGATAGCGTTGACCGTCTTTGGCCTTTCACGCTTTGGGCCTTTAGGCCCTGTTGGGTTGTTTTTACGTTGACCGTTTTGCATACCTTTTGGGCATCCATTGACCGTGGGCGAGCCCATATTTCGATGTACCTGTCAAGTTTAAAATATTAAAATTATATAGGAAAACCTTTAGAATATTATTTTTCACATAACCTTTTTAAAATTCTAATGCAAACAGTTAGTTAAATGGTTAATTAACTTTATCTAACCTAAAAATTCAAATAATAATATCTAAAGCATATGATATGCAAATAAAAGATATATAATTATATATATATATAAAGATGGAAAATAACTTCAATTAAAGTTAACTTTATTTAAATTTAAATTAAACTTTTATTTACTTTATATATCAATATATATGATTCAAGAAAGTCAACGTCTTAAGGTATATATATATGTATCACGGTGGTACAGGTAGACCGCCAATTAATAATGCCAATTCAGAATTTATGGTTGCCAATTAATTTTTGTATACAGCATATGTTGCCAGATTAAATTTAACTATGTTGGCTGCAGCTTAAAATATGACAAATCTAACTTATTTATGTAATAGCCCATGACTAGTAAACTCAGAAAGAAAAATGAATCAATGGGGCAATTAGATTATTAATCCCATCTCATTAGAAAGATGCAGACCAAGTGGCCGATTGGACAAATATCCGAGTGATTGAAAAGACAAAAAATGAAATGAAAGATTCAAATAGTTAGCCCATTAAAATAATATTAATTTTTAATAATAAAATAATTTATTATTAATAATTATAAATTTATCATTAAAAATTTTAGTGACAAAAATCATCACTAAAAATCTATCACTAAATCTTTAGTGATAAATTTTTATTTTGTCACTAAAAAATTTCTTTAACGATAAAAAATAAATTATCACTAAATAATATTATTTAGTGACAAAATAATTTCATCACTAAAATACTTTTTAGTTTGTCACCAAATATTTTATTTAATGATAAATAATTATCACAAAAAATACAAATAAATTTTATATACATCTAAATTATATACTTTAGTAAATAAAATTTTAACACATATATTAAATTTATATTGATCAAAAATACAAATGAATTTCGTATCAAATTGTCTTCCAATAATTTTTTTTTCTTTTTTTTTAAAAAATATTAAGTAAAGACAAAAAGCAATCAACTCTGAAGACAAAGAACAACAATTTCAAATCAAAAAGCAAAGACATGCTTTGAGGCTGATGAACCAGCTAAATGAATTGTATTTGCTTTAAAGCTTCCGTCATTTTCATTGAGCAATCAGCTAATGAACACAAGCAAACCAACATCAGCCATTTTCAACAGCAAATCAGCCAATGAGCAATCTTCATGCCAAGAACCAGCAGCAACAGCTTTTAGCCATTTTCAGTAAATTATGCTCTAGAAAACTAGTAGCAGCTTTCATGTACCAACTGCTGAGAACTCGATTACCGCTTCTTTATACCGATACTTTAATTAACACTCTGATTTTCACTATTTAGCCTCACAATATTAGTCTCAGATGGAAGTTGAGGCTATCAAGACCTTGACACTTTGCCCAAAATACTAATTAAAGTTTACAATCTAATTATCATATCAAAATAATTCATGCAGCTTAAAAGCTGCCAAGTAATATTGAGGGTTTAATTAATAAATAATTCAAAATGTCAATTAGATAAAAAAAAAAAAGAGATAGTAATCAACTGATTCACACATTAAACACTCAAAAGTTAAAATTTATAACCTGAATTTGAACTTGTATGTATGCTTCCTTTGAATGTTGAGATTATCTGATTTGGTTTTTTATTTTTTTGAATGTTCGATTGTTATGGGTAATGAGTTATTTTTTAAATAACTCTGATATAATTTTAGATCTTTCAATATAATCTAATCATACTCAAGAATGCAAAATCAAGAAATTCGACAGCTCCTTTTCTATACTTTAACTTTCGTCTATCATTAACAGTATTATAATTTATCCAACTCTTATCCATCCTATAATATAAATAAGAAAAAAAGTTTGTATTGATAAACCAATTGTAGGTGAACCATGTTACAAAAAGGTATGTAAATAAATATATAATAAAAATTAATTTACACTCTTCCTGTAATAAGACATATCAGATTCACGACATCACGCTGATGTTCAGAGCATTCAACTGGATGCATGGTATGCATAAAATATTTATCTAAATAAGGTGACATCATAGAGTAATAGGTGACGAGATGAAACTGAATAGGGTAGAGGGATTTTTTGCCTATTCATGGAAAGCAAAAAATATATTAAGATAATGGATAATAATATAGAACAAAGCCCCATTCGTAGAGATAATTATAGACAACTCATTTATGGATTTTAATTGTTAAGTATGGCCCTAATTTATGAAATAGAGTGTAAATTAATTTTCATGCATTTACTTTAATCAGTAAGGTTTATCATAAGCTTTTAATTCATTTATTTCTTTGCATATTTATTATAATGTTCTATATTTACTTACTGAACTTTTAACTCATATTATTGTGCAACACTTTCAAATTAGTAGGCATGATCTTTTGGCAAGTTTTGGATCAGAAATGTTTGCTGTTGGACGGTTTATTTTGAAGATGACATTGCTATGTATTATGTTGTTATAGGAAGAATAATTTTAAATGCTGAAGCATAATTTGGCATGTATTATATGATACTTTGCAGCCAAAGGGAATTATACAGTGTTTTAGTTATTCTTATATCATTTATAAGGATTGCTTATGATTATATCATTTATCATAAGGGGGACTTCTTAAGTGGATAAATCTTCATGGGATATCATTTATAAGGATGGCTTATAAGAATAAGAAGCTCAGGATTATTAAGGTACAGTTAGACCAAGATCTCGGAGTTGTAGATTGCATACGTTTGAACTTTTAGATTGCAGAATGGGCTGATATGTCTACTTGACTATTTTAGCTATGCAGAAGTTGAGGAGGAATTTTAAAAGGGGTTAGCAATACTTCATTTTCATAAAGCTACTACTATTATAAATAATTGATTTACCTTAAATAAAATAAGAGATGATAATAGGCTTTTGATTGACAGTTGAGATTTGGTTAAGGATCAATTTGTGAGAGACTACGGAAAAGATTTATGAATGATAATACTCGTCAGATATAATTTATTAGAATTTAACAAATAGAATTTTTGAAAAATAAATGGTTAAAGTTGGTTTAGGACATTTGAAGAAGAGTTTCTTTTCACACCTCTCTCTAGTCTTCAATGATAAAATAAGAAATTAACTAATAAGGAAAAAAGAAAAAGAATACGGTAAAGAAAAGGTAAAGTTGCTGTCAAAGCAAGATCAAATGGTACCTACTTACAGACCTTCAATCATAGATTTTAGATGTTCATTCTCATTCATCAACTTCGCAATCCCATCTCCTTCAGCTTGAAATGATGATGGAAATCAAAATCACACAATAATCAAGACATGCTGAATGGTGTCTAGATGTAATAGTGTCTCCTATTTTAAAACATTTGCATCCATTCCGTTAATAGTGAATCTGTTTGTTTAGGCTATTGTACATTTAGATTACTATAGTAGACATTGTAGATATTGTTATGTATGAGCACAAGGCTAGCACAAGCTTAGGAGTAGCTAAATCGTAAAAAGGAACTAAACTAACTTATAGCTAGATAAATGTTCAGCCAAATTTCGACAAGCAACTAAGCAAGATACAAGCAGCTAACCAAGTATAAAATATTTACATCTATTTCTAAAACCAAGGTTCTGAACTTATACAATCTAAAAAAGTATACAAGGAGAATCCACACTTGTACAAAGAGACTATTCTACGATCTACTACACAAGGTATCATATAAGCCTCTTTCCTTCCAAACAGTTAGAAGCCACAATTTTATTCAGAGAAAAGTCAGGTGATAGCAGAAGGAACGACCACAGAAATATTGTCCCATATTTCAGTGAATAACTTCATTGGATATGTTAGCTCCCAAGTTTTATCACCTTCAGCAAGAAAATAGAAAAATTTACTTCAACTCACTAGCATCCTAAATTGCTTTGTTTCTACAAGTCCATGATTTTCACCACAATCACTTCAACAATTAATTATATGCTTAAGTTGTTGGGTTAAACAACTGATATTCTGGCATTCTATAATGGACTCATATCTAATACCATGATGACACCCACATCCCATGAACACTACCATGATGGTCACAGATTTGTGTTCCTTCAACTGGACTCAAAGGAAGCTTCTCAATTCATAATGATGGCAATTTTTTTCATTTATATGAGCAGCAAAAGATTCTTAAGCAGCTAGTCATAAGAGTCTAAATAATCTGAAGTAAACTCAACAAAAAGGTAATACTATAATAGGCCAAAAGATGAAATATGAAATTTAGCACAGATTTTACAAGATAGACTATAAATAAGATGCAGAACATGCTTAAAAACAACTTAGCCATTGCCTCATGAATGGTCAAAAATAAAAAATTTCTACCAGATCCATTCTAGTTAGTTTTGACAAAAAAAACAACTCATTTAAAGCTTGAGCATCTAACTTAGACATTTAATTTCTGACATACACTTTTGATTAGGGTTAATAATTTCACCAATTATATTACCATCACTTAGTTGGAAGAGCTAGCAAAAAAATTAGAGAAAAATAAAATAAAATAAAAAATAGTAAGTGGCAAGAACAGAAAGCAAATTGGTGAGTCTATTTAAGCAGCAATCCAACGAAAATAAAAAAAAGAAAGGTTATGATCAAGTAAATCCAACAAAACAAGTATGAAGCACAATTTGACTACTAAACATGAAACTCATTCTAAACGGCCAAGTATAGATCAAATAAAATCATTAATATAAATCCTCAATGGCTAGAAAATAAATAATATAGCTAAAAATTGACACTATATCTCAAATAGAGAACAACAGCTACTACAATAGTGATGTTGAATGGAAGAGGACAATACCTCGAACATAATACTTCAGTCACGGCTTTTCGTCAACAATAAGATTGAAGAAAATATTTGAAATAAGAGAGTAGAAAAAATTAAAAAAAAATAGTTAAACGGAAGATGACGATAGTGACGATAAATAAGTGAAAAACATTTTAATGTAAAAATAAATCTTATTTATAAATTGAGATTCAAAAAATTTTAACAAACAAATCGTTTTGTTTTAACAATAACAAGATAGATTTACAATTGTTTTAAGAAATGGAAGAGATTGCTTACCGATTTATGATAATAAGCAGTGACGACAGTTCCAAACAGTGACGATGGACAATGCGGCAAGAAATAATGGCCACGACAACAGTAGTTCTTTTTCTCAGGCGACGGTAATGGCTACGGAAGTAACGACAATGGCTGAATGACGACGTTCAGCAAACTGAATGGAAGAAGAGGAAGAGAGAATGTAACGCTCAGCAAAATAAATGGAAGCCTAAATGGGATGAGGGTTTAATTTGCTTCATATGCTTGCAGCCGTTGGATGCCTTTTCATCCAACGTGCATGTGGCTGAGAGCGATTTGTCAAAAGTTTCCAGAGCTTGATAACGGGTAGATTAAATTAAACGTTAAATTAATTTAATTTAAAATGTTAAATTAAAAATATTTGCATGCGCATAGTTGTTAAATTTTAAATTTTATTTACTGAATTTTTATAAGAGTTAGATTTTTAAAGTAATATTTTAATAATAAATTATAACTTTTTAAAATATTTTTACGTATTAGGATGTGTTTTTTACAATTAGTAATAATATATTTTTATCACTCTTATTTTTATTATTTAGTATTAATTATTTTATTTTTTATAAATTATTATTTATTTAATTTTAAACTTTTAGTGACAAAATAATATTTTTTTTACTAAATTATAAATATTGATTATTAATAGTCATAAAAATATATTTGTTATTAATTTTTTGTCACTAAAAATTAGTTTTTGTAGTGTAGATATCTGAATAATAAATCGGTCAGTTAATCTAATCAAGCTGTTAATCACGTTGAACAATTAGTTATATGATACGTGCCCCATGGTCGTATCGTGGTAATCGACGGCGAGATGGTGAGGACGGAGGAGGAAAGGGGAGTTCTGGCAGAAAAGACGAGGGAAAATAGAGAGAAGAGAGCATGTGTGAGAGAGAGAGAAAAAGGGAGAGACGAGTCTGGGAAGGGAATAGAAGAAAAGAGGGAGGGAGAGATTAAGTAGAGGGAAATTAGAGAGAACAGGAGGGAAAGAGAAGATGTAAGAGTGAGGCAATAACTTTTTAATTCCTTTTATCCCTGCACCATTACATTTATAGTAAATTGAACACTAAAAGCAACAAAATCAGTTGGAAGGCGGGAAAAAGGGGGAAAGGGCAGCTTAACAACTAACAGAAGGAATAAAAAACCAAGCCAAGGAGAAAATGAGAAAAGAGAAAACATAAGGACTCGTAACATTACCCTCTTCATTACGAAAACTTGCCCTCAAAGTTGAATGAGGAAAGCCAAAACCTATAAAGTAACTTCTTTTTTGAATAAGATTGAATTTAACCAGCAATACCCATACAGTTTGTAGACAGTAGTAGTTTAAGCAATGGTTGGCCTCCATTGATCATTCGAAGAGAAGTCCAGTTTAGACTGCTTCCATTACTAGAAATCAATGCAGGATCATTCGAGAAAGAAAGATTTCCACCTTCATTGAAAAACGAAGTAAGAGCATGCGCAGCTAACCAAACAAAATCATAGGCATAGGAGGCATAGAAATTTATGCTCCATTTTCCTGCATACTTCAAGCTACACCTTGTCATGAATCCATTTTTGTGGTCCGAATCAGGCGTGTGATGGCTAAGTGCAAGTACCCCATGTAAGAGATTCATATTCTTAACGTCGGTGGATTCCGAAGAATCACGAACGGATGGTAGCCAATCTATCACAATCCAGACATAGCTATTGGCCATCATCCCAAAAGAATTTGCAACAGAAAATATTGTTAGACCCGAATCAGGATTTACATGAACCACAATAACTCGGGATTCTATCAGATTGGCTTCACTCAACAAATTGGAGACATTATTTGTTGAAGCACTAGGACTGAAGGCAGCCTTGTAGGAGAATTCGGCACGCTTCGGTGCTAAGGCATCACCCGATGCTGAATCCCCCTTTCTTCCATCAGCTTCATCTACATAGATAGCAATTACCTCACTCCACCTATAGTGTGAAACCAAGTCAGTAATAGCATACATCTAAAAATAATCACTCTGCGTCACGTGAAGAAAATTTGTGTATTGTAGTGCAGAAAGAGTAGGGCTTGTAGCAAGAGATAATAATAGTACGTGAAGCTCATTTGCAACATCAGAAATGACACGAGCAATTCCAGAGGACCGTGGACCAATTGTAACTGCCACATCTTTCTCTATTAGCTACAGAGCTCCCAATATTCCCAAAAAACTACTGCAACTCGTATCATGAAATATGAGGTGCACCTTTGTTCCAAGAAGAATGCTCGAATTAGAGTTGATATCGTCCATTTTAACTACAATAGTGACCGATTTAAATGTAAATAGAGCGCCAATATTCACAGATTTTGGCTGGAAAAAGTAGGAGCTAACATTCCTAACCTCACCCTTTACTGCAAGGGGCTCCAACATACAAAGTAGTAGCAGCAGGAGAGCTTTCATGGTGGGGGATACAAGGCTGTTCTTTGTACTATAGGGGATGATACGTGCACCAAAACTTCTTGATTCCAAAAAAGGCTTCTGGAGGTACAAATATCCATGATCAATATAGAGCCGGGCAGTAATATTGTCTAGTTCTTGTAGCAAAATAAGAGCATGAGTTTGAGACTGCGGGTAGAGATCACTAAGCACAACATTTTCATCCATACAAACATTTGTAACATATTGGCAGTTCAAATTTCTCTCCGTGGCCACAACGATCAAGGAATAAAAATAATAAAGGCAACAATGATTATACCATTGTCTGTTCTTTCCACACACGCATGTCTATCCCCAAGAGTCCAGCATACTTTTCACAAGACTACTTCTGCTCCTCAAATCTTTGGTCACACAATAATACTCAGCCTCCGCTTTGTTATACGACTCAATCAGATCAACGGAGGCTAACTGCCACATTGCAGCCTGAATCGATTGATTGTTGTAATTAAGTTGCAGAAGTGATGAAGCATTCTTGGAGGGAACCACACCACTTATCGAGTCAGACAGCAGAATTTCTCTCCCGTCCAGACAAAGCATTCTGCAACTAACTTGGTCCTTCACTGATGAAGAATTGATGGAAGCACACCAACCAATTTTGTCCCGTAAAGGAGGAAGTGATTTCTGACCTAGAAACCAAAATGTGATAAAGTGAAATGCAGATAGAGCCGTAAGAGAAGCAAGTTGTGCCATCATTTTGACAGAGTCGTCTGTATCGGTTATCAAGCATGAGATATGGCATAACAGGCTTGGAAGAGAGAGTTTGGTGAACAAAGCTAAGGTGGAGTTACTGGATAGCTGGGTAAGTGGGTAGTGTGGCGAATAGGTTCGACCCACATCCAATATTTCCTCGCCTGATTTTTCACACCGGTGGTTTTTGGTAATGGTAGAGGCATCCATAATAGGAGCGCAACCCGAGTTGTCATTTCAGAGGAAATTATAGAGGTAAAATGGAGGAAGAAGTAGAGTACAGTGTTACCTCTAGGGGGTGTAAATGCTTGAAGTGCGGCAGGCAGTGGAAATGTGATCCTTCAGTATCATTAGTGCGGAAATTTTCAGAAGTTTGGGGTAAAATTTTGGAAGTGGAAGCCGTAATCGGTGATGAAGTTGAAGACAATGAGGAATTTGTAGTTGTCAAGGGTAGTCGGTCGATACGTTTTGGGTAGGATGGCAGAATTTGTTCTGAGGTAGAAGGGATTGCAGGTTGGGGAAAATGGAAGGGATTGCCTATGCTAAGTACCGCAGCAACCGGTTCACCATCCAACTCAACAACCGACTAGGTTGCGCGGCAACCATCCAGCTCGGCAACCGGCTTTCCATCCAGCTCAAAGAAGCGGCGATCCCCACGCGGCAACCATCCAGCTCAGCAACCGGTTCTTCATCCAACTCAGCAACCGGCTCTTCATCCAGCTCAACAACCGGCCTGTCTACGCGGCAACCATCCAGCTCAGCAACCAGCCAGTCTGTTTGGCAACCATCCAACTCAACAACCGACCAGGCTGCACAGCAACCATCTAGCTCAACAATCGGCTCTCCCTCCAGCTCAGCAACCGGCCAGTCTGCGAGGCATCGTAGTGTTCGCCAATTAGGGTTGTGCTCGATTTTGTGGAGCGATTGGCTGAGTTCCACCATGGACGACTGGATTTGCGCTGTAGTTAAGACCATGGTGAACATGGTGGCGCCAAATCTGTCAGTAGCCCGTCGGAGATCCTTCATCGCATTGGCAAGCCCGGCGATGACCGCTTCTAGTGCGTCGAGTGCTCGTTCTTCGATCTCCTCTACTTTTGTCTCAATGAGAGTACCAATTGATACGTGCCCCATGGCCGTGTCGTGGTAATCGGCGACGAGATGGTGAGGATGGAGGAGGAGAAGGGAGTTAATTCGGCGAAAGACGAGGGAAAACAGAGAGAAGAGAGCGCGCGAGAGATAGAGAGAGAGAGAGAGAAAGGGAGAGACGAGTCTAGGAAGGGCAGAGAAGAAAAGAGGGGGAGAGAGACTAAGCTGAGGGAAATTAGAGAGAACAGGAAGGGAAAGAAAAACGAAAGAGTGAGGCAATAACTTCTTAATTCCTTTCATCCTGCACCATTACATTTATAGTAAATTGAACACTAAAAGTAGCTGAATCAGTTGAAAGGTGGAGAAAATGGAAAAAGGGAAGCTTAACAACTAACAAAAGGAATAAAAAACCAAGCCAAAGGGAAAATAAGAAAGAGAAAATATAATGGCTCGTAACATTATACCACAGGATTAACTTAACCGGGTTGTTAAGTTAAGCATATGGTTAATTTACCGTATAGTTAATTTAGATAATAATTAATGTGTCAATTGGTAGCATGAATGATGAGTATTTTTACGTGCGCACTTAGGCATCTCAAGTGCTAATTCTAGTAGTATTACGCTCAAGGAGCTCCTTAGGCACCATTTTTAGAAGCTCTGTGCTCAATTCGGGCCTACCGGGAGTTAGAGTGTCATTTCCAGAAGCTCTGCATTTGATTCACGCCTGTTAGGCGCTTGAGCGCCATTTCCAGAAACTCCGCACTCGAATCGCGCCTTCCTAATGCTCGAGCACAGCTTGGAGAATAAAAACGCGGTTAATGCATGTTAGGGTTTGATAATTGCAATTTGACCGCCGTTTTGAGTGAAAAAAGAAGAGAAATAGAAAGAAAAGAGATAAGAGGAATATTTGTACATCCGTTTGTATTCTGAATCAAGTTCCAATTTTCGTCGACCGTGGGTACGCTATTCTTATTGTTGAGAAAAAAAGTTTACTGGGTTCTATTTCTTTTCTTTCATCTTGTGTACTCTATTATACAGATTTATTTTGAGACAATATAATTTGACTTTATATTTGAGCTTTGTATAACCAAATACTGTATAGTTGAGATATTTTTGAACCTTGAGTCTCGTGGTTTTTATCCTTCGTTTAAAAGGGAGTTTTTCCAGTAAAAATCGTACATTTATCGATTGTGTATTATTATTATGTGATTGTCGTGTATTATTGCATATTTTCTCGCGGTTCAAATAGTAGTTTGGGTCCCAATACTTCCGCGATACACACTTGGTAGTAGCTCGATTGTAAATTCAACTTCAAAAAGTATTTAGCGCTTATTAATTAGAGTGAAAAAGTCTGCAATCAAAGTGGATACTTATTCTTGATGGCCAGATTATCTTGTTGAGTGCCCGACAATCCCACGGAGACTCGGTCCATTATTCATTTTATTTGTTATTTGTAATTTTTTTAAGATAAAAAGCTAGAGGTGTCCTCTTACTCATAATATTTAACGAGCCATGAGAAGACCAATATTTATCTATAATGATCTGATTTTTTTTTTTTTAGAATGTGCACGTAACGAGATTTCTATGTATTACGATGCCGTGTAAAACTTAGAGATTGTGTTTATATTACTCACAGTTGCGTTTGTTTTGGAGGAGAGAAAACGATGGGAGAAAAGATAGGAGGGGACTTGGGATTAGGGCATTGGGATGAGGTCGGACCATTTTTTCACTTATTATCGCTGTCATATTAAAAATCAGGGTGGGGATTAATGTGTGGAATAGATGTGGACGAGTATCCACATTTTGTGGTATCTCCATTGTTATAAGTATCAAATTTATTGATATATAGTATTATAAGCTACCTGTTTATATGAATTTATATTTTAGCCGCATTATTAATATGAGGAATGGAAAGGAATGCATAACCAAATTGCATTTGTCATCAGAAATTTCAAGTAGAATTTTTAAACATTTTAGTTTAGATTCTACACACAATAAATTAGAATAGGAGTTTCAAAAAAATTAAAACTCTATTTAAATTATTATTCGATATTCAAATTAGTATGTGCATTTAAAAAGTAAATTAGGAGAGAGTGAAAGGGAGATAATAGGGAGATCGGAGGATCAGATAATCAAGCTCAAAAATTTGTGTGAATATTGAAGTGTTTGGAAGACAGACTCCAAACCTCTTGAAATCTAGGCTAAGTGTTGTGGGATTGTCTTTTAAGGCTAAGTGGATCAACAGGTGATCAAAATCTTTTTCTCTTATTTCTTGCTTAGGGTTCTCATCCCCTTTTGCAAGGTAAAATATCACTATTTATAGTAGTGCATGCCTTGATGGTAGTTTTCTCCTTAGGTAGTGGTTGATTCCATGACATTCTAGCCAATGACATGCTACATGTTTTAAATTATGAGAGATGATCGATTATGTCAAGTAGTATTGATCGTACGCATTGGAGTTATAGTCATATAAAACTCAAATTGTCGACGGAATGGTGCCCGATGATACGATAGTAGATCGAATCCATTCCCTTCTATTCATCCTCCTGACTCACTGTTAACAATTTCGTCTTACATGGTCTAGATCCAAAACCATACCATCCAATTGTTTGATCGTGATTTGGTTAGGCTTCTACTGCAATAAGTCATCGTAGACTTCCATCCGCTAGACCTTAACATGTGGAGTTTTTAATTCTTTGGCCATTACACATCCAATTGATTTCACATGCATTTGAGTATCCTTTCTTTTCATGGGCCCAGCTATTGGGCCTACTTTTGTTTCAAATTTTTGACGGACCCAAACTAATCCCCACTCTTGAAGTTGAAAGTTGGGCTCAATGTTATATGACCAGACACAAGTCCAATCGCATGTTCCCGTGCCATTGGTGTTTCTTTCCAACAAAGTTGGACTCATCAAATCATCACATCATTATAGTTAGGTCATTCAATTAGTATGCATTTATCAGTATTAAAGGTGGAGATTTCTCACATTAATTTCACTTGGTTTCTGGTTTAATTTATTTCCCAAAACGAATCCTTTTTGTTGGCTCTACACCCTATCAGAAGATGGGAAGTTCTTCTTCAACTTCATTCACCCATTTGCCTTCAGCTTTCACCATCGGTAAAACTTGCAAAGTTTTTCAAATTTCTCTTCATTTGGGGGATCATCTACCTCGAGCAGAAAGGGGGTAGATACCACACTATGGAGGTACCTTATTGGGCATTAATGATAAAGACCTTGAAATCTTTCTTTTATACAGGGAGTTATCTTGGTTCCCTTCCTTTAGGTGGCATCACTTGCTGGATCATCATTTTCAATTGAACAATCAGGGAAAATCTAGTGCCCATGAGGTCTTCTTACCTTTCTGTCCATCCCCTATGGGGATGCAATGGTGCAAGGAGGAAGTTCTAGTTGTCATTAAATTGTCACCCTCAGCTATTTCAAAGAGTAGATTGATTGATTTGAGTTAATGACTTTCTCCTTACCATGTTGGGAAGGGAAGTCTCCATTGCGAATCACTCATCAATTTCTTGAAACTGGAATTGTTAACTGGGCCTTCGTTTGCTATTCTGTGGTACCTAGACGGAGGGTGGCTAATGGGTGAGAAAAGCACCAGTAGTTGATCAATGGAACATCGGCTTTTGAGGGGTTGATTGACTGATTCGTGCTAATGGTTATCACCCTGCGTCTTTCCATGGGGAAAGCCACTGTTAATCATCTCCTTACGACTCGGCTCACCCATTTGACCCTTCTTTAGTGTCCTTAGTCTTTCGGAAAAACATCTTGGTCCAAATATTGCTTCCTATGCAAAAGGTCGTCGAATACATGCATGGTGACTTGGCGGTGGCCGTTAAGTAAAGATTCTTTTGATATCGCCTTTCTTTCTTTTTCTTGGGAATATTGGTTTAAACGGTGCCTTTGACTTGAAACGTAACTTGTACAAATTTCTTAGCAAAGAGGAATAAAATATCAACTTTTTTGACCCTTGCATATATATCAAGTTGTTAATTTACTCTATTGTCTCTCTGACTTAAATATGTTCCTTTGAAATACATAGTTATTTAACATTTTAATTAATCAGTAAATCATATTAGTGCTTATCTGGGATTTGACTATACGTTTGGTGAGTCGTCAGATTGACCTTTACTGTTAGCATCTGACTTATGAAAACTCTAACATTTGACTTAGCTTTTAACAACCCGAGATCCATCCCAGAATTTAATTTGGTATCAAAAAATATGATTTGGATTAGAAACTTTTATCACCCTTGGGATTATTTTGTAAGTCAAGTTTTGGTTTCATGGATTCCATCCGTTTAGCGTCCTATGCTAACCAAAATTTCAACATTTTCATTACGGTCGGATGGCTAGTTTAGTGGCAACTAGACAAAGCAAGCATCATGATCACCGCCTATGCTTGAGACGATTGGCTGACGGCAGGTTAAATGCGCCTCCTTCCCTTAAAATTGGACTCCTATTCCCACGATAGGCACGTAACTTGCCCAGCTGACTTCCACTTCACTAGCCCACTCCAGTTTTCACTTGGACGCGTCGTTTTGAAAAGCAAAAGGCTAACACACCAATATGCGTCATTTAGCTATGGGAAGTGCTTCATTCTAGTGCAACATTTATTTTTGAAGTGTGCCAATTTGTCTCCCGATCTGGTGCTATGCGGTGGGCATATTTAAAATCCCATGTTGCAAAGTAAACCCTAATGCTTTCACCTAAGATAGAACTAGCCCGTCTTGCCCTTGGAGATATGGAACACCCCTAAAAAATTACCGTAGTTAGCACCACATTGCACAACCAGAAGAAAACCAAGAGCAAAACAGAATACCAAATAGCATTGAGCTAGAAACGCACTGGCAAGAAGTTAATAGCATTCAAAATCTCCATCAACTTTGAACAAAGGGGGAACCAATCCCCATTCTTTAGCGCTATCCCGTAAATGATGACAAACCCTTTAAGTGGTTCATGAGTGCGATCTTCAGGCCTACAAACTATAATCTCATGCTCATTAGGAATTCCAAGCTCTCATAGCAGAATGACGTAGTATGACGCATCATCATCGATCGTATCAATAAAATAGAGGGCGATCTTGAAGAAGCAGCGACGATGTTAGTAGAAAAACATTCTCTATGGGTAGAAAAATTAAGTATGAGGAAATAGGCTCAAATAGCAGAGAAGACTCAGGAAGGTTGGCGAAAATGGAGTGAACTGAAACCAAATGAACAAGCACCCATCTTATAACAAGGTGTGGGAATGACCAGTGTATCAGGCGCGATCAAGCATCATGTCAAAATTCATGCCATGTGAAGGGAAGGGACCAAGGAAACTCCCTATCATAGCAGCTGCTCGAACTTGGGCTTAGATTAAGAAGTTGGGGTCTAGTTTTGGGTATGAAAGCATCTCGGATCATCATAGAAGTTATTGACCGAAAGTGCAACCTCGGCTCTCCCTGATCACTCTCAGCCTGATTTTGGTACAAAAGTCATATTGAAGGTGTGACACCCAAGTGCCAAATAAGACGTTGACAAAGAAAATAATTAAATTAAACAAATTGTTATGAATAATTATGGGTTCAGTTGATAAATTAAATTATTGAGAAAATAGAATTAGCACCCGATAAACACAAGAATGTCGATATTGTGCAAATAGCAACAATGTTGGTCCCTAAAGGGCGCACAACTTACGTATGAGCATATTTGAGATAGTATTTTAATGCTCGATTTGCCCATGAGGGCACTTGTGCACCTATTCCAGTAACTTGGCACATAGGGTCGTAGCTGTTACACAATGAGTGCATGTGTGCAAAACAGAAATAGTGTTACGCTTGATGGCACACAACTATCTCTCATACATCAATCTACAAGTGTGTTTTCTTAATTTTAGATCATTTTTATGAGTTTTAAAGAGAAGAGAGAGAAGTAGACAAGGGAGAAGAGAGAGGAAGCAGAAAGAAGATTTGAAATGATTTGGAGCTAGCTTTTGGTAAATTATCTAAGGATAAGTGCATTTTAAATTATTTTTTTAATTTTGTTGCTGAAATTTTCAGTCGATTTTTTTAATTTATATCCTAAATATACTTTCATATAGTATTTTTGTACTTCTCCTGAGTTTCTCTTATATGCATGTCAAAATTATTTATTATGAGATTTTATGGGCCTTTACATTAATTTAAGGAGCCATCAATTCTTCCGTTACGGGTTGAATTGAAGCGGGTCCGGTCTCCGTTGTTATTAACCTAGAACTTGCACACCACTAACTATAAAGATGAGATCAAAGGACGGCAAAAATTACTCCCACCGTATATCTTCCGACGTTTAAGTCAAAAATCTTTCTCAGATATTAGAAAGATATTAGGAGGATGAAATGAATGCATATGTATATATAACGGGGGAGCATTTGGATGCACCTGGCAGAGGGACGGTTAGAGGTGCCCCTTGGAGGATGGCTTAAAGGTGCACCCGACAGAGGAGCGGTTTAGAGGTGCGCCCGTGGAAAACAGCTTTAAGGTGCGCCCGGGGAGGGCAGCTTTGAGGTGTGTTCACGGAAGACAACATTGAGGTGCGCCCAACAGAGTGACAGTTTAGAGGTGCGTTCAACAGATGGACGGTTTAGAGGTGTGCCCGCGGAGGGCGAATTTACGGTAAGCCTGCAGAGGGTGGCTTAGAAGTGCCCCTTGGAGGGCAGCTTAGAGGTGCATCTGGTAGAGACGCGGCTTAGAAGTGTGCCCATGGAGAGCGACTTTGAGGTGTACCCACGGAGGGTAGCTTTGAGGTGCGCCCGCGGGAGGTGGCTTTGAGGTGTGCCCAATAGAATGGCGGCTTAAAGGTGCGCACGCGGAGGATGACTTTGTTGTGCCCCTGCAGAGAGCGACTTAGGCATACGCCCACGGAGGGCGGCTTTAAGGAGAAGGACTAAGCTGCATTGGTGGAGTCGACATCCTGGTGCCTCGGCCCGAGGTTGACTCTGGACAACAAGCTTCTTTCTCGGGACGAGTGCTCCACGGCTCTAGGCGAGGCTTACGGACAGAGGGCTCCTAGCTTCGGGACGGAGGGTTCCTTGTTCCAAGATGGAGGGCTTCTGGAAAGAAGGACTCCTAACTCCGGGACGGAGTACTCCTGACTCTAGGATGGAGTGCTCCTAGAATGAATGGCTCCTATCTTCGAGGTGGAGAGCTCCTGGAATGAAGGGCTCTGTCTCCCAAAATGGAGGTCTCATGGCCCCAAAACGAAGGGCTCCTATCTCTATGACGGAGGGCTCTTATCTCTGGGATGGAGGTCTGGTGGCCCCAAGACGAAGGGTTCTTAGGACGAAGTGCACTTGGGATGAAGGGCTCTTAGAACGAAGAGCTCCTATCTCCAAAATGGAGGTCTGTTAGCCCCAGAACAAATGGCTCCTAGGACGAAGTACTTCTAGGCCGGAGGACTTCGAACTTTGGGACGGAGGGCTAAGATCCCCCTTGCAGTGGAAGACTGCTGGCCTTCGAATGAGTGAAGGGCTGAGAGCCTCCTAGCAGTGGATGGCTATTGGTCTCCAGATGGGCGGAGGGCTGACGTCCTCCTGGTTTGCGGATGGCTGATGGCTTCCGGACGGGAAGAGAGCTAAAGGTCTCATGGCAGGAAGAAGGTCGGTAGCCTCCTGGCCACCATCCCATTCTCGTTGGAGATTGGTTAACAACGGTTATACCCTTTTTCTGAGCCATGTGGAGCCTCATAGAACTTTTTGAGTTTTTTCGAGCTTGTTCTTCAAAGTTTGAGGGTGATTGCTTTTATAGTAAAATTTACAGATGCACTATTCCTCTAGAAACAATATGAGACTCTTCATTTTGAAAAAAGTATGTTGGATTGTGGGCCTGCTATAGGGCCCGACTCCTTGGGCCCATGGTTGCTAGACCTATCACTACCCATGGATTTTAAATCGTAATATATTGCCTAGAATATGTGGTAAGAATTTATAATTTAGCCTTTAACATTCAACTTTAGTTATTAAAATTTATCACTGATCATTGGTTCTTAATTATTTTACTTTTTAGTATTCAATTATCTAATATTTTTCCTCCCTCACATTTTTCGACATATCTCCACACACACACGCGCACACACACACACACGTGGTTTATTAAGTTTTAAACTCACTCTTGTCATATTTAGATTAATGAGTATAGATCACTTGCTGGTTTTGGATTACAGGAGTTTTCAAAAAGATTTTATTAGAATATATTTTATTTATATTTTAGATTTGTAGAATTAAATTAGAAACTATTTTGAATATTATGATGAATGCATCTCCTATGTTGAAATAATTTGCATCGGTCTATGGGCTTGAATTTCAAAACTATTTAACGTTAATGCTGGACATCAAGTAAATTGATTTCCCTTGGTGTGCATGGTAAATCGAGCAACTACAAGCGGTATTTGTGGCCAAATACTGTAGGATTGGGCAAATCCTAATATGCAATGTTAGAGTCATTTTTTTAATTGGCATATTATGTGATCTTATGTACTATTGTATCGATGTCGAGTTATGGCTTATCGAAATACTGTATTAACACATATCCGTTGCTGTCCATTCTGACCTCTAAGGATACCACGCCTACCATGAGCTCTTCACCCGCTCGAACCCAAAATCTCAAAGCCCTGCGCTCTCTGTGTGCTCTCTAGCAACTCGAACCAAAAATCCTGAAGCCCCGCGCTCTCTGTGCGCTCTCTACCCAATCGAACCCAAAAACTCGAAGCATTGCGCTCACCGAGCTCGCCGTGAACTCGCCAAGCGCTCGAGCGTAAAATCTAGAAAGGGCCCGCTCGCTGCTCGCTGCCTCCGCGCTCGAGCGCACGTAGGGTTTCTCTGAAAACCCTCCGTGCGCCCGCCGCGCTCTCGAGTACTGCGGCAACGGGCCACTTTTTGAATGCGTTTTTTGCGCCCTCTATAAATACTTGTCTTATAATTTTGAAACCCTAGAACTCTTGACAGACAAGTTTCGTGCCCCACTTGAGAAGAACCTTGTTCATACTCCATTGATCTTGCTTCTCTTGAGAAAACCAAAAGCTACGACTTTGAGCTTCATATTCTAATAAGTTTTCTCTACACTTTCTCTTTACAATTTAAATACTTCCATTCTTCTACCTTCGTAGGAGATGTCGGTACGTTGAAGAAAGAGACCCAATCGTGTTCGGCAATTCAAGTGGCTCAAGAGGAAAGATTGACGTGAAGACCGAAAGGTATCCGGTTCCGTTACCGTAGGCAAATCTAAGGAGTTCTTTGATAGAGATCACAAGACAGTAGTGAGTCGGCTAGGTTAGCACGTCGTTCCCATCTGGTCTGTAAGTTGATTTTCATAGTGCATTACTTCCCTAGCCGTTGAAGCCCAGAGGGTTTTTCTCGATTACCGTGGGTACCGAGTTTTTCCTTCGCCACCAAAAATCGTGTCTTTTATTGTTATTGTTTATACTCATTTATATTTTGCATACTTGTTAGTATCATTAGTGTCTAGAATTAAATATTCTTTACGTATATTAAATATTTTATTATTACTGCTTCCGTTATTTTTACCGGGATCGAAACTTGATTGTATAATTTAGGACACAAGTCCTTTTTCATGTAATATACATTATTTTTAGATTTGGCCAAATCCCAAGATAAAATATAAATATAAAGTATTGGCCAAATCCTAATGCTTTGTGCATAATCTCAATTTGGTCTTAGTTAATGTTCTTTTTATGATCTAGGGCCAGGGTCATGTTAAAGATGCCATCAAAGCAAGTCATATGGAAAACCTTCTAAGTGATATAACAAAGCTAAATTTTGTGACTTATGATATGATAACTACGGAATGTCATATGAACATGGTGGTGCCGAGTCAAGTTAGAAGGATGATTATCTTGTTCTCATATCAAAAATGGTGGACATCATGGATCGGAGGACAGCCAAAGTTAAGAGTAAGTTGGGAATCCGAGAGGTGGAATAAAGATCGAAATTTGAATCTACTAAGTGGAGAAGGTATTTAAGGTCATAAATTGTCCCAAAGAGGAGGAAGCCAGATTTGCAGCATACAAGCTGGACAGAGTGGCCAACTATTGGCGGAGGATAAAAAGAGAAATATAGGCTTGGAAAATGAGGAAATTATTCTGGACATGTTCATGAAAACTTTTCTTGATAAATACTTTTTTATAAACCTTTGTGAGTACGAGGAGAATGAAGTTTCAACACTAAAATAATGAAACAGAATAGTGGCAAAGTATAGCAATAAGTTCACCGAGTTAGCCTGATTTGCCCCACACTTAGTGATGGACAAGACAAGAAGGCAAAAAAATTTTACAAAGTTTGGAGGATATAACAAAAAGACAGTTTGTGCCATTTCATTTTAGAATTTATGGTGAAGTGCTTGATCACCCCTTGCTCATCAAATAGGAGTCAGAAAGAGGCAACTTTTTTGAGAAGATGAATCCAAGCTGAGGAGGCCAAAACTTGAGAGTAGGAGGATCCAATGAAAAGGAAAAGAGAAAGCCAAGTGAAGTTCAAGGAAGCCTGGGCAAGCAGTAACAATCAAAGATGATGTACGATCATTGTGAAAAGTTTTATAGAGGGTGGCCATGTTATAAAAAATCAAAACAGGCTTTAATTATGGCTAAGTTGAGCATGTGATCAAGGAGTATCCGTACCTAATGAGGCAAATAGGTCACAAGTCTAGTGTGTCGAGGAAAATGAATGCGATAACTGCTAAAGATGCTCAAATTTTTCCTTTGATGGTTAAATGTAAAATGCTAATTTTTGGATATCAAATACATGTATTATTAATCAGTAGTGTACACATTATTTTTTGACCCGTAAGTATGTTTGTCTATTACACACACCACTAAGGTTTTTAGATTACGCATTAGTGGTGTCTGCGCTATGAGTAAATAAATGGTGACTAACATATATTGTATCCTGTGTGTGTGATTTGTTTGAATGAATTAGAGTTATCCATAGATTAGATATTGGCCAATATGAGTGACTTTGATGTCTTTTGGAGTATAGCTTGATTGCCGTGTTATCATGTTGAATTGGATTATTTTTAGAAGAATATATATTTCTCAATTTTACAATGTCAAATGGGTTCAAGGGAATATAAAAAAAGAGTCATCATGTTTTTTTCTATGTTGCATGCATGTCACTCAATGTGAGATGGATAACAAACTTATCTTACCTTTGTCACTTTGCTCAGAGGCCATAATGTGTCAATTAGGTAGATACCGGTAATGTGAGAGTTTGAAGACAATTTTTTCAAAAGATTTGCTTGGGTTGCCACTAACCTAAGAAACAATATTTGCTATTGATTTGATGGATAGGTTTCCATCTATTTCCAAAACTCCATATAGAATAACACCCATTTGAAGTTAATAAAATTTAAACAATAATTGTAAAAGTTATTAGAGAAGGGATTCATTTGATCAAACGTGTCACCTTAGAGTGTTCTCGTATTATTCATAAAGGAGAAAGACGGATCGACAAAATTGTATATTGAATATCAAGAGTTAAAAAAGATCATGATCAAAAATAATATCCATTACAGAAAATTAACAATTTATTTGATCAACTGTAACGGGATAATTATCTAAAAGACTAACGGGATGCAAATGGAAGATTTATTCTTGATAGATGTTTTTAGGAATTTGAATAGAGAATCATTGGCAAAATTTAACATTTCAATTAATAGAGTCATTAGATTTCAGGATAATATTTACATGCCTTACATTGAGGAAATAAGAGAAGATATTATGAATCAAATTCATAGAGCTAAGTATACTTGTAATACCCCAGATCCCTACCTCGATGATTTTAGTATTAGTTATAATTTTTGGATTAATTAGATATATTTTGAAGTAATAATCTTATAAGATTTTAAAGAATATTTGGCTCAATGGCGCAGTGCGTGATCCACACTAGACACCACCTAAGGCATGCTCGGCTGTCGATTCCAAAACATCGGGTGCCTAAGTCACACATGAGGTGCGCTCGAGCACCGGTTGGGTATAAAAAGCATGCATGGGTTGGGCTTCATCATTTTCCACGAGGAGAAAGGAAGAGGAGAGAGAGAGCACTGGAGAAAGAGAGAGAAGTCACCGTTAAGGTTCTTCGAAACATTCTTTAGTTATATCCTTTTGTTATAAGATCGATACAAGTATCTTCTAACCTTATCTTTTGTTTGATTTTGCATCTAATAATATTTTGTTTTGATTTGAAAGTTTTAAGTCTGTACGTGCACTTTTAACTAGCCCGTTCATTTTTCTTGTACATGTATGACAGTTTTACTGATTGTTTAAGGAATTTATTCTATTCTGTTATTATTTGAAAGTTTTATAAATTTCTAAAAAAAAGATAAATATCAGACACTATATAGTTTTATATCTGTATATTTGTATAAAAATAAGTATAAAATCTTGTATGGGTCATGTATTTTTACATGTGTTGGGGTTATGGTCATTACCTTTAAATTTGTTATTGGATATTCTAACTAGTTTCCGACGAAAAAAATTTTATTATTGAAAATCCCTTTCCACTGGTAAGAAAAACTTGAATATAGTGACCTGCCCCTTTGAAAATTTGATTAAATTTTATAATATATTAAACGTCCTAATATATTTGATAAATTAAAGGGTTACACCCAAAGTCGTGGGTAGTAAAATATAGTGAGCAACCTTACCTATAGAGACAAAGTATATAGGTGGCCTAATATGCTTGTGAAGTCCCGATTTCAAAACATGATAAATAGGGGATAATTAAATTAATAATAATAAAAAAATAGACTTAAAAAATGTGAAAAATTATTGTCGGAAGTAAAATGGGGAGCTTAGGCTCAATGCCCGAGCAGTGACTGAGGCATCACTCGGGCACGTTTAACAGAATATGTCGCCCAAATAGCACCCGAGGTGCCACCCGGCGCATTTAGCAAAACCAGAGCACCCGACTGACACTTGAGCGCCAGTCATAAATTTCTCCACCGACTCATTTCGCGCCTTTTTTATATAAGGTAGGGAGAGACGGCAATTTGACAGAAGCACAAAGAGAATAGGGGAAGGAGGAGAGGAAAAAAGAAAGATGAGGGATTTTCAACCACTTTTGGCCCTATCAAAGTTTAAAAAATTAGTAAATCAAGTTGAGAAAAGTGTATCCTAAGCTTTATTTTTTCTTATTATTGCTTTTTAATATCTTCACTTCTATATTAATACTCTAAAATCTCTTTCTCTAATATGTATTATAAATTTTGTATATTTCTCATGATTTTATGGATAGATTTTATATTATGTATAAGAACCATGATTTATAGCTTCGATTCCTCCGTTTGGCGTGCATTTTGTGTCCGAAACTTCACCCTATATCCTAGCTCGAAAATTAAAGGTACGGTGTTTGTAAATTTTGAGTTTTAAGGTAAATTATTGTTTGGTGAAATATTTAAACTAAATAGATAATTTTTATCCAAAATTTTGTAAAAGTGATGTTATCCAAAATTTAATAAGAACTTTTGAATATCCTATCCTCGAGATGTAATTAAAGAGAAAATTTATGTTTTGAACCAAGAATTAAGAACATTCGAACATCCTATCCAAGAAATGTAAATAAAGAAAAATTTTATATTTTTGAAATTAAGAGCTCTAAGACTATACAAGGGCTTTGGCCCCATATTCCCGGCATGCCAAGAGAATAACTCCGTCCATAGAATGATGTGTGAGCCGCCTTCATCAAGGCGTTAATTTTGGAGGATAAGAATTACGCATAATTAAACCATCTTATCCTCGAAATGTAAATAAGGAGGAATCTGGTATTTTGAAATAAGAACCAAAAATAAGAGAACAATCCTATCTTCGGGATGTAGATAATGAGGAATCTGATATTTTAAAATAAGAACCAAGAATAAGAGAACCATCCTATCCTCGGGATTTAAATAATGAAGAATTTGATATTTTGAAATAAGAACCAAGAATAAGAGAACTATCCTATCATTGGGATATAAATAATGAGAAATCTAATATTTTGAAATGAGAACCAAGAGTAAGAGAACCATCTTGTCCTCGGAATGTAAATTTTAAAGGATAAGAACTTTTGAATATTATGTCTTCGAGATGTAAATAAGGAGAAAAATGTATGGATTTTTTCCGTTTTAAAAAAAAAACTCTTACCCATTTTCTACAAAAATGTATGTACTTAATGATTTGTGAATTAGTTCTATTAAGTGAAGTATGATCATTAACGAAGGTCATTAGTTGATGATGATCCGTTCATGTCTGTTTGGCTTTTATGAGGATATTATATGGTATCAAGAAAAAATGTCATCTCTCTTTAGATGCAACATGATAGTTGATAGAGATTTGATTTAAATCGAGTTATGTATATAAGTTTATAATAGATTAATATTGATCGGATAAGTAGATTTTTTTCATTTTTAGAAAAAACTTCCCATTTTCTAGGATAATTAAACTCAATCGGATAGTTTTAGATATCTAGTTTGTCTGATTTAGGCTAGAATTAAGTTGAGATTTAGTGTTTAGGTTGATCGACAATGATTCAAGGTATGGGTTAATTGATTTTGGATTGAAATTCATGTTTGATCTGTTCTAAATTGTGATTCTCATGCTAGTAATTCGCTAAGAATGGATGCTTAGTCAACCTAACAAATATGACAGATAATGTGGGATTGATGGCTTGAGGTCAATAAAATTTGGAGTTAATTTCGGTGTAATGAATTTACAAATTTCAAATTATGATCAATTTAGTAAGTTTTTGAGTGCTTAAATTTCTCAGCAATACAAATCCTGTAGAAATTGAAAAAGGTATTCGTGAATGCTGGTGTGAATTGTGTTGGTAAGATATTGTACTTTATAATCAGGTTATAAATTTGGAATATAGGGCATAGTTGATCGAGAGGGAGATAGATAGTTTGATTAGCGGGCAATAGGTAATTCGTAAGATTTGTTGCAAAGACTTGATGTCAATTGAGGATAATCGAGAATTGCGCCTATGGTAGCCTTCAGAATTAAGATATAACTGTTATCAGTTCTGACAACCGCATTTGGGTTTTGGAGGTTTGTTGGTATTTCATGAGTTTTCTGGATTAGATCTTCTAGTCTTAATTAGGTCAATTTCATGATGACCTCCTTGATGAATTCGAAGGAACACGGGGCGTATGCACTCTGTTTGAGGATTATGTCATGGATTGTGAACGGTTGTTAACCGTATGCCCAATTGATAAAGGAATGCGAGTTTAGTTTAAGGAAATGACCTGTATGGCATCTTTGGTAGTATAATTTTGCATCCATAGGACTTTAAGCGGTGGCTAATTAGGAGGACCGATTAATGTTGTGAAGGTGTATAGTCTTCTTGGGTTTAATTGAATCTATTAAGTGATCTGACAAGTATTCTTCAAAGATTGTAGAGCCGTGAGGTGTTTGATTTAGAAGCGATTGGTATTCATAAGAATGGGACATGTGAATGTAGCCTTCGAGAAATTAATGGTAAATTATCGACCATATTGTTTAGGTTGACCCCTGATGAATCTAATGAGTTACCATAAAATGTAATACTTTTGAGGAAGTTAGGACTATATTATTCTTGCACCGTAATAGGTGGCTACCCTCGAATCAAGTGGGAGAGAAGTCCTTAATTCAAAATTATTTCTGGATCTTTGTTTTGAGGATTTATAGGTGTGCTTAGGAAAAATAGTTATTATTCAATGATTCTAAGGGTTTGAGGAGTTATGTCATGAAGAAAAAATGAGTATGCGATAGTGTATGTGGTAATTTGAGGATTGAAAGGATGGATCTCGACGTCTTTCGAGGAAAGTGAATATTATGACCGATAAATGATATCAGAAGTCTTTAAATTTTGTATGTCCTTGATGCTTCATATGGGGTGTTTTACTTTTCGTTTTGGGAGAAGGAATTGTATTTGAAATATTAAGGTTGCGGATGACCTAATTGTTGTGATCATGGATAATGCGTTCGGATTTAATGAGTTGGCTTATCGGTGTGCCAACTAGATCCTAAGATTGTTAAGTATTTGGGTTCTGAGATTTTGGGTGATGACCTAAAGCTATGTGAATTTTCGGGTGATTGTTATAATTGTAATTTCTAATTTGACTGTAATTTGAGGATGGTGGATTTTGTCTTCATGGTATGGATATCTTGGGATTTGTTTTAATTATGGCTGCCGTATAATCTAAGTGTTCATACGAACCAAAGTATGTGAATTATAAGAAGACCTTGAATTCGCAAATAAATGATTAATTAGAATAGTGGGAATGTGTATAGACTCATAACTTCCATAGATCTCAGGATATAATTGAGAAGCTAAGAGTAGATGACCATGTATTTTAAGAATATGTAGGCATTTGCTGATTAACTTATAAATCGCCCATTTTTATCGGTATGAATTATGTATTTTAGGAAAATGTCAGCTTGTCAATATACCAATGAAATAATGAGAAACAAAAGTATTTTGACTTTGAGGTTTGAGTGCGATTTGAGATTTATGCCGAAATTTTAGTCAAACTTGATCAAAGAATTTTAGGAATTAAGGTAAGTTAGATGTGGTGGTAAATTATAATTGGATGATTCGTAGTTAGATAAATAATCATATTAGCATAGCATAAATGTGGCAAACCCATATGTTAAGGTTCAATCTAAGGCTAAAAAGGAATAATCCCTTTCGAGGCTTAGGGTAGGTCAAAGTAAGAATTTTCTATCGTTTGAGGTTTCGAACTAAATCAAAAAGTAGTTAATGAATTTAGTTTGTTTTCGAATTTGGTAGAATTAGATTTCGATAAAACGCATTTGGTAATGAGGATCGAATGATTCAGAATGCTTAAGGTTCTTGAGGATAATTATTTAATTAAGAAAGTGATTTGGGAACACTAGGAGAATTTATAAGATTACCTCCGATTAAGAAAATTCGAGGTTCATTAAATTTTGATGATGAAATTTCTATAAGTGGGGAGAGTTGTGAGGTTCCGATTTTAAAACATGATAAATATAGAATAATTAAATTAATAATAATCAAAATTAGGCTTAGAAAATGTGAGAAATTATTGTCAAAAGTAAAATGGGGAGTTTAGGCTCGGCGCCCAAGCAGCGCTTGAGGCGCCACTTGAGCGCGTTTAACAGAATGCATTGCCTGAGCAACGCCCAAAGCGCCGCCGAGCGCATTTAGCAGAACCAGGGCACCCGAAGTTCGCCCGACTGGCACTCAAATTTTTTCCACCGACTTATTTCATGCCTTTTTTTATATAGGGTTGGGAGAGAGGGTAGTTGACAGAAGCACGAAAAGAAGAGAGGAAGGATGAGAGGGAAAAAGGAAGATGAAGGATTTTTAACCATTTTCGATCCGATCAGAATAAGAAAATTAGTAAATTAGGTTAAGACAAGTGTACCCTAGGCTTTATTTTTCCTTATTATTGATTTTTAATATCTCCACTTCGATATTAATACTCTAAAACCTCTTTCTCTAATATTTGCTAGAATATTACATGTTTTTTTATAATTTTATGAATAGATTTTATATTTATGTATAAGTATAATGATTTATAGTTTCGATTTTGTCGTTTGGCATGCGTCTTGTGTTCAATTTGTATCTAGAAGTTTCGCCCTAAACCCTAGCTCGAAAATTGAAGGTATGGCATTCGTAAATTTTGAGTTTTAAGGTAAACTATTATTTGGTGAAATGTTTAAGCTTAATAGATAATTTTTATCCGAAATTTTGTAAAAGTGATGCTACCCAAATTTAATAAGAACATTTGAACATCTTGTCATTGGAATGTAATTAAGGAGAAAATTTATATTTTGAACCAAGAATTAAGAACGTTCGAACATCCTATCCTTGGGATGCAAATAAGGAGAAATTTTGTATTTTTGAAATTAAGAGCTCTAAGACTATACAAGGGCTTCCACCCCGTATTCCCGGCATGCCAAGAGAATAACTCCATCTATAGAATAATGTATGGACTACCTTCCTCAGGGCATTGATTTTGGAGGATAAGAATTAGGCCTAATTGAACCATTCTATTCTCGAAATGTAAATAATGAGAAATCTATTGTTTTGAAATAAGAACCAATAATAAGAGAACCATCCTGTCCTTGGGATGTAAATAAGGAGAAATCTGATGTTTTGAAATAAGAACCAATAATAAGAGAACCATCCTATCCTCGGGATGTAAATAAGAAAAATTTTATATTTTAAAATAGAACCAAGAATAAGAAAACAATCCTACCCTCGAGATATAAATAATGAGGAATCTAATGTTTTGAAATAAGAACCAATAATAAGAGAACCATCATGTCTTTGGGATATAAATCAGGAGGAATCTGATGTTTTGAAATAAGAACTAAGAATAAGAGAACCATCCCGTCATCGGGATGTAAATTTTAAAACATAAAAATTTTTGAACATCCTATCCTCGGGATGTAAATAAGAAAAAAATTATATTTTTGAACCATGAATATGAACTTTTTAACATAAATCTCGTATGATTATGCATCGTTTTCATGCTTTTACCTTGTTCGCATACATGTTTGATTTCCAATTTCTTCTATATTTCTTCGTCCTTATATTTTTACATGTTTTATACAAAATTTATATATTCTTGCTATTTTGGGTACCTTGCTAAGCAATTGCTTATCCTTACTGTTTTGTCCCCCTTTCATATAAGTTGATACCTGATGAGAAGGACTAAAGATAGAAATTAGCTAGAAGGATGCTTGTTGGGCTTGAAGACTTTTGAAGAAGTTTGAAAGTTTGATGAATTGTGATTGTAAATAATAATATTTTGGATGAATGTTGTATATTATAATAACCTGATTTGTTGCTTGTTGTTATTGGTAAATATTTTTGGCTTTTGCAAGATGTTATATGAATATAGTTTCGCTTCTACCTTTTGATTTTAGAATTTTACAGGTCTAACGTGGTAGTTCATAGAATTATGTTGGAGTCATGGATGATATGATATTTGTTGATTCTATGTATGAGTTGTGTATATGTTGTGGTTGAATGGGACTGAAGTTTGAAGTCCATTTGTTAAAAATGTCTTGTACATGTTGTATTATTCAGATTATTTGTATGGATTTTGTCCATTTTTAGAGAAAATTTTACTCAATTTTTTACAAAAATTTATGTACTTAATGATTTGTGAATTAGTTTTATTGAATTAAGTATGACCATTGACGGAGGTCATTAGTGGATGATGACCCATTCCATCACAATGCTGGTCTAAATTGTATTTAATTTAACCTAAAGTTATTAGTAATATGTATAATTCTTTCTCAAGTTAATCTTTAAATAATCAAAATTTAAATTTAGTGTATGATTTATATATCTGTATGGATTTGTATTCAAACTTGAATTTTGGATACGCCGATTTTGTTATAGTTGAGTTTTGGTATATCTCGTATATTTAATTTTAATTATATATTTTGATTCTGATTTGGATTATCTGCTTACGATAATATTCCGAGCTCTATGCACGTAATTGAATCATCTACTATTGGATTCTATCCTACAACACGATTTGATCAGGTACTGGATTGAATATTAGATTGGACTTCTGATTTGATATTCAAATCACTTTTGATATATATATATATATACACATTTCAAGAAGATTGTTTTCTAATTTGATATTTATTTTGGATTTGATATATAATTTGAGTATGAGATTACCATAACTTTGATATTGGATTCTATCATAGATTTGATTATTGGATTTTAATATCAACTATTTAGATTTATATCTGTCATCTGATTTAACATTTATTCTTAGACCATTCTTCTAATTTATTGGATACGTTTATTTTTATTTATGATACTTATTAACTTTTAGACTCATATGCTGCATTTTATCCCTTTGAATAGAGGGCTCAAATTCATTGTAGGAGTAGGATGAGATTCAACACAGTATCATATTTTTTGGTGTGTATTATATCTGTTTAGATATAGGTGGATTTTGTTTGGACTGTCTTTTAATTTTTTGAGTCAGCCAAATGTAGATCCTTGGACCATATATTAGGATGTATCGATTTATTTTATTATGTGGATGAGTCATTATTATCTTTTGGATATTTTTCTTCACAGCTGTTTGAAACAAGTCATGTTTATGTTATCCGAATGGTTATCTAATAAAATCTTATGTGAGTTATGTTTGGGTCCTATATATGTTTGGTTTGTCAAACATGATTTGAGATTTATTTATGTATTATTTAAATTTTAATTATTTAATTGCTTGACTTGTTTGATCCAAATTCGTGACAATACTATCTATTCAATGATTAACAAGATGTATAAAAATTTAATAATATCTTTTAGTGGAAAAATATAAAGAGATGAATATCAGCTTTTATGAGAAGATATCTTATATGTTAACAAGTGAAAGTTGAGTACAAAAAATTACCAAGTCTTTCTACCCCTGCCAATTTTCAATTGGAAATAATACTATGTTGCTATGGATTTCATGATTCGGTTACCAAAAACAGATGTGAACCATGATATAATTTTGGTTATATTGATCGGCTAACCAAATCAGCACATTTTATTACTGTAAGAAGTACATCTTTAGGGGGTTGATTGGTGCATATCCACATTAAATAAATCATGAAATTGTATAGAGTTCTAGCATTAATAATGTCCTATGGAGATCTAAAATCTTGTATTTAGATTTTGGATGCTTGTACAAAAATATGGGTACAAATCTTAAATTTAGTACAACCTTTTATCCATAAATAGATGGTCAATTAGAATGGACAATTTAAATTCTAAAAATTGTATTTAAAGCGTCAATCTTAGAGATAAAAGTAATTTGGATAATTATTTACCGTTAATTGAATTTGCTTACAATAACCACTATTCAAGTATAAATGTTATGCATTTTGAAATATTATACAGAAAGAGATGTCAGTCTTTAATTAATTTGGGAGAAATCAAATATTGAAGACTCTTGAGCCCTAAAATAATTTAATAAATATAGGAAAAAATTTAACTTATTCAAAATAGTTTGCAAGTGGCATAAAGTCATTAGAAAAATTATGTGAGTTGTAAAAGATCTTAATTGAGTTTTGATATAGATGATTATGTGCTGTTGAAGGTGTCCCCCAACGAAAGGAGCTTCAAGATTCAACTTCAAAGAAAAGTTAAACCAAGATTTTTTGGGTCATTTAAAGTTTTGGGCCATTTATAGATTAGCCTAACATCTTGGCCTAATAGATTTTCAAGGTGTCTTTTACCTTGTGTTGCCTTGAAAGTACATGTATGACCCCTCTCATATTATTGCACATGATCCAAATCTAATGAGGATTAATAAAGATTTAATATTTGTTAAGGAACTAGTAACAAATATTATGGTGAAGAGATCTAGTACTTTGTACTAAAGTAATTTCTCTATTGAAGGTATTGTAGATGAATCATGCATTTGTAGAGGCTACATGAAAGAGAAGATGAGGTCCGAGAGAAATATCTCCATTTGTTCTTAATTTAAGGTACATAAATTTAGAAAATGAAATGTTATAGGGATGGGAGAAACGTAACACTTGAGTGCTAAATATGACATATGACGTTATGATGTCAAAATTTAATTAAATTAAATAAATTGTTAAAGACAATTATGAATTCAAGCATGATATTAAACTATTGAGGAAATCAAGTTAGGGCATGATAGGCACAAGAACGGAACTCCTATGTGGATAGTAGTAGTGCTAGCACCTTAGGGGTACACGAACAACACATAAACGTATTTGAGGTGATATCTCTATTTTTGATGCAGACATAAAAACATTCGTGTGCTTATTACAATAATTTGACACATTGGTTTGCACCTAATTTATGCTTAATGGATGCACGTGTGAAAGCCAAAACTCGCCTCATGCTTAATAAGCACACTAGTGATACTCGTGCACCAACCTAATTTATATAAGTGGGATTTTTTTCTTCAATTTTGAGTCATTTTTCTAAGGTTTCAAAAAAAAAAATAAATAAAATGAGAAGAGAGAGAAGAAGAGAGTGAAAGAACGAGGAAGAAGATTTGAAATAATTTTGAGCTAGATTTTAGTAAATCATTTTAAGGTAAATATATTTTAAGTCCTTTCTTCACCTTGTTGCTCAAACTTTTGGAAGTTGTGATTCATATCCAAAATTCGTACGCATATAACATTTGTGTATTTCTCTTGAGTTTAGTTTACACGGTTGTTAAATTTATTAATAAATCATCAGATTTTGAAAGGTTTATATCTTAATTTAAATATTGTAAAAAATTTCAAAAATCATTGAGATTTTTTTTACTTGCATATAATTTTTATGCAAGATTTCTATGAAATCTCTGCAACTAATTTTAATATATGCTATTGGTTTTCATATTGCAAAAAATTTACTTATTTATATAGAGTACTTCTTTTTGTTGGACGCTACTATTGCTGTAACGTCAATGGCCGACGTTCCAGTTGCTCAACGTCGACATTTGGCTGCTGGAATTCTTTCAATATTTTCTACAATTGATGAAGTATTTGTGGCCCATGTTAATTGCTGCTAACCCTTCATTATTGAGCCCATTATTCTCCAATGAAGCTTTTCGTTTTATCCGTTAGTGAAGGCAATTGATTGTTTTGCCTTATAAATTATGACAATTGGTTTTGTCCCAGAACCCACTCTCACCAATACACAATCTAGAAAAGAGAATGAGTGTCCAGAAGCTCAAAATCAGGCGAATTCAGATCCAAAAAACAGAGTAGTTTAATGGCGGGAGGTTAGTATGCAATCATTTATTCCGCTTTTGTGGTTGTTTATGCCACATAAATTGCTAACATTTGGCATCAGATAGATGGAAAGTGCCTCTGCCTACGCTGTTCCGCCATTTTTCATTTTTTCAAATTTTGAAAATTATTAAAGTTTTCATTTTTGTGATGATTCGGTGAGAATGAATGCCGAAAATCATCGAAAAATTTAATTTCTGACATGTTCATATATTTTTCATTTATTTTGGTGTAAAAATGGCGTCGTTTTTATCGAGTTGAGAATCGGACAGAATCAGGTTCGGACGAACCCGCTGGAGGTTGAAGATGACCTGAACGACATCGTTTTGTCTGTTGCTACATGTCCAAAACGGCATCGTTTTACAGTATCCTGCATTTAATAAAAAAAGAATTTCGAACTTGGGCTATTTTTCGAGCACGACCCAATTCCCGTGTCTGGCGTTTCCCGTGTGCCCCTGAGCCATTGGCATGGTGGCCTGCAACGTGTGCAGCCCAACCCCCAGGCCCACTACTGTAGCATCTTAAAATTGGCTGAAAACGCATCATGTGCACGGCAGCAGGCTCAAACCCGAGACCTTCTGCGAGGAAGCGGCGTGCGTTGCCACTTCGCTGAGCGCGTGTTTGGTTAATAATAAAGGATTTAATTCCTTTTAAATGATATGAATATATAATGTAGCGTAATAGGAAATTGGCCGCATGTGCACGCGGCAGCGAGACTTGAACCCTAGTCCTTGGGCATGGTAAAGGAGCCGCGGCACCACTGGACCAAGCGCGCGTCTTGTGAGAATGAAGGGACATTAATTCCCTTAATACGTTACACATATACGTATAATAAATAAATAATAAATGTATTATTATATAAAGGTTTATATTTATACGTATATATTTATATGTATATAATTATATTTATTATTATATATAAACGTTAAAATATAATATTTAAAATATAATTATATATATATATATATATATATATAATGTCTAGTGGTTAATATAATTTAATTGATTAAGGATTGGCTACAGCATCTTTAATTAATTAATAAAATTATATTTTTAATATCACATATGGTATAAGGACATTAATTGTAACTAATTATTTTTATTATAATAAAATTTATCTCACAGAAAATTTAATTATATTTAATTAATTAATCAGGATAAAATGTCAAATTATTTTTCTTAATTTGCCCACGGGGATTAAGAATTAGAATATAATTTGATAATTTTATCATAAAATTGGATATGAATCTACTTGAATTAAAATTTTAGCCTACAGATAATTTTTATATCAATTGATTCATACTATATGTTTTACATTGGTAAAACATAATTCTGTATTTTTTATTAGCCTCAATTATTGTTTGTTAAGCATGTATTTAATTTTTATACAGTTATTCAATCTGTTAATCTTTTTGATATAAAATGTAAAATTTTTAAACTGAAAGGTGATAATTATAAAGTATGAAAGGAGAGAATTCTTTTTCATTTATGGTGGATGGATATAGATTATACTATAAAAAAGACCGAACCACCTGCTCTTACTGTAACTAGCACTCTGGTTGATGTAGCTCTTTATGAACGATGGGAGCGATCTAATCGTCTCAGTCTAATTTCATAAAGACTAAAATTTCTATTGGCATTCGTGGTTCCGTTGATTAGTATAATAAAGTGCGGGATTTACTGAGGGCTATCGATGAACAATTTAAAATTTTAAATAAAGCACTTGCTAGCACCCTAATAATAAAATTTTTATCTTTAAGGCTCACCAGTGTTAAGGGTGTGCGTGAGCACATTATGCAGATAAGGGATATAGTGGCTCAATTGAAAATTTTGGAGGTAAAAATGTCTGAATCTTTCCTTGTACATTATATTTTAAACACTCTTTCACCACAATATGGACCTTTCAAAACATCTTATAACACACATAAAGATAAATGGTTGATTAACAAACTTATGACCATGTGTATTCAAGAGGAATGAAGGCTTATAATAGAACAAAGTGAAATCGTATTTATGTTTAAAGAAAAAAAGTTTAAGGCACAAGCTAAAAATAAGAAAAAAGGTAAATACCTCCTTAATCTAACATCAAGAAAGAATCCAAGTGCTTCTTCTGCAAAAAGAAGGAACACGTTAAAAAGGATTGTATCAAATACCAAAATTGGCTTGAAAAGAAAGGTAATCTATTCTCTTTTATATATTATGAATCTAATATGGTTAATATTTTTCATAACACATGGTGGATTAATTCTTATTTTACAATTCATATTTCAAATTCCTTACAGGGCTTACAAAACCTAAGGAAGCCAGTGGGTAGTAAACAAAGTATCTTCTCCAGAAACAAGATGCGTTCACATGCGAAAACCATTGGAACATGCAGTTTAACTTTGAGTAGTGGTTTTGTTTTGAATTTGAACAATACCTTTTATATTTCAAATTTTTCCAGAAATTTGATATCATTTTCAAAATTTGTACATTTCAGATATTCCATTATATTTTCAGATTTATCTTTTAATTTATATTATAAGTCTGATATTGTTAGAAATAGTATATTATCTGATGATATTTATTACTTGAACTTATAAAATAATACCTCTTACAATACTGTGCATGTTGATGCTGGCATTAAACGATGTATTATGGATGAATGTTCCTCTATATTGTGGCATAGGATATTATGTCATATTTCTATTAAAAGAATCAAAAGATTGGTAAATAATTGAGTACTTAGTACTCTAAATTTTACTAACTTTGAGATTTGTATGGATTGTATTAAAGAAAAGCAGACCAACAAGACTAAAAAAATGCCAAGATGAGTTCAAATATATTAGAAATCATACATACTGATATTTTTAGTTCTGACATTGACTCATACGACCCAAAATATTTTATTATCTTTATTGACGATTTCTCACGATATATGTATCTTTACTTGTTTCATAATAAGAATGAAACCTTATATGCTTTTAAATTATTTAAAGTAGAAGTAGAGAAATAATGTGAAAAATAAATTAAGATTCGAGATCCAGATAGATGTGGAGAATATTATAGAAAATATACTAACCACTCGAACAAAAGGATCTTCACTTCTGATCTTCACAAAAACATCTTCCGCAGATAGGAGCTTGCTTCGGAGCCCAATCCTGGCAGGAATTACTCATCGATAACTCTACAACTTCTCCGCTCAAAATGAAGACAGAAGACATTGCAGCACAAACTCTTAACGCAACTCTGATCCTGAACAACATACGTATAGAGAGAGAATGGATCCACCTACCTACTCCTTCGTCAACAAAATCTCCTTCTACTCCGTGAGATTTCAAACCGATCCAATCGAAGCCGCCACTTTTCCAAAATCACAGGACTCAACAAAAACCACCACCAAATCAAAGTCTTCAAACCGACAGTCAAATCAAATTCTCCATTTAAGGATCCAAATCGAATCTCACAACCAAAGGCTACGGACCCACATGCTTCTACTTCACTATTCGGATTGATCATCTGACTGCGAATTATCGCTATAACAAATTTCGACCCAAAACATCACCAATAATAGCCCTTAAGCGATCCACCCGCTTACGTTGCCAGATGATTAACTCTTTTTCCGAAATAATTTCCTCAAATCTCTATGATCAAATTGAACCACAACTATCTCTATACAAATAACATTTCTAAATCTCCTAAGCAAATACCTCAAGTGCTAACTCCAAGCCATAAATGGAGTAATTTTGATCAAAACATTCAACCGCCATAACCCATCGGCAATCGGCCCAAAAACGCTACATCGAACACAACCTCAAATCTTCCTCGAGAGTATCACAACCTACCCGCAGATAACAGTCCATCGGGGATCAACCAAATCAACTTTGCGGACAATACGTCCTTTATTTCTAGAAAAGCTCCCCTTATACTCATCATTCCAACGAACAACATTAGCTACTAAGCCCAATGTCCCACGAACGCTACGATCCTCAAGGAATCCTCGACAAATCGCTTAACAGATTTAAGCAGACCCAAGACATCACGCACCTTCGCAACAAACGATGGTCCTTTCCCAACCGGCCACCGCTTCAATCTTCTGCAATTTCACAAACATGCCATCGAAGAAACAACATGCCCAAACAATACTACTTTCAAACAAACTCACATCTCCTCAATTGGTCAAACCACAAACTACCCCACAGCAAGGCACTCAACCAATGCCTCATCGACTCTATGCAAGGTCCTCAAAATCGATGTCACTCCTGACATAACCTCAACAACCTCAACTATTAATTAAAATACAATTCAGGCTAATCATCTCCTCAAGAAATAGCCTCGAATTACCATACAACCAGAAAACTTTTAATGACCACATAACGACTCCCAAATGTGGGCATATATGCCAAATAAACTCAACACACATTTTCATCAATTAACTTTCAGGCACAATGATATCAATTTCATCACCTCTCGATCAGCTCTTCCTCATATTTAAAATTCACAGCCCAAATTGTAAATCAGAATATTCTTATTTAATAATCCATACTAATATGGCGACTCGCCAACCGAGTTATTCCTAATATTACATCAAAGTCCGGTTTATCAAATAAAAATTAGATCAACCAATCATTGATATTTACAAACCCAGACCGGACATCGGAGTCTACAACTTAACAGATCAAAGGTTTACCCATCAAGGATAAACTTCATCAAAGCTCGCTTTAAAAATTGGGAAAACATACAACATTTATATACAATCTCAAAGGTAACAGACTTATTTCCGTACCTTCATCAACTAAATTCACCCTCCTTACTATCCTGAATGCCAAACGGAAAGTAATTTCCAAAAATTACTTCCACCAAACATCATAAAAAGTGGAATACGGCACCAAGAAGCCCATCACGCGCTTACCTCACTCTCCAACTCAAGGACAAAAGATCGATCTTCATCTGAACTATCAAAAATCTCAAACACGTCATCCACTTTCTGAAGCTCAATTTAACCCTTAATTGAGATTAAACATCCCAAAATTTTTCAAATCCGCTCACATTTAATTATTCGAAGGACTCTACATCTTGCCTACAACAAATCATCCTTCACAAAGCAACCAAAATTTCATCTAGCTGCTGAACAGAAACATTCAAAACATCGCTTGCGTGACTCAACACAGCCTATTAATCGACTTTTCGAGTCGAATTCAAATATTTACGACCCAAAGTTTCCATTCTTTACTAAAGGCTACACTTATCATGCCAGATATTCAATTAATTTCTTGCCAAGATGACCCAAAATCACCTCTCCTTGCGACCTTTTCTCTGATACCACCATCACACGACTGAGACCCACAATATACTCAGTCAAAAATAAAATCAATAATAAGATTTCCATCAACAACAATAACCCATCCGGATGTGACAATCAAACATATGCAGACCCAATATAAATAAAATCCGACAAGATCTCATCGGATATGAATCCGCACAAATAATACATGACCTGCGACCATAATCGCTTGAGGTATCCAAATTTACAACTCATCCACAATACTATAACTTCAATATTTCTCATACAATGATCAAGGCACCATCCTACCATAAATAATAACCCACAACATATCCTCGAGATCGAAATATACCAAATGTAATATCTCCACTGCTTGAAAAGGAATATCCGAGCCCGATCACATCCGGGCTCCTGCAACGTATCCATACCACTAGTCTCAAGGGATAAAACATGAAAACGTGAGCCTAGAGCTCAATGATATCAAGAATCGTATAAAGCGGTACACATAAATCGAAGTAGGGATATCGCATAGCAATCACGTAAAACAAAATATCATGTCCGTGAAATCCTCGAAAATCGAGGAGATATCTCGTACTAAATCGTCAGTCTGTAATAACTCATCCCTCCCGGACAAAATCATATAAAAACCACGATCCATGAAAATCTCTGCGGGCGATATCATATCATATGATCCGGAGTCACATCGTCGCAACCGTCACCACATCCACGTGGGGACACATACCGTCGTCGGATCTAAAACTCATAATGTCTGAAATCAAGAAAACCAGGAACTAAAACATAAATCAAAACACGCTCCGGTTTTATCACATCGATGCGTATGAGACATTCCTATCGCCCCATCCGTACAAACCACGTATCTCAAATCACGGTATACCCAAATACGTGCGAAATACAAAGCACGGGAAATCGAGAACCAAAGATCAATGATACCAACTTGAGGAAGGGTTACCCTCGTCCAGATAACCACGGCTATATATCGGCTACGAATTAGGCTAGTAGCTCAAGGCCATCCATGTACTCTGTCTCCCATAGATTAGGAACTTGCTCACTATGTTTTACCATTCGCGGCTTTGGGTGCAACCTCAAGTTTTAATTATATATTAGGACGTCCGAATATATTAGTTTTTCGTCAATTCCTTACAATGGTTCTCAATTAAATACACAGTGGGGCAGGTCAGCTACAAATACCTTCCTTACGGCGGAAGTAGCCTCAATCTCAATCTTCCTTACGGCGGAAGTAGCCTCAACCTCAATCTTCCTTACGGCGGAAGTAGCCAATGCCTCGGATCACAAATCGACCCCTCGGGTCTCGGACCACCATGGTGCCGTAGTGATCCCACCCCCGGCAGCATGCATGGTTAGTGCAAGGCCTGGTTCATGGTCCCACAATATACGGAAACACAAATGTACATATATATCGTCCGGGTGTCCAAAATCCCTCTAAATCATAAATACCCGGTACAAAACCACCGCACAACTTGATAAAACATACATGCATGTATACAATTGATAAATTGAGGGTATTTAAAAATACAAGCATGTCATGAAAATCTCTCATGAGTCAAAATGCATCAAAATTAAATCGGACCAAAAATAGGGCTAGAGATACTTGCTTAACATTATACTGCAGATCTTGAAAGGATATCCCGAAGCACTCCAATCAAGCCTTTCTCTCTCACGCCCGCGCACCCCGTGCGCACAACCTCCCTTTCTCCTCTCTGCCACAAAGACCTCTACACCCATTCTTTGCCGCGGGTCCTCTCTGCCGCCACGAATGGCCGTCGCCGACCTTCCGGCGACCCCGTCACCGTCGTTGCCTCCCGACGTTGCCCTTTCTCTCCAGCGGCAACCCTCTCTCTCCCGCGAGACATCTCCCCTGCGCCTGGCTCACACAGCCCGCTTGCCGCTGCCGCCACCGACTCGAACCACCGACACCGCCCATCCCGACGACCATCGCGTTGCCGCCAGCCTCTGCTCGGCCGCCGACCTCTCTCTCGCAGGCTTCTCTCTCCAAGCCGTGCACACCACCGTCGATCTCTCTCCCCTCGCAGCATCGCCGCATGCCGCAGCTCACGACCGCCGCGACGTCATCAGCAACCACCGTCGCCGCCGATTTCCTGCGCCGCCGCCTGCAATTCTTCCCTTCTCCTCCATCTTCTTCACACGGCAAACCCTAATTTCCCCCTTCTCCCTCTCTCTCCTCTTCTCTCTCTCTCCCCGATTCCTGATTTCCCCCTTTTCATTTTCTTTCTTTTCTTTTCTTTTATTATTATTATTATTATTATTATTATTATTATTATTATTATATATATATATATATATATATCTTTCTTTTATTTTTAAATTTCAACTCGGCCTCTGAACAACATTACGGGCGCACTCCTGGCCCCACTCCGCACCTCCAATCATTTTCAAAAATTTCATAATATTTTAATTTATTTTCACCACGTCCGAAATACCCAAAAATCACAATTAATATTAAAATAATCCAAATGAGATCCGGAATATCACATACCTGGTCCATTTGCAAGATTTCTTTAAGAACATAGGATTGCTACCCAATATACTATGCTTGATTATCCAGACCAAAATGGTGTAGTAGAAAGAAAAAATTAAATATTATTAGACATGGTGAAGAGTATGCTTAGCAACTCCAATCTTTTAAATCCTTGTAAAGTGAAACTCTTAAAATGACGGTGTATATATTAAATCGGGTCCCAACAAAAGCTGTTTCAAAAACTCCTTTTAAGTTATAGAAATGTTGAAAAATGAGTTTGCGGTATGTACGCGTATGGGGATGCCTCTCTCAAGTAAGAGTTTATAATCCATATGAGAAGAAGTTAGATCCAAGAACCATCAGTGGATTTTTCATTGGATATGCTGAACGGTCCAAATGATACAGATTTTACTGTCCATCTCACAGCACTAGGATTGTAAAATCAAGAAATGTAAAATTTCTTGAGAATGATTTAATGAATAGGAAAAAACGATCCAAAAATATGATTTCTAATAATGATCATTTGGTTTCTCAACATTTCACTTCAAATGATAGGTTGATTATTGTACACAACACCCCTCAAGATAAAATTGGTATTGAACAACCAATCAATTTCATTTCATAAAATATTGAACATATTCCAATTGACCATAAAATTCATGATTTATCTAAAATAGTTGCACAATATATTTCTATTGAGAATAATAATACAACATTGAGAATGTTTTCTAGAATGAGAAAGTCAGCAATTCCTAGTGACTTCATTGTATATCTATAAAAATTTGACTACAATATTAGAACCAAAAATGATCCTGAAATGTTTTCACAAGCTATGAATTATAGTGAATCACAATTATAGTATAATGCCATGAAGGAAGAGATGAATTTTATGTGTTGCAATGTAGTTTGGAATCATGTTGAATTACCTAAATGGGCGAAAGTCATACGGTGTAAATGGGTCTTTAAGACAAATAAAAACTCATTAGGCAATATCAAAAGATATAAAGTAAGACTCGTTGCTAAAGGACATACTCAAAAAGAGAAGATTGATTATACAGAGACTTTTTCTTCTGCATCTAAAAAGGATTCTCTTCGTATTATTTTGACATTGATTTCTCATTTTGATATGAAATTACAATAAATGGATATGAAAATAGCATTTCTAAATGGTGATATAGAGGAAGAGATTTATATGAAACAACCAGAAGGATTCTCCTCTAATGATGGTGAGCAATTGGTATGCAAATTTAAGAAGTCCATATATGGATTAAAATAAGCCTCCCGTCAATGGTATTTAAAATTTAATAATATTATCTCTTCATTTGGCTTTAAATAGAATATTTTGGATCAATGTATACACTAGATTGTTAGTTGGAGTAAAATTTATTTTTTTATTTTGTATGTAGATGATATTTTACTTGTATCCAATGATAAGGGTTTGCTGTATGAGGTAAAATTATTTCTCTCTAATAAATTTCAAATGAAAGATATGAGTAATGCATCTTATGTCATTAGTATTAAGATACATCGAGACAGACCATGATGTGTTCTAAATTTGTCTCAAGAGAACTATATCAATAAAGTTTTACAGAGATTTCGGATGAAAGATTATTCATCAAGTGTAGCATCCATTGTAAAGGGTGATAAGTTCAATTTGAGCCAATATCCGAAAAAAAATTTTGAAGGGGAACAGATGAAAAACATTCCATATGCTTCCACAGTTAGAAGTTTGATATATGCTCAGGTATGTACAACACCTGACATCACATTTGCAGTTGGAATGTTGAAAAGATTTCAGAGTAATCTAGGTATGGAATACTGAAAAGCTGCTAGGAAAGTGATGAGGTATCTTCAAGGTACCAAATACTACATGCTTACATATAGACGGACTGACTATTTGAAAGTATTTGGGTACTCCGATTCAGACTTTGTTGGATATGTTGATTCACGTAAATCAACATCTGATTACATATTTATATTTACTGGTGGAGCTGTATCCTAGCGGAGTGCAAAGTAGACCTTGATTGCTACTTCCACAATGGAAGTCAAATTCGTTACTTATTTTGAGGCTACAAAGTATGGTATATGGATGAAAAATTTTATATCTAGGCTTAAAGTGGTTGATTCCATCTCAAGGCCATTAAAGATATATACGATAATTCAACTACTATTTTTCTGGCTAAAAATAATAAAAGTAGCAATCGAAGTAAATATATCGACATTCAATTTTTAGCCATAAAGGAGCGTATTAAAAGAAAGAAAAATACTATTGAGTATATTAGTACTGAATTGATGATCGCTGATCCTTTGACAAAAGGCATGTCACCATTGAGGTTCAAGGATCTTGTAACAAGAATGGGATTAAATTTCATATTGTAATTTTTATTGTATGGACAATGATATTTAATAAAATTTTTATTTATTTATTGTGATATTTCTCAAAATTTTGTGTACACATTGGTTAATTTGATAATATCATTAATTGTTGGATAAAGAATAAAAATAAGGTTTATTCATAAAGTAACATTACCAAATATGGATATATCTTGAGAAATGTGATATATTGTAATACATTAAAGATATTACTCATTATTAGAGGACTTATCGCCATGATTCATATATTTGTTTCTTAAGGTTGAGAATTAATTGGTTTGGTTATCATATCAAGTAAAATATAGACTAAGTGAAAAAATGTTGAACGCTACTGCTGCTGCAACGTCAATAGCCGATATTCCAGTTGCTCAACGTCGACATTTAGCTGCTAGAATTCTTTCAACGTTTCCTACAATTGATGAAGCATTTGTGGCCTATATTAATTGCTGATAACCCTTCATTATTGAGCTCATTATTCTCCATTGAAACCTTTCGTTTCATCCGTTAGTGAAGGCAATTGATAGTTTTGCCTTATAAATTATGATAATTGGTTTTGTTCATAGCACCCACTCTCACAAATACACCATCTAAAAGAGAGAAGGAGTATCCAAAAGCTCAAAATCAGGCGAATCCAGATCCGAAAAAACAGAGCAGCTTAATGGCAGGAGGTTAGTATGTAATCCTTTATTCCGCTTTTATGGTTATTTATGCCACATAAATTACTAACACGTTTATCTTAAAAAGTGTCATTTTAAAGAATTGATAAAATATATTTTAATATATTAATTTATTAGTTATGGTCATAAACCATTTACGAGTTAAAAAGTAATATTTGTCTCCGTTTATAAGATATAATATATAGTTAGACCACCTATAAATTTTAAATAGTAATATACGATTTGGACTACGAGTTAGCTCGATCCCCTTCACTGAGATTTATCATTAGCCCCTAGTTCTAATATTTTAGCATTCATTTACCTGATATTTTTCTTCCTCACATTTAGCCACATATTTCTACAAATATATATATTTTTTATTGAATTTTAAACTCACTCTTATTAAAATTATTAAATTTTAGATTAGTAAGTATATATCACTTATAGGTTTTAAACTGGAGTAAAATTATATTCAAAGATATTTTATTTGCATTTTGGATTTGTATAATGAAATTAAAAACTATTTGGAATACTATAATGCATACATGTCACTTGTTAGTATATTTTGTGTCAGTTGGTAGGACGAATTTGTAAATTGTTTGCCATTAATGTGGTAGATCAGGCTTTTATTCGATTTTCCTTAATGTGTATGGCAAATTGAGCAAGTACAAGTGGTATTTGGGGCCAAATAGGTAGCTTTGGGCAATTCATGGGAAAAATTATCTTTAGATATATTGTAGGAATTACTAATGATTTGTACAATATTTCTACTCATTCTTAGTTGATTTTCTATTTATAATATGTGATTAAGGTCACAACAAAATGATAAAAAAAAGTAAGTTAATATAAAAAAAAAAATACGATACTGAGGACCATATCAACTAAGAACGATGTCAAAAGGCTAAAGGGAATATTCAAGCCTTAGTCACCTAACATGTCAAAAGATGCCTAATAATTCTAAAAATGAGATTAACTGATAGGTATATTTTGGGATAGACAGTACTATCAGAAGGAAATTTTAACATAGATACAACTATCTACTTGACCTCAAATATACAGTCAATCAGCCACTAACCCCTTTCTAATGGCTACGTTTAGCCTAACCTATAAATATCTTATCAACCCTTATTTATAAGAATATGACACACAAAAGATTTAAATATAAAAACTTTCCCTCTCCCTGTGAGTCTCTCACATTCAGACTCCAAAATCCCAAAGAACAAGTACACTCAATTCACAACCTCAAGTCATATGGATTTTCCATAACAATTGTATTAGCTCTGCTCTATCAATCACACTAGCTTTAAGAGGAAAGTGTGAGCTGCACTTCCCATAAGCCAAGATCTCACCAATGGCAAATCTCAAAGTCTATGCCCCACAATGACCAAGCATCTATCGACATCTAGGCCACCAGGGATTTGACTTTTAAAGGCTGTGCATTTCCTCTCGAGCCCATTAAAGTGCTCAGGCCCTCTTGAGATCTCTCGCCTAAAGACAAGGGTCCTTTAATAAAGCCAAATAATTCGATAATGTCTTTCTCTTTTTTTTTTTATATATTTTTGAGTATATATAAACTTAGACATGGCAAAGTATAATGCCAAAAAAAAATTTAAACTCCTCAACTTTGTTATTTGTAATGTTGAGGATTAGAGTATTTACATTTATAATTGAATCCTGCTTTACGTGATCACTGCTCAGGATAGGACTTCAGTTTGGATACATACCAATTTTAATTTTGTTACAATTTTTTTACATTTTTTCTGTGAAAATATCTAATAAATAATGGGATGGGTATATATTTAGAAAATATTAATGATATAGCTTGAAGATACTTTTACATAATTTTTGCAATTCAATAAAATTTATTATTTTAATATTTTTTAAAAGCCATATTAATGTCGATATTTTTGATCCCATCGTATAAATAGACATATGATAACTTTCCTTTTACCAACTTACTTTCTTTTTTCTTAACTAATGATATGTTTGGTTGGTGGGAATATAAATTTTTATTATCATCTTATTATCAGTGAAATATTTATTCTACGTTTGGTTTCTTTTTTACACGAAATAATTATTTTCGGAAGAATAAATATTCCTCCAACTCAAGGAATAAAAATATCAATATTTTTAAAGGGTATTTTTTATTCATTATATGTAAGGAATAACTATTCCCATAATTATTACCGTTTTACCCATTGCTTTTTTATCATTTGTTCGAAACCCTGACTGCGTCCTCATTCATTTTTCATATCTCTATCGTTAGTCACTCTTTTTTCTCGATTTTTCAACATCCAAATTCAAGACCGCTGCCCTCATATAAAAATTCCTCTCATACAATAACAAGTCCTATCATAGAGACAGGTTCAACCTAGACTGCTACCCGCACTCCTCCGACTAGTTTTGAATGTATAAGTTCAAAGTCCATTGCTGCACTCGTAGTCACAGCAACGATTGGATCAATTGTTAATTCACCCACCCTGGCGAGAAGGACCGTCGACGAGACCTGTGAAAATACAAATACTTTGGCACTGTGTGCCTGAAGTACCACCAAGGCAGATGCAGTACAGGAGACTATTTTGAATTTTCACATTGGAGTTTGAATGTTGGCTCCACCTGGCACAATACCATACGGAGGCGGGTAAAGATGGAAAATACTATAAGTAGAAGGTTTGTTTCTTTGTGCACTCTTCTCGTAAATTTAGAATTTTGCATTCGTAGCCAGAAGTCTTTGAAAGTTGTGGGGAGAAAAATAAGTACCAAAATTCTGCTATGCATAATATTAGTAATAATTATTATAAGCATTATTCATATTCTCTAACTTTCAGAATATTTTTTTTAAATAAGGATAAAAAAATTATTAATACAAATTTTTATTATATTTTTGATACTATTGTTACATATTAAATATTAAAATACTAATTTTTAACTTATTTATAATTATTTTAAATGAGTAACCAAATATAAAAATAAAAATTTTTAATTATATTCTCATTTTATTTAATTTTTTGAGAATATTTTATTTTTATTTTATTTTATTTTAATAATTAAATTTATCGTAAATGGGTTATATAATGTTTGATGTTATAGCTAGCTCTTGTTTTTCTATTTTAAAAAGTGCTTTTAAAATTTATGATTTTTAATTTATGTAAAAAATACTTTGTTATATTTTTAAAAAGGCATGAATTAAATACTGTGGAAATTTGAATTATAAAAATCTAACCAGTTTTTTTTATTTATATGTTTTAGTAAATTACTTTATGATTTTAGGTAAAATATTTCAAATTTATTATCATTCATAATGACAAACATATGACACATAACAAAGACATATATTTACTTGTCAAAAAAGGTTTGAATTTAAAATACTTCTTAAGAAAAAAATTAAATTATAAATATTATTGACCAATATGGTATTTTATTCATTCAAACTAGCTAATTTATATAATTAGACATAATATTATTATTTGATTTCAATGATGTCAAGAAAGTGACTAACTAATATTAGTTTAAAAAAGTAGAAATATATAGCAGTTAAATCGACTTATAACTGCATAAATCAATGCTTGTTAAAATTAAAATTAAAGCATTTTTTTAATTTAGTAAAAATATATTAAAATTAATTATTTTAAAATAAATAAATTATATTTTATTAATTTTAAAATAAACAGTTAAAATTTAAAAAAGCATATTCACCGTGCCCATTGCTCCTCGGATGAGCACATCGGCCTGCAACTCTTAACGGCGCTTGCCTCTTCCCCTTTTGGATGAGGAGATTCTAAATATAATATTTGAAGTGTTAAAATTATATTTTAAATATTTATATTTTTTTAAATTTTTTATTTAAATTATATATTTAATAAATATTAATATTATAAAAAATAATTATTTTAAAATTTTTACTAAAAAATATCTACCATTAAATGGAGATGGTTTGATCCTCCACTTTTTCAACCCAAGACCATACAACATAAAAGAAACAAGATAAAATGAAGCTAACATTTATCGGTGCAAATCAACTCTGGACTTCAAACAACTCCAGTAAATTTCCACTCCGGCTCCCAAGAGTAAGACTGTCAACTCCAGACTTCAATCAACTCCGGATTTCAATCAACTCCCGTTGATTTTCATTTCGGTTCCCAAGAATGAGACTGTCAACTCCGGACTTCAGCAAGCGGACTTCAATCAACTCCGAACTTCAACAAATACCTCCACTCCTAAACAGCCAATTTGACTTATTCAAACACAACTCCTCAAATCCAAACCGACATCTTCTCTCACAAGAAGTCGGTTCAAGTTACATACATCCTATAATGAGTGATCAAACCCGACACAACGATTTTTATTAGTTGTCTTCTAACAGTTGAAACTGCTTCAATATGTACCGATTCCAAGATGTTATGCTAGGGGCTTCGCCCCTAAACTCTCATGGAATTGAGATCAACCGTGAAGATCAGGTTGCGGTCACTGTAATCCAAATAAGATAATCCAAGATTTACAGTGCGTGATAAAATTTAAATCTATTGATCAACTAATTTTTTTATATGAAAAATATTATTCATATATTTAATTATATAATCAATTATATTAAAATTACAAAGAAAAAGATATATATTTTTTATTTTATTTCAATTTTTACTATTTTTATATTGAGAGTAGCAGTTTTGATATAATTTATATATAATATGATGTATGAATAATATTATTCGTTTTTTTTGTATATATTGTGACTAATATATTTATAAATAAAATAGATACGAATTCAATATGCAAATTAATATGAATTATGAGATTATTTTATTTCTGAATTTATTATGACATTGGTAATTGGTCCATTAATATTATTATTTTTCAAATATACATATAATTTTGTTTTCAGTACGGCAGACTAAGTAATGAATTTCAACGATTCTAAGTAAAAGTTGTATGAAAAATAATAATAATAATAATAATGTTTAATGAATAAATAAATAAAACTCAGGGTCATGGCAGTGACACTTTGCTTGTGAAATACTCCAACGTTGGATAAATGCTTTGCCATTAATCAAAGAGAAAAAAGGTTCGCAGAATGACTTGTCAGCCGACCCGCTTTTAAAAAAATAAATAAAATAACTTCATTATTTTGAAAATCGATTTCTGTCAGAGAAAATTATTTTTTTATCATAATAATTATTTTATAATTGAAAATAGTAAAATGATTATTTTATAATTATCATAATAATTATTTTTAACGTTTTTCTATTCTAAATGATGCTTATCTACACACACCTGTAACTCATTTATATATAACCTGTTTTAATTTTTTCTTTATTTTTTGAACTTTTAATAGACCCTAAAATAGACAAAGTTAGAAATGAATTATAGGTTATTGGGACATTTAAAGGCATCATGCATTTCAATGGAATTCAACTTTGCTTAGACAACACTCCAAGAAGATTGTCGTGGCACCTTTTTCCTCATGATTTGGCAGATTATCCGTCAGAAAATCTGGCGTTGGCCCACAATCGCTGCTGCCCCAAGCAGCCAGATCGCCTTCTCCATCTCAAAAAATGGCAAATCATGGAAGAAAGCTTGGGATCTAAGCAGTGAGAATTGGCAGTTTTCATTCCTACTTAAAGAGTCAACATGGAAAGACTCGTAAGAACAGAGACCACCAAGCACAAAGAAATTTGTGGGCTATTTCGGAACAAGCAGGAGATGACGATTCAAAGGATAAATCCAATTTTCATACTCAAAAGTTCATATCGTTTCACATTACAGACAGCAGGAGAGTGTTGAAAGGAAACGGCCATGGGAAAACTCTTCTGACTCTCAACAGTATTTTTCTCAAGGAGAAGCCAATGGACTGCTCTAACAGCATATGAAAACCATCATTCCATAAGATCACCCCCTCAACCAACACGCCAGCAATAGCTATGACAAACTCAGCTCACAAAACCACGATCTTAAGGACCTAATTTAGGCCCCAAAGATGTGCTCAAAACTGATACAGCCTATTAATCAATAAATACTACTAATAAAAAAATAAGTGATTACTAGCTACAAAACTTAAGGGCAGCAGGCCATGTTGAGGGGTTCTTCAATCCAAGCAAGCTCCTCCTGGCCAAGCTCAAAATCGAAATCCAGACGATCACTAGGCTCCTCACCATCAAACTCACAAACTTGAAGATCTTCAAAGCTGCCAAAATCACTGAAAATCTGGCCAAAATCATTGATAAAGAGTGAGCCAAGCTCCATTCCAAAATCAAGATCTTGCCCAACTGATTCAAATTCCTCCCCAATAATGCTGCAACTGGGCAGCTGAGGCTCTTTTTCAGCATTGGGATCAACCATTAGATTCTGTGTAAGAGTACCCTTGTCACTTATGATCATATTTGAAGCTGAAGTGTCAATTTCAAGCACAGAGGCCGGTGAATTGTGTGACAAAACACTTCCAGAATCGTCAGGAACAACAGGATTTTGGGGTAGTGAAGCATTAATAGCAGCAGCAGAACAAGAAGTATTTTGGCTTTTCTCAGCAGCCAAGAGAGCTTCAAACTCGATCCTTTTTTCCTCATAAGCTTTAGCAGCCTCTTCGGCAGTATTGTAAGTACCCAGCCAAATACGAACTCCTTTTATCGGATGCCTAATCTCAGCAGCCCATTTCCCCCATTTTCTCTGCCTAACACCTCTGTACTTGGAAGCAGGGGCTCCTCTTGTGGGTTTAGCTAAAGCCCTTCTCTTCTTTTCAGGGGTTTTAGTCTCATTGTTGCTGTCTTGACAAGTTACGTCAGGCTCGGTATCATTGCCTGGAATCGAAGATATGGGCAGGTTAATCTCTTGGACGAAGTGCCTCTTCAAGGCAGATGGTTTTCTTCTATGATAATCTCTGTCTTCATCATCGGATGAGGAATCGGTAGCATCGGGATCATAACAAATTACCCGAATCATTCTCATTCCCTTAGCGTTACCAGTAAATTTTTGCTTCTTGTCGAACATTTCTTCAGTCACTAACTGCTTTCGAGGCCCTGGCATATTTGGTATACTCACTAAACTAAACCCGAAAACAATGGCGTAAACACCCCCCCCCCCAAAAAAAAACGAAAACCCAGAAAGCTTTTTGCTTAAAAATTAAATCTAAAAAGAACAATAAATAAGGCAAATAACTGTGAACTGTGAGAGGTATATCAAGTAAGAGTTTCTCTCAAGAACAAGAAAAGATTTGAGTATCGTTTTATGTGAAATCCCCCAAAACACTCTACTCCAGAGCAAGTCCTGCGAAAAAAAAAAAGCCGTTCAGACTCTCAACAGAAAACCAAGGAAAATTACCCAAAAATAAAAATAAAAACATATCTGAGATGAGTATGCGAAATATTATTTAAAAAAAAAAACAAACAAACACACACAAACCTTTTAGGTCTCAAACGCATCGAAACTGGTCGAAAACACAGACAGACGCTCGGCCGAATATAACAGCAGAGAAGAAATAAGGGAGAGAAGGAAGACGAAGACAGCCAGAGCCTCAAAGAAGGAACCGCAATCACCACCGAAGCAGACCTTGCCGACATATATCCGACCTCTCAGCCGTCAAACTTACAACACCAAACCACACCCCCTCTCCTTCTATTCGGTCTGCTATCAAAAACAAAGGAGAAATGGAGAAAAATTACTAAGCCCACAGACAAATATATAGAGATCCCAAAAAATTAAAACTCCCTTACGAGGTAGATCAACAGAACAACAGGATTAGATGTCTACGATCATGGATTTCTGTCTAGTATGTGACAAATATTGTCTCAAATTTAATGTCAATTTCTGTCAGAGCAGTTGAATACACTTACAACAGCATGATACCAGAAATGGTTCACAAGAATTGAACATAGCAAATCTCCATAGCAGTAGCAGAAGCAGCAGTAGTAGTAACCGTTCACCGAAGAAATAATCTAATTGAAAAAACAAAGCATCGGAAATAGTTTATGTACCTTCGTCGATGCTTCTCGCCGTATTCTGGACTCTGGGGCCTCGTCTTGCCGTTCACCTTCCCCCGAGCGGTCAAAATGCAGGAGTAGAGGTGCGCAAAATCAATAAATACTACCAGAGAGATCTTTTTTCTCCCCCTCTTTCGTTACGAATAAAATATTTAATTAAATTTAATGTAAAATTAATGGGTTTAATGTCGGAAGGGAATGACGGGGACTGGCAATGGGGATGATGGAGAGCATGCATGATCGGGGCCATCCCCATCTCATGATGATCCCTCTCCCCACTTGTCAGTAAAGGTCATGAATTTTCTGGAGTCATCTACATCACGACTAGTATAAGCGCTTGTTGAATACTGCCCAATCAAAGCAATATTGTTGGGGAAGTAGCTCTGAACGCTCTCTGAATGGGAGTCGGCATGAAATGAGTGAAGATTCAACTTCTGGCTTTTAACCTGCCTTTCAAAGGTGGAAACGTGTTGACCGGCGGTTTCGACAACTCAAATTGGGCTCAATCTCTGGTAATTCCTATTCACTGTCACAAACAATAAGACCATTTCTGAGTAAATAATTGAATTAACAAATATTTTATAACTAATACTTTTAATAGTTAATAATAGATAATATTTCAAAAAATGTATATACAGTCAAAATTTATTTCTTTTCTATCTCCTTCTGGTTAACTTATATTTATAGTTCATAAAATGATCTAATTAATAAAAAGTTATCTTTAACGCAATGAGTAGATTTAAATTGTATTATTCATTAGTTAGAAAATCAATTATAGAAATAATATCATGTTATGTTATATAAGACCACGTACATTACATGTAATGCCATTATACTTTTCCTTAATTTTGCATAATACTTGAACTTAGTGCACTGAACTGGCATATATATTATACTTTTCATGGGATAATTAAGAAATAGATTTTTTTTCTTTTGAATTAGATTATAATTAGTGCTATAGGTTTTTTCATTCAATCAATATAGTTCACCCTGGTTAATATTTGTTAGAAATATTTATAATTAATAAATTATGTAATTAGAAAAAATTTTACCATATCCACACTTAAAAGACACATAAGCGCCACTGGGATAATAACTTACACTAGATGGGTGCTTGAGTCTCTACATAAGCATATTTTATCTGGTAGATCTCTACCTAATTTGAACATGAAGGATGCACTCACGTTGCTTGGATAGTGGTTCAAGCCTAGGGGTGTCTGAGTTTTTAGGGGTTTATTATATCAAATAGTTTTTCGCTTGATATACGTTTAAGGGACTCATAACTACCACTTGAATAAGGATTTATGCTTAATAGTTACTCGAGTCTACATATGATCGAATTTCATCCAATAGCTCCCCCAACCTAATGTGTGTCCTTTAGACTTGTGAGTAAGCTAGGATAACAACTCATGCTTAATGGATGCGTAAGTCTATACGAGTATTTATCATTCATTAGCTCTTGTCTTATATGTGCTTGAAGTATGCATGTATGCGGGTTCTAGAAAAGACTCACCCCCAATGCAGCATAACTTACGCACATGCATTGATTTTTTATTTTAATTTTCTAACATATTTTTAATCTTATTTTTAAACCATACTATAAACACTTATCTTCTTGCTACTCTAGCAGCTTTTGATTGATTGGATATTAACTTAAAAAAGTGCTACTATATGAGAAGAAATTTTTTCCCTATAAGAAAACTTTACATTATTTTTAAGAATAAATTATCAAGATTTTTTTATCCTAAAAACTTTCTACCAAATATTTGTTCCAACATATAAATTTTTAGAATTCTGTAGTTGTGATAGGTACTAAAGTTTTAATAATATTATTCACTAATTAATGAAATAAATATTTAAAAAGACTAAAAGTAGCCTGGTTCAGCCTTTATTAGCAAATCTAATAAGTTTAATTATAAGGATTGCAAGTTAGAAATAAATGAGTTATTATTTAACACGTTTATATCATTTAAATTATAAGTTAATTTTTATAACTATTTTGCTTTTATTGGTTGGAGATGTTTGGAGAGTTTTATTTAATAATTATTTGATTATTAAAATTGTCATTCATTATTAACATGTGTGTTGATTTTATTTTTCACATTGCACTTATGGTTATTGCTTGTGATGAATAATATATTAGATAATTGATTGGTATTTACTGCACTTAAACAACAAATATTTTTTATGTTATTGAAATTGATAGTTTTTATGCTCCCACATTGACATATAGTTTAACTATAGTTGATTAGGCTTCCCCTAGTAATTTCAATATTTGTTTATTTTTTTCAATGATTCTATTATATAACTAAAAGGGACCATCACCAATTAATTTTTTTCTCACCCTATATCAACCATAATTGTTGTCATGTGCCAATTATTGTAGCCCTTTTGCTTCTGCTCTAGTGTTTGGAAATTTTAGCAAATATAAAGTTTTTCCCGTTATATATATATATATTTTTGTCTTTGGCATGTCCTAAGCTGGGTATCCTACTTCGCATATTTTCAAGCGATTGTATTATGCCATCGGCCAAATCTGACCACATAAATTTATTATAATTTTTTTAAAATTTATAATATAAATAAATTTAAATGGTCGGATTCAGCCTATAATACAGTCTGACCATCCAAAATGGGGGAATGGAATTCTGTTTTGTTTGTACGTAAAATAGAATCGTTGGGCTCTGGCATGCACTGCTAGAGATTTTTTTTTATTACATTGGACAAAGAAAGAAAAAAACAAACAAAAAGGTATGGGAAGGACAAGACTCAGTGCCCTAGTCGATACCCTTAAACAAGGGTTATTAGTAACTGCGTGGAAAGCCAAGTCCATATCGATCTGTTGACACGCTGCCGCAGGAGGGGTTCTTCATTCGTAGTAGTTGACATCTATGCCTGTTCCAATTCTCGTCAGGCAGTCAGCAATTATATTTTCCTCCCTAAGTATAAATTTGCAATCTATAAGACCCTCAATCTATAAAAGAGTCGGAGTCCACAATATTTTTTTCAGGCCAGCGACTTAAAGTGTAATAAAAATGGCTTCAATTTCTGCAGTTAGAATACCTGCAATGCCAAAGAAGCCCGTCAACCCAATAATCCATCTTCTTTCATTACTTATGCTGTAACCATCGATGCTAGAGTGTCCATCTGAAGCCATGTCAGCATCTGTGTTGAATTTGGTCCAATCCTTTAGAAGAGAAAGCTAGCTTGCAATGGATTTATCCATCTTCCTAAAGGTAGGCACCGAGGTGGTAAGTATATTAGGTTTTGATCACTTCTTTGTCAATACAACAACAAACGGATAGTTATCGAAAGGTTATACAATATTTGTGCGAAGATTACAATTTTTGCGCCCGTGATAAACACTCGAGAAGCGGATCCAGCAAGAGGGTGGCCCAACAGGCGCCCACGCTAGAGGAGGGCTTGAGGCACTGATTTATAAGAGGAGCATTCGAGCTCCGGTCCGCAGTAATTAATCACGCATTGCGAAATTTTAGGGTATTTCAAAGTTAGTTTCTCACATAATGAGCGTCGTACAAAGAAAGAGATGAGGAAAAGAGATAAGAGGAAGAGGTTCGTGTGGGGAAAAATGGCGTCCGACTGACCAATAAGAGGGAATACACACAATAAAGAAGAAAGAAGAAGAGAATGAGAACACCAACGATTTTACGTAGAAAACCCTTTTCAATAAAGAAAAAATTACGGGACTTTAGTCCACAAATAAATTTCACAATGTAAATTTTGGTTGCAAAGTCACATGACTTACACAGGTGAGACGAAAACTATTGAAGAAAATAGAGCACAAAAACACAAAGTAAACTCACACTTTATTTTTCACTCACCACTCTTCTTTTCATACTCTTTTACTTCTCTCCTTTTTTTTCTCCCACACATCTTTATATATATATATATGTGTGTGTTGAGTAATCATCTACTCAGCAGGGTGATTGTGTGCACAGCAAGCCTTCTCCTACAACAATTGCGCATGCTTCTGCAACAGACGACGCAGGCGGCGCATGCTTTTTCTGCAGTTTGACCTGCCATTTTCAGGAGATGACTCCATCCTTCTCCCAATAACAATTATCAAATCTGAAAAGTCAACGGTCTGCATTTGTAAAAGATTGCTATCCTGAAAGTCTCTCCTCCTATAGTTAATGGCGCCATTGACCGGATTCTACTCTTAGCTAATCGACATCCCATTGACCGGCTAGCCGTCCACTTGAAGCCATTCCTGAGCGAATTACAATCTACCTTCATTAGAGTCCTCGTCCTTCATCAATATCCTCGAACTTTAGCTTGCTCATAAGTCCTCGGTTGATCAGCGCACAAAGTCCACGGACCATAACAGCGTAAAATCCTCGTCCTCAACTCAATCCATAGACGAGGAATACCTCCACATGAGAGTGACCCCAACAAACATTCCCTCACAACCATAGGGAGTTAAAATCCATTAGCCCAACTAAGCTACAGCAAGCCTCAATCTTTTTTTTTGGCAAGACTTTAGTCATCATATCCACACCATTTTCATTTGTTCCGACCTTTTTCAGTAATAGCAGCCCTTCTTTAATAACATATCACACCCAATGATATCGAATATCAATGTACTTTGATCTTAAATGGAATGATGAATTCTTATAGAGATATATGACACTCTAATTATCACAAAGTATCACACAATTCTCCTGCCTGAAGCCCAATTTTTGAATGAATTTCTTCATCCATAACATCTCCTAACAAGCCTTTGTCACTACTATGAATTCGACCTTAGTGGTTGAGAGGGTAACACACTTTTACAACTTTGACTGCCATGAAATTGCCTCTCCAACAAATTTGACCAAATCTCCCGAGGTGGACTTTCGGGAGTTAACACTCCGGCCATATCAGCATTGGAGTATCCCACTAATTGAGACTTGTCACTTCCAAGACACAGACACGTTTTGAAAATTTCTTGAATATATCTCATTATCCATTTGGCGGCAAACCAGTGCTCCCTTCCCGGATTTGAAAGAAAACGGCTGACAGTGCTGACCGCATGAGCAATATCAAGCCTCGTATATACCATAGCATATATCAAACTTCATACAACTAAAAAGTAAGGTACGCTTCTCATGTTTGCTCTCTCATCATCCATGGTCAGACACTGCTTACTGTTGAACCTGTGGTGGCTTGCCAATGGAGTGCTCACTGACTTGGACTTGTCCATATTAAAACGCTGAAACACCTTTTTAATATAGCTTTCTTGGGATAGCCACAGTTTCCTTGCTTCTCGGTCACAAATTATTCTGATATCCAGAATTTATTTTGTTGTTCTCAAGTCCTTCATAGTAAAGGACTACCCAAGTTGCTACTTTAGGTCGTCTATCTGAGCGGTATTGCGTCCAATAATTAACATGTCATCCAAATAAATGAGAAGGATGACAAAGTCATCCTTGAAAAAACTCTGAATAAATACACGGTGGTCAGAAGTGGTCTTTCGATATCATTGACCGATCATGACTGACTCAAATTTCTTATACCACTATCTTAGAGCCTATTTCAATCCGTACAGGTTCTTCTTTAGACGTTATACTAGCCATTCCTTTCCCTTAATAGTAAATTCTTCAAGTTGTTTCATATAAATTTTCTCCTCAAGATCACCATAAAGAAATGTCATCCAAACATCCAACTGCTCCATCTCCAAGTCCAAGGCAGCAGCCAAATCGAGCACGACCCTTATTGAGGAAATCTTTACCACGGGAGTAAAAATCTCATCAAAATCAACCCCCTTTCTTTGGTTAAAGCTTTTTACAACTAGTCATGTTTTGTACCTTGGCCGCATGGTATGCTCGTCCGTTTTAAATCGAAAGACCCATTTATTCTTTAGGGCTATCTTCCCCTTTGATAGTTTGGCCAAATCAAATATATGATTTTCATGTAAAGAACTTATTTCTTCTTGTATAGCTTCTAGCAATCTATCCTTATTCTCATCCTTCATAGCCTCGTCAAAATCTTCAGGTTCACTGCATCAGTGAGTAGGATGTACTCACTATGTGATAAGCGGATGGACGGTCTCCTATTTCTCATAGACCATTGGATAGGAATCTCCTCAACCTCCTCAGCGCTTTGAGGAATGTTAGCTTCCTCATCTTCATCAAACGTTTCGTCAGCTTCATTATTTTCCTCGGGCACTCTTGAGCCAGTATCCTCGTCGCGAAGATGTACTGGACGAACATCATCAGCAATAATCTTGTCTGTCCGTCTAGTATCATACTTGACCTTCTCACAAATATTTTTAATGGTTTCAGCTTTAATAAAGGTAACATCCCTGAATGGACAAGTTTTCTTTCAATTGGGTTATAAAGTCTATACCCCAATTTATCTTTCTCGTAACCCAAAAAAATACATTACTTTATCTTTGGCTCAAACTTGGTCCTCTCATCCTTCGAGATGTGGACAAAAATCTTACACCTGAATACCCAAAGATAGTCATAGGATGTCTCCTTTTCGGACCAAACCTTCTCTGACACATCACCATTTAATGGTCTACAGGGCGACCTATTAATGACATAACATGTCATCTTCAATACTTCTGCCCAGAAGGACCCAAAAAGCTTTGCTTCTAAAAGCAAGTAGCTGACCCTTTTTAAGAATGTACAGTTCATAAGCTCGGCTACTCCATTCAACTGTGGCATCTTTGGTGGCGTCCTCTGATACCGAATGCCATATCTTTGGCAGTAGGTATCAAATGTCTCAATGTACTCACCACCATTGTCGCTTCGGACGGTCTTCAATTTCTTTTCCGTCTGTCGTTCTACCAGAGCATGAAAATTTTTAAAAGTACCGAGAACTTGTCCTTAGTCTTTAGTGGGTAAACCCATAATTTTTTTGAACAGTCGTCAATGAACGACACGAAGTACTGAGCCCCTCTGAAAGACTTTTCTTTGAATGGTTCACACGTATTAGTATGAATCAGGTCAAGTAATTTCACCTTCACAGAGGACGAGTATCCCTGGAACGAAACCCTTCTTTACTTTCCAGCCATGCAGTGAGAACAAGTTCTCGGTCTATCTACCTTTATTTTTGGAATAAGGCACTCTTGGCTAAATGACATAATCCCTTGTCAGCCATGCAAGCCAACGGTGCCAATGGTCCGAGGACTCCTCACTGCTTGAGGCATTCACGTCCCTAACCACAGCAGATGCCTTCATTACATACAGGGTGGTACTCTTCTGTCCTCGTGCAACGACCAAAGACCCTCTCGTCAACTTCCATTCTCCTTCACATAAAGTGTTGTAATAACCTTCATCATCCAACCTGCTAGTTGAAATTATATTCAGCAGAATATCAGTGACATGCCGTACATCTTTCAATAATAATTTCGTTCCATTATTGGTGACCAACACTACATCACCTCGGCCAACAATTGCAGGTGTTCATTCGTTTCTCATCCTTATAACTCCAAAATCTCTCGAAGTATAAGAAGTGAACAGTCCCCTTCTGGATGTGGCGTGGAGAGAGGCACCAATATCAACTATCCAGTTGGACTCATGGTCCATTAGACTTACCACATCCAATTCACAAGTTAACAGGAGGTCGCCTCCTATAACTACTGAGACCGAGGGCTTTTCTTCAAATCGTCCCTTTTTTGCTTTGCTCTTCCTCTCAACATTCTCACGCTTCCACTTGTAGCAAAATTTTCTGATGTTGCCCTTCTTACCACAATGATGACACTCAACATTTTGAAACCTTGACGTGGACTTACTGTAACCCTTTTTACCATGCTTTGGGTCGCATCCCTTACTTCTTCCCCGTGACTCTGTCAAGGGTACCTCGAAGTGGGAAGAAGTGAAAATCCCCTGAGACCACCATGTCTCATTTATGAGTAAGGAGGTAATAACCTCGTCTAACTTAAGTGTGTCCTTTTCAAATAATAAAGTTATCACAATGTGGTCGTATGATACTGGTAAGGAGGCCAATAACACCAATGCCTTGTCCTCCTCCTTGATCTCCTCATCAATAGCCGACATCTATGTCACGATCCTATTGAACTCGTCTAGGTGCTTTTCAAAGATTTTTCCTTCGAACAAATGTAGTCCATAAAACTACTTCTTTACATACAACTTTGTGGTCAAGGACTTGGACCTATATCTTCTTTCAAGTTTCTCCCAGACCTCAACCGAGTCTAACAAGTCGAGGACTTCTTGTAGCGTGTTGTCTGCTAGACACAATTTGATAGTACAATTTACAAGATTCCTCCTATCTTACCATTCCTCTTCAGTCAAGTTCTCCGACTTCTCATCCTTCTTCCACAATACTTTCACGGTTCATTCTCAGGTCAAGACATTCTTCACCCTTTCTTGTCAAAGAATGAAGTTATCTTACCCATTGAACTACTCCACACTAAATGGCAAATTCTTTGGTGACGACACTATTTAATCGTTAGCTCTTAACCACGTCTCTATGCCACTTGTGGGGCAAAATGGCATCCAACCAACCAACAAGAGGGAACACACACAGTAAAGAGGGAAGAAGAAGAGAAGGAGAACACCAATAATTTTATATGGAAAACCCTTTTTAATAAGAAAAAAACTATGGGACTTTAGTCCACAAATAAATTTCACTATATAAAATTTGGTTACAAAGTTACACAGCTTACACAGGCAGTGAGACGAAAACTATTGAAGAAAACAGAGTACAAGAAATATAAAGTAAACTCACACTTTGTTTTTCACTCACTACTCTTCTCTTCACACTCTTTCACTTCTCTCCTTTTTTTCTGCCACACATCTTTATTCAATCCATAGATATATATATATAGATTGAGCAATCATCTACCCAGCATGGTGATTGTGTGCACAGTGGGCCTTCTCCTGTAACAATTGTGCATGCTCTTTAGACAATCTGAGTATAATTCACGCAACAAATTAATTAGGCGGTGCATACTTCTTCTGAATAAAACCCTATTGACTATTTGCCATTTTCAAGAGATGGCACCATTCTTCTCCCAATAACAATTATTAAATATTGAAAGTCAACGGTCTACTTTTACAGAAGACTGCTATCCTAAAGGTCTATCCTCCTACGGTCAACGGCCCCGTTGACAAGATTCTACTCGTAGCTAGTCGACGTCCAGTTAACCGGTTGGCCGTCCACTTGAAGCCATTCCTAAGCAAGTTACAATATGCATTCATCAGAGTCCTCATCCTTCATCAATGTCCTCGGACTTTAACTTGCTCATAAGTCTTCAATTGATCAGCGCACAAAGTCCGCAAACCATAATAGCGCAAAGCCCTCGTCCTCAATCTCAGTCCTCATACCATGAATACCTCCACATGAGAGTGACCTCAACAGTTCAACATTCAATTGATGACTAATTTAAGTTTCGTTCTTTGTTAAGGTCGAGTACGTTGTTTTCGAATAAATTTTTAGGGTATATTTCATTTGGTTGCTTTCATTTCTTATTGTACTTTTTTTTGTGGATTGTTGAGTGTGTTGAAAGATTTGTAATCAATTATTTTTTTACTCAGGATTGTAGCAAAGAGATTTTTAAAAATGTTCTTTATAACCGGCACTATTATTATAATAGATTTATTTTAAATTTATCTCGTAATTTTTTTCTTAGTCGAAAAGGATTTTTCATATTAAAAATATTGTGCATCGTTATATTTTTTGTACTCAAGAGTTTGTTGATTAACGTTTGACGGGNAGTTCAGATTTTGTTCTGCTGCACCAAATTGTACATATATGTGTCGAACCAGAACAAAGTAGATGTCGTTGAGGTCATTGGCTATGTTGCGCTGTTTGAGGTGGGTTTGTCTTAGAGATCCAATGAGAAGTTGGAACCCTGTTCCTTCAATTCTGAATAAGCCAAATGGTTGCTAAAAATAGGTTGGTTGAAGTACACTTGATTTTGTGGAGGAGTTGTAAGGCAATCCACTCCTACGTTTAGGCCTTCCAAGAGGAGGGTAAAAAATTTTGGTCAGGCGAGTTTTTCAAACTCAGAACATCCCTTCTACACTTTCGAAATATGTGACTTATGGTTCCTGGGAGTCCACAAGGGATGCAATTTTTGGAATAAGATAAATTTCTCAATTCCCTTTGAATATCTATAAGTGGATTGCCTTTCAACATAAGCCAAATAAAAATTATAAATTAAGGTGAATTTGAGTTTCCAAACCGTCTCCCAATAGCCCTTGAAAGTTCTATCAGCCTCCTGTAAGAGAGAAGGTTCAGAAAAAGCAGTACACTTATCCAAGTTAATATCCCACACGACTTTGTCTTCAAGGGGAAGATGAGTTGAAGTGTACTCCTCTCAAAATCAGGATTCCCTATTCTATAAGCTTATTTTCAAGCAAATCTCATCTCCAAGTACCATTTGACGACCTATAATTTGCCAATTTTAGCTCATATTTTGCAGCTAAGATGGTAGAGCAATATTTCAAAAGAGGAGGAGCCTCTTCAACCTATCTGTTTGTCCAACAATGATGGTATATTTATTCTCAACGGATCATTTCGTACCTCTTTTGATGAGCTAACTTGTCTTAGGAATACTGTGCCAAGTATACGAGGCACTGGAATTACCCTTGATTATGAAGAATCATTCAAATGATGATATTTAGCTCTAAAGATCTAGGCCGTGGAGTCATGAAGTAAGTTCAAACTGATTTTGCCAAGAAAAAGCCAATTTGTTACATGTCGCACTTCTCAACCCGATGTCTCCATGTTTCTTCGACACACACACTTCATCCCAATTAACCAAATGGATATTCAACTATCCCCAAAGAAAGTTTCGGTTAATTTAGTTAAGTTGATTGTAGATATTCTTGAGAAAAACCTGGCTTTTGCATTAGATATATTGAGATTGCTTTGGGCTACAATTTAAACAATGATAGTTATCTCAACAATTGAGAAGTATTTTGCTTTCGAATTTGGAGGCTCTTCCCCACTTTCTCAAAGATAATTCTATAGTACTCCTCTATGACTCTACCCTGAACTATTTTTTGTCTCAAGATATCTTCCCAGGTCTTTGACCTTCTTAAACCTGCAAATTCTGTGGATGTCACCAACCAACTCCTTCATTCTCGAGGATAGGAAGACAAGTGACTTACTTGCATTAATGTATTGCCCCGATGCCCGACAAAAACTCCTCAAGAAGTCTGGTAAAGAGGTGAACTAGTTTTTAGATATTAATAAAAGAAACATGTGATCTATCTTCCATCAATGAATGGGTAGAATCACCCATAACATAATCCGACTTTTTTTCTTCAAGATACTTCTGATCACATCACACTTTAAAGGGTGACCATCAAATTGGCCAGAGGCCCGGAATCCGTTAAAGTCACCACCTCAGGGGGTTCATCACCCGGGAGAGGAACTGGCTCAAATGGATGGGTGAAGGAGGATATGTGTGGTGATTGTGTTGCACTTTTGAAAGCCAAGAGTGCCTTGTGGCTTGAGGTTGGGTTTAGTAATATTGATGGAAGGTCTAGCATAAGAACTAGGGGCTCTATCCCTTAAACAGATAGAAGTCGTTTTTCTCCAAATCTTAATTATCCATTTTTAAACAAATGACTACTATTTAATAACTGATTTTAATTAATTTTTAAATTTTATTAAAAATTAATTAAATTATAATCATCCATTCAAAAGCAAATAACCCAAATTTAGAAAAAACAGTCTCCATCTCCTTAAGTGATAAAGCCTTTGATCCGTCTAAGGGATGGCTGCATGCGGGAAATATCTCCCAGGATATTTTTTAGGTTATACTCGGCTGTTGGTGGCCGGCTGGGAGTGCATGGGTTGAGAATCAGGATTTCCAGAGGGAAACTTTGGTGAGGATGTAATAAGATTTACATAGAATTTTTCACACTAGCATAAAAATATCTCTAAGAATCTACCCATTGAATAAAATTAGTTCACCTAAAATTTTTAGTTACTTAAAAGGAACTTAATTATTTGAATTAATTAATCATGTATTTCATTCTTTGGTAAAAAAATTTAATACCCAATATTCATTAAAGGAGTTAAATGAAAACCATATAAACCTATCTTTATAATATTAATTAATATTATTTTGTTGGGTATGCACACTTTTGGTCATGATTGTACTACAAAAAAAAAAACATTAATAAATTGTTACCATTGGTTATTAGTTATTAGTGTTAAAGACATTTTGTCTAATTGGCATATTTCGTGACCACATGTAGTATTGTATCGTTGTCGGGTTGTGAGTTGTCGAGTTAAAGTCCATTCCGCCCTCCAGCCACTCGAGCCCGTCCAAAGTCTTCGCGCCCGCCCTTCGCTCGCTTCTGAATCGAGCCGAAAATCAAGAATGGACCCCCGGCTCGCCTTAACAGAGGCGTTCAAGCCGAAAAAAGCGAGAAAGAGAAGCATCGCGCTCGGCCGAAGCGAGACCGCTCGGCGCAAGTAAAGGGTTTCTCTTGGTTACGAAACCCTTCGTGGCGCCCGCCACGACCTCGAAGCCGAGCCTCAATAAGCCTTGAAACCAACGGGCAAATTTTTAAACGAAAATTTGGAGCCCTCTATAAATACATGTCTCATACTTTTGAAACCCTAAGTACGCTGCAGCCTCTTCTCTGATATCTTGTGAAGCCGTTAAACTTGAGAAGAATGCCTTTTATGCTTCATTGGTTTAGCTTCTCTTGAGAAAACCAAAAGTTACAACTTTGAATTTCATGTTCTAAAGAGTTTCCTTATCACTTTTCCTTTTCCATTCAAACTCTTGCATCCTTCTACCTTCATTGGAGACGTGGTGTGCGTTGAAGAAGGAAACTTCGATCTTGATCGACAATTCAAGTGGTTTCGAGGGAAGACCGACGTGAAGACCTTTGAAGGTGTCCGGTTCCGTTTCCGCATGCAAATCGAAGGAGTTCCTTGGTAGGGATCACGACTAATTTAAGTTTAGTAAGTTAAGGCTGAGGTTGTTGAATAAATTTCTAGGGTTACCACCCGGTTGCTAAAATAAGTTGATTTTTATATACTTGAGTGTTGAATTGCTTAATGCGCATTTCTTACGGTTAAAGCCCTGGAAAAGTTTTCTCGATTCCCAAGGGTATCGATAATAGATTTCATTTTAAATTTATCTGAGTTGAAAAAAATCGTGTCTTTTCATTATTGCTCATCGTTATATACATTGTGCAATTGCTTGTTATCTCGTTAGCATCTAGTACTAAATATTCTTTACGTTGCGTATATTCTTCAACCTTGAGTGGGTTTGTCTTATCGGATATTTGTTATTATATATATTGGTCAGGAGTTTTTCAAACTCAGAACATCCTTCGCTATAATTTTAATGGGAGTTTCAAACTTGATTGTCCAATAGCCCTAGCAAGTAAACGTGCTTTTTCAATCGGGTATCAAAGACTCACCCCGATCCACACCCCACTCTAGATGTATCAAGGGAAGATGAGTGGATCTCTCTCCGTCAGGATTCCCTTTCTTTTATTTGGGAACAACTATCTCCAAGTACCATTGGATAATTTGCCAATTTTAGCTCAGAGCCTTCCTAAAATATCTCAAAAGATGAACGTGTTTGGGCTGTTTGTCCCCAATGTTGGGTGGACTTCTACCCACTAGTTCCAAAGATGAGCTAACTTGTCAAAAGTCTTATCTTCATAGAGGCCAAAGAAGAACTTGATGCATTTAGCAATTGGAATAGTAAGGGGCTACAACTATTTTTATGGTTGTATCTCCCAACCCGATGAGTTTAAACGAATTTCAATGTGTGAGACTTCTAAAGATGCATGGGACATTTTAGAAATCACTCATGAAGGTATTAAATTAGTTAAAAATTTAAAATTGTAAATTCTCCATGTTTCCCAATCCCACTAACCAAATGATATTCTATCCCCAAAGAAAGTTTCATTAATTTAGTTGTTGATTGTAGATATTCTTGAGAAAAACCTGGATTTTTTGCATTACCACTAGATTCGAAAAAATAAGAATGAAAGATGATGAGACATTTGAAAAATTTTATGCTCAATTAAATGATATTGTGAATTTCACGTTTAATTTAGGATGAACGAATCAACTCTTCAAAAAGAATTGTTAGAAAAGTCTTACGGTCTTTGCCCGAACGATTTAGACCAAAAGTCTGGTAAAGAGGTGCAATTTAGAAGAAAGTAAAGACTTAGACAATGAATTAAAAATCCATAAGAATTGGTAGGATCCTTACAAACTTATGAGCATACATTGCCTCAATCAAGGCAAAATAAATCAATTGCTCTAAAATCGAGTAGAGAAGAGAGAAACCGGATTGTCTCACTTTTTGAAGAATCGTGGCTCGAGCGATGGCGATTTTTTTTATTTCTTAATAATTTTAAAAAGTTTTTAAGGAAAAATAAATCTTCATCAAATAAAAATTGATATGGATTCAAAATTCATCTCAATTTGAAAACAAAAAGACCGACGTGAACTCAAGGACTACAAATCAAAAAATATTCAAGGAGTTGTTCAATGTCATGAGTGTAAAGGCTTTGGCCACTGTAATCGTTTACTGAATGCCCAAACCTTAAACTACCCATTGACAAGGTCAAGCCTTTAAAGTTAATGTACTTAAAAGGAACTTAAGTGATGAATTAAAGAAGAAGATTCTTTGGTAAAAAATGATCTATTCATTAAAGGAAAATGGCCATATAAACCTATCAAGTACATGGCATTTTTTGTGACCTCAATGTGTGACAATAATTGTACTAGAGAATATTAATCAATTGTTACCATTGAGTATTAGATTGAGTCGGAAAAGCTGAATTTGATGGCCTTCAAGAAGCATATGATAAATTATTTAGGGAATGTTTGAAAGTAAAGAAATTAAATAGAACCCTAAATGATAGGATCATAAATTTGGAAAAGAAAACTCATCTCTACAATTCAAGGTAGATACTAAAAGCCAAGAAATTGAAAATCCCTACCAAAATCTTATTTTCTAAACAAATCATTCCGGTCTTAGAATTTGAACTTGAGGTCAATCAAAAGATTTGAAACAATTCTTAACAATGGTGGAAGGATGAAACTTGAATGGAAAAGAGAAAGAAAAAAATATTGGAGATTAAAAAAGCTCTTTAGTTAGGGTAAAATTGGAGAAAATAAACATGGGTTGGGGTATGCTGCGAATTTTGTCCAAAATGACGTAAAACCTAAAATTGTGTTTATTCCCGCCACGAAAATTTCACACAAACACGCCTACACACCCAAAGTTATTAAGACCGTGCCTCAACATGTGGAGAAAAGATTTAGCTCAATGTATTTGCCTAATCTACGTAATCAGAAGGCTCTGAACAATTCTTCTATAACTAAGTTTGTGCCTCTAACAATCTCCCATGCTTGTGAAAAAATAAATGGCCACATTCACGGGTTCCTCGAGATGCTACACCATGAATCCTTTGTACAACAAAAAAAAATAAGAGACAAAACATGAATAAACTTGTAGATCACATTCTTTAGTGCCTGGGCAATTGAATGAACAAGTTAAAAATAATAAATCGAATAAACAGAATTCATGGTAGACAAATTTGGGTTAAGAAAAGTGAACTACATTCCCCCTACCCAATACTTGGCCATTTGTGACAAAAAGGGGAGACTTAATTCACTTTGAAAGATATTTGTTAGGGAGGAGAAGGAGCCGGATTATTTATGTTAGGGGAGTCAAACTTAGGGATGGAAGTCATTTTTGTTAGATGGGAGTCATTATGTTTACTAGTTATGATAGGGGGAGACTTTTTTAGTTTTTGAGAGGGTGAGTTCTCTTCCAAACCCCGTTATTTGCTATGATCTAATTTTGTAGACCCATTTTCATTCCTCAAATCTTTTCGAGAGGCCTCATGTTAGTTTTCTTCTTCCATTCGTTATTTGTATTATGATATTTGTACTAATCATGGTTGCCTAATTTCTTTATATCGTTCTAAAGACCATATGCCTCCAAGGCCATCAAATTGCCTCAGTGTATCAACACAAATCTTAAAGGCCATGCCTTGACGCTAGTGTAGATGTTTTCATTTGTGTATTGTATTATCTATTTTATCTCACTAGACGTAGATTTTTATGTACACGGGTTCTATCTCGGTGGTGTCTGAACCCGTGATTTACTTGTATTTATTTACTTTCTGAGTTTTGTCACGGAATTGCCAAAGGGGGAGATTGTTAGAGACATTTTGTCTAATTAGCATATTCCGTGACCACATGTAATATTGTATCGTTGTCGGGTTGTGAGTTGTCGAGTTAAAGTCCTTCAATACGCCCCTCCGATCTTTGCTTTCTTGTGCCCGTCCCAAAGTCTTGACGCCACACGACACTCGCTCCATTCTCTCGAATTAAAAATCCATAAATGTACATAAAATCATCATCACTACATGATTCTTCATCTTCATTTTTATTTCTTCGATGTCCGCTTGAGCATTTTTTGAATTTTTCACTAGTTTAAGGCATCCCGCTCGGATGTTCTTGATCTTCATTTTAGACTTTGCTTTCTTTCGGCGCACGTTCGTGGATCGTTTCTCACAATCCCTTTTTATGCACCCCTCCTAAATTAAATCAGCCAATATCATTCAATCGAGCATAGAACTCAACAAGGCAATCTTTTTAAACAAAATTTGGAGCCCTCTATAAATACATGTCTCATACTTTTTAAACCTAAGCAAAGAAAATAGCCAAAGCCTCTGTTGATATCTTGTGGAGCCGTTAAATTTGAGAAGAATGTCTTTCATGCTTCATTGATTTAGCTTCTCTTGAGAAAACCAAAAGTTACAACTTTGAACTTCATGTTCTAAAGAGTTTCCTCATCACTTTTCCTTTTCTATTCAAACTCTTGCATCCTTCTACCTTCCTTGAGAGGCGTAGGTACGTTGAAGAAGGAGACTTATCGTGATCGGCAATTCAAGTGGTTCGAGGAAGATCGCGTGAAGACCTAAGGTGTCGAGAAAAATTCGGGCTTCAGCCGGCGGGCAAATCCAAGGAGTTCCTTGGTAGGGATCACGTGGCTGTACTCCTTGGATTTGCCCGCGGGTTAGCACCTTCCGATCTTCACGTCAATTTCCCTCGAACCACTTGAATTTTCAATCACGTAAGTTACTTTTCTTCACGAACCATTGCTTCAATGGTGGTTAAAGGTTTGAATGGAAAAAGAAGAAAATTTTGAGAAACCTCTTTAGATTACCGAAGCTCAAAGTAATGTATTTTGAGTTTTCACTTCTAAATCAATGGAAAATCGTGGCTTTTTCTCATTTAATGGCTGCACCAGCTTTTCATCGTTATTTGATATAAGGCATTGTGGAGCCAAAACATTAAAAATTCTGCCCGTTATCTCCACTCGAGTGGGGCTCGAGCGCGCGGCCAAGCGGCCGTAGGGTCTAGATCTTAAATATTCTTTTACGTGTATCGGATATTTGTTATTATATATCATCGGCAAGCGGGCTCCGCTATAATTTTAATCGGGTCTCGAACGTGATTGTTCCACGTTAACACTCAATATAATAATGCTTTTTCAATTGGGTTTATTGAAAGAATAACTATTTTATCAAAAAGTATATATTTTGTTATTTATAAATTATAACTTTATATGGTATATGTTATGATTACCAATGGATGTAGGTGACAAAATACTAGGATCGACACAAGGGTGCTAATGCCGCTTAGGTGAGACGTCGATTAAATGAAGATTGGTAGCTATCATAGTTAGGGTGTAAGAAAGTACTAATAAGATTGATATCACAAGAATTAACATAGATAACGTTGTAAACATAGGATTATTTTTATCAATATTCATTTTGGACAATATCAATTTCATGAGGTATCAATTCCGTGTAGCACCGGTTCTTTGGTATTGTTTAAAGTAATACAGTTGCCAACAAAATATAATTTTTTTCTAAATTAAATATATATATATATATATAATAGACTATAAAAAATATTAAACACATTTTACTATAAGCAACAAAGGGTTCAATTTTAATTTTTTCCAAAAAAAAAATATTTCTACAAGTATGTTATGAATTTATAATTTTATAAAAAAGAACTTTTATAATCGGTTTGGTTTGTGTTTAATTTAAAAATGCTTTAGGGTTTAGATTAATACGAATTTGTTGAGTTCATTATAGGTAATGAAGATTGAATAATAAAAGACAAATAGAGAGAGGAAAATGGTGCAAATGTAATAACATTATTTAAGTAAGGTAATACTTTTAAAATTGTTAAGAAATAACGGTTTATGACAAAAGCTATGGTTTTAGTTTAAAAAGAGTTGTATACTAATAAGAAAGATGTTTGTTTGATATTTTCTTTTAAAAAATCAAAATAACATTATTTTAGTATATTTTTTAAAAAATAAAAAAGTGTTTCGATCAGTAATATAGTCGATAATATTAATACCGTCAAAATATTACCTTTATTTAAAAAATAATTTTAAAAATTAATACCTAAAATAACCGATCGCTTTCTAATTATAGTTGTCCTGAAATCGACAATCTCATTAATATCATCAGTTTTTAACACTCCTAACTATAACCGAGCGAGCAATGGCCCACAAAAGCAGTAAAGTTGGTAGTTAGGGCTACCCCCCCCCCCCCAATTCTATAAATAAAAAAATATTTTTTTGAAAAAAGTTTAATATTGCTTGAGATAATAATGCAAGGGGCTAGGCCCTTATAAATAGAATATTTTGTTTAAGTTTATATTCATCTCAAAAACTCATAAATATTGAAAAATAACAAGCATTATACTATTAAAAAATAGTTTTATAATACCTTTTGAGTGTGAATTGGAAGAGTTTTTATGACATTTTTTTTCTAAAAATTATAAGTTGTAAAGTTTTATAGTTAAATTTTGAGTAAATTTTGGTTTTATAATTCTATCTTTTTATTATTAGAAGTTTTTTACGTAAAATATTTTATATTATTATTATAATTATTATTATTTTTATAAGTAAGCTTCTCAAAATTTGCCAATCAGATAATTGTGAAACATAATTTTATGGAGCTATGAATGAAAATATACTTCAGTAGTATTTACCATAGCCCATCCTTTTGGAAAATGATAAATCAAAACAACACCATGTTATATAAAGTCACAAATCAAAGTTCTTATTTCCTTTTTTTTCGAAATTTAGATGTTGATAATATCCGTAAAACAAGCCAATTTTGAAGTAACTTTACGATAATAGAACCAACCAGCAAAAAGTTTTAATACCGTAAAGACCAATACATCAATTACGGTACAATAAAGTTATAATTCACTAATAATAACTTTAGATGCCATCTTGTGCTTCCCATACTTCTACATCTGCTTACAATTTTTAGTTAAAAAGTATTGACACAATCCCTAAGATAATGGATTGTGTATGACATATATATTGGACCAACAAAAAAAATTAATACTACAAAGACCAATGTACCCATTACAGTATAATAGAGTTATAATTCATTAAGAATAACTTTAGATGCCATCTTGTGCTTCTTAGGCTTCTATATCTACTAGCAATTTTCACTTAAAAAGCATTGACACAATCCCCGGGATAATGGATTGTATATGACATGTATCGGACCAACGTAACAAATCATATTATATTAAAAAATAAGGCTTACGACTAAATGCTTAAATATGAAACAATTTTTAAAATTTGATTTTTGTTGGGATCTAGGATCACCAAGCTTGTTCATCAAATCAAAAATTAATCCATTTGTAAATTGAAATGTTAAGCCCGTTGTTCATACTCATAAAAAGATGGGGTGATAATTCAACAATAACTATAATAATAATATGATAATAAGTAAAAACAAAGCATATGATATTTCTCGTGAAAACTCCTTTTAACATATGATAAAACTAAAAGACCTTAAATTCATATAATTTCATTACAAATTATAAAATATGTTAATTACAAGCATGTTATCTGATTTTATCATAATTATAATAAATTTAAATTAATATAATAAAAATAAAAATAATCATCAATAAAAATATTTAAAATAATAAATAAGCCAATGTATATACAATTAATAAATATTAAAATAAGAATGGGAACTCAAAATGGTGATAAAACAGTAAATATTTATAATGGATATGAAAAAAAAAAAAAAAAAGTTGTGTTTTGTTGACCCCCTCACCTTCCCGGGCTTGTTTTTATTCCTTAGGAAATTACCTTTTTCCCCATCACTGGTCACGTGACCCCGACATGGTCGATCATGTTCATCATCACATCATCATAACATATTAACAAAAGCATACATCCATGCATTCACGGTCCGAATGTGAGACACGCGTGGTGCAGGCGTACATGTGGGTCAGCTTTTGAAAAATGAATTTAGAATTTATATATTATCCTAAAATATGATGTTATTTTTAATAATATTAACTATTATATAGTTTTTTGGAATAAATAATTAAAATTATATTTATATATTACGGAATATTTTTCTATGATGACATCGTCTTACATTTTCTCATGAGGTATACAAGTGGGATACGATACGAAAGGAGACACAAGTGGACCGCGGGAAAAAAGGAAGGGTTTGCTTCAGTTTCCCGCCAAGGTTAGGTGACGTGGAACCCACATTGGCGCCAAAATACCAACGAAGTCGGCGTGATGACGAAGGAGATTTTGCCACGTGTCTGGACTTGACAAGTGTCCTCCAGCTGTTGGGTTATTGATGATGGGGAGACGGTGGCTTATTAAAATATTAATTTTTTGAGAAATGCTTTGGCTGGGGCCCGTAGCTGTGGACTGGGCAGGGGCACCGGCGGCGGGCAGCGAATTTTGTAAAATAATGAACTCTTTTAATTTTAGAAAAGTCATATCCTATTTACTTTAAATATTAATAAATTTATTATAAAAATTAAAATAATTATATATTTAAAAATATATAAATTATATATTTTAAAAATAATTATCGTTTTAAAAAGACCTTGTAGATAACACGACGCGGCTCTCTCCGTAGCTTGCGGTGGCAGTGGATGCCGCATCAGCTGCACAGCCTGCTGTGCTGACCCATAAATTTCATCTTGTGACATTTTTAATTAATCGTATTTTATGATAATTTTTTAAAAGTATTATCAATTTCTTATTTTAATTACATTTCTAATTTTATTTCTTTAAATTAGTTATTGCCAAGTGTTATTTCGTTATTAGTTTATCTTTTGCAGAAAAAACATTGATATTTGGTGTAAAAATAATTATAAAATCGATATTTATTATTAATTTTTATACTTTAAAATTTTTATAGATGTTCGGATTACCGTGTAATTAAAAATAGTACAAATTTATCTTAATTTAGACATATAATATCTTAGTAATGAAATAAAATATAGAATGTTGTTTTTTAAATTGACTATACAATCAATAACAAAAATTTAGAATAATATTCCTGTATATATATTTTTTTTTAATTGATATGCAAACTATAATATTTTATTAGATAACATTATTGAGTCACCAAATATATATAATGTGCGTGTGTATTTGTACTACTATTCTTATAATATGAGAATGTGTCAAACTCATTTTATACTTATAGGTTTTATTATCTTATTTTAATTTATTGTATATTTTATATAGTACACTTACTTGTTCTTTGTTTGGTGAAAATTTGTGTTATAAAATGTGAAATTACTATTTTAGAATTATAATACGAGGGGTTTAGATATCAAAATATTTTAAATTTATAAGCATTTGATTAATTATATTATCGAGTTATAAAATAGAATGCTTGAAGCTATTAATTGTAGCCAACAGGGACAATATCAATTAATACGCCGCATTAACAATGGTTAGAATAAAAGCAATTAAACTTACCATGAGACAAACTATTTAAAAATGTACAATAAAACTTATGATATTTTTTTACAACTATGTAGATCCCAAGATTATGAAAATAATAGATATAATGTATAAAATTACTAAAAATAATTTTAAAGAATATGTTGATATACAGTAAAATCACTAAAACATCCCTACTATAAGGCTTGGGGTATTTATAAATATAAAGTTTCCTAAATACAAAGAGAATATTTATTATTTTAGCAATTTATCTAATAGATTAACTGTTTTTCTTAGTACTTGTTATTATATGGACTCCAGTAACGTTTATTTAGACACAAATTCTCTTATGTCTGAATATAAATTATAAAAAATCTCAAAACACAGAGTATAGTCATTTTAAAATCTTCCCCTGTGTTTTCTTGTTTTTATTTTTCTAGTGGTGACTTTAATTAAGCTCAAAAGGATAAATTCATAAGCAATTCTTTTACCCTTTGAAATAAAGTCGCCCTCCACTACCCTTTGAAATTACATGATAATAATAAATGGAATCAATTTACACGATTTTTATCAAAATATATAAAAAGTGATTAAAAAAATAAAGGTCTTTTTAATAAGTAGTTTTTTTTTTGAATTAGTAGATTAATATGATAACAGTCGTATCATCTTTTCTAGATAAATAATACACAAATAAAGTATAAGTGATATTTATTTTATACTTATGCATAGTACTACTAATATGCTATTTTTGGCACAAGGCCAACCCTTATTTAACTTTTGATTTTGAAACATACTGTAAAATTATATTTTATCTAAGAGATTTTTTATAAATTTTTAAATTTTTTAGTATGGATCATATACACTATAAATAAAAATAATAGTCCAATGGCATGAAAAACTATTCAATCTACCTACTGATACTCAAATTAGTAAACACTAGACAAATTAAAAAGCGTTATAGCAGGAAAGAAAGCTCAAGCTTCTATCTTACAGTGTTTTCCAAATGAAATAATGTATTTTGGAAGACTAGCCCTTAAACTTATTGTGAAGGCTTATGTGATTTGTAATTTGTGTTTCGACTAGTATTTTTAGGATGATTTTAGAAGTAAGAAAACGTTTTTTTAGTATTAATATAATTTACATTTATAGAGATAGTGTACCTGTATTAAAAGTAATTTATTAATTACTCAATTTTGGTGACTACTTAATAAGTTATTTTCTAAATCAAATAACTATTTGGTGCGAAATCTCTGTCTTAAAGGCCATTCTCACTCTTAAGATTGGAGCATTTGCCTTTTAACCAAATGCTTCAAAGTGAGCCTAATTGTTAACTCTCTAATTTTATAAATGTAGGTTTTTGTAGAGACTGTGATTGTAGGTTTATAACTTTGGAGGTCCAAACTGTCACATTTAATGATTATAAATTTATATTTATCAAACAGATCATCTTATTGACGACTCCTCAAATGAAGGGTTTTGCTTGATTATGATTGGCAATATACCAATTGATGTGTGCACTTTGACTCTAATAAATGACACGGCTCTTACAGCTTTTGTCCAATTTGAAAACTTGATCTCTCAAACGATACGAGATTTCTTAAAATTTTTTCAACCGATAAGCCAATTCTGTGACTTACTTTTCTAACAACTTAGTCAACTAATGGTCTAATTGTTATGCACTTTTGACTGTCAAATACGTAGACAACGTGTCTTATTTTTAATGATTTGATGTTAAATAATTTGTTTCAGATAATATAATTTTTATTTTTACAGTTAGGATTATAAAATTTTGAATTCTAATATTATTAGGTATATAAGAAAACATTAGTCGTTATTAATTTTACGATTGGGACATCATTACACAACATGTACTATATATAAAGATTGTTTTATTTTGAAGTAAATATTTTTTTTTGAAATTTACGTAATAAAACTTATAATAAAATTTACAATAACTTGCATGTACAATTTTATTTTCTTCTATTTTTTTTAAATAATATTCAATATAAATTTTCTTAACCGAGTGAGGTAGACAGATTTGGCTTGGCCCAGAACATCAGATATTCTGCTCAGTGAATTTCAGATTCAGACGCAACGATCAATGCCAATAAATGGTAGAGATAAACGGCCGATGGACGAGAAAATAACAAACCATTAAAAAAAGCATTTTACTGGAATCCCGGCGCGTCTCCGCCTGCGACGACAGCGCCGTCGTGTCGACATCTATACCAGAATTCTCGGTGTTGGTCTGCCTCGGTGCCGGAGAGCGGAAAAGGCCTTTGGGTCAAACTATATTTTATCTTTGCGATATATTAATAAGGAAAACCGTCTGTTATTCATGTTTATCTTTATAAACTAATTTTATTGGGATTTGTTCCTATAATTCAGTAAGCCCATCCAAAGATTATAAAATAAAATCAATCGGTAGATATACAAAACTAGAAAAATATGTGAATTTTACCCTATGTATCCCAATGATAACCATTTTAAGCAATGTAATTCAATTCATTTTGATATTAAAAATCAACCACTTTTTTAAAAAAATAAATATTAGATAAAATTTTAAAATAAATAAATTATAATCGTCTATTTAAAATTAAAATGTTTAAATGGAGAGATTTTAACCTTCATGAATCCTTTATTAACGGATCAGGGTAAGTGAAGAGGCAGTTACACTCAAAACTTCTGAAAGCATAACCAGAATAATTCAGAAATACGCATTGCACAGCATCGATTAACGATGGGCTCCATGAAAGGACTGACTCGTTGCCCTCACAATGATTTGTTGCCGTGGAAATGAATGAGCACACAGCTTTCATTCATCTCCTCCCAATTAAATAACCAGCAGACCTGAAACATTAAGAAGAGAGCTTTGAGAAAGATGATTTTTTTCTCAAGCAGAGGCCGCGGGCATTCCTCAACCTTGAACCCCCATTTTCCAGGACAAGGCAAATTTCTTCCCAACAGGCAACGCCAGGCCTGCGACTTCGACCATCACACTCTTCTGCACGTCTGCTCCATTTGAACCCTCGATGCCCGTCTGTTCTGAAACACTCGTCTCTACACTCAAAGCTTCCGTCACTGCGCTTCCGTCGACTTCAATCTCGACGGCCCCAGGAGTCCCACCCAACAATCCCAATACACTGATCCGGTCGATAATCCATCCCTTTGTCAAGGCAAACTCTCCCTCTTGAACTTCCGACCACACCTTCACCGTGTTCATACTCACAGTCGAATAGAAATCCACATAGGTTGAGGACCCACCTCCGAGCTTCATCTCAGGAAGCTCGTCGTCGTCAACGAAGAGATTTCCTCTGGCTTCTCCCACGCTAGCCCCAGCCGGGAAGGTCACCACAAGGCTATAGGGAGTCATCCTCGCCTCCTTGGAAGTCATCCCGCCCTGCTGCATTGGAAGAATGGCATTCTGATACACATGCACATTGACTACGTTCAATGGTGCATCAAGTGTGGCATACTGCCCATCCTTTGACGAAACCATCTGCCTCATGTCAAACATACTATACCACGTACCTGGAGGAAAGAGCGCTTTAACAGTGGTGGCCCCCTGCTCGAGGACCGGCGACACCATCAGACCACTGCCGAGCAAGAACTGTGTGCTCAAGCCATAACACTCCACGTAACTAGGAAAAGAGAAGAACAATGGCCGGGCAATAGGGGCCCCGGTTGTGTGGGCCTGATAGCTCAGAGTGTAAAGATAAGGAAGGAGCCGATACCTCATACCCAGGGCATTACGAGCAGACTCAGCAACCGTGTCCCAAACATATAGCTCCTGATTTGGAGAGTAGTAGTTTGCATGATCTCTCGAGAAGGGGTAGAAGGCGCCCACCTCAATCCAACGATTGCAAAGCTCCTCCGTGGGCTGGGGATAGAAACCACAAATGTCCGAGCCAACCATCGGAATCCCAAATATACCAAAGTTCAACATGGTTGAGATTGAGTACCTCAGGTTTTCCCATGTGCCCTGGTTGTCTCCTGTCCAGTGTGCGGCATAGCGGCCAGAACCGACAAAAGTAGAGCGTGAGAGAATGAACGGGCGCTTACCCTCGAGTGCTTGAAGGCCCTTGTGAGTAGCAATGGCTTCAGAGAAGCCATATAGGCTGTGAGCATCGTACTCCAAAACCCCATTGTAGTGGACTGCGCTTGTGGCTATGGTTTTGTATCCAATCGGCACTTGCGACCCCGAAGCATTTATCTTATAAGGCGGATCATCCCATCTCGTTTTTGTTATGTTCTTGCATTCCAAGCAGCAGATCCACCCGGGGCCCGTGCCGGTGGGACACTGTTTTCCCTTAGGAATTTTGCACAACCCAGTACAGAAATTTGACGCTTCATTCATGTCGATCCACAAGCCATCAACGGGGACAAGTTCATGGAAGCGGCGGATTTCATCTCCCCACCATGCAACAGTCTTGGGATTAAGATAGTCGGGGAAGTTGACAGCCCCTGGCCACACCTGAGCTAGGTAGGGCTCGCCGTGATACTTGATAAAGACATCGTTGGCCATCCCTCTTTGGTGGACACCATAAGTGGAGTTTACAGCAATGCCGGGATCGATGAGGACGACATACTTCATGCCTTGAGAATGGATTTTGTCAACAAATGCCAACAGCTTTGAGCGGGGATAGTTCACGGGGTTGAGGGTGAAGTCCTTGTGCCCGTCCATATGATCATCATCATTCCATATCACATCGAGGGGAATTCGTGCCTCTTTGTAGTTCTTGACAACGTTTTCAACTACTGAAAGGTTATGGTAACCCCACCTGCATTGGTGAAAACCTGTGACACCAAGCAAGGATTTTTCAAATGAAATCTTCCAGTGGGAACACAATCTGTTGAGTAGTTAATTATCCACTCTAGTCATGTAACACTACAGGATCAAACCGAAGGCATGTCTCAGTCAATGGTAACTGATAAGAAAATAATGCCAAAAGAAGATGGGTATGTAGTGTGCACATGCACACACAAAAATCTCCAACAAGGGGAAAATCTCAACCAGAGTTCAGAGATCAAAGTATATGTATATCAGATATATAGGCATCAAATGCAATAAATTTGACTTGATTCCCAAATCCACTCTTCTTGTTCAAGCATGTATCTTCCAGCTCTGTCTCTGGATCTAATGAGGTAGAAAAACACTAATGGACTATGGTAAAATGGCACACAACACAAATGCTTCAGAATGAAAAATAGCAAAACCTAAGAATATCAGAAGCTAAATAGAATGTCAGTCCACAAAACTCACTTTGACTAATAAAACAAAATCATCTGTGCATCGAAAATATCCAAGGTGTTGTCACACTGCACTGACTAATTGAACACTGCTCCGGTATTTATACGAATCATGTTACTCAGAAAATCTTGAGAATAACACAAAAGGAAGGGGGGGGGTAAAAAAGAATGGGTTTGATGACCCTTGTTCTCATACCAAGGGGCCTAGAAGCCCCATAAGTACAATTTTTCAGGTCTCCCCCCCCCCTATCTGGCTCTGTTTTTCAGGTAAGAACACTTTTAACTTATAACCGCTTTAATTACGGGAGATAAACCATCAACTATGGATAAAATAGTAGCATTTTATTGAGCAAGACTATATAATGTATTGTGAGAGCAACACATACCTAAGAACCACGTTGATATACCTAAGAGTGGGTGTACTAAAAAAGAAGGGAGAGAAGATGGTGAAGCATGGGAGAGAGAAGTGCAAAAGACATCCAAGCTTTCAGTACTTAGTTTTAGTGGGAATTCAACTGTCTTGATTTCTGAATATTTTGATGAGATATTTCTTAAATATTGAGCAATGATAAAGCTATTTATGTTGTAATTTTCTCCTCAAATCGTGTCAAACATTTGTGAGTTAATCAAGTGTCCAATGAGTCTAGAAAGGAGGTGTTTTGGTTCAAGAAGCATCCAAGTTCATTGAAGAGTTTGTAATTTGGAGATCCACCGGGAGAAATAAGGAGTTCTTCAATAGTTGCGATGCCACAATTCTGTGGCGGGCCTAAGACAATCACTTGTCCGGAGTTAGTCGGCTAGGGGTAGCATGTCTGTTCATTAGTATGTAAGTTAACACATGTTATTATAATGGATTTCTCAAGTTAGCGACTAAAGGTTTTTTTTTAAAATGCATAGTTCACGGGTTTTTTATTGTCACCAAATCTTGTGTAATTTACTTCACTACATCTAAATCATTTTATAAGTTTATGTTTGATGGTTGAATGGTGACCAACATTTAGATCTATGATTGATTTACATTATTTAAATCATGATAATCTGTAAGTTGTCTTTTGTGAAAGAACACCTGCTTATCCATTTTAAGTATTTGTAGGTCTAAACATAATTTTATCAACGTTCTTTACTTGGACAAAATTTTTATTTTGGGACTTTTGTTTAGGATTTGGTATGTTCACAAAAAACATAGTATTTTAGGAAAAATGACATCAACAAAAGACACATAAACTGATACAAAATCATTTAGCAACAGGCATGCTTTTCAAAGACCGTTTTACCCGGTCTTATTTATTTCATGGGTAGAGTCAAGTTTGTTACGGTCAGCAAATCAACTTGCATTGTGTCCATAGCAATTACACAAATGTCAAAAAGAATGTCACCTTTTCAACTTCTATTTTTGATGCATTGTTTCTACAAACATCAATAAGATACCCATTTCCATCTGTTTAAAGTTGCTCAGGAACAAAAATATAATTAAGCTAGGATTATATAATGGCTCTCTGGAATTTCACCTAGCACGTAACTATATATTTTAATGTCACCTTTTCCATCTTCTATTGTTGATGCATTCTTTCTACAAACATCAATAAGATACCCATTTCCATGTGTTTAAAGTTGCTCAGGAACAAAAATATAATTAAGCTAGGATTATATAATGGCTCTCTGGAATTTTACCTTGCACGTAATGCTATATATATATTTTTTCTTTTTATTCAAAAAGTCACGCACAAATCCTCCATCCCATAGTCCCCAACGTAACAACCATATGACAAATTCCAAAAAAATAACTAAACATAAACGAAAGTACAAAATTGAGAACCCTTTGCATTAAAGAGAGTGGGTGGAAGTCATTAATACTCTGACATAAAGATACCATAAGAAGGCCCTAAATAAAGAGGGTTTTTTTTTAAGTATTTTGGAAAAAAAAAAAAAAAAAGGTACAGTTCCCAGTTTTTTTGCAAAAGCACTTATTTGGACAAAACCTGTTAAAAAGCCATATAATGATTTATACAGAAATCAACCCACTTGCCATAAACCTTTTAGAAAAAAAATCATTTACAGTTTTCTAAAAAAGTTATTGGAAACAAGCCCTAATTAGTAAACATCTCTATGAGCATCAAAAAGTAAAAAAAAGAGGGTGAGGGGGCTAGTCACACTTGATAGGTAAAACATATCAGACCACTCACAATAAAATAGAACAACGTCAACAAAATCATTAGTTTAGAAGATTTTAGTCCTCGTATTTCTTACCCGAGTCTACCGACAATCTCTTGGACGATAAACAGACGAATTATATGTGGGTCCAGGTCCAAATAAAAGTAATGGATCTTAATGCAACAATAGACACGTTATTATGCGGATTAGACAAATACAATAAACTAATAAAAAACCTGAAAGACTCCCTTTTCGAGGGAGATTACGAGACAAATTATCACTAATCTCAATGCTTTAAGAATTAAAGGAATTAAAATGGCAGAAATACAGAGATTAGGGTAAAAAAACAAAAAAAAAATGAGGATTACCGAAAGCCCAGTAAGGCATGGGAGCTGGCCTGCCAATCAAGCTAGTGTACTGAGTCACAACATCAAGTGGCGAAGGACCACAAAAGAAGTAGAAATCAAAAATACCCCCAATGACCTTGTATGTCAATGAATTCCCTCTGTAGAACACATCCATCCCGTTGCTGTTCAACAGCAAAACCCCATGAGCAGAGGGCTGCCCACCCACATTCCTGAGGTCCATATAAACTGGGTGTGCCCCATATAGATCAGTATTGAGAGTAATTGCAGAAATATCGGTTGTCCACAAAGTGTACGGATCGTTTGGGTACAATTTAATCCCATGAGGCTGTGTGTTCTCTCCGAGCCCATAAAGGGAAGCATCAGTGGGCAATTTGGTCGATATTTCAAGGTACTGATCCTTAAATACCAAATTGCTGAATGCATCGGAGTCGTCTGAGCTAGTATTGAACAGGGTTTGCCCATTTGATTTCCTTGTGACCGCAAATGAAAATGGGTCAGAGGTGAAGCTAAAAATGAACTCATTTCCCGATATTTTGGAAACTGAAAGGGGTATTTTGGAAAACCCAACATTTTGCTTCGACGGTGGAGGTTCTTCTCTGGGTATGAGATTGTACGGCACTTCCCATCTCGGTTTATCAGCATCAGTGATGTAAACCCTCAAACGATCTTCTGTTTCATGCCTGAATACAAACGGAAAAATATAAAGCATTAACACTGAGCATCAATGGCGTGAGAATTTGAAAAATTAGAGACTTACTGAAGACTGAAACTCACTTAACAACGAGTCGCAGATTAGGGATATCAGGACCGTAGACGTTGGTTTTCTGCTTGACTTGTAAGAAGCCCACAAAACCTCCATCAGCGTCCTCCTCAATGGAAATTAAACGGTAGCCTTTGCCAATCTTAGCAGGAATAGGTGATAGGGGTTTAACTGAACATATTGAAGCTAAAAACAGGATAAACAAACATAGAAGCCATGGGGACAGAGGGAATTGTGTAGTAGGAGAAGCCATTGCTAGTGAAAGGCAGTGTAGCTGCTCTTGCTTTGGGCTGTTTGGGTATAAAATAGGGTTAGAGCGGGACTGAAGAAGAGTGGATAGCAAAACAGGGAGCGAGTGATCGTATACGTCTGAGGTATAGTGAGACAATCGCTGGCATGTGATACATTATGGTCCCTACGTACCATCATTTTCCGCCTTATCGCTTCCAGAGCAGTAGATAACTAGATGAATTATATAAACAAAATAAATTATATAAATATTATAAAATTTAAATTAATTATAGATCATTAAAATTATTACAATATTTAACTATTTCATAAAGTGATATTTAATATTTATAATATGCTTGAATCTATATTTAGTATTCTTTTTTAAAAAGTTAAAGCTAATTTATAACTTTTTCATCCTTATTTTTCTTCATTCTTGATAGTTTATAGAATTATATGGGTGAATTTTTTTTTTTTTTTGCATTTTTTTAAAGATTTCTGAAATTTAGAATCAATTAAAGTTTTTCAAATTTTTGGTCAAATTCAAATCTAAAAAACTATCACATTATTATCCAAGATAAAATTATCCATTATTAACCTTAAAATTACCCATTATCAAAAATTAAGATGAAAAAATAAATCTTTAATAAAATATAATAAAATTATATTCTTTAACCATTTTAATAAATTAATAAATATATACCAAATTATATAAAATAATTATAACATTAATAACATTTTCCTCATTAGAATTATCTTAAAATATTATTATATATTATCAAGTTAAAACTTATATATTATTGATTAGTTATTATCTATGTGTAAATTAATAAATTAAGAATAATCTATCCTTTACATATAGTATTGTATTATTATATTTAGGCTATGGTTCTTGCGATAGAATAATAAATTTATGTAAATAATATTCTTTCATGATTAAAGTTGGCTTGAAATCTCATGGGTATGTTGTTATTAAACAATTCTTAAATAATGAGAATTATGGAAAATATATAAATTCTTTGTCAAATATTGAATTTGAACGAATTTAAACAAAATAGTAATTGAATTTTGGATATTGAAGAATAATATTTATATACCAAGTTATATACTTATATGTATTAATACCGTTAAAAATAAATATTGATGTGTACCAGGATCCGACTTCGAACATATTTGAATTCGTCTGGTCAGTTCGATCCGACTCCGTTCACAGAGTCTGAATCCTACACACTACTAAAATGAACAAGAGGTCAGTGTGTCGGTAGGAGGTTGTCCCACTGAAAATACTCCAACGCTCAAATCAGTAAAAAAACATTCGAATCGAGGAAGGTAAACTGATAAGTAAAAGAGAGAGAAAGAGAATAAGTTTTTCGGGAATGTTGGCTCGTTGAGAATGTGAGTTCCAACTTACTGCTCACAAAGAGCGAGTGGAAGTTGCGTCCCGAAAGCGTGGAAGCTTTGGGGGACGGTTTTAGAGAGCCGGAAAGGACTCCTGCAATCTGGAGGCCTTTGGTGGGATTTAAAGGTGAACGCTTATGCAGAGAGAGAGAAGGGGAGTCTTTGCTTAAGCACTGTAAGCGTTCGCTACTTAGACTATATCAGGGAGTCTCTTTGTTGTCATAGAAAGTGTATTCTGTATGTTCTATTGAAGGTGAGTTAGAGAGCGTATTCGAGAGTCTGTTCCAGAATGAAGACTCTGAGCTTATATAGATGGTAGGAGAGCCACCTTATCTAGTCAAGGTGGCGTGATCTTCTGGCCTGGCAATGACGGTCTTCTCTAAGTTGGCAGGCATAACTAACTTGATTTGATGGATCCTTTTCTTTCTGAACAGTGTAACGGATATTCAAATCAACTGCTTCCCTTTCATACCCTTGTGACCGTTTAGACTTCATCGTTGGCGTCGAATTCCTTGCTACTTTTTTGGAGAAGATCAACTTTTAGAAAAGCGTGTAATCATGAAAGAATCGTTCTTTTAGTTATGCGAGATCGCTGTCAAGTTGGGCTGGCCTTGTGTCAGTTACTGCCTTTTTGGGCCTCTTTGCTATAATACTTAGATTAACGTCTTGGGTTGGCCATTCCTGCACACGAGTTGGCCACTTGCTTGCGTTTCGACGGTCAATGCTAGCGTTGACGGTTTGAGAGAGCATTTTGGGCATTTCAGAATTTGGGCATTTACCTTATATTGGGCCAACATTGAAATTGACCGTCCAACAGGCAATTTGGGCCTTTTTTGACCGTTGGGCCAGCTCAGCTACGGTGTACCCATCAAATATATATTTTATCATATTTTAATTTTATATTTTTTTATTTATATCAAAAATAATTATTTTGATATAAAAAATATATAAATAAAATTATTTAAAAAATATATCAATGTATGGATTCAGGATAGCTCAATTTTCTATAAAGATAGAGATATTTTATCACGATCCGAAATTTAGTAGGTCTAATTAATTATTATTTATGAAATTAAACTTCTAAATAAATTTAATAATAAATATTAAATTCTAAAATTTAGATGTGATAAATTAAAATATGGAACCCAACGAATTAAAACTAGCACAATACTTTATCAAATAACCGTTTGAATAATATAAACACGATCTACTCCAAAAAATCATTAAGGGAGGTATCTAAATAAGATAATAACTCATCTATATAATAGAATAAAATCATAAGTTCTCTATGCAAGGATCAAAGGCATACACTCAACCAAACCCAATACCCGAATACATTCCAATCAAACCTTGCACTAGGGAATCAAAATATGACTGGCTCTATCTAAATTGTACAGATAAAAATACTCACTAGAAAAAGTGCGGTGCCATGTCGAATCCTACCTAACTCTTATAACAGATTCAAGCATTCTATTCTGAATGGGATAAAATATAAAATATAAGCCTACAACTCAACAAGTATTGTTATATATGTGTGTAAAATAGTATATATATAAATTAGAGAAAAAGCTTATAAAAAATCAAATATCAAAGTAGACAACAAATCCAAATCATCGACATAAAAAATTGACTCATCAACCCTGAAACCAAATCTAATGGCCAAAAATAAATATTTGATCCAATCACACCGATCTGCCAAAACATATTCAGAATAAATCATGCTTTGATACTCTGTCACATGTATCGAAATTCACCGCATCCCCATAGCAAACGCAAATTAAAATCTGAATCTATATATCATAATGGCTACGTTTTAGATTGGCAACTTTAGGCCATTACATATTATCAATGCTCATCTATATTTTAGGCTTGTAACTTTCAATCATCTCATATGATTGGATTTTGACTACATTTTATATCTGCAACTCTCGGCCAGCTCTTTATATTAAATATCGACCAATCTAGAGTCACAGATCACTACAGTCCCACACAAATTGACCCATCGGGTCTTAGATCACCACGGTCTCACATAAATAGACCCACCGGGTCTCAAACTACTACGGTCTCGCACAAACCGACCCATCGGGTCTTGAAGTACCATGATTTTGCACAAATCTACTCTCATTTTGGCCCCTTATCACCTCTACTCCACCACCCACTTTTCTGCTGATTGAAACCTTCTTTTACCCTATGAGATTTCGAATTGGCACAACCCAAAATTGCTACTTCTCGGCCAATCTTTTACACGATAATTTTTGGATGCAATAAAATCTTCCAAAATAATAAAACCCAATAAAACTTCTAAATTGATCTGCAAATCATACGTATATGCACATAATAAACAGATGGGGTGCATAAAATAATATGCATATAAATGAAATATCCAAAGCATAAATAAATATTATCAGATATGAAATCAAATAAAAGATCTAGTTTATAAATACTTGTATCGATCTTATACCAAGTAAATCTGACAAAATGATATTCAATCTACTTGAACCATGCCTCCACTCTCTTCTCATTGTGCTCTATCTCTCTCCTCTTTCTTCCTGCATCCACATGATTGTCAAAGCCCAAACTCGTATGCCTTTTATAACCCAGCTCAAGCTTGAGTGTTACGCGAGCAGAGCTCTTTCGCAAAAATGTGCCTCTAGCGTGCCTAGGTCAAGCCTCGAGCGGACTACAAAATAATCCATTCTAGAAAACGTACCTCTTGTTAGGGATTTGAGGTATTACATATCCAAAATGAGCCTCTAGCGCACCTCCGGTATGAAATATCGAATTGAAAATCTTCAAAAAAATTTTCACAATATAATTTTTTTTAAACATATCCAATTAACCCCAAATTATAATTTAATATAAAAAATAATCTAATTAGAGATTCAAAATATTATATACTTATTTTTTATACTTTGATCGTTTATTTTTAATAAATAATTATAATTTAGTTATTTTTAAAAATTTTAAAAATTAATTATTTTAAAATAAATTATTAAGATTGAGAATATATATTTTTATACTTTTAATAGGTAAAGTCCTCATCAATCCATCGTGATTAGAGGCGCTATTCACCAAGTTGACGGACAAGATTATTATTATTATTATTATTATTATTTGAAATATGAATTTAATAGGTTTGTTTATTTGTGATGGATCTATTTTATCAAATATAATATCTTCTTACTGCCGTCGATACCACGAATGTCATCCATCTGCAAAATTTCCAAATTCCATAAAAGGGAGAGGAAGAATGACCAAATTACTTTATACCATTGCAAGATATTTAATGTGCCAATGAAAATAGCACTTTCTATGTCTAACATCAAGGCAATTTAAATAAATATCAACCCTTTTAAGATATACCTCTATTCCTAGTGCCAATATTAGTGCTAAAATGAAAATTTTTAAAAAATAAAAATAAATAATTAAAAATATATATATATTTAAAATACATTTAAAATATTAAGGTAGGGCAAAAAATAATTAAAGTTTTATATTTTAATATCATTAATCCCGTCAAAACCAGCTATATCCATAAGAAAAATCTTTAAATTTATGACATTATATTTAAGTAAAATTTTTTTCTCTATTTTTTTTTTACAAATAAGAAAAAATAGGAAGTGATATATTATAAAGCGGCAAAAGAGATTCTATATATATAAATTTTTGAGATTTTAATAAATTTTTTAATATTATATACAAATTTGGGGGTGCTTTATAGCATCCCTATGCATCATGGGTCAATTGTGGGCTAAACATGCAATGGCTCTTTCGTCATTTATGTCTAGGGGTCTACATTTTATATTTAAATTACATATAATTTTTATATTTTTTATAATATTTAAATATTAAAATATTTTTATTATAAAAAATAGCACTAATAATATAACTACCAATATATAAATTTTTGATTTTTAAATATATAAATTTATAGCCCAGGATGAAAAATCTAAAAGCCACCGACGTTCAATCAAGTAGAAAGCGATTGAATAATTATTACGAGAACGGGGATCCCAATGCAAACTATGTAATTGGCCTTTTTTTCTCTTTTGAGCTAATTTTTTTCCTTTTTAATATAAATTTTATTAAAAAATTAAAAAATATAAAGTATATGTTTCACATTGTAGAATCACGTATTCTATAATTCTTATTCCTATCATATACTTAAAAAAAATTCTCCATAGTGTTTTAAAAAATCAAATATATTAGCTAACAATGAAATTGCCCATCCCCACCATTTTATCTTGTAACCCTAATGCTTCTATATTGATACAAATGGTTTAAGATAAGCTTGCAGCTTCACAGGTAACTATGTGCTTCAGCCCAAATTAACTTAGCTGTCCCATGAAGCCGATCGAGCCGCCAAGCTAGTGAGCCGAGCCGTGAAGTCTGCTTATTCAAGCCGGATCAAAGCGAATTCGAGTCGTAGACTGATTTCATCCTCTTCGTTTTTCTCGATCGATTTGTAACTTTCTGGCGTTTAACTCAGTTAATTGCTGAAGTATTAGTAGTCCATTAAGTGATGATAACTTTTTCATTAAGTCAATTAATCAATTTTGGCCGGTTTGAGTACGAAACGCTCGTTTGAGGTGAATGATGGTTTCGCCTATAAATTGAGCATTCCGGCTTTATCCCTGACACCCAACTTAAACATTACATTATCTAAAGGAGTGAAGGAGTGTCCAGAAGTACGGAATCCGTCCGAATCTAAAGTTTGAAAACAGAGCATCAAATGGCCGGAGGTATAAAAATCGATTCTATATTCCGCTTTAGTGGTTGTTTTAGCCACATTAATGTCTAATATTTGGTATCAGAGAAAGGCTTCAACTCTACCTTTGTTGTGCTTTGTTTTTTCAATTTTTTTCGAAATCGAAAAAACCTAAAGTCATCGTTTTTTATAAGATTCGGTTCAAATGAGCATCGAAAATCGATGGGAAATTAAATTTCTGAAATTTTTATATATTTTTCATCATTTATGGTGTTTGTATGGTGCTGTTTGAATCGGGTCTGATATTCAGGTCGAGTCGGTCGTTGTCGGGTTCGGGCGAAACCGACGACGAAGAAGTGTTTTGCGACTTGAACGATGTGTTTTGGGCTGTTTTGACCAGTAATAAACGTTTTCGCTTTTGGCTAATAAGCGTTGCGTTTTTGGCCGACCAAGGAAGATGACGACTTGAACGACGTGTTTTCTGTTTCGGCAGTAATAAACGTTGTCGTTTTTGGCTTCAGTTTTGAGTTTCTGAATGACGTCGTTTCGTGAAAACGTATTCGGTTGTAAAACGACATCGTTCTGCTAGAGTGTTTATAAAAAAATAATAATTATCGGTATGTTGGGCCGATTTCGGTCGCGGCCCAGAAGTTGCGAACGCGGCCCAGTACGGTTTTGGCCCGTTACTGTAGCAGAGTGGGGAAATAAAATTTCGGACGCTGTCAGTGGGAATCGAAACCGGGACGCGTCATGGGAAAACGGCGGCGTTTCACCACTGCGCTGCTGAGCGCCTTGCGTTCATTTCCGCATTTAAATTTTATTTATATGTTTATACAGTTTATATATATTATATATATACGTATATATTTATATATATTATATAATTATATTATTATATATAAAGTGTAAAATATAATATCCAGAATATAATTATATATATGTATAAAAAATATCTAGTGATTAAAATAATTTAATTAATTGGGAATTAGCCACAGCACCCTTAATTAATAAAATTATTTTTTTATTATCACGTATGATATAAAGACATAATTTGTGGATAATTATTTTGATATAATAAAATTTATCCCACAAAAAATTTTATTATATTAAATTAATTAATCAGGATAAAATATCAAATTATTTTTCTTAATTTATCCACATGGATTAAGAATGGAATATAATTTGATAGTTTTATCATAAAATTGGACATGAATCTATTGGAATTAAAATTTAGCCCACAGGTAATTTTTTTGTCTATTGATTCATGATTAATGTTTACATTTGTAAAATATAATTTTGTAATTTATTAGCCTCATTTTTGAATGTTAAGCATGTATTTATTTTATGCAGCTATTCAATTTGTAAATCTTTCCGATATTAGATGTGAAATTTTTAAACTTAAGGGTGACAACTATAAAGTGTGAAAGGAGAGAACTCTTCTTCACTTAGGGTGCTGGATATCGATTATGCTATCCGGAAAGACGAACACCGGGTCTTACCCTTACCAGCACTCCGAGTGAGGTAACTCTTTATGAACGCTGGGAGCGATCTAATCGCCTCAACTTAATGTTCATAAAGACAAAAATTTCTACTGGTATTCGTGGTTCTATCGACCAGCATAATAAGGTGCAAGATTTACAGAAGACAATTGATGAATAATTTGTGACTTTAGATAAGGCACTTGCAAGCACCCTAATAATGAAGTTTTCATCTATTAGGCTTACCAGTATTAAGGGTGTGCGTGAGCACATAATGCAGATGAGGGATCTTGCAACTCAATTAAAAAGCTTAGAGGTGGAAATGTCTGAACCTTTCTTTGTACACTACATTTTAAATTTGCTTCCACCGCAATATGAGCATTTTAAAATCTCTTATAACACACATAAGGATAAATGGTCAATAAATAAACTTATGACTATGTGTGTTCAAGAGGAATGAAGGCTCATGATGGAGCAAAGTGAGAGTATCTACATGTCAAGGGAAGGAATGTTCAAAACGCCGGCCAAACCAAAGGGGAAAGGTAAAGTACCTCCCCAATATGGTATCAAGAAAGAGTCCAAGTACTTTTTCTGTAAAAAGAAGGGACACGTAAAGAATGACTGTTTTAAGTATCAGAATTGACTTGAAAAGAAAGGTAATCTATTATCTTTTGTATGTTATGAATTTAATATGGTTAATATTACACATAACACATGGTGGATTGACTATGGTTCTACAATTCATATTTCTAATTCCTTACAGGACTTGCAAAACCTAAGGAAACTAGTCGGCAGTGAACAATACATCTTCTCCGGAAACAAGATGCGTTCACATGTGGAAGCCATTGGCACATGTAATTTAATTTTGAGTAGTTGTTTTGTTTTGACATTGGAAAAGACCTTTTACATTTCAAATTTCTCTAGAAATTTGATTTCTATTTCTAGACTTGTGCCATATGGATATTCCTTTACATTTTCAGACTCATTATTCAGTTTATATTATAAGTTTAATATTATTAAAAATGGTACACTGTCTGATGGTCTTTATTGTTTAAATTTATAAAATAATACTTCTTTCAATAATGTGCATACTAATACTAGAATTAAAAGATGTGTTATAAATGAATATTCCTCTATGTTGTGGCATAGGAGATTAGGCCATATCTCTATTGACAGAATTAAAAGATTGGTAAATGATGGAGTACTTGGTACTCTAAATTTTACTGACTTTGAGACTTGTGTCGACTGTATTAAAGAAAAGCAGACCAATAGACTAAGAAAAATGCCAAGAGGAGTCGAATATATTAGAGATCATACATACTGACATTTGTAGTCCTAATATTAACTCATATGGATAAAAATATTTTATCACCTTTATTGATAATTTCTCACGATATATGTATCTCTACTTGCTTCATAATAAATATGAAACCTTAGATACTTTCAAATTGTTTAAAGTAGAAGTAGAGAAATAATCTGAAAAAAATATCAAAATTGTGAGATCAGATAGAGGTGGAGAGTATTATGAAAGATATACTGAAGATGGACAAATGCCTGGTCCATTTGTAAAGTTTCTTCAAGAATAGGGGATTGTTGTCCAATACACTATCATGATTCTCCGGACCAAAATGGTATAGCAGAAAGAAGAAACCGAATATTATTGGACATGGTGATGAGTATGCTAAGTAACTCCGAACTTTTAAAATCTTTGTGGAGTGAAGCTCTTAAAATGGCGGTGTACATATTAAATCGGGTTCTAACAAAAACTGTTCCGAAAACTCCTTTTGAGTTATGGAAAGGTTAAAAACTGAGTTTATAACATGTACGCATATGGGGTTGTCCATCAGAAGTAAGAGTTTATAACCCACAAGAGAAGAAGTTAGATCCAAGGACTATAAGTGAATATTTTATTGAATATGTTGGACGGTCCAAGGGATATAAATTTTACTGTCCATCTCATACCACTAGGATTGTGGAATCAAGAAATGTAAAATTTCTTGAGAATAACTTAATAAGTGAGAGAAAATGATCAAGAACTGATCATTTGGATTCTCAACCCTCCACTTCATATGATAGGTTGATTGATGTACACAATATCTCTTGAGATCAATCTGGTGTTGAACAACCAATCATTGTCATTTCATAAAATATTGATTCTATTCCAGTTGACCATGAAATTTAGGATTTGTCTGAAATAGTTGTACAATATACTCCTATTGTGGATGATGATATAACATTAAGAAGGTCTTCTAGAATGAGAAAGTCAGCAATTTCTAGTGATTATGTTATATATCTTGAAGATTCTGACTACAATGTGAAAGTTGAAAATAATCCTGAAACGCTTTCACAAGCCATAAGTTATAATGAATCATAATTATGGTATAATGCCATGAAAGAAGAGATGAGTTCCATAAGTAGCAATGGAATCTGAGATCTTGTTGAATTGCCTAAAGGGACAAAAGTCATAGGGTGTAAATGGGTTTTTAAAATAAAGAAAAACTCATTGGGTAATATCGAAAGATATAAGGCAAGACTCGTTGCTAAGGGATATACTCAGAAAGAAGGAATTGATTACAAGGAGACTTTTTCTCCTGTATCCAAAAAGAACTCTCTTCGTATAATTTTGATATTAGTTGCTCATTTTGATATAGAATTATAACAAATGAATATAAAAATAGTATTTTTAAATGGTGATCTAGAGGAAGAGGTTTACATGAAACAACCAGAAGGATTCTCGTCTAGTGATGGTAAGCAATTGGTATGCAAATTTAAAAAGTCAATATATAGATTGAAACAAGCATCCCGTCAATGGTATTTAAAATTTGATAAAATTATCTCTTCGTTCGGTTTTGAAGAGAATATTTAGGATCAATGTATATACCAGAAGGTCAGTGGGAGTAAGACTTATTTTCTTATCTTATATGTGGATGATATTTTACTTACATCCAATGATAAAGGGTTGTTGTATGAGGTGAAACAATTTCTCTTTGAAAATTTTAAAATGAAGGATATGGGTGATGCATCTTATGTCATTGGCATAAAGATACATCGAGACAGACCGCATTGTGTTCTGGATTTGTCTCAAGAGACCTATGTCAATAAGGTTTTAGAGAGATTTCGGATGAAAGATTGTTCACCAAGTGTAGCACCCATTGTGAAGGGTGATATGCTCAATTTGAGCCAATGTCCGAAAAATGATTTGGAGCGGAAACAGATCAAGAACATTCCATATGCTTCCGTTGTTGGAAGTTTGATGTATGCTCAGGTATGTACAAGACTTGATATAGCATTTGCAGTTGGAATATTGGGAAGATTTTAGAGTAATTCAGGAATCGAACACTGAAAAGCTGCCAAGAAAGTCATGAGGTATCTTCAAGGTACAAAAGACTATATGCTTATACATAGATGGACCGACGATTTGAAAGTATTGGGGTACTCCGATTTAGACTTCGTTGGATGTGTTGATTCACATAAATCAACTTCGGTTACATATTTTTGTTTGCCGGTGGAGCTATATCCTGGCGGAGTACAAAGCAAACTTTGATTGGTACTTTCACTATGGAGGTTGAGTTTGTTACTTGTTTCGAGGCTACAAAGCATGGTATATGGATGAGAAATTTCATGTCTAGACTTAGAGTGGTTGATTCCATCTCAAGGCCATTAAAAATATTTTACAATAATTCAACTGCTATTTTTCTAGCTAAAAATAACAAAAGTAGCAGTCGAAGTAAACACATCGACATTCATTTTTAGTCATAAAGGAGCGCATTAAAGGAAATAAAATTGCTATTGAGTATATCGGCACTGAATTAATGATCACTGATCCTTTGACAAAAGGCATGCCACCATTGAGGTTCAAGGATCTTGTAATTGAAATGGGATTGAGTTCCATTTTGTAATTTTCATTGTATGGACAATGATGTTGTAAATTCCTATTTTGTTGTTGTGATATTTCTCAAAATTGTGTACACATTGATTGATTTGAGAATATTATTAAGTTGGACAAAGAATAAACATATGGTTTATTCATAAAGTAAAGTTGCTGGATGACTTGAAAAATATAATATATTGTAATACATGGAAGATATTACTCATTATTAGAGGATTTATCGCCATGATTCGTATATTTGTTTCTTAAGTTTGAGAATTAATGAGTTTGGTTATCACATCAAATTAAACATGGACCAAGTGGGAGAATATGGGCTTCAGCCCAAATTAACTGAGCCGGCCCATGAAGCCGATCGAGCCGCCAAGCCAGTGAGCTGAGCCGTGAAGTCGGCTTATTCAAGCCAGATCTGAGCCGAATTCGAGCCGCAGACTGGTTTCACCCTCTTCGTCTTCCTCGATCAATTTGTAACCTTCTGGCGTTTAACTCAATTAATAGCTGAAGTATTAGTGGTCTATTAAGTGATGATAACTCTCCCATTAAGTCAATTAATCAATTTTGGCCAGTTTGAGTACGAAACGTTCGTTTGAGGTGAATGATGGTTTTGCCTATAAATTGTGCCTTCTGGCTTTGTTCCTGGCACCCAACTCAAATATTACACCATCTAAAGGAGTGAAGGAGTGTCCAGAAGCACGGAACTCGTCCGAGTCTAAAGTTTAAAAACAGAGCATCAAATAGCCGGAGGTATAAAAATCGATTCTATATTCCGCTTTAGTGGTTATTTTAGCAACATTAATGTCTAACAGTAACGATAACTTTCATTGATTCAAGTGCCAACGAAAGAGTTCATATAATTCAAACCAAGCTAGCGGGTGATCGTTCCATAGTTTAAGTTCTAAGGTTGAATCAGTTTAGACTTCAGAAATTTTTTATTATGTGAAAAACGTAAGACATATTAGCTTACTAATCCCTTCTCATGAAAAATTACACCTAAGAGTTAACATGTTTTGAAAATTTAGATTGTCATATGAATCAAGGAACAAATTATTTCGCATGAATATCCGAATATAAATAGGTCTGATTTTTATAACTATGAATTAGAATTCTGCGCACCATAATTAAATAAATTAGATGTAAGATGTATATGGAATTCACTTTTCGATATATCTTTTGACACTCAAATCAATAATTTTTCTAATAGATTTGGAAAGATATTGAGGAAGAAAATGTGGGGAATGAAAAGGATGGGAATGAGTGTATATTTGGATGGTTAAACTCCCTTTATATACTCAACTCATTGAGTTGTCATTAACTTTTCTATTTATTTGGGGAGAGGTTCTATTTATAATTAGAGGTACCATTTGGCTAATTGACACCTGAGATTGATACGTGTACGTAATGCCACTTCGGATTACCGGTGAGAGACGTTATCAGTAATGTGTAACAGTCGTGTCTATTTAATTATAAGACTACCTGATTTACAGATACAGTATTATTTTAATCGTTCATTATGGTCTTTTAATATCTGAATGTTTAAATTTTGTCTTTTGGCTCAGGCGTTCATGCGTTATTACTTGATTGTTTCTGTAATATTTTCTGTTGGGCCATTAGTATTTGAATATTTTATCCAATTAAGTATTAGGTTGACTTATTTCTGGTTGTATCTATCAAAATTTTTCTTTGGTATGTTTATTTTTATTTGGTAAGTAAAATTACACATTAAGCTTGCTTGTTAAAAGAGCCAAAATTTTCAAACAATATAGAGGCCAAGCAATTTCAGTTCTTAATATTTAATTTAAATTAGAAACTGAAAATTCACTTAATTATTAGTAAGTAATTAATTGTACTTAGGAAAAAAAGAATATATATATATATATATGACCAAGACTATATGTTGCATGGCCTCATGCACACCCTGAAACCATGGTAAATAACAAGAAGCAACAAGGGAAATTTGTTATGGAATTCATGAAAAATTTCTTTTAAACTGTTGAACAAAAAATTAATCATAAAATTTATAAATTTATTTATCATATACATAAAAAAAAGGAGACTAATCAAGTCATTCAATCCTTAAATATTTTCAAAAAAGTCACCTGTTGCGTCCCGGTGTTCCGACCGCTGTACGACAGGAGTCCGAATTCACACTTTGCACTCTTTTGATGCCCTCGGATGGACGGAATCGTACAACACAATAGTAATCATTAAAATTCAACGAGAATGACGTTACATGAATGAAAAAAAAGGGGGAGAGGCACAATGCACGAGGATTTTACGTGGAAAACCTCTTCGTTAATGAAGGGGAAAAAACCACGGTGATGGACGCTAGGTTCGAAAGGTTCCGCTATACTTAGAATGGGTTACAACTGATCATCGTGGCACTTTTTAATAGCCACACAAGATTACAACACGAGAGATCTTGTTCCCTTTTTTCTTTTATAACTTTCTTTCTCTTAAGAGTTGTTCACAGTGTGCATGAAAAATGCTAGCCGTTGGAATCCTTTTTTCCGTCGTTTGAATGAGGTATTTATAGAGGGGAAACATGCCCTTGAAATGGGACACGTGGCGTTGGCGTGTGTTGGAAAGCCAGCCACCAACTCTGTTAATTTGGCGTGTGCTGGGAGGCCTGTCACCAACTCTGCTGATTCGTCGTGTCAGGTGACGTTAATCCCGTAATGATTGTGCGTGCCCTGAGCACTATGATTTCTTGTGGAGGTAGCGTGTTGCAGAGAATGCGTACTCCTTGGTAACAGTGAGACGTCTAAGTTGGTGTGCTCGGTCACCTTGGCCCCCTTATCCCCTGATCTGATGATTCAGAGATGAAGAGATTGTCCTCGTACCTAGAAAGCCTTCTGAGTCTTTGGCGACTCCTCGGGCTCATTGAGTTAGGTTCTCGGACGTTAATTGGGAGTTTTGCTTGCTAGAGGCCCTCGAGATTTTGTTAGTGACGTTGGTCTCTTGTGGCGTCCTTGGGCCTCTTGGGTCAAATTGGTCTCTCGAACCATTGTTGCAATTTGGGCTTCTTGGGACGCTGGCCCAGGTCCTTGGGCTTCTAAGGCTAACTTAATCTCTTAGGTTGAGTTAGGCTTCTTGGGCCTCCTGGGACGCGAACGATTGTCTTTGGGCCTCTTGGGCCAAATCGTCATCGTAAGTCTCTTAGTCCGTGGACTTGATCTTTTGGGCCTTCCTTTCTGGGCCCTGGGTGCCGGGACCCATCATTAGCCCCCCATGTCAAAGGATTTGAGAATATCAACCGTTTGACATGTTTGGAAAGCACAATTCTATAGTGGTAGTCCGCGAGCGCCGCACCTAGTTGGCAAGAGTCCTCTCGTATCCGTCCGAGGCCTTCTTATTAGTCCGAGACCCATCTGGTGCCGCCGTTTGGGTTTCTGCGAAGCATTAAATACGTCATTAATTGAGGTGATGTCGCCTTGGGAAGCCAAAGCCCACGACCTTTTCCCGCGTACGGGCCACTGACGCATGGCAAGGGTTATGATGAGGGCGCTGTTTTGCATTTTGAAATTCCTTTAGGTTGCTTTTTCTTCTTCGTTTTCTTCCTTCTTCATTTCTACGTCTCCTTACCGTTTTTTTACTTTCAAAACCCTTCGCCGTTGTTCCTCTTTTCTTGTTTCCGTAGAGATTCTTCTTTCGTTCCCATGGCTCCTGGGATTAAGGAAATCGCTTCCTCTCTTTCCCTTAAAGACCTTGAGGACATTCGTGCGAAGTATAGCATTTCAGACTCAGTGGCGATGGTGGTTCTTGGAGTTGTTGAGAGAGTGTGCAGCACTCTGACGGCTTTATCGCTATTTACGAAGTCCACCTCAAGGGATATTTAGGCTATGGTTCTTGCAATAGAATAATAAATTTATGTAAATAATATTCTTTCATGATTAATGTTGGCTTGAAATCTCATAGGTATGTTGTTATTGAACAATTTTTAAATAATGAGAATTATGGAAAATACATAAATTCTTTGTCAAATATTGAATTTGAACGAATTTAAACAAAATAGTAATTGAATTTTGGATATTGAAAAATAATATTTATATACTAAGTTATATAGTTATCTATATTGATATCATTAAAAATAAATATATATTTTATCATATTTTAATTATATATTTTTTATTTATATTAAAAATAATAATTTTGATACAAATAAATATATAAATAATATTATTTAAAAAATATATCAATGTATGGATTCAAGATAGCTCCATTTTATATAAAGATAGAGATGTTTTGTCATGATTCGAAATTTAGTAGGTTTAATTAATTATTATTTATGAAATTGAACTCCTAAATAAATTTAATAATAAACATTAAATTTCAAAATTTAGATGTGACAAATTAAAATATGGAACCCAACGAATCAAAACTAGCACAACACTTCATCAAATAACCATTTGAATAATATAAACACGATCTGCTCTAAAATATCATATGAGAGGTATCTAAATAAGATAATAACTCATCTATATAATAAAATAAAATCATAAGTTCACTATACATGGATCAAAGGCATACACTCAACCAAACCCAATACCCAAATACATTCCAATCAAACCTTGTACTAGGGAATCAAAATATGACCGGTTCCATATAAATCGTACAGATAAAAATACTCACTAGAAAAAGTGAGGTGCCATGTCGAATTCTATCTAACTCTTATAACAGATCCAAGCCTTTTATTCTGAATTGGAAGAAAATAAAAATATAAGCTTATAACTCAACAAGTATTGTCATATACATGTGTTTATAGAGAAAAAGCTTATAAAAAATCAAATATCAAAGTAGACAGCAAATCCAAATCATCGACATAAAAAATTGACTCATCAACCCTAAAACCAAATCCAATGTCCAAAAATAAATATTTGATTCAATCACACCGATCTACCAAAACATATTCAGAATAAATCATGCTTTGATACTCTGTCACATGTATCGAAACCTGCCGCATACCCACAGCAAACGCAAGTCAAAATCCGAATCTATATATCATAATAGCTACGTTTTAGACTGGCAACTTTAGGCCATTACATATTATCAACGCTCATCTATTTTTTAGGCTTGTAACTCTCAAGCATCTCTTATGATTGGATCCTGACTACATTTTATATTTGTAACTCTCGACCAGCCCTTTATATTAATATCAACCAATCTAGAGTCACGGATTACTACGTTCCCACACAAATTGACCCGTCGGGTCTCAGATCACCACTATCTCACATAAATAGACCCACCGGGTCTCAAACCACTACAGTCTCGCACAAACTGACCCATCGGTTCTCAAAGTACCATGATTTTGCACAAACTACTCTCATTTTGGCCCTTTATTACCTCTACTGAACCACCTACTTTTCTGTTGGACGAAACCTTCTTTTACGCTATGAAATTCTGAATCGGCACAACCCAAAATTGCTACTTCTCGGCCAATCTTTTATACGATGGTTTTCGGATGCAAGAAAATCTTCCAAAATAATAAAACCCAACAAAACTTCTAAATTGATCTGTAAATCATACGTATATGCACATAATAAACAAATATCCAAAACGTAAACAAATATTATTAGATATGAAATCAAATAAAAGATCTAGTTTATAAATACCTTTATCAATCTTATACCAAGTAAATCTGACAGAATGATATTCGATCTACTTGAACGATGCCTCGCTCTCTTCTCCTTGTGCTCTATCTCTCTCCTCTTTCTTCCTACACCCACGTGACTGTCAAAGCCCAAACTCGTATGCCTTTTATAACCCAGTTCAAGCTTGAGTGTCACTCGAGCGGGGCTCTTTTACAAAAATGCACCTCTAGCGTGCTTAGGTCAAGCCTCAAGCAGACTACAAAATAATCCATTCTAGAAAATGCGCCTCCTGTTGGGGCTTTGAGGTATTACACATCAAAAATGAGCCTCGAACGCACCTCCAGTATGGAATATCGAATTGAAAATCTTTAAAAAACTTTCACAATATAATTTCTTTAAAATATATCCAATTAACCTCAAATTATAATTTAATATAAAAAATAATTCAATTAGAGATTCGAAATATTATATACTTATTTTTTATACTTTGATCGTTTATTTTTAATAAATGATTATAATTTAGTTATTTTAAAAAAATTTAAAAATTAATTATTTTAAAGTAATTATATTATAATTGTTTATTTTAAAATAAATTATTAAGATTGAGAGTATCCTCATATTTGGTTGCAGGAATTGGGGGGAAAAGAATTTCAATTCCCGCGAAAATTGAAATTCCTCCGTTTGGTTAGTTATAAGGTGAAAATTGTTATTCCCTGGGAATTGTTATTCCCACAAATGTGGGAATAATAATTCTCATATTTTATTTTATTTTATTATTATTATTATTATTATTATTATATATTATTATATTTATTATTATTATTTATTAGGTATTATTATTATTATTACATATTATTATTATTATTATTATTTTGTATTATTATTATTATTATTATTTTGTTTTATTATTATTATTATTATATGTTATTATTATGTATTATTATACATTATTATTATATTTATAATTATTATTTATTTGGTATTATTATTATTATTACATATTATTATTATTATTATTTTATATTATTATTATTATTATTATTATTAGGTATTATTATTACATATTATTATATTTATTATTATTTATTAGGTATTATTATTATTATTATTATTATATATTATTATATTTATTATTATTTATTAGGTATTATTATTATTATTGTTACATATTATTATTATTATTATTATTATTTTATTTATTATTATTATTATTATTTTGTTTTATTATTATAAATTATTAGGTATTATTATTAATTTGTTTATTATTATTATTATTAGATATTATTATTATATATTATTATTATTATTACTATTACTATTATTATTATTATTATTATTATTACTATTTTCACCTTATTTCTCATACTATTCTACAAACCAAACAATGAAATACTAATTTCCACATTATTCTATTCCAACAACCAAATATAAGAATAACAATTTCAACTCTATTCTCATCCTTTTTTATTCCCTGGAATAACTATTCTATTTCTACCTTATTCTATTCTAACAACCAAACATACCGTATATGTTTTTATATTTTTAATAGGTAAAGTCCTCGTCAATCCATCATGATTAGAGGCGCTATTCACGAAGTTGACGGAGAAGATTATTATTATTATTATTATTATTATTATTTGAAATATGAATTTAATAGGTTTGTTTGTTTGTGATAGAGATTGGATATATTTTATAAAATATATACTTATCTTCTTATTGCCGTCGATATCATGAATGTCATCCATCTGCAAAATTTCCAAATTCCATAAAAGGGAGAGGAAGAAGTACCAAATTACTTTATACCATTGCAAGATATTTAATGTGCCAATGAAAATTGCACTTTCTATATCTAACATCAAGGCAATTTAAATAAATATCAGCCCTTTTAAGATAGACCTCTATTCCTAGTGTCAATATTAGTGCTAAAATAAATATTTTTAAAAAATAAAAATAAATAATTAAAAAAAATAATATACTTAAAATACTAAGGTAGGGAAAAAATAATTAAAGTTTTATGTTCTAATATTATTAATTTTGTCAAAGTCAGCTTTATCCGTAAGAAAAATCTTTAAATTTATGACATTATTTTTAATAGAATTATCCCCCCCCCTTTTTTTTTTTAACAAATAAGAAAAGATAGGGAGTGATATATTATAAAACGACAAAAAAGATAATATATTTCTTTTTGGGATTTTAATAAAATTTTTAATATTATATATAAATTTGGGGGTGTTTTAAAGCATCCATATGCATCATGGGTCAATTGTGGGCTAAACATGCAATGGCTCTTTCGTCATTTATGTCTAGGGGCCCACATTTTATATTTAAATTATATATAATTTTTTATATATTTTTTATAATATTTAAATATTAAAATATTTTTATTATAAAAAATAGCACTAATAATATAACCACCAATATCTAAATTTTTAATTTTTAAATATATAAATTTATAGCCCTGGATGAAAAATCTAAAAGCCACCGACGTTCAATCAAGTAGAAAGCGATTGAATAATTCTCACGAGAACGGGGGTCCCAATGCAGACCATGTAATTGGCGCTTTTTTCTCATTTGGGCTAATTTTTTTCCTTTTTAATATAAATTTTATTAAAAAATTAAAAAAAATATATAAAATATATACTTCACATTGTAGAATCACGTATTCTATAATTCTTATTCCTATCATATACTTAAAAAAGTTCTCCATAGTGTTTTAAAAAATGAAATATATTAGCTAACAACGAAATTTCCCATCTCCACCATTTATCTTGTAACCCTAATGCTTCTATATTGATACAAATGGTTTAAGATAAGCTTGCAGCTTCACAAGTAACGATAACTTTCATTGATTCAAGTGCCAACAAAAGGGTTCATATAATTCAACCCAAGCTAACGGGTGATCGTGCCATAGTTTAAGTTTTAAGCTCGAACCAGTTTAGACATTAGAAGTTTTTTACTATGTAAAAAACGTAAGATATATTAGATTACTGATCCCTTCTCATGAAAAATTACACTTAAAAGTTAATATGTTTTGATAATTCAGATTGTCGTATGAATTAAGGAGTGAATTATTTCGCATGAATATCCGAATATAAATAGGTTTGATTTTCATAATTATGAATTAGAATTCTGCGCACCATAATTGAATAAATTAGATGTAAGATGTATACGAAATTTATTTTTTGATATATCTTTTGATACTCAAATTAATAATTTTTCTAATAGATTTGGAAAGATATTGAGGAAGAAAATGTGGGGAATGAAAAGGATGGGGATGAGTGTATATTTGGATGGTTAAACTCCTTTATATATTTGACTAATTTAGTTGTCATTATCTTTTCTATTTATTTGAGGTAGAGGTTCTATTTATAATTAGAGATACCATTTGACTAATCGATACCTGAGATTGATGCGTGTACGTAATGTCACTTCGGATTACCGGTGAGAGGCGTTATTAGTAATGTGTAATAGTCGTGTCTATTTAATTATAAGACTACTTGATTTATAGGCATAATATTACTTTAACCGTTCATTATGGTCTTTTAATATTTGGATATTTAAATTTTGTCTTTTGGCTTAGGCACCCATGCGTTATTACTTAATTATTTTTGTAATATTTTCTGTTGGGCCATTAGTATTTGGACATTTTATCCAATTAAGTATTAGGTTGGCTTATTTGTGGTTTAATCTATCAAAATTTTTCTTTGGTATGTTTGTTTTTATTTGGTAAGTAAAATTACACATTAAGCTTGCTTGTTAAAAGAGCCAAATTTTGCAAACAATATAGAGGCCAAGCAATTTCAGATCTTAATATTTAATTTAAATTAGAAACTGAAAATTTACTTAATTATTAGTAGGTAATTAATTCTACTTAGGAAAAACAGAATATATATATATATATATATATATATATATGACCAAGACTATATGTTGCATGGCCTCATGCACATCCTCAAACCATGGCAAACAACAAGAAGCAACAAGGGAAATTTGTTATGGATTTCACAAAAAATTTCTTTTAAACTGTTGAATAAAAAATTAATCATAAAAATTTATAAATTTATTTATCATATATATATAAAAAAGAGACTTTTGGGTCATTCAATCCTTAAATAGTTTCAAAAAAGTCACCTATTTTAAATAAATATATTAAAATTAGGTTCATCCGCGACCAACTTAAGTAAGATTATAACATAGACATTGTTATTAGAGTGAGTAGTAAGGTTTAGATTGTGCCCAATCTACGCCCCATTTACTCCATGCAAGATCATATAATACTTGCCACAGCATGCACTCAACTGGACAATAGCGACTTAACCTTTCTAAAGGGACCTAAGAAACCTCACTTGGTACACAGAGAGAAAGCATACAGCTCGAAGGAGGGATGCTTCGGGCACAGATCTATCCAGACATATAAATTAGTTCTCTTCAATAATATATGTCAAAACTATAGCAGGTAAATAATAAGTTTTAAATTCAAATACTTAAGGCCAAATACCTTAAGAAAGTTGGCTTACAGACAATCAAGTCACAACCTCTACATTAGGGGATTCAAATGGACATTTGGGGTTGGCAAGAGAATTCGACTTTATAATAAAAGTGGATTGGCAATGAGGCCTCATCAGCACGCACACAAATGAAATTATCCCCGGAGAAATTAATGTGATGGATAATATCATGCCCAATAACAACAGAAAGGGCTCTGCCTGAAAATTCAAGGGGCACATATCCCATTGAGTTTACATAGTGAATATACACTCATATGGGGTAATCAATTGGGTAATCTGATGTCAAATTTTACTATAAACTCTTAAAAGGAAAGCATAAACATGATGGAGGTTCCTGATAAAAATTTGAAAACTTAAGGTCATTTTTTTCAATTACTTTTCAAAGATGGCTTCTAAGAAACAAACAATGTGAGAACAAATAATAATCTATAATAGATAAATGTTCAAGCTAAGTTTTTATTTAACAACTTCATTTAGGAGATAAACCAAACTTTTTTATTATATGATTTAATAAAATATCTTAGATAATTGTTGAATTAATAGATATATGTATCAAGTGTAAGGTTTGCATTTTTTATTTATGATAATTATGGTTAAATAAGATGATATAATCAAAATTACGGTCCATGGATGCGAAAAAAAGTGTGGAGAGAGTCGGTCTTGGGCAGGGTTCGAGCTGCGCCTAATTTCAAGTGGCCTTGCGCCCGAGTGGCTCCTAACTGGTGCTCGTGCATCAATTTGGATATTAAAAGCCTGCATGCTCAACTTTTATCATTTTTTGGCAGAAAGAGAGGAGAGAGAGGGAGCGCGCTGGTGATTAGAGAGAAGAGAGATCGAGGCTTTCAAGTTCGTTTTCGCTGTAGAGTTAGTTGAGAAACTTGTAGGTCGGGTTGAGATAAGTGCACCCCTATACTTTTCTTTCTTTTTACGCTTGTTTCTTACCGTTTCTTCCAAAGTATTCTTATTCAAATTCTCATCCAAATTTAGATTTTGAAGTATTCATGTAACAAATATGCATATATGTCAATTTGCTTTCCAATTTTGAAATATATGTATGAAAAACGTGTATACATGTAGATTTTGACGTCTGATTTTGAAGTTTATGTGAAATATTGTGTTTAATCGGAAACCCTAACCCCATGCATGCCATGATTTTGAGTATTATGATGTTTTACCACTTGTATTTCGTATATGATATTTTGCATGTCTATGTGATTATATTAGATCCTTTAATGTGCAAATTTCTTTTTTAAAAATGTCCCGTATGTTAAGTATATGAACTGATATTATGACAATTGCTCATTTTGTATATTTTTATGAAAATTCTTGATATTATTTGGAACCCTGAACCCTAAATTTGAAATTAGTTTATAAAAATTGAAGGATTAAGTGTATATTATACATATGAAGCGGAAAGTGCATGGAATTTAAGATTTATGGTTCAAAAATGATAATGTCTCTATCTTGAACAATAAAGTAAAATTTTTCTAAACTTCATGTCAATTGATGCATGCATTGAAAATTATGTGAATATCATTTAACAAGAAAGAAGTGCATATATATGGAAAAGAATTATGAAAAAAATTTTTGCAATTATATTAAAGAATTATCAACTGTTTTTCAAAAGGATAAAAATCAAGAATGTATAAAGTTAGGTGTAGAATTCTCTAAGAAGTTAAGAAGTTAAGAAATTGAACCAATGAATAGTCAACAGATAGTATATTTTGACATGTCTTAATATATTATAGTGAAAAATTGTTATTTGCTAAGGATCACTTTGAGGCTAAGGCCCTATCTATAGGGTTATATGTAAACAGTTTGTTTGTGGGTTTTGAATAGGAGGAGAAGATTTTTGATTGTGTATTAGCAAATATAATTCAGATTTTGATTAATTGCTCATTTAATTAGTAAGGCCTATTGGCCATAATCCCCAAAGAAAAGTAAATTTTCAACACGATTTGATAAGTAAGATAATGAAAGAATAAGACAAGGAGTTTTGAATGTATTATGAAAGTATTTTCTGATCATATTTTACGATTATCTTTTTATCCCTATTTTTTCTAATATGTATCGTTATATTTCTAGTATAAAGTATGCATATTCCTTTGTATAATGTATATTATTGATCATTTGGCTCACTTCCTTTCTATTTTTACCAATTTTTAGATGTATAGAAAATGTAAGAGTTCTTGTCTGGTGAGCATGATTAGAGATTTGGAAGAATTTAAACTTTTTGGTTCTGTTGTTTATATATTTATATTTTTGGATAGGTTTAGACTGTATTATTTATTGTAAATTAATTAGTTTGATTCCAAACATGGTTTTGATTGTATTATGAATTTTCAGACAATATAATTAGCTCGTGTGGTATTTTTGTGTCATCCGGAGTTGTCAGTTTTGTGTTTGATCATGGATATGATTGTTATTTATTGTGCTAGATTACTTTGTGGAAGTGAAACAGGATGCTTCACGTTGTGCAGGCTATGGAGGAAGTTGTTATGGATGATTTATGTTGTTTAATGTTTTTAGGTAATATTTATTGTATCTAGATGTTGTAATTTAGTTTAATTTTAATTCCGAATGACGGATGAAAAATAAACAGGTTATAACCGATATTAGAAGGTTGAGTTGTTGTATTATGGAGTATGGTATTGGTTATTGTGTCCTAATGGTCTTGGAGAAATTATTTTATGTGTGGAATTGTCGTTATGGTGCAAGAAAGTATTTTTGGTTCCGTAATATTATTGGATATATATATATATGTATATGTTGGATTGATATTTTTGCAAGCATTTCTCTTTACTAAAGGTCCATTGTTATATTTTTGGTTTGTGTTGGAGTAATCGATGTCGTGACATATTTTTTAATCTTGTGAATGTTATTTATTTATAATTTTGAGGTTTGTTGAAATATCTCACGTCCAATAAATTTTCTTTCAATTATATAGTTAATTATCTATGATGTGAGGTAATTGATGGGATTTGGGAGGTGTTTTGTCACAAGTGGTATCAAAGAAATTGTAAAGAGATGCCTTAAGGTCTAACTTAGGTTGATCTTGATTCGAAACCTAAATTGATTGATTTCAGCTTGGAGTTTAGGTTTGATTGATTTTGGGTTGAGGTTCTCAGTCGAGTAATTTGTTAAGGTGGGATGATTTAATTAGATTATTAATGTGTTGGGGATGGAATTAAGAGATGGTTGAATGCGAAAACTATAATGGACTAGGTATTCGCCTGGACTAGGAATAGGAATGTTGGAATAACATGGCAAGTATGACGGATAAGGTGGAATCGATCGCTTGAGGTCAGTATAACTTGGAGTCAATTCCTGGTGCTAGTGAATCCAAGAATGTTAATTTATGATTGATTTATTAATGATCTAGTTGCTTAAATTTTTGGGTGGCACGGATCTTGTAGAGGTTGAAATATAAACCCTGAAAATTAAAATGGTGGTTGCGGTGATCCAACGTTTGGGAAGAGATAAGGTAATAGCTGCCTTGTATAAGTTAGAAGGAGAAGCCAATTATGAGTGGTTGATAAAAAAAGAGTCATGGGTTTGGAGGATAAAGAGATATCGTAGAATCTGTTCGTGGGTACTTTTATTGATAAATATTTTTCGACGAGTTCTTGGAAGCATGTTTTAATTATAGATAGTTTGGCCACATAATTGAGGATTATCCTTATCCCATGGATTGGATAGTGAAGAAGTCTAGTGCATTGGATCAAGGTTTCATAGTGATGGCGCAAGGTATAGAGGTATCATTTACCGTGGTGGTAGGTAAGATTTTCAAATTTTGACATTTCAGTATGTGTATTATTTTGGATTCAGAATCTATATTTTCATTGTGTTTTCTAAGTTTATTCATTTTTGAGGATCATAGACTTTGTGCTAGCTGTATTGATATTTACAATATTTTATTATGTTCTTAAATATGATTGGTTGGGCTGATTTGATTTTATTTGTGGTGCCTAGCTTTGATATGACATTGAGAGTGATTTGGTTGGTGAGTTGTCATGCTAGTATGAATTATATTGGTAAAGATATTATATTTTGCAATCAGGTTGTGAAAATTTGAGTATGAGGCAGAATTGATCGAGTGGCGACGAAATTAGTATCGTTTTATCTACAAATTATTCAACAAGGATATGTGTTGAGTTTATTTAGTATATGTGACCACATTTAGGGGTTATTCTGTGACCACATTCGGGGGTCATTCTGTGGTCATTAAGAACTTTTGGCTGTATAAGAATTTGAGGATGTTTCTTGGAGGAAAATGTTACCCTGGCTTATCATCAAATTGGTAATTGAGGTTGCTGTTAAGGTTGTGCCCGGATTGCCACCAATTATTTTGGATTCCATATATAAAATTGAGAAAGTATCGGTTGGGTACCTGTTATGGGATGCTTTAGAACCTTTGGGGTGAATAAGATGAACTGATAAGGTTATATGTAGATGATTAAAAACTTAGGTTATTCGGGGGATGAATGATTTCATAAGTGTGTATCGGAAAATTAATAGATGATTTATTTGATATGTTACAAGAGTTTGATATTTCCTAAGATCAATTTGAATTCAAAGTGTTGTCAGTTGTGGATAATTGAGAATTATACCCGCGGTAGCCTTCAAAATAAAAATACAGCTATTACCAGTTCCTATAGTACCTTTTGGGTTTGTGGTTTCATCGACATTTTTGTGGATTTTATGGATTAAATCTTCCGGCCATATTTAGGTCAATTTTGTGATGACCTCATCAATGAATTTAAAGAATTATGGGGATATATGAACTCTGTTTAACTTGTATCATTGATTGTGAAATGTAGTTAGTTGTATGCATAATTAAGAAAAGAATGTGAGTTTGAGAAAGTGTTATATTGAGCATGCGACTTTTTCGGTAGAATGATTGTGGATCTATAGAATATTAAAGCGGTGGTTAATTTGGGAAAGACTGATTGATGTCGTGAAAGTGTGCGATTTTTTTGGTCTAAATGAATCCATTAAGTTATTCGTTAAGTATTCCTTGAGGATTGCAGCATCCGTGGGGGCGTTTGGTTTGGAAGCGATCAGTATTCATCAGAATTAGATATGTGATAATAGCTTTTAAGGAATGAAGGGTAAATTATCGGCCATATCATTTGATTTGATCTCTGATGGATCAAGTAAATGGTAGTAAAATATGATACTTTTGAGGAAGATGTAGGATTGTGTTTCCCTACAACGTGTATGGGTAGTTGTCCTTGAGTTAATTCGGTGGGAAGTCTATGACAAGAATATCTCCAAACCATGAGTTAGTGGTTGGGATCTTCACTTTGATGATTTATAGGTGTTGTTTATATGGAGATAGTTATCGTCTAATTGATTCTAAAGGTCTGAGAAGTTATTTCACAAAGAGAAGATGATCATGCGGTAGTGCAAGTGGGTAAATTTGTTTAATGATTGTGAAGGTGAATTTCTGCGTCTTTCAAGTAAAGCGAATATTATTACCGATAAATTGATATCGGGAGTCTTCGAATTTGGAATGTCTTTGATATTTCATAGGAGATGTTGAAGGGTGAGCCGCGAACAGATCTTAATATTTGAGCAAATGATGTAATGACCTGAGCCCAAGTTCTCTAACTTAGCCCGGACCGCCCATGCAAAAATGTCAAATTATCCAAAATTCCTTAATTATACATCATAAATTATAACGTCAATCAATATAAAAAGCCTCAAAATTATCGAATCACTAAATTTATGATACTATAAATAATCATCAAAATCTCATCATTGAATAAACACCAATAATAATAATAAACTACTGAAAATAGAAATTCATCAGTTATTATAATGTCAAGTCATTAGGAATATAATCTCGGTAAATATCTAAAAGCCAATGAACTAATAAATAATATCAAATATCTTATCATGGAAGCCTCAATTTTTGAGATTACCTCTATCTGGATTCTACATGGCGATATGTTATCACTTCTATCCCGACATCAATCTGTATACTCTGAAACTAATTAAATATAAGAGTGAGTCGAATGCCCAACAAGTAATTAATATGAACAATAGAGGAATACAAGTAAACATATCGGATAATAATAACAAATATAAAAATAGCGTATGATATATCAATCACTGTCCAAGCCTCAATAACCTATCGTGTCCACGACCGAAAAGTTATAAGAATAATTGGATAATAGGAATGCAAAATGGATTCCATAGAATCCGATCCTTAACTCAATACAAGGTCGCAACTTTATGAAATAACGATAATCTCTACGATAGGAGATAATAATGATCTGTATGGACCTTATTTTGCTAAAATGAACCAAATGTCATGTATTTATGCCCCCAATGATTAGGTGAGTACCACGAGGTTACTTGGTATCCATGGAATCTCCACTACCCTATAGCCCTCCCAAAAGGTTGCACCCGTAGTGTACTCATACTATCTTCAATATCTCTTACTAGTATATCCTTGATATTATTATCTATGGTGGCCACTAGGTTATAAACATCCATCCTCAAGAGTAACAACCTTGACCAATTGTACGAGATAATAAGAATCCGATTATTGGCTCAATTTGAGGTTGTAACTATACGAGATAACAAGAATTTTTCTAGACCTTATTTTTCCATAGTGAACCAAAGGTCGCGTATTTATGTCTTCAATAGTTGGGTAAATATCACGAGGTTATTCGATATCTATGGTATCTTTACTACCCCTATAGTCCTTCTAGAGGCTGTACTCGTAGTATGTTCATTCCATCTATGATACCCCTTACCAATGATATCCCTAATATCATTATTTACGGTGGTCACTAGGTTATAAGTATTCCTCCTCAATATCAACAATCTCGATCTCCGAAATGGAATAGGTATTGAAAAAGTATAGACTACTCTAAGGTCTTATAAATTTCCATTCGTTTGGATACCATAGTGTCTTCATGCACTCTCCTTTACTTATTCATAAACTATCAATAAAATATGCCCACGTGGTCAAAGCCAACACAAATAGTCATTTATCACAAGAGCGATAAAAGGTTTAATGGAAGTTTGAATATTTGATCAAATGCTATAATATTTAACTAGATCCTTTCTAATCTACTCGATGACCCAAGTCTTATCTCTAAAACTATAAAATATCTTCAATTTCGATGTCAACGAATAACACCCATGATAATTAAAACTATTTCAACTATTTGGCTAATTTTGTGAGTCCAATCATAATAATAGTTTATCCACATTTCTCTTTAATTAACTTATACATTAATATAATACACTTAGGGCCATATTTATAGCTTTCGATATCCAACAATATTAACATTCACATTCATGTAAATCAAGCATGCGTATATCATTTCTCTACATACGTGTATATATATACACATAATCTATAACTCATCATATACTTACATAAATATATGTAAAATCTCCTATGTAAGCATAAATAGTTTTTATTTATACACGGTGTTCATTTTATTTCTCTACAAAAACAATATATATACCCACATAAATACAAATATATATATATATATATATATACATTACACGCACACACACAACACTGCCATACATATTTATATGCTCACACTGCCATCCAAATACATATATATCTACTGCCTCATCAACTACCTATGCATACACATTTACATATATCCACATCCGTATACATATGTATATACACAATATATACATACACGCACATATATATAAGGGTATGTATGTTTATCTCGTGTGTACCTATACATATATTTTAGCTTATACACACACACACACACTCAGACCCATATTTATAGTTCACATTTTTTATTTATGATAATTATCATTAAATAAGATGATATAATAAAAATTAAGATTATTAAATGTGAAAAGGTGTAGGGAGAGTCGGTTTTGGGCCGGGTTCGGGTTGTGGCTGAGGCACGTCCGAAGCGCGCTAGGGGTGTGATTTCTAGTGGCCTCATGCCCGGGGTACCCGAGGTGCTAGAATGCTAGTTTGGGTATTTAAAGTCTATGCGCTTAGCTTTCGTCATTTTTTGGTAGAAGGAGAGGAAAGAGAGGAGAGAGAGGGAGTGCGCGGTGATGAGAGAGAAGAGGAGATCGAGGCCCTCCGGTCTATTTTTGGCGTGGAGCTAGTTGAGAAACTTGTAGATCGGGTTGAGACAAATATATTCCTATATTTTTCTTTTTCTTTTTGCTCGTTTTTTATCGTTTCTTTCGGGTATTCTTATTCAAATACCCATCCAATGCTTAGATTTTGAAATATTCATATATCAAATATGCATATATGTCAATTTACTTTTCGATTTTAACGTATATGTTTGAAAAACATGTATACATGTCGATTTCATGATTGATTTCGAGGTTTATGCGAAATATTTTGTTTAATAGGAAACCCTAACACCACGCATGCCATGATTTTGAATATTATGATGTTTTACCACTTGTATTTCAGATATGATATTTTAAATGTTCGGGTGATTATGTTAGATCCTTTAATGTGCAAATTTCTTTTCCAAAACGTCCCGTATGTTAAGTTTATGAACCGATATTATGAAATTTGCTCATTTGTATATTTTTATGAAAATTCTTGATATTATTTGGAACCCTAGATCCTAAATTTGAAATTAGTTTATGAAAATTGAAGGATTAAGTATATATTATACATATGAAGCGGAAAGTGTATGGAATTTAATATTTATGGTTCGAAAATGATAATGTTTTTGTCTTGAACAATGAAGTAAAGTTTCCTAAACTTTATGTCAATTTATGTATGTATTTAAAATTATGTAAATATTATATAATAAGAAACAAGTACATATACATGGAAAGAAATTATGGAGAAAATTTTATAATTATGTTAAAGAATCATGAACAATTCTCTAAAAGGGTGAGAATTAAGAATGTATGAAATTAAGTGTAGAGTTTTCTAAGAAAATAAATTGGACTAAGAAATATTTAACAGATAATTTATTTTGGCATGCTTTAATATATTATAGTGAAATATCATTGTCTACTAAGGACCGCTTTGCGACTAAAGTCCCTTGTATAGGGTTATATGTAGACGGCCTATTTTTGGGTTTTAAATAGAATGAGAAAGTTTTTGATTATGTAAGAGTAAATACAATCCAGGTTTTGATTAACCGCTCATTTAGCAAGTAAAGTTTACTGGTCCTAATTCCCTAAATAAAAGTAAGTTTTCAACATAATTTGATGAGTAAAATAATGAAAGAATAAGAAAAAGAGTTTTAAATGTATTATGAAAGTATTTTCTAATAATATTTTATAACTATTTATTTATCCCTATTCCTTCTAATATTTACCGTTATATTTCAAGTATAAAGCATGCATATTCTTTTGTATAATGTGCATTATTGAGTATTCGGTTCACTTTCTTACTATTTTTACAAACTTTTAGATAAGTAGGAGTTGCAAGAGTTCTTATCCGGTGAACAAGATTGAAAATTTGGAAGAGTTTAAATTTGTTGGTTCTATTATTTATATATTTGTATTTTTGGGCAAGTTTAGGCTATATTGTTTATTGTAGATTATTTAGTTTGGTTCCAAACATGGTTTTGATTGTATTATGGATTTTCGAGTGATGTAGTTAGCTTGTGTGGTATTTTTTTGTTATTCGAAACTGCTAGTTTTGTATTTGATCATAGATAGGATTGTTATTTATTGTGTTGGATTACTTTGTGGAAGTAAAATAGGATGCTTCATGTTGTGCAGGTTATGAAGGAAGTTGTTATGGATGATTTATATTGTTTAACATTTTTCAGGTATTATTTATTGTATCTAAATGTTGTAATTTAGTTTAATTTTAATTTTGGATGACGGATGTAAAGTAAATAGGTTATGGCTGATATTAGAAGATTGAGTTATTGTATTGTGAAGTCTAGTATTGATTATTGTATCATAATAGTCTTGGATAGATTTTTTATGTGTGGAATTGTTGTTGTGGTGTAGGAAAGTATTTTTGCTTTCGTAATATTACTGGATATATATATATATGTATATGTTGGTTTGATATTTTTACAGGCATCTCTCTTTACTAAATGTCCGACATTATATTTTTGGGTCAGTGTCAGAGCTACCAATGTTGTGACATATTTTTGGATAATGTGAATGTTATTTATTTATTATTTTGAGATCAGTTAAAATATCTCACGTCTAATAAATTTTCTTTCAGTTATATAGTTAATTGCCTATGATGTGAGATAATTGACAGGATTTAGGAGGCATTCCGTCACATCAAGGCTCAAAGTCTACTGTTTGTGTTCTTAGAGACCATGGGCTAGTCCGCAAGACTTATTGAGGGGCTTATAAGTAACAATGGCATCCTTCTTCGAACGAAAGGGATACTTAGCATCCCACTAGTTGGTGATCATTTTTGAAATGCAATATAGAATTAATATTATTTAATAGCCAAATAAATATATTCTATGTTATGTAAAATAATCTTTATGTCTAATATCAATTTTTAAACTTTTACTCATAATAATAAAATATTCGAGCTGATATGTAATCGTTTTCATATTTTCTGTTGAACTTTGATTTAAACTATAACACTACTCTCCAACTTTATTTATTTAATTATTGGATTAATTCAAATTAATTAAATAATTTTTTAAAAAATAATCTATAAAATTGACAAAAAAATATTGTTAATGGATCAACGCTGCTCAAATTTTGTTCATTTCTCTACGGTGGATAACCGCAGGTCTCGTGAGCCGTGCTGGGTCGGTGTCACATTCTGCATTCCAATTGCGGTGGGCCACCTTTTTGACCCAGCAAGCAGTGGTCCAATCCGTCGGTCGTTTATATATAATTTTTTATAAATAATTTTTATATATAAGTACAGAATATGAGTTTTTTTTTATTTTATTTTTTTAAACTGTTATTTTTATTTTTCTACTTGCTAATTGAGATATAAAAGCAGCACAATTAACATTAAATTTATATAATTTTATATTTAATATTGTGAGATTTTTGCCTTTTTTTTGGTTTATGACTTTTAGCCTTGTAATTAATAAACTAAATATGAGTTAAAATTTTACTTCATAAGAATAAAAGGAGTTTATATTGTCATTTTCACTTCTACTTTAATTATATTCGGACTAATTATGTTTAGGGAAAAAATTACCTTAAAAAATCAAATTATTCATAGTTTTTTCAACCATATTCTCGATTATATTTTCTAATATTAATTATATTTTTATATCATATTTATTTTAATAAAAATTAAACTGAATACATTATGGGTTTACACTACTAAACATGTTTGCGGTGAACACTTCTCCAATTTTAATAAAATATTTTTTATTATAATATTGCTAATGTGTCACAAACTGAAAACAATTTAATTAAAAAATAAAATAAAAATGGCGGTAATTTTCAAAAAATTTACTATACATGTGTATATAAAAAAAAATCATTATTTTTATATATTATTTTTATAATAAAAGACTCCATTTTATTTAAAATTGCGGATTTTATTTCAAATAATATGACGTTTTTTTAATTATACTATATACAAAGATTACATTGCGGACTAAGGTGAACGCTCAGTGACAATCGGAGATCGAGTGAGACTCGAAGTTAGACTCACTTCGAGATCGAAGTGAGACCTGATACGGTTCGTCTCGTTCCTTCTCGTTGCCATCATATTTTCCTCATATTTGAACAATGCGTTTTAGGTCTTCTGTATTCAAACCTATATGATTCCTATGTTTGTTTGTTATCTTCGTTGATAGAGAATTGTTGTTTCTTGTTACACTTTCCGTGGATTTAGATTCGGTTATGAGGGGGTTTCCCTTGGATTTTGCCATGGTTTGTTTAAGAAGTGGATATAGTATTGGAAGTGGTTCTTCCGGCTACAGAGCTGGGAGTCGGTGACTTACTCCTGAAGTTTTGCTTACATTGACGGAGTGATGCGTTTTTCAATGTGAAATTGGCTCTTTTTGCTGATCCAACCGTGTGAATATGCAATGTCGATAGAGGCATTTAGAATACCGACTGCGTATCTCTTTGTTACTCCTAGAAACCAAATTCGATCATTCTGGATTTGAATCGTTCTTCTAAATTTGGATCACGCGCACACAGCATATAAAAATGGTTGCGGAGCTTGTTATGATCTCTTTGATATCCCCTTTGATGCTAAGTAAGTGATAGCCCTTGAAACTTGCGAAGAGAGGCTACTTGTGAACCTTGAGTAATGTCACAATTTATCCAATATCTCGAAGATGTCCCTCCAAAGGCTGACAGCAAAACACAATTAAAGTTATTAATCATTGTGACATACAGGGAGGCTTCTACAAATGCAGAGTAGTGTGTCTTGATTGCCTTCTTATTGCTAAATTTGCCAATATTTTTGGATCAGAGCATTATAGTTCATCGTTTTAACAATGTTTGTGTAGTTGTGTTTGTTATCTGACTATGCATATTTTTGGTGGGAGCAACAAACGGTTTCCTCCATCACCATTTGCTGCAGCCCTTTTTTTTTTTTTAAAGAAATAGCTTTACTTTTGGCACAAGCAATGCTTTAGGATGAATTGGATTTGGAATTTTATATACATGGAGCAAGTAAATGCCAAACTAATATAATCAATATCTGGAAGGATGAATACATATATGACTTTTGTATCTTTCTGCATAAAAGATGCACTTCCTCCCATCAATGACAAAAGAATGCATTGCATGTTTTGGGCATGCACAATCTGGACTTCACCCCATAATAGACCAACCCCAACAAAATTTCTTCAAACATAAAGCTACCAAACAAAAAAACCGTAACCTCAAGTAATCACCATTGCTTATTTTAAAAAACTTTGCTGCAACTCCTTGCAATATGCTTTCTGCTCAAGCATTAAGTTCTCAATCATCATCCCGTTCTTGTAATATGTCTTATTGTTACAAGCTTTTCCTGTCTCCAAGTTTGAATATTGTTGAATGATTGCAACTCTTGCTTCCTGACTTGAAAAAGGAACTCCCGGTTTAACTTGCTAAAATCCTTCATTTCATGAGATACTAACTTGAACTCCTTCCGTTTAAAGTTGTTGGCATGAAGACCACACACAGTCAACTCAAATTGGGTAAAGGTAATTTTTTTTTTTCTCTCAAAACCTACTTTGATCATCAACAAATTGATGACTCTACTTCCCCCTGTCAAGGACAAGTTGACAAGATTCCTTTCTTTTGCATAGGACTTTCATTTCTAAATTCAGGACATCCTCGGTTATGACATGCGGCCAGGATCAAGGCCATATTAGCCTTCTCAACCTCTCCGTCCTGACCTCTGATGCCTCAGTGTTAGCAACTTCACCCCTATTGAGAGAACAACTGCCTTTGAAATCTCCAATTGACTCGTCCATATTAGTTGGTGCGACAATAGCCTTTAAAGGACATGGAGCACGACAAGAATCCGAGATGGGCCTCTTGTTCTTCATTGACCTGAATAGAGTTTGATTGAGCTAAATCACCATGATGTGGCTCTTTTTTGTAGCAAACTTGTGGAAGATCAAGACCATATTTATGATGTCCACCTGTTTTTAGCAGATCAATCCAATGACTTAATTTTGATCAAGTTTATCTGAACCTTTTAGTATATATTAGAATATTATTACTTTAAATAAGAATAAAAGAGTTATTTTATACTAATTTTTCATATCAGATTATTTGTAGAAAAATACTATTATTATATATCAAATGTTTTCATCCAGAATTAAAATACTAATTCAAATTTACATTTTTAAGTGACTAATCAAATAATAGAATATTAATTTTAAACCTCGATTTAACCATCTTGACCTACCTTGTCACTGAATGGAAAAGGCCCAGAGTTTGCCAAATTTAGAGGTAAATTTGAAAGATTTATCCCTTTTGCTGCACATTTAAGCTACTCTTAATCAAGTGAGAATTATGGGTCGTTGAGAGTTTTAAAAAGGATATTTGTGAGGCAAATAGTCTCTTGTATCACCCTCAGTGTTTGATGTTACAATTTCTCTGTTATCAGTTATGATCTGCCCAATATATTGCATATTCAACTAAAGGAAAATTTGTTTAGATATATGTGCATGTCACTTTTGTGGTACTAAGGTAAGATATTTTTACCAATCATTCTGCCATTGTTCATTCAGGTTGCAAATCAAAGAGAAAGGTTGAAACTGGTCAAGGCATTGGTGTCTATCCTGCTGCACATCAGATGCTTATTCATCAGGGAAATGTACTTAAAGATGGCACTACATGGGAGGAAAACAAAGTGACTGAAAATAGTTTGGTTGTTATCATGTTAACAAGGGTGATTGTTCTTTCCTTGATTCATTTATTGGTAAATATTGATGAAAAGCAAAAGAATGAGGGACTTTGACTCCCTGATATTTGTTTGTCGATATTTTCTTAGGGTCCCCATTTTTAAAAGTTCTTATCATTCTCACAATTAAAGAACGTGCAGAGATTGATAAAAGTGTTTGTTTTCCTTCAGTCTTTTGTTATTCTTTAATGCTTGAGCATTTTCAGAGGAAGGGATCAACAGGTGAGTTTCATGGAAGGTATTCTTCTTATTCACTTGTTGGCACTATTCTTTCATTTGTACCATTCATGTTTTAACTAAACAATAGTTTTAGAATGAGAAAGAAGGCAGGCAGAATTTATCTTATTCGAGGCAAGGAGGGTGGAAAAATAAAGGGAAATCAGACAGGAACAATCGAGGAGATGTACCCCGGGTTATGAATAAACTCTTATTTTTAATCCATGATAAATTGATAAACACTGATCCTATTGGAGATAGTAATTTTTGATGTAAAAACAAATCCAGGGATGGATAGCCACCTATCGTGCCTTTTTGTATTGTTTTTGGAAGAATATTTTTAAGATATTTTTCTTATTTACCCTTAGTCACAAATTAGATCTAATCAAAATTCCACCATTTTGGGAGTTTAGATAAAACTTATGACCGCTAAATTAGATTGGATGCATGCCATGATCTATATCGGCGGGTGCCTAGGATATTATTTTGTTATTTTTAAGTATTTTTTTAAAAATTTATAAATACATAAATCAACCAAAAATAAAAAATATTTTAAAAAGTTATAATATGTAGAGTGATGTTTTTCCGAAGGAGATGCCAAAAAGTTACTCCCAAAATGGCGGTCATTGAATTTGCAATAGATTTAATGCCCAAAAGCTGGAAAGTCTATATACAACAATGTTGTATAGAATGGCTCGAGCGGATACAAATTGTAGGAACTTCTTGATCCGGGTTTCATAAGACTTAATATTTTTTGTAGGGAGCACTAATACTGTTCATCAAGAAAAAGAATGGTTCAATGCATTTGTATATCGATTATTGGGAGCTTAACAAGATGACAATCAAAAATAAATTTTTGTTGCCTTGAATTGACGATTTATTTGACCTAAATTATATAAAAGGGGCGAGTGTATTTCACAAAAAATTGATCCAAAAAGAATATTGGCAATATCACCGCCTCCCTAAGATGAAATAGAGCAATGTCTAGAAGATGGTTTTTCACTCTAGGTATGGCCACTACAAATTTCTAGTGATGCCATTCAAATTGTCGAATACACCAGCTGTATTTATGGATATGATGAACAGTGTGCTTAAAATCACCCCTTCCAAAGATAGATTTGTCGTAGTCTTCAAAAGAGGCCATTGAATCATTTTAAGACACTACCTTCATTAATGCATGCATGATAGAACATTTAAGAATTTAATTACACTCTAGGAGGAGCAACGACTGCTCTAAAAGTCGAATCTCTGCCGCCAATACTCTTCACAAACCCTAAGGCAACAAGTTTATCTGAACTTTTTAGTATATATTAGAATATTATTATTTTAAATAAGAGTAAAAGAGTTATTTTATACTAATTTTTTGGTTATTTCTCTTGTTATTACTATATACCAAATACTAGAGAACTAATTCTTAATTTAAATTTATATTTTTTAAGTGACTAATTAAATAATAGAATATTAATTTTAAACTCGATTCCTATCTTACCTACCTTGTCACTCATGGAGCAAGGAAGGCTGATAAATTTTGGTAAGGTTTGATTTATGCTATTTGTTGCCATTTAGCTTTTCCAACTTAGAATTATGGGGCGGTCTTAGAAGAAGAACGACGATCGAATTTGTTTGGTCTAATAAATATGAACACCTTCGAGGTTGTGTTGAAACCCACCACTAATTCCCGGAAGAAAAGGAAAATTTGTTTCAAGCAAAAAGGTAAGATATTTTAATGATTGCCGGCCTAAACAATGTTTATTTCCAATACAATATGAAAAGGTAATTGCTTATGAGTCTCGATAATCAAGACCATTACAAGTAGAAATTTTCAATACACAACTCTTTATTTGGTGTGATTATGTTTGGCCTCTCACTTGCTACAATTGTAGAAAGCCCGGATATTTTTCTCATATTGCTGTGCACCCAAAAAGTTCCTATCATTCTCACAATTAAAGAATCAGGTTCAAGGCAAAGTGTTTGCACTCAGAAAGAATTAAATATGCGTTACTCGGTAATGGATGGAAGTATTCTTCTTATTCACTCTATATCTATTCATTTATTTGTGGCACCATGTTTTGCTACTAGTTTTGGGGTGAGAGCTGCACTTTTAGAATTTATCTTATTTGTGTCTACACTGACCAATGAGACCGTTTAATGGGAGGAGATGTACCCCTGTTGTATGGTTCACATTGGTAACCATGATCTGCTAGCTGACTTGATCCTATTGGAGATAGTAAGCTTTGATGTAATTCTAGGGATGGACAGCCACCTATCGTGTCTATGTCGATTGTTTTTGGAAGATCATGAATTTTTCTATTCTTGGAGTCACAGAGTTCCCATTCCACTATTTTGGGAGTTGGGCGGTGACTCCCATGATTTCAGCAATTCATGCATGCCATCTGCTACGTGGCGGGTGCTAGGGTTTTATTGAATTTGTGTTAACGATGACACTATTGGATCAACACACAGACGATATTGTGATAGTTAGAGAATTCACGGACGTTTTTCCCGAGGAGATGCCAGGATTACTCCCAAAACGGAAGATTGAATTTGCAATAGAGTTAATGTCAAGAACTAAACTGATATACAAGGCACCATATAGAATGGCTCTGACAGATGTACAATAGTAGGAACTTCTTGATCCGGGTTTCATAAGACTTAATATTTTTTGTAGGGAGCACTAATACTGTTCATCAAGAAAAAGAATGGTTCAATGCATTTGTATATCGATTATAGGGAGCTTAACAAGATGATAATCAAAAATAAATTTTTATTGCCTTAAATACATACCCTTAGTTTTGAAACCCTAATCACCATTTTATCAAAAATTGAACATTCGGATATCACCGAAGAAGAAATAGAGCAATGTCTAGAAGATGGTTTTTCACTCTAGGTATGGCCACTACAAATTTCTAGTGATGCCATTCAAAACTCAAATACACCATTTTAAGATTATTCTTCATGCTCATATAAATAATTTATGGATAGACTTGTCGTATTTCACCATTGAAATTTTAATCTACTCCAAGAACATTGCTAAGCATGAGGAGCATTTAAGAATTGTACTACAAAGACCGTAGGAGGAGCATCTTTACACTAAGTTCTAAAAGTGCGAATTCTGGTTAGGGAAGATTCTTAGGGCATGTTATTTTTGAAGATGGAGTATTAGCGAACCCATCCAAAGTAAAAGTTGTAATAGATTGGGTACATCTGACCAAACCTACCAAAGTGAGAAATTTTTTTGGCTTAGTCAGTTACTATAGGAGGTTCATGGAAAGATTTTCCAACATAGTCATGCCAATGACTAAATTGATGAAGAACAACGTCAAATTTGCTTGGTCTAATAAATATGAACAGAGTTTCGAGAAGTTAGAGTGGAGACTGACATCACTAATTCTGACTATTCTAGGGGCATAGGAAGATTTGTAGTGTATTGTGATATCTTAATGAAAGGCCTAGGCTGTTTATTAATACAATATGAAAATGTAATTGCTTATAAGTCTTGATAACTGAAGACCTACAAGTAGAAATTTTCAATACACAACTTAGAATTGGTTGTGATTATGTTTGCACTAAAGGTATGGAGGCATTATCTATATGGCCAGGAGTGTATCATCTACACTCACCATAAGAGTTTAAAGTATCGTATTTTCTAGTAAGTTAAATATCTTTTTGGATGGATCTATTCAACGATTGTGATTGTCAGATCATGTACTAACCTAGCAATACAAATGTAGTGGCTGATGCACTTAGTAGGAAATCAGCCGATCATGTTGCCCATTTGATGATAAGGGAGTGGAAGATGTTAGAGGAAGTTAAGGATTGTAATATCCAATTGCACTCGAGGAACCCTCATGTCACGTCCCAATCCCGATCTCGTTATAAACAATTATCTAGTAGTTATAATTTTTCGATTAGCAATGTAATTAACCATTCCTTTAACCGTGGACGTGAATCTCACGTCGATGTAACGACCGACCAAATAAAATATTATAACATAAGTATAGGACCCGAAATATGCCAAGTCTCATGTGATTTTGACACCGACCAAACTGTAATGTCAAACTTTACGTAATGAGTTTTGTCTTTATCATAACATAATTATAGTATACATTTAACTGAAGCTAAAATTTCACTACCATCATATTATTGGACGGTTGACATTATGACTTATAAACCATGAATAACATAAACTGCATCCTTCTAATACCGGATAAACCAACATTCGTCATACAACTTACAAGCCAAATTCTAATTAACATAAACACCATAAACTATTGCCCGAAAATTAACGTAAATACATCTACTACTATCCAAGACTGAGATACAACAATTAACATTTCATAATTCAAATTATAAATTCTTCGAATAGCTCATCCTTCAATTCCGATTGTCTTTCAAGTATTCGAATCTCTCATCTAAAAGAGTTAGTAAAATAGAAACAAGAAGCGAATTAAAAACTCAATAAGTTATATAATTTTATAATTAAATATATATAATTTGTATTCAAAACATATCAAAAGAGCTATAAATAAATAAGATGCAAAGACATGGATTTCAGATTTTATTTTTTTAGCACTTAGCCAGAATGCTGTGTAAATTCATGCTCAAATATGAATTTTCTTAGGGACCAAGGGTCAATAGAGCCTCATCAACTAAATGAGCAAATAATCAAAATCCGGATTATATTTATTTTTATACAATTAAAAGCCGTACGCTACTATTCAAAATCTATAGATGAGTTATTATACATATAACCTTATAGATGGGGCCGAACGCTACTTTTTATCCACGGACAATTGGTTCGAACCTCGATATATCACTATAATATATTAAGACATATCATAATATACTATCCGCTAAATTATTACCATGGTCCAATACTTATACTTATAAAACTCTACACATTTCATTATATTTTTTAATTTTCTCATTATGGAGAAAATGCTCATATTCTTAGTATGTAATACTTATATTTTCTGAAAAAATTTAGTTATGATGAATTTTAAAATATGAAATACTAAATTAGTATAGTATTGCAGCGAAAACTCAGTAGAAATGTAGAGAAATCAGCAACTTAAAACATATCAGCAAACATCATCTTTTGAGCATACATGCAGGGCAAATTTATGAATTTTTAGAATATGTAGAATATAATTTAACATACAGGAACTTGCATAAACAAAATTTAAATATGGAAGAACATTATATCATAAATTTAGAACATGCATGAAGAAATATTGTAGAAATCAACTAAATTATACAATATATATGAGTTTAGACATGAATTTTATGCATCTTTGTAACAAAATGAGGAGAATTATACATAAATGTTGAACATAAACCTCTTAACCATAAAATCATGTCATATATGAGTATTTAAAATAAAAAATATTTAAAGAATTGAGAAAGGACAACAATAATATATAGAAGGGCTTGGAATGCACTTGCATTGATTCTAAATTATCCAAAATCTTGCTTGAATTCACTTGAATTGAATTCATTTATCTTCCTTTCTCATTCTTTCTCTTCTCATTCTCTCTCCTCTTTTAAAAGTCTATAGAAAATGATTAGAATTCAGTTGAATCATCCATGTATACTGAAATGGCACTCAAGTGTTGGTCGAGCGCGTCAGGCGCTATGTCTAGACACTGTGACGCACAAGCACCACTTCGAGCACACTTCGAATGTGAACATTCTGCCACAACGCACTTCGGGCGAGTCCCAAGCACATCTATACTAGATTATGTGCTCAGGTGCGATTACACTGTCCATCCTGCCCATGGGCGAGGTTTAGGCGCCGATTCGAGTATCCATCAACTCAGAGTAATCCGGTCCAATTTTGACTTGTGATCTAATTTTTTTTATTATTTGATTTTAATTTTAATTATCTCAATTTAATTAATTAAGATTACAATAAAATTTGGACTCAAACCTTACACCTCAAGTAATCGTTTTGTATTTCAGGATGCAGCCGATACTTTTAAAAAGGATTAAGGTGGCACAAAGAGATGATCTAGTGCTATGAAATATAGTAACAAAGTTGCCTTGTGAAACTCGAGTAGATTATGAGGCAAAGATGGACATGACTTTTACGTATAAAGGTTTTTGCGTACTAAGCATGGCGAAATTGAGGAAGGAAATCGTTGAGTAAGCACACCGTTCGAGGTATATGATGCATCTTGGCACAATTAAAATGTTTTGCGATCTGAGAAAGACTTTCTGGTGGAATGGAATGAAGAGAGATCACTGAATTTGTATCTACATGTTTGATTTGCCACCAAGTCAAAGCGTAACACCAAATACCTGTAAAGAAGCTTCAGCTGATGCCGATTTCAAGTTGAAAGTGGAAATACATTTCCATGGACTTTATCGTTGGACTTCCAAGGACCACCAAAGGCATTAATTCCATATGGGTTATTGTGGAAGCATTGCTCGTTAGTGAGTTGGGACAAACTTGGAGACCGCTAGATTTTAGGGTCAGATCTTGTACAAAAAACCACAGAGAAGATTCATTTGATCAGAGAGTGGATGCGAATAGTTCATAGTTGATAGAAGAGTTATGTGGATGAGAGACATCGTGACTTAATCTTTGAGGTTGGCAATACCATATTTCTTAAGGTATCACTTACTAAAGGTATTATAAGATTTGGAAGAAGAGGTAAATTGAACTCTAAATTTGTTGAACTGTTCGAGATATTAAAACGGGTCGATAAGGTGGCCTACCAACTAGCATTACCATTGTTACTAGCAGAAGTGCACGACGTATTCCATGTGTCCATGTTAAGAAAGTAAGTACGCAATGAGTCATACATAATTAGGCACAACTAGCTAAAAACTAAGGATGACCTATTTTACAACAATGAACCAGTACGGATTACAAATTGACAATATAAGATTTTACGCTTTAAGGTGGTACCACTCGTGAAGGTCGATGTGACATGGGAGATCGAGCCAAATATGTATAAAAAGTATCAACAACTATTCGAGAATTAAGGTAAGTTTTTGAGGATGAAAAGATCTTTTAAGGGGGATAGATTGTAACATTATAAATATTTTAGTGTCAATTTTTTTTTTAAATATAAATTATGTATTAAATATCAAATTATTTTTCAGAAAAAATCAAGTTAAAATATAATAATAATAATTATTATTATCATTATCATCATTAAAATATTAAAATTGGATGTGCTTCTGCACGTCCTCCTTGATAATGGCCTGATTTCTTGGCCAAAGTAACCAATGGTCACCACTGTCTTCCACGATTTTCATAAATACGACTCATTTCTCTATTTCGGGTCGCACGAAATCTACTATCTTTGGAGAGATTGGAGAAAAAAAGGAAAAAATCAGTAAAAGAGAAGGAGAAATCAAGGAAGAGGAGGGTCAACGAAGCACTGTTTGACCGAAAAGAAAATTGAAGCAAATAAAATTTCTTCATCTCTTGCAAATAGTCTCTTCCTCACTCCTTGTAATGTTATTGATCGTACTCCCATGTCCTGAGTTCGTGTGATTTGGCCGAAACTTTGGTTGAGGTGAGAATGTGGCAAAACAAAGCCTTCACCCCCCATTTGGACTGAAATTTTGGGCTCCACGTTAAACTAAGGCTTGAGATTTATTTCAATGAAGCTACAAAACTTCTTGATTTTATATGTTTTATTATGAAAGTTGGTTTTTTCTTGTTTTGGTGGGAATTGGGTGCATGGCAAAGAATAGAGCTTCGCACACTGTCTGGAGTCATTGAAGTGTTTCAGTAATTGTAAGGGTGATGAGCTGAGGAGAAACGATTTGGGTTCGGCGTATGTTTGTATACACAGGAATAACATACGGATGTAAATATATACATATAAAGATGAGCATGTTAATATGAAAATGTGTATACACGAATGTACACAGGAGGGTATAAAAATATGCATGTGTGTGTATATTTATGTCAGAGTAGTGTGTATGTAGTTATATATTGGGGTGGGGGGAAGAGGACATGGGTTGTAGATATATGTAGTTATATATGTGTGGGGGGGAAGAGGATATGGGCTGTAGATATATGTAGTTATATATATATATATATATATATAAATGGCAGAGTGCAAATATATATAAATATATTACAGTATGTACGTATATATGTAAGGGCTTATATTAGTTATTTGATGTGAAGTGGGAAATTAAGAGAACTTTGTTATTATGTTGGTTGGATCCTCGTGTGATTGGTCGGGTAGATCAAGCAAGGTTGTAATGGTAAGTTTTGTGTGTTGGTAATAAAATATGGAGTAATTTATTGCCCTAGAAATAAAATTTGGGCCACTGGAAGGATCGGTAATGATCGAATAAAATATTTAAAAGGTTGATCAAATATTCAGACATTCTTTGAATTTTCTCTTATTTCCGTGATAATTGATTCTTTGTGTTGACTTAAACTTCGTGCGTATATTTAATTGGTATTTCATGGATAAGTAAAGGAGTGTGTGAAGACTGTAAGGTATCCGGGTGAATGGCAATTTGTGAAACCTTAAAGTAGTTCACACTTTTTAATTTTTATTCCATTCTGGAAGGTCAAGGTTAATCTTGAGTAGGGATGGTTATAACTTAATGACCATCGTAGGAGATGATATTGGGGATAAGATTGGTGAGGGGTATTACAGATGATATGAGTATTCTATGAGTACATCCTTTAAGAGGACTATAGAAGTAGTGAGGATACCGTGGATATCGGGTAACCTTGTGGTATTTATTTAACTGTTTGGGCTATAAATACGCGACCTTTTGTTCATATGACAGAATAAGGTCAATGAAAATTATTATTATCTCATACATTAGAGATTATTGTTGTCTTATACAGTGGTGACCTTGTATTGAGTTAATGGTTGAATTCGATGAAATTTATATTGTATTCTTGATGTTCGGTTATTTTTATAACTTTGAGTCGTGGATACGACATATCGTGAGTCTCAAATAGTTATTAATGTGTTATATGTTTTTATTAATTTTTATGCATTCGATATTATGATTTGATATGCTTACTTGTATTTTTATATTATTAATTATATTTACTTATTTGGTATTTATTTCACTTTTGCATTTTTTTGTTTTAGAGTAAACAGATTGATATCAGGATAGAAAAAATCGTGTATTATTGTTGAAATTCTAGGTAAAGGTGATTTTGGAGTTAGGGGGTTCCATGGCGAGTGATTTAAGACTTTTTTTATTTAGCTTATTAGCTTTTAGATATTTTGTTGAGACTCTGTTCGTAGGAATCATATATTATGGATATTTATATTATATTTTATTTTGAGTAGTTTATTATGATATTATATTTATTGATGTATTTGTGAGGATCATTTATGGTTTGATGATATTCGCCAATTGGAGGATCTTTTTCATGGTATGAACACACTGGGATTTAGTTTTGGCAACTTGAACCCGAGTCTTTGGACCCAGCCCACACACAAAAGTCTCTAATCACAAAATTGTCAACTTATAATGATTATTATAAATATATCATTAAATAAAATATTAATAATAATAAACTATTTAAAATAAAAGATAATATCAATTATTATATCATTAAATTTCTACAATGCAATCTCAGCAAATATCCAAAATTTGATAAACTAATAAAATAATCTCGAATCTCTCAACATGGAACTCTCAGACTATGAGATTAACTCTATTTCGAATCACAACAACAATACACGATCTCTTCAAGTTTGATATTGACCTGCCTATTTTGGAGTAAAAAAATATAAGGATGAGTAAAATACTCAACAAGTAAATATAATCAATAACACAAGAATATAAGTAAGCATATCCGATCATTATATCAAATGTATAAACATTAATAAAAACATATAACATACCAATAACTATTCGAGATTCAATAATATGTCCTATCTATGACCCAAAAACTATGAGAACAACTAGATATCAGAAATATAACAGGGATTCTATCAAATTCAATCATCAACTCATTATGAGGTCACTATTGTGCAAGATAATAATAATCTCCACTGTACGAGAAAATAATAATATCAATGAACTTTATTTTGTTATAGTGAACCAAATGTCATATACTTACGCCACCAACGGTTGGGTATGTACCACGAGATTATTTGGCATTTATGGTATCCTTGTTGTCACATCCCAATTTTCGATCCCGTCATTAATAATTAATAACAATATTAATTATCAGCAAATTAACTATTTAAATAATATCAGACATAAATTTCTCATCTATATCTCAACTGATCAAAATAAAATAATACAAACCATACACATGATCCATAATATGCCACGTCTTATGTGGCTTTGACACCGATTTAACTATGACGTCGGACCTTACGTAAGGAGTTATCTTGTCCAATATAAAATTAGAGTACATAACATCGCAAAAATAAAATTTTACTGCTGCCAAATTGTTAATCAATCGACATCCATGACTCTACAACCCGATCATGATATAAACTACTTTCACATAAGGTTTACTTAACCGATAACTGTCTCATGACTTACAAATTGCTGTCCGGTCACCGTACAAATACTAATTATTGTTCAAAAATTTAACATAAATGCATTAATAACTATCCGAAATCAAAATACATCACAATTTTATAATTTCAGATTCTGCATTCTTTGAATACAATCATCCTTCAGTCCTGATTGTCTTGCAAGTATTCGAGCCTCTCATTTGAAGAGGTTAATAAAATAAAAGTAATGAGTGAGTCAAAAATTCAATAAGACGTATAATTTAACAATTGATCATATAAAATTTTGCATTTAAAATATATCGGAAGCTATTGAAAGGATAATGAATCATAATCTGATGCAATGACTTAAAATTTGCATAATATTTATGTTGGAAATTCAGATTAATTTTTTCTAGAATTCTTTACCATGTTTTTGTTCATTTCTTATCATTAAAACATGCTAAAATCTGATTTTTTATAGGGACCAATGGCAAGTAGGCCTTAACAACTAAAAGAACAAATAATCAAAACTCGGATTATATTTTTTTTGTACACAATCAAAGGCCGTATGCTATTATTTAAGACTTGTATGTGGGCCGTCATACATATAACCTTGTAGATGAGGCCGAATGTTGCTTCTCACCTGCGAATGATAGGTTCGAATTTTGACATATCAGTATAATATACTAAGGTATGTCATAATAGATTATCTGCTGAACAGTAACCATTGTCCAATATACATTCTTGCGAAAACTCTAAACTTTTCTTCATATTTTATAATTTTCTCAATTTTGAAGAAAACGATCATAAGTTTTAGCTTACAGTGGAGTTTCCTTCAAAATTTTGTTAATTTATACTTAAACTTTCTGCAGAAATTTAGTGATGATAAAGTTTAAATCATGGAATGATAAATTAGTATGGTAATGCAAGAAAATTCAGCATAATACAGAAATTAGTAAACATGCAGAAGGTTCTACTGAATTTAGTACATGTGGTGTATAATTTAACATGCAAGGACTTACATTTAACAATTTATAATCATGCAAGAATATTTTGTACGGAATTCAGACATGCAGAAGCATTATATTAGATTTTTAGATATGCATGAAGGAGCAATTACAAAAAACAACAATTTATACCATATACTTGAGTTTAGATATAAATTTTTTATAGTTTTACAACAATATAAGAAGAACTTCTCATGCATGTTGATTATAAACCACTAAATTACGAAATCATGTCATGCATGAGTATTTGAGTAAAAAAAATGTTCAAAGAATTTAGCAAGAGACAACAATAAGAGAAGAAAGACTTGAAATGCACTTGCCTTGACTTGATTCTCACCAAATTCTAACTTGGATTCATTAATTTTAGCTTGGGCACTATCCCCATGGATTTTGGCGCATGTGTGTCCCTTTAGGCCTGCTTTAAGCGCTAACATGCGGAAACCGGTGCTCAGGTGCCGGTCAGGCATCTTTACACTCGATATGATTCAATCCAATATTAATTTTTTAAATTATATAAATCCATAATTCATGTGTCAAAGTATATATAAATTCATACATACAAACATATATATATATATGTGAGATCCAATAAATCAAATAATTGAAAATAACTCTTAAAATTAACGTCTTTATCTATTTCCTTCCTCTTCCTGTTAGGATTGGAAATCTTGTATTTTCTATATCCATACGATTGAGTCCTTGAATTTTCAAAATAGTATAAAAAGAAGTGCTTCGAATTATTGCTATTTGACTTAAACTTGTTCTAAATAAGTCGATGTAGTTTGAATTGTTTGTTGATATAGACAAAGTGAGGGAAAACCTCTAAAATTTTTTCAATATTGGACCTTGGATATATAATAGTTCCGAATCGAATCTCTTTAGAAAGAAGATCTTTTCTCTCATAGTAGCCTGCTCCAATCTCCTTACCTTACAAAATTTTCATTATTGGGCTAGCCATACACTTTACATGTTTTTAACGATTTATATGGTATCATCAAATGATACAAGTATTGGATAAGAATTTACAACGTACTAGAATGCCCCTGTTGACGATCCTTTACTCCGATAATATTTAGGATTCCTTGAACAATGTGATATTTCAAATCACACCCAAATCACTCACACAAACCAACCTAAAGCCCTAATCAATCATTGCCAAGCGACCAAGCCCCATCACTATTAATTAAATCAAACCCTAACCAAAACTCTCAAGCCGTAGCCCAACCCAAATCCTAACCGCCACATCTTTCTTTCCGCCACATCTTTCTTTCTTCAAAGAGAGAAATAGAAAAAAATATATAATAACAAAGAGAGAGGGAGCCGTGAATCGGGTTTTGCTGATTCGTCTCATCTTTGTCTTCGTCTTCATCTTTTTTGTTTTTGTCGCTGTTGTTGTCCCTGCCTGAAAGAGAGAGTGCGATCTACAGGAGAATAGAAGAGCACCACTCTTTGCTACGTTTTGTTTTTGGAAAGCTTCTGGGGATTTTGCTGCGTCTTCTGTTAAGGAGCGCCTTTATTTGGTTTTTTTCGTAGATCTCTTTTTGTGTATGTTTAGGCTTGCCTTGAGATCCAATTAAAAAAAAAGAAAGAAAGAAAGGAAATTAGGTTGTACACACAAAGAGAGAGAGGGAGAGACAGAGAGAAAAAAGAGAAGAAAAAAAAAAAGAGAGTGGCAATAGACAAATAACTCACATCATACAAGGTCACATCTTACAATCGGTTCAGATTATCTTGCTTGATATCCAGATACATTTATTCTATTTTATTTTAGGTTAATTTTATTTTTCTTTAATAGTGTTTAGTTTTATCTAAGAAAACTATTTTATTCCTTATAAAAAAGACTCTTCTCTCTTATCTATTTTACCTCCTATAACTACATTTTTAGTAAATATATAATCACATTGTAATTGATGCTTGTTTTATTATTTCAATAAATTAGCAATTCTATCTACATTATTTGAACCATATAAATTCTCCCAAAAAATAAGTAGATAAATATAGGCTGCATTTATACAGTCTTTTAATTGCCTTAATTGTTTATTGATCTTAACCTGTTAGTTATATTTGTGTTGTATACACTTAAAAAGTGGTCATATTATTTTCATAACATCTCTGACCTAATCATAGATTCTAGTCAGTTCGAAACTCTAATTCAATAGTTAGTTCAATTAGTTACCAATCAATAGCAATTATAAAATCATATAATGGTTATTTAAGCTAACCTGGCCACTACTTGTTAGACAAATTTGGATCTAACCAATTGAATTATCACTACAGAAATAAGACATCAATTAACAAATGCTGACAATTGAGTTACCACTATTTGGCCACTTCTTATTAGGTGTCAAGCAGCCTCTATTAAGAGTTGGATTGAGATAAAACGACGCCTTTAAGTTAAATATTTGGCTTGCTCATAAAGTAGCAACTTACTAGACTAATAAAATATCCTTCGATTGGGTAATCAGTCTGTAATTGAGTATGTAACTCAATTTGATAATTTTTGAATGATCTGTCACATCATTGATGATGAGGTCATAAGCTAAGAAGATTTTGATAAGGACTATATGAGGACTTTAGGAAAGTGCTTGTTATTCGAGAAGTTATTACTCTTGGCCACGTGTATAATTTGGTTCGAGACAATGAATTAGTTATTAGAGCACCGTATGGAAAACATGGCGACAATCGTTCATCAACATAGAATACTTCCACCACATATTCCAAGTCTATCTTAAGGACATCCTCCATCAACAATTCCTCCCACGAAGAAAACTAGAGGAAGGGATATTGGAATTTCAAGAATAAATTCTTAATTATAGTGCTTTAACTGTGAATGTTTTGGATATATATTTTTTTGATATGCCCGAATAAAACCTTACTTATTGAAGGATAAGATGGAATAAACGAGAAATCTCTTAAAAAATAAGTGTATGAACCTAAGTTAAAAAATTTAGATGACTTGGATGGTAATGATGTTGGCATCTTTGTTGGTTACATCAGCACTGTTTCCTCTAATTGAAGTTCCCGTTCTTCCTCCCCCAATGCATTGTTTTGGGTTGTTGTACAATATACTTTGATTCAATCCAAAGAGGTTAATGATTACCGTTGTCATATTATCTTTCACACTTATATTAAAATAAATGATAAGACTTGTAAGATCATTGTGGATAGCAAAAGATGCATCAATACTATCTTGGCTAATATTATTTCTTGTTTGGGGTTTAAAGTTGTTTCATACCCTAATCCATACAGTGTCTTGTAGACTGACATATCTTATATAGTCGTTAAGGAACGTTGTCTTGTATCCATTTAATTCTTAGAGTAGAAAGATCATATTTGGTGTAATGTTATTCCAATGGATGTACGTAATTTCGTTCTAGGGCGACTTTGATTATACGATTTGAATGCAACAATTTAAGATTGTTCCAACTCTTGTTTTTTGTTCATAATGGAAAAAAATCCATCTCTATCCTTTATCTCAAGAACTTTTGACTCACAATAAAGAAAAGGCTATGGTAGTGATAGAGGAATTACATATCATTAGCTCTACAGTGTTTGTAATTATAGACGAATCTGTTGTATTTACTGTTATTATTTTCAAAATTCTTTCAGATTCTTTTATATTGATACCCAATGAGGCCCATTAGGTCCCCTGAAACTTTTAAGATGCCTTTTCCGGTGACCTCCTCAATCACTTACAACCTTTACGTGACAATCAACATGTTATTAATTTTATTTCGAGTACATCTCTCCCAAATCTACCTTATTATAAGATGAATCTCACTCAACATGTTGAGCTCTAGAGGCAAGTTAAGGAAATCCTTTATAAGAGATTCGTTCGAGAGAACCTGAGTCCATATGCGGTGTTCGCTCTCTTGACACCTAAGAATGTTGGATCGTGGAAAATGTGTGTGGATAGTAAATCTATCAATAAAATCATTGTGAAATATCTTTTTTTCATCCCCAGGCTTGGTAACATGTTAGATGTACTGGTGGGTGTCAAAATCTTCTCTAAAATAGATTTAAAGAGTGCCTTATCACTAGATCAGAATTCTTTTAAGAGATGAGTAGAAAACAACTCTCAAGACAAAGGACGGCCTTTATGAAAGGTTGGTCATGCCTTTTAGGATATTTAATGTACCCAGTACCTTCGTGAGGGTCATAACCCAAGTTTTACGGCCTTTTATGGGGCAATTTCTAGATGTCTATTCTGATAATATCCTTATGTATGGTAAAACTAAGGAATAATACTTAGATCATTTCACACAAATTTACCTTACTCTTAGAAAAGAGAGTTTGTTTGTCAAGCTTAATAAGTATAATTTTTCTAGGTTTCATCGTTTTTTTCCAACGGTGTATCTATTGACCCTGCAAAGATCCAAACAATCATTGATTGACCTAAACCCAAATCCATTTGTTAGTGCCTTACGTTATTAATGCTGTTAGGAGTTTGCCCTTTAATCTGATTATGAAACTCTTTATTGTCTTAACTCTCACAATAAATTGAATCATAGGCATGCTCGAAGGGTTAAATATTTAAATACATGAAAAAAGTCAAGAATCAATCGGCCGATGCCTTAAATTGTTGATTGTCCTTAAAATCTGTCATTCAAGTTAAAATTAATAGATTTGAAAGACTTAAGGAAGAATATGAGTATTGTTCTAATTTTAGCAAAATTTTTTTGGCTTTACAGAACAAATGATTGGACACTACAAAGAGTTTTCATATTCATGATGGATATTTATTTTCTGTCAATAAACTTTGTATCTTTAATATATCTATTCGAGATTTCATAATCTAAGATATTCATGCTGGCGGTCTATCTAGCCATTTTGGACGTGATGAGATAATAAAGGAGGTTAAAGGACAATTTTATTAGCCTAATTTAAAGAAAAATATGACTAAAATCGTTAGTACTCGTCAAACATGCCAATTGATGAAGCATAAAAAGTAAAATATTGGCTTCTATACCCCTCTATCTATACCTAGTTGCCATTTGGTAAGACGTAAGTATGGATTTTATATTAAAACTCCCGTGTACCCTTAAGAAGCGTGAGTCCATTTTTGTTATGGGTCATTTTTTTAAAATGGTTCATTTCATTTATTATAGTAAAACTATTGACACTTCTCGAGTTGTTAGACTTTACTTTGTTGAAATTATCAAGTTATATGATTTTCCTAAAATTATTATATTTAATAGGAATATTTGTTTTGTCAGTTACTTTTGGAGGACTCTATAATATATGGTACCAAATTAAAGTTTTTCACTGCTTACCACCCTCAATCAAATAGTCAAATTGAAATTGTTAATTGAAATTTAGAAAACTTATTAAGATGTTTGGTTTAAAAAAATATTAGGAATTGGAACTAGCTCAATTTGTATATAATAGCTCTACAAATAGATCTAAGATATAAGCTCATTTAAGGTTGTGCATGACTATAAACCTTGCAAACCTTTAGACTTTATCTTGATATCTTCGCATGCTAGTGTATTCATGTTAGCCAAAACTTTTGTACAATATCTTCATGACTTATATATCGAGATTAATAACTAACTAAAAATAAGTAATGATTATCTAAATTTTGAACTGATGTGCGTGAAAGACATGTTAAATTTAATGTTCGGGTTATATTATGGTTCGAATTAGGCCAAAGCAATGCCCACATAGACTCGTTTCTAAAATGCAGGTCCGTAGTGATAATTCATTTAAAGTTTTATAGCGGATTAGAATAAATACTTATATTATTGATATTCTATCTCATATTGATTTTCATAATACTTTCAATATTGAAAATTTAATTGCTTACAAATATAGTTTCAATTTATCAGGTGATCCATTTGAAGTCCCTCTAGATGCACTACATATTGAACCTTCACCCACTCCTACATAATTCTCCACCCTATAGGTTCACAAAGATAAACTTGATGTTAGTTTAGATGAGCAAATAATATTTATCATAGATGGAATGATTCAGCGCTTTCTTGTTCGCTAGGTTGGCCAACAAGAGTCCGAGAATACTTGGATTTTTAGATAGACACTCTGACAGTTAGATCCAAATATTTTAGAGTTCTGTAAGAGTCAGTTGGATCGCCCATCTTTAGGTCCGAGTTCTTCTCACTCCAGAAGAGTTGGTGATTCTATTAGATTTCAATCCCCGCTCACACATGTCTACAGGCGTTAGTGAAGGCTTGCTCAACCACTCAATCTATAGTTAAGGGATTAACGAATGAGGTTTTACTCGATAGGATCTAATCCTAGCCGCATCAAGAGATTTGATGCAGATATTTCGGACATTCCAAAATTAAAAGAGATTTTATTTGATTTGAATTTAATTTTATTTTATTTGATTTTGATTTGATGTTATTTAAGAGATTTTATTTTATTAAGAGATTTTATTTTATTTTAATGTTAATCTTATTTTATTTGAATTTAGAAAATTATATTACATTATTTTCTTATTTTGAGATGTGTTGCTTTGAAAATTATATTTATTTTTTAATTAATTTAGGAATAGTGTTCATTTATATAAAGGCCCTAACTCTATAATTAGAAGGGTATTTTGATGAGTTGAATTGATATTGAATGATTTTAATTTCCTTCTCTCTGGTAATTTTTATTTCTTTACTTTTTTGTCTTGTTGCTTGTTTCTTTATTTTTTCCCAATCTCTTCTTTTTCCTTCCCTTATTTCCCCTTCCCGACGTCACTCTATCTATCACAACTAGCATCCGTGTTGACTTTGTACCAGTGGGCCGAGGGGCAGTCCAAACTGCGTTCCTTTCTCTCTTGAGGTTGGTCTGGAGGAGTTAGCTGAGGTGACTTGTAGAGTTGAAATTGGTAGCCCAGATATGATATGCAACTTGTTTGATAGTACAATCCTCCTCCCTAAATTTTGCGCTCATTGCAGTTGCATTTCTCCATGTCCACAGGAGCCATGGAGTTGCCAAAATCATGCAGGATTCAATCTCCCTATCATTGCTCAAGAGGACCTCCTTAATCCAGGAATTGATAGGTGTGGAGTGGATGCTTCTGCAGTATCTCCAGCCAAGGACCTCCTTCCAGAGAAGATAAGCGTTAACACAGTCCTTGAGTATGTGAGCTATTGTTTCAATCTTGTTGCATTTGTGGCGTTTGTCGGACTCACACATGTTCCTGTGACGCCTTTGATCAATTGTGAGAAGTTTGTTTTTCCAAGTGAGTCAAATGTAGAAATGGCATTTCGGTGGGAATCTAAGTTGTCACATTCTCTGCCACCACCTCTCAGCTCTCCGGCCCTAGCCCTGGAGGAAGTCATTAGCCTCCTTGATTTTGTACATTCCAGAGCTGCCATTCCAGATGACTCTATCTTCAATATTGCTTCTGAACTTCCAGGGAAAGGATCTAAGACTAAGACATAACTCATTTGGCAACTTGTCCTCGATCAGAGGTCAGTTCCAGCTCCTGTTCGGTAATGCAAAGGTGTCACTGGGAGATTGATTTGGAGCTCCGAGACACAGAAGATGGCTTTGCACATGAGTGGCTTGTCCCCAAGCCAAATATCCTTCCAAAACTAAGCTTTCTGTCCATTACTGATGGACCACTTGGTTCCCCTTAGACAAGCTGTGACGACCCGACTTTTTACCACCCAAAATTCGTCGTCAAACATAACCCGAACCTTAACATTAATTAAATAGGTGGACATAAATTTTTTTTTTTTAAAACAACACTGAGATGCATACTATAATAATTACCATTCATTACTTCCAAAAGTTTAACGGAAACATCTAATAATCAAAAACAGCGGAAAATAAAATACAAAAGTCTCTCGAAATATTAGACAGAACAAATCAAAACTCTTCAGCTCAGCTCCAACTAACTTAACCGTAAAGCCCTACTCAGCTTCATCATCCATGAGTTTATCGTCATCTGAAAAGTAACAAGAGTGAGCTTACCAAGCCCAGCAGGATACTCACATGCAGAAAACAACATTCATATAAGCAAAAATATACATTCATAAGCATAGTATAATAACAGTTGTCATATCATCTTTCTTCAGTTCTTATTCTCTTTATCTTATCTTAGAAAATTCATCAAAATCGTTCAGAATTTATAACATCTTTAGGGACCGGACTGGAGCGGACAACATCGAGGACGGGTTGTGTGTAACCCCACAACCTAAAGCCATATCCCCTCATTATACTCCCCGGGGCGGGAGGTCATGCCTTTAACCCGACATACGGGGCCAGAAGTCCTTGTGCCACCAAAAGGTTCCCTCCCGTGGCCCAGGAGGCATCCTCGAGTGTCACTCCTATATCCTTCATCCATTCTTTAACAGCAAGCTTAAAGGAAACTCGGTTCTTGGTTCATGTTCTTATTGGCCATTCATCAAATATCAAAAGTCGAAAGAGTTCCACTTGCTGTCCATAATTCATGTATTTTCCTTATTCATATAATATTTGTTCTTTAACTTCATAATTGAAGTCCCTATCATAATATCAAAAGCCGGAGTTTGTTTCATACGAAGCCGGAGATCATTTCATGCAAAGAATCGGAGGTTATTTCATGCAGAAGTCGGAGATTCTTTCATGCATAATCCGGAATTTATTTTATGCAAAAGTTGGATAAAAATACCGGAGTGCCCTTTTAAAATTCGGAGTTTCAATGCCGAAGGGCATTTCTGGAATTCCGGAACTCAATTGCCGGAGAGCAAATTTCTGAATTCACGGACTTAATTGCCGGAGAGCAATTACAAATTCGGGCTCAAATACCGAGAGCAAATTAAAATTCGGGACTCAATTGCCGGAGAGCAATTTCCGAAATTCGGGACTTAATTGCCGGAGAGCAATTCCCAAATTGAACTTAATTTCCGGAGAGCAATTTCTGAATTTCGGGTGTCAATTGCCGGAGGCTTTCCGTACAAATTTGGTTTCAAATGCCGGAGTACTCTTTTGAAATTCGGCTCAAAAGCCGGAGATCATTTCAGAGCACAGTGAAATTGCCGGAGGTCTTTTAATTCAACGAAACCGTTGAAATTTGCCGGAGGTCTTTTCATATAATTCAGAGAAACAGTAAACATTTTTCGGAGGTCTTTTAGCGAACAGTAAGAAATTGCCGGAGGTGAAACTTTAAGAATTTGCCGGAGACCTTTTTACGTTAAAATCTCCGGAGACCTTTTTCCGTAAAAACTTCCGGAGACCTTTTTACGTTAAATTTCCGGAGACCCTTTTTCGTCAAATTGCCGGAGACCTTTTTCCGTAAAAACTTCCGGAGACCTTTTTACGTTAAATTTCCGGAGACCGTTTTAAGAAAAGGCGGAGTGGACAGAGTACAAATGACGGAGGTCTTTTTATAATGCAAGAGCCGGAATATTTTTTTTTTTTTTTCACAATGGACGGAGCACTAAATTCATTAAGGGCCGGAGTGCATTTTCACAGTGGACGGAATGCACAATTTATTAAAGCCGGAGTGCATCTTTACAGTGGACGGAGTGCTTAGTTCATTAAAGGCCAGAGTGCATTTTCGTTTTCTGTAAGGACACCGAAGTTCATTTATCTTACATTTCGAAGATTGACTTTGCCAGAATATAGACAGAATATCTCAAAATCATGCATAACAGAATTTCATTTAAACATGCAATTTAGTGTGAGCAGTAAAAGCATACAGAATTTCATACAATTTCATAGCAACATAAATAAGACATGCATTTTTGAAATAGAGGTGAGTATCTTGCCTGAAGTTCTTCACTACTTCTCCTTAGAGTTTCAGCCTTCTACTTCCTGAGAGTTTTCTAGTGGTGCCTTATTCTTGACCCTAAGGCTCTTATTTATAGTCCTAGGTTTTGGAGGCCCTCATTTATCATCTTTCCCTACTTTCCATACTTTATAAATAATTTTTACCTTTCCCATCGTAATTTTATTTTCCAAAATGCATTGTGAACTAAGTCATTAAAAGTGCTCTTTCCCATACATCTCGCCTAACAAAGGCCAAAGAAAACTGCTCAATTTTGAACGTCTAAATGCCGAAGGGCATTTCTGTAATTTGAGATTCATCAAATGCCGGAGTGCATTTTCGTAAATTCAGCGGAGTGTTAGGCGCGTTTGAATCTGGGCTGCTTTCACAATTCGCACGCGATTTCACTCGACATCCGAGCTCATTTACTAAGGCCCAATCCGCCTCGCATTCCGCTATGACTTAAATTTCCGATCAACATTGCGTTGACCGAATTGATGAAAGCAACATGTCCCGAGATAACCGGACTTCCAAGGAAGTCCGGATTTCCTTTACCATTTCCGGTCAACTTTGCGTTGACCGGATTTGATGAAGGAAAACATTTTCCTTTGACATCCGATCTCCCTTTTAACAATTTTTCGGTCAGCCTGCGTTGACCAGACCCGAACCCGATTACTAACCCTTTTTAGATTTTACAAAATTTGGGTTGTTACACAAGCTGCCTTGATTTGAGGATGCTGTGCCATGTACTTGTCATTCTGGGTTTCGGGGTGACTGATAAGAAGTCCGAGGAGCCCATGTATTTACGCTTGAAGACTTGAGCCCCTCATTCTCCCTATAGAAGCTGCCACCCTAGCTTTCCTATCAGAGCTGGGTTATTGTCTCTGGCCTTCCATAAACCCAAACCTCCCTTTTCTTTTGATTGGCAGATTTCCTCTCAGTTTACTAGATGAGATTTCCCATCTCCCCAAAGGAAGTTCCTATTGAGCTGGTCTAGGTGGTTGCACGTACCTTTAGAAAGTAAATGGGTTTGCATGAAGTAGCTAGGAATGACCCAGGTCGTCACTTGAATAAGAGTAGCATGACCCGCGGTTGAGAGATGTTTGGTCTTACGATCTCCAAGCCGTGCAATGACCTTTCCCACCACATCCTTAATGTGAGCCTTGAGAAATCTGCCATGGCCAATCCTGCAGCCCAGATATTTACCATGGTCTTCGACAGGTTTGAAGCTGCTGATACCCTGAATCTCCTGGCCATTTTCCTGTCAACATGTGGAGAAATGTAGATTTCAGATTTCTGCCCGTTAAAGCGTTCATCAGAGGCCAGGCAGAATCTATTCGGAATCTCATTAGTCAGAAAACATCTCGTTTTTGCTAGCTTCAGAGAAGTGAAGGTTATCAGCAAACAATAGGTGGGCAGAGGGGCTTCCCCTCCCGGCCTTGATAGCCTTCCGGGTGCCCTTTTAACTTTCGGATTAATCATGTGTGATAGGTGCTCAATGCAAATGGGAAAAAGGTAGGGAGATAGTGGGTTCCCTTGTCTAGGTCCACAAGTAGGGTTGAAGGATTCCGTGGCTTTGCCGTTGAAAAGAACTGCAAAGGAGGAGCTGGAAATGCAGCTCAAAATGACATCGATGAGAATTTTGGGGAGATTAAGACTCATCAGTGATTTATCTGACTAATTGGCAGATTTTGTAGGCGTGCATGTTCAGGGGAGAGTTCATTTATATCTAGTATTTTATGTGTTTGTGCCTTGGCGCACCAACAAGAAAGTGTAAGAGTAAGTGGCACTGACAATTTTATTTTCCCAGATTTGCTTGCCTTTAGAGAGTCTGAGTACCTTATCGCACAGCATACTGCTGGTGCGTTCCATTTCAAATGGTCTCAACACTAGCGTTCAAGTATGGAATCCAATCAATCAAGTTGTACATATACATAGCTAAGTAAAATTGGATTGTTCAGTGAACAATAATGACCAGATTATTACTAAATTTCTAAGTAGAACATCAGTCCTGCATTAGTCACTTGTCCTGGAGGCAGAACAGCACTAAATCTATCCACTCCATACATGCCTGAATTGGACAGTGTAAAAGTTCCTGCATGCACATCAATCAAAGGTTACAATTTTTGCTATAAAAATTCGATCTGTATTTCAGATGTGCTGTTAAACACACAGACATGCACAGAGCGGAACAAAGAGGACAAACCTGAATTGTATTGGCACGGCTGAAGCTGTTTAGCACGGGCCTTCTCTACCAGTTCTTTCCACTTTTTAGATAACTGGTATAAGATCCAACTGCATCAAGAAAATCAAGTAAAACAGCTTAGTAATTTATCAAAACCATTACAATCTAAATAAGCTATTTAAGAATTTATCCAATTCACTATCAATAGCATTAGGGAAACAACTTAGTAATTTTGAAAATCTAGTGCCATAATGGATAATGATGAGTTATATACCTTATCTGCATCCTGAAGAATGGCTGTGATCAATCCACCAATGATTGCCACAGCTACAGCAATGCTTTACATTGCCATCAAAAGTAAAAGACTTCCGTCCTTGCACGTTGAATTAACCACCGCATGCTGCACAAGCGCCAGCGCTGTGACTTGGGCCAACAATGTTGTCGTCACACCCTTAGGCTTAACCTAATAGTATTGAATTTTCAGATTATTTCCCTGTGACTCCTATATGCAATGGACGACTTATTTGAGGGATGTGCAATGTTTGCACAAGATATGCTCGAGTAAAATATTCAGGCAAGGGCTGTGTCATGTTCATGCGATGGTCGCTTGAACGATGGAGTTTACTGAAGGTTTATGCAAGATTCGTGCAAGGTGTATAAGTGAAAGTCATTTAACGAATTAAAAGTAACTATGCCTGATAGGTACACGTATATGTTTGAGATAAAATGGGTGTGTCTAAAAGGGCTCGTGCATGGTTTGCTAAGAGGGGTCATGCTTGATGCACACATAATAGGCGTTCTTCCACTGATATTAGTATAATATGTATTGATGTGATTTTTTGGGCAAATTTGAGAATATTTTCAATATAAAGGTGTCGCACCAAGAGAGGAGGAAGGAAGAGAAAAAGAAATTCAAAAAATTTTCAATAAATCGGAAGCAATTGTACCTGATAGGCATATGTATATATTTGAAACAAAATGGGTGCGCTCGAAGGGCAAATTTGAGAGTATAAAATGTTTTGATGTGATTTTAAGGATAGATTTGAGATTATTTTTAATACAAGAGCATTGCACAAATAGGGGAGGGATGAAGAGATAGGAGAAAGATTGAAGCAGAATTTTTAATAAATCAAAAGCAACTGTGCCTGATTGGCGTATGTGCTTATTTGAGACAAAATGGGTATACCTTAAGGGGTCTTGTGTATGGCTTATCTAAAAAGATCATGTCTAATGCACATATGATGGGTGCTCATACGCTGAGATTAGTATAAAATGTGTCAATGTTATTTTTTAGGGCAAATTTGAGAGGATTTTTAACACAATGGCGCCACACAGAGAGGAGGGAGGAAGAGAAATGAAAAAGATTTTTAGCATTCAGATGATGTCCAATTTAAATTATATTTATTACTAAACTTGCGTATATTGCTCTAGTCTTCATTCTAGATCGTGCTATGGATTGATTACTCTTGTTTCTGTTATATTCTTTTTTTGTGAGTTATAATATGCGTTGAAAGGATTGTATTTAACTATTATTTACTAGAATTCTAATAAGAAGTTTTTAGAGGGGGTTATAATTATAATTTTTTTATAGTAGATTTTTCAGATATTTCTCTGTGGTTGTTTTCTTGAATGAGAAGATTTTTCATGTAGTATTTCTGTACAACTTTGTGTTTAGTTGATGTATTTTTTATATTTAAAGGTTTAGTAGCTGACAATTAACAAGAGATTCAAATTTGTTCTCGCTGTGTCGATTTTTTACTTTTTTTTTTTTTTGTAAAATCTCAGCAAATAATGTCATACAAACCTAAATTTTGACGTGTATACAGATCCACACCCGCACAATCCAATCCAGAAAAGTTCTAGATTAAAACTCGGGTGATTAAAGCAAGAACGTATCTTCTCATAAAGAGCAACGATCACTACCGGATAACCGACCATAGACGTCGGCACCGATAGACTTTCAACCATGTTTTTCTGTCATCGTCATCTGCATTGTTATAAAACAAAACTACAGAAGAACCCAAAATCTTGACAAAATTAACACCAGCATCAGCAGTGGCCACCTTCAGTACAGTATCTGCAATGGAAGGCGTGGATCCGCAGCGATGGTTGGCTTGTTAGGACTCTCGATCCTGGCCGCTGCCGCCTCCACATCCGCCGGCGTGATCCGGCCCAAATGATCTAGTACCAGTAAGCATGCATATATCAATTTTATGTTGCTTCGTCAATTTATTTGAGTACGGCGTCGCAATGATCTTCTACGGACCCTCCGCCGCCGGAGCATTCTTACCGGCGGAGGGCAGAGGGGGTTCAGAATCCGGTGCAGCAGTAGATGATGTCAAAGATCTTAGAGAAGATGAAGAGAAAAAAAGGAAGAAGACGACGAAAGGAAAGTTGAAGTTGGAAATGGCAAAAGCTTGCCAAACGACTTAATATTTCTGCTGCATTGTTGATTACAGTTTCACACACGCAACTCGAGGGAGGGGGATTGAATATATAATAACGTTATAACAATATACCCAAAAATAAAAAATACACCATCCTAAAATACAACCTACAATCCTAAAATATAATATGTCCAAAATAAAACACTACCTAAAATACAATATTAACATAATGAAAAACTACCTAAAATATAACATAATAAATTTATACTACGTATTTTCTAATATGTTCCTACAAGATGGAGCATATATATTTATAATACCCATCTTGGACAAATGAAAGTTCAAACGATGTGAGGGTAATGGCTTGGTGAATATATCCGTTAGCTAATTGTGAGTGGTGACATGATGGGTGCGAATGCTTCCTTCTTGAATTTTGTCACGAATGAGATGACAGTCCAGTTTAATGTGTTTGGTACGTTCATGAAATACTGGATTTGCTGCAATGTGGAGAGCGGCTTGATTGTCACAATATAAAAGTGCTGCACGGGGATATAAAACCTGCAAATCAGTTAAAATGTAACGGAGCCAAGATAATTCACAACAAGTTGTAGCCATGGAGCGATATTCTGCTTCAGCAGAGGAGCGAGAAACTACGGATTGTTTTTTACATTTCTAAGAAATAAGGGAGTTTCCAAGAAAGGCACAATAATCGGTAATGGATCTACGTGTGTCTGGACCAGAAGCCCAATCTGCATCACAAAAAGCTCTTAGTTGAATGTTAGATGTTGAAGAAAGTAATATGTCTTGTCCAGGGTTTAGTTTTAAATATCGCAAAATTTAGTGTGCAGTATTCAAATGACTCGAGGTAGGTTGATTCATAAATTAACTTAAAATTTGTACCGCATAAGCGATGTTAGGTCTTGTAACGGTGAGTTAAAGAAGGCGACCAATGAGCCTTCGATACACACTTGGGTCTGTTAGGGCAACTCCGGTTTGCTTACGTAATTTCAAGTTTTGGTCCATGGGTAGTTTCCGAGGTTTACAATCGATGGTGCCAGAGTCGGCTAAAATATCAAGTGTGTACTTTCTTTGACAAATTTATATACCTTTTTGTGATCGAGCAACTTCTATGCCAGGGAAGTATCGTAAAATACCTAAATCTTTTATTTTAAAGATGCGATTTAGAAAAGATTTGATAGAAGCTATTGTATCCAAACAATTACTAGCAACAATGATGTTATCAATATATACAAGGAGGGCTGTAAATGATTGATTGTCTTGTTTAGTGAACAAGTTATAATCGGCCTTTGATTGAATAAAGCGAAAAAGGATCAGGGAATTGGATAGTTTTGAATACCATTGTCTAGAAGCTTGTTTAAGATCATATATATTTTTTGACAGTTTGCATACCTGGTTTGGTTTTGTTGTGGTATAACTGAGAGGTGGTTTCATATATATTTCTTCATTTAATATTCCATTTAAAAAAGCGTTGTTGACATCAAAGTGGTATAAGTGTCATCCTTTTACGACAGCTACAGCTAAGAGGCATCACACAGTGGTAAGTTTAGCAACTGGAGAAAAGGTTTTATGGTAATCTACCCCTTCCTATTGTGTGTATCCTTTTGTCACTAATTGACATTTGTATCTTTCAATACTCCCATCACTATTAAATTTTAATTTGAAAACATATCAACATCCGATAGCTTTTTTGCTCGGAGGTAGGTCAGTAACAATCCAGGTTTTATTTGATTCTAAGGCACTTAACTCATCTTTTATAGCTTTGTGCCAATTAGGATCAGAAAATGCTTGAGCATAAGTTTGTTGTTCAGTTTGTGAGGAGACGGATGATGAAAAATGACTGTAGGTTGGAGACAATTTTTGATATGATATATAATGTTCAAGGGGATAAGGTTGTCCAGAGGTATGTGGCACTGTTGATTGAGCGGATGCAGTTTGAGATGCATGATGACAATGAAAATCTTTTAGATATTGAGGGGCTTTCCTAACTCTAGTGGTTCGGCGGATAGGAGTTTTATCTTTAATAGGAGATTGTGAGTTTGTGATTAAATCAGTAGGTACACTAGGTTGTGGGCGGTCATCCAAAGTTTCCTGATTAGTTTCTGATGGTCCCTGGACGGGAGTTAAGTCAGATTGCTCTTCATTATTATAGGGTTCAGTGGTTGGTTGATCTTTATCTGTGGTGGAGATAGTTGCTGGATTCACAATGACGTTAGGAACAGAGGAGGTTGTTGGAACAAACAATCATATTGTGCGATTTCAGGGGATAATCTGTCATATTGCACTTTAAGGATGGTTTCAGTGTTATTTTGTTGGAAGGAAAAATTAGTTTAATAAAAGATGACATCCCTAAAATTAAATGTAATGTGGCTATGTAAATCAAGGAGCTTGTAACCTTTAACACCAAGGGGATAGCCTAAAAATATACAAGTTCTACTTTTAGAATTAAATTTCTTTTGCCCGTGAGAAAGTGTAGAAGCGAAATATAAACAATCAAATACATGAAGATGATCATAACTTGGTTTGACTCCAAAAAGAATTTCATATGGTGTCTTATTGTCCAGCACTGGAATGGGGGTTCTATTTATAATATAGGCAGTAGTCAGAATGCAGTCACTCCAGAATTTTAAGGGAGTCCTGCTTGAAATCTAATTGATCTAGTTACATTTAATAAATATTGGTGTTTACGTTCAACAATACCATTTTTCTGTGGTATTTTCACGCAACTGCGTTGGTGGATAACACTCCTTTTACTAAAGAAATCTCTCAGACTGAATTTGGACCCATTATCAGAGCGAATAACTTTAATGTGGACATTGAATTGTGTTGCAACAATATTGTAAAAAGTTTCTAAGCATAATTTTGTGTCAGATTTTTATCTCAGAAGATAGATCCACGTACTTCTTAAAAGATCATCAACGATAGTCGAGAAATACTTATACTCATTATAAGATACTTCTGAGAAGGGTCCCTATAAGTCACAATGCACCACAACAAATAGTGTGTGTGACTTATGAATGTTGGGAGTGAAGGGAAGGCAACGTTGTTTAGCCATGTGACAAATGGAAAAAGGATTGTTATTAAAAGAATGCAATGCTTCTTTTACAACAGGATCATGTATCAATTGAATTCTAGAATGAGAAATATGACATAATTTGTAATGCCATAAGTTAATTGGCAATGAAACAAAATTAGCAGAAGGCGTCGTAAGAGGCTTCGAAAACTTGGAGAGAAGGCCAGCCAAAGTATTAGGATGAACATCCTTATTCAGTAGATAGTATAAACTATTTTGCTCTTCATCCATCCCAATCGTTGTCCAGGAGGCAAGGTCATGAATCAGGCAAATGTCAGAGAAAAAAATGCAGCAGCGAACAGAATCGATAATGGCCTTTACTGAAATTAAATTAAATGTGAAGGAAGGCACACATAAAACGTTTTCAAGAGTTATCCTTGTGGTCAGTTTTACATCACTAATGTGAGACACAGGGACTTTGCTTCCATCAGGCAGTTTCACAGAACTGGAAAGCGAAATCTTCTTATGAAGATACAGAGAGGGGTCGCAGATCATGGATTTGTGGCCTCGGTGTCCAATATCCAAATGTTATTTTTGTTACAAGTAGAAGGGATAGAACAGAAATCAATACCAGTCATGTTACTCGTTTTGGATTGATCACCAATGGGATCAATCAGAGAAGAGATCTGTTTAGCCGTTTGAGCAGAGACAGCTAGGTCTTTTGGTTGAATCAGATTCATGAGTTGCTTGAATTGGGCTTTGGTCAAAGCAACTTTGTCATCCTCATTGCCCTTGTGATTAGAAATGGTGGTGAAACTCAAATGGTTGGCCGAAAAAGCTGTCGTACCAGACTTACCATGCAATTTGTGATTGGGAGGGAAACCATGAAGCTGATAATACTCATCAATAATGTGGCCAGATTTATTATAGTGAGTATAAACAGGCATTTCAGCGTTTCCAGCCTTAAAGCATTGTTGAAGAGTGTGTCATGAGACACGACAGTGAACGCAGAAAGGCCTATCTTTCTTAGACACTGGATTATTTTTCACAGTGCTTTTAGAGTGATTAAAAACCCATTTTGTAAGCAAAGCTATCATTCCTGAAGGATGAACAATAGACAACATTTGGTATTGTTGTTCTTACTGTTGGATAATAGAGAAGACTTTGTTGACAAAGGGAAGAGGATCCATTAACATAATCTGGTCTCTCACATCAGTGTATGAATCATTGAGACCCATTAAGAATTGTATAACACAATTCCTCTGATATCACTTGATGAATACTTTGATTTTACCACAGTCATAATATGGGAGAGGGTCGTATATAAAGAGCTCTTCCCAAATTATTTTCAGTTTACCATAATACAAACTTACCGAATCTTACTCTTGTAAGAGATATGCCAAGGATTTCTTGAGTTGAAAAATGCGTGGCCCATTTTGTTGGGTGAATCGATCACGCAACTCCTTCCAAATTTCGGAAGCATTATCCACAAAGACAACACTGGATTTGATAGATGGACTGATGGAGTTTTGAATCCAAAACACCACCATGTCATTGCATCGTCCCTAGGCTTCTAAAAGAGGATTGGTGGAATCGAAAGGTTTAGGAACAGTACCTTCAATAAATGGAAGTTTGTTCTTTGTCCTTAAGGCCTAACGCATGATTTTGGACCAAGTCGAATAATTGTCGATTGTTAGCAAATCGGTTACTAGGGTGACGGCTGGACTGTCACCGGCTTCCAATCGAAAAGGGTTGAATGGATCTGAAAGATTTTAAAATCGTAAAAGGTTTTGTGTGGATGCGAGATCTTGGTAGTTGTTGTTGGATATATTTTTGGAAGTGTTGTGGTGGTGTGCCATATCTCTCTGATACCATGTAAAAAATCGCAAAGATCTTGGAGAAGACGAAGAGAAAAAAAAGGAAGAAGACAACGAAAGGAAAGCTGAAGTTGGAAATGGCAAAAGCCTGCCAAACGACTTAATATTTCTGCTGCATTGTTGATTACAGTTTCACACACACAACTTGAGGGAGGGCGATTGAATATATAATAACGTTATAACAATATATCTTAAAAATAAAAAATACACCTTCCTAAAATATAACATATAATCCTAAAATACAATATGTCCAAAATAAAACACTACCTAAAATATAATATTAACATAATGAAAAACTACCTATAATATAACATAATAAATATATACTACATATTTTCTAATAGATGAAACGACGGTGGAATGGAATTTTAAAATTTTGACGCGACTAGAGCAGCCGTAGCCTTAGGCTCGACAATTTCCTCGTCGGTTTCGGATAGTATGTCGATCGGACAGCCGACGAGCTGGTCTCGCCCTCGGGAACGTCATTGGCGGCGAGGATTCCGTCGTAGGTCTCGACGTCCATGTAAGCTTTGTCGGATTCCACGACGACGACGCTTGTTCCCGTCACGGTTGAGCTCAGCGCCGGCATGAAGATCTCTCGGATCTGGCTATGATTTGGAAGGTTTTGATGGGCTTGCGGCTTCGGGTTCTGGTGACGAACCGCATCTGAGAACCGTCAAACCGAGAGGAAACAAAAGAAAAAAAAAATTTGTAAGCCAAATTCTTCACTTTACCTTTTTATCATTTTTGACCATTTAAATTCTTACACTCTATTTTTATTGTACCTTTTATAATTTAAAGTTATTAAATCAAAAATAATGATTAGAGTATCGGATGGATAATATTTTAAAGATTCAGTTTTATCTTCTTAAAATTTCTTGCTATGGCTATGTGCCTGATTTGATTTAAAAATTTTAAAAATTTAGCTTAAATTTTTCAGATCAAATCAAAGTTTAAAATACACATTAATACTATATATGCCTAGCGCTTATTGCTTTGGTATTCATGTTATCAATGATGGACAACAAAGGCTACGAATCAGTATTTTGTTTTCGAGTGGGACAAATTTTGATCTCTAGTACTAGTAGTGTAGATCATAGCAAACACATAGGGTGAATATACCTATCAAATACCTTCTATATTGTTATTTATATGGAACATGATACGTCATGGATCTAAATTTCTAACAAATTTGGGCCAAGTTGTCCGTCTGAATCCGGCTCCATCCACCGAGTTTGTATTCTACACACTACACTTGCAAACAAGAGGTCGGGTGTCGGCGGGATATTGTCCCACCAAAAATATTCCGACGCTCAAGTCAGTAAACAACCTTTAAATGTGGAAGGTGAATGCAATGAGATGCAGTATAAATGCAGAGAATGCTTGCGAGAGTGGAATTGCTCTCGTAAGTAGAGAGGCTTTGATTGCTTGTGAGGAACGAGATCTCTAAGTACTGAGTTCGCTAGGAACATTGTAATAGAAAGAGAGAAAGCGCAAATGTGCATGAGCACTGAAAGCGTAAGAGCTTTGCAAGAGAAGACTTCCGTAGGCAAGTGAGAATATGCCTTGAAGCGTGAATTCTATGGCCTTTTATAGTCACTGCGCTGAGCAGCCTTCCCTGTGCAGAACGGCTTGATACCTGTGTTTTGTTGGAACCATTGCCTTTTAGGGCGTGCTGCATTTATGGTTGTAACGGTTGTTGGATTGATTGCTTTCCTTCTACGTTCTATAACCACTAGGGTTTCCAGCAAATAGGGAAAGGTTACTGGCACCTTTTTTTAGGGATACGCATTGATTTTGGGAGTAACCGTTACAATGAAAGTTGCCTTCTACGAAGAGCGCAAAATCAGAGGAGAAGACCATTGCTGCACGAGGATGGACACGTGGGTCAATCTGAGCTTGGTCCGCGTGAGGCCTAGTCTTCGACCGGTTAACTGGTCATGCTTTCGCTCAATGAAGTATTGATCGTCTTGTATGCTTCCAGTTAACGGAAATGTTGACCGTCTTGAGCCCAAGTGGGCCGTCCTACTCTTAGACTTTGATTGGTTTATTAACTTGTCCTGTCGCATCATCCACAAAGACAACACTTTAGGCGCATATGGGACTGATTGAGATCTAAATTCCTTTTTCTTGGTGTCATTATGTCGTCCCCATTCAAAAAGGGATCAATGGAATCGTTGTAGTTAGAAACTCCGTACCTCAATAAATGTTCAAGATGGGATATGAATGATTGGGTTACTTGCCTGAGGCGACTTAGAGGGGAAGTTAGCAAATCGACTCTTAATCTATCGATCGAATTGTTTGTAGTTGTTATTCATGGATGTCAAGATTTTGAAATCGTAAAAATTTTGTGTTGACAAGATTCTTGGTGGTTGTTACTAAAATGTATTTTAGAAGCGTTGTGGTGGTGGAGGCATCTCTGATTCATTAAGAAATCGAATGATCTTGGAGAAAATCTAGAAAAAAGGAAGAAGGAAGTAAGGAAAGCTGAAGTTGGAAATGGCAAAAGCCTGTAAAGGAAGCGACTTAATATTTCTGCTACATTGTTGATTAAAATTTGAAAAACTACACAAGTCGAAACGAGGGCCATTATACCAATATATAATAAAAGTTATCATAATCTATACCACAAAAATAAAAATCCCACAATTAAAATACAACATATAATCCTAAAATATAATATGTCCAAAATAAAACATTGCGTAAAATATAATGATTAACATAATAAAAAGACCATTCTCTTTAACATAATAAATATATACTTTAAGTATTTTCTAATAGATGAAACGGCGGTGGAATGTTTATAAAATTTTGACGCGACTCTTCTCAGCCGTATTTTTAAGTTTTTCGACAATTTCTCCTCGGTTTCGGGTAATATGCCGATCGGAGAGCCGACAATGGTCCCAACCTCGGGAACGTCATGGCGGCGAATGAGTCGTAGGTCTCGACGTCCAATATTTCTTGTCGGATTCCACGACGACGACAAGAAAACAGGCATGCCCCGTCACGGCTGAGCTCAGCGCCGGCATGAGGCCAACTTAAAGGGTGGGCCGTGATTTGGAAGGTTTTGAACCCTTGCTCAATCGGGTTCTGGTGAGCCGACTCATCTCCTCACCGTCAAACCGGGAGGCTCCAAAAGAAAACAAATTTGTAAGCCAAATTCTTCACTTTACCTTTTTATCATTTGACACCAATTTGAGAAATTTATTGTACCTTTTATGATTTAAAGTTATTAAATCAAAAGTAATGATCATCCTCGGATGGATAATATTTTAAGGCAATGGCTAGTTTTATCTTCTTAAAATTTCTTGCTATGGCTATGTGCCTGATTTGATTTAAAAATTTTAAAAATTTAGCTTAAATTTTTCAGATCAAATCAAAGTTTAAAATACACATTAATACTATATATGCCTAGCGCTTATTGCTTTGGGTATTCATGTTATCAATGATGGACAACCCTCCTTCTAATGGTATTTTGTTTTCAAGTGGGACAAATTTTGATCTCTAGTGCTAAGTGTAGATCATAGCAAACATGTGAATATACCTAAGAAATATCTTCTATATTGTTATTTATATGGAACATAATACGACTCCTGGGTTTAAATTTCTAACAAAGGCTGGGCCTTCCTCTTCCTCGAGGTGCTTTCTATCTACCGAGTTTGTATTCTCACACCACTCAGTCGACAAAGAGGGATGTCATCAACATCTCCGTGGTCAAACAAAATACCCTTTTAAATGCAAAGGTCTCTATCGCAATGAGATGCTATATAAATGAGATATTTCTCCCGCCTCACCTCCTCATCACTTACGCTCCCGGCTTTGAAGTCGCTTGTGAGGTCTCAGATCTCTAAAACTCCCCTTCGCTAGGAACATTGTAATAGAAGAGAGAAAGCGCAAATGTAGGCTCTTCTAAAGTTTTGATTTGCCCTAGGAACAAAGCCTAAATGCGAGGTGCTTATACACCATCATCCGAAGCCCAAAACGGAAGATTACCTTTAGCAAACGTAGGAAGGAATGAAGCCCGAAGCACTAGGAATGATGCACACTCTACCCTTAGAGCAACGAATAGTGTTGGGATGAAGTCCAATACAAGAACTTTTAAGCGCCGATGAAGGAGAGCCTCTCCTTTCCGTCGAGCTTGGAGTAGGAAAATGGCAAAGTGTGAAAAAGGTGTTAGATCCCTTTAAAGCCCTCGGGCTTGGGAAGGCGAAGTAGGAAGGGGGTGAAGCCACAAAGGATGCCCAAATGAATGTCATACATCCCTCCCTTATGCAACAAGTCATTCTAAGGGGCCCATGTCATGGCACTTGACAGACTGTCACCCCACTCACAACGCAGTCGCCTGCCACTCCCATTACAAAGAGGAATCGCCAACGGAGAGGACATGATGACAAGCTTCAACGACAACACCAGATCTCCTGCAAATCCATCCGATTTTCTTGCAGAACCCCACAGAGCGCAGGGCAAGCCAAGGACTTTGCATCACTTCTCCGATGAATGGCTAAGTGTGGGTCACCCCAGCCAAAGAACTCCCCAATTTATTACTGAGCCAACGCCTGACGAACTCCCAAAGTGGCGCGCCACCCAATGGCCATCTATCAAAAAATAGGAAAGCCATCAATGCGGAGTTGGACCTCAGACGCCAAATCTTTCCTAACAAAGTACTAAATCCTTGCACTGTCTCTAAAAAGCTACATATTCGCATATGAAAGGAACGATGTCATAAGGAGACGAAGACAAGCGCATCTCAAGGGAAGCTTACATGGACAATAAGCTGGACCCACTTTGGACATGCTAGATCCTGGCAATGGGTTGTTCTTAGGTATGGGGGGGCTAGGGATGGGTCCAACTAGGGAATGGGCCGAGAACAGCGAAGCCCAATTGAAGGGGCATGGGTTCGATCGAGCAAAAAGACCCAAAGCCCCCTATGAAGCCCAAAGAATCCTAGTGCGTAGCCCACGTGGTGTCCCAGACGAGCAACCATTCAGCACGCCCTCACGACTTGTAGAGGCAATAGCAGGATGCAGGCACCAACTCAAAAAATGCCAGCCAATGGGAGAAAAGGTTAACTCTACAAACCACAACACACGCCGTCCTCGCAGCCTACTCAACCAATTCATGCGCGTACAACAGACTAGGTGTTGTTCACGTTCGACGACTATCTCCTTACCTCCGCAAGATGACAATTGACACCGCTGCTGCCAGTGCACAGCGGCTGACGAATCCTGGCAAACCATTTGTCAAGGGTTCTTGCTCCCTGCCTAAAACCTCCTAGAGAGAGCCTATAAATACCCTCTCCTGCTAAGGGTAGAGGAGAGCTCAATCCTAAGCCCAAACGGTGACTAGAGATTAAGCATCCGATCCTTCACCTCCACATTCTCGATCTCGAGGAGAAAGAACCGTCTCTTTTTCCTCGAGCCACCGTCACTTCTCGGCGGAGTTAATAAATCACCCATAACGGTGCAACTATTGGAGCCTAGTCCTCCAAACACATCCTACTCATGCTCCCCTCATCCCTGCATTTTTGCATTATTGTCACATTTACTCTTAAGCATGCATTCCTTTGTTCATTGTGGAAAGTTTCACTGAGTGTAACGTGTTGTTAGTGGATAATCTCTAGTAGGATAACCTCTTATTTAAATTTGTGGTATGAAAATTTCAAGTTAACAGTAACGGAGACCAAACCCGATCTAGATTGACCTGCAGCGAAAGATCGGAAGGTTTTCTAATCCATACAATAATGAAAATCAGGGATGCATCAAATTTAATTGACTAAGATAAAACTTAATACTATGAATAATGTATATATTTATTTATTTAACAATTAATATTTATGTTTAGTTTTATGTTATATACTTTATAATTACTAAATAATACTAAATATAAGTAAAAAATTTGAACTAAAATGCACTGAGAATATATCCTAAAGCCTGTCCCAGGGTGTCTAAAATTTTTAAAAAATTTGGACGCATGTTGAGGAGTGTGTTACAACTGTGGATATGACTTAGGGAAGCTTAATAACAACATTTGTTAAGGGAGTAAGAAAGTCACTCCCTAAAATCCTTTATCGCTTAAAAAATAAAAAAATAATATATTTTATAGTAATATTTAAGATAATAATTTTTTTTTAAATGGCTCGTAAAAATTAAAAATAAATTTTTTTCTAAAATTTTATCTTAATAGCTCTGCAGAGAGTGACCGTATTTATGAGCAGGGTACAAGGCAAGTGGAAGATGGCGAAAAGAATGCCAGAGTTGATTATATTTTCATAAAGGTGCTACACGAAGTCCAACCGTCGACGTGAAATGCAACAATAATTACAGAGTGGCGGGGCCCTCTGGGCTGCCATCGTTTTTGCGCGAGATGGCAGCCTCTGTTTCGCAGCACCTCTCCACTTTTCAACACTTGAGCGGAAGCATCTCAAACAAATCACTAGGAATTGTTCAGACAACGCACAAGCTGCTGCGGCTGCTAAATCTTTTTCGGCATCTGCCTTTCCTCTCTCTTGCCAATCGACGATTGAAGATGTAAACCTTTCTCCTGCTCCATCGCAACGACCGAAGCCATGAGTGTTGCTGAAATTCAGGCCAAGAAGCATCTCAAGAACAAGCAAACTCTTCCTCCTCCGAAGACTAGCCTCGCCTTCATCGAGTCCTTGACGATGCCTCTTGTTAGTAATCATCTCTCTCTCTCTCTCTCTCCTCTCTTTTACAAACAGAAGCTATGAGCTTTCGAACGTGGATGCCAAATCGACCTAGAATTACTTTGTTTCTGCTAAGTTCTTAATCGACCGAGTTCAAATCATGCCCGAGTTAATTTAGAGTTTTTAACCGAGCAATCATATTTTAGTTTAGTTGATTCTCTTTGTTTATTATATAAATATACTCGATAATACATTAGGGTTTAATATCCTAATAATTTATTTTATGTAATAAATAAAATTATTAATATTATGCTTTTTTCAGTATGCCTTTGCGAGGGCAGTCTGAAAGGGCTGCATGCTATTTTTGACTTTTGTTTGGTTAGCTAATTTCAGTGTTTTAATTAATTTAAATTAACTCTACTATATACTTAAAATACTATATGATTTTCCTGTTTGATATCAAATTACTGTATTTCAATTTTAATTTAACATCAAAAAATAATTTTTTTTATGTTTCAATTTTTAACTAAATGTTGTACGAATAAAACGGATGTCTAATTATGCCGAATTTTGGAAATAAATTTCTTGATGAATAATGATTTTCTCTACAAATACAAAGCAAAATTAATTTAAATTAAAAAATACTTTTATTTGATTTGCATGGTTGAATAGCTTGATTCACTGATGAGAGCAGGTCCAGGAAGTTGTAATCTCAGCAGATGTTAATTGCAAGGAGTGTCAAAAGAGGGTCACTGATGTGATTTCCCGCATGACCGGTGAGTTTCCTTCCTCTTTCTTCATCTTTTGTTCAGCCAGCGGAGAAGACGACCGGCAATTTTCGTTGTTTAGATTGTTCTGACGCCATGCACAGATACGGAATCTGTGGAGGTGGATGTGCTGGAGAAGAAGGTGACAGTCACTTGTAAATATCCGAGCGTTGCTGAAGCCTCAACCAGGCAAATTCCTTCCATATGCCGGGATCAAGTCGGCAAAGTTGCCCTAATTAAGCGGATTCTTGGTTTTTCAAGCCGTTAATTCTGCTTCAGAAGGTATTATTTCGGGAGCTTGAATGTGCTGTTGAGTTGTTAAATCCACCATCCATTGTGTACAGGTAGACATCAATAAACTTCCTGTTGGGTAGTTAATTCCGGCATCTTGTTAGGTTTCGCACATGGAGACTTTATTTACAAAGTTGATAATTAATCTTTATAAATATAGTTTTCGAGCCCTTTATTTGAATATTTGATAAGATAATATGATAATGCACACTGTAAAATTATAAACCCGAATAAAATTGTACAATATTTTATACAAAAAAATTAATTTAGAAATGAGAGGAAAAGTTATAAAATTTTAAATTCAAAAAATATCTATTATATGATAAATTTTGTTTACAAAAACCTAATTGATGGGTACTGATACTCAAAGTTCAGTTGGAAGATCCGTTTTCATGAGTTGGGCTCTTATGTCATGGAGGCTCAGATGGCAGACTTGGCCCAAGGGGCATAATGGCCATGGGGTCCATTAAGGCCCAATGATTCATGTAACAGCAAAGAACTTTGTTAAGCCTGCAAAATTGGTATGTTAGAAGTTGGTGGTTGACTCTGTTAGACTGTAAAAAGGGATAAAGGTGACCTCTTAGAAAAGATAGCAACTTTTACAAAGTATGTGCGCCCTAGGAGAAGTAGTTAACTTTCAGAATTTGTAGGCTTTGCAAGACGGCACAATAGGTTTTGTAAAGTTGGTGGCAAGCATTCTTACACACGCAAGCTCCTTCTTGGGGTAGGTAAAAGTCACAAGTATATATACACAGACCAAACTCCAAGAGAAAAATACGCAACAGTGCATGCAAGAAGAGAAGCAAAAGTAGGATGCCATTTTGATTCTGCTTTCATTCTTTGTAAACTTGAGTTATTTGTAATAAAAATCGCCATAGTGAAATCATTCTTAGACCAAGAATCCTGTGATTTTTCTTTCTCATTCAATAGAGGGTTTTTTACATAAAAATACTGCGTGCTACTGTTTTTTTTCTCTCTCTAAACTTTACACTTGCGTTCTTAAAATCACTTCCCTAACCAAAGAGGATCATCCGAGTATTTTGTATTGTACGGGTTCTGATTCGTTTATACGGTAGAAAGTCTTGAGGACTCATTTGGATCTCCGTCTGTACAATGAATAGGATCTAAAGACGCAATATTGGCGCCGTCTATGGGAATTGACTAAAAGTCAAATTAGCACATTTTCTAAAAAAATTGAAACATGGTGAATACAAGAGTATAAACCAATGCTCCGTCAAAGAAGCTGCCTCATGTGGCAGTAGCCTTGCTGCAAGCATCCGGATAGATGACCATCCTGGTCCATATGTCTGAGCATCGGCGATGAGAATAGATGACATTTTCAAAGCCATTTAGACCTTTTGTTTGTAAATAGACGAGCGACCAAAGGGGGCGCTTCCAATGCCTCTTAGACTGCCACGTCCCAAAATAAGGGAAAGAGAAAGAAAAATCCCACCAAACAAGTTAATCAGCACTAGGGCCCTGGGATCCAAGTTGCTTCAAGCATTAAAGTCCCATCGTGACTTGAAGTTCGCTTGGATCCTCGGATCCATGAGGAAAGCCCAGAGAGGCAAAATCCTCGATATTTACGTAACCACCAAGAGCACGGCATTTAGGAGGTGTCCCATCGTGACGAGATCCCTTCAAAGGATAGGAGCCTTCCAGAGTCGTAAGCTACCCAGGATCCTTACAAGTTGAGGAATTACCTTAACGAGAAGAAGATGACGGCTCCACTCCAAATAGAGGAGAGGCTCAAAAAGATTTGGTAATGAGTTTTTGGTGAAAACAGTGGAGGAGGAGCTGTTGACCTGCGCAAGTCTTCATTTACAATAGAGATCAGAACGAGACAACTTTTCCCAAAATTTAAAATGCCAAATCTCTATGTTTACGATGAAAGTGCTGATCCAATGGATCATTTGGATCACTTTTATGAGCATTTGAGCCTCTAGGGCTTGGATGAGATGACGATGTGTCAATACTTTCCGTTGACACTTAATGGAGATGCAAGGATTTGGTTCTACAGATTGCTAGCAAATTCCATTCGATCATTCGGCGAGCTAGCAAAAAATTTCCTCTCCTAGTTTGCGTCTAGTAGGAGAATTGAGAAGCAATCCTGGTACTTTACTCACGTGAAGCTAGGAGCCAGGGAGAGTTTGAGAGGATTTCTGTCCCGGTTCATTGCGGAGGCCAAGCGGATTCCCAAAGTGGACGGGGTAAAACTTAGCGCTTTCTTATCTGCGTTGGATGGAGGAGCTTTCCTCAAGCATTTCATCCACAAGGGACCCCAAACCTTTGTAAAGGCTGAGGCCGTAGCACGAGCATATATAGCAGTTGAAGAAACCAATGACGCTAAGAAGCCAATTAAAGACGTGAACTTCCACCTAAGGGTGGTGGAAGGAAAGAGGAAAAGTAGAGACCCGCAGAGTCCCTAAGAACCGAAGAAGCAGCACAAGTCCGAGCAGGTCGTTCGAAGGGAGCTTAGACCAATGAACTTGACTCCCTTGAATGGCACACGTACTAATATCTTGATGCAGATTCGGGATGAAAAATTTTTAAAATGGTCCAAAGCGCTGAAGAATCTAGATGGTGGTGATCAGTCAAAGTATTACCACCACCATCGTTGTAGAGGTCACAGTATAGATGACTGCCAGATGTTGCAAAAAAAAAATCAAAGAGCTGATTAAGAGGGGGCACCTTAACCGCTTCCTGTAAAGACTCGAATAAGCTTCCGGATCAGCAAGTGACGGTGACTTGGTGGGCGGCGAACACTAGCGCCTCGGACTTAAAAGGATGTCGTCGGACATTTGGATCAGATTAATGACCTCAAAAAGTCCTCGGACATTTTGGTCCGACAGTTGGTCTCAAAAATGTCCCAAAAATTTTATTTTCAACAACATCCTCGACATTTGTGAGAAAAAAGGAACATGTGCCAATATCATGCTACAATTAAATAGTGGAAGCAGAACAAAGACATGAACGGATTTCCAGTAAAGAATATCTTCACGTAACACTCAAGATATTTCTGCTACCAATAAACATGCCAAAAGGTCAAAGTTCTCAAACCTCTTGACATGGGGGGTTAGTTATGGGTACTGATATTCAATGCCCAGTTGAAAGACCCATTTTCATGAGTTGAGCTCTTGGGCCATAGAGGCCCAGTAGGCCCAGATGGCCGACTCAGCCCAAGGGGCATAATGGCCTTGGGGTCTATTAAGGCCCAAGGACTTATGATAACGGTCAAGGACTCTGCTAAGCCTGCAAAGTCGGTGTGCCAGAAGTTGGTGGCTAATTCTGTCATACTGCAAGAAGGGATGAATGTGACCTCTCAATGAAGATAGCAACTTTTGCAAAGCACGTGCGTCCTAGGATGAGCAATTGACTTTCAAAATTGGTAGGCTTTGCAGGACAGCATAGTGGGTTTTGTAGAGTTCGTGGCAGGCATTCCCACACATGCAAGCTCCTTGCTCAGTAGGTGAAAGCCGTCAAGTATATATACTCAGACCAAACTCCAAGAGAAGGGATATCCAACAGTGCACGCAAGAAGAGAAGCAAAAGCAGAATGCCATTTTGATCTTTGTTCTCACTCTCTGTAAACTTGTGCTACTTGTAATCGAAATCACCACAGTGAAATCGTTCTTCGACCAAGCGTCCCGTAATTTTTCTCCCTCATTCAAGAAAGGGTTTTCTACGTAAAAATACGGCATACTATTGCTTTTTTTCTCTCTCTAAACTTTACACTTGTGTTCTTAGAATCACTTCCTCTAACCAAAGAGGACCATCCTAGTACTTTATGTTGCACGGGTTTTGATTTGTCTATACGGTAAAAAGGTCCGATGACTCGTTTGGATCTCCGTCTGTATAACGAACATGATCCGAGGACGCAATACCAATAATATAAGAATACAATATATTGTAATTAGCCTGATTAATAAGTAATATAAGATTGGATGAGAAAAAAATAACCGACAAAATATTCTTCGTAATACTAAACATAATGTACCTTAAATTAGCAAAGAATGGAATACAATTTGAATTTCAATTGGTTGAATAAATCTTATTATTATTTGTTTTCTCTATTCTCCTTCTTCTTTCTTTATTTGTGTCAGCATTCGAAAGATTCAAATTTTGTAAGTCATTAATCCTAACAACACACGTAGGTGATTTCATGGCAAAAATGCTGCGCATATACTCATGTGCATTAGATGTGATCCCTTTTGGACAGTTCACACACGTGCCCTTCAAATACTATTTTAACTAATATTAGCACATGGTTCTATACTATGTAGATATTTTTAATTCGTCGGGAATAACTTTTGCTGTGACAGGCATTGTATGAATTTTACTCTATCTTTCAATGAGTTCAATCACTCGATTGACACTGAATCAATACTCGACCGACTTCGTACAAATATTATGCAAAGTTTCAGAGAATCCTACCGTTTGGCCGACTATCAACCTGTCTTAGATAGACCTTTTTAAAATATTTTCCAACAAATTTGCTGTTGAATGACATATTTATAAATATAAAACTTAGCAAAAAAAAAAAGACAAAAACAAACATTTAACACCAGTGAAACTGAGCATGAAGAAGTAAATCACCTTTAGTATTTGTGTTTTTCTTAAGATAAAAAAAACAGTGATGATGGGAACTCTCTACGCATTAAAATTATATGTCATGCATATATGGTATGTGTATAAAGAACATTCGTATGTATGATTTATAAATATAAAAATATATATGTAGGATAAATAGTTATCTAAAAATTATATATATTTTTAAAATAATCTAAATAGTTATAGAAAAAAGAGAGAGACATGTATTTATTTTAAAATATTCTCGAGTAGAAAAAGTGTGAAAAATTTTATATTATTTTAAATAGAGTATATTTATAAAGAATATTCTAGAATGTAGATTTTAATTGAAAATATTATCCTAGCCATCAGCTGAGAATGTAGCATTTCTATATAAATGAATGAACTTTTCTCATTTGGGACAGGCTCAACAAGTTTAAGAAGCTATATAAGCAAACTAAACTCAAGAAATTGAAGAGCAAGTAATTTAAGCAAATTAAGACAAAATTAATGAGCGGCGTGTAACCGAAGTTGTGTCTAATCTTGAAGAGCTCAACGGCAACTTCCGGGGTGAGTTTGCAGGAATAAATGTAGGAAAAGTATTTAATACTTTTATACTGATCTTTTTAGTTAATAATATTTTCTCTAAAAGTATTATATTTGTATGTATTTTAAAATATAGATTTGAAGGAAGGCTGGCCTGTCTATATCATACAGGGTGTATTAGATAAGTATTGCACGGATGATCGGTAAAGAGTCTCATTGCATGACATGCAATTCCTTTCTTATGTGAACTATTTATTAGATTGAATAAAGAAATTCAACCTATATAATTTAAAATGATAAAAAATTCTTTAAGGATTTTATTTCTACAAATATCAATATCATAAAAAACACAAAATGACTATTTTTATTATTTTTTATTTTAATGCCATCACTATTTGATTTTAATTCAGTAATTAAAAAAGAAAAAGTGGGCCGTATTAAAGTAAAAAGAAAGAAAATGAGAGTAAATGAAATTGAAATTCACCTGCATTTTTTGGATATATTATTTTAAAAAACGAAATAAACTTTAAATTTTTCCTAGTTGGATATTGGGGGAAAAAAAAAAGAAATGAAAATAAAATTGTTAAGAGTAGTTTCACCATTATATCCCTAGAAGACTGTTGTTCAGCCGCACCATTACGTTCTCATTTTCTGCTTCAGTCGTTACTATCATTGGCTCCACTTCATTAATATGATATTCAATATTTGGGGTTACCATTAATACAATAATCATTATATTGAACCACACTTTGAACCTAAATGGCTAAAACTCCTCAAACGCTCATGCCATAACTGTTATTGTACCTTGAGAAATAATAGAAAATTCATAATTGCTTAAAAAAAATAAATAATAAAATTTTTCTTAATTTTTCATATTTTCATTATATTATTAGGTTTTTTGAAAGTTTATTATAAAATTTATTTAAATATGGAATTTTGTTTCATAGTTTTTATGATAGTGAAATTTAACATAAATTTTAAATTAATTTTTATTTGTGTGAATAGATTTTTGATTTTACCGTTTTAGATATCACAACGAATTAACATTGATGGGTTCGTTATTCATGGACCAACTCGAATGTCAAACCCTATAATGAAAATGTCGTCCAAAAGTCACAACTCAAGTGAAGGCCCCCGTAACCTAAAGTCCGAGATCATACAACTCAAGTTCACCCGCTAAGGCATGGGCCGACCTAACAACTCGCCATGAACGATCTAATTAGGTGGCCTACGATTCTTTTTTTGCATGTTGAGAAAATTTATCATAATTGATCAGTACAAACTCAATAGATATTTTAGAAAATATTTGTCAATGATTTGCACGATCTCTCTCAAAATTGCCATTGCCATACCGGGTGCTTTTCATTATCATGTCAAAGAAGAAAGGATATCTTCTGGTCGTGGTTGCCTGGATAGGCACCTACGATCTCGTGATTATTTCTAAAAAGGGAACTGCTATTGACAATTACCTATGATTATTTGCACAGCTTGGTAGTTTCGCGTGAATAGCCGTCTGCTAGCCTGAGCATCTAGCGTCCTAAGCGCTACAAATACTCATTTGCTCTCACAAGTAAAAAAAAAAAAAAAAAAGAGGGGAGGGAAAATAAAGAAAAATGTGCTATAAACCCAATCCAAGAGGTCTTGCTCAATTCATCCGAAAGGCCTGCTTGCCAATCCTCTTAGGAGGAGGCCTACCCTCCATCCCATGAGGCCATTTAGGAGACTTACCCTTCATCCTAGGAGGCCATTCAGAAGGCCTATCATCTATTAAGGAGTCTTTTCCTCTATTTAGGAAGCCAACCCTCCATCTAGAAGATCTGTCTTCTATACCTCAAAGATATTTCTCAGTCGGACGCACCTCGAAGATGTTCATTAACAGGGCAGACCTCTAACTGTCCCTTAGTCGAGTGCACCTATAAGCCGCCCCTCAATCGAGCGCACTTTCAAATCGCCTATCAGCCGAACGCACCTTTAAACCGTCCCTCAACTGGGCGTGCCTAAACACTCACTCCCCACTACATGAATTAACGCATCATCTTACATCCTCGTTTCTTTCTGTTTTTTTAGAAAGATATTTGACTTGAACGTCGGGGGATATGTCGAAGAGCGAGTCCAGCCAATCCTTTAACCTCTTATTTTTTTTCTTTTATTGTGCAGGGTCTAGGTTCAAAGAGAAGGGGACTGAATTGGCTCTAATTCGACTTGATGCAAAATGTTGAGTAGCTTCCTAACCTATATAACAACTCAGATCCAGATACGCATAATTGGCGCTATTTGTGGGAACGAATGAAAAGTCTTCCACCTCAACTACAAGAGCAAACATAGTCAACATTTTAGGTACGAGCTAGTGCATCAATCGGACGCGTAGTCACCCGTGGCGATGACCCCTCATTGGGAAGTCACATGGACAAGGGATCCACCCTAAGTGTGCAAGTACTCGTTGTTTAATTGGGTGTCCAGGCCACTACACCCCACTTCTCATGGACAGCAAATTAACGATAAATAGATGTGATGAGCCCAAAATCGGACTGATAGGGCGACGATCCACTCTAGTTTTACTTGTCGACAATTTAGCTTGGCATCCAACCGACTCAACTGGTCAAGGATCCATTCATGCGCCGTGCTCGCCTAACTGATCTCGATCCAATTGGGCATCCAGCCGATTTGATGGATTAAAGATCCACTTCGACATCCGGCCTACCTGACCAATCTGAATCTAATTCGGCATTTAGCCGGTTTGATTGGTCATCAACCCAGTTTGGTCTAGCCTATCTGACGGGTCTACAATCCAACCTGACTTCAGTACGAACTAACAGTAGTTCGGTCACTCTGACTAAGCAGCTGATCACCATTTGGATTCAGCAGTCCGGCCACTGTTCGGACTTGACAGTCCAATCACCACGATCCAACAATTTGGTCACCATTCGGGTTCAAAATTCCAATTATCGTTTGGACTCGGCAGTCCAGTCACGCCGATCCGACTGTCTGATCGCCCCTCGGACTCAGCTCCTTGTCGACCTTGAAAATGGCGGCCTGATAGCTCGCCGCTCGTGTGAAAACCACAATACTCCATCTCAGCATTAAACCTGCTTGACCATTCCATCAATAGGGTATGAAGCCATATAGGAGTGACGCGTAACCTAATATTAATATCATGTCAGCCCCAAACCATCCGCACCCATCCAAAGGTGTAATGCTAGGGGCTCCACTCTTCGACCTCCAAATGATTGGAGGAGCCAGTATCCTCAAAGGATCTAGAGGCCTGGGCGACCCTAATGAAAGGAAATCTTATCTCCTTGACGACCTTAATATTTGGGAGGATACGATCAAAAGGGCCCACTCTCGATGAAAAGATTGACTAGGTCCCGGAATATAGGACAAAAGCCTAGAGCAGTGATATCTCTACTACTTTCGAGATGGCAGACGACATTATACCCATAAAGAAGACTCCTGCAGTGCCGACAGGCATCCAACCATCCCCTCGTGGAGGTTAGAGGATCGACCAGAGAGGCTTTCAGAGTATTCATCTTTTTACTCGTGAGTGCCCTCGTTGGAGTAAGAGGCCTAAACTATGGGCGTGGCAAGGTCGATCCCACGAGGATACCCCGCGCGGACCATTAGATCCTACAGAAACTGTCACTATGCTCACAATGAGGGCTTAACATGCTCGACCAATTATCTGTCTCATCAGCTAGAAACGTCTCTCGTGGTAACAATCCTACTTTGGGTAGTTATGTTGACGGATGAAAAACATCAAAGCATGCAAACTCTCGGAGTATCATCAGCACCCTTTTCCAGACCGCATGTGTCCATCTAAAGATGTTACACTGGGGGCTCTGCCCTCTGACACCTCGTCAAATCGGTGCAGGCTAGCATCTGCAGAAGAGCTAATGGCCCAAGACCTCATGGCCTGGGCGGCCACAAATGATAGGGCCTAGCACCAATCAAAAGACCAACAGAGTTATAAGCCATGAAAAAAAAGCCTAGAGCCACATGGTCCCCACTGTTCCTGCAACGATAGGGGACCCCTTGTTAAAGAAGGAACTTTGCAACCTCATAAGACACTTTGCTGACCTAGCCAGGTAACCGTTCAGGTTGAGGACTCAATCATCATGATCTCCTTACAATATCCGGGAACAACGCCTAGAGTCCCTTAGTCGAAGTTCCGATTTGGCATTTCCGGCTGGATCACTTTGCACTTCGTAGGGCTCCCCTAGCATTGTAAGTTCCCGGTGTAGTGTCAAAAGCTATCTTGAATGCCCGCAGAGAAGGCCGAGCCCTCTAGCCTCCTTTGCTTGTGACATTCTGCGTTGGAAGACACTTCCCTCTCAATGACTAAAGTCCACCCCCCGCACCCAAGGTCGCATGTTAGCTAAAGCGGCTACTTGGTCCCAAGGACATAGCGCGCCATCCCCTATAAGTACCAATGATTATTCCACGCCAAATCCAGGTAAATCTTATATGCATCATGCTGAGTGCTTGAATCATACTCTAATCAATGAAATAACTGCTGTTTATTGTTTATCTGTTCATACGAATGCTTGCATAATATTGTATAAAATCATTTGACTTAGATTGTCTCTAAATTGGTGAATTCTCATTCACTTATCACCAAACCTTTGTCTCGAATCGAGCGGCCGAGAGACGATCAAATTTGAACCTCGGTCTCGTATTGAGCGGCTTATATGTTGTCAAATTTGAACCTCAGTCCCGTCACTAAGTGGTCTATGTACGGTCGGACTCAAAATCTTAGAGGACTTTTCAACATACGTGTGACAGTTCTCTCTTGAATGGACGAGCATCATCAATCCAAAATGATTGGCGGACTAGGACTTGATGCGTGAAAGTTACCACGTCCTCTAGAAGGATCGAGTGCCGATGGGTACATGTGGGTGACGACCTAGGCTAGCAAAAGTTCGGCGATGATAGCTGTAAGGCTTAGGTGGCAACCGCGTCTTCCGAGTGCTGCAACCTCCTCCCGGCAAGAGCGAGTGCAGCTCGAGGTGCATGATCAAATCGACCTTGTTGGTGACAATGTCAACAGTGCTTGCCTAGCTCTCCATTTCTCTTACCGCTCACTCCTAAAGTGTGCCCTCACAGCAAGGCAAACCGTATAGAGTATGAGATTCCTTCTCGGCGAGGTTTTAGACCTTGCCTAAGGCTCGGGCGGCCCACGGTTGAAGCGAACAATCGACATTAAGCCCTACGACGTCTCGGCAACGATGATAGAACGTTTTAGCTGACGAGTAGAAAAATTGTAAGGATCGAGATTTCACAACTCATAATTTGGTAAGCTAAACTAATATATGAAAAATTAACAATGAAATCCTAGAATTTAGAAACTCACCTCGAAATGTTATAAAATTTTAATTGATGAAATCGACTATAATTTTGATTAATAAAATATAGAATAATTGGTAGGAAACTAATTTGATTAATGAATTCTCAATCGATTAATAATCAAATTAATTTCTGTAACAACAAAATAATCCAATCACCAAATTTACACCCGATTAATAACTGAACTTGGGTCGATTGATCAAATATAGTATAAATTAAAGTAATTAAGCAAAATTATAAATTCCAACACACAAACTCACACTCACATAGTTGAATTTTCACAAAATTCAGCAAGGAAGACCCGGCTACTTGGTATCCCCAAATTCCATGCAAATTTCCAATATTTCCACAGTATTCAATTTATACATGACCTAAGGATATCCTACATACATGACAACATCATACTAAGTCAAAAATTCAAAGAAAATCCACGGGAAGGCACATACACACAGTTGCCATAGGAGAAAAATCTGCAAGGTATTGGAATCATGCACACCTCACTATGACTAAGTAAAAATTAAATATAATTTCATCAAAGAAGGACATGGCACATATGGTTTAATCCCACCCTTAGTCATCATTTCAAATTTAGAAAATTAAAGAAGGAAGAAAGAAAAGAGAAAGAAGGAAAAAAATAGCACACAACTCTTAAGGAGGAAAAAGGGAACCGGTGCCACCAAACTTTTTAATTTTGTTTACTAACTAAGTTAATTAATTAAAAGGTGAAAATTAGCATGAAAATAGGGGGACACATGGCATAACAAGGGACCAAACAAATATTAAAATGGCCCCAATCAAATAAAGGAAAGTGGCACAAATAGGAAGCCCCCACAAATCAGCCAAGTAGCTGATTCAGCTTTAGAAATAGTTGAGAGTTTGTCAGCAATTTGGGTTACGTAACAACTCTAAATTAATTTGGAATAATTAAGTATGTTAGACAAGAGAATAAATAAGATAAAGGAGGAAGAAAATCGGTGGAGACAAAAGGAAAAATCAGAGAGAACAAAGAGAGAAAACAGAACCGAGAGAAAGCTGTCAATCGAGGGACTTAGAGTTCAGATTCGAATTTCCTTCAAATCAGGAAAGAACATTGCTACATTTTTGATTTGTTGTTAAATTCTTATTATTATCTTTGAGTATGTTGTTCCAATATTCAAAATTCATGCCATAACCTTGTTAAATTAAGCAAAAATCAGATTCATGTCATATGATGTATTTGTTACTGAATTTTGCTAAACTTTGCTAGTGTTTTAATTTTTATAGACTATATTTGACCGATTCATACCATGAAATTTATAGTGTAAATACTTTAAGATGTTAGTTAAATTACCATATTTTTATTATAAAATTATTCCTTTTAAAATTGGCTGGTTTTATGAAAATAAAGATGATTGACAGATTGAATCGGTCTAAAATTATGAACTGATTCTCTTAATGTAAATGGAATAATTTTTTATGGTAATTTAACCACTGGACAAGGCCTAAATTTAGCAATATATCACCTGAAATCCTGAAATTAGAGATAGTAGCAGAATTAGCTACTATTATCTGGCTGAACCGACGACCTAATAATTTCTAAACCAGCTCAAATTTGATGACCCACAAGATAAATCTCTTATTAAAGTTGTGATAAAACGGCTTACGAAATTGCGTTAAATTGGTCACTAAACCGACCCCAGAATCATACACTATCACTGAACCAGCCACTACACTAGTTTGACATTTTTGTTAAATCTGGATAAATTGATTGGGAATTAATTGATAAACAGATTATATATGATATGTTAAAATATTAAACTAATTAAATATCAAGTGAACCGGTCCATCATTGTGTGAACCGGTTGTTGGAAGTGGGAACTAAGCCAATTCTAGCAACTAGCTCAATTTCAATATGAGATTAAGTAAAGTGAACTGTTTTATATATGATTCTTTTATAATGATGAATCGGCCATTTATTTTATGAATAATGTAACTTGACTTACGTGATAAAACTAGCAATATATTATTAAAGGCCGAACCGGTCCATAAACCGACTTTATTATTAAACTAATTGATGGAATTAAATGAAACCGAATTTGTTAGTAAACTAGTAAAATTATAAAATTTATGGATCGAAAGTCGGAGAATATATTGTTTAAAAATAAGACCAGCATGTATAAAAATCTATATGAATTTATTTTTATGATATGTTTTATCATGATTTTTGTTATGAATATATGTGATATGTTATGTATGGATGGAAGCTAATATGACACTATAAAAATATAAATTTTCTCTGAAAAGAAAAAATAAAAAAAAAGATTATAAATAAGGGTTTCCGCTATAAAATTTTTAGAAATAAGAAAATGGGATTAATAAAGTTTTTCAGTAGATAGTATTCCCTAACATACCGAAAAATATTATACTAAAAGATCGTTGTTTGATAAACAAGTATCAAGGTCTCATCTACTGGATATATTAGGTATGTACCATCCTATCTTCGGGATATAAATAAGAAAATTAAGGCCATAATTGTGTAGAGAAAATACAATCCATCATGTATTCGGGATATAAATAAGAAAGTTAAGGCCATGATTGTGTGAAGAGAACACAATCCATCATATTTTCAAGATGTAAATAAGGAAGTTAATGCCATAATTGTATGGAGAGAATACTTAAAATTCTAATATTAATTTCTAATATTTTGACACCTTTTTAAATTTAATTTTATAATTATATTTTTAATTAATAAATTATAATATACAAAAATTCATATAATTTTAATATATGATGATTCACTTGATTAATTATATATATAATTAAGCTAACTTAATCAAATATATTAATTACTCTAAAATAAATTAAATGATCGAAATATCTAAACTCAAATTATTAAATTAAATTAATGGCTCAAGTATTTAAACTCAATTTAATGGTTCGATTACTCTAAACTCATATTTTAAACCCAATTACTAGATCCTAAATCCAAAATAAAAACTAAATTAGTCAAATAATTATTAAAATTAATTTTAAAAATTATTTTCATAAAATAATAAAATAAAAAATATTCAGGATGTTACAAGCTATCCCCTTTAAAAGATTTTCATCCTCAAAAATTTATCTTCATGGAAACCTTTGATAGAATTTTCACTTTACGAAGATAATTTTGCTCCTAAAACTTTCAATCCGTTCAAAATAAAGAGGACATAATAACCAATATTTGGATATGTGCTATCATCATATCAAAATCCATTGGACAATCTATAGTATTAATCAGGTCCTTATATATATATGATCATTATCAATCGCACAGTCCACCAACATCTTTAATACCATACGTACAACCAAAGATTTAATTCTTATTATCATTCTGACAGAACTTTGATATTAAATTTGAACATTCATCTAGCATTATAGAAATTAAAGCCATATCATTACTTAGATGTAATATTCATTATTAGTCGATCGATAAATATTTAAACCTAATTACTAATATAAGTCTTCAAACCCAAGTTGTGATTTGACCTACGTATGCATTCAATCTTTCGGTATGAGTCATTCTCCTTAATTGTTAGCTTTAATTTCTTAAAGTTATGAAATATTTTTTCCTAAATAGAACAATTTTAGAATGTCATCCTCTCCAATAAACAATACTCAAATCTTAAAATTTATCAAAACCATACTTCTTCGAATTTTATAGCATGATTATCCAATTTTTAACATCTTTCCTACAATCCGTCAAATCTCTTAATTAATTTCAATCCAAACTATAATAAATCTCAAAAATGAATTCTATATATAATGTTTGCACTTTACTTCGAACATTTTCCTCTAAAATATTACTACTCTATTTTAGTAACTTAAGATAATTAATTTTTTATCCATCCTTAATACATCAGGTTTCCTATTATTTATCTCTAAGTCCTTTTCAATGGATGCTTAATACTAGTTGCTACCCCTATTATTATTTTATTATTATTATTATTATTATTATTATTATTATTATTATATACCTGAAAATGTCATGATACTTTTATTTATTCATAGGGTGGAAGTCGACATCTATAAGAGTTAATGGTCAAACAAGTGGCACTTGAGAAAATTTATTCTTGATATCCAAAGAAATTGATTTAAACAACAAAATCAATGTAACGTACTCAAATTTGATTCATAGGTCACATAAAGAATTATAGGTAGATGCCACAATAAGTACAATAGAAGCTAAATGATACTGAAAGTAGAAGGACAAAACTTAAAATTTTAGCAAAGCATATCAAGCAACAAGATAAATCATCAAAAGATCTTAGAGTAGTAACTAATGATGGTAACAAGTTTGATAGCACCTATATTACTACAATTATAGAAGAATAAAGTTTACGAAATACTCATTAGAATGGAATATTTGGGGCTATAATGACGAGGGTAAGTGGAAATGTAATATCTCTGATTTCTGTTTGAATTATTTTAATATTTATTATAATTTTGAAAATTTTAAACGTTATGAAAATAAATTAAAATATTGTGAAAATTTTGAGGAATGATCGAGATTTCAGAGTGGCGTTTGAAGCGCACCCGTAGTGTTATCCGAATACCGAGTTGGATTTGGAAATAAAGAAAAGTAATATAATAATAATAATAATAATAATAATAATAATAAAGGAGAAGAGAAGGGATCGGGGAGAGAGAGGGAGAAGAGGACAGAGAGGGAGGAGGGTTCGCAGGCGGAGAAGGAGGAGGAGGAGAAGGGAAGAAGTGGCGGCGGCGATGCAGGAGTTCAGTGGTGCGGCGGCGGCGCGGCGGTGGCGGAGCGGCTGGCAGAGGGTTGCCGCGGAGGAGAACAGAGAAGAGAGGAAGGGGCGCACGGTGGACTAAGAGGAAATAGCCTGATTCGGGTGCTTCAGATCATCCTTTCTTCAGATTTGCGGAGTATGAAGTCGAGGCAAGTATCCTCTAATCCTATTTTTAGTCTGATTTAATTTCTGATGTATTTTGACTACTGTTGGAGATTTTACTAACATGTATATATTTTTATACACACCAAATTTATTAATTATTTACATGCATGTATGTTTTATCGATTATGTAGTGATTTTACACTGGTATTTATGATTTTAAGGGTTTTCAGATACCCGAACGGTATATATGTATATTTGTGTATATGTATATTGTGAAACTATGAGCCAGGCCTTGTATTAATTATGCATGTTGTCGTGGGTGTGGTCACTACGAGATCATGACAGTCCAAAACTTGATGGGTCGTTCTATGTGATCCGAGGTATGAGATGTTGATACCGCTCTCGACGGGGAGGCTTAGTCCTAACGGGGACGTATATGATATGGCTACTTCTGCCAGAAGGAAGGTTGAGATGTTTAATAGCTGACTTGTCCCATTGTGTATTTAAATGAGAATCATCGTAAGAAATTGATGGAACTAATATATTTGGACGTCCTAATATATAACTAAAATTTGAGATTGCACGCAAAGTCGGGGGTGGTAAAATATAGTGAGCAAGTTCCTAATTTATGGGAGACAAAATATATGGATGCCTTGAGCTACTAGTCTAAATCGTAGCCGATATAGCCGTGGTTACCGGATAAGGATAACCATTGCTCAAGTTAGTATTATTTATCTTTGATTCACCGATTTTGTACATGATTTATAGTTCTGCATGTATTTGGGTGGAGAATAATTTTGAGATAAACTGATTGGCCCATAGTTGGGGGATATGAAGATCTCGTACGTATAAATATATGATAAACCCGGAATGTATTTTGATTTATATTTTAGTTCCGGCGGTCTTCTTTCGATTTTTACATTATGAGATTTAGATATGGGCGATGGTATGTGTCCCACATGGATGTGGTGACGATTGCAATTATATAATGTGATTTCGGATCATATGATATGATATCGTTTATCATATTTGATCGAATCGTTATTTATTACGATTATGTTCCAGAGGGACTGTTTGATACGGACGGCGATTTAATACGAGACATCTCCTCGATTTTCAGGGATTTCACGGACCTTGTGTTTTGTTTTGATACGGTTGTGATTGTTATTCATTCCATCTGATTTATATGTACTGTTTACATATATACAATACTTGTTGAGCTCTAGGCTCACATTTTTTTATTTTATCCCTTCAAACTAATAACATGGATATACTTGTAGGAATTTTGATGTGATCTGGTATGAATATCTCTATCGTTGAATGAAAATGTTATTTTGGGTATGTTTCTAATCTCGAGAATATATTATGGTTTTGTCTATGGCCGGATAAGGGCTTTAATCCATGTATAGGATATATTGAAATTATTTAATTATATTAATAAGTTATTATTTTATTTAATACCTCCCTTACGATTGTGGATAGCAGGTCATATAATATGTTGTCTGGATTTATATCCGAGAGATTTTGTGCCGGTTTTATTATATCGGGTCCTGTATATGTACAATTGTCACGCCCGGGTTGGGTTTTATGATTAATGAAAACATTATTATTAATTTTATTTTTAATTTGCTTATATTGTATTCCTGGGTCGTGATTAAGAAAAGAAAGTAATGAATTCAAAGCTCAATTTTCTGATTTTTTTCAATCGTTGAATACAAAGGGGAAGTATGATCGGAGAAAATCTAACCATACTCAAGAAATTGAAAGAGTTATGTGATTGCACTTAAGCATGTAGGTGTCACATGTATAGAAAAGAGTAAATTTAATTAACCTTGATGAAAGTATCAAAGCATAGTTTGTCAAATTGGAAAAAAAAAAGGGGATTAAGGATGGACAAATTTTTTTTCCTAATTAAATGAATAGAATAATAATTTTAGGCGACCTCTCATTAGATTACTTCAAGATGAGAAAGAGCACAAGGATTTAGTTCTAACAAAAAAATACAGCCGAGATTTGACTTAAAAAATTACTAGAGACAGATAAAAGAATGGCGGTGCCTTCAATAGCGAGTGTCAAGCAAGAAGGAAGATTTAGACCAGGTAAACTTTTTCCCTATGAAATAGCAATTTGTAAAAATAGGCTCCATTCTTACCGAAAGTCTTAAGGCAATCATGATGACCACTAATTCGACTCATAAATTTAGTTGCTTAAATTCTATCTAACTGGCTAAACCTTTTTCTTTTTTACTGTAGCTAGTCTTCGACTCTTTATAGCTGTTCCCCTACTTTGATTATAATCCTTAAATTCTTTCATAGTAGATAGTTAGGCTTGATGATGACAAACACGTTCGTCATTACGGTTGCAGCTTTATCCCTTTAAATTCCATTAGTGCCATCCCATGAGGTATTTGGAGTTGATGTGATTCACCGAGTTAGCTAAATGGAGAAGTTGATCTCTCACATGGTGTTCGTATGTAACGCATTTGAAAACCTTTGAGCTGGTAATGATGTCTTTGATCAATGATTCATCCCACTCCATTGTAGATATGATGACTCCAAATCATCAAAAACTATTCTAAATAGATGGTTGATGTGCAACACTCCAATAGTTGAGGGCGAACCCTCCCAATCGAGAATGATGGGAGTTCTACTCAACTCTGTGATTATTTTTGATCGAATGGAGTTGGCAAATTTTTCCTTGGCCTACAACAATGCATGCTGTATGGCCATGGGCTATAAGGAACCCCCTAGTCTTTGTCATTTGTACATTAAGAAAAATGATGGTTCGATCTCGAAATCTATGGTAATGGGATTTGGCGGTCCACTTTTTCCAACTAGCTGAATGATAGAAGTTTGTACATTCACCACATGAGATCCGCAAATCAAGGTGTTGAGAGCTTGTACTATGAGCTGAACTACTTCGTATGAATGTCATCATAATTTTTGTAGGAGTCTTTCGTACTTGTATTTTATTGTCTCGACAACTTGTAAAATAAGAAAATTTAGAATCAAACCTATACTAATACTCCGGCCAATCAATGTTCTCCTGATCCTAAGATATTCTAGACCCTAAACCCAAAATATATGATATGTTTCATAACTCAGAATCACCAACAATCTTCTAAGTCCTCAAGGAAGAGCTATAAAATTTTTCTCGACCTAAAACAATGATTGATATATTAAGTTCTTGAACCACTTAATGAATCAAAACTTCGAAATACCGAGCCTTGAAAGTCCTCCAAAAAACATATTATTCTCCACCGATACTTGATTTATTAAAAATAAATCTAAATGTTTAAATATCATTGAATCGTCTAATATTCTCAAAAATTATCAACTCTAGATTCCTCAACTGTTCACTCATAACTTTAATTCTCTGATACCATTTAGTTAAAATGATCCGAGATCGAGTCCTCGAATACAACTCGGATCGTCCAAACAAAAATCTCAAATCATCTGAAATTCTCAATTACACGTCATAGAATTATAACATCAATTAATATAAGTGAACTCGAAATCATCGAATTAGTAAATTTTTGACACCATAAATGATCATCATAATTCCATCATTAAATAAACATACCTAATAATAAACTATTGGAAATAGAAATCCATCAGTTTCTATAATGTCAAGTCTTTAGAAATATAATCCTGAAAAATATCTAAGAGCCAATAAATCAATAAATAATTTCAAATCTCTTATCAAGAAGTCTTAATTTTTGAGATTACCTCTATCTGGATTCTACACGGCGCTATGCAATCCCTTCTATTCTGATGTTAATCTGTCTACTTTGAATCCAATATAAAATATAAGAGTGAGCAAAATACCCAACAAGTAATTATAATTAACAATAGAAGAATACAAGTATTTCAGATAATAATAACAAATATATAAGATTATTAATAGTGTATAATATACAACTACTGTCTGAGCTGCAATAATATGTCGTGTCCACGATCTAAAAGTTATAAGAATAACTGGATAACAAGAATGCAATATGGATTCCATTGAATCTAATCATCAGATTAATACGAGGTTACAACTGTACGAAATAACAATAATTTTCATGGATCTTATTCTACCTTAGTAAACCAAAGGCTGCGTATTTATACCGCCAACGGTTGAGTGAGTACCACGAGGTTATCCGGTATCTATGGTATCCCACTACCCCTATAATCCTCTTAGAAGCTGTACCCGTAGCATGCTCTACTATTTCTGATACCCCTCGCTAATGATATCCCTGATATCATTCTCTACGATGGTCACTAGGTTATAAGTATCCTACCTCAATAGCAACAACCTCGACTAACTAAACGACATAACAAGAATATGATTATTAACTAAATTTGAGGTCACCACTGTATGAGATAATAAGAATCTCCATAGATCTTATTTTACAATAGTGAGCTAAAGGCCGCGTATTTACATCCCCAATGGTTGGATGACTACTACGAGGTTATTCAATATCCATGATATCCTCACTACTCCTACAGTCTTTTCAGAGACTATACTCGTAGTATACTTATATCATCTCCGATACCCCTCACTAGTGATATCCCTAATATCATTATCTACGATGGTCATTAGGTTATAAGTATCCATCATCAATATTAACGATCTCAACCTCCAGAATGGAATCAGTAATAGAAAAATATAGATTACTCTACAATCCCACGGACTCTCATTCGCTCAGATACCATAAAGTTTTCATATACTCTCCTTTACCTATCCTTAGAGTATCAATAAAATATACACATGTGGTCAAAACCAATGCAAAGATCGATTACCACGAAAATGGGAAAAAATGCAAGAAAATTCAGGAAATTCGGTTGACCATATATGTATATATACACCATACCCCTTTATATACATATAAAATTATATATATATATATATCCATATTTACATATATACCCACCCACACTGGCTGTTTATGCCCCTATACACCCACAAGCCGTTACGCACGGCAGCAGTACCATCGCTTCACTGCCGGCTTACAGCACGGTGATGGCAGCTGCGCCCCTTCTCACCACCGACTCACAACGCGGCTCCCTCTCTCACTACCACTGCACTGGCCAACCACCTACGTGAGCAACACACGCATACTCACGCAGCGAGCCAGCATACACACACGGCTACACCCATACACACCACAATGCCCACACACACGGCTACACATACACACATACCACGCTGCCCACACACAGCTACACGCACGCACCCACACACATCCAGCAGCAGCAGAACCAACCGAGGCCCTATTTTTCCCAATTCTTCACTTTACCACAAAATCGGGAACGGTAGGCACAAACTTTTCACACGAAAGCAATAGTCAACATCTAAGGATGAAAAGATGAAGATTTACTTGCAAAATAACATATTAAATCCCTCTCACTACCTCTGGGTCATTGGACCCCGCTGGAAAATGGGAAATAGAGTACGATATTCTGTTTTCACGATGGTGCCAAAATTCCCAAAATTGGGGGTACAAAATGCAAAATCGATTCTTCATGGCTACATTAGACAATTTACGCAGCCACAATTTATCATTAACCCCAAAGGGTTGGTCGTTTCCTCACAGAGCCGGAGCTCTGCATTTGGGTTCCCAAATTTGTAACCCTCCATTTTCAACAGTTTCCTACCAAGCCAAAGCATAAAATCCGAGTATTGGCATCAACAAGAATGAAGGAAGAATGAAGTTTATGATTAAGAAATTTACTTGCCCCGATTTTGTGATCGACAGCAGCGGTTCTACTTGTTGCGTTCTTCCCCTTCAGTTCATCCTCACTCTCTCCCAACCCTGCCGCTTCCTCATATAATGGAGGCTGCTGGTTAAGATTTCGCATATATACCGTTTCCCCCTTTCCTTCTTCATGACCACCATCTGTATCTCCCTCTCCTCTTCCTTTCTTCTCCCTCTTTCTTTCCATCTCCTTCTTTTTCTTTCTTTCCTTTTCTCTTCATTTCCTTTTCTTTCATTTCTTCTCTTCCTTCCTTTTTCCCCCCCCGCATCCCTATTGTTATTAATAATAATAATAATATTATTATTATTATATAATACCTATTATATCACAAATATTATTATATGTATAATTATTATATATTTATTCATATATTTATTTATCTCTAATTAAAATATTAATTATTTATTTAATTATCCTTACCATAATACTTAAAATTTTAATATTAATTTTTAATAATTTGTCACATCTTTAAATTTAATTTTATAATTATATTTTAAATTAATAAATTATAATATATAAAAGTTTATATAATTTGAATATATGATGATTTACTTGATTAATTAGATCTATAATTAAGCTAATTTAATCAAATATATTAATTACTCTAAATAAATTAAATGATCGAAATACCCAAACTTAAATTATTAAATCAAATTAATGGTTCAAATATTTAAACCCAATTCAATTGTTTAATTACTTTGGGCTCATATTTTAAGCTCAATTACTAGATCCTAAATCCAAAATAAAACCTAAATTAGTCAAATAACTATCAAAATTAATTAAAAAATTTATTTTCATAAAATAATAAAATAAAAATATTCGAGATGTTATAGATTAGGTCCGAGTGGCGAGAAACTCTAGCATTCCTCAAATCCAAGATACCAACAGGGAAATCGAGGGCCACTAAGGAGGCGATCCACTTGTTGAAACGGATGCCCTCCTGAAACTGCTCCTCTGGGACTGTGACCACCTCCTTAGGAAGGAGCCACGTCCTTAGCTTACCCTCGAGTGATGCGATTCTATCCATAGCTCGGGCATGGGCTTCGAAGAGCCCTCACAATCTTGTCTCACACTCAAACAATGCCTGGTTAAGGTAGTTGGCGTGTGCTTGACTTTGCAGTGCGTCCCCGACAACAACATCGACCCGGCACTCCATCTTCTTAGGGACACAATCTGTTTGCGAATGCAACAAGCGAGCAATCTCGTCTCCCTACACGAGCACATGCTCCTCCAACCAGCAAGGCACCCTCCGAGGCTGTCAAACAGAAAAGAATAGTCACCCAGAGACAACATCGACAAAACATATAGGTGGAGAACCGTACTACTTCCCAACGAGACAGGCATACCTAGTGAGAAGACCCAATGGATTTGAGGCCTGGAGGAGCCCTCAAGGCTCCGAGGGGCTCGAGCAGTGAAGTGCTTAGGTGGCGTCCTTCCTTGGCAGCGACCTCATTCATTGAGTCCTCTTCTTCGATTTCCTCCACCGTCCACCTGTCCCCCACTTCCCTCTCTAGTCGAAGGCTCAAGGGAAGAGGAAGACGATGCTCCCCGTGCCAGGGCAAAGAAATTCAAAATGTCGATAACGTCTCGATCAGCCATCTAGAAGACAATAGAAAAAGTAGAGATGTCTGCACAAACCAAGCTATGAAAAAAATAACAGGAGACATTGCACTTAAATAGACGGAGCCATTGCCTAGAACGACGTCGCAGCAAAGTTGAAAGGTCGCGTCGCTATAACTGCAAATGATGTGTGTCCTCACCCTTGTAAATCTGCTTGTAGGCGACATTATGACAGACGTTGCCTTGCATCCTTGTATAACCCGCCGTCAGTCACTGCACTCTGACCAATATGACAACTGTCCAACACTTGTCTCTAGAAGCATTTGTTCGCAATGATACTAAGCACATCACACTCCAGAACTTACAAAGCAACGGCGTAAGGCCATGACAGACTCGAGGTAAGGTCGTCCGGCCCCCTCCCTAACTGGATGTCTAGTCGAGAGGCCAAACATCAACTGGCCAATATGTCAGTAAGCCAAATCGCTAGAGCATTAAAGATCCCAGCGGTAGGAAGATGGGAGGCAGGTAGGACAGGCTTGAGGTCGAGTTGGCTGGCCATCTCCCGAGCTAAGCATTGGGTCAAGCAGCCGCATGCCGACCCAAACGAAGACCGAGTTGTCTGTCGACCAACTCGGTGGTAAGCAACAATGTTTGGAGGTAGCCCCCAAAAGAATCAAAACTGGACGGGGCATGGCCTAGACAACCACAAGGCTAGGTTAGCTTGATCCTCCCTGGTCAAGTGCTAAGTCAAATGGCCATGTGCTGATCCGCCAGAAGACCTTGATGTCAAAGAGCCAACTCGTCAGAAATTCAAAGATTTGAATCGCAAAGGATGAAAAATCAAAGTACTCCAATCATTCACATCATGCGAGAATATTGGGGATATACAATGAAATCAAAGAATGCTCGATAGTTCTATCCATCGATTCCCAGTAAAAATAAATTCATAGGCACACAACCTTGGGATGAAATCTTGACGGTGAGAGAACCACGTTCCAAATGATTGAAGAGATCATGCTCTTGTGCACCAAGCAAGAAACACACGCCAAAACCCTCACCGACAAGAGCTAGGCATGAAGCACCGGTGCCATCCTGGGAAGCATCCACCAAAACCGACCAAAGTTGTGAAAATTCGTGCATCAACGCCAAACTTGATATGGCGACAACGGCCTAAGCTTCGATATGAACTCAGGGAATGTACCCCCACCAGCAGCTTCTTGATTGAACGCCGGTAGGCTACCTGGGGTTGAATCACTCGGCCGAAGGGGATGAAGTGTCAACCTCTCCTCCTGAAAGGATCGAGCAGCCACTCCTCTGGGGCTATCCTGCTAAGAGCTCTTCGTCACCAATTAGTAAAAGAGAAAATTGGCCTAAGCCTCACTTAACCTTATGTGAGGCCAGGATGCGCCTAGACGAAAAGAGAGACCAAAGCAGGTACAAAACACACCTTTAGCACTAGTCCCAGCATTGAGCCAGGATCTTTGTCGACTTCGACAGGTAGTTGTGTAGGCTTTATACCCACTCCGAACATTCACACAGCTTAACTGGTGTGAATGATTCATGGAGCGAAGTATTACGAGCCCCCCAATTATAGCCAAAAGAGGAGATAAGTGTGCCCATCATTGTGGAAGATCACGCCGCCAGTGCCATCCACAAAGAATTGGCATAGTCTAGAGAATCACTCGCAAATCCTGTCAATTGGAGCAATAGTCTGCAATATTTCTTAAAAAGAAAAGTGTACAGACCTACATGACGATGTGTCATCATTGCATGCCAGGAGCTGAAATTTCGAATCATCCGGCATGGGAACTAGTGATGGGTTCATTACCCATTGATTGATCTGGATGCCGAAACCCATGTTGAAAATGCTGTCCAACAATCCCAACCCAGGTAAAGGCTCCCGCAGCCTAAGGTTCGAGATTGTATAGCTTAGAATCGCTCGTTAAGGCATGGGCCAACCCAGCAGCTCGCTATAAACGGCCTCATTAGGATGGCTCACAATCCTTTTTCTACAAATTGAGGGAACTTACTATAATTGGTCAATACAAGTCCAACAGATATTTCAAAAATATTTGCTCACGATTCGCACGATCTCTTCCAAAATAGCAATCAACATATCGAGCGCTCCTATGATCACTTTCAAAAAGGAAGGATATCCTTCGATCACAGTTGCCATGATAGGCATCCCCGATCGCGTAATAGTTCCCAAAAAGGGAATTACCATTGACAAACACCCATCATTATCTATACAACTCAGCAATCCCGCGTGGACAGCCATTTGCCAGTCTCGATGTCCAGTAGCCTAAGCGCTATAAATACCAATTTGCTCTTACAAGTAAAAAAAAGAGGGAGAGGAGAGAGGAAAAGAAAGGTGCAACAAACCCATCTAGGAGGCGCTGCTCAGTTCATCCAGGAGGCCTATCCACCAGCCCACCTATTAAGGAGGCTTGCCCATCGATCTTCCTAGGATGAAGCCTACCCTTCATCCTAGGAGGCCTACCCTCCATCCAAAAGGCCATCCAGAAGGCCTACCCTCTATCTAGGGGACTTTTTTTCCATCAAGGAAGCAAACTCTCTATCCAAGAGGTTTATCTTCCATACCTCCAAAATGCTCCTCAGTCGAGTGCATCTCAAAAACGCTTCTCAATCAGGCGCACTTCTAGCAACTCTTTAGTCAGGCTCACCTATAAACTGCCCATCAATTGGGGGCACATTTAAACCGCCCCTTAGTCGGGCATATCTCTAAATCGTTCATCTGTCGGGTACACCCAAATACTGAATCCACATTATATGCACCAACGCATCTTCTTATATCATCTAATCATTCTATTCTTTTAAAAAAATATCTAACATGAGCATTTAAAGATATATTGGGGAGTGAGTTTTGCCAATTTTTTGACCTCTCATTCATTTATTATATTTTGTAAGGTTCAGGTTCGAAGAGATGGAGATCGAATTGACTTCAATTAGACTCGACACAAAAGATTAAGCAATTTTTCAATCCGTATAATAACTCATATCTAAGGATCCATCAAATATATATTTTGAAATATAATTGATTTTATAATTTTTTTTGAACGAGTATTATTGATAATAATTCAATAAAGTAAAAAAAAAAGAACTAGAGTCTATAAATAAAAACTGTACAGAATATTTTGATGTATTTTGTTCGGCCGAATGCCGCCGGCTGAACCCAATTGCCAATCTTCCTTAAACGGAGTGGCTCTCCACTAACCCTACCAGAGACGACGAGGTATGGCCGACGACTCCCTGGACTCATGCCACAAGCACCAACGATCTCCACGCGATGACGAATTACAAGATCACTCCAAACGCCACAAGCACCGCCACCACCACAACCGCCGTCGACACTGCCGCCACAGCATGAAGCACGACGAAGAACCGCAAGGCAAAATTGAGGCGAGTAATGGAGAAGTGAACGAGGTAGAAGTGGAGGACATCAATGGAACTGCTCCTCCGGTGCTATTGGACAAGACTAGGGCTGACTATGACGTGGAGGAGGGTGAGATTATTGAGGACGACGAGTTTTGTGATGGAAATGGTGGAATTGGAAACAGAACGGCCGATTCCGATGTGGAACCCGGTGAAATTGCTTCTGTCGGAGCTCGGAATGAACTCGAGAACTCCGATTCGGTCTGTTCTTATCTCTCTCTCTCTCTCTCTCTATCTCTATTTATGTTAACTTGTTTTTCTGGTTAGGAAGAATAATTTCATGCTACAGTATAATAAATTGTAGCATTCCCCCCCCCCTCCAATTATCTTTTTTAATTATTGACAACTTTTCTTATGTTGCCTTTGTATTTTGTATGTTGAATTGGAATTTTTTATACATCGTGTTGTTTTGTTTATTGCTTCACTTGTGTGTAAAACCGATTGTTTATGATTTCTGTTATTCTAGTATTTACAAGTCATGCCTACCTATATAAGATTCTGTCTGATTAAGGTTACCATATGTCTCGAGGGATGTTAAATATAGACATTCCGGAAGCCAATTGCGTGCACTGCACGCGTCATTTGGAAGAACTAGTAACATGTGATTAGCATTTGTTTCATTGGACTGAATTGGACCTTATGTGGTATGTTCGGTTAGTTATGGTTTGTTATAAATCTCTGGTTGTTTTAAGTCTGCTTTGCTTTGTGGTTCAGAAAGGTGTTACTGATGGGGAGATCAGTGAGAGCCAAGATAACATAAATTTGCAATCTACAGGAAGTGATGATAGGAGGGCTGATTTATATACTAAGTTAAAATTGGCTATGACTGATTATAAGAAGACTCAGAATCACATCAACAGTGACGAGATAATTCCTAATGAGAATGATGTAAATTGGGACGCAGGCAGATCTAGTAAAGGTGGTGCTAGAATATTTGGTTCCCCTTCAAAAGGAAGCTGTAAGCCAAAAGGTCACTCTGACATTGAAGGTGTGATAGGGTCTTCAAATTCAATGGAGGTGGATGAAGATGATATAGGACATCAGCAAAATTCATTTCCTTATGGAAGTAGGATACAGAGGTATAGAACAGTGTCACGCTCACCATCTCATGGAAGATATCATGACAAGGTTCATGATAAGAACAGATCAAAGTCTGTTGAACGTGTGAAGGAGTGGTCTCATTCTCAAAGTGTTCTGCGTGAGGGGCATTCAAGAAGTGGACATTATGAAGAAGATACAAATACTGAATATGACTCGGATTACAAGAGAGTAACTCGTTCAACTGCAGATAACAGCCGCAATAGCAGAGACTTACCAAAGGATAGAGAGAAGGAAACTTCTAGTTATTGCAGATATACTGACCAAGAGGACAGGCATTATGATTTTCCATCTTGGAAAAGAGAGAGGCAAGAGAAAATCTATACCGATAGGAAAAGGGACAAGGCAGAAGAGCAGCATAGAAGAGAAAAGGACTGGGAGAGGGACAAGGAACATCACACAGGAAGGGAGAAAGGTAGAGAGCGAAAAAGGGACAGTGACCGTGAAAAGAACTGGGAAATCGATAGAGACTGGGAGAGGGTGCAGGAGAGGACCCAGGATTTGATCAGAGGGCGAGAACACTACAGGGATCAGGAGGGAGAGAAGGGTCGTAGAAGGATCAGGGAAAGGGGTGAGGAAAGAGAATGGGAAGATGGTAGCAAAGCTGCACAAAGAGACAGATATAAGGAGAGACAATGGGAGAAGGATAGGGACAGGGATGGCAATAGGAAGAGGGACAGGCAAATGTACAGGGAGGGCAGTGGTGGATGGGATAGGCATGGATACAAAACTAGTGATGTTGAGAATAATAGAAGTGGTGGGTACCATAAGTACAATGGTCATGATGATGGATTTGGTGATCAAGAAAGGTGCCATGACTCTAAACGCCATGGACATGATGGAACACAATATCATAGCGGTAGAGGCAAGGAAAATACTTCAGAAAAAGATCTTTCATCCAAGGACGATACTGTCAGGGGAAGTGAATACAAACTAAATAGGTATTTCTTTACCCTTAGCAGTTTCCTCCTATTTAGCATGCTACTTAATGTTTACAGTTTCAAGTTTGTTGATGTTTTGAACACTTGATCTCATCAACCTTTGGTTCTGACACTCTGATGCATGTTGTCTTCCTTTTGGCTGCAGAGATGAAAACGATCAAGTGGATTACCAGGAAAGAGTGGAATTGGAACTTGCAGAACAAGAAGAAGAAGATCTTAACAGAATCAAGGAGGAGAGTAGAAGGCGAAGGGAAGCCATTCTTCAAAAATATGAAACACAGCAATTGCAGCAACTAGTGGAGCCTGAATTGGGGGATGCTGGGAAAGGTTTGTTGTATTATTTCACCTGTTGTAATTGTCTCTTGCTGTATACATGTGAACCTCAGGATTTAAGCAGCATTAAGTTGTGCTGCCTGCTTTAGTACTTGCATTCTTGAGTTGAATTTTTGCCTAGTTGGTCCATACTGAGCTAATGGTGGTCTGTGGTTCTAGGATTTGGAAGTATTTGCTTTGAGTGTATCTATCAAACAAAAGATCATTGGAAAGGAACCACCCTACTTCTTAGGAAAGGAAACCTATTAAGGTTGGAAACTATCTTAGTCTTAGAGGAACTATATAGTTATGTGATTTTGGCTTTAGTAATTTTGGAAGCTTTGCGTACTTCACTCAGACTTGGTTGACGTTTCAGGTATTGGAACGTGTCTATGTCAGATTTCATTATTTTGCAAAATTTTCCTAGGGATGTCATTGGAATATCGAAGTGTCAAATGCCTGATACGGCTACACTAGGGTGAAGTGGAGGGTTGGAGTAATTATGTGGTTCATTATACGTTGTGTCTGCCAACACTGTGAAGGTAATACATTACTGTGCATATGGCCTGAAAACCCAGAATTGACTAGAAACTCGGTTGTAGCATGATCTCTAGAACTTCTAAATGGACATCATACACCTTTTACCATGAAAATTTCTAGGCGTTAGTCTAGGAAAATTCAATTGGATTGGTTCTGGGATTGTTGGTTAAGATGTGTCAGTATCCATCCTTGTTGGTCCATCATTTTCTTACTTTCAATATTTTTGGATGCTTAAAAGAAAAGGAAAAAAGTTTTGGTTGTGATTAGCAGTATTCTTACTGACTCTGAGTTCTGAGTTTTACAAATTATGTTTTGTAGTGGATAAGGAACCATTGGATCCACCTTTTCAATCATTAGCTGCTGAGGATGCTCATCCAGGGAATCTTCATGCTAAGGGCAATGGTCTAGTTGCTTATGTCACCGACATATCATTTTCTGTGGGGAAATCACCTCCACAAAAGGATGCTTCTGCTCTTGAGAAGAGTTCTGGTGCTGGAGATCTGGGAGAGGGTACTCCAAAGGTGTGTATTTCTTGCTGAAAATGTTGTATCTATTTTTCCTTTGGGGTACCTCAATATCCTGTAACCTTACCAGTGAGGCTGCTTTTATTTGGAAAATCTAGGATTTTGTCCAAAGGCATCAGTCACCATTTTCTTTTCTATTGTGCAACTATATGACACTCGATTATGTTCTGCCTTGATTGTGGTCTTTCGTAGTTTTATTATTGTGAACAAGAGAAAATGCCAAAGCAATAAACTTGAAGAACATGACCATCATGCCATTATTAAGAGTTTATTACCTTTAGGGCCAATTTTTTGAGTTTTTCGAAAGAAAGTTGAAGAAAGAGGGAAAACAGCCAGAAACTTAAATGAAATAATGGGATACATCTATAGAAACTAGAAAGACAACTTGATGTTGTAGTCAGAAAGCTAGACAGTTCTGGGTCTCTCTTCTCCTCCTTTCACTGCACCCTTGTTGGCTTTATATTTTAGTAGCATTGTGAGTAAAGAAAAAGAGGTTCCCTATCATTCTTGCCTTTCTCCCTTCGTTTTCCTTTTCTTTGCCACCACCAGGGATTACATTTAGAGTAGCGGAAAATGAAATTCTGAGTTTCTTTCTTTTCTGACTTATTGATAGCTATACAGTTGGTTTGAAGAGTCTTTGATTCCATTTGGTTTATGATTTTAAATGGACGAATTTGTGCAGAGTGAAAGATCCACAGACATGTTTTGTGATGATATATTTGGGGATTCTCCAGACGGAGTTCGAAAATCGGTATGTTTTCTTGATGGACTTGTTGATTTCATTTTATGTATCTGTATATGTTTATATATATATATATATGTGTGTGTGTGTGTGTGTGTGTGTGTGTGTGTGTGTGTGTGTGTGTGTGTGTGTGTGTGTGTGTGTGTGTGTATGTTTATATATGTATATATATGTGTGTGTGTGTGTGTGTGTGTGTGTGTGTGTGTGTGTATGTTTATATATGTATATGTATGCAGTAATAATATATTATTTATTCTAAATATCTATTAACTTATACCCAAAGTGATTAATCTTTTGATGCTTTGGTCAAAGAAATGAAATTCCCCCCTCCATCCTCCCTATTCTGGCTGTTTTGATATATTTGTTCTTTTGCTGGTGTGAATTGTGGTTGATCTACTTGTTTCTAGTCTCTGTTGTTTACTACGTATATTTTTTCTTTTGGGGGAAAAGACAGACAAACTACTTGTATCCAACACTTTCATATCATTCTTTCTTTCTCTCCTTTCCATGGTAACAAAAGAAAAAGTGTATTCCTTGAAGAAACCAAGAAGGTGTCACTTATTTTCTATGGGTTCAACATTATCATAACCAAAAAAATAAAGGCATATATTAATTAATTCCCTAAATGTAATTATAATTAAAACAAAAAGAAATCATGACTTACTCAAATAGGCCATAGCTATGGTCAAATCCGTTTGTCTCTGTATCTTTCTTTCATCTTTAATGTCATTGGTTCTTTTCTTTTAAGATCTTGAACACCTCTTGCCTGTCAGATTCAGTATCCTAATTTCATGACCTGTTCATCCTAATCCAAACAATGAAATGCCTAAAGAATCGCCAGGATCCTTCATTTCCTACAGTGTCAAATCCAACATGTTCCTTGGGAACTCCTTTTTGCCAATTGCTATTGATAAGGATATTCTGGAGATTTGATTTATTAGTTTATTTTACTTGATTTGTTTTAATATTTTGTCATATATTGGAGATTTGCAAAATTATATAATTTTTGTAGTGTTTAGGATACCTATGAAAGACTTTATTTTCTTTTAGTTATTTTTTTATTTTAGGTTGTGATTTATTAGGAAATTATACTCGTTTCCTAGTTAATCTAGAAGTAATGTGCCTATATAAGGTTCCTAAATTTTTATTTTAGTAGCTTTGGATGAATGATATAGTGGGTATGACTAATGCTTAATTGTCTCTCTCATTTCCCCTTTCTTCTTCTTCCCGTCGACCATCTCTTTTCCATCCCCTTGCTGCCCTTGCTGTTTCTTCTTCAGCCTCTTCCCTTGTCCTCCCTCTTATTTCATGCATTGCTCTCAATTGACTTAAATAGTGAGGAAAGAAATTTATCTCATTCCTGAACAGAGGATCCATTCAGATCCTTAGCCACCTGTTCAATCTCCACCACTGTTTTCCTAATCAGCTTTATCGATCTATGATCACTGATTGCAAGTTGCAGCAGCTGACATTGATACAGACATGGGCACTGAGATCCCAGAAATGGACTTTGACCAATGGATAACATGCCAACATCAGGACCCAAACCCAAAGGAGGAGGAACACTACCATGTCTTACTGTATTTACCTCAAAGGGAGCTAACAGAGCCAAACTGCCATTTACCCTGCATATGTGATAGATTCAATAGCAATCTCTGCTAGATAGACACTACAACAGCTCTTAAGCCCAGAACCAGGAATAATACATGCCAGACGCCTTAGAAAATAAGGATATCAGCTTATCCCTTTGTAGTATGCACATTTTATTTAAAACATCAATTTCTATACCTTGTGGAAAACAATTTAGCCAGCCCCTCAAATGAATTTTCATTTGTATTAGCAAACACCTAACTAAGAGGTCCTGTTTACCCCTGAAGCCGATTATCCCATTGTAGAAGGAAGATGGACAGTATTTGCCTTACCAGCTTCGCCCTATTCCTTCCCTTCCTTTAAATAGAAAAATTTTATTTAGTTTCCATTTTCAGCATAAGGCACTTCACTGCAAATAGTGTATATAATATAATAAAGGATGGAGAGTGTGTGTTAGTCTTTCTCTTTTAGCTTTGCCATCCGATTCTAGAAAGCCAATCTCTTGCAAGAGATGATTTGGGGGGAAAGAACAGTAGGCTTCCTTACATATTGTTATACTGAGGAAGAAAATCATCCCTTTCTCATGACAGATTTTGGCAAAGATCTACTTTCTTTGTGAATGAAATCTTTAAAACCAACTTATCTGGTGAGAGCCCTTTGCCTAAGGCAAATGCAGCGAATCACCTCCCTATTATTGCTTACAAGATCCTTAAACTGGTTTCCTTATGCACGCAACTCATTATTCTGTCCTAAAAGGTTTGGCCGTCCGAGCCTGGGGCCTTGAGCTGAAGAGTGTGTAGTGTATATCTTATTATGGGGTTCAATCATGTGATGTTTGTGATGCATAACAGGGTCTCGTAGGTTGTTCTTGTTAGTTCCTGAATCCTGATGAATACAACGATATTCTTCTTACTGATCATAGTAAAAAGGTTGATTACAAGGAGGATGTGGTGCATTGGAGTTGTGCAGTGTTGAATGGAAAATAATTTGTTGTCAATTTCCTCTGATCATGGTTTACATTATTGTCATTTCTAAAATCATGTAGATCGATGATTAACTGAGTCAAATATTTATTGATGGACATCTGAAAGTGATGGCTGAGATTTGAATTTATGCATGGCTTCAACTGCATACTCTGGTTGGAATAGATGAAAAATTCTTAAAATTTGTGTGACATTATGGATACAATAGATGTCTGATGATCTGAACTCCAAAGAATAGCTTTCAGAGAACAAAAAGGGGTGCCAGCTATTTCTAGGTTGAATTTTACAGATTATGGTCTCTCTGGGTGCATGCCAATTTATTTCTCAACAGTAGCAAATGGGTGAGGTGCGTCTTGTCTTTTCTTTGTACCGATTGTTATATGGGAAATTACTGAGCAAATTAGAATATGTTATCTATTTGTCTATTTCCTTTTTGTTAATAGATGCTTTTTTTAATTTTGACCTGTCACATCTTTGTTATGCTTGCATGTAATTCTTTGACACTGCGATGATAAATGTTTGTGGTTCCATTGCATGTACAAGGATGATTTCATATGTGATATTGCTGCATCATTACCTTTTGCTTTATGTGAGGTAGTTTGGTTGGGGTCCTTATGCTCCCTTGTGTCATATTGGGAAGCGGGTTTATTATTGTCTTTGCTGCATCAAGTTTGTGTACCTTTGCTGCCTGATGATGTTTATAACTATGCTAAGCTTTGATTATTTTAACAGGGGAAAGGAGACAGTTTACCAGTTGAAAGGAATGGTCTTTATGACAATTGGGATGATCCTGAAGGATATTACAGTAAGTTCTATATAGTTAGTGAATTACCTCTTTTTTATTTTTCCAGTTCAAACTATTGTTTTATTGTTTTCCTTACTGCTGAATGTAACATCTGTTTGTTGACAGAATCTGAAAAATGCTTAAGGTTGAACTAAAGATCACATTGAATCTTTTTCCCAATATTACTGAATTTAAGTAGTTGCTTTTGTGCTTGATGCATTGTTTTTTTTTTTTTTTTTTCTTTTTTTCTGGGAGTAGAGCTGAAGGTTTTTTTTTAGCTACTATTTTTCTATTGTTAGCAATGGCTATCTTTTCTTTTTTTTAATCTTCCATCGTTTTTAGAGGTTTAGTAGGTGTCCCACCAATCCTCAATCCATTTACGACCCTTTATCTATATGTAGGTCCATTGGGGTCAAAAAATGAAAAAAATTAAAATAGGACCTACATATTGAGGTTGGGTTGCAGGTGGGTGGAATATGTAGCATTTCTCTCTTTATTTTTAATGTCAGATTTCTGATGAAGAATACTAGTTGACTGCAAGTGGTTTACTTTCTTGATCCTAATGTTATGCAAATAATGTTATCAGTCTGGCACGACTCAGCCTTTCATTAGAAATGCATTTTACAGCTGGAGTTTCAACCCAAATTTATTTATTTTATAGGTCATGTTTAATTTGCTTGAGAGTGATTTAATTGTATGCAAGGCCTGCTAAGTATGCCACTTTGTAATGGAAAACAATATGGTTCTTGGGAAGAGACTGTTCAGTATCTTTAAGTAGACGTTGTGGACAATTTGATAAAATTGTGCAATCCCTTTCTTTGAGGGGAGAGTTGCACGTAATTTATGCAACATTATTTTGAAGCTATCTTTTGCATGCGAGTTTCTCTCACGTGTTGCTAATGCATGTGTGCATTTCTTTTTCTCCTTTCGGGTCATCTCTGATTGAATTGCAAATTGTTGAAGGCTATCGGTTCGGGGAAGTGCTTGATGGCCGATATGAAATTATCGCTGCCCATGGAAAAGGTGTATTTTCGACAGTAGTTCGTGCAAAAGATCTCAAAGCTGGAATTGGTGATCCAGAAGAAGCAGCAGTAAAGATTATACGTAATAATGAGACTATGTTAGTAGCCTTGTCACCCCTGTTTGCCACCCTCTTCTGGCATCCTTCAGTGCCTAGTTGTGGTTTTCTTGTAAATTTATATTTTGGTTTTTGTGTTTTGACACTTACTGCTGCTCTTTCTTGTTTATGCAGGTTAAGGGCAGGTATGGAAGAACTGGTAATATTAAAGAAGTTAGTTGGTGCGGATCCAGATGACAGAAGACACTGTGTTCGTTTTCTTTCGAGTTTCAAGTACCGTAATCATCTTTGTTTAGTGTTTGAATCTCTTCATATGAATCTGCGTGAGGTTCTAAAGAAGTTTGGTCGTAATATTGGCCTTAAGCTTACTGGTGTGAGAGCGTATGCAAAGCAACTATTTATTGCATTGAAGCACCTAAGAAACTGTGGTGTTCTCCATTGTGACATAAAGCCTGACAATATGCTGGTAATCAGGAGTGTTCTTTTCATCATTACTTATCATGCATTCAGAGAAACATTAATTTATTACCTTCTTTTGGTTTTTACAGGTTAATGATGCAAAAAATGTACTGAAGCTTTGTGATTTTGGAAATGCAATGCTTGCTGGCAAGAATGAACTCACACCATACCTTGTGAGCCGTTTCTATCGTGCTCCAGAGATTAGTAAGTTATCTCCTCGATGAATTGATTGGTGTAAAGGAAAAGTTACTGTGATCTTGTTCACTACAATGTAACACTTCATTGTGTTGCATGGTGTGATTTATGTCCTATTCCTGGCACTGCAGTTAGTTGCTTGGTGACATTAAAGTGTTTTTGCTGCAGTTCTGGGCCTGCCTTATGATCACCCCATGGACATGTGGTCGGTGGGATGCTGTTTGTATGAACTCTACTCAGGGAAAGTCCTCTTCCCAGGTCCCACCAACAATGACATGCTTCGTATGCACATGGAACTGAAGGGCCCATTTCCAAAAAAGATGCTTCGTAAGGTGATCTTAAATTGGTTCCAGAATTTAGAGTATCAATTCTATTTTAGGCCCTCACCTAACAGCTTAATCTCCTTTTGAATAGTTCCTTGACTTGGTATTACCACCAATTTTATGAGATGGGTGGGAATTCGAAACTGAATCCTGGCAATCCCATTATTTGTGATTATTTTTCACTACCAGTAGTGGGTGTGGGCTTAGTTATTTGCATTTGTGCCATAGCGTGTTTTGCAATGTGAAGGTTTGGACCCTCGCCTAACATCTTAAACTTTTAGCGATGAGTAGTTTCTTGACACAATGGATTTTCAAGTTATAGATGTCTTTTTAGATAATAGTTTGTTTCTAAATATTTTAATTCTAAGAATATTTAATGCAATTTGGGAAATCTTCAGGAGCCGGTAGTTGGCTACCTGCCCTAGCCAATGGCCTTGGTTTGATTCCCACAAATTCCCCTCACCACATCTTTCACTTAAAAAAAATTTACTATGCAACCAATAGTATGGAATTCTTTAATTTTTTTTCATATATTTTTGCATCTGCTGCCGCTCTTCTCTTCAGTGCTAGCTTGTTGCTGACTTCTTTCCTTCTTTGCCTGGGATCTTGCAGGGAGCATTTACTGATCAGCATTTTGACCAGGATTTGAATTTTCTTTCCACAGAATATGATCCTGTTACTAAGAAGGTTGTCTTTGCTCCTATTAAAAGTATTACTAGTCTATGGACAAGTATTTACTGTGCCTTCTGGAAGAGGATTTTGACTTTATATTTTGGCATTTGCAGACTACTAAGAGGCTGATGGTCAACATTAAGCCAAAAGATATTGCTGCAATAATCAAAGGGTCTTCAGGTGAGGATACAAAAATGTTCGCAAACTTCAAAGAACTTCTGGACAAAATTTTTGTCTTGGATCCAGATAAGAGGTTGACAGTGTCACAAGCATTGAATCATCCATTCATCACGGGCAAGTGAACATGATGCTGGTTTTCTAACTCCAGAAATGCTGTTGTACTAGATTTTTGTTCATTGTCGTCTAAATTTATACCAAACTCTAATCATTGGGCATTACCTGTCTATTTTTTCTGCAATATTGTGGGCGTAAAAGTTTTGAAGAGTCCCTTTGGCATGGTTGAAGTTGGAACTATATGGGGATGGTATTTGGCTGGAGGCCAGGCACTGGAAGTTCTCTCTGGGGATATGTTCTATTTCTATTGTAAGACAACTTGCCAGAGGCGTTTCTCCTTCTAGTGTAATCATTATTGATGACCATTGCTAAATTTCATGACAATGTTTAGTATCCTCTTTTCTCACACCTGTGTATATAATTGTACTTTGATCATGAGTTTGTGCCACCGGTTATGTGGTTTCTATACATCAGACAAGTGCAAGTCAAAGGATGATGGTAGTGAATTATGTCAAGATGAACTCTCTATTATCTTTCCTCTTATGATTTCTCTTAAACTTCTATCTTCGGCCAAGACATTTTTGTTTATTTGATATTCTATTGTGTCTTCTATAGCCATGCTGTTCTACTTGTTTGTGTTCTGGATTGTCTAATTTTTCTTTTCATTCAGGAAATTTCCCCTCCTTTGGGGCAGCCCTCCAGTGCTTATCTGCTTAGAAGGCACCCAGGAGAAGGTACCTTGGTTTGTTTGTTGGGAGTGTACTGTGTACCCATGAAACTGTAAAGCATGATATCGAGATATGAAAATCCATGCTATCTGATTGCTTGATGATGTAGTTATTAGTTTAGTAATTTATACAAATTGAAATTTGAGTGGGCCACTGCTGGAAATGTAATATCCTGGTAATAGTTGGAAAACAACGTATATGTTGGCCAGATATGTTCTTTTGCATTTTCAAATTATTCTGTACTTTGCAACACTTTCTTGTAGATGACTTCGTAACGATATTATCTTTTGCTAATGTCATGATAATAACAGTTCCTTTCTTAGAATGCTTTTTTAAGTGGCTGCTCTATTTCTCATGCCTTTCGAGTTCTTTTATATATATATATATATATTTTTTCTAATGAATGTGTTGCATCTGATCCATGGTTGGTTAATCTGGAGGTTTTGGCTGCTCTGGAGGAAAATGGCTGCAGCATTTACATTAGAGTTTCTATCAGTGAGTGGCACAGTTTTTGAAACTTCTTCCCTTGTACAATGCATGATTTAAAACATTAATTGTGTTAATATGTATACATATTTGTTGTGTTTTTAGGCAATTTCCCTCCATGCTTATGAAACTCCGTAAGTATCTCCAATTTCATGCATGATATTACTCCTTCACACGATTCTTTCTTTCCGCTCTTCGCCTTCTTTTGCTTGTTGTTTTTTATTGTTTTTTATTGATTTACGGTCATAAATCACCATGCATTTACAAAACAAGAACATTTTGTTTTGTTTTTAGTAAAATAGTGGAGGATATACCATGACTAATGAAAAAAAAAGATAGGAGGAATCCACATATGTTATTCATGTCAATTAGAAGGTGCGGAAATAGCCTGCACTATATATGAAAAGTATAGAAAAACATCTTGTTGTATTTAACCAAAAATTAGATTATGCTTCTACCAAAGTATCTATTTATCTTGATTGATATTTTTCAAGCGTTTCTATCTGATGATGCAGTATCATGTCTCATGACTTTATGAAGTATGGAAAATCTAGATGGTGTCGGTTTATCATATGGCATTACTTGAGTAAGCAGTAGCAATGCTTCTAAAGGTGTCAGTTATGTTCATTATGTTATTTTGTTGTAATGGTGGTTCGATGGTCTCATTTTGACACTGCCCTTTCATTTAAACATTACAGTTGAAGTACAACAGGTATGTTATAATCTTTTCAGGTGTCACTGTAATATCAAATAACAGAAAAGAACATGAGAGTAAATATTTCTCTTCAAGAATGATTGTGATTTCATTTTAGCCCTGGGACCAAAATGTTCCAGGACCATTTTTGGTTTCAGCTCTCCCTTCACCAAACCAAAAAAAAAAAAAAAAAAAAAAAAAAAAAAAAAAAAAAAAAAAAAAGAACCTATAAAAAACTCAATAAATTAAAGATAACAATGAATTTGCTTTACTACAGCTGTTGCTCTGCTTCAGGTGTGAAGGCAATTTGCAGACTGAGTGGTTGGAAATGCAAAATACGTGTACACTCAGTTCGATGTTATTGTATAGCACTAGAAGCTTAGAGGAGATGAACAACAGGAAAATTTATTCACAGTTTCTGGGAAGTGACACATAATGCCACCTCTACTTATAGTTTAGGCAAAGACAAAGTAGTTGTATGCCTGTAAGGACTCAATTCAGATATCATGGGTTGAATTTATTATAATAAGATTGAAGAAAATGGGTAGAATGAATGATGAAAAATTTTCAGAAAAAAAAATTGTGAAAAGAGGATAGAATTCCCAATTCAAGAAGAAAGAGATCTCTAATAAGCCATTCAAAGGTACTTCATTGTTTGATTAATTCTATTACATTCTTCCATTTATAATACCTCCATAAAAGTTCTCTAATCATTATAATTTGATGCTTTTTAACTGTACAGGCATTGTATAACTATAGTGTTTATGACCACTGAGAATTTGTTGGAACTTCTCAAGTGCAAGGCACTTGTTATGTGGCCTAAGACTTGGTATGAAAGTCATGTGCGTGGCATGCTTTCATCTGAGCTGGCACAACAAGCTATAATCCACCATTTCTTGAATCTGACAGCTGGTGCTTTCCCACGTGAATGATGGTGATGAGCCTCCTCAACAAAAACCAAGATCCACCACTTCTGCATTTGATGGCTGGTGCTTCTTCACATGGACAACAATGATGAGCCTTCTCGGCCAACAAAACCACTATCTACCACTCTTCCATCTGATGGCTATTGCCTCTCCATGTGGATGATGATGATGAGCCCCTTGACCCATTTTTACTTTTGCTGCTGCTGTGTCTGACCGTCTAATTTCCTGAGTCTATCAGTCACTTCCTTTTGGCCCTCATCCAATGGTCCCAATTTTGTAAAATGGATAGCTGTGATGAGTTTTGCATGTGAGCCTCTATTTTCATTTGGCATTTATTAATTCTAGCTTCCCTAATCTTCCTCCTCCTGCGACGCTCTATCTCCTTCTAGGGTTTATTCTCTCTCTCTCTCTCTCTATATATATATATTGGTGTTATTTCATTTGTTTTCTTCCTCACCCTTTTGGATGTTTATTCATATTTGTGGCTAACAAGGCACCCTCTTTTAAAGCACCTTATTCTCAAGGTGTGGATATTTGAGCTTGAGAGAGAGTGAAGGGGCTTCCAGGTGTTATTTTCACTAAATCAAAACCTTTGCAACCTTCCTTCCTGCTATCTTCCACACCTTTCGTCCCACTACTTGTTTAAGCTCAAGTAAGATTTCTCGTACCAAACTAATCGATCGTAAAGATGGTAGCACTTTGGATCTGAACCCAACTTGTTTATTTAGTCTAGATACATGAAACATTGAATGGATCCTTGTAGATGGCGGGAGAGCTAATCGGTAACCATAGTTCCTATCCTCTCCCTGATTTCATTTGGTTTGAAGTATCTAGGTGCTAGCATCAAAAGTTTTTAAAATAATACTGACTTTTAATGGTATGGTTGCAGGTGGAGATAAACAAAGTCCCTGACTTGGAACTCCCTCTCCCTTCTATGTTTGTTGTTTTGTGTTTTCATGCTTGTTTGAGCTTTTTGCAAATTCGCTTTAAGAAGGTCTAGGATTTGGTCGTGTATCTGTAGCTTCTTGTCCACTGCCTCATTACCGGTCGTCCATTTAACAAACCTAGCTAATTTTGGGGGTGGGTGTCCATAGACTGCTTCAAATGTGGTTATTTTTGTTGAAGAATGTTGGCTAGTGTTATATCACCATTCATCCATTGTTAGGCATTTCAATCATAGTTTGGGTTTATCACCCACGTAGTAGTGTAAATATTGTTCCAAACTCTTGTTCATGATTTTTGTCTATTTGTCATATTGTGGTTGGTATACCGAACTATTTTGCTATTAGTTCCCGTGTAATTTGAACAATTTCTTTGAAAAAGAACTTGTGAATATGGCGTCTTTGTCATTGACTATAGTTCTGGGAATTTCATAAAACTTTGCAACGCGAGTGAGGAAAGTTAAGCGATTTTTGCAGTTGTGTAGGGATGAATGAGAGTTATAAAATGTGAGTATTTGGTTAAATAGCCCATGACTACCAGAATGCTGTTTTATTTTTTTGGAATGAGAGTGAATCTTCTATGAAATCCATTGAGAAGTCCGATCACGGGAGCTTGGGTATAGGTAGGGGTTGAAGGAGACTGTATGATTTTTGAGGGTCAAGTTTCGTGATTTGACAAATGAAGCACTCATTGATGAAGCATTTGATGTTGCCTTGCCTTCCTTTCAACAGATTATCTACCTTAAGCTGACTTAAGGTTTTAGAATAATCTCAGTGTCTTGTTGAAGGGCTAGTGTGGGCCTATTCCATCATTTGTTTAATTCTCGAATACTGACCTATGAAAAATTTCTCATTTTTGAAAATTATCTTATTTTTTACATCAAACCTGTTGGCCTGCGGTGTTCATTTGTAGAATTGCCAAAGAAAATCCCGAACATCGGGCTCAACTTGGTAAGAGGTCTTTAGCTCATCAATCCTTATTGGATTCAGGTAGGGTACCATCATGAGTTTTGGTTCATCCTTCTTTCAAGATAGGGCATCTGCTACCTTGTTCTTATGGCCTTATTTGTACTCAATGATAAAATCACAATTGAGTAGCTTAGAAATCTATTTTTGCTGTGATAGGATCCCTACTTTTTGTTCCAGAAGGAACTTGAGGGTTTGTTGATCAGCTTTGACAGTAAAGACCTGTCCTAGTAAATAGTATTGTTCCTTGGGGTACCGTCACAAATGGTTGGGTTTTTCTGAGTGACTGGATGTAGATTTGTGTTTGGTGCATATGGTTTCTAGTCTTTGATTCGTTCCTTATGTTCTGTGTCACAGATATTTCAAAAACGTGGTTTAGATATTTAATTTTCTGTTTGACTGTTCCAAAAATGTTAAAAAGGTGTAGGATGATTATATTATTTCCTTAGTCCTGGAGCTTTGAGGTGATAGTGAAGTATCGGCCGATATATTGATTAGTATCAGATGTATTGGCCTTTGTTTTGATTATCGGCCGATATATCTTAATATATTGTTGATGTGAGAAATATATTACGATATTATTGCGATATTGAGAAATACCAATATTTGGGGGCTAGCATATTTAGGACCTAATGAAGCTTTTGTCCATGGAAACTAATATTTAAGCTAAAACTGCACAACTTTTTTTCAAAAAAAAAAAAAAAAAAGGACATAGATTCATTTAATTCAACAAATTTAGAATAATATTTGTAAAAGGCAAAATGAAAAAGTGTTTTCTACCTTTGGTGCAAATTTTATGCTAAATCTATATTATATTTTAAGGTGGAAAAATATAAATTTTTCTGACATTTTATTTTAAAAATGTTGTTCCAAATTTGTTGAATCAGATGAATGAAGTTTAATTTTTTTGGGGAAAAAGGCTCTAGATGGGTTGTATTGTAGTTGAATATGTAGCATATGTCTTAGTACAATATAGTTTTTCCCAATATCACACTTGGTGTTCTGGTTTTACTATTGTACATTAACCTATTTTGTTATGAATTTGGTAAAAGTTTAGTTTCTTTTGTATTTTATAATTAACGTAGCCCCATTTGTATTTTATGATTAACATAGCCCCATTTCCCGTCTCTTCCCTGGCCAGCTGCTGCCTTACCCTACCCTTACAGTCATTTTCCTAGAGGCAGTGCAATATTCAGCCTCGGTTTGTGCCCTGTGAGATTAGGATCACCTGTAGCCTCGTTTTTCAGCAGGGGGAATCCTTTGTCTTCTAGTCTAGAGTTTGCTAGCAAAGCCATTTGTAGCTTTGTCCTCAACTAGGTGAGGGAATAGTGGATAGAGAGGAAATGACAATAAAATACAAAAGAATTGTCGTAGTAATAAAACTTTAATAATCTCGTCGTAATACAAAATTTGAAGAAAAGGAGAAAGTAAGCAAATTACAAGGGAATAATTTTGAATTCTTTGAGGGACATAAGCTAGAACTTTTAAAGCCTCTAACAGCCAATAACTTGCTATGTCTTAAATGAACCCTTGAGTATCCTTTTATAGCCTTTTGTTGTTGATCTTGGCCGTCCAGTGTGCTTTGATCTGAACCACTCTTTTGATATGTTGAGTAGGTGGAATCTTATGTCTTGTTGAGTAGGTGAGTAGGTGGAACCACATACTAGCTAATCTGTCACTTCATCTATTAGTCTTTGAAAAGTTGATGTGGTTACCGTGGATGATTAGTGATATTCTAACTAGCTACTGTTGAAGATACCTTTGTTGATGTTGAATGAGTAGTCATTAGTGATGGCTAAAAAGTAGTGCAATTGATGATATTGCTTCCTTATTGATTATCTCTCACATAATTTTGAACATATTGTGGATATAGGTAAAAACTATTTATTAGAAGAAATAAGGAAGTATTTGTTCTTTTTTTTTTTTTTTGAGAAAAGCTCAAAAATCGAATGTACCTGAGCAAACTAACCTTCGTATGGGTCAGAAGCCGATGGAGTAGGGTGCTGGGTGGAAGAGTCGAAGGATTTTTCAATATCAGCCCATTTTTGTATAGTACTTTGTATCTCTGCCATGAAGTCCTCAACCAGAAAGTAAAGTTCCCACTGATGGTATACTTAGTGCAAGTGAGCTCTAAGCTTGCTTGGCTGACTTCTTAGAGGTGACGGAGAAACTTGGAGAATAAACCTTGAGTACTGGAGATGGTTGTGGTGGAGCTGGAGTAGATATTGGGGTTGCTGGAGGCGGCGTTGACATGACCGAAGTGGCCGCAGTTGGTCAAGTAAGATGGAGTTTGTTTAACGGTCTTCAAATTGAGAAAATTGGCTTGAATATACAGGAGTAATTTGATTGTGATCAAATTTATTCCACCATTTAATGCGGAATTCTCTGACGATTGATAATGGTGTTCGTTAGTAATATGTTGACAAGTAAAAGTCTATACCATAATCCATGGGATTTCACAATCAATATAGTAACATATCTTCTTGATAAATGGTGAAAAATCCTTGCATAAGGTTTTTAGTATAGATGAGATTTTTGAACATTAGTTGGATAAATTGCTGGAATGGGTCCAAATTAAAGCCACCATTTTGTGAACTAGTTTGGTAACATCTTTGGACAAGACTTATCAAACTTAATAAATCATGAGTGGCTATAAAATCATAAGGAGAATGTATTGTATCATGCATCCTTATAGCCTTGGTAATTGTAACCTGTTGGATAGTGGTTGACAGAAATGGTTTGGTTGTCCAGAGAGTGAGGGCAATCTCATTGGGGTGGCAAACCCTCATGATTTTACATAATGGAATTATCTTGTGGATTTCGATGGTGTTTAAGGTCAATAAATCCTAAATCTACTCGAATTAATTCATAATATTGTTATGTTTTTAGTGAATCTGCAATGTTGAATAGGCATTTGTCTTCAAACATCCTGCTGGTAGTTGAAAGCAAATCCTAAGGGCTATTGGATTAGGGCAATCATGGATATGTGAATTGTAAGATATTTGGTTACATAGTTTAATTTAGTATTTGGGGTTTTGATAGAGGTACTGAATGAGGAGGCTTGATCATTCTTTTGGGCTTCAATAGCACCTTTGAAAGAAAGTGGTGGAAAATCTCTAAGGGTTGCAAGTTAGTTTGATACAGAGCTTGGTTTTTGTTGAATAGGCATGGTGTAAACTTTGGCGGTTTGTTTGGCTAGTGTAGGAGGGCCTGGAAGAGCCTTTCGTTTAGTTGATTTAGGAGGCATTTTTACCATATAAAAGTTCTTTTGTTAAAAAATCTAGTAAATAGTTTAAACATTTTTTTGAAAAGTTTAATACCAAAATAAAAACTAATAAAATAGTTTGCCAACGAGCAGAGATTTTTTAGAAATTAAAATTTTGACATTATTTTGTGAAACATTTTTAGCTGTTTTGCAATTGATGCGTATTAAAAACATTTTATTATATAAATCATCTTGGAATTTTGATATGAACAAAATTATTGATAAAATTTCTTTTTCAATTGTTGAATAATTCTTTTAAGGGTTGAGCCAAAGCCCCGAATGAAATCGTATGATTTGAATGTACTTCCTAGACTCTAATTCTTGCTCAAGGATACCTCTGTACCTAATGTCGAAAGCATCGGTCTCAACTATCCGCATTAGGTTGAGGAATTCTTAAGCAATGAAGGGTTTAAAGTTGTCTGAGTTGTCTGACTATTTTGATATGCTATGCCATCCGTAGAAGTGAATTCTTTTGGAGCCTTTGATATAAAGGTTCACAAATTTGTCATAACCTGGGAATAAAGTCTGCTTCATGATTGAGATTGCCTAAAAATCTTTATAATTATGTTTTATCTTTGATTTTATCAGAAAATTTGTTAGCAAATTCAATTGATCTTTGAATAGAAGCGATTGTATGTTTATAAATATTAAATCCTGGGAATATTACCTTAATTTGAAATAATTTTATCTTAGTGGGTGATACTACTAAACCATTTTGTTTAATAATATTTAGAAATTGATGTAAATGTTTAAAATATTGTTCTATAAATTTTGAAAATATTGATATATCATCAACGTAAACAATTGTAAAATTTGTATAAGGATTAAATATTTAATTCACAATATTTTGAAATTTTGATGGTACTTTTTTTAGTTTAAAGGGCGTTGCGTTCTATTTGTAATGTCCAAATGAGACCGTAAATGCTTTTTATATCTGTCTTATTTTTTGATTTGGATTTACTAAAATCCACTTTTCATATCAAATTTTGAAAATATATTTGCATTATATAATCGGTTGATTAAGTGTCTTTTGTTTAGGATTGTATATCTAATCCATTGTAGTATTTTTTTAAATAGTTTATAATTTATAACTATCCTTGGAACACTATTTCAGCTTGTTTCATTACATAAAAGGTGGAACAATTCCAAGGTGATTTTGAAGGTCTGATTAACTAGTCATTGATTTATTTGGATAGGTCAGACTTTAGTTGGTATTTTTTATTCATTAAAATCTTTTTCATTTAGTAGATTAGCTTGGTATTGTTTTCTGTCCCAAAATGCATTGGGAAGGTTGGAACATACCTCCTTTTCAAATAATTATTGTATTGTTTTAATTTTATTTTGTATTGTTGGATTATTTAATTGTTCTTCTATTTTTGCTAATTCCATTTTGTTTTTGTAAATTTCTTACTTACTGAATTGATTTGTTTATAAATTGATGCTGCTTGAAATTCTTGGATTTCTCTTTGTTTTACCGGATAGATGAATAGGAAAAAGATTGTATTACCTAACACATGGGTTGATATTCCTTCTGCTGAAGCAGTAAAAAGATATATTTGAGTAAATAAAAGAGTTCCTAATATATATCTTGTTGTAAGTCTTTGACTAAAATAAAGGTTGATTTAAAATAATGACCTTAATTATATATTGCTGCATTTGTTAATTTATAGTTGATATTTAATCTGAATCTACTTACTGTATGTGAATTTGTTTTGTTATTTTTTGGTAATATTTTGTTGGAATTAATTCTTATATACAATTTTAATCTGCTCCATTATATAATAGAGATATTAATTTTAAATGATTTTCATTGTTGATTACTAAAGTGATTTGGCAATACTATTTTAGAAATTGATTTTTGTGATTAATTATAAATATTATTCTTTATTTTGTTGTTTCTCCTCTTGAGTGAGTGCTTCCAAATTAGGTTGCAAGGTGGATGATTCATTAGAATTTGATTATAATATTGTTGATTCAAGTATTAATAATCTAGTATCTAATTGTAACTCTGTAATTTTGTGTTCTTCTATTTGATTTTTTAATTCCTTTTTTCTACTTTTAATTGCTTAATTTCATTTTGTAAATCTCTTGTGGTGACTTGTTTACATAAAGATTGGAATGGGTACTTCTCAAATATTTTTGCTAAACTAAATGGTTCTGAGTTTTCATATTTTTGTTTTTGGATTAATAGAATTTTAGTTTTAAATAATATTGTCGCTTTATATTTGGATCTTTAATTTTGTCTATTATATCAATGAGAAACTCCTCTTCTTTTATTCTTAACATATTAAATTGTAGTTTGTAACCACATAAGTGTTGAATTTCATTATTTTCTTGATCTTTATCGGACTAAGTGTAAGATGTGTTGCTTCATTCATTTTCTTGAATCTCATAAATTCGATCCTCTTCTTAGTCTATTTGGTATTCAGGTTTTTCTGAATCACTAAGCAAAATTGTTTTTAAATTGTCGCACGTTTGTTCATCATCTTTAAATAATTTATATTTTCTCTTCTTAAGTCGGTCTTGGTTAGATTTATGACCAAGTCTCTTACATTTCCGGCAAATTATCTTAGAAGGTTGGTATTTTTGGTTTTGTTTGAGTAGTATGCCTAGCTGGTTTTGTGTATTTTCTATGTGGTCTAGTTTATGAGGGTAGATTTGGTGGTTTATAATGCTTTTTTTGAATATTTTGGTTTAGTTCTAGAGGTTGTCCTTAATTTTCTATTCGATATTGTTGACAAAAGGCTCCTAGCTAGGCTTTAAATTGCTTACTATCCTTATGGAATTTTGCTTGTTCTTTATGTTCTTGACATAATTGTAATTCTTCCATTTTGATAAAGGCGAAGAGTTGTCCGAAGGTCATTTCATTCCATGGAATAGTTCTTCCTCTAATTAAATTTGTTAAAATTCTTTTGGCAAATAAGGTTGGTAATCTTGCAACAAACCTTTCCAAAATGGTTCATTGTAGTCTCTTTTTCTAAAAATATGTGTAACAATTAAATCATTATACCATCTAAAATCTTGAAGTGTTAGGCATCTTAGGTTTGAGAGTATATTTTTTGAATTTGTTATTTCTTTTTCTGCATTGCCTATGAACGTTTGGGATATAGTGATAAGTATTTCTACTGCATTTTCACGTTGTTCGAATTGAATTACATCTTTACCTATATTTTGAACAGATTCAGCATAGTTAAGAATATAATCTTTTTGATGTGGAAGTAATGCATTTTCCCACCAGAACTTGAATGTGCCTGAAAATCCAACCACTAAATTTACAGGCCCGATGGTCTCCAATTTGTTGGACTTGATAGGCCATAGCTACCATGTTAATATCCTGCAGTAGACATGCTATTTTATATTTGGACTTGCGATCTATGTTTTATTCATGAATGGCTTCTCCACTGAATACCTTTGGTTGGAATTGATTTATTTCTTCATATTAAATATCCAGAGGAGTCAACCTAGGATAGTAATTTCTAATTTGACATGTTCTGGGTGGATTGGGAGTATACCTCCTTGATTGACAGATTTTGTTAATTTCTTGATCTATATTGGTAACATCTTCATTTTAATCAATAATTTGAACTATTTTGATCATATTAGGTGTATTAGAGGAGGACAAGGGAGTTAATTGTTGAATTTTTTCAGTAAGTTTTTTGAAACAATTGTCAGTCCTTTTTGGAGGTAATTGACCAATATCCTCTCTGGATAATGTATAAGGTGAGCTAAGGGGTGGAGAAAAACTATGAGGGAAAACATTGGTTGATTCAAGTTTGTTGTGGAGTGCATTAAGTATCCTATCTAATTGTTTTGCTACAGTATATAAAGTTTGAGATTGATAATTATTTTATTTATAGATTTTTTTAAATATCTTTTAATGTTACAACATCAGTTGGATAATGATCAGCACCATTCTTAAAAGATATAACCGTAATTTGAGCACCATTCAAATTACCATCAATATTTAATTTTAGGATGCCAACGGTGGATGTACAGATGTTATGTGTTGGCCATTAGTAGTTGTCCATTGAGTAGATATTTTTGTATTAATATTGATTTGGTTATTGGCTTTATCTAATAGTCTTGATTTTGGCATTAATTTATTTCTATCTACGTATGGTAAAAACCATTCAAAAAATGGAAAATCTTCTCTAAGTTTTGTCATAGTTTGTTTTTAGATATCTCTATATTCCTTAGATTGTTCTTTGGTAAGAAAGTAAAAATACTATTTTTTTAAGATAATCATTTTCTTTTGATGTAAATTCTTTCCTTAAATAATCCATGTCTAGAGTAAAATGATCTTTTAAAGTAATTACATTGATAAATTGCATATCATTTTTTATGGATATTGTTTGTTCATGATCTTTGATAGCTAATGTCGTTTTGAAATCAAAAGTTTCTATTTCTAAATTTTTTCTATCTATTGAGTAGGATGATCCATTTGGAATAATCTCGGTTATTTTGGAAAATATATAATACAAATATATTTTCAAAATTTGATATGAAAAGTGGATTTTGGAAAATCCAAATCAAAGAACAAGACAGATATAAAACAGTATTTGCAGTCCTGTTTGGACATTTTGAATGGAACTTAATGCCCTCTGGACTAAAAAATGTACCATCAAAATTTCAAAATATTGTGAAGTAAATATTTAATCCTTATACAAATTCTATAATTGTTTACGTTGATGATGTATGAGTATTTTCAAAATCTATAGAACAATATTTTAAACATTTACATAAATTCCTAAATATTATTAAATAAAATGGCTTAGTAGTATCATTCACTAAGATAAAATTATTTCAAACTAAGGTAAGATTCCTAGGATTTAATATCTATAAACATACAATCACTCATATTTAAAGATCAATTAAATTTGCTAACAAATTTCCTGATAAATCAAAGATAAAACACAATTATAAAGATTTTTAGGTTGTCTCAATCATGCAGCAGACTTTATTCCCAAGTTGTGACAAATTTGTGAACCTTTATATTAAAGGCTCCAAAAGAATCCACTTCAATGGACATACCAAAATAGTCAAACACAACTCAAACAAGTTTAAAACCTTCATTGCTTAGGAATTCCTCAACCTAATGAGTTCCTGATAGTTGAGAGTGATGCTTCTGACATTGGGTATGGAGACATCCTTAAGCAAGAATTAGAGTCTAGCAAGTGCATTCAAATCATACGATTTCATTCTTGGCTTTGGCTCAGCCCTTAAAAGAATTATTCAATAATAAAAAAAAAATTTATCCATAATTTTTCCAAACTAGTTCACAGAATGGTGGCTTTAATTTGGACCTATTCCAACAATTTATCCAACTAATGTTAAAAAATTTCATCTATACTAAAAAACTTTATGCAAGGATTTTTCACTGTTTATTAAAACGATATATTTTTATATTGATTGTGAAATCCTATGGAATATGGTATAGGTTTTTCTTTGTCAATAATATTACTAACGAACACCGGTGTCAATCGTCAAAGAATTCTGCGTTAAATGGTGGGATAAATTTGATTATAGTCAAATTACTCTTGCCTATATTCAAGCCAATTTTCATAATTTGAAGACCATTAAACAAATAGTTCGCAAAGTATCACAACAACTCCCTCTTACTCAACCAACTGCAGTCACTCCAGCGATATCAACACTGCCTCCAGCAACTCCAATATCTACTCTAGCTCCATCACTAGCGGCTCCACCACAACCATCTCCAATACTCAAGGTCTCCTCTCCAAGCCTTTCCGTCACCCCTAAGAAGTCATCCAAGTAGGCTCAACTTGAGGACTTCATGGCGTAGATACATAGTACTATACAAAAATGGGCTAATATTGAAAAATCCTCCGACTCTTCCATCTAGCCCCCTACTCCATTGGCCTCTGACCCATACGAAGGTCAGTTTGCTCAGGATCCATTCGATTTCCAAGTTTTTCTCAAAAAAAAAAAAAAAAACAAATACTTATTTCTTTTTGGTATAAATATTTTTCACATATATCCGCAATATGTTCAAGATTATGTGAGAAATGATCAACGAGCAGCAATATCATTAATTGCACTACTTTTTAGCCATCACTAATGACTACTCATTAGGCATTAGCAAATGTATCTTCAACAGTAGCTAATTACAATATCACTAATCCTTCACAGTAACCACATCAACTTTTCAAAGACTAATAGATGAAATGACGGGTTAGCTGGCATATGATTTCACCTACTCACCTACTCAACAAGACATATGATTCCACCTACTCTACATATCAAAGAGTGGTTCCAGATCAAAGCACACTGGAAGGCCAAGATCAACAACAAAAGGCTATAAAAGGATACTCAAGGATTCACTCAAGATATAGCAAGTGGTCGGATGTTAGAGGCTTTAATAGTTCTAGCTTATGTCCCTCAAAGAATTCAAAATTGTTGTCTTGTAATTTGCTTACTTTCTCCTTCTTTTCTTCAAATTTTGCATTACGATGAGATTATCAAAGTTTTACTGCTACGACAATTCTTCAAATCTAAAGTTAGAATTATTCAATTTGGTATATTTTTAACTCTTCTATTAATCTGTTTTCTATCAGTATTTCAATTTTTCGTTTTTATTAGTCTGTCTTCTATCAGTATTTGAATTATTCATCCTATCTTCTCCAAATGTCTTCTACCTAGAAATTGTCTCCCGGTTGACAATGACAACAAAAGCAACATAAAATAACATCCTGTTGACCAATAACCAATAACACCCAAACCTCTCATATCGAGTATTCCATTAAAATAAATAAATAAACTAGATTTCATATGTTTGTTTCATTAAAACTACATAATAAAACAAATAAAGATCAATGCACACCTTTATATGTGCTTGGTTTGCGGTGTCACCTCAAGCATCTTTGTATCAAGACTTCTATTGGAAGGACGAATGTGCCCATCAGGTTTAATTGCATATGCATTTGAAATATTTGAAATGAATGGTTTTTTTTTTTAGTGAAAAAAAAAACATATGAAATCTATTTTTTTTAATGAAATATTTTATATGAATGGTTTGGGTGTTATCTGATATTGGTCTAGTGATAATTGGTCAAGAGGGTGCTTTTCTATGTTGTTTTTGTTGTCATTGTCAATTGGGAGACAATTTCTTGGCTAAAGACATCTGGAGAAGATACAATGGATGCTTTTCCCTTTTTTTTCGGTTTTTGAAGTTTTGAATAGGATGTTGGATAGAGTCTTGTTCGGGGAATTATTCAAGATATGAAGGTATGCTGTTGTAGGATTCATGCACTTTGTGACTTTCTGGAAAATTCTATTTCCATGTCTTTATTTCCTTGGGTATGGTTTGTGGTGTATTATTTAAATGAAAATTTTTCAGGTTTGTTGTTCTAAAGTTTGACTTGGCGAAGAGTGGTTTGGTTAGTATTGATTTATGTTCTGAAAGATTTGGGGCACCCCGTTATCAGCTTTAGTTTTAGACCCTTTGTAAAGTAGAGGTATAAAATGCACAAATATTCTATACACGTAAAGAATATTTTTATTCCAGATACTTCGAATATGACTCAATAAACCAACACAAGCATCATCACTAAAATCACAAGTAAAAATAGTGTATAAGCTATAAAGTAAAAAACACAAATATTTGTGATGAAGAAAAATCGTAAGAACTAAATAGTTTTGAGAAAAATCCTCCAAGCATTTCAAACAAGTTAAAGTAAATCCAACAGTGAAAGTTGACTTACATCTCAGGTGATTCAAACGCGAAAACCTTTAGCCGCCTAACTCTTGAGAGTTGACCCACACCGAAGAATTCATTGGATTTGCTCCTCTACAATGAAACATGTACTTTTCGGTCTTCTTGCGGACAATATTGGAGTGAGCAACGAATCTCCAGCACTATTAAAACTCTAGTGTCCACGTCACCCACAAAACTCTGGAGGCATCCGAATTGTATTAAGTGCTTAAAGGTGGTATGAGGTTTGAGAATGAGAAAACCTAATCTTTTTAATTTGTCACAACAAATGAGGTCTTCTCCTTTAATCTGCACTTCTCTTGCTCTCATTGGCTTCAATAATAATGGAAGAGCCTGCTAGTTTATGAAAAGAGAGGAGAATTTATAGTGGGTGGCCAAAAACTATGGTTTAAAAACATGGAGGGGCAAAATTGTGTGCGGGCCGCTTGAGCGGCTGTGGTGCAGCTGACTTTTGGCTCTCTGCTAGAATTCTTCTTAGGCCTGCAGCTTGAGCGGCTATCATGCAGCTCCTCTGCTACTCACCACCAGAATTCTTATGAGACCTACAGCTTGAGCGGATATCATGAGGTTATCTCATGGAATTCATTCTATAGTGTTTATCACGTGGTTATCTCATGGAATTCGTCCAGTAGGGCCGGGTCCGTTTCATCTTGAGAGTTTGTCTTGAATCCCATTTGAGCACAACCTATATAGAAAAAGACTTAAATATAACTCGATTATGAATCACAATTTTGTCACAGAAATTAGCTAATACAACAGATTTGGTATATTCGATTCTCCTTTCTGGCTTTTTCCTTTGTAGTTGGTTGTGGGATTTGGATTGGCCTATTCTTAAGGTTCCTTGGGGATAATCATTTATTGGCTTCTCTTGATTTAGATGGCTGTGGCTTGGGGATTGAGACTTGCTTTTTCGTAGGTGGTTGTAATATTCTTGCATAGATTTTGAAACTTTTCTTGTTTGACCGTTGGGGATACCATTGAATTTGTTATGACATCAATTATCAGCCTAAACTTTACCTTTTCCCTTTTTCTTGGGTAAGCTTTCTGGTCTATGTAGATTTCTTTTTGTCCATTGGCCTAAAAACATTCGTCTAGTCTGAAAGTGATCATGAAGGTATGCTTTAAAGCCTCATTCCTTCTGCATTAGGTGCTTAGGAATAAATATAGTGTTTGACAGAATAGGTGGGATGTAATGCCTACTCATTCGAGTCTTTGAAGTTTACATTTGTTATGTTCTCCATAACCTTGATCGACTGTAATGTCTGTATGACGATCTGCTTTCCATTTCTTTTTCTCATCTCGTCCAGTTTTCTTAGTAAAGTGCTCTATCGTGCTTATGTAAAAGGAAAATGGGAAAGATTTTAAAGCAGAAAAAGAAGTTGACATGGGGGAATCCTTTCCATTTGGCGCATAAAATCCACATCACATCCAGCATGAAGAGAGCACAGGCATGTAGTCAAGATGTTATGGAATGGAGTTGAGCCTACAAAAGATGAGCTGTCCAAAAATGAAAACATAAAAGGATGAACTAATGCAAATATATCTATTATTCTTTTACACCTTTTCAACTATTGCTAAAATAAGCGAGGACAAGCTACATGCAACTTAGGGATGAGCTGACAACACTGATGTAGTTGTAGGGTCCTTCTTAAAATCATTATTGATAATCCTCCACATTCAATGTAGAAATGTCAGATGCGCTCTGTTGAGGTTCAAAACCCGGATTCGCACACAACCCGGCGTAGCAGAAAACCTAGACCCCCTGTCAGTCGACACTTACCGATGTAGGAGTAAGGAACAAAGAATTGCACAATAATTTTTAACGTGGAAAACCCTTCTTAAGCCGAAGGGAAAAACCTTGGGATAAACTCCGAATAAACTTCTACTATGTAAAATTGGTTATAAAAACCCCCAAGACAGAACACCCGCAACACACCCGAAATAAAACAAGAAAAACGACTCCAGAGTTAAGAAACTCTCCTACCCTCTTATCTTTTTGTTTTTCTTTTCTCTTTCCTCTCACTGGTAGTGCACTCTGCTCACTGATTTTACAAGTGTGGCGGCAAACAGTGAACGCCAAGAGCTCTCTTCCACTCTTCGTTGCACTGCCGCTATCCTATCGCCCACCACAGCACTACGGCTGCTATCGCGGCTACTACCGCACTTGGCCTTTTCTCCGCTTTCTTGTCTTCGCTTGTCTTCCTGAAGCGCCTGGTGTGCTCTTTATAAAGACTTTGGCTCCAAATCCTACTTGCTCACCTGGCCCAATTCTTGCAGATGATTTGTCACACTAACCCATCTTTTTCTGCGACCAAATTAGTTTCCGCGCTTTCTCAGACACACATGCTTTGCAGGTCAACCTGCTTTATGCACAGACGGTGCATGCTCTGCATGACAGCTACCTGTATTGCAAAATTTACAAATTCTGAAAAGTCAACTGTTCTACACGGTCAACTGCCAGCATTCCAGACCAGATGCCTTGGCTATCACCTAATGTCCTCGGTCTTCACTAGTCTTTCTAGCCATCATCTGGTGTCCTCGGTTGTCACTAGTCTCTTTGGCCATCACCTAGTCCTCGGTCTTCATTAGTCTCTTTGTCCAACACAAGTTGCTAACCATCTGGCCATTGTCCATTTCGGAATTCCTCCCCTGGAATTCCTATCCTGGAATTCCAATCTGGCCAAGTCATTACGGAATGCCCATTCCGGAAATCCCATTCCGGAATGCCCATTCTTGCCACTTCTACCGGAATTCCAAACCGTCAAATCCATACCGAAATTCCAAACCGGCAAATCCATACCGGAATTTCAAACCAATAAATCCATACCAGTAAAACCATACCGATAAATTCCATTTCGGCATTTGCCACTTCGGCAAATGCTATTCCGGATTTCCACTTTTGATTTTCACTCCGCCAAATGCCACTCCGGCATTCGCACTCTGGAAATCCACTCCCTCTGGATTTCCACTCCAGAAATCCACTCCGAGATTTGCCACTCCGGCAAATGGTCACTCCGGGATTTGCCCACTCCGGCAAATGGTCACTCTGAGATTTGTCCACCAAATGATCACTCCGAGATTTGCCCACCTTGGCAAATGGTCTTCTCTGAAATTTGCCTTCTTCGGAAAATGATCACTTCCGAGATTCTCCTTCTTTAGCAAACGGTCTCTCTGAGATTTGCCCACCTTAGCAAATGGTCTTCTCCGAGATTTGCCTTCTCCGGCNAAATGGTATCTCAGATTTGCCCTGTCCGGCAAACGGCTTTTCCAAGATTTGCCCACATTGGCAAATGGTGTTTTCCGAGATTTGCCTTCTCCAACAAATGGTCACTTCCGAGATTTGCCTTCACTGGCAAATGGTCTTTCTGGTTATTGTTGCAGCCAATTTGTAGCACTCAAAATATCACACAAATCCTATGCGATCAGATGACGTGTCCGTTTATTGAGCCACCCACAATGGAGTGACCAAACCCAACACACTCATCAGGGAACATTTGCCTTGAAAAAAATACTCCACCTTAGTATCTGAAAACGTATGCCTACAAATTACCAACTGAATGATCTAAACAGTGTGAAATCATAGATTTGGCATAAATTGAGGATTTTAACCATCAGATACAGCTCTACCAATCCCAAAAAAATTACCTAACTAGTGTGTGAAGATATCCCGGTGATTCTTTGTTTTATTAAGATTTCTTATATGCTTTGGTATAGAATAGAACACACTATTATCTTTCATGGGAACATGAAATTTATTATAAGCCTAACGGCACATTTGGTTGCTGGAATGGAATAAGGTGGGAATGAAATAGTTATTCCCAGGGAATAGAATTGGATGGGAATAGAGTTGGGAATTGTTATTCCTATGTTTGGTTGTTGGAATAGAATTAGTTGGGAATTTGTATTTTAATGTTTGGTTTGTAAAATTGCATGAGGAATTAGGTGAGAATTTATCGGAATGACACTTTTACCCTTATTAATTATGGGAATATATTATATAAAATAACACACATGTATATGTACATATTTTTATATATATTATACGACATACACATACATAATTATATATATATATATATATTATGTACATATTATTATGAAATATTATTTAATATACTATGTTATTGTATCATGTAAAATACATATTTAATAAATATATAATATATATTTAATTTATAAAAATAATACAGAAAATTATACATATTATAATTATCATATTTTTTTATATAATATAATATAATATATATTTATTATACATATTATATGAAAGTGATTTCAGGGACTTTCATTTTTCATGGTTTTGACTTTTGTATTTATCAATCTCATTTTTTTTAAAAAAAAAAATTGGAGACCCCAATTTTTAAAAATCTGAAAGATTTTTACTTAATATGAAAGATGAATTTTACACCGTAGTTCCAATTTCAAAAATATTATATAAAGATCGTTCATATAAATATTATTTTAAGTTGATAATATGAACTCTCTGCTGTGGAGGAAACACAGTATTTGGCTAATTTTTTCAAAACAATAGAACGAGTAGATCATTCATTCTTGAATGAAATTGCTAAGCTATTGTAGAGTCCTCAATGATTCCATTGAACCACATTATCAGTTTAGAATTTACTTGTGTATATTGAACATTATTTAAATTTAAAATTCTAAATTATTTGATTGTGGGTCAATTTTTATTTATAAGATACTATGAAACTTATCATTTATATATGTGTTTATTCACATCAAGTACTATTTCTTTCACACAATTATCTCTATGGTATCTATTGCCTATGTCATTGCCAAGAAGTAACAAGATAAAGAGAGCTAGTGTCACATCCCAAAATCCAAATTCCACTAACCCTCACTAACATAAAATTAATAAAACTTTGCAAGAGGGACACACAGCATTAGTAGATCAATGTGTGCAATACAATACTTAGCCAAAATTTAAGAAAGTGGGAAATTAGAGAGGGGGAACACAGCTCAACATCCACTAACACCATTAACAATAAACTAATGAGAATTTAGAGTAACGCATAGCACCATGCGGGAGGAATACACATAGCGTATTAAAGGCTCAAATATGTATCAACTTCAACTGAATTTAGCCACTAATAATGTATTAATAAGTGGCTAATTGAGAGAGCAACAGGTCAGCCAAATGTGGTCTTAATTAGCAAGGAAGGAAGCTAATTTGGACAGCTCAAACTGGTTGGTGGCAGCTCCAAGAAACAATGTACAATTACCACACGTTTGTGTATACAATGTACAGAGTAACAAGAAACAATGTACAGAGTAACAAGAAACAAAGCAGAATATTGGTTGTTTGTGTATACAATTACGGCACGTTTGTGTTGGATTTCTGGGCAGAATATTGCTACTCTTCTAAAGACAGAGAGAAAGTCTAATACATCGCCGTTTTGTCACTCTGTTTCTCACTAGACAGAATTTGGGAGGGGACGGTGACTGTGTGGTTATGACATCCAATCCCAACCCCCGCCTCCGTTGGACTGCTCAATCGGAATCCACCTCCAGTGGACAGTAAAATTGCATCAAATCGAAATCCAAGTGGAGCCAGAAAACAGAAAACAGAAAAATCTCACAGGCAAATGCTAGTATGGATCGAAATCGATCCAAAACGATTAATTCCAAACGAAAGTATCACATACCTCAACTTCGGACAGATGCTCAATCGGAATGCGAAAGTAGCAGAGAGAGAGAAGCGTATGGTTTCGATGGAGTGCGGCTGCGAGAGACGATTTCGAGATACAGGGAAGTTAGGGTTTCGAGAGAGGGAAGATTGGCTGCGAGAGAGAGAAGGTAGGTTGTCGAGAGAGGGAGGTTTGGCTTCAAAAGAGAAGAGAAAATGCTGTGGCGAGAGGGAAGAGATGGTGTTGAGAGGGAAGGATGTCTGCAAGAAGGGTGTCGAGGAAGTAGGGTTTCTGGGCAACAAAACGTGCGGCAAAATGGAGGGCAAATTTGGGTTAATAAAAATATTAGGTGGGAATTCTTTTTCCTCCCTAATCAGGAATAACAAAAATCTAGTGCCATCAAGGAATAGTTATTCCTTGTAATCAAGGAATAACTATTCATTCGGGAATTATTATTTCCAGCTTAAGTGCAACCAAACGGTAGAATAATAATTCCACCAAGAATAAGGAGGGGATAAAATTTCTATTCCCTCCAACCAAACATGGGGTAAAGGAGTCAGCGCTGGGGCTGATGGGATGAGTGGTAAATGAGTTACCTTGATGCTGCTTTTTTCTCTTTCCATTTTTGGTTGTTCTGGTAGCATTTTGGTTGCATAATTTCCATGTCCTGTACAGCAATGTGTTGGCAATTGATTGTGCTAGTATGTATTTTTTTCTTTCTACAATCCTATTGCTTTTGTATCATGAAGATAGTCATGAGATCTTACAGGTGGTGGTTGTCCTGCTTTCTTTTGAGGGTTGATATTAACCTGGTCTCATGTTGGTGAAGATTTGTGCTGGTTTGACAGTGTGTTCTAGCTAGTTTGTTCTTGTTGAATGACTGAGATTTAAGATGGCCTCCCAAGAAATGTACCTTTGATAAGACTCCCAAAAATTTCTAGATCTTATCACTGCTGTTAAGATTCCAAATGTCAGACTCATGTCTGAGTTTGAAAATCTGATATGGGTGCTTTGATCATGAAGTGAAGGTTGGAGCAATTATGCTATCTACAAAGATTTACATCGAAGAAACTGAGGTAATTACGTTTGATTTACATTGATGGTAAGCCTCAGCTCATCTTTGTCCCTTTACTCATCTTTGCATGTGACAATCTCTTTGCATCTGCCATTTACATTTTGTCTCTTAGAGTTGACAAATGAGTGTTGACCTGTGAGCTGATTAGCCGATGCATAATCTTAGTAGCATATCCTATGCCATGGTATGCGACTTGAAATGTCGTAACCTAATAATGAATGCAGCTTTTCTCCACAAGCTTGGATAACTTATGAAAAACCCTTGTCATGCTCCTCTGGACCACAGAAAAGCTTTCCTTCATTTTGATGAAGGGTGGTGCTGTTTGTTATACGAGCATGAAAAAGAAAGAGCAATAATCTGATCTTTTACATATCGAGAATCGAGGGCATCCATCTTTGCAGTCCAGGAGTGGCATGTTCATCAATAAATTATCGTCCGCTGAAGCATTGCCGCTGTAATATTTGAAGTTGTATCTTGTAATATGCATCTTGTTTGATAAAATTTGGACTTAAAAAGTAAGTTATTTCTGCTTGGCTACATGCTGAATTTCATGATTATTTTGATAAGATGTCCGATATTTTTGTTGCTAAAATGAAGTGATGTTAATTCATGAGTGGCTATATGGGATCTTTTAAAGCTTCCCTACAAATTTTGTTCTGCACAATTCAGAGTTGAGGAGAAAGAATGGTTTGTTCCCTGCAGCTTAGCAATAGGCTGAAGCAATAGTAGAAGATGCATGGTTTGATTCTAGAGGAAAAGGTACTAGCATGTTGCCCAACAGTTGGCTGCATAGGAAGTGGTAGCAGCAGCATTGCTAAGGGCTGCTGTTGATGTCCTGCACTTCCATTGAGACTGAAGGTCGTTGTAGCTGCAACACTCAAAAAAGCGAAGTGCTTGGCACCGAGGATGGTGTGCGATCTAAAGACAAAATGAATAGGGCAAAGGAGTCAGGGCGGTTAGCGTCTTGATTCAGGAGAATGAGAAATCAGAGAAGAAACCCAAGCTGTGGATGAGTCGCCAAACAAGCATTTGCAGATTCTGAAATAGGTTCTCAATACCGCCTGCAGAAAGGGATTGGGTTTCTCCTGCAGACAATAAATAAACAATGAATAACTAAAAAGAATATCAAAAACAGGCTTTGCTGTAGCCTACAGCTAGGAATTACAACGGACAAAGCGATGTAGAAATTGCTGGGAAGTGGGATGGATTAGGGGAAGAATGATTACCTCCATTCAATTTTTTTTTTTCTTTTATGTCCTTGTAAATTTTTATTATTATATTTTACGCATAAACGTATAGTTTATTCTGCTCATTATTTATAATATTTGGAAAGAAAAATAATATTGAGTAATAAATAATGTATGTTTTAAATTGAATAAGTTTTTGCTTATCTATATAAAATAAGTTATATTATAAGAATATATATACAAAATTATAACTGAAATTAAGAAACGGTCAGGTGATGTTAGTGTTTTTCCCGTCCCACTATCAGTTAAGAGGGTGGAAAATATGGGCTTCATCCCAAATGCTGAGCCGGCTCGAGCCTTGAGCCGGCCGCCAAGCCCCGAGCCACGAACACTTGTTTGAGCCGATTTTGAGCCAACAGAGGATTTTGTCCTCTTCGTCTTCCTCGATCGATTTTGTAACCTTCAAGCGTTTATCTCAGTTAATTGTTGAAGCATTTGTGGTTCAGTAAGTGGTGATAACTCTCCCATTAAGTTAATTAATCAATTTTGGCGGTTTGAGTACCAAACGTTCGGTTGAGGCGGGTGATGGTTTCGCGCATAAATTGAGCGTTTCTCGCTTTGTCGCCCGACACCCAACTCATGTAATACACCATCTAAACGAGTGAAGAAGTGTCCCGGATGAAGACAGAAATGGGTCCGAATCGAACGTTCAAAACAGATTGCCAAATGGCGGGAGGTATATTAATCGATTTTAAATTTCGCTTTTGTGGTTGTTTTAGCCACATAAATTTCTAACATTTGGTATCAGAGCAAAGTTTCAACTCTGCCTTTGTTGTTCTGTTATTTTTCGATTTTTTCCGAATTCGTAAAAACCTAAAGTCTTCGTTTTTTTGAAGATTCGGTTCAAACGAGCACTAGAAATCGATGGGTAATTAAATTTTGAAATTTTCATATATTTTTCATCATTTATGGTGTTCGTATCGTGCTGTTTGAATCGGGTCTGGAATTCGGGTCGAGTCGTTCGTTGTCGGGTTCGGGCGAAACCGACGAAAGTAGACGACGACTTGAACGGCGTCATTTTCTGCTTCGGCAGTTATAAACGTCGTCGTTTTCAGGCTTCTGTTTTATGCTTCAGAACGACGTCGTTTCGTTGGAATGAATTCGGTTATTAAAACGACGTCGTTTTGCTACAGTTTTGATTAAAAAAAAATTAATTATATCGGTTATGGGCCGTTTCGTTCGCGGCCCAAATCCGTTTCGTGCGCGGCCCAGGCTTCTGGCCCGTTACTGTAGCAGAACGGAAATTAAAATGCGGACGCGGCTGACGGGATTCGAACCCGAGACGCGAAGGAGGGAGAAGCGGCATTTGCTGCTTGCGCTGCTAAGCGCCTTGCGCTATTTTTCGCATTTCAATTGTATTTATATTTTTATACAGAGTATATATATATTATATATATGTATATATTTATATATATATATAATTATATTATTATATATAAAGTATAAAATATAATATTCAGAATATAATTGTATATATATATATAAATGTCTTATGATTAAAATAATTTAATTAATTAAGGATTAGCAACAGCACCCTTAATTAATAAAATTATTTTTTTATTATCACGTGTGGTATAAAGACATAAATTGTGGTAATTATTTTGATATAATAAAATTTATCCCACAGAAAATTTTATTATATTAAATTAATTAATCAGGATAAAATGTCAAATTATTTTCTTAATTTGCCCACAGGGATTAAGAAAGGAATATAATTTGATAGTTTTATCACTTTTTGGACATGAATCTAATTGAATTAAGAATTTGGTCCACAGGTAATTTTTATATCAATTGATTCATTATGTATACTTTACATTGGTAAAACATAATTTTGTAATTTGTTAGCCTTAATTTTGGATGTTAAGCATGTATTTATTTTTATTTAGCTATTCAATCTGTAAATCTTTCCGATATTAGATGTAAAATTCTCGAACTAAAAGGTGACAACTATAAAGTGTGGAATGAGAGAATTCTTCTTCACTTAGGGTGGCTGGATATCGATTATGCTTTATCCGAAAAGACGAACCACCCAAACTCTTACCAAAGACTCCGGATGAGGTAACTCTTTATGAACGCTAGGAGCGATCTAATCACCTTAGTTTAATGTTCATAAAGACAAAAATTTTCTTTGGTATTCGTGGTTCTCGACCAAAGATACTAAAGTGTGGGATTTCTTGAAGGCCATAGATGAGCAATTTGTGACTTGGATAAAGCACTTGCAAGCACCCTAATAATGAAGTTTTCATCTATTAGGCTCACCAAGGTGTTAAGGGTGTGCGTGAGGACATAATACAAATGAGGGATATTGCAGCTCAACTGAAAAATCTAGAGGTGAAAATGTCTGAACCTTTCATTGTACACTACATTTTAAATTCGCTTTCACCGCAATATGGGTATTTTAAAATCTCTTATAATACACAAAAGGAATAATGGTCAATAAATGAACTCATGATCATGTGTGTGCAAGAGGAATGAAGGCTCATGACGGAGCAAAGTGAGAGCGTTTTCATGCAAAAAGAAGGAAGGTTCAAGACGCAGGCCAAATCAAAGGAGAAAGGTAAAATACCTCCCCAATCTGATATCAAGAAGGAGTCTAAGTGCTTCTTCTATAAAAAGAAGGGACACGTAAAGAAGGATTGTTTTAAGTATCAAAATTGGCTTGAAAAGAAAGGTAATCCATTCTCTTTTGTATGTTATGAATCTAATATGGTTAATGTTGCACATAACATATGATGGATTGACTCTGGTTCTACAATCCATATTTCTAATTCCTTATAGGGCTTGCAAAACCTAAGAAAACCAGTGGGCAGTGAACAATGCATCTTCTCCGGAAACAAGATGCGTTCACATGTGGAGGCCATTGGAACATGCAATTTAATTTTGAGTAGTGGTTTTATTTTGATATTGAAAAAGACCTTTTATATTCCAAATTTCTCTAGAAATTTGATTTTTGTTTCTAGATTTGTACCATTTGGATATTCCTTTATATTTTCAGACTCATTATTCAGTTTATCTTATAAGTATGATATTATTGAAAATGATACACTGTCTGATGGTCTTTATTGTTTAAATTTACAAAACAATACTAATTTCAATACTGTGCATGTTAATAATGGAATTAAAAGATGTGTTATGAATGAATGTTCCTCGATGTTGTGGCATAGGAGATTGGAACATATCTCCATTGATAGAATCAAAAGATTGGTAAATGATGGAGTACTTAGTACTCTAGATTTTACTAACTTTGAGACTTATGTGGACTGCATTAAAGGAAAGCAGACTAACAAGACTAAGAAAAATGTTAAGAGGAGTTCAGACATATTGGAAATCATACATACTGACATTTATAGTCCTGATATAGACTCATATGGCCCAAAATATTTCATCACCTTTATTGATAATTTCTTACGATATATGTATCTTTACTTGCTTCATAATAAATATGAAGCCTTGTATACTTTTAAATTGTTTAAAGTAGAAGTAGAGAAACAAACTGAAAAAAATATCAAAATTGTGAGATCAGATAGATGTAAAGAGTATTATGGTAGATATACTAAAGATGGACAAATGCCTAGTCCATTTGTAAAGTTTCTTCAAGAATATGGGATTGTTGCCCAATACACTATACCTGATTTTTCGGACCAAAATGGTGTAGCAGAAAGAAAAAACTGAACATTATTGGACATGGTGAGGAGTATGCTTAGTAACTCCGAACTTTCAAAATCTTTGTGGAGTGAAGCTCTTAAAACGGCGGTGTACATATTAAATTGGGTCTCAATAAAAGCTGTTCCAAAAACTCCTTTTGAGTTATGAAAAGGTTGAAAATCGAGTTTGTAACATGTATGCGTATGGGGATACCCATCCGAAGTAAGAGTTTATAACCCACATGAGAAGAAATTGGACCCAAGGACTATAAGTGGGCATTTCATTGGATATGTTGAACGTTCTAAGGGATACAGATTTTATTATCCATCTCATACCACTAGGATTGTGGAATCAAAAAATGTAAAATTTCTTGAGAATAACTTAATGAGTGGGAGGAAATGATCAAGAATTGATCATTTGGATTCACAACCCTCCACTTCATATGATAGGTTGATTGATGTACACAACACCCTCAAAATCAATATGGTGTTGAACAACCAATCAATGTCATTCCACAAAATATTGATCATATTCCAGTTGACCATGAAATTCAGGATTTATCTGAAATAGTTGTACAACATGCTCCTATTGAGTATGATGATACAATATTAAGAAGGTCTTCTAGAATGAGAAAGTCAAAGAATCCCTAGTGATTATATTGTATATCCGGAAGAGTCGACTCTGATGTGGGAGCTGAAAATGATCCCGAAACATTTTCACAAGCCATGAGTTGTAATGAATCATAATTATGGCACAATCTATGAAAGAAGAGATGAGTTCTATGAGTAGCAATAGAGTTTGGGATCTTGTTGAATTGCCTAAAGGGGCGAAAGCCATAGGGTGTAAATGAGTCTTTAAAATAAAGAAAGACTCATTAGGCAATATTGAAAGACATAAGGCAAGACTCGTTGCTAAAGGTTACACTCAGAAAGAAGGAATTGATTACAAGGAAACTTTTTCTCCTGTATCTAAAAAGGACTCTCTTCGTATAATTTTGGCATTAGTTGCTAATTTTGATATGGAATAATAACAAATGGATGTGAAAACAGCATTTTTAAATGGTGATCTAGAAGAAGAGGTTTACATGAAATAACCAGAAGGATTCTCCTCTAGTGATGGTGAGCAATTGGTGTGCAAATTAAAGAAGTCCATATATGGATTGAAACAAGCATCCCGTCAATGGTACTTGAAATTTGATAAAATTATCTCTTCATTCGGTTTTGAAGAGAATATTTTGGATCAATGTATATACCAGGAAGGTCGATGGGAGTAAGACTTGTTTTCCTTGTCTTATATGTAGATGATATTTTACTTGCATCCAATGATAAAGGGTTGTTGTATGAGGTGAAATAATTTCTCTCTAAAAATTTTGAAATGAAGGATATGGATGATGCATCTTATGTCATTGGCATAAAGATACATCGGGCAGGACCACGCGTTGTGTTACGAGTTTGTCTCGAGAGACCTATATCAATAAGGTTTTAGAGATTTGGATGAAAGATTGTTCATCGAGTGTAGCACCCATTGTGAAGGGTGATAAGCTCACTTTGAGCCAATGCCCGAAAACGATTTGGAGCGAGGAACGGATCAAGAACATTCCGTATGCTTCCGTTGTTGGAAGTATGATGTATACTCAGTATGTACAAGACTGACATAACATTTGCGGTTAGAATGTTGGGAAGATTTGAGTAATCCATGAATCGAACACCTGGAAAGCCGCCAAGAAAGTCATGAGGTATCTTTAAGGTACCAAAGATTTCATGTTTACATATAGGCGGGCCGACAATCTGAAAGTTTTGGGACTCCGATTCGACTTATTGGGTGTGTTGATTCTCATAAATCAACATCCGGTTATATATTTTTGTTTGCCGGTGGAGCTGTATCTTGGCGGAGTGCAAAACAAACTTTTATTGCTACTTCCACTATGGAGGCCGAGTTCGTTGCTTGTTTCGAGGCTACAAAGCATGGTGTATGGATGAGGAATTTCATGTCTAGGCTTAAAGTGGTTGATTCCATTTCAAGGCCATTAAAGATATTTTACGATAATTTAGCTGCTGTTTTCCTGGCTAAAAATAACAAAAGTAGCAGTCGAAGTAAACATATAGACATTCAGTTTTTAGCCATAAATGAGCGCATTAAAGGAAAGAAAATTGCTATTGAGCATATCAATCTTGAATTGATGATCGATCGATCCTTTGACTAAAAGCGTACGCCACCATTAAGGTTCAAGGATCTTGTATCTGAAATGGGATTGAGTTTCATTTTGTAATTTTCATTGTATGGACAATGATATTGAAAATTCCTATTTTATTGTTGTGATATTTCTCAAAATTGTGTGCACATTAATTGATTTGAGAATATCGTTAAGTTGGATAAAGAATAAATATAGGGTTTATTCATAAAGAAAGTAAAGTTAGGATGACTTGAGAAATTAATATATTGTAATATATGGAAGATATTACTCATTATTAGAAGACTTATCGCCATGATTCATATATTTATTTCTTAAAGTTTGAAAAATTGATAATTTTAGTTATCACATCAAGTTAAATATGGACCAAGTGAGAAAATATGGGCTTCAGCCCAAATGCTGAGCCGGCCCGAGCCTTGAGCCGGCCCACGAGCCGCCAAGCCGCGAGCCACGAACACTTGTTTGAGCCGATTTCGAGCCGACAAAGGATTTCGTCCTCTTCGTCTTCCTCGATTGATTTTGTAACCTTCAAACGTTTATCTCGGTTAATTGTTGAAGCGTTTGTGGTCCCATTAAGTGGTGATAACTCTCCCATTAAGTTAATTAATTAATTTTGGCGGTTTGAGTACCAAACGCTTCTCGGTTGAGGCGGGTGATGGTTTCGCGCATAAATTGAAAGATTCGAAACTTTGTCGCAGCCACTCGCATTCATGTAATACACCATCTAAACGAGTGAAGAAGTGTCAGGAAAGACAGAAATGGTCCGAATCGAACGTCCGAAAACAAAGCACCAAATGGCCGGAGGTATATTAATCGATTTTAAATTTCGCTTTTACGGTTATTTTAGCCACATAAATTCCTAACAGAAAATCCTCCACAGATTCAGAGCCCAAGCTCCGGCGTGGATAGGATTTAGATGAGTGGACGAGAGACTCTCCATGCCCAGGGGTAGAACCGTTGTCAGACATTCCATTATCCGGCGCCTTGATGAGGGTAAAGAGCTAGAGGGTGACCCCAAGGCTGACAGCAGTTACTTCATCGGCTGCTGGGCACCGGATATGATGTCTGCTACGGCGATGACGACCTCGTCTAGAACTTTGCTTTGTAACGACTTTACCGTCTCCAAACTTTATAACCCGAAGCCCTCGTCATTCATTCACGATCAGTCGCTCCTTCGGAGAAATGATTTCGCCTATTCCTCGAGTATCGGCTTTTCCTGTTCCAGACATTTCTTATATATCGATTATGTGACGAGTGGACGGCGAGGGAGAACCACCACAGCAGGTGTCGGCTCCGATAGGTCGACGCAAGATGGAGGTGATAATGTGCGGAAGCTGCTACAGCTTGTGCTGTGGGTGATGGAGGGCGTCTATATCCTCTGGCTCTTTTTGCTTCCATATGCTCCGGTATGCTTACTCTCCTTTATATCGAGAACCTTAAGAGGAATTTTTTCATCACTCGCCCCTCTTGAACCCAATGTTCCTTTTGTCGACCTTTCCAAATGTACAATTACGCATAATATTTATTTACATTGATTCGCATTTAGTTATTTCAATGATTTTAACTTCACATGCTTCCGTAACCGAGAACTTAGGAGTAGTAGCATGCATTTTCCGCACTTACCAGTGATTTGGACGCACATTATAAACGATGGACATCAACGAAATCCACAATACCAAAACTCCGAAGTGGCACAGCTCTAGCTTATTTAACATCTATGATGATGATTTGTATGCCAGTATAATGAGGTTTAGTGTCAATTTTATTTTATTTATTTTTTTTTGGGGGGGGGGAGAGTGGGGGTTCTGCATGGCACAATTTAACTTTGAAGCTAATGCATGCCTGAATCTAGTGTTTGACTTGGAATAGAGTCGGCTTGAGGACAAAGCTTGATCCGGATAATTCAGTCCCTGGTCCTTCAAACCACAAGCACCAGTGAAAGGTCCTGGGATGGATTTTCAGGAGAAATCTTTCTAATGCCTAAATCATTTTTAGCTCGAGTCGGTAAAGAATAAACAAAGAATTACTTAATCTTTTAAACTGGGCGGTAATTGTTGTTTCAAGCATGGGTGAGGGGCCAAGCAGTTGTAGGCAAAGCTCAGTTGAGATGTAGAGCCACGGTTTATAGTCTCTTTTGTCGGGAAGTAGGAGCACTGTTGCTACTACCGTACAACGTCCTTCCAAGATCTACCTTTTTAGCACAGAAGGCGGCTTCCTTTCACATGGCAGGGATGCCTTCTGCTAATAGATAGTTATCCTGCGGTCCTTGCCCACCGGTGATGCTGACATGCCATTCAAACGGTCACATATTGACATTTGGGGCCTATAGGTTTGCCATGCAATTGACAAGGGGATGGGTTCAGTTAAAGAAGATATCAATCAGACGGGCAATTCCCCTTGGGGCGGGACTCTCAAGGATTAGTGTATTCAAAGTGGTGCACCAGCCTTATCTCTTGCAAGCACAAGTTCGGGAGGAAAAGCCCACCCCAAAAGAATTACCCTATGGGGGAGAGCTCCTAAACTTATAAGTTGGAGGTTCTGCCTCAAGCTCTCCGATGTGGGATTTGCAACATTCCTCCTTCTTTTAAGGACCTCCGACTTTAGTGGCTCTCACTTTGGAATGCTTTACTCCGTCCCAATATACTGGCAGTAGGTCAACCTCTCCCTAAGTAATCCTTTTTGAGAACTGAGGTCACTCTCAACAAAAGCACCAGCGCTGTAAGTACAAGTTTAGGGAGAGCCCACCCCAAACTTATTAGTTGGAGGTTTTGTTTCAAACCCCCAATGTGGGACTCGCACCATTGGTGATTGTAAGGGGAGAGCAACTTATGTTCGTAACAGTGGTGCTCTCGTTGAGAGCTGTCCCGACCTAGAGAAGGCTACTTGTGGAGAGTTCTAACCGGAGAGGGATACTTGCGGAGGGGCTGACCTGCTGTTGGTACGCCGAGGCGGAGTGAAGCGTTGTAGAGTGAAAGCCATTACGTGAAGTGCCGCAAAGTGCAACTGTCAAGGTCTGCAGTTGTCGAAGGAGGATGAATATTACAAGTCCCACACAGGGGAGTAGCTCCACAATGGTGCTCCTTTTAGGGGAGGCTTGAGCCCCAATGGCTTGTGCTCGCAACAGTAGTGCTTTCATTCAGACCAGCTCCCACCAAGAGAGAGCTACCTGCGAGAGGCGGACTTGCTGCTGATGCGTTGGGGCGAAATGAAGTGTCCCAAAATGAGAATCGCCGAGGTCGGCAGCCGGAGGAAAAGGGGAGGAATGTTGCGAGTCCTACATCGGGGAGGCAGCTCCAAAATGGCTGCCTTGTAAGTATGAGGTGATTTTCTTTCTTTTGGGTGCACCTTTTGGGGGAAGCCTAGGTCTCAACGGCTTGTACTCGCAACAGTAGTACTTTCATTGAGACCAGCCCCCATCTGGAGAGGGCTACCTGTAGAAGGGCTGACTTGTTGTCGGTGCGTTGGGGCGGAGAGAAGCATCGCAGAGTGAGAGCTGCCGAGGTCGGCGGCCGGATGAAAGGGGAAGGAATGTTGCGAGTCCCATATCGGGGAGGCAGTTCCAGAAGGGCTGCCTTATAAGTATAAGGGGATTCTCTTCCCTCTAGGTGCACTTATTTGGAGAGGCTCGGGCCCTAGCAGCTTGTGCTTGCAACATTGTCACTGCATTCTTTGGATCCGAGGTGCACACAATCCAAACATAAACTTAAATATGTTATGTCAACTGGACTATGTATGCACGGACAAGTTGTATAAATTTAGTTTTTCAAGTTCTAGGTCACAAATGTTAACTGAATTTGCTATGGGTTTGTTCTCTCGTAAGAGTTTATAGCCTAAAATTTCAGCACCTAGTTTCTGGCAATTCTTCCATCACATCTTCTAAAATTTCATTTGAAATAACCCCGGTACCTCTTAAAAGTTTCAGCACTTATTTTCTGAGTCCTACAACAAGAGAGTAGAACCTTATAAAGTTTACTGGGAGGTACGAAATCAACACTTTTTAATGAAATAACATCTTGCCACTGTTTTGAAATAGATTGGGTTCGTTTTGAAAGACAGGAAGCCTACAACATCACGGTCAGGATGCAGACACAATAAACTTCCTCTAGTACTTCCCCAAAAAAGATTCCTCCTAGTAGAATTAATTATTTATTTATTTCACAGAAATGTTCTGGTCAATTATCATGTGCATATTATAGAATGTTGAAGTTTGTATTTCTAAAAGATTCCTTTATTCCTGTCTTTCATCATTAGAGACCCCCCTGTAAAGATGGTGTACTATTGGTAGGGTCACATTTTCTTCCAAGCGGCTCACAAGAGAGAAATGGTTAAATACTCCGTGTGCCTTTTCACAAAATCAACCTCCTTTTTATGAAAAATAGATAAAGGTCATCAGCATGTCTTGGTGAGTGATCTTCAATTTGGCACATTTTTTTATGAAAATGATCAGTTGATATTTGCTTTTTGATGGATAAAATTCACAGCATAACATTCAAGCAATTGATAAGCAGTGGAAGAAGTTGAGGTGTGGAAATAAGGACCTTTTGCACCCTCATTTCTAAATCAAACCAAGTTATCTTTTCTCACTAAGTGGGATTGGCTACATAGATTTGTCGTCTCCATGCAGATCTGTTGTTGGCTGTATCCTCTAGTTAGTCCAAATATGCAAGATCATACTTGATAGTTTCATTGAACTATTGTTTGGTCTTCCCTTGCGACTTCTATAATGAGTCTCTTCAAAGCTCTCCCATTTCATAACAAGTATATAAGGTTGTTTTCATTTTATATGACCAAAGCAGTCTCTCGCATTTTTTTTTTATAGGTCTTGCCTTGAGTTTCCCTTGTATAATATTATTTTATTATCCCATTGATTTTTGTATGACCACACATCCATCTCCAACATTTTCATCTTTGATACCAGCATTGTTGGCACGAGTTGGTATTCAAGTGCTCAACACTCCACTCCATGCTGCATGACAAGCGTAATAGCTGTGCTATAGTATTTCCATTTAAATTTGAACAGTGTTGTCCGGTCAACAATATCCTCTTTGATAGCCTCATCTTTCTAAATCATTGATCCAAGGGATTTGAAAAATAATTCCTCTTTGATAGGTTTTGATTCCTTATCATCACCTACCCACTATCTACTTCTTTGTTTTAACTAAACAAATTTTGGTTTCTAGATATCTCATTTTTTTATAGATCTGATTTCTTTGCTATTCCAATTTCATCATAATTTAGATCTAATCAATGGCTATTGCATTGGATATATAAGGACATTCTACATGGGATGTGAAGGGCTCAAGTCCTGGTGTCTAAATATGTAACCTCTCCCACCCCATCCCCAAAAAATACAAAAGAGCCCCGGGGGTGCAGTTGGAAAAACTTCACCCTGTTTACATGTACTGCTGTGTCCTCATAACTGCCTTTTGGCATATACATCTTCCATAAACACCAGATATATACATGGAAAAATGAAAAGAATAAACTGAAAAAAGAGAGAAGTTATACTGAAAATTTCTATGAGAGAGCACATGGAATATGTGGAAATTCCCATAAGGCCATGCAAATAAGATGCATAAGCCATTCACTATAAATAGAACTAGAAGACAATCATCTCAAGGAAAGGCTGTCTATCTATTTCCATCAAATTGTGCAAAAACAACTGGCTAAGGAATTTCGCTCTATCACGTACCTTTTTCCTTTTGCTGATTAATCAATCCTGCAATAAAACAGATAACCTGGACCTTTTTTCCCCAGAACATTCACGCTTTTCTTCATCACATTTTGTTGCTGTCTTTATCCTCTATTTATCTTCTTTCATTGCCTTTGAGAGGATTATGCCTGATGAAAACTTTGGTGCTTCATATGTCCTTAAGAAAAATAAGATTGATCATTTACTAAAAGAGTGCACTCATGCATGTGACAGGGAGATCCTGTCTGGGCCATCAGTTCGGACACAGTGGGTTCTCTCGTGGGCCTTTCCCTCAACTTCTTCTTCATCTTGCCGTTAATGAATACTGGTGAGTTCCACTCAAGTGCTAAAGCGGTACTCCTTTTTCTGACTTTTATGGAATGCGTGGTTGTTTTGTAAGACAATATCACAATATGAGGACATCATGAAACATGCACAAGATACCTTTGTGTTAGCATAACTGACATCTGAGGATAGAGAATTTTGTAATAGCAATGTTGACAGTATCTTCTCAGAGCATGTGATATGGGGAGATGGGGCCTTTTCCTAGTAGACAATGATACTACATTGTTATCTATTTAGCATTTGTAGGCCAAGTGTAGGCAACGGTTTCTGATAATTATTCTTTTGAATATAATAATAGAAAATCTTACCTTCTGATCACTTTTGGTTCAAATTACCGATGAAAAGAGTCGTTTTTTGGTAGAGGTATGTGGAAGTATTTGTAGTTTTTCCTGTAAATTCTTTTTTAGTTTGATAATTTGTTCTCCAGCATTCATGCGTTCGCATATTCAGATATGAACAAATAAATATGCATTTATATTTGGTCATTTTTCTGTGTCCCATAAATATATTTTAAAATTCTTTGCAGTTCATAGCCCTTGCCGCTAGTACAGTGTAATATCTTTATTATATTTTATTGTTTAGTTAACTTTTCACTGCTTAGTGTTTGTTGGGTTCTTTATCAAATCTGAGTTTCTGATCCGCCATTTCAATCTGATAGTTATATCTGTAATATTAGTTTATTTTCCACGGCAGCTGTAGCCATTACTTCATGTCAAGTGGGCCCGTCTCATCTGCCTAAAAGTTTCCAAACACTTAGTCTAATGTCTTGTATGCCGTGACTCGTGGTTGCAGACCTGTCCTCTAATCATCTGCATTTTCTCTATTTTCTGGCAGAGCAGTTGGTATTCATGTGATGAATGCTCCAGTTCTTCATCCAGTAAGTATTGTAACTGAAGATATACTAAATGCTCGTGCCATACCTTCTGACAAATGTTGTTTTCCTTTCATTAGGTATCTGAAGGACTTTTTAACTTTGTTATTGGATGGACACTTATGTTTGCACCTCTGCTATTCAGCGATTTTAGAAGAGATAGGTACAGGGGGTCTCTGGATGTGCTATGGGGCTTCCAGATGTTCCTCACAAATGGTAAGCCTCCGTCCCTGCTTAACACTTGCCCTTAATATGAAATAGACAACTAAACCATTCCCTATGAACTGTTGCTAGCGATGAACTTAGAGATAGAACCACCCTTTATGAGATTCGAGGAAGATCGCATCATAGGTAAAAATATCGGCCGATTTTTATCTGTATTGGGCTCCTTAATACCACGGTAATATCATGATATGTTGCCGTATCAATGATAGATTGCGATAAATTTGGTGATATGGCCCTGCCAATTTGCGATTCTTAGAATTTTTTTTTCGATATATTTAATACTAATACGTATAGTCTGATGTCTCATACTGAAATAGCCATGGCCGATGCTAATATCGATATTTATGATCACATAGGAAGAAAAATCTTCACGTTAGGCTGTTTTGGGAATATGCTTCCACATAAATTTACTCATAGTCCTTCAGATACAGGTCTCTTTTTTATTCTCTCCTCTCCCAAGTTGTCTTAAAAAGTTTCCCATTTGTTAGATATCTTGGGGACAATGTGGCAGAATCCTATAAATGGTCAACTTTATTAGCTTTCATGTTTATCCAATGGCTAAATTTAGAAGTTAGGTAGATGAATGGTAGAGATTAAATAATTACTTAAATCACTTAGTTTAATCTTCACTATTTATTCATTTAACTTATATTCTTTGCCATTGGATGGAAAGGAGACCTTCCCATTGGACGGACCCTAACAACTCTCTATTAGAAGATCTATGGCTTTTGACTCCAAGAGGATTGTTTTCCAATATGGTCAATGTGTTTTGTAAAGATTATAATGAAATACTAATACTTTCATAGTACTTCGTTTTTTTTTTTTAACGGAGTAAATTAAAATAATTATGTTATTATTTTTGATAGAAAGATGGGGAAAATAGACTAATCTCATAGAGACCAATGAGTAGCATGATCAATAAAAAATTTCAATTTAATTGTTAATATATTTATATCTAGGTTTTGTTTTCATTTATAAATAAAGTAGTCAGTGTAGATCAGCCACTAACCATAGTAGCTGAAACAAATTATAGTTGACTCACTCTCTGTTCCGGGGCTGCCGCAATATGGGGAAAAAAATACTTTACAGTGGCTCCCCAGTTACTGACTTTCTCCAATTTTGTTGTGTTCAACAGTATTCTTGATACCCTACATGGCTATCAGGCTAAATGAAGCTGATGATTCTGAGTATCCTCAGACAAAGCCTTCGTGGCTAGGCACTGTGATGATCAAGGGCTCACCTGTGGTCGGATTTATCGGTGGAGCAATATGCCTGATATCCATTTTATGGGCGATCATCGGCCGAATGGAACGGTGGTGATTTTGGGAACGTGAAAGAACGGTGGGAGTTCTTGGTAACTTATCTGGGATCAGAGAGGCTCGCCTATGCCTTCATTTGGGATATTGTTCTTTACGCAGTCTTTCAGCCTTGGTTGATTATTGACAACCTAAGAAATGTTGAGAAAAGCAAAGTTGGTACTTTGAAATACCTCGGATTCGTTCCGGTTGTTGGCCTGGTTGCCTACCTTCTCTTTCTCGATAGAGAAGGGGTGCGATAAGTATTTAGATATTCTCAGACACGTTCGAGTAATGTGGCTTTATCCATATATTTCTGTATGAATGTGCTAGTATATTTAGATGAATGAGACGCTACGTAATCAAAAGTATCTAAGGGTAAAGGGTCAGTATTATTTATAAGGAAGCAAGCTATATGTATTTGTGAAACAACTCTGTTCCTTGTTTCAGTCTTTTGTAGTTTCACCCTCCTAGAGATCCTGCTTTGCGAATCTGAGTGGTTAATTTGCGTAGTCGAATGAAACCGATTGTCCAAATTTGTTATAATTTTTTTAAAAAGATTTGTAATATGAATAAATCTGGGTGGTCGATTTTATTTGACTGCGCAAACCAACTGCTTAAATCTTCAAAGTAGGACGTTGTTTCACCCATATGTGAAGCAAGATCCTATTTCGCCTGGCCTTGTAGTTTCATGGGGAAAAATGACAATATCATGAATTGAATTTTGAGTTTGCTTTAAGATTGAGTTGGAATCTTTCTACCCAATTGAAAGAAAAATAATAAAGATATATAGGGTTTGTTAAGGAATTTTTTAATATTTAGTTTATAAGATAAATTATAAGGAAAAATGTAATGGAAAATATAAAAGAAAAATGTTTATATTATTTTATTATTTTATCTTATGCTTTTCATCCCTAAAAATATTTGAAGTCTATGTTTTATAATCAAACAAGAAAAATGTTTTAGTAGAAGCCTTTTTATTTTCGTATGATTTTTTGTCAACATTTAAATAAGAGATAAAAATATTTTTTATTTTATTTATTTTTTATTTTAATATAATACGGACATCACTTAAAATAATTCATTCTTAAAATATATAAACGCTATAGAATTTGTTTACATTGGTGTTGCGTCCAGTGGCTCGCTATAGAAATTTGTTTAAATCGGTATTATTATTTAGATGGAAGTATTTTATGGTGGATCATAAATAATCTCGTTGGGAAGCTTTGTCACTCTTTTTTCCCTTTCTTATTGAGAAGGGAGGTGGAAGGTGCTAAAGGAGAGTCTAAGTCTTTTCCCCTTTGTGTCTAGGATGATCGGAAGGAAGAGTTTTTCCTTTGGAGTGAGTGAGAAGGAATGGGCCGAGAAGAAGTGTCCTTGGGAAGAACCTTTGCTGAGTATTTATAGAGGAGAGAATGTGTGTTGGGAGGGACACGTGAAATTGTCTAATGTTCTTTGACGTGTGCGGGGGTAGCACGCGGTAGCGCCAAGTAGGCAGCGTGTCGAACCGGGCGTACCATGTGGAGGAGGCGGCGTAGTAGTGGTTGCGGGTTCCTTGGGAATCGGCGAAGGAATTCTCGGCCGTATGCGAGAAGTCCTCGTCCTGGCGCGGTGTGCCTTGTTGCTTCGTGAGTTCGCGGACTCATTAGAGGAGGCAGCTCTCGGAGGACTCTTATGGAAGGTCCTCGAGTCTCTTCTTGACTTCTCGAACTGGTCTGAGATTTAATATAACTTCTGGGGTTCTCGGGCTTCTACTTCTTGTCATCGTATCTGGATGTCGCCAGCCGTTCGCGATGTCTTCGAGCTTCTTGCAGGCTGACGGGACCTCTCGGCTCTTTATTGTGGCTTTAGCCTCTATTTTGGGCCTCTTAGGCCATCCAGCCTTCTTGGTTTGTGGAAATACCTGTGAGCTTTTCATTTGGGCCTTTCCTTTTGGCCGTGTTTTATGGGCCCTCATATTGGGGCCCAATATAGCCCCCCATACCAAAGGGCTCGAGGTTCTCGATCGTTTGGCATGAAGTCGCTGATCTTCTATGGGAGTTGGCTGCTCCTCGCTCGAATTTGTCCGTGCACGTGCTTATAACTCAAGAGGGACGTTCCTGGGCAGGCAAGAGCACGACTCACGACTGTCCGTGTTCTGGATCAGGCCCTTTACAGCGGCAGTCCGAGCGCGTGTGTCCTCAGGATGAGCGTGGCGTTAAGCTTGGTGGGAGTTTGTCCCGAGACTTCAGCTGGGTCTGAAACCTTTCCAGCGCCGCCGTTTGGGCTTCTGAAAGGCATTAAATGCTGAAGTGACATGCTGATAGGCTTCTCGGGAAGGAAAGGCCATCATTCTTTTGAGACGAATGGCCGGGCGACGCGTGGCATGGGTAATGAGTGCGCCCTTTTGAATTCCAGGAGTATTTAAACGCCTTCTAGCCCCGATTTTCCATCTTTGCGCCTACTTTTTGTTTTCTCCTCTAAGTGTTGAGGCTTTTCGTTCCTCCTCTTGCTGAGATTTTCTTTACTTTTCTGTCTTTGCCTTTCGACATTAATGGCGCCTGGTGTGAGGGATATTGCCTCCACGGTGACGCTTGATAGGCTTGCGGAGATTCGGGCATGATATCGGATCCCCGAAGTCGACACCATGATGATTCTGGAGTCGCACGACAGGGCGTGGTGCCCTCGGGATGGCTTCATCACCGTTACCTCAAATACGGTTTCTGTGGGAAGGAGCTCTACGAGGTCATGAGGGCACTTGGAGTGCCCTTCGCCAAGCTCCAACCAAATGCAGTAAGGTATTTGGTATCTTTGTGTGTTTTCTTTGGGTGCCATAAGAAGCTCTTGAATGCCCTTACGGTCAAGGTGATGTTTCGCTTTATACAGAACCTTGACTGGATTGTAATGACCCCCCGCCCGGACTTCTCCTTGATGTGTGGAGGAAACCCAAACTCTACGAAGCGGTGGAAGGACAACTTCTTCTTCCTTGGCGTTTATGAGCATTGGGTCGTTTCCTTTAAGTGAAGGAAGGTGGCTAGCCAGTATAGCTCTGACCCTTCGAAGGATGACAGGGAGAGTGTGAAGGAGTTCATGGGCTTGGTGCTAGCCAATCTAGGAAGCTTCCACCTGAATAAGCGCAACATCTGGTTGTCGCCTGAGAAACTTGAGGAAGCCAAGTGGGGACCACGGGCCGAGGCCTCCGCCCTGACTCCTTAGAAGTCCAAAAAAGAGGCCGAGGAGGAGGCGGGGACACCGAGGATTAGGGGTCCCTTTCGGCATTCGGATAAGATCGTTCGTAAAATGGTTGAGCTCCCTTCCGGTGATGATGATGATGATTATTATGATTTCATCAGCGATTTGAGTGGCGACAATGTGATTGCTCCTCTATTAAAAGGTCGATACTAGATCCGAGTCCTCGGGGACCAAAGGCCTCGCCTTCACTTCCACTGCTAACCTCTTATTGAGTCCTCGGGGGTGATCATACAAATTGTGGAGCTCCTGGACGTCTAGCCCCCTAGTGATGATTTTGTCCCTGAAGTTCCCGTTGATTTGCCTGGTGACATCTCGGATAGGATTGATCACCCTTCCGAGGACATAAGAGACTCTAATCTTTGGGGGGAATGGCCGGTGAGGCAGTCCGAGAGGTGGTAGAGTGAGGAGCTGAGGCGTCGACGACTGATGTCCCTTGATTCTTGAGCACCCCATTGCCGTCAAGTCGACGACCATCCCTTCTTGGGGGTGTTGATCTTGAGGCGAGGCTTTTTGCCTTTTATTGCGAGAGGGTGCTTGCGGCGCCGGGAGCGTCTGCGGGGTCAAGGCCCCCCAGGCATGATGATTTATCTTTATAAAACTGTGCTGAGTTAAGGAGCGATTGAAGAGTCCGAGGGCCCACAGGGAGCGTGACTTAGGAGCGATCCTCTTGTTTCTAAGGTAACCTTTGTTTCTTCTCTCGCTTTGCTCTCGATTGCTCGTGTTTTGATGAGCTTTTTTGTTGCAACACTAGGGTCTGATTGGAGGCCTTAGTGAGCTGGTGGGAGAGGTTGCCTAGTCCCGCTCGGAGATGGGGTCCTTGAGGGCCGCATGGGAGGCTGCGCAACGAGCAGAAGCGAAGTTGGTTAAAGCGAAGAGGAAGATCGCCTCTTTAGAGGATACTGTCAAGCTTCTACGGCTTCAGCAGGGCCTCCTCCAGGATCGGATTCTTCGCCATGAGGAGAGGTTGAGGACGTCCATTCAGATTGTGGAGATGACACCAATATTGGGCCCGGCAGAAATCTTGGGATGGCATTCGCATGTGCCGCCCAGAGTGCTAAATTCTAGGCCGTCCTTGATCCTAGGAGCATCATACTTTTATCTTTCCACAGGCTTCCTCGATTGAAGATGAACCGCTTGAATTCGCGGACCGACAGCGGGGTCTTGGGGAGCTTAGGCGCTCCCTTGACATTTTGTTTCTTTTTCTTATTTTGTCACACATTGTACATGAATTCATTTTTATGAATAAGACTTGTCCTTTTCGCATCAGGGCTTTGAACTTTTCTTTTGTCTTTGTTTGTACGAATGTTTTTCTCTTCTTTTTTTTTTTTACGGCGCGATGCACAGCGCCTTACTCTTAACTTTGAGCGTGTGATCTCCTTAGGATTCTTAGCCTTTTAGCTTCTTGGGTTTGAGTGTATGATCCTTTTAGGATCCTCTAGTTTTTTAACCTTTTGACCTCTCAAGTTTTTCAGCGTTGGAGTTCGACCTGCTGGGCTATCTGGCCGGATTTTGGAGTTCGACCTGCAGGGCCGCTCGGTCAAGGGTTTTGGAGTTCAACTTAGGGGCCGCTCGGTCGCGGCCCGGTTTCGACCTGGGGTAGCTCGATCGCGCTCGAGTTTTTGTCTTTAAGGCTGCAAGTTACTTTGTTCTTGATGAGGGAGCATGAGAATGCTTCATAAAGGCATAATGAAGGGATGTTTTTATTGATGTATACGTGTTACATTGAGTGGCCTCGAAAAACATCGATTGATCGTATTCCTCTCCGTTGTTCCCTTGGTCCTCTGGCGATTACGTTCGATCTTTGGCCTCGCCGTATTAGCGCCCCAGTTTCGACCGTGCTCCGCACCCATTTATAACCTTGCCTTTCAAGCGGCCGACCAGTGCAACCATGCAGGTCGTATAGGAAGCGGTCGAGATAGCCTTCCATTACCCGGCCGCTCAATTTAAATAGTTTCTGTCCTCTCCAATGTTATGGCGTGTGGTAATGGCAGGCTCTTTTCGGATTCTTGACTTCTTGGGCCATCTTAGGAACTCAAAATGCGCCTCGAGGATGTTGGTGAGGACTCGGTGAGGTCAGACCCAATTCGGGGGTTATTTTGCCGATCATCTTCGTTTGGGCAAAAATTCCCTTGTCCTCGGGGACGGGGGTTTCTCGTCCTCTCCCGATTGGCTTGTTTCTCCGATTTTGGGTCCGAAAATCATTTTCTAGAGCCTATTATTCTTCGTTGGGGCTTCATGGACTTCTTTTGTTGAGGTAGTCCTTGACTCGCCGGGAGCCGCGTCGCTTTTTCTTTGGGCCGACAATGTGTGCCTGAAAGAATACAACTCTTGAAAAGGGTCTACCTTACGTACTTTGCGCGTGCTAGTGCCGGGGCGCCACTCATCCTTCCACACGATGGGAGGCACCTATCATTCCTCCTCCCGGGTGGACAAACTATCTTATTGGCATCTTGGAATTTGTTACTGTGGAGGGAAGCTTGCGAGCCTTTTGTCGTCCACGCGGCACGGATGTTGCGTCCGGCTTAATGAACACAAGTATTTGGTGATGGAAATAAAGAGGGAGAGATTGAGACTAGATTTTTATGTAGAAAACCTCCTCTTAAATGAGGATGGGAAAACCACGAGGCTCTGAGCCTTTAGAAATATTTCACTATTTAGATGAAAGTCTTTGCAAAGTACAAGTATTTAGGGTGAATTCCTTCCTTATTTCTTGCTTTGTATTTCTCTCCTTATGGACTTCTCTCATTGGGAAGCTTTGTCACTCTTTTTCCCCTTTCTTGTTGAGAAGGGAGGTGGAAGGTGCTAAAGAAGAGCCTAAGTCTTTTCCCCTTTGTGTCTGGGATGACCCGGAAGGAAGAGTTTTTCCTTTGGAGTGAGTGGGAAGGAATGGGCCGAGAAGAAGTGTCCTTGGGAAGAACCTTTCTTGGAGTATTTATAGGGAGAATGTGTCGTTGGGGAGGGGACACGTGGCAGCCAGCGGGCGGTCGAGAAGTTGTCCACTGTCCCACTTGCCACATTTAATGCTGCTGATGTGTGCGGGGGTAGCAACGTCATTTGGTAGGCCAGGCGTGTCGAAGATGCCTGTAGAGATGATTGGTTTTAATTGGAAATCGAAGTCGCTTAGTTGGCGTTCTCGGCCGTGTACGAGATAGTCCTCGTCCTGGCGCGGCGTGCCTTGTTGCTTCGTGAGTTCGCGGACTCGTTGGAGGAGGCAGCTCTCAGAGAACCCTTATGGAAGGTCCTCGAGTCTCGTCTTGACTTCTCGGACTGGTCTGAGATTTGATATAACTTCTGGGGTTCTTGGGCTTCTACTTCTTGTCCTCGTATCTAGATGTCGCCAGCTGTTTGCGATATCTTCGAGCTTCTTGGGGGATGACGGGACCTCTTGGCTCTTTATTGTGGCTTTTTCTATTTTGAATTTTAGGATGCCTTAGTTTGTGGAAATACTTTTGGGCTTTTCATTTGGGCCGTGTTTTATGGGCACTTATATTGAAATTTCCCAACAATTGTTATTAATTATTGGTGTATAAATAATATGTTATTATCTCTTGGTTGAAATTGGCATTTTTTTGTGCCCCGTGAGTCTAATGTAATTGGCAATGTTGAATTAAATAATGAAGGAATTTATGTAAAATGCTTTTTTTTTTTTTTAGTTTTCTCTTGAAATATACAAATGCTATCAATTCGGTTATATTGTTTATAAATAACTCTTCTTATGCAGATAATATCATATTATCTTGCTGAAATCAACCCTATTGTAGTGTGAGCCTAGTCTAATCAACAGCCTTTATTATAGTGTTTGACTTCGTTGTATATAATTTGTACGAGCATATGAAAAATGCTTTACTATTAGAAAAAGAGGAATCCCCCTTATGTTGGGTATTAGCTAATTAGAATACTAAATTCATAAGCCATCAACTTGAATATGGGTATTAGGATAACTGAGTTGCTCAAATTGGTATAAAAATGGTTTAGAAATTGGTCTAGATAAATACTGAATTGACTGATTGAATGATCAGGGATATTAAAAATTGGGAGAATTAATAATTTGGTAGAAGAATAAATTTATCATTAAATCCTAATAAATGGTTATACAAAATCGATAAATGATTAGTCGTATTAAAGTAGGTCATAACAGTCAAATAAGTGCAAAGTATGAATTGTTGGACAACTACCAAAGTAATATAATTAAGCAGCATAATATTTAATATAGCAGCCGCGCCAACTTAAAATGGGACAGAATAATTGGTATTTAAATTGTTAATATAGACCCCCAATTAATAAAAGGAAGAGGGTTAAAAATTACCTATTTTTAGACTTATTAAATTGATAGAGTTGAGTCCTTCAAATCTAATTAATTACACATGCTACGTCATTTTTTTTCTTTTTTTATATTTTTTAATTTATCTTAAAAAAATTATTAATTTAAACGTCGAAATATATATCAAATGGTAAGTTCTATATATTTCTTACCTCATATTAATTGTTATAATGCACAATATTTGAATGAAGAGATCCAAACAATTAATGTAACTCTAAGTGGCTACTAATCTAAATTCAGGATACGCATCACATTTTATGTTTATAAATACAGTTGAATGATTAGGAGATACTTAATCAACGCAGATGATCCACGTAATAAGGAAAGTTAGGGGTTTAATTTTTAATTTTACTTATTATTATAAATTTAAATTTATTTTGTATAATATTCTTTAAACAACTATATATTCAAAATTTATCTTAAATTTACTAAACATAAATTATGTATCTTAATTATTAAAAACAGATTGGTGGCATGCTCTCTCCCTAGGTTTTGACCTTGGAAATATAACGGGCAACTTTATATATATAAAAAATTGTTGATTGCGTGTCAGTGTAGGAAGAGAGGGATTAAAAAATCTGACCAAACGGTCAACCCTAATCTGTGACGATCATCTAAAAATAAAAAATGTAAATTTATTTATTTATTTATTTTTCATTTTGACTTGTTTAATCACTCATTTTCTTGACAATTAAAAACTAATGGGTAAATTTGAATTTGTAAAATTTGAATTTTGGTAACCTTAATTAATGACAGAGAAAAAAAATTTAAAAAGGATTAATTAACAATTGTGCAGTCATATTTTCCTAAGAGAGACCCACTAAAGAAACTAAAACATTGCAAAATAAAATATTATTTATCAAATGCAATAAAAAAATATATAAAGAAAAGTTCAACTCCCCTGTTGCATGAACCTTACCCACCAAAAGATTATTGATTATTTTAATATGAAGAAACCTAATGTTTTATTCTATGTTGCGTTCGCGGGTTCTGGCCGTCCGTCTATCGAAGTATGAATGATCTTATACGTTTGTAGACGGGCGGCAGGCGGCAACGCAAAATGAATAAAAGCGAGCGGTGAGATAGGAGGGCGAGGGCACAAGGAAAACACACAATTTCGTGGAAAACCTCGTTGTGAAGAAGGGTAAAAGCTACGGTAATGGGACGGATGTCAGAAATTTTACTATTACGATGCTAAAAACAATGAGAACACATGGAGTTATTTGCTTCCGAGAGAATTACGATGTGAAAGTCAGCTTTTTCTTCCTTCACTCTTTCTTTTCACATTTTCTTTTCTTTCGAGTTCTCTGCTAAGTGTGTTGAGATGAAATTTTCTTAATCCTTTCTAGTAACTGAAAGGGGTATTTATAAGGGATGTTGTGCCGTTAGAGAGGAGATCGTGACACTTAGCTGCCACCACTCTGTGGTGCGCCGTGGCGAGGACATTTGTCGCGGCCTGCCCGATGTAGCGTGCGAGCGCATCTTTATAAATAGGGCGTGTCGAGAGGCCGTTGATCGTTGTCGTGGCGTAGCGTCTTTGTCTGGTCATCCAGTTGGCATCCTCGGTCATTTGGCTTTTATTTTGAGGGGCATGGGAACGTCGTTGCCGTCTGCGTTCTCATGTAGGTCAAAATGTCTCTCCGGATTGCCCGGTCTGCATGTCATTCTTCGATTTAGTTCCGCTCGGAACCAAGCTTGTCATTTGGGCTAGTTGGGTTAGGTAATGCCTCTTGGGCCACCTTGTGATCTTAGGCGGCTGCATTATAATTTTGGACGTCTTACTTTGGGCCGTGTTTTATGGGCCCTCACATTGGGACCCAACATTCTTCAAGCGGGAAAGATAAAAAAGTTATACATTATGTTAAAAAAATATTTTTAATTAAATGTTGATTGATTATCAAAGTTTTTAGATTTTTCAAGAACAGGGTGTCCAACCTTTTGCCTTTTGAAGTTAAAGAAAAAAAAACACACACACACACTTAAATAATATAAATTTTACTAAAAATAAATAATGCATCAAATTATTAAAAATATGTTAAAAATAATTTATGATTTTTCCAAGCGTCGCACACGGCATGGCGCTTTCGAACACTGAAGCTTCAAAAAGTTGGATTTACCAAACTCATATTGAAAAGCTGTTCAATCTCGCTGAACTCAATTTTTATGCCCCTTCAGTGGGGCCTGGGGATCCTGAAATGTGTTAAATACCGATGATCTCAACAAATCTCTGAGCTGTACAAGTTTTGGAGATCAACTGTTCGTCGAAATGCCAGCCAAATTGGGATCCGTTAAGCCGGGGGTTTCTGACAGAGTCGAAGAAAGATTGCTTTCTCAAAGTGAGTACTCGGAACCGGGGCTTGGCAGCCTGGATGGCGATGATGGAGTCAAATGCCGGTGTTTCGGAGTCCTTTCTGATAAAATATCCGATTTCTGTAATGGGTTTTGGGTGACTGCGTTTAAGTTCTACGAAATGGGAAGATCTGATCCTCGGAAATTCTTCTTTGCTGCGAAAATGGGGCTGTCTTTAGCTATTATCTCGTTGCTTATATTCTTGAATGAGGCACTGAAAAATGTTAGTCAATATTCTATCTGGGCAATTCTAACTGTCGTCGTGATTTTCGAATTCAGTGTAGGTATTGGCTCTTCAAAACTGTTTAATTTATTCTGCAGTCGATTGAAGAAATCTTCTAACACTTAAATTTTTTCCGCCGTTGTTGACTTTTGAGGTCTTATCGTTGTTTTTCCATAGGCGCTACTCTCAACAAAGGCTTTAATCGTGCGCTGGGAACACTTTCTGCTGGAGGACTGGCTTTAGGAATAGCAGAGTTATCTGTCTTGGCTGGAAATTTCCAAGGAGTGTTCATCGTAATTAGTATTTTCATAGCAGGTCCCTTTTCATCTGCTATAAGTATTTAAAGTTTCATTATTATATTATGATTTGTAAAACTGGGTTTCAAGATCCGAATGATTGATCTTGTTTACCTGATTGGAAGTGAATGTCCTGTTGTGATTTACGACCTTATTAAGATATGGGAATCATCTTAATTCATCATTTGTCCACTCTATTGTTCAGGGTTTTGTGTAAGCTACGCCAAATTATATCCAACAATGAAGTCATACGAATATGGTTTCCGGGTATTCTTATTGACATATTGCATTGTAATGGTGACTGGGAGTTCGACGACAAATTTTTTCCGGACGGCATTTTATAGGTTACTGCTTATTGCAGTTGGTGCCTGTGTCGCGTTGGTTGTGAACATATGTATTTACCCCATCTGGGCAGGTGAAGATCTTCACAAACTAGTAGTGAAAAATTTCATGGGTGTGGCTACTTCATTGGAAGGTGAGATTTCAAACGCCAAATTAGGTTGTTCAATTCATCTTCTGAACACCTCTTGTTACTTGACTTTCGAATTGTGCTATAGAATTCATCTTTTGAGCTTTCTCTCTAGGTTGTGTTAAAGGGTACCTGCAGTGTGTGGAGTATGAGAGGATCCCCTCGAAAATTCTTACGTATCAAGATTTTGATGATTCGTTATATGGTGGCTATAGAGCGGCTATTCAATCCTCAAGCCAAGAGGAATCTCTGGTATTTGTGTCATCATTGTGCTGTTTTATGGAGGAAAGCCTTGGCACAACTATCACATCCTAATATCCAATCACGTTATTAATAATTAACCAATAAGCAACCCAATTAATCGTGGACGTGAATTTCATATCAATATATCGACTGATCAAAATAAAAATAATATTGATATTGATTTTAATTATCTCAACTTAATGAATTATGATTAAAATAAAATTCGAATTTGAACTTTACAACAACTGATAGAGTTGTTGCTGGTCGTGTGACCTGAAGGTCACAAGGCTCAAGTCATAGAAACAATATAAGGTAAGACTATGTATAGGAGACCAAAAGTGATATGAAAATTCCTCTGGTCCCACCAATTCTGGGATTTTATGCACCAGGCTTTCTTTTTTAGTTCTATTTGTTTGTCTATTCATAGTAAATAACTATTTTCTTGATTCTCAGCTTGACTTTGCAACATGGGAGCCCCCTCATGGTCCTTATAGAACATTTAGCTATCCGTGGAAAAACTATGTTAAAGTCAGTGGTGCTCTGAGGCACTGTGCTTTTATGGCCCTGGCTATGCATGGATGCATCCTCTCAGAAATACAGGTGAATGTTCTTGTTGTCTTCTGGTTCTCACTCAACATGCTTTTTTTTAACGAAAAAAATGTTTTTAGTATAAATATTAGGCCCTTTCCATATTTCTAATTAATTTAGAATTTGTTAGAAGATATAGGTTTTATTGAAATCTGCCAGCATGAGATTAAGGTGGCCAAGATATGAGCTGCAGACTTGACAGTTCCAGCTCCATGAGGAGAAGAATGCAGGCATAATACTTTGTGGTTATTCTAGAAGATTGCTGTTTTTAAAACTTTTTATGTTATTATTCTTTGGGTTCCTAATTCATCTATTACTACTACATGAATCCGCTTTTGTCATTTCATTTTATTTACTGTAATATTATTCGAGAAAGTAGAAAATAATATGAGAATAGAATTAGAAATTGTTATTCTTATATTTAGTTGTTGGAATTGAATAAGTTGAGAATTAGTATTCATATTTGGTTTGTAAAATAATATGATTAATAAGGTGAGAATTTATCGTAATGACTTTTTGCCATTATTTAATGAAAAAAATATTCTTTTTCCTTTTATATATATATATATATACATATTTCTTATATATATTATATAATATACATTATTCTAAATCATTATTTAGTATAATATATTTTTTTATCATAAAAATTACATATTTAATAAATATTTAATATAATATATATAATTGAATATATATTACGTATATATAATTACGTGTATATATCAAATATTTATTAAATTATTTGATATAATATTACGTATTATTAAATATTATATATATAAAATATTTATTAAATATTTGATATAATATTATGTATTATTAAATATTATATTTGATATAATATTTAATATATTATTACATATTATTATATAATATATAATATTATATATTAAATATTTATTAAATATTACGTATATATAATATTACATGTATATAATAAATATTTATTAAATATAATTATTAAATAATTATACATTAAATAATTATGTGTGTGTGTGTATATATAAGGGCTTTTTTGAAATATAAAGAAATTGAAGTGGGAATAGTTATTCCCAACTACCTGGGAATAACTAATACCAATGAGGAGGTGGTAATAATTATTTCCTGAGATTCGGGAATAATTATTTTTTCAGAGATATTTATTTATTATTAAAATGCAATCAAATAGTGGAATAAATATTCCTGAAGGAATAAGGTGAGAATAGAAATTTTATTTTTACCAACCAAACATGGGGTAAATGTTATTTCCTTATGTAATTTTCTATGAACTGACCCCTAAATGTTTACAGATTACTGTCTCTTTCAAATGAACCAGCTATTTACATGCAAAGTTTTGCAAATGTGTATAGGCTCCACCAGAAAAGAGACAAGTTTTTGCAAATGAGCTTCTCAAGGTTGGCGCTGCCGGAGCTAAAGTGCTACGTGAGCTTGGAAGCAAAGTTGAGAAAATGCAAAAGCTAGGCCCCGGCAATATCCTTGCAGAAGTACATATCGCGGCGGAGGAGCTGCAACTGAAGATCAGTGAAAGGTCTTATCTCCTTGTCAATTTTGAGAGCTGGGAAGCTGGAAAACGACCCAAGGAATTTGAAGATCCCGACACCATCTCCAATATCAAGGAGAACGAAAACAACCATTCTGTGATAAACTCCCTCAATGATTCGTTTCACTACTTTGTGTCAGAACCTGGAGCGACGAGCTACGATCATCCTATTAATTATTCTAGGACATCAAATAGAAGTATCGATCGTTTGGCAGCTGGGATGTTTTCCTTCGAAAGCATGCTCGACAATACTCGATGGCCCTCGCCTTTTTCAGTTACTACTGACTTAGTAGTCAATGAACAGGAAGTGAAAACATATGAGAGTGCAAGCTCCTTTTCATTAGCAACTTTTGTTTCTCTGTTGATAGAATTTGTCGCAAGGCTTCAAAATCTTGTGGATTCCTTTGTGGAACTCAGTGAGAAGGTGCAGTTTAGGGACTCAGACTGATATACTGGGTTTCCGTTTGGTTGACTAGCTCGAGATCATCATATTTTTCTTCGGTGGATCATCTAACAGCTTGGTGGGTTGAAATTTACTTTGGATTGATTTTGAGGTACTCAATGAAACTGCACAAGGGGTGGATAAGCTTCCATTGTAATCTTCTAACTTACATGTATGAAATTTGTAACAAAGTACTACAAAGAATAGAAGGAGCACCTTTTTAAAAAGAATGGAAGGAGCACCTTTTTAGGCCATTTTCTTTACTTGTAATATTGGTTTTTGTGTAGGGATGTCACATTTGCTGATCATTGTCAAGCTATAATTGCTGGGATGGGCTATTCTCTTTTAAAATTAATATTTGTTATATATATCTATATTATTTGTTTTATTGGCTAGCCACATGGTGCTTCGCAAAAGATTCAACCAATCCATACTCAAAATGAATGAAGCTCTTCATTGAGAGGATTGAACAGCGCCTGATCAATATACGTTGAGATACATATGCTTAAATAGTAGTAGCAGATGAGCGTGAGGAGTACCAAATCGGACGCTTGTGTTGAGATACATATGCTTAAATAGCAGTAGCAGATGAGTGTGATAAGTGCCAAATAGGACGCTTGTGTGGCGATAGTGAAGTGTGTGCAAAGGTAATTTTTGCATATAGTATTTGAATTCCAAAATTACCATTTGAATGCTAATGCTTGGTATAAAATACTGTGTAATTTTTATGATGTTTATTGTAAACATTCAAGAAATCATTTTGGTGGTGACTAAACAGAGAAACAGAAGCCGGAAGAGGAGGAGGAAATGATTTTTGCCAATAATTTTGGTTCCAAATATTGTATCAACTTTTATCATTCTTAGGTATGTTATTTCATTTTTCTTTTGTGGCATTTTATTGGTAATTCTTTTCTATTAATTGAATTGATGGAGGATATCAACAAAATTATTTGTTTGAATGCAAAAACTTTGATATATGGTGGAGCAAAGTGAAAGATTTTTATTCATAAAAGTAATGCATCTTTCGGTATTCGTTATGGAAAAATTAGAGTTTGAATTTATTGGGTGGATTTTTGAATATAGACAAATTATCAGTTATGTTCTACAATTTATAAATAACAATGTCTACAATAACATTGGTAATGAGAAGCAAACAAGATCACTATGAAACAAGCTCGAACAACTCTATACTTGGAAAATCAAAAAATAATAAATTATATCATTTGATAAATTTAATACAAATAAAGTATTAGGAAGAGAGTTCAATAGTCGATTATCTCAATAAATTTCAAAGTGGTATTGATCAATTATCTAGGATGGGTATAAAGTTTGATGATTAATTGTTAGGCTAATAGTTGTAAACTTACTTTATTGGATTCTTTGAGGTTCTTTGAATTTATATTGCCTACACCATCCTTAATGACATCGTGACCTTAGAGATAGCTATGGATGTAGTCTTTAATAAGGAGATGAGGAGAAGATCTTAAGCTTATTTATCATTGCATTCTAAAGTACAAGTTTCGGAGTTACGGAAAAGAAGTAAGAAAAAAAGCCCCAAGTTAGGTGAAAGAAAGTCAAAGTGAATCAAGATCGAAGTATAAAAACCTCAAGTGTTATTATTGTAAGAAGAAGGGTTATAATAAGAAATATTATTATAAGGAAAGTATTTAAACAAAGAAAATAAAAAATGAAAAGTCAAGAAGAGTTGTAATAAAAAGAGGGCTTCTATTGTGACAAAGTCCAATCATGTTGTTGTTTTGGTTGAACAGGTGATAACGTCACTAATCACAATACAAGTTGGGTGATCGTTAGTGGTGCATCACTCCACATGACATTAAGGACATTGTTCACATCTTATGTGCTTAACAATTTTAGAGTATTAAAAATAGGTAACAATAGATTATCATAGATTGTGGGTATGGTGGCATGTGTTTAACTACTGGTTCTAACACTAGATTAATTTTAAGGGCATATGACACATTCTGAATATCCAATTCAATCTAATATTAGCCAAAGAACTTAATGATAAAGGTTATCATGTCACTTTTCACGAAGATTTATAGAAGCTCACTAAAGGGTCTATAGTGATAACATGTTAGGAAGAAGTTAAATTTATAAATGTTTTAAGTCTCGATTTCAAATGGTAGTGTGAATGTGGTGAATGGAGGCAAATCTTTTTAATTATGGCATAAGAGGTTTAGTCATAAGAATGAGAAAGTGTTAAATCATATTGCAAAGAAAAACCTTTCTTTTTGGAATGAAAGATGTCAAATTAAAACTTACTCTCACTACATGACCAGAAAGTAAAGAAGAGTTTCCTTTTATGAAAATTTGTTTACAATGAAAGTGGGCCCTCTTGATCTTTTGCACACCAATGTATGCTATTTGATGAAGGTAAAAATTATTAAGAGTGCACTTTATTTTTAACTTTTATTGATGGTTGTTCAAAAAAATTATGAAATGCATCACTTCAAATCAAATGATCAAATTTTTGAGCTTTTCAAGTAATTTTGTGCATTGAACAAGAGTCAAATGGGGAAGAAATTGAGGTAAACTCATAGCAATAATGGATGAGAGTACCTTAAGCCTTTTGATACATATTGTCACTCACAAGACTTCCAATACTAAAAGATTTTGTCTAAGACACCGCAATTAAATAAAATGGCCAAAAGAATGGATAAAACATTAATTGAAAGTGAAAAACCATAAATATCAAATTAATATCATCCATCTCATAATATAATGATAAATATAATCATGAAAATTGAAATTATTTGATGCATCTAAACTCAAAGAAAATAGCTCTCAAACCATTGAAATAAAGCATAAATATTTAATATATTCCTACAGTATAAAATAAGTAAATACATCTCTATCTAGGCTTCAAAAAACACTAAAGTACATCGATCTTTCTCTAGTTTTAAAATCAACTGTCTCTATTATAACACATTGATACTTTTTACTTGGGTTAATTGAATTTTTAACTGATTAAAATCTTTAATTATGAAAATAATGAGGAGAATAAAATTTTATAAAACTAATAATTTGCAAGCATGCATAGATTAACATTATGAATATCCTGAATAACTTGGATTTGTAAAAATTTTAGAATGATATTTTGGTAATTTATTTAATATATAGTAAAAATATTTTTAATTTTTTAAATTTTATTAACTAAAATTCTTTTGAATGTTAGATTAGGCTTATATTTATAATTAAAATTGGAAAATAAATTCATTAAGATACTAAAAGTTCACAAAAAAAAAAAATCCTAAACCCTAATAATTCATTAAAACCCTGAAATACCATTCTAAACCCTAATTTAGTCTAAGGAAGGCGCGCCCTTCTTCCCCGCATACGCTCGACAGCTTTTCCCCCTTCCCCTGCTTTTTTTTTAAAAATAATAATAATAAAAAAGACCTAACTAAATTAAAAGAGAAGGAAAAACTTACGCCCTCAAATCCCCCCTCTCACCGACTTACCCAAAAAAAAAAAATCCCGCTCTCACCCGCGCCCCCTCTGCTCCCCCGCGAACCCTAATTCTCTTTCCCGCTATTTATCAACCCTAGCTTTGTCTAGAGAGAAACGACAGAGAGAGAAGAGAGAGAGAGAGAGCACCTGAGAGAGAGAGAGAGAGATCCTAGCAAAAACAGTTTCACATTCCTGACACTCATCCTTGGAGACCGAGTTGAAGGTGGTGCCCTTCGAAGATCCCTACGTGGAGAACTTTAGGGACCGTCTGTGGCGAAGTATTGCTATTTTTATACATCTTGTGGTAATTAGAAACATCCATTTCAATGGACACTCTATATTTTCTTTTCTTGTTGATTGAAGAATTGTACCCTCACCTTATTAATTGGTTTTCATAGCGTTATACTGATAATAAATTAAATATAGAAGATTCATGTTAAATTTTATAATTGTTTGAATTATTTTACATTGATTTTGGGATGAAATTTGATCGACATTCGTGATAACATTTGAACGTCGCATTGGAATTTTGCTAACGTTTGAACAATGTTCAAACATCGACGTGCTGATGGCCAAATCCGCGTATTTCTCACATAGATCTTGTTGATTTCCCATTTTACACACTGAATGATTGTTATTAATTTAGTTAATAAGAACTCTTACATATAGACCTTTTAATATTACTATTTTAATTCTTGTTCTATATAAATCGGTAGATTTATGGGCTAATTGACGCAACATGTGACTGACATCTGATATCGCGTTCGAATGTCCGAACCTGGCTCAAGGTAGATTAGTGGATCTACGGGCTTGGACGTGTGTTATTAAGGACACATCTTAGTAGACATATCCTAGGTGGGTTAATACTTCTCAGATATTAAATCTTGTGGAAAGATGGTGCCAATTTTTAGGGTAAGAGCCGATGTTTGACTGATGTACAATGCAACATTTGAATGCCGGAATGCTAGGGTATTGGTACAGTCTTAATTTTAAGTGTAAGATTTAGGGTGACTATTTCAATAGCTTGTCCAATTCTTAGAGCAATAGTGTAGCCCAATGGGGCATCAAATATTGAGTATTTAGAATATTCGGAGAGTCTTATTGTGTTTTTTCCTGATATTGTTATCATTAGCATAGTCTTTAAACACTTAAGTTATCCTTGGTATTTATGGATGGATAAAAGAAAGTTGTATGAAAATACTATGATATTAAGAATTATGAAATCGTAATATAATCTATGGTCTTTTAATATTTATGTCTTATGCCAGTGAATTGAGGTCTAATATTTTTAGAAGTGTTAATTGGGTTGTATCGCCCGTGACACAATACAGTCCAACCTACCGCCGGTCGTGCCTAGTATGGTTCGCCCAATGCTTCGATTTGTGCTAGGTTGCATCATTGAAGATGCCATAGTATCTAACATTGCACATCTAATGAAAAGCCTCACAAGTAGGTGTCTATACCTCAGGTCCAACCCACTACCAATCAAGTAGGTGTCTATACCTCAGGTCCAACCCGCTACCGATCGTGCCTGGTATGGCCCGCTCAACGCTTCAATTCGTGTTAGGTTCCATCATTGAAGATGCCATAGTATCATTGGACATCTAATGGAAAGCCTCCCAAGTAAGTGTCTATCCATCAGGTCCAAACTCCCTCAACTTTTTGCTCCACCAGTACTCAGCCTCACCACTTTGCTTGTGTGAAACATAGTGAACACATTCCTCCGAGGAACAGTTAATCACAGCGCAAACCTTTTCTATCCCCCAATCTAGTAATCAACCTTGGAGAGATCGGCCTCCCTCTTAAACTCTGGAAGCCTTTACTTCTTGAAATCCTCGACATAGTTGCAATTTTTTGGCGCTAGCCTGAAACTTATGCTCTCATCACCCAAGTAGCTAGCCCAGTCAACTGATGAAGTGCACCGACTACCTTGGCCATATCCGTAGATGCCGCTGCAGTCCAAAAACTCTTGAAGAACTTGTAGGACAATAACTAATCTCGTCAGACATAGTTATACAAAAACAATTAGACTTAAAATTTTAATCAAATCCTAAGTCTTCCAAAACACTTTCAGTTGTCTATCTTGACTTAAAATTGTTAGAAATAAATCTAAATTATCAAATCTCATTGAATAGTCAAATATCCATAAATGTTAACAATTCCTAAAATTCTCAAATGTTATTGTAAAACATTATATTTCTAATACCATGACTATAGTGACCTTAACTTGAGTCTCCCAAAGCGGCCCAAATTGCTCACATAAAAATCTTAAACCGTAGAAACTATTAAATATCTATAATAAATTTAAACATTTGTTAACATAAATGAGCATGTAATTATAATATTAATAAATTTCAATCTTCAATAAACAGAGAAAATAAAATATCCTATATATTCACCAAAACCAATTGATACGGTCCCAATCGTAAATATCCAACCATTTTTTTTTAAAAAAAAAGAATCATCCCAATTGTAAACAATAACGATAAAAAAAAGAACACATTTTTCACTCTTACTCGTTAACTATTAAACCCTAAAATCGTCTTTACTCATAGCCCAACAACAGTCACATGAACTTCATCTATCAGTATGATGTCTTTTTAATATGGAGTAAGGAAAAATATAATAGTGATTTAAATATCTAACAAGTAAATAAAATCTATAATATCAGAATATAAATAAGTATATAATATTATAATATTAAATATATAAAAATTAAGAACTATACATAATATAATAACAACTTTTTGATATTTAATTTTATATCATAACCACAATCCAAGAACTATAAGAATAATTAGACATAAAAAATGTAACAAAAATTCTATTGAATTTGAACATCAATTCAATACGAGATTACTATTATATGATATAATAGGAATTTTTATTGACCTTATTTTATAATAGTAAGCCAAACATCGTATATTTATGCCCTAACGGTTAGATAAGTTTACGAGATCTTTGACATTTATGATATCCTTATTATCTTTATAGTTATCCTACAGGCTATACCGTAGCATGCTCGTGTCACTTGTGATGCTTATTCATTGTAATATCTTAAACACCATTTTTTATAATAGTCACTAGGTTATAAATGTCTCTCCTTAAGATTAATGATTTCAACATTCAAAATGGAATAAGTATCGAAAATGTAGACTGTTCTAAGATCTAGTAAATTTTTATTTGTTCAAATATCTTAAAGTTTTTATACACTTTTTCTTATTTATCCATAATAATACTAATGAACTGTACGCACATGGTCTACATCAATGCATCCAAGCGATTACTACAAAAAAAATAAGGAAATCTCAAAATAGATCGAATGTTCGACCGGCTTTTTAAATATTTTGTTCGATCTTTATTAACCTTTCTGGTGTATAAATCTTATTTTTAAAGTTATAAAAAACTTCATATTTTGTCACCATTGAACTAAACTTATGATTATAAATCTTATTCAACCATCTTAACTAATCACACGAAGGTCCAATTGAAATAATAAAGTATCTTTAGTTTCATCATTAAACCAACTTATAATTTATATGTATATATATACATATATGAACATATACTTATGTACATACATACATATGCACACATACATGTATATATATATATACACACACAAACACACACACATTCGCATACAGCATACATCCTATCATTAACAACAATCAGCTTGCAAAATTATGTATATATGTATATTCAAAGCGGGAGGCACAATAGCATGGCCGTAGATTAATTAGCCGCTGCTCTTCGTCATTTGATGAACAGCACCATAGCATATACATACACATATAGCATAACGGATCATCAACATAATTGACCTCCAAAACATAAATAGATACTCTAATCATCAACAATGGCGGCGGGTTCTTTGGCTCGCGAGCAGACATCTGTACTCCTGCTACTGACTACTTTGTATCATAAGGTGGGATCGATTCTAGGGTTTATTTTGCATCGATTTCTCCCCAAAATCGTGGTCTGCAAATCTTGCCTTTCCTTCTCTTTTTTCCTTTTCTTTTTCTTATTTCGTTCCTCATTCTTTATTATTATTATTATTATTGTTATTATCAATAGTATTATTTATTTATTTATTTATTGATAAGTTATCTAATGTGTTTTTCTGACCTATTATGATTATTATTTATTTATTATTGTTATGTAACAATTTTCAAACACACACAAGAGATGCCATTTAAGATTTTCTTGACTGAGAAGTTCTCGTTAAATTTTAAATTTTTAATATTTAAAATTTTACAAGTTGCTGAATTATAGTAGTATTTTATAAATTAATAATACGAAATTAAATACAACAATAAACTTGATTGAATCGGCACTTATGTTTTTTATCAAAGAAATTGGAAATCAATATTTCTTAATTTATTATTATATCTTTTTCTTAATTAGAGTTTTAAAATTTTATAAAAATATGCATCGACAATTTTGGAAACTTATCCACTTCTACGAGAAATTGTGAGAGATTAGACTCTATTTTTTAAATAAAAATTAACTTTATATTTATTTATAAAATCGTTTTTATTTAAATAGAAGTGATCGTTATCTTTATAATCTACAAGGTAAGAAGAGAATTGACTCATTAATTATATGAATATATCTCTTTCTTTTACGGAGCATGGTCATTGAGAAAATAAATCTATTGAATAAATATAACAAATTCGTATAAAAATATGTTAAAATATATTAAATTTAAAATATCTTTTTTCTCATGCATTTTTGCATAAAATATATTGAAATACAGTCGAGTAATTAACATCTCTTAGCTATTATAATCACAAAATAAATAAATAAATAAATAAAGTAATTCGCCCAAATTTCCATTTTCTTTTCCATATGGAAATCAAGCCAACATGTTGTGTTGATCAATTCATCCCATAACGCTAATTGTTATATCAAGAATTTTCATGTTGTGCTGCAACTAAATAAAGGCATATGTAAGTTGGGGACACGAGGCCCATGTCCAATGGGTGGTTGATGAGCCCGCACCGGAAAGAGTGGCGGGTCGCTAACAGCGGAGGCCCAGTGGTCATCGCTGGGGACGAGACGCTGTTTAGAAAAGGGGAATCCCTCCCTTCCTTGACGTAACTGAAGTTGGAAATAGAGCCCTGCTCGAATCTCAGGCGAGCCGGCGGGAAGACATTCTAGCGGTTAGCTTTCAGTTTATAGTTCTGTCTCAGTTTCTCCTGATTTTTCGTAGTTTCTCTGAAAACTGTGGAAGAGTAATGGCATTTTCTTTTAAAATCTTTGGTCCTGTTTGATATGAAATTATTCGGCGGTGGTTGATTTAGGGTTTGTTTTCTCCGTTGTTCCTAGATTTCTATCCCGAGCGATTCGAGAGATCACGATCTGGACATTTTCGTGTTTGTCCCGTAAATTCCACATTCTGAATGAGTACCGGAGTTAAATTCCGAAGTTCTTTCCAGATCTTGTCGTTTTGGAAGTTTTAATTTTTAGGGATTTTCTCTTCTTCGTTGCTGTGGGCTTAAAGAAATGGAATTATGGTGTTTTATATTTTTTTGGTTGATTTTTACATTTGCTTTCAGTATTTGAAATTAACACTATGGAAGGCATTTTTTATATCGCCCGACTGTAATGTAATAATTCTTCGTGCAATCAATCTAATGAATAACATTAGAAAACCGGATGAGATTTTATTTTATATAATCGTTGTCTTATTTTAATGTGATATAGTGATCCGCAACAAGTACAGGGCAGATCATGTGAAAATAATTTTAAGATTATTGCTATAGCCTCATCACAACCCGTGCCATATTGGCACTTGTTAGAAGAATCATTTCATGGTAAGATGTGGAAATGCAGTAATGCATTGTTAATCTAGGATCATTACCTCTTTACCCTCACAATTTATAGACAATACTTTGAAATGTGACATTAGTAATAGACATATGGATAGATGCTATCTGCCTTTGTATTGGTGTTTTGGTAAAAGTTCCCTTCTGCCATAGTTGCTGCTGCTTGTCTTTGAAAGTGGTAAATTTTCTTCTCCATATGATTTGAGTCGCTGAGGAGTTGTTTGTTTGTTGCTGCAGTGTTGAGATAAATCTGAATCACAATGTCTATGATTGATGAGCCGCTGTATCCAATTGCCGTTCTAATAGATGAGCTGAAAAATGATGACATACAGCTCCGGTTGAATTCTATCCGTAGGCTGTCTACAATTGCTCGTGCTCTTGGAGAGGAGCGAACGCGAAAAGAATTGATCCCGTTTCTCAGTGAGAACAATGACGATGATGATGAGGTTCTTCTTGCAATGGCAGAAGAATTGGGAGTTTTTATACCATATGTTGGGGGTGTGGAGCATGCTCATGTTTTGCTTCCACCTTTAGAAACACTTTGCACAGTTGAGGAAACTTGTGTAAGAGAAAAAGCTGTGGAATCGTTGTGCAGAATTGGATCGCAGATGAGGGAAAGTGATTTGGTTGACTATTTTATTCCTCTTGTGAAGGTCAGTTGTGTGTGCTTTAGATTTTGCTTATGCCAGATTTTGCATTTTTTTTCATCTGGTTTAAAAGTTTGCATTGTTGCTCACTTTATTCTAGGGATTTAAAGCAAAAAGTCTGGCAGCCACTTATTTTGTAGTTGAGTAGGCTGGAATGGGTATTATAGCTGGAAGGTATTCACGGGAATGGAAATGGGATGCTGGGGTCTGCTTGTGAATGATATAATTTGTGCTAAAATGATTTGAAATTAATTGCAACAATGTTTCATGCACAGTACATGTTACTATTTGGATACATTTTTGCATGTTGGACTATGGGTCTTTGTTATACTAACATTGTTGTCCACCATTGTCATTTTGTGGTTGTAACTAGTTTATATTTAAGATGTGCTCATATGTCTGGAAGTTTTGCGTGAGTCTGTGATGAACTTTATGAGCAGAGCTCTCTCTCTCTCTCTCTCTCTCTCTATAGATATATATATATCTTCCTCTCTCTCAACTAAAGAGCTCTTCTACATTTCTAAGTAAATCTCATAAAGTTCTTGATAAAATATTCCTAACATGATTTGGAGAGGGACTTTTTAAAGAAGAGAACAAATTAATTTGAGTGAGACTGGGAAGAAAGTGGGAAGAATAGAGCCCCCTAGAGGACTTTGAGAGTCTGCCTGTGAAACTTTCCTTAAATGCATTAGACACCGAGGTCCAAACTGTTGCCAAGAAAGAGACTGTATAAGACAAATATTTAGATCGTCGAATTGTTGCTTAAAAATTCTCAAACTCAACAAATATACCTGTGACTATGTGATGGAAACTCAGCACAAGTCCACACTTTGTACTTCCTAGGTACCCTTAGTGCTTGACTTAATCTTTTCAAGATCTGAGGATGGTCCATCCTCCCGAGTGATATAATTTAGAGGAATACATAGTACAATGTTTACATCTGGGAGATGATCCAGTGGTCTCATTATTGAAACAATTTCCATAAGTGAGACTATGTGATAGTCTCATTATTGGTACGATTTACATAAAAAGAGATCCTGTGGTCTCTTTAAAATGCGTACATATGAAGTGAAGATTGTATTACAAGATAAATTCATTTTAATGTCTTTAAGCTGCAGCAGAATGTTATTATTGATTAGTTAAGACTTAACAGATCTACACAGCAAGATACTTCTCCAGAAGAGATGAATGCCAATCAAAAGCTCTGGTTTTGGGTATATCTTGTAAGTAGGTCTAGTAAGAATATGGCAAGGAAGACGATTGTGGATAACAAGAGAGGGGATTATACAGTAGGATAAGAAAGACGATAGCTAGGTGCCAAATCTTGTTTCTTTTAGTTTAGTCTAAATCAGTCTAAAGTAAACCTGGGATTACTGGGAATATGGTGTCTCTGCTATTGGCAATAAAATTACCATTTTGTCAATAACAGAAGATGATGGATAAGGATCTGGGCCTTATAGGAGCTCCAATTCGTTATCCCCTTAGAAGGATGTCCAATTTTGATAGTTCTGTCTTCAGCCTTTCTGTGCTTTCAAGAAAGCTGCTTATTGTTTCAGTGTTTGCTTTATCAAAACATTATTTGAAGAGGATGAGAATATTTCATAGGAGAGGAAATAACATCAGCCTGGTTCTGTTTATAAAGTAAAGTGATTTTTATGTGGTTGTAATCAAATTATTTGAGAACTGGGAAAGAGAATCACGTGTATGTTATGGAGCAATACAAAAGGATAGAAGTTTTATCTATTTCTGAAGTATTGTACCATGTGAGAAATACATTGTTTTTGTTTGGCCTCTATGCTAGATTGGTGATACTAACATTGGTGCTTTATATTGTTTGGTTATAGTCTTTCTAAAATCTCCTGCATTTATTACCATTAGTTGAATCCATTGGGGTTTACCTTGTCAGACTGCTTACTATATTGTGGAGTACATAGTACCACCAATGATGTCATGACTAAGTGAGGGTTCAGTTAAGGCGCATTCAACATCCCAAAGTAACATGAAATCCTTAAAATGTTAGAAAATTACATATGTTCAGCTTCATACTGAAGTGTTGTGAAAGATAGGGCTGAAATAGTTTGTTTATATAAATTTTCATTACTTTTATTCTCATGTGAATGATTTTTTTCTAAGTAATTTAACCTTCACTCATATACATGGATAAAAATATTAGTATTGGTCGTAATTATATTAGTTTTAAACATAATAGACAATATTTATTAGTATCAGATATATTAAAATAAAATTTTTTCATGAGAATCCAAAGCTGGTAGACAAATATCAACAATAGCAAGTTGATGTGGGCTATTTCTCCCTGTAGAGACTGGCAGCAGGTGAATGGTTTACGGCTCGAGTATCTGCATGTGGACTGTTCCAAATTGCGTACCCTAGTGCCCCAGATATGTCAAAGACAGAGCTGAGGTCAATATACAGTCAGCTGTGTCAAGATGACATGCCAATGGTGAGGAGGTCAGCTGCTACAAATCTGGGGAAGTTTGCTGCAACAGTAGAACCTGCACATTTGAAGACTGACGTTATGTCAATGTTTGAGGATCTTACACAGGATGGTAATCACACTTTACTGTTTTCCCCTCCCCCTGATAGAAATAATTTTATTTCTTTGCCTACGTGGTTTTTTTTGTGTCGCATTCCTAGGCACCTTTAGTTTTGATTAGTTGTTAAGGTTTTCATATTTGCCGAAACCATTAGCCCCCATCAAGTTTTTGTATGTGGATTGTGGACTGGTTCTGTGTTTAAAAAATGTCAGTGGTGGCAGTATGTACTGTGTGCACTGTCGTTACACTCAAAGTTGGTCTGAAAAGGACAGAGGTAAATGTTTGTGTTTTGTTGAAAATGGGGACATAAGAGATGCTGGCATACTAAGAGATGTAGGATATCGTAACTTGATCTGATCTAAATTATTGTCCCCTATGATGTTATAGTTTTTGATGGTCATGTTACCATGTTGGTGAAAGGGAACATTTAGGGTAAGAAAAGAAATCTTTCATTTGATGAATGACCATGTTAATTTCAACATTAATATGGCAAAATTACAAATTTTCTGTATCTGGATGCCCAGCTTTTTTAAGTATCTATCTTTTGTTGACTATAGCTTTCTAAATGCATTTTTTTCGCTTTCCTTCATTACAGATCAAGACTCTGTACGTTTATTAGTTGTTGAAGGTTGCGCGGCTCTTGGAAAATTGCTGGAGCCTCAGGACTGTGTTGCACATATTCTTCCTGTTATTGTTAACTTTTCTCAGGTAAACCTCATAAATGATGTTTTGCTGTATGATGAATAATGTTTGATGTCAATAATGATGATGGCAACTGCCTGAGTGTAATTATCATGATGTGCAACCATGATGCACAAAATGACCTGGCCAGAAATGGAAAATATCAACTGGGACAAAGTGCATAGCCGTATATTGTTGGTTTTTTGTACTTATGGCTTATTTAATGCCAGCCTGTTTTCTGGGTGGCACGAGACCCTTCCATGGTAAATTTCCTTTAATTCTATTGACTATTTTTATGGTTTTTATTTTGTCATTCATTAAGAATGATTTCTCCTTTTTGGTTACAAACCTATTATTGTGTATCGCTTTCTGAATTCCAATTATGTCTTGTGTGTAATAAGACAACAATGAAGCTCAGTTTACATCCCTCCTTTTGTCTGCCAGGCAACTTGTGGTACTGAAATCTTGTTGACTGTAAAATTGATATAAGGATGTTAATCTAGACATGTGGACTACTCTCAGTGATTTTCAAGTTCTTGGTATGTAATGTTTTCACTTATTGCAGTTGTCTTTCTTGTTCTTGTGCAGGATAAGTCTTGGCGTGTTCGATATGTGGTTGCCAATAAGTTGTATGAGCTTTGTGAGGCTGTGGGCCCTGATCCTACCAGGTAATTTTTTGTTGCAATGCCCTTTGGGGACGTGCAACTGTTTAAACTTGAGATCTTAACTGAGTAGTCTAAGGCTCAGGTGATGCTTGGAGGAGTTGGGGTTTTTAGAATATGGGGTGGGGGTCCTCATAGTTGTGAAGCTCATGGCCAAGTTGAACGATGATGGACTTGAGGATAAAAAGAAAAGAAAAGAGATGAACAGATGACGACTAATTAGATTGGTCTGAATTTGGAACGATTGTGCACACCTAAATCTTCTAATTTGGTTCTGTTTTGTAATATGTACACCTTTTGCTATTCAAACTTGTGAGTTTTGATGTGATCTGTATATTTCTTACCTTCACTTTTTTTTGGTTTCAACACCAAGAAATCGTTTTACATTTCATAGTACCAGAAAGTAAAAGCAGTTTTTTTTTTTATCTGGGGAATCTATTAATGTGGTGTTCAAAGGCGTTTTCCATGTAAACTCATATTTGCCTTTCATGGAAATTGATCTTTGCCAATATTGTAACAAGTCTACTGATCCGCAGATGTATTTTCCTTGATGTTATAGTCAGATTTCTAGTACATCTAATGTCAAAACTCTAGTTTGGATTGAGCTGTCATATTAATTTGGACTAGGTAACTATTCTTTCTATTTTGCCCCCTTTTGTTGTATAGTTAACTATTATTTCTCTAACAAAGAATCATTTTCATGCTTTTGTTGTGGAGTATATTAATTCTTATGAAGGTTTGTTATGTTGTTTTCTAATTTACATTATTTGGAATCTCTTAATTTAGAACGGATTTGGTTCCTGCATATGTACGTTTACTTCGTGATAATGAGGCTGAAGTACGAATTGCTGCTGCTGGCAAAGTAACCAAATTTTGTCGGATTTTGAATCCGGAGCTGGCAATCCAGTATATTCTACCATGTGTAAAGGTTTGCATGTGTCTGAAGGATCTCCAAGAGATTTTATGTGTTTAAGTGGCTTTTTAACCTTGTCTTTCAATCCCCTCTTATTTTGTTGTCTTTGAATGACATGTTGTAGGAACTGTCATCAGATTCTTCACAGCATGTTCGATCTGCATTGGCATCTGTTATCATGGGAATGGCTCCTGTTTTAGGAAAGGTAAAACATGTGGAAGCTATACTATGGAAGAGTTTATTTCATATAGTAGACATCAAGTTGTGTTCATTGATTCAGTGTACTGCCTTAACATTGGGTTTACCCTTGCAAATTCTAATTTTATTTATTTCTGGTCATATTATAATGGACATTTTTCATTGTATTGGTAGTTATCTACATGTTTTTAAGTGAGGAGCACAAAGCAAGGTTTTTGTCATACCCAATTAGTCTATACATCAATTATGAAATCTAATATCCTTTTTGGGGGCAAGGGGGCTAGATGTCATGACCTAACTTTTACAAGCTGAATCAACCTTGTGGCACCAAAAATTCTCTAAAATAAGGCCAATTATTATCAACTCAAGGATCTTGAAGTTTCATTTATGAGATTTAGCTACGGGCTTTTAAGTTGAACTACTCTTAATGAGTCCTGTGCTCTATCTTTAACTTTATGGCTTCCACAACTTTCAGTCAAGCAACTAGCAGTATAGCAATTGCTTTCTGGCGTTGACTTACCTTTGAGACAGCACTCTCCCCATGGATAGGGTCTCTCACCTTTTTTGGCTCATTCACACATTGGTTCAATATTAGCGTCCAACTCATGGAGCAACCTTGCTCTTTACTATCATCAGGGACTCACCAACCCACTGGTCTACCCCACTTTTGTCCCTGATGCACTGTCCCTAAAACCATGTCACTGCAGCATCAAAGCTACATCCATGAAGTCACAAGTCGACTGAGTACTTGTCGAGAGACTCATGCCAAACTCAACTCACACTTGGTCTCGTCAATACCAAGATTTGTGAGAGATGACACTAGACATCTAAGGGCATGTTTACTTTGTTTTTCTTCTCAGATTTGTTGTTGTTGAAGCTTGTTTCCCAACTTGTCCCAGCACAATGATATACAATATTGTTTGCTTTCACCCATTTTTCTGGCTTGCTAAAACCTCTCCTTTGAGGTTATTGAAGTATCAGTGATATAATGGTACGTTTGGTTGTTAGAATAGAATAAGGTGGGAATAGAATAGTTATTCCAGGAAATAGAAAATGATGGGAATAGAGTTAGAATTGTTATTCTCTTGTTTGGTTGTTGGAATAGAATAAGGTGAGAATTAGTATTTTATTATTTAGTTTGTAAAATAGTATGAAAAATAAGGTAGGAATAGTGATAATAATAATAATACTAATAATAATAATAATAAAACAAAATAATAATAATAATAATATGTGGAAATTATTATTACCACATTTGTGGGAATAACAATTCTCAGGAAATATTTATTCCCAATTAAATTTGTAACAAAATGGAAGAATTTCTATTCCCACCTTATTCCCTCCAACCAAACATGCCATAGGAGATGGTAGGGACTACAATAGCCTTTTATATGCTAATCAACCTCCCCGCCCCCCCTCCGCCGCAAAAAAAGAAGTGAGATTACTTATTGGTTAATTAGAATCCAAACATGGGAACTATTATGTTCAATAGAGCATGACGAAAATGGAAAAGAGGAATAAGGTGAAATGTTCGAAAAGAATATTATAATACAGAAACACAAAATTCCAGGAGAAGTCTGAAGCAGCTGAGTATGCAAAGAGGGGTAATGCCCCTCCACCAAAACAGAGTGTATTCAGTTGAACAGAGGAAAGCTCCATATCATCAGTCCTTCTCCACCAGGTTTTCCAGATTCACTCACAAAGGAAAGAACTGCTTGATAGATTAGACCTTCCTTTTTGAAAGGAAATTCTTATCTTGATTTAATCCCTCCCTAGAACCTGTAATTCATGACCCTCGTGCTCAAGATCACATTTTCTTTTTCTTTTACCCAAATACATGAAGTTATTAAGCATTCTTTTACTTCTTGTGGACATCATCACGTACTAGCAACCCAAATACATGTGATGGCCATGACAGATGATGCAGCCAACCAAAGATTAATCATGATAAGAACAAATGCTGGAACGAGTCATGCTGATTTTGTACATACCATGGAATGAAATATCTACCAATAAGAAAAAAATTTGCTTATATGCACATATATCGGTATGGGGCCCTAATATCACGAAAAAATCACAATATGTCAACTTATAGGAGATATATTAGTCGATTTTCCTCTTCTTTTCTTCTCTCTTTTTCTCTTCATCATCCCTGATGGCCAAACCACTCAATTTTCTTTTCTTCCTTCAAATTTAACACAAGTAAATCATATCTAAACCTTAATCATACAATTTTAAATTCAACTTGTTATATATAATTGTATTTCCTTATAATATTCATTGCTTGTTGAAAAGTTGTGTGAGATTTAATTATAGTTCATATTAACTTTGTTGTTATGTTACTAGCATATCATTTAATTAAAATTTTGATTTTATTGAATAAAATTGGCTAAAAGTCTTCAAATATGTACAGTATGAATAAATATGGCCAAATTTTATAATATAGCTCAGTTTAATGTGGTCACAGTTGTATTTGCATTTAATAACAACATATATCAAGCGATATGGCCGCAATCTATACCAATATGTCATTTCATAGTGCATACACTTTTTTGCTGGCAACCAGAAGACCTTCCTTAATGGATTATCCACTTTTAGTTGCCTGCCCCAAGCAACCTCCCAATCCAAGAAAAAATTGTTTAATCTTTGACTTCCATATTATCTTTGAAGAAAATCACTCTAACTTTAACTAGTGTATGTTTAAATGTGCTACGGTAAAAGATTCTGATCTCCCATGTTTCCAAACTATTCAGTCCTCCAAATTTTGAATTTGTTCACATGGGAGACAGCAGGGATAGCAAGTTCAGCAGCTCTTGAGCATCTGTCTTAAGAATTTAACATTTCCTGTTCTAAATAACTGTGGATGACAATTCACATGCTTTGCCAATAGTCTGCAGCTGTAGCTTCTTTATGCAACATAAATTTGTAAAAGATCTGGAAGTATTTTTTTGGAGTTGAAGTAATCCAACCTGTAACTAACACTGAGATCAAATGGAGGAGGCCAAGCCATGCACAAAGAAAATGATTCCTCATTCTTTTTTGTCTGGAAATGCTTCAATAAGTTATTGTAGTTCTCTTGTTTATTTTATCTGAACCATGGGATTGGAGCAATAGGTCGGTCAAAGGAATTTGATGGTGTGTTTCAAGTTTCTGTCATTATTGGATAGGGGACCTAGAGTATTTTTATTGCCTTTTCTATGGATTTACAAATGGTAGATTTAGCCCCTCCTGTTTTTATCCTTCTTTTGGAAATGCCAAGGTATTCTCTTGAGAAGTCTATGAATCATGGCTTTTATAAGGGGTTTCAATGTTGGAAATTTGAATGGCAAGAGTTGGTCATGTTACATATTTAATTTGTAGGGACATAATCATTATTTGTGATGCTTGCGGGAGTACCTGGCTGTTTTGATATATATATTTTGGTGGCTTTTGAGGCTTGTTTGGGTTAATATCAGTTTTCAAAATTCAGAATTGACTAGTGATTGTGAGGTTGATAATATTTATCTTTTGGTTTGCAGTAAGGGCAGTTTTGCAATTGGATACTCTCCTTCTTTAGCGCTACACATAGGTGTATATCCAGGTGCAACCTGATTGTTAGCAATGCTTTAAAAAGGGCTAGGTACTCGGAAGTAATAGTACTTATCAAAGGAGTTTGGAGGAAATAGAACTATCAATGGGGGCCGCATTACCCTACTAACAGTGCTTTAGCAGCTTCTGCAAATTTTTTGACTGCTTTCTTTATTCCGTAAGTTGTGAATAAGATTTGAGTCTTATGATGCATGTTTTGTGGGGGGAGCGGTGATACTTCCAAATCTCATAGGTGAGATCTGGAAATGTGAGGAGGCCTTTTGGAATTAGGGGTTTTGGTTATTAGAGACTTCGGAGTCTCCAATAGTAGGGAACAGGGATATTTAGGGCTTACCTGTCACTCATTTTCTAATGGTATGAATTATGTGTTTCAGAGTTGTTATTACTTCTGAATACTCTTTACATTCCTGTATTAGAGAATATAGAATTACATTTAACTGATTGTGCGCACATTTTTAATAGGATTTTAATTTCAACAAGCAAGAATATTTTGTCTGTCACATTGTTCAGTATTATTGTTTTATATTGTTCTGAATGTTGGCTGTATATCATTTTAGAGGGCTTGCTTTAATTTTTTGGGTGATTTGGTGCTAAGCTGTATTTGCCGATTGTATGACTAATCGGTATGATTTTTACCTTTACATCAAAACAATTGCTTCTTGTTGAGACAACATTCCATATGTGTATCTTCAGAGTTTTATTTTGTTAAATGCAGGATGCTACAATTGAACAGCTTCTTCCTATTTTTCTTTCCCTTCTAAAGGATGAATTTCCTGATGTACGCCTCAATATTATCAGCAAACTTGATCAAGTGAATCAGGTTTGTTTTCTTACAAAGTTTCTTTGAGTCCTTTGTTCTTGAATTGTTATATGTTCCTCTATCTTTCCAAACTTCCTGTTTGTTTTCCATCTTTGAAGCTTGATTTCTTGCAAAGATCTTTTTTTTTTTTTTGGGATTTTGGAATAAGATACCACAGAAACTCTTTCTCTTGATGCCGCATAGAAACATAGTGGGAAAGAGTGGGGAAAATGCACGCAGAGTTGTGCATGAACAAGCCCAAATTACACTTTCTTTTCAACTGTTAATAGTGTGTGGTAGTATTCACAAATGGAAAATTCCTGCTATATTCTAGAGATTAACCGCATTATTTTCAACAAGATTAAGCTTGGCAGGTAGGTGATAATATTAACTATTGGATGGTTAGTCATGCACACTGGCTGTTGCTTGCCATAAGCAGCTGCAGATGCCTTCTGCATTTTGGTGCCTTGCAGTAGAGGTTTATAGCATTTGGGCTTGAGGGTTGCTGCTAAGGTATAATTACATGTTTCTCTTATTGGATTAGAGATATCTGATAAGATTCAGCCCCTATGGGTAATGGTAAGGGCTGTAACTGCGAGGGATCTGGTTTGATAGAAGTCATGAAGATTGTGCAAACTGTTCCAATGGATTTTGTATTGGTTTTTTTATGGTTGGTTGCTGAAAGGCTACTGTCTCATTGAGTTTCATTATCATCTATTATTTTAGGGATCTCTTTTATATGATGTCTTTACGTTTGCATGTCTCATTGAGTTTCATTATCATCTATTATTTTAGGGATCTCTTTTATATGATGTCTTTATGTTTGCATGTTTCTCAGCTAGTTTAAATTTTTTTTGTGGCTCGAAATAGCTAATTGCTGATCCGGATCACTAGTAATGCTGGGAATAATCATTGTCATCAATAGGGCTTTGTGTGGTAGCTTAATGGTTCTGTGTATTTGTTTATGGTCTTGTAGCATGGAATGATCTCATGTGATGTTTATATGTTCTTGTACCTTACACTAATATACCAATGTGGGAGAAACTACAGAATTTTGCTTTACCCCCTTTTCAGATTCCTTAATTATTTTGCTTAGATGCAATGGTACCAACCTCTTTGCAATATGAGGCGAAGTTAGATAAGGCTATCCATATCCAACTGCAAGATGGAATTGAAGTACCTATGCACAATATATGGCCTAATGAGGGTTAGATTGTCCTTACCAAGGCCTTGTTTTGTTATGGGAGTATCATGCATTTGTTCTCCCCTCATTTTTCCTGCTCCCCCTTGGTACACTTGGTTGGGAAGAGCATTGTGAGGTGCATTGTGCAAGTGAGGCCTTCACGTGTCGGATTTAGGGTTAAATGTGCATAATCTTACCTTTATATTGTAGAGAGGTTTTTTTCATGGTTTAAATTCATGACCTACAAATCAAAATGGAGCAAATCTTATTGTTGTACTAAGGCTCACCACCAAACTGGTGGATATTATCATAATTTAAAATTCTGAGTTATTTTGTGGATGTGGTCACGTGGTAAAAAAAACTACGGTTAATGCCTTTTCCCCCATGCATAGAGGATAAATATCTCCACTTAAATGTCACCAGAAGTTCAGTATGTGATTCATGCATAGAATGCAATATCTACCAATTTATATTAGTATCGGATCCCTTGAACAAATATTTTCCAATACCTCTGAGACATTGTTATTTATTAGGTAATATATAAAATATTAGTCGATACGTGATATCATTTAATATTTGCCCATACTTTTCTCCTCGTTTTTCAGTTCAACATTCCTAACAGTTGAATCAATTTTTTCATTTCTTCAAATTAACACTACTATATTATACCTAAATGTTAATCTCACAATTTGAACTTCAATTTGGGTGGTAAGATTGTGTTACCTTGGTGATATTGTTGTTTTTTTTATAAAGTTATTATTGTTATTAACCCTATTCCATGTTAATTTTGTTGTCTCGTTGCTTACTAGCATAGCACTTTTTATTAAAGTGTTGATTCTATTGAATGAAATTAACTAAAACTTTCAAATATGTGAAAATGACTAAGTAGGTCAAATGATTTAGAATGAAAGGGCTCACTTTGATGATGGGGAAAAATGTTTTTGTAGCTGACGTCTGATACCAATATGTTCGCCTATATGTCCATGATCAATACTAATATTTTAATCCATGGGTTCAAGGTTTAGCTAAGAAAAACAATGCGATCTTATTATGTTAATGCACAAATTTCTGGAGCGTTTGAGGTCCACATCATCATTCAAGTAGGAATTGAAACATTATTGGCTGGGACCCTATTATTTTAGTTCTAGTTCCTGCCCTCATGGTGATAAGGGATTCCCATCCCTGAGTTTGGCCTGATGCCCCATGCATGTATTCACTTTCAAACTAAGAAACATGAAAAGCAAGAATTTTCCACAAGGAAGGATATTAGTGTTGTTAAAGGTACACCTAGGCTCGGGGCTTAAGACCTGACACCTCAACTTATCTAGGTAAGGCTCATTCCGAGAGGTGCGCACCTAGACTCTAATGAGTGCACCTTTTGTCAAGGCTCAAGGTGTGGGCCTAGAATGCCTCATAGTTTTCTCAAAATACAATTAAAATTTTCTCTCTTTTAAATTATTCATTAGATTTAATTATTACTTTTAGTATGAACTTAGCGTTTGTAAAATTGAGATTAATGAAAATAACGAATTTTTGCATTTATTGATGATTCTTTGATATAAGATTTTATAGCTAAAATTGTTTGAGTAAATGAGATTACAACTTACACTAAATTGAGAGGTATAAGAGCCTCAGGAGTAATTTATTGAAACCTGTAAATTATAAAGATCCTGGCTTAAAGAGCTATAAATTTGGAGAAATCATTCAAGCAAAGAAGTTAAGGAGAAGAAAATGAACTTTTTTTAGGTGATGATAATTAATATTAGTATTTGTTATGAGTATCTCGAGGATAATAATTTAGATTTATTGATGAATTTAATTTTTCTTATGCATTGTGGTAAGCAGTGTTTATTAATTGCCGTATTTTATGTTATGAGTTGAATTATAAGTTTATTGTTCTTATTCTCTTATTATTTTTAAGAACCGGAAATCATTACATGAATATTATATAGACATATCACATAAATGGGGGCTTTACTTCTATCAAATTTGCGCGTTGCACCTTGCGCTTAGGCCCTAGGAGCCCTTTGCTTTTTGAAGCGCTTTGCACCTTTAACCACACCGAAGGATATCATGAAACTCGAAACTTAGTTTTACATCAAAAAATCCTGTGTACAAAATCATTGCCCAATATGGTTAGATCATACATAAACTCCTCACTTATATAAAAATATTAATGTTTTTTATAACTAATAATTACACACCTTAAGTAATCCCTTTTATGGTTCAAACTTCAGACATTCAGATATAAAAAACAAGCACCATAAAGCATACAAATCGGGGAGATTTCAGGCCATTTATTTGGCGGCTAGCTGGCTACAATAATTGCCAACCTGCTCCGTTTCAGAACATTACAGGACCAGGTTTTCCCCAGATTGACCAGGTTGGAGCACCACGGGACTGTTCAAATTGCCTTTGTTATATTTATGTGAAACGACTAAATTGCCAGCATACTCTATGGCATGCGTAGCTAGAAATTATGTTACAGTCAAAGATTCTTTTCCCTTCCACAACATTATTTTTGAATATTTTTGGTTCATCTGCAATTTGTTTTCCAAAGGGGTTTGTGCTGGTGTTAGTTAGGTTTTACATGTTGGCTTGCAAATAGTCTGACACATAGGCCACTTAAACTTTGACAACTTGCTCAAGTAGTAAACTTGGTTATGTGCAAGTGGAGGTTATTTCTGCGTAGTTTCACCTGTTGCGTCCTCTTAATTAATGGCCCTTCTGCCTCCAGTTCTGTACAGTTTTGCTAGTTTCGGGGTGTGGAGGCTTCTCCGGTTGCTGTCTCATTATGATTTTCAGCATTCTGTACAATTAGAATTCTAATCAGTTGGTTTGCTTCAGTTGCAAGCTTGTATTTAATTGTAATCATGGATTTAATAACGGTAGCATCATTGGTATTGTTATAAGTGATGGCCTTATCAAGTGAATTGTTTGATATTGGCTATATCAAGTGATAAGTATTGGCATATATAAGCACATAAGTACTATACTAGAATTTGACCATCATTAATCATATATTTATATATTTAAGGAATTTGGTCGATTTTATTAAAATGAAATTGCAATCCTCCTAATTTATTGAAAAAATCCCAAAACTTTGATATATGCATGTTTTATAGTTTATAAGGTATGTGAGTTTGAGTTTCTAAAATGATTTGGATATGTTTAAAACATGTGGGTTTACGTTTCCAAGAAGCAAATCAAAGCCAAAAGAATCACAAATATATATTTGTTAATTATATCATGATGTGTGACCAATATGGTGACATCATGCAATGATTTTCTGGTGCCAAGAAATGCTTGTATTGAGACCAATAAATAGTGGCCAATGTTTTCATTCTTCTGATTGGCCACTTTGTATGCCACTTCAGTCATGTTGATATGAAAGACAAGGTGTGTTACAGGTTATTGGAATCGATCTGCTGTCCCAATCCCTATTGCCTGCCATTGTTGAGCTTGCTGAAGACAGGCACTGGAGAGTTCGACTTGCAATAATAGAATACATACCATTATTGGCCAGTCAGCTTGGAGTTGGGTTTTTTGATGATAAGCTTGGTACCCTTTGCATGCAGTGGTTGCAAGATAAGGTTTGTTATTCTTTTATAATATACCTACAAATTTCTCAGAACACCGGTAGACATTCATCTTAAATACATCTAGCCAGTATTTTGCATTTCTATTTGTTTTTTTGTGAAAATAGAGTAATGCAGACATCTTAAAGATATGAAAAAGATTTGATTTTTATTGATTTATTTCCATATTTTGTAATATTTTGATAATTCTCAAAATTTTATAATTTTGATAGCCAAAGGTAATTAAGGAATGTTATATTTTGTTTTTATTTATTTTCTTATTTTAATTTATTTTAATTAGGAAACTTTGTTTCTCGATTAATTTAGGAATAAGGTGTTTCTATCTAAAGGCTCTATTTTTATTATTAGAAGTTACTAATGAATTAAATTAATATTGAAAAATTGTGATTTTCCTTCCTTCTTCATGATAACCTCTACTTTCCATTTCTCTATTTTCTTCTTTGCTTCTTTCTCCCTCCCCTTTCTCGTCTTCTTTCCTAATTTGCCCCTCCCAGCATTGTGGAGTTTCTCTCTCTTTGTACCGGATTTGTTTCTATTGTAAAATTTGGTATTTAGATCCACTGATATGTTACAGGATCAAAATGAGGCTCACAGGGGTAGATGCCACACCTTTGTTTCTCTGTTTGCACCACCTTTGTTTCTTTCTCTCTGCACTTCTCCTTACTAACATGCTCAAAGTGCCTTTTCTTGGCCCCTCAGTGCTTTTTCAATGTGTTTGATCATAGGTTCAAATCTACCCATCTCCCTCTTCCCGTGGTTGATTCTATTTGAACTTATAAATATGTTTAGTGGTAAAAACATACAAAATATTGAAGTACTTTCACACACTGTATTATTAATAGATGTGCTGCCTTTTGAGGACAATCTTTAGTTAAATGGTAAGGTTGCTCCCTTGTAAAGATAATTCATTATGAAGCCTAAGTTATGCATGGGATCTAATATGCATTTATAACATTGTTCTAAATTACCTTTCCACGAATTCCATTCATACTTCAGTAATTTATGTTGTTGGATTCAGTGTCTTGTGTTAATATTTCCCTACTGCATAAAAATGCTAGATTAGTCTTTCCAATGTTAATATATGTCTATGTTAGTATTTTCTCTAATGGTTTCATGGAATAAGAAAAGCTTTTTTGATGTAGGTTTACTCTATTCGTGATGCTGCTGCAAACAACTTGAAACGCCTTGCAGAAGAATTTGGTCCAGAGTGGGCTATGCAGCACATAGTTCCACAGGTTGGTTTGATGATTTTGAGTTCCTGCAAGTTGCTTCACATATGATAAAGACTTCAGGTTGAAGACATGCATATATTTAGATTTGGGCTGCTTTTCTAGAGCTTTAAGAAGTTGTGCTATTGTATTTTTCATTTTCTATTATTACACATTCTGAGGAACTATTAGGTTTGCACCAGAAAGTACCTTTTTGGTCTAACTTTTGCATTACTTACGTTCCTCCGAAGCTTAATTTTGGTGAAACAGGTTTTTTTCACCCCTTTAAGTATAGCTTCAGCTTTTATGAAAATTCATTAACTAATAAGCTCATGGGTACATTTGTCAGTTTGTGTGTGTGGAAATGTTGCACCTATTGAAAAATCTTTTCTTTGACGCACTTTCCAGAGCTCCAGGAAGGTTAAAATAAGCTCTTAGTAACTTCCAAAAGGGGTTGTGAAGCCTACTTTTGAGCTGTGAATTCTCATGCTTGTCAAACATTGGATTTGCTCATTCTTCATGGATGTTTCTTGTATTCTCTCTTTTCTGACTGTCTAATCTAATATCCAATTATGATGAGCATGACCTACGCGTAGGCCATCTACATCAATTTAGTGTTTGTTGTAAGTGTAGGAATAAACAAGTTAAAACCCAGAAATAAGGGTATTTTTAAGATTCTGTGCATGTTGTCCCAATGCATATTTGGCATATGTTTTGACAACAGGTTGTTACGATTTGCCTTTTCTCTCTGGATTGATATTGAACAATCGTTCTGGTACTGATTGTTGCTTCATTAGTTGTGTGAACAATTTGCTGTTGCAATGTCTGCAAGCCATATTTCTCATGGAGTCAGATAAAATTACAGCACTGAACCTCTTATGGCAGTAGATTTTGCCAAATTAACTGATGAATACTTGAAGGGACTGCTCTGATTTATTCCTGTTCATATGAATTGCATCATCTACAGGTATTAGAAATGATGAACAATCCACACTATTTGTATCGGATGACCATTCTACATGCAGTTTCACTACTTGCTCCTGTCTTGGGTTCAGAAATTACATGTTCAAAATTGCTGCCAGTAGTCATTAATGCGTCAAAGGACAGGTAGCTGTCTTTCCAGCTCTCTAATAAGCAACTATTATGTGCTTTGGGAATTTGAATTGCTTAAATCTTAAATCTTTGCCCTTACAGAGTCCCCAACATTAAATTCAATGTGGCAAAGGTGTTGCAATCTCTTGTACCAATTGTTGATCAGTCTGTAAGTAGCCAATTTTCTTTTTTCTAGGATTCATAATGTGAAGTTTCGATTCTTCTCCTACAACGGGCCAATGTTATGTTTCTTGGTTAATACTGTGACGTAGGTGGTGGAGAAAACTGTCCGTCCGTGTTTGGTTGAACTGAATGAGGACCCTGATGTCGATGTTCGCTTTTTTGCCAACCAAGCTTTGCAGTCAATCGAGCACGTGATGATGTCGAGCTAGATTGGTTACTGTCTCTCTCCTGAACCGTGAAAAATCATGCAGTCTATTCCAAGGTTCTAAGGAGCAGCTGTAATTTCCTCCCCATTAGACCGGTTGCAGTTTTTGTTCGAGTCGGGCCTTCTGTTATGTGAGAAAGTTTTACGTAGGATCATGCTTTGTACCACCAATGTAATGTAATCGCACAATCTAGGTAGACGTGCAAACTTTAATATTTGTTTTATCTATGCCCATGGAGACTTTGCATAATTGAGAAGAAAATTGTTTTCACAGCTACTGGACTCGATTCATTGCTGCAAAAAGTGATTTTTGCTTGCGGGGTCATTCGTTTCAAATCATCCAAATAGAATATTTGTTTTATTAGAGTTGTGATCGAGAACCAACTATTGTTTTGATGGGTAGTGGTTTGGTCTATCTATTTACTTTAATATGAATTCATTAGTATAGATAAATAAATAAGATATATTGCTCAATTGTGTTTAAAGGACGTCCCATTAATATTTGGCCACCCTTTATATTTGATACTTTCTGAATAACATGACAAGATTACGTGACATTTTATCCAAAATGTGATCTGAATGTTTTTCTTTTTGGCTATTCTTTAGTTTGGTGTGAGCTGTTTGGTTGACAAGCACTAGCATTAATGTGGTGGGGATGTTCTAATTCTACTGTACGTGTGATGTCAATACTGTCCTTGAATTTTTTGTTTTTTTTTTTTTGGTTAAGTAATTAAGTTGTATTAACACTATATAATTTCTACAATGACTACAATCAGTCATCAAATATAAATAGACCTACAGCGTAATCCGAAACAAAAATGAAAAAAGGCTAATTGTGAGAAAGATCAATGAAGTATGAGTGCATAGACATTGAAAATATAAAAGGCTTTCGTTTTACAAACTTACAATATTAGCACAGATAATGGAGGAATTCAAATCCCATCTTTAAATGATAGATTTTAACCAGCTAAAACGTGGTAGAGATATTAGGTTGATTTTATCTCAAAGATAAAGATGAAAAATATTTACTGTTATCTCTAGATCGTTGATCACTTTTCATTTGAAGGCAATAGTATTCCTCTCATACTAGATAAAATAAATCGTAACAACCACGGCCATCCTAAATGTTACGGCCGTAGTGTTTTTCCCCTTCCATTTGTAGCTCAGCCACCGAATATTGGAGAGCCACTCCTCTGCTGTCCACTAGCACCCATTTCTTTGACACACACTCCTTTAGAAAGCTCGAGAGAAATGACACTGAAAGAAGAAATGCTAATGAGATTTCAATCCATTCCCGTATAGAACACACCCTAAGTCCCCATCCACAAATCTAAAAATACAATCCCTAGTACTAATGCGCTCCCAGATAGCCAATCAAATGTTGAAAGAGTGCAAAAGAATCCTGAGCAACAACCAAACAATGGCCAACCAAGAGACGCCTAGCCTGAGGGTTGAAAGGTCTTCCATGCTAATATGGAAGAAAACACCCCAAGACTATCAAAAGAGTGTATAGAATTATCATCAACAAATACATTGGATTCATAAATGAGCATATTAAGCACAACAAGAAGAGCAAAAGGAGAAGACCTACCTAGCAAGCACCAAAGGTTCTCTAATAATAGAGGCCACCAATGAATCCTTGAGCAAGACATGCGCAAGAGATGGATAATCCTGACATTGATCCGTCAAAATACCAATTGGGTGCCATAAATCACTCATAGATTGTCTTAAGACTATTATTAATGTTGTATGAAATAAACGGTGTGATATCCTTACAAAGGTAAAGAATATTTTCAAGACTCTAAGAAGTGTTGAGAGGAATCCTCAGGGACCAAAAACATGCATTCTTTAAACTATATAAATAGAACCGGTTCGCTTAAATTGAATCACCACGGGTGGAGAAAATCTTCCAAACCTAATGGTCAAAGATAGCCTTGTTAGAGTCCTTTAAGCTGGGAAGGCCAACACCTCATTTTGTTTTTTTTTTTTTTACAGGCTTACATGCATCTACCAATGCCACATTCGCCACTGCACAATCACTTCTACCTCCCAACCACAAAAGCTCATGAAGAAGGGTATCAACTTACTTGAAGAAACTTGTAGGAATGATAATATATAGACCCAAAAAATATGGAGGACAAAATAGATTTACTAAGTTGAAGCCTTCCTACAAAGAATAGAGCCTTACCCCTCCATGACGCAATGCAATCTTAAATAGGTTTGTAATCTACGATTCTCAACTTTGTCAAAATCAAAGGGACACCTAAGTACCGAATCGGAAAAGAACCTTCACGGAAACTGAGACATGAAGCTATATAGGCCGCAACTTTTTCCCTACACCCACAGCAGAAAAATTTAGACTTTTCTATATTATGATGAGGCCTTGAGACCTTCGAAATTTGCCCAAGATGCTATTTCAGAATTCCAACTGAATGCAAGTCATCCCGAAACAAAAGTAAAAAATCTTTCATGACTGTAAGTATCATGGTCTTAGTGGCCCTATATTTTCAATAAAGCCCAAACCTCTTGTCCACCCCTGTCATAACTCAAATTATATCATAATAAACTTCCAAAACTGTTGTGAAAAGATAATGAGAGAAAGGGTCACCTTGTGTAATATTTCTTGCCTTGACTACCCCCCCTCGACAAACTCCCCATTCAGCAAATTAAAGGACATACTGCACATACACCAATTAACCCACGAAACAAACTAATTTAAAAAGCCCATAATGGCATCGGAATAAATCTCTATTTGACAAAGTCATAAACTTATGATAATCAATCTTAACAGTACACCGGGAAAACCTCAATTCAAATGATAATAATAAAGGAGCTCCTGCACAAGTAATAATATATTATCTCCGATACTCCTATCTCGAATGAAAGCCGACTGAGAGTTATGAATAAGCTTCAGGAGACAATCTCTCAAATGGTTTGCCATATCTTCAAGATGGTTTTGTAAATCACATTATAATAGTATATAGATCTAAAATCTGAATTCTAGTTGGAACCAAGACCTTAGAAATCAAGCAAATAAAAATAGCATTAATTTGTTTTAGGAACCAACCAAAACATTAAAAATCCAGTACTGCTTCGTAGAAAAGGAACCCAATTGTGTCCCAAGCCTTCTTAAAAAACAAAGTCAAGAAACTATTTGGACGAGGTGCCTTATTAACCCTAAAGCTGAAAAGATATTCTCTAATCTCATCAGTAGTTACTCATGCAACCAACGCCTCATATAACTAGTTGAAACCCACTTATCAACGAATGAAAAAATACTATTGACACTATTGCAACTACGAACTAAGAGGATCTTAGGGGGTTACGAAAATAACCAATCACTTTACTCTTGGTATTGTCTAAGTTATATGTAGTCATCCCATCCTCTTTGATCGAGGATAGGATTTTCTTGGTGTTGTTCCTACTAGCAGCTGAATTGAAGAAGAATTAAGAACACTGGTCACCCTCCAAGAGCCACCTAATCTTAACCTTCTGCCCAAAGAATGAAAGTTCACGAACACTAACATCAAGAAATAAGTGCCTAAGATTTCTCTCCTCCTCATTGTCTTCTTGGGACAAAGGAGAAAGCAAGAGACACGCCTAGCACCTCTCTAAATCCTTCCTAGCCTTCAAGACTACATGAGCCACATTGCTGCACTCATCTTTAAGACCCTTGAAACCTTGCTTAACTAGCATAAGCTTACCAACCAATCAAAACATTGGGTAGCCAGAAATGGAACCATTCCAACCATCCTTAACCACATCCAAAAACCTTGAGTGACAAACAAGAAAATTGTTGAACTTGAAAGAGCCTATTCTAGGAGAAGAAGAGGAGTCCTTCAAAACATAAGGAGAATGATCAGGCATTCCTAGAGGGAAAGGGCCATTGCTGAAGGAAAAGTTGCCAACCAATAGTCATTCGCCAAAATACAATCAAGCTTTCAAATAGTATAATCTCGAATATCTTTACAATTACTCCATATAAAAGGACATTAACTAAATCAAAGATCAGACCGATTATAATTAAGGACACATTGATTAAATAATATATTGACCATCGTATCAAAAAACTCACCCACCATTTCAACTTCACTTCTAAAGGAGTTAAAATCTCCCAAAACAGTCCACAACTAACTATGCATTTGAGCTACAAGACCTTTTAGACACTCTACAAGTGACATCTCTCAATGATATCATTGGCACTATACACAAAAGAGAAGCACAAGACCACCTTACTAACCCAATCCTCAAACTCACAATGGATAGATTGATTCTCACCAAAGCTTTTATCATGAACCCAGATCAAATAAGTTAAAATAATAAATAATTAAATCCCACATAATAGATAAATAATAAATTTTAAACCCGAATGTAACAAAATAAACATACATGGAACTCAAACATAACCTGCATAGGACTTCTTCGGACAACTATCCAAGTAATATCAATATGATCTGTTCTAAATAATTGTAAGAAAAATAATTAAATAATAATTCATCCATATAATGAAATAAATTCTCAATACACGATCCAAAGGCCTATATTCGGTTGAATCTAATTTCTAACGATAGCCCAAAATAAAATTCATCTAGATCTATCAAAATGCAGTCGACACAATCTATATCTAAATAGATATAATACTCACCAAAAAAGGGATGTCAACTAATACAAAAATCAAAACCGTCCAACTTGTACAATATATATTCTCTCCTTATCTCTCCTAAACCACCTTTTGGTTGCTCTTTAAGGGCGAATAAAATGAAAAACGATGGCAATTTTGTTAAAACTTTCAAAATTTATTATTATCCCAAATTTGCCCTTATTATTATTATTATTATTATATATTGTTATTGTTGTTGTTGTTGTTAATTATTATTATTATTATTGTTGTTATTATTGATTAAAGTTGGAAGGTTCATTATTATTATTATTATTGTTATTATTAATTAAATTATTATTAAATTATTATTATATTTTTATAAATTTAATAATCATCAAATTAAAAATAAAATCAATAATATAATATATTAAATCATATTTTATAATAATATTTACATAATATATATATAATTATGTATGTCATATAATATATATAAAAAATATGTATATATCAAATCGTATTATTTTATATAATATATTCAAATTATAAAACAATTCTCTTAAGATATATACAAAATAGAATTGATTCAGATGTCTAATCAAATAATCATATGTTCAATCAAATTATGATCCAGGATAAAATCGAATAGTCAAATAATCAGATCGCATGCGTAATATTTTCGAAGTTGGATCAGTACCATAAACGGATAATCTAAAGTTTGGATAAAAATGAAAAAATTAAATATACAAGACATACCAAATTCCATCTGTGGATAAAATCGACAAATCTCAAACTAAAGTCAAAATCAAAGTTCGAATACAATTCCATGTAGAAATACAAAGAATATACTAAATCCGAGAATTGAAGGTCTAATGACTAACTTCAGGAATTGTTACACTATACCTAGTAACCTTAGACCAAAGAAAATGCAATTTAGGTTAACATGTTAGGCCACCTATGTATACCGTCTCCCATTGGTAAGATTGCTCACTATATTTTGTCTCCTGTAATTTTGGGTGTAATCTTCAAGTTTATCAAATTTATTAAGATATCTGAATATATTATAAATTTTAATTAAATATGAGATAGAAATGGCAGGTCAGCTACAAACAAAACGTTTCCTACTAGAGGAAAGGGGTTTCCAATATCTAATAACAAATATCTTCCCATCGTGAGTTGATCAGAATAACATATAATAGATCCAAAGGTAGTGACCACAAATCGAGCACATGCATGTCAAAATGTAAGGCCTAATGTAAGTTTCATACTTATTTTCATACAGATATACTGTTATAAAAATATACAATATTATATATATTTTTTATTTTTTAGAAAATTATAAAACCCTAAAATATACATAAACCCAATAAAAAGCCCACAAACTATCAGTTAAACTCATGCATACACGGAGAGAAATGAACAGGTTAAATAAAAACTTGCATACACAAATTTAAAACCTCCAAATTAGAACTAAATGTTATCTAACACGAAATCAGATAAAGGATGTGATTAGATGACACTTGTTTCAACTTTATATAAAACAAATCCAACAAAAAAATATTTCAAAATGCCCAAACTTTTTCTTCTCTCCTCCTCCCCTCTCTCTCCTTCTCCTGCTCTGCCACATGAACTGATGAACCCTCGCTACGCCTTACTTTTATAAACAATCTAGCGCTCAAGTGCACCTTAGGTGCGGCTAGGGCACCTACTCTCAAGTTACCCCATGCTTAGCATGCCTCGGGCACGAGTCCTCTAGATTCCACGCCTCAGGCGCCCATTGGATACGCTTCAGGTGCCGTGCTGTTAAATCAGTTTCCTTCAAATTTTTACCATATATAATTATTTTAAAACACACTCAATTAATCTAAAATCATGAATAATATCAATATAAATTGAATAGAAATCTAGGTATTATAGCTTTGCTCTAGATTAACCTGATTAGGATCCCAACCAACCCATATATACTCACCGCCACTAGAGTTATAATTTATAATCCAACACCAAGAGCTAGCAATCCTTGAGGCAATATTGACTAAGTTGGAATATTGTAATTTAGTTTCAATACATGCACACACCTAAAACTTAAATGCCTAGTTTTCCAACATGCTATCGTAATCGTCTGACACCAAATAGAGTGGAATTTCGATTAGGCCCCTTGGATGAATCATGATGCTTAGGTGTTCTAAACTCCCCATTTGAACCCGTCAGTCTCTTTATAAGAGGGGGAAACTCTTTCTTGATCCAAAGCCCCTAATGCTTCCCCACTTCCACCGAACAACAGATAATTCCACAACTCCGACAGCTACTGTACCACTAGAAGATTGTTTCCCCTCAGCAACCATATGCAATTCAAAGCCATCTCACCTCCTCCCCTTCCACCAGCAACAGTCCAAATGGGTTTTGGGATAGACTAGACATCGCAATGGACTACTAGACCACATCTTTAATGACAATACCAAAGGCTTTAGGCTCTACAGGGCTTGCAAGTCAATTTCAACTTTACCAGAATCTTTTTGAGCACCACTCTCCTTCCCTAATACCACATTAACCGGGGCACTAATTAGCGCAACCCACTTACAAATATGACTAAGATGACCATAGACTGTTCACCCAACACAGTATGTAAGCTTTCATGAATATTCTAAGTTTACCTAAACAATATCTTTTTTTCCAAGATCGGATCCCAACTAGCAACCAAATAAAACAAGGGTTGTTAACCTTAACATCAACACAAACACGAGTGAAGCCTATCCTCAACATAACCATATTATAGAAATCATAAATGGATTCCTATAGTACTTGAGACATAGCTCAACCATTCAATGATCAGAATTCTAACAGCAAGTTGTGGATGTTGACTCAAATTGGAACTCTCTTATCCTTGTCTTTTTTAAGCATCATACCTGGCTTCCACACCTTCAAAAACATGGGTATACCTGCAAACAACCAAGGTACATCCTCACGTTTTTCTCAAATTGTCATTATTTGAGAATTCGAAGAATAAGAACCCCTTCAAATTAGAAAGCACCTAGGAGAGGCCAAAGCCACCCCATAACTTCTTAACAATAGAATTGATTGCCAAGAAAGCCATCCTCCTACCCAAAAAATAACCAACAGTGTCGAGTCTCACCTCTTGCCCCATCGCAACCGATGTCATGGGAACAATAACCACCCAGCTTTTGACCATCAAAAGAAGATGAAACTTTATCCGTAGATGAGGCAATAAGGACTGACCTACCTCTATGTTAACCCAGTTTCTAGGCAAGGAGGCCCACATGCTGCTTGCTCCCCCTTGAACCCCCCCTCCTATCCTCCGAGCCATGTGCCGAACCACCCTCTATCAACCCAGCAACTAGAGAATTGAAAATAGATAAAGGGAACTTAACATTAAGATAACCACATGACCAGCTAGCACCACCTTTCTTCATGACCACCCCTAGCAACACTAGACACCTCAATGCTCTTAAAAAATAAGGACCTCAATCTCCGATGACAACTCGACATTCTTCTTAAAAAAATGAATCTAGACTAGAAGTATGACTAAATTTTCAAAGCACACTACAAAAAAACTAATTTTTAGTGACAAAAAATTAGTGACAAATATGTTTTTGTCACTATTAGTAATTAATATTTATAATTTAGTGACAAAAATATTATTTTGTCACTAAAAGTTGAAAATCAAATAAATAATAATTTTATTATAATTTAAAATTTAAAATTTAAATAATAATATAATAAAAATTTAGTAAATATTAGTTTATGTATTACGTAAATTTCTCTTCCTCGATATTACTTTTAAGTTTTTTAATTTTATTATATTTAGTAAATATTGGAACGCGAGGAGAAAGAACTTGTAAATTTCTTTTGAAGATTCTGGCAAATAGATATCAACCACGTACCAATATTTTTTTTATTAAAAAAAAAGGATAACATGCAGCCGTTGGATAAAAATATCCAACGGCCGCAGGCAAAGGAGGCAAGGTAAACCCTCATCCCCATTCAGTCACCCCGTTTTGCTGGTCACGACCTTTCTCTCTTCCTCGATCGAGCGTTACACTCTTTTTCTCTCTTCCTCTTCTCCCATTCATTTTGCTGAGTGTTGTCATTCAGTCGTTGTCGTTATTTTCGTAGCTGTTGCAGTTGCCGTTGGCTGAGAGAGAGTTACTGTTGCCGTGGTCGTTATTTCATGTTGATGTTATCCATTGTCACTATTTGGAGCTATCGTCACTGTATATCGTCATAAATCAGGCAAGCAATCACTTCCATTTATTAAAACAACTATAAATCTACTTGATTATTGTTAAAATATAACTATCATCGTCTTCCATTTAACAATTTTTCTTTAATTATTTCTACTATCTTATTTCGAATATAGTGTCAATTTTGCTTAAATAGACTCACCGTTGATGATTTATTTTATTTTTTATATTTACTATTTTTCTGCTTAACTCTCGTTGGATTGGTATTTAATTTTTTTTCCTCTCTAAGCAAAAGTTCTATGCCCTTTCTTTGCAAGCAAAATAGAAGTCTTATGTTCTATGTATGACGACAAAATAGAAATATTCGCAAGCAAAAATTGATATGTATTTTGATTTGATTATAAATAATATGCTAAGAGATATATATATTTAAAACTTTTGAGAACAGTTCTTTGATTTTTCATATCCATTAGATGCCTTGAAATTATTTCAATAGATTTAAATATTGAGCAAAATATTATTTTAGAAATTCTGTTTGATCTTTTCAATAGATTTTTCGTCAGTTTGATTAACTCCTATTTGTTTAAGCATTTAGATACATAATTCCTATTGATGTTTGTGTGATCAATTCGGTGAATTGAACTGTTTTTTGTTGAATTATTCTAGAAATTCTGCTACCTGGTTTTATAGAGTACTTGTAGGGTGAGCCTTGTGTGCTGCTCCAGGAATTTTTTGGTACTTCATCAAAGCTTCTTCATCAATTTGAACTATCCCTAGCAACACAAAAGAGCTTTATCATACTTATCTGTTTTTTTTCCCCTTCCCCTTTTTGCATAATCTAGAGCTGAATCATTCTTTTATAGTCCGTGTTCTCTACTTCATTGCACTGTCATTTACTTTATATGAATGTGAACGGTGATCGAATGAGTAAGAGCATAAATTACGGTTTTTTGATTTGTGCTTCATGTGATAGGAAAAGGCAATCTATCCTTTTGATAAGGGAACACAAAGGGAAGAGATGGATATACGCAATGTTATCTCTTTATTATAAAGAAGCTATTTCTGTATTACTCAGGGTTAAAATCTTGTAATTTTTTTTCATTAGAATATTACTTAGATTGCATATTTATAAGTCGAGAGGGAAAATCAAATGGTTTAGAATGTTGGTATTCAATTTCATGTACTTCCCTTTTCTATGCAAATATAATGAAGATGTAATGAAATAAGAGCCTATATGTGAGTTCAAATAGTGATGCTAACATTAATGGGAAAGATTGTTAAACACTACAGTTGTCGATATCAATTGCTGAAATCTAAAATTGGGCAATCATAATGAACCATTTCTAAGTATGGAATAAGGAAATCTACTTAACTATAGTTATAAAAGAATGACAATCTCTTTACATTTCTCTTCCCCTCTCCACCCCACCTGCGCCTAAACTGGTAGCTAAAACTTATTAAAAAAATGGAAAATAAAAAAAGGGTTGGTGGGATGGAAGAAAAAAAGAGAGGAAAAACAAATAGGGAAACAAATACAAATAGGATATTAATATATTAGTAAAATGAACATGTAGAAATTAGCTCCAGATGATCATATGCAAGGAAATATATATGCATAAAGAATCAAACATGTAGTATTTATAGTTATTGCCACACATCTGTGTGATATATCTATGAGTCAAAACAATGTCTATCAACTCTTCCATGGAAATCTTGTCAGAGCCCTAGTTTCATGTGAGTGAAGATAAAACATAGTTTCAGTCAACTAGACTCACATGGATAGAAAAGAGCTTTCAGACTTATTGCTAATTAACTTCGAAATACTGTAAATAAGAAATTTAAACCTCTCAAACACTTCATGATGGTTCTAATAGGCAAATCTAATTAGTGCACCTGTAGTGCTTTTCATGCACATATATAAATTCACCTTGAAATTGAGATGTAACTTTGTATTTACATCACGTTTTATTCAATATTAAAATCTTTTAGGTACAAGAGTGAGGTTGAACTCTTTAGTTTGAACAAAAATGGATTAACTCCATTAGCCAATTAGCTAAAAGTAGTATACATATGATAGTATAACTCTTTTTCTTGAGTAAGAATTTGTTTGACTAATTTTTCTATTTTCAGAATTACTTAAGAAACAACATGTATTATATTTTATTTACCAAGGATACTAATAAATCTTCATTGTTGTTATGTAGGTACTACTATACAACTCTTTGGTGATTATAACCCATTGTATTCTGATCTTGTAGTTGCCAAAATTGTTGGGTATGATAGTCAGTTGAGATGTTGCCAAAATATCATATATAACAATTTTATAGAATAATTCATACACATACACATCAACGCATTACCTTCAAGTTTCCATATGGCACACCAAAGCTATTAGGCAATATGGACCAAATATACTATTCTTGTGTTTGAAATGGATAAATGGAGGTAGTAATCATGGTTATCCTCAATAGGTTTGTTATAATACAGAAAAAGTGTGATTTAATTTTTATTATATGTTTATTTACTTATCTCTTTATAATGTGGTTAACCTATAATTGATTTATTAATACTAACTTTTTTCTTATTTATATTTTAGGATAGATAAGAGTTAGATTAATTATAAAACTGTTAGTGACAGACGAAAGTCAAAGTATAGAAAAGGAGCTATCAAATTTCTTGATTTTGCATTTTCAAAAGTTGAAAATGGGGATAAGATACGTTGTCCATGTAATAATTGTAACAATCTTTTTTTTCAAGATAAGAAAATAATCTTCAACCACTTAATCATATATGAAATATTAAGGGATTACAAACAATGAATTTTTCATGGAAAAGAAGAAAATGACTCTACCAGTGATGAAGGACATGATGATGATGGGATAGAATTTGATATTTGTGTTAAATTTTTATCCATTAAAGTATATAAATTAAATATAAAATTATATATTTTTATGGTAATTATTTGTTATTAAATATAATATTTAATAATAAAGTTTAAATATATTTTAGTGACAAAATTATTTTGTCACTAACAAATATTATTTAGTAACAATATTATTTTGTCACTAAAAAATTTCTTTAGTGACAAAATAAAAATTTATCACTAAAGGTTTTGTGACAAATGTTTAATGACAATTTAGTGATTAATATTTTGTCACTAAAAGTTTTAATGATAAATTTATAATCTTTAGTAACAAATTGTTTTATCACTAAAGATGATAAATGGTAAGATGATAAATCTGAAAGATTAATGGCACGTTTGGTTGTTGGAATGAAATAAAGTGGGAATATGATAGTTAATTCGAGGGAATAGAATAGGCTTGGAGTAGAGTTAAAATTATTATTTCCATATTTGATTGTTAGAATAGAATAAGGTAGAAATTAGTATTTTATTGTTTGATTTGTAAAATAGTATGAGGAATATGATTAGAATTGTGATAATAATAATAATAATATGTATTAGTAATAATAATAATAATAATAATATTAATAATAAAATATAATAATAATAATAATAATAATAATAATAATAATAGTAATAATAATAATAATATGGAATAACTATTTTCATATTTATATGAATAAATATTTTTTGAGAATATTTATTTTTGGCTAATTTATCAACAAAATAAGAAAATTATAATTTTTGAAAGAATTAGTTAGAAATAGAATTGTAATTTTATTGAACCAAGCATGAGGTAAGAGGTGAAAGAGAAGGGAATAAATTGGGAGAGGATGAAGGGGTTGAGGATGGCAGACATGGAGGGGAAGAAATCGAAGGAGGCGGGGGTGGACAAGGACAACCCGGGTGAGACTACCGATAGTCTCATTGGCCAGGCCAGGAGAGAGTTACAGAATCGAAGGTTATAGGGTTTATCTGGAGGGTAAGTTTGCTTCCCTCAGCTCTTCAAAAGAGCGCAACATTCGAGTAAAAAACTTTTCACTAATTTTGTTCTTAATTTTTTTTTATAATAATTATTTATACTATGTAAAGTTTAAGGTTTAATTAGTCATATTTTGAGCTTTGGCCCAGTAAGATTGATAAAATAAAATTAAAAAATCATTTATTATCTGTAATATTTTCCTTAAATGTAAAATAAAATTTCAAAAATTATTTCTAACAGATGCTAAACCTTCATTTATTTATTATATTCATACAATTTGTATTCTCTATGATAATTTATTTTAATATTTTTGAATTTTGATGGCCCTACATACTTCTTATTCTATAAATATACTATAAATAATTAAGATATATATATATATATATATATATATATATTGTTGCGTCTCCGGATCCGAGTTAAACTGCATCTGACCACCGTTCTTTTAAACCTGGATCCTGCATAACATAATAGAAAACAAGAAAATCAGAGGACAAACAAAAATTATTACTATGCAAACTCTCCAACGTTTAAGTTAGTAAATTTTTCTCAAATCAGGCGAAAGATATGACTAACTTAACTCAGTCGAAGGTTTTTTGCTTTCGTAGCTTGTACCATTTTTGTGTTTTGTCAAGAAAAGAATTACTCGTTGTTGGTGTGAACTGTGTTGAAAATCTCGCACAAGATCGGCTTTTTTCTGAATATATTTCCTTTTTTATCTCTTTTTCTTCCTTTGCTGTTGAATGCAGATAGAGTATTTATAACAGTAAAATACGGTTTTACCGATTGCATAACCGCTCTGGATAAGAGCGTCCGGTTGGTCTCTATAACTTCTGTCAATTTTAGTCGGTTTCTTTAGAAAAAAAAGTGAGAAGTTATTTGAAGAACTCATTTCCCATTTTTTGAGCTGCTCTTCCTGGACATTCACGATTTCCAATGGGCCTTCACTTTATTTCGTGGGCCATGTAATAGATCGACTTAACAATAGTACCCATCATATATGATGTTTTTAAGAAACGTGACTTTTTGTGTCACATATTTTATTTTATCGAAATTGTAGAGCTTATAAATTTGTCTCTTTTTCTTTATAAGATTAATACATCGTTTCCAGATCAAGTACGATGGTGCTTAATGCACAACACGGGGACCGGCCATACCTAGCAATGTCACGCATTCAGGCCCAACAGCCGTGCCCACCATCCCCCATAAAGCATGTGATGAAGGGTCACTTTCACGTAACATTATGCTGACAATGGCTTATAAAGCTCCTGCGGACCAACCAATTCTTTTTATTTTTCCCTTTTTTTGGATAAAAAATTTCCATTAAATTTTATTTATTTTATATTATTTTTGGAAAAAAGAACATCAGCTAATTAATTAACACGTGATGTCCCGAGGGTACACGAAGGAAAATTTTTAAAAAACAAGGCCGAAGATGACCAAACTAGCCCTATATATCCAATCAAGCATGCAAAAATACAAGGAAAAGAGGACTAAAGCCCTTAAAAATTCACACTAACAAAAGTTTCTGGTTTAAATTATATGTACTAAGATAGTTTTTTTAATAACATTTAGCGGAGTCCTTGAGATTATCATCTTAGTATCTTCTCTTATTTACTATGTGATGAATTCAGTAAATAAATAATAAAATTTAAGCTTATAATATTTAAATATTCTAAATCTACTTTAAAAGTCAGTTTTAGTTTGTGATATATATAATTTATATTAGAATATCAAAAATCCCATATTAAAATTTTTCAGATCAAAATCCTAATTTACGATATATATTTGAATTTATGACTTGTTAAGTTTCCTTACTACCCCTCTGGGCTCCCCTAATCTTTGTAGTGTGTGAAAATGTTAAGGTATGTTTCCAAAAGTTACATAGGTTAGGCTCTTCGTGGTCAGTGATATTCAACACTAGTGCTGTAAATAATTAGTTTTCCTAACCATAGTATGCTTTTTCTTGCCATATTGCATTGAGGTCCTCTTTATTGGGTTTCGAATTAATTTATTGTGAATATCATACCTAATAAACGAGTCATCGGATGATTTGCTCAATTTCAATATGAGGATTTGCATGAGTGAAGGATTTGATTGGGGTAAGAGATCAACACCCAATGGACACATAATTGGACACTCATATGTGGGTTCTAATAGTAGGCGTGCTTAAAGCGCCAGAGGTTGTGGGTGCACTAATTCCAATAGGTGCACAAAGTTGACTTTTGCCTATAACATTTGTATGCCAGATATGATATATAAATTTTGATGCAATGTTTTGATTAGATTTGGAGTTTGAAACATAAGGGGCATTGCACAAAGTAAGGAAAAAGATAATAGAAAGATTTTTTACATTCAGTGAAGATTTGATTCGAATTCAATCATTCACTAAATTTGGATATATTATTCTAATATTAGTTATTAATATATTACCGATTAGTTACTTATTTTTCTCATATTTTTCAATTATTGTTACTAAATATGTTAAGGATTATATTCAATAGGTTATTCATATGGATTGTTGTGAAAAATATTAGGAAAGCAAACACAACACTGACGTAACATAATAAAATTTGAATCTCTTATCAATTATTAGCTACCAAATGCTGCGAGAGTATAGAGAACAAAATACGCGATCAAGTACACAAATTACACAATAACATTTGATGTGAAAATTTTTCTCTCAATTAAGAAAAATTTATGAAATAACATTTGAACAAATTTACTATCAAGTGTATGTTTATAAAAATAATCTCCTTCGAAATTTCATCATAATAACCTATATCAATGACTGATTGAATACAATCCAACACATTTAGTAATTCATTAGAGAATATCGAAAAACTAAGTAATCGAATGGTAATATATCCTAAAATTAATATCAGAGTAATATACTTAAGTTTAATAAAGAATGAAAGTCGAATCGGATCTTAATCAGATACCAAATTCCTTCATCTTTTTTCTTTCATCTCTTCATGTGGCTCCCATTGCATTGAAATGGTCTTAAATCTTACCCTAAAAAAACATCATAGAGTTTTTATATTAATGTTGAAGCACATGCACCCGTCGTGCGTAGATTAAGCATAATCCCTTAGCAATGGGTACATGTACCCTTTCAAGTTCTACTCAGACAAGAGTTTCAATAAAAGTTGCAAAAAATAGTTGAAGTGTGATCCTTGGGTGTGCATGAGTTTCTAAAATCTCACTCATGTTGATTCATGCACCCCTCAAGCACCCTTTATGCACCTATCATGTATCATTCCAAAAAGCCTCTATTTGAGCAAATTCTAACACAATATCGAGTGCACCACTAAATGATATGTCAATGGGTATGGGGTATTCCCTCACAACCTTGTGGAAGATCCCTCGTCTCTCCAACAACTGTCATTTCTTACCCTTTGGCAACTTTTCCTTCAATTGAATTCTAACATTAAACTCCGTAAATATGAATGACATCTTCTTCCATTTTACCAGAATACTTGAAATATTTCCATTCCTTTTGGCATCTTCACATCTATAGGGTTGATCTTCTTAATTCTCCTCCTTGAACTTCACTCGCTACCTTGAGTAAGCCTCCCACTGATCGCCTTAACGTTTCCTTTAGCAATCAAAATTTCTATTAAGTATTAGTTTGAATGCTTTCTTCCCATTACCACAACCTATGAGCCTTTAGTGAGTTTCCGATGGCTTTTACCAAATATCATGCAAAAGTCATTTTTGTCAAGTTTGTCAATTGAAATCAAATCCAACTGGATGTCCGAAGCATGTAGCATGCTCCTCAACGTGTTTCATCTTGTTGTTTGTTCACAAGATAAAGTCCTCGATATCAACTATTCTCAACAAGCCATCATTTTTTATTTTCAATACCTTATAGTTCCCAGACATATACGAGGTGGAAAAGAATTTTCCAATATTGCATGGAGTTAGGATCCACTATATATCATTCAACTTGTCTTAGAGCTTGTGACTATATTCTCCCACATCAACAACTAGAAAGTCTCCGTGGGTAATGATAGAAGTTTGATCATTGTTAGTATGATCTTTTCTCACTTGCTACTCATTACCATCCTTTTTCTCCTACTTAGTTGAAGTAATCTCACTTCATGCAGCCATTCTTACAACAATGATAGAACTCAATATCCTTAAATTTGGACCGATTATTACTCATCTCTGACTTGTTACCTCTCTGCAATGACCTCCCATGCACCTAACTACTAGATAACATCAAGGCACTCAAATGCCCTAACATTTTATCTCTTGCCTTTCGCCTAAACTTATTCATAATAAAAAAAGTCATAACTTCATCACAATTAAATGTGTCTTTCCAAAATAATAGTATTGTGACAATATAATCATATAAGACTGACACCAAAGCCAACAACACTAATGTCTTACCTTCTTCCTTAATCATCTTATTGAAAGAGGATGTTTGCATTAAAATCTTATTGAACTCATTCAAGTACTTCTCAAAACTTTCCTTTGACAATTGAAGACCAATTGCTTCTTCGTATACAACCTTATCATTAGGGACTTGGACATGAAGTGGCCCTCAAGTTTCATCAATTTTTTCGTTGAATCCGACTAACCAATTATTTTTCAAAGAGTATTATCTACATGATATAATTTGGCCATACAAATAGTAAAATTTTTCATATTTTATCACTAATCATCATTTATCATCTCTGATTTATTATCCTTCTTTTTTATTGCTTTGATTATTCCTTTTTAGTTCAAAACGTTCCTCATTCGTTCTTATTAAAAAAAATAAAATTATTTTGTCTATTAAATTACTCAATATGAAATGACAAACCTTTTGACATTGATACCAAAAAATTATAGTTTTTACACACAAGAAAAAAATTATGATCTGATATTACTTGTTGAGATTTGCAAACATGTATAACATTGGCACAAGAGGATAAAACCTGAACCTTCTATCAATCATTTTGCTACCAAATTTTGTGAGAATATAAGAAACAAACTACACAATTTATCATATAAGTTATATAATAATATTTAATATATAAAATTCTTATCAATTAAGAAAAAAAATTATAAAAGAACATTCAAACAAATCCACTATCAAATGTACGTTTGCAAAGTTAAGCACCCTCCAATATCCCTACACAACAATCATGTGAATGATTAAATATAACCCCAACAAATCTAGCAATACACTAAAGAAAAATATGTCGAGAAGTTGAACGATTAGACGGTAATACGTCCTAGAATCAAAACTAAAACAACGTATTTAAGCTTAGAGAATAATAGAACTAGAATCAAATATCAACAAAATATCGAATATCTTCCTTTTCTCTCTTTTATCCCTTTGTGTAATGCCCTTTGTATTGAAATGATCTCAAACCCTACAAAAATTTACATTAAGATATTTTTTATCAATATTGGTGTACATACGTCTGTCATACATGCATCAAGTGTGATACTCTTTGACATGCCACACATGTGCACCCTTCAAGGATTTTTTGAGAGTGGATCTCAACAAAAATTACTAAAAATGGCATACATGCACCCTTTAGTGGCACATTAAATGCTAAAATCTTACTTGTACTAGCACATATACCCATTATACTCCCCTCATATGTCCATCATGGCCCATGCAAAAAAGTTATTGCTCGAACAATTTCTTAAAGAATATCAAGCATGTGATGTTCTTTGTGTGATGACGAATGTCTTCATTTTCTCTCTTTGATCCCTTTATGTGATACCTTTTGTATTAAAATGATCTCAGATCATACAAAAAATTACATTAAGATATTTTATATCAATGTTGATGCACATACGTCTATCGTACGTGCATCAAGTGTGACACTCTTTGGCAAGCCACACATGTGTGCCCTTCACGGCCTTCTCGGGAGTGGATCTCAACAAAAATTACTAAAAATGGTACACATACACCTTTTAGTGGCACATTAAATGCTAAAATCTTACTTGTATTAGCACATGCACCTATTATACTCCCCTCATATGTCCATCATGGCCCATGCAAAAAATTTATCACTCGAACAATTCTTAAAAAATATCAAGCGTATTACTAAATAGCACGTTAATAAGTGTTGTTGCGTCTCGGTTTCCAGGGGTCCGTAGCAACACAAATGTTCGAGGTTTAGAGTTGGGGAGAGAGAGAGATTGAAACCAAATTTTTACGTGAAAAACATCCCCTTAAATGGGGAGGAAAAATCACGAGGCCTTGGGCCTTTGGAAATGCTTCAATATGTATGTGATTCGTACAAAGTACAAGCTTTTGAGAATTTCTCCCGTTTCTTGGAATTTTTCTGTCTTTCTTGGTTCTCCTTTGTTGGAGGGGAGGGAAGAATCCGCCCAGAAAAGTCCCCTTAAATGAGAGCTTCTGCCAAGTATTTATAGAAAAATCTAGCTGTTGAAAATGTCCACGTGGCTGTTGGTGCCTATAGGGAGGCTGACCACCTATTCTGCTGACATGGCCATGCTGTGTCAAGCACGCTGGCATGTGCATGAAGCTAGCTGCCAACGCCACTAAATGGTCATACTTTGTCAGGGACGACAGCCTGTGACGCCAGCCCTGAGATGACAAGGCGTGCTCTGGAACTGCCACTGACTGCGGCGGTGGCGTGATGCAGGGGTTGCGTGTTCCTTGGTAACTGTGAAGCTGAGCTGGCATTCACGGACATCAGGGAGAGTCCTCGTCCTTTACTGACCTTTTTAGTCTTTGAATGAGTCCGCGGACTAGATGTCGTATCGTGCTTGTTTTCGGACGGAATAAGAAAGTTCTCGGTCGCTAACTGCCTTGCTGACTCGCTAAAGGCTTTTGGGCTCATCGTGGAATGCCCTCGGGCTGCGGGCGCCCTATGAAATCTCGGACAAACTGACAACTTGGGCTTCTCGGGTCAAGTACTCGTCCCCTTGCCCATTCTTTTAGAGACCCCGAGTATTGGAACCCAACAAGTGTGAAGCTCATAAAAAGTGACCTAAAATTTAATAATTTTTTTCCTTACAACCTTGTATGAATCCCCTTGCCTTTACATCAACAATCATCTTTTACCCTTTGGAAAATTTTTCTCTAAGAGGATCCCAGTGTCAAACTTCACAAATATGAATGGCATCCTATTTCGGTCCACTAGAACACCTAGAACATTTTTACTCTTCTTGACATCCTCACATCATTAGGGTTGCTCTTCTTAACTCTCCTCCTCAACCTCTTCTCACCAACTTAATTAAACCCCATGTTGGTCGCATTAGCGTTGCCCTTAACAATGGAAGCTTCTGCTAAATATCGACTTAGAATGTTTGCTTTCTCTTACCACAATTGATGACTATTTGTTAAACTTATATTAGCCTTTAGTGAATGTTATGTAAAAGTCCTTTTCATCAAATTTACTGATTGAAATCAAATTTAACTGGACAACCAAAGCATGTCACACACCCCTCAATAAGAGTTTCATCCCGTTACTTGTCCGCAAGTAAACGTCCTCAATGTCAACTACCCTTGACGAGTGAACATACCCATCTTTAATACCTCATAATCCCCGAATATATAGATAAAAAAAGACATTTTCAACTCTATATGAAGTAAAGATTCACTATCCATCACCAAACTCACTTGTGGATCGTGAAACTCCATATCTTCCCAACATCAACAAGTATTAGATAGCGATAGATGTTTGATCATTACAGACATGATCCTTTCTCTCTTGTCACTCGCTATCACCATTCTTTTCTTACTACTTGAAATAATCCCACTTCATATGACATTTCTTGTCACAATGATAGAACTCGATATCCTTAAATATTGACTAACTATTACTCCTCCCCAACTTGCTGACTCTCTTTAACAACCCCCCATGCTCTTGATTGCTAGTGGATAATTAGACACTTAACTCCCCTGAAATTTCATCACTTCCTTTTTATCTAGACTAGTTTATAAACAGAGAAGTAATAACCTTATCAATGTTAAGTATATCCTTTTCAAACAGTAGTATCATGATAACATGTTTGTACGAAACTAGTAATGAAACTAGTAATACCAATGCCTTGTCATCCTTATTGATCTTTTAATCATAGAGGATATTTACATTAAAATTTTGTTAAACTCATTTATCTATTTCTCAAAATTTTTTTATTCCAACAACTAAAGGTCATAGCATTGCTTCTTCATATGTAACCTTATCATCATAGACTTGGACTTGTATCCGTTCTCAAGTTTTATCAAAACTTCTATTAATTTCAACAAATTAATATCTTTTTTAAAAAGTGTTATTCATAAGATATAATTTGATTGTATAATTAGTAATATCCATCGTATCTTCTTACTCATTATCCTTCATCCTATCCAACTTGTCTACTATTTTTGTGATTTGATCATCCCTTTCCACGTCAAAAATGTTTCTTAATCTTTCTTACTAATAAATGAAATTATTTTACCCGTCAAATTATTCAATATAAAATGAAAAAATCCTTTGATATTGATGCCAATAAATTATAATTTGTACACATCAAAATGTTCTCTATGATTTGATCGCCCCTTCCCATACCAAAACAATCCTCACTCTTCTTTGCCAATGAATAAAATTATTTTACCAATCAAATTACTAAATATAGAATGACAAATCCTTCAATTTTGATAATAATAAATTATAGTTTTTACACATTAAAAAAAAAAAATACTTTGATACCACTCATTGAGATTTGTAAATATGCACGACACCGGTGTAACAAAATAAAACCCAAAATTTTCATCAATCATTGGTCACTAAGTATCGTGAGAATATAAAAAATAAAATATGCAGCTAAACATATAAATTACACAATAATATTTAACATGAAAAATTTTTTTAAACCAGGTAAAAAAAACCAAGGCCAACAGCATGATTGCAAATCAGCCTATTTTCCAGAGTGTGGATCCATCAGGTACTTGCATATATGTTCTGCCAACAGGCTTGATTGAACTAAAATTTCTCGAACATCCAACAATTTAAGTAACACTAATAATAGCAGAACTATGAAACAGATAAATACACTGTTGTTTCATGGCACTCGTGGCATCATTTGGTAACGTACATGGCAGGGATTAAAGCTGATGCAGTAGTAGTTTTCAGTCCCAATCAAGTTTTGTGAAGAATTAGTGAGAGTGATATACGAAATATGATAAGCTAAACAACAATTACAATACACTGTTCATTCGTGCTGCGACATCAATGCTAAAAATCAGCTAGCTATTAATAGCAGACGATCACGTCAGGGAGACAAAGCAAGCAAATCGTATCGCTGCAGGGCACCTTGACGCAACACTAACTCTAGGCCAGCCCGCCAGCCAGCAGTATGATGAGTCGCGTCATGCTACAAATAATGTAACAGTAGCAATAACTCCGGGCAGAGACCCTCCAAAATTACAAAATAATATAAAATATATAGCTCCATACACAGGAAAACACGATATAATTATCGTGGCAGAGTAGCCGCAGGCTGCCTTTACCAAGTTCCCAGTACTACTAAACTCTAGAATTTAGCGTGCACATAACAGGGTTGACGTCACAGTTTGCTATTTGAAATTCTGTCAAAAACCATGCATGGAGGCATGGAACCTCATGAATTCTTGGGTCGAGCTAGCCACAGCGAGCTGAGTGCCCGAAGTCGTGTCTTGTAGTCGTGGATGACAAGAAGAGCTCGAGCCGCTTGGCGGGTCGTCAAGATCCGGTGCATTTGTTGCCATGTCTGCTGTCTTAGAAGATCAGCCTATTGGGATCATACACAGCCGTCAGACCCTAAGGTCGTCTATATGGTGAAGCTATATGGCTCGGTGAATTCAAATGAAAACTTAATTAGGTGTTTAGAGCGTTAGTTTCATTAAAGGAAGCATTATCAAAACTTGCACTTTCAAATTAGTCAAAATTAACTAATGTTGGCTTAACAAGAAAGGAATGGTTCTGAGATCCCTTTTGTGAGAAAAAAACAAAAGGGAATAACCTTAATGCATAAGACTCTCGCTATACGAAGGGTCCGAAAAAAAGGGTCTGATCACTTTGAGTCTATCATATAAGGTTTCATCTTGTATTAGATAATAACCTCTGGATAACAAGGTGACAGCCCCACCGGTTGCGTCAAAGCTCTCCTTCGACAGTATTTTGCAAGATGGCTAGTTAATTAAGTATACCTGGTGAACAAAGTTTTCGAGCGTGGCAAGCTTGCTCATCGCAATGGCCATTTGGCCCATGTAATTGGCAACATTTCCGGAGCCGGAAGGGCCAAGACAGTTGGAGGAGAGGGTCTCGACGAGCGACTGCTGCAAAGCTTCCAAGCCCTGGGACAATGCATCCTCGGCTTGTTGAGAGGACTGCTGCAGGTTGCATATGCCCACCAGCTGCGGCTCCGTTAGAGGTTCGAGATGGTTCACAAGAATCTGAAACTTCCAAAAACACACAAACCCCATAAAAATACAAAAAACTTAAAAACCACAAAAAGATTGAAATTCAACAACGTCGGTTATTATTATAATTAACAACCTTGAGCAACTCGGAGGAACGAAATCCGCCCAACCACATGAAACACCTCTCGGCAGGCGTCTTCCACATGCCAGCCAGCATGTGGAATATATCAGCCTTGGCTGCTACGCTCTTCAGCCTGTACAGTTCTTCATGGTGCAACATTACTCCATCGACATGAACACGAAGTTCCTCGTCGGACGCATGAGAATTGATAGACGACCTCAGGTCATTGATCAGCCGTTGATGGTCATCGAGCCATCGCGAGTAACTTAAATCGAATGCCAGTGCTCCTGCCACAAACCCAAATGGTAAGCATCAATCTACCCGGCTACACGATCCTACGATCTTTGAAAAAAAAATTCAATTTTTGCGCATGTGAACTCATAAAAATATCAGTTTCTGGTCTAATTACTCAAGATCAAATATGCATTTGGTGCCTATTTTTTGGCTGCAAAGACAGTAGCAGGATCTCGCACGAAGAAATGAATGAGAGCAGGTATTATTATTTATCAGTTACCATTACCACCTGCTGAATGGCCTCCCTTATCACCTGAAAATCCAGCGGCAATAAAAATACCCTGCAAGTACATAACCAAGATGATTCTCGGTAAACAAGTAAAACCATATGAGCCATAAGCAGCTTTCTTAAAAAAAAATTAAAAATTAAAAATTAAGTATTAAAAAATAGAAATAAAAATAATTTATAAGACACAATGTTTCTATTTTAGCTCCAAGTAATGTAATCTCAAACCAAATTAACAGAAAATTTCTGTTTTTATAAGCTGGCTACATCTTTCAAAGAAGATGCAATCACTACTCCTTTTATCCGTCGGATTAAAGAAATCTAACGTATAATATTTAAATATTAAAAAAATTTTATTAAATAGCTTTTTTTAAAATTTTTTAAGTCGGGCTGAATATTCAACATTTATTAATATTTTTTAAAAAATAAAAAAAAACATTTATTCACTTTTTTTTTATTTTAAAACTACCACCATTGAATTTTAATTCAACAATTAAAACAAAAAATAAAAAAAAAATAAATTTAACTCTTCAGCACCTGCTGGCGGGCTCTTTCCAGTTCTTGTTCGAGTTGTGTAAGCTTGACTCGGCTATTCTCCAGCCGCTGAACGTATGCCTATTCATCAACACAACCAAAAAAATTTTTTTAAAAAAACTATAACGTATCTCAGATTTGTTTAATTTAGTTTAATAATGCTGAATAATATTCAAATTTTTGACAGAAGTGCGTACGGAAAATATCAGACGTCCAAATGATTAGATTACTATGCGATATGGAACAGTAAATCTCAGATTTGTTTAATCTGATTAAACAGTGATGAATAATGTTCGAATTTCTGACAGAAGTACGTCCACAAGCTATCAAGCACCCAAATGATTGTATTAGCATACAATATCAAACAATTAATAGTATAATCATGCAGTAATAACATCATTAATCATGTTAGAAACAAGCTGACCATCTTCTAATTATGTCACTCTGTACGTTAACTTATGGAAAAAGCGATGGGAATAGAAGCAGGAGAGTGAGGAAGAATCCCACTCCATGAATGATGAGATCGATAAATTAATTGAGATACCCGAAGGAGATGCGCGTTAATGGCGAGCTAGTAAAGGGGCAGTGGTACCCTGAATCACCCCAAAGAACAAGCCTTACTAAATGCATCAGGCACTATTCATCCGTATGATTAATGACTCTGCAAAAAAAATTAAAAAATTAAAAAAAAAAAGAAATTACTGCAAAGGTACTGGACCGCTTTTATTTGATTTTGTCACCTTTTAGGTTAAATGCCACAACGTTGACGGTTGGGTGGTACACTGAAAGCGAATTTATTTGAAAAACTCTGCTCATCTTCTTCCCTCTTGAATTGCAAACTTGCTCACCAAATAAAAAGGCAGCACAAAGGCTGAGGTAAATTAAGCTTTATGGCACCGATTCAGGTACATTGGCGAGCTTGAATTTAGAAAATTGGAACCTGAGTAGCTTAATCTGTTATGACCGGGCAGAACCGCACAGGAGAGAGTTAACACCGTATCATCTATGCAAGCAAGCGTGTGTGGGCATGGATACTTGTGGAGTTTAATTATATGAGTTGGGTATCATGTTAAACCTAAAACCCTCAGCTATTAGGTCAGGGGCCAATTTACTTTCATAAGTCTTTTCGTGTGCAATAATAAGTCTACTCAAAGTTACAGAATTACTGGTGAGGTAACAAAATTTAATGAAGTGTCCTGGCATCTATAATTGCAACTCCTCAGGTATGTAGATTAAATTTTTGAGGAGAAAGGAAAATTTTCGCACGAGGATACAAAAACCATCCTGAAAAGCTGCATAAACTAGGTTTTTGTCACCAATTCCCAGCGCTAAAATGTTATCACTTCCTAGAATAGCAGATTTTTATAGTCAAAACTACAGGAAGAGTAAACATTAGTACAATTTTAAGGTTAATTTTAGATGGCCAAATATAATTATCTTATATTAAGGTTTATTGGGTCTTTAAATCACTTCCTTGTAAGTAAACACCGTCACTTTTTTGTAATGTTCATACAAGGTTGACCGAATATCGGTTAAATGTGAACCGATCACTAGATGATAGTGCAATGATCGGACAAGTGCCAACCTAGCAAAAGTCATTCTCAGTGAATCAAAAATATCTGCGCATGATAGATGCAAGATAAGTGGTCATGCAACAATCACAACGGAAGCAATATCTAGAGGATATGTGCATAGATTGCTCAAAGAGGGTCACACCTAATACACACGAGAAGTACACATGTACCAATTCTACTATAAAAACACCTAAATTTTCTGCTAACATTAACACTTATGAAGTCTTTTTGAGCGCCAATATAGAGAGAGAAAAAATATAAAGACAAAAAAGAAAGAAAAAATATTTGCTTATCCAGTTAAAATTCAAATCATGTTCCATTTTTTGCTAACCTATTGTACATTATTCTTCATAGCGAGAATATTATAGCGAGGATATGTACATTTTTTGCTAACCTATTTTTTGCTAACCTATTGTATCATTATGTTGTTGGGATTCTTGCAATGAGGACTCACCACATAGTGAATATTGTGTCTCTTTATTTATGTTTATTGCCTTGTAGTAGGTTCAAATAAAGAGATTGAAAACGATACTTATAAAAATTAATTCTCAACTTTATAAGCAAAATTTTGACATCCAAAACTTAACAATGTTAAATTTAGATAAACCAGGCTTTTGCCACCAATCCTAAAAAGCTACATTGACTGGGTTTTTGTCTCCAATTCTTGATGCTAGGATGTTATCACTTCTAAGTTAGCAGAATTCTGTAGTCCAAACTATAGGGAGAGTAAACATTAGGTTAACTTTAGATGACCAAGGCTATTTTATCTTCTTTTCTTAGCCAACTAATCCAAACTCTTTTCCTAGTCAGTAGGGGTTGTGCTGAGGCAGTTGAGAGAAGTTTATTTAGCCGATTTAGAAGAATTTATTTACACTAATAACTACTGAATCATTAACAAATTTTCATATTCAAAGACCACCCATCTTCTGATTTTTCATCTACTCTAGGGACATGTATGATTGAAATTTTGAGATCTTCAGAATTTTATTTGTTCACCATTCTGCAGCAGTATATCTAATATCCAAACCAAAGAAACATAAAACGCAATATAAGGATGCATTTTTGGCAATTTTTCTGGTTTAGAAGACTAACAATTAGCAAATAGGAAGGAGGTAAGACTTGAACTCTTAACAATTACGAATCCACAGGAATCAATCATCAGCTGGGCTACCATTATGCTTCATTTGGCCACCTTCTCAGCCGTCAGTATTTAACGAAAGTTCATCACGGCCAGATAAATTATAGCCTCTCGCTCTTCTTTTTTTATTTTTTTTTTGGATTATATGGCTAATAATCAGCAAATAACAAGGAGCGAGAATTGAATCCATGGGATCAAGCGCCAATTGTACCAACCCTACCTCAGAATAAACAATCAAACGTTGGAATTATCATCACTGGCCTACTCAAAATTCAAATTAGCTACTATAAGAAGTTCTGGCGCCATGGCATTAATCTCATATTGCGAAAAGGGAAAAAAAGAAACAGTAATCAGTAATCGCACGCCATGAAAGTTATAGCTATAAAGAAGGAGAAGTTACCTTCTTCCTAAGCCGACTCTTCCGTGCAGCTTCTCGGTTCTGAGCCAGCCTCCTCAGATTCTGCAAAAAAGTTAAAAAAAACAACGAAATCAACCTCAAAACAAGTGCTTAGATGACATGATCGAAAAACAGCCTGTGAGATCAATATAAGAACCTTCGAATCATTAGTCTTCTCCTTAGATTGATCGGTTGAATCAACTACGATTGTGCCATGGTTTTCTCCGCGATACTGTCAGCCATCGCACGATAATCAAGAAGTGAAAACAAACTCGTTACTATCTTTTATCTTCACATTTTAAAAATATCAATCACTCATTTGCTACTTAAATTGGCTCCATCAAACAAATACTAAGAAACAGCCCAAAAGGTTAAGCTGTTTGTAGAGGCCTAATTCTTCTCATGATTTTAATGTTGATCAAGTCAAGGCACCAATTTATCTAGAAAATCTAAAGAGAGCTCAATTTTTAAAAGAAAAAAAAAAACAAGTGAGAGTTCAATTTAAATTTTTGTAGCTCAAATCATAATGATTGCTCCAATAATGACTACTCCTTTGATGCTAAAGATGGCTCTGTAACTCCACAAACAAAAGAGAAGAACACGGAGGGTGGAGGAAGAAGGGGAGAGACCTGATTTTTACCATCGGTGTCCACATCTGCAGACGTGTCAGTCTGTTGGCTAGTATCAGCCATGGCAGACTCAGCCCAGTTCTCAAAATGCCCGTTCACCGGCACAGCCACCGCCGACGGGGTCGCAGCCGTCCTCTTCTCAATCAACAGCTCCCCTGCATCCACAACCCCTGCCGCCGGAGAACTCAAGTTCGATGCCCCAAGGTTCTGGAAAAAAAATGTCCCATGTAAAACGGTTACTTGAATCAGTCAGCATAAACTCTGGAGGAACAAGCTACATATAATGAGTAACCAAAAGTTCAGATACCGCGTTCAAGGCTCCAAAGTATAAACTTGAAGGGACGCTGGCATTGCTTGATTTCATATTATAAATGCCACCTTATTAATTGAAGAAGAAAGAGTGAGTAAAATAAGCATAAGAAGGAAGAAGTTAGCCAAAAAAAGAGAGAGTGGAGGGAGAGAGAAGACGATACTTCGGCTTAAATCAACAGCATCGTGCTGGTGGAAAACAACGGGATGTTCAAGCTCTCCAACGTCCAAAAATCTGTTGTTGCGGTTGATTTCGTCTCCTCTGTTTCACACAACAAAAACAATAAATTCCAAAATAAAAATCGAGGAGGCAGAAATCACAACATTTTGGAGCTACCCACAACTAAACATTTTGCACCCATAAAAAGGAAAGAAAACAGAGAAACCACAACTGTGGCAATTCTTTCCAATATGTCATTGTGCTTGGAATATCATCAGAGAGTTTTGAAAGAGAGAAACAGAGAGTTGAATAGCGATTTAGAGATATATATATAGAGAGAGAGAGAGAGAGGGACAGAGATAGAGAGAGACCTGAGGAAGAAAGATGATTGGCAGTACATCATCTCGGAGTTGGTTGTAGAAACTTCCTTGAAGCTCTGCATTTCTTCCTAACGAAACAAATATTTTAAATAGCCATGAACAAGAACAGGAGCAAGCTTAGCATCAAGCAATGTGAGCTAGTGGAAAAAGAGCAGCTTGACAGCGCATGGACAATAAGAAGATATTCGGTTGTTTCCTGTTCACCTTGCTCATCAGAAACACAAAGACCCAAAAAAAAAAAAATTTTTTTTTATTGAGGTTGAGGGAGAAGAGGGAGTAAGAAGTAGAGGAAACAGAGAATCAAAGAGGAGAGTTTTGACTGTAATATCCAAAGACTGAGTTTACAGGCGGTAGCGTATCAGTACGGTTCCACCTTTAAATTTGCAAGACGTTCAGGCTTTTCATTATTGCCCTTCTGACTTCGGAATTTAGTTGCCCAATAACCATATCACTCCATTCGTACGGATTATTACAGTTATCATGAGAATCTTTAGATGAGTAACTATGAATTTTTGATTTTTTTATTATATATTTAAATTTTATAATATATAATTTTTATAAATTATATTTATTATTATATATTTAAAATTTTAATCCAGACTTTTCTCTATCTTCTTCCTCTGCATAACATCAGGGGATCCTGCTTTACGGTACAAATTATTACAATTATCATGAGAATTTGAGATATTATAATTAAATGAGTAACTATAAAATTTTAATTTTTTTTATTATATATTTAAATTTTATAATATATAATTTTTATAAATTATATTTATTATTATATATTTAAAATTTTGACCAAGATTTTTCTCTATCTTTCCCTCTACTTGGGATGGGAGAGGCGAAGCAAGATCCCCTACTTTTTCAGTTTGGGCTGTCAGATCAAATCGACGGCTTAAATTTTTTTTAATTTTTAAATAGTTGGCTCGACGGATCTAAACCGTCGGTTAACTGATAGCCCAGATTTAAAATTTGTTTTAAAATTTAAGTCGTCGGATCTTCGACACACGGACGGTCGAGATTTAACTTAAAAATAAAAAATAATAATAATATGGGCCGTTGATATTATACCACGTGGACGACCAAAATCGAGATATGAAAATTTTAAAAATATCTCCCAATTTCGTCCTCCCTCACTTTCTTGAACGTTCTTCTCTTTTTCCTCTGAAAACCCTAATTCTCTCAATCACTCTCGCCGTCACCTCTCTCTGAAAATCCGCTGCTTCTCAACAATCTTTCTCTTTCTCTCCCACACACTTTCTCAAGCCTCTCTTTGGGTTCCTGATAGAGTTATTGTCGCTGCACATTAACAACTTTTTTCTCTCCAGATCTCTACATTTTTCGACATCAACTGAGGTCGAAGAGCAGGTAATGACATTTATCCCGTTAAAATATATATTTTTTTTTTCTTCACAAAATTTTAAAAAAAATACATATTGTTTATTTATTTTTTTGTGAATATTTTCTCAAATCTGGGTCGGATGATTAATAGAATATTTTTTCCATTACAAAATTTGAAAAAAAAAATTACCGGTTCTTGGTATTTATTTGTACATAGAAATCGTATACAAAAAAATGCAACCCGTTTTGTTGGTTTGTTTTGGGATTATAGGTTGGGATTGTGATTCGTCCGCGCCCCTCTCCTTGGCCGTTTGCCTTCTTTGGTCTGTCAATGAGTTGACCGGCCACGTTGCTTCCTTGGCCGGAAGCCTTCTCTGGTAGAACCAAAAATAAAAAAATTCTCATCTTGTTTGTCAAGCTCTAGCAGAAGCAAAATGAAAAAAATTTTCTATCTTGTTTGTATATTGACCAAGGAAGCATTCTCTCGCAATTTGTTGCTCGGGAGCCTTCTTTGGCAGAAACAAATCAACAAAAAAATTATCATCTAGGGAAAATATAATATCATGTATGCTGTAAATTATTTCTATATAGATAGTAAATATGTTGATTGTGTAAAATGATTAATTTGTATACTGTAAAAATTATTAGTAAATTATTTATAATGAATTTGTTGTAAATACAGAAAAATTATTTGCATATTCATATTCAATGGACGAGTGGATTCTTTCTGTTAATATGACATTTCAGAGTATGGACGATACTTAAAATTTTTAAAAATAATATTGCCAGAAAATAGGTTTCTCTGTGAGAAAAATGATCATAAGAAAATCAAAAAAAGCTGACGTAGAGATATTTTGAATATTTTCTTATTCTAAAGAAGGCAAACGTGAAATTGATAAAAGAAGGGAGATTATTTAACCGCGTTGAAAAACAAGATGTGGATGTCCCGTTAAGATGGAATGCATGTTAATAAGGAGGAATATGACTGTTATTGTAAAACATTTCATGGGGGACCATAATCATGAACTAAAGCCTTCTGAAATGCGCCATATGTTGAGATCCCAAAGTGATGTGTCAAATTTTTAATGTCATGCTATTAAGATGGCCCAAGATGCTAGTTTGCGACCTTGTAATACCTATGAGTTAATGGTCATGGAAGCCGGTGGTAGAAAAAATATTGGATATATGCCAGAAGGTCAAAAATATACCTTCGAGTTAGGAGGCAACGAAGTATGCAGTGTGGGGAAGCAGGAGCCATATTAACATATTTTCGCAACAAAGAAATGAAAAATATATAATTTTATCATGATTTTAAGTTTGATACAGGTGACCTGATTACTAATATTTTTTGGGTTAATGCGGAGATGATTGCTGATTATGCAACCTTTAGAAATGTTGTGACATTCGACACAATATATAAAACAAATAAAGGTTTGAGGCCTTTCGGTATTTTTACGGGGTTTATCCATCATTGACAAATGGTTGTATTTGGTGCTACTTTGCTGTATGATAAGACAACAGAATCCTTTATATGATTGTTTAAGATATTTTTGAAGCAGGCTCCAATTACTATTTTCACTGATTAGGATGCCACAATGACCAAAGCTATTAGTTTTATAATGCCTCATACTTTCCATGGTTTGTGCACATGACATATTTTACAAAATGTCACCAAGCATTTGGCTTTCTATCTGGAACTATTTCATGAATTTAGTAGATATATGTATGGAGTTGATCATCCTACAGACTTTAAAGTTGTATGGGTTATAATGATCTCCAATGAAAAAGCTTCTCGTGCACTTTTGTGGCTAGAAGGTTTGTATAGTATACGTTTTAAGTAGGTTTCATGTTATATAAAAAATATTTTTACTTTGGGTATACAAAATACACAACTATCAAAGCTGAAATAGTAACCTAAAGTCTCACTTGAATTGTGATTTAAATATGAGGTATTTCTTCCATTATTTTGATAGAGTGGTTGATAAGAAAAGACATAAAGACCTAATGGCTGGTTTTACACACAGACAAAAAATTTTACATCTTATTTGAACCATTGTCTTTTTATACTTCATGCTTCAAAGATTTATACCCCAACAATGTTTAAGATGATTAAAAAAGAACTACTTGAGGTACTAGGTTGGCGTATCATATCCCGTGCTATTTCTATGCATGTAATGGTTTATTATATGAACCCAAGGCATGAGGTCACAGTTATGTTTGATGAATTGAGTAAGAACGTTAATTATAGTTGTAAAAGATTTTAAAATGTCAAAATATTGTATGTTTATACTTTTATAGTTTTCAATTTTCATGGCTTAATTGTGATTTCTGATCACTATATTATGAGGAGGTGGACCCAAAATGTAAAATGCTGCAATGAAACAGTTGTTGCAAATGAAATTCAAAGCAATGATGATGATTCGCGTACATGGTTTGTAAGGTTGGCTGATAATTTTATGATGAATTATATTCGGATGGAATCAATATAAAGTGGTCGGGCAAAAATGGAGGAGGTTGTTATAGGAGTTAATAAAGTTGTGGACGAATTTTGTAACCTAAATATTGAAAAAGGGACAAGGAAGGATGCCTTACCTATGGAGAACATCTTAGAGGAAATTATGGATGGATCAATCAAAAGAATGAAAAAACGTGTTGAACAGAAGGCAACAAGGAGACCTAAAAGTTGTCTTAAGAAAATTAAATACAAGAAACGGGTATATTTATTTACTATATTACTTATTATTAGTTATAATTGTCATAACGTCTTGTTGCTAATATATTTGTATACTGTATGTGATGTAGGAATTAAATAGTCCATCATCACAGTTATATGTTGCGTTAACCATACAACAGTTTTAAACCACGCAATATCAACAGCCGATGACATATACACAGTTGTTAGTGGTAAACTAACAAAACTACTAGTGCCATACTTTGATTTTGTCTCAAACATATTATTAAACATTAATATATTTTATTTTACTTGTGAAACACAAGTTATGTAAAATGTTCTGTGTATATCATAAGGACAACAATTACATATTTCGTTGTGTGGACTTGAACATGTTGAAGGGTATATAGCTACGCATATTGATACTTCAAATGATGATACTACAATTCTTTCAAGTTTTAGAGTTTATGAGAATCCAAATTATCGGCATGACTGTTGATGGAAAAATCACAGAAGATGTACTTTGTCCATTTTTATTTTTTAATGTCTAGAAAATTATGAATACTAGTTGGAGTTCTTTATCCAAGTGACCCCTTTAGTTATGAAGAGGTTTTATTAGCTCATAAATCAACTGATGCTACTGCCTGCTTAAGGTCCCTAAGTGCCATAGTCCACTCTCTCACTTTTGCTATTTTTTTTTTTTTTTTTTTTTGAAGAATTGTTGCCATGTGTATATTTTCTTGTGCCATATGTGTTGCTTTTACTATTGAATATTTAGAACTATAATGTTGCTTTATTTTATTCCCCCTACTGATGTGCTGCTAAGGTACTTCTACCATGTGGCAGCCTCCTCCTTGCTGAATTTTACTGATTTTTAAGCTTCCAGTCCCACGTTCCACTCTCCCTTTATGTTTCATAAATTTGCTTAAGTGTAATTGTGTTCTATTTGTACTTGTTGAATTATTGGGATGCAGTTGTAGTGGAGCGTCCATGTGGCAGCTAATTTCTTATGCCATGTGTGTGTTGCTTCTTATAGAATAATTAGAATTTGAGTTGAAGTGGAGCTGCCATGTGGCAGTTGAATTCTTGGGTTGTATATTACTGAATTTTACTGATAATATATTATTGACGTGAGCTTTTGTCTTATTTTTCTCCTGGACGAGCTGGTCTAATGAGCATAGTGGGATACATATCCATTGTCTATATTTTCTTTTTCTTGCTCTACTTCAGTAAACCTGAACATCGACAAAAGCAAAATGATTGGTATGTTCTACTCCAAGGTTTGCCTCTTTACCTGAATAAAATGGTGATTTTTTTTTTTTTGGCAAATTGTAACCATGTCCAAGGGTTCTGGGTTTGTAGATTATGATTTACTTCAAAAATATGGTCAATGGGTTTGCAACTCAGAAAATAGCTAAAGTGAATACGTTGGAAAAGGGTCTATTAGTAGTTAGAAGGACAAGGTCGTTTCATATTTTTTTACATTGGAATGAAACTCGAATTTGCGTCTCAAATAAATAATTATATTCTTTTACAAACAAAGTAATTTCTAGTGCTTAATCTTACCTTTTAATATCTATATATTTAAAAATAACAATTAACATTGTGGAAGTTAACACTACTCTGTGGATTTGTTTCATTTATCCTATTATGTGTTCAATTTTAACCTCAGTGCATATGTTTTTGAATCAGGTATCATTCACTACCAATATTGCAACTCATGCTTCAGGAGAACCTCAGCAGGGTCTGCTAGGAAGGCAAGTAGTGAAATTTTCTTTTCGATTTACCTTATTTTCTCTACGAGTTTCAACCATTAAAAACATTGCAATATTTTCTAAAATTTTGCAGAATATGGCTGTTGATCATGAAAGTGATGTATAAGGGGCAAAACAGGGATATGCGGCTACAATAGCAATTCAGTCCACTTTTTCTTTTTTTTCTTGGCTGTTACAATTAGGTCACAATATTTTTTATTTGTATTTCATTTAATATATATGACTTTATATAGGTAGGGATAAATCTGTAGCGAAAAATATTGTATTGGATTGTGATCCCGTGGAGGTGTAGTGATGTGTTTGAGATTGTGTTATGAATGTGAATGAGATAAACTTTGTATTCTATTATTTCTAATGATCTATAGGATAGTATTAACAGGTTGTATTTTTTATTTTCGTCTAATTTCAGAGAAAATTCTATTAAAATTTCTATGAATTAGTATAAATTATTAGGTTATTAGTGTTTATATGTCATTAGCAGAGGTGTAGTAAAGGGTTTGAGAATGTGTTATGAATATGAATGGGATAAATTTTGTATTTCTATTATTTCTTATAATTTACAGAATATTATTAACAAGTTATATTTTTTATTTTCATCCAATTTTAGAGAAAATTCTATCAAAATTTTTGTATATTAGTATAAATTATTAGGTCATTAGTGTTTATATGTCATTAGTGGAGGGTCCAAAAGGATGGACCTGTTCCGTTACAAATGATATCAAAGTAAAAAAGAGATGCCTTAAGATTAATCGACATTATTGTGGAAGCCTAGGTTTGGTCTAAGTTAAAATTGGACAAACCCATTCCGTTCTATTTAGAATATTGCAGTTATATTATTTTTAAAGTTTAGTGACTTATTGAACATAATGTATGCCCAAAACATACTAGAAGGTAGAATGTACATGGCAATAGTTTAGTCTAAACAGTTGCATGACGTTCCCCAAAGCACGAGGAGGGACCTGCACCCTAGCCTCTACTAATCCACAGAATTAAAATCTCATTCCCCTTATAAGGGGACAAGTGATTCGTTTGGTTTGATGTAAGGGAACAAGTGAGTCTGGACAAGTGACATCAACCTTTTTTTTTTTTTTTGAATTGAGGTGTTCCTCATCATCTTTAGTGACATTACTTTTTTGAAGTGTTTAAATGCAAAATTCTACCAATGATTGGTTTCCGTAATCACATTGTCATGTTTTTTTTATGTTTAAATAATAATGTTATTTACAGGAAATAAATTCTTAAATTAGCATTTTTACTATTTTATTATTTGGTTGAAATTTTGGGTAGAAACAATATTTATATAGAATCTTATTTTTAGAAAGACTGTAATTATTTTTAGAAAATTTGGATACTAGCCATTGCTTCCTTCTCCCGTTGCTAGAATTTTAGAATTTGGTTATCATCATATATATATATATATATGATTTTACAACAATTTAAAATAATTTTAATTTGATAATTTTTTTACATAAATTGGATGAACACCAGTAATATATTTCATAATAAAGTAAGACCAAATAATTAAGAACAAAATTAAAAAGAAAAAAAATTGGGAATACACATGCGGCTGAATTGTGAAAATTTCATCGGCTACGCACTCAATTAGTTGTTATCTAATTTGTGGAGAAGTATGAATCTTCAACTCAATGTTTGGTTTAACCTTAATGAGAAAAATTGTAAAAAATTATAAAAGAGTTTAGAATAACTCTTTTATCAAAATTGAGAGGACATTGCCGGTCTTCACCAACGCATCGACAACTAATTGCTACTCAGGGTCGAAATTATCATCTTGTGTTACGAGCTTGGCTGCTCCAAAAATGGCCCAGTCCACAGGTCCTGAGGCTAAACATGGAGTGCCGCGTCACAGCAACCGCTAGACCCGACCGTCGGAAAAATTTCACGATTACGTAGAGCCGTATAGTATTTTATTAGTAAATATATCTTCATTTTCTTTTCTGTGATATTTTTCTTTTCCTGTGGGTTGTTGCTTTCTGTTAAAATTATATACTGTCTTAGTAACAGAATGAAAGAGGAAGCTAATTATGATTATTCTCTCTGTCCCTCTGTCAGCTCTCCTTTCCCCTCCTCTTTTCTTTCTCTTCTCTGCTTTGTCTGTTCGTCCATTCTCTCACTCTTCCTTAACCTGCTCTTCACCGCCTCATGCCTTTAACACCTCGGCCAAATACATCTTGACCGTACTGTAGCAGAAGACCGCGGGTTTACTGTAACATCATTAGAGGACCGAGGTTTTACTGTAGCACACAGCAAGGACTCTGTTGTGGCACGCATCATCTTGCAACGAAGAAAGCAATCCCATAGTGGAGTGCAATGGCCTTCGCATCCTATCGCCCATTACTTTCTAGAACCAGTTCCTCGTTTGGCTAACCTCATTCCATTTTTCTATTGTTCCTCGCCCTTCAACCTTGGAGAATAGCAGAAGAGAAAAATGAAGGAAGAGAAGTAAAGGTACCCAAAAAATCACATTTAAAAAAAAAAGAAATCACGGTCCTGTGATTTCGGAGAGTGAGGAATATAATAACGGTTGAATACAGTGAAAAGAAGAAGCGAAGGAAAATTGGAGGGACCTTCTTCTTGATGCAGGAATGGCAAGCGGCACAGTCCTGTCGATGAGTACGGGCCTTTGAATCGATGACCGGAAGGATCTGCGGCGGCGAAATCTCCTACTTCCTAGGGAGCGAGAGCTGTTGCGATGAAGCAAAGGCGCTTTGAAGGAACGAGAAGGTCGACAAGGACTTTATCTTTGGGTTCTCTTTTAGCTACTGCGAGAGGCAACAACGAGAGTAACTGAGAGGATTAGGGTTCTGTTGATAGAGACGAGAGGGTTCAGAAAGTAAGAGAGGGAAGACGAGAATTGGGGGTTATTTTCAAAATTTTGGAATCAGCATCTCTGTCGTCCACATGTCTCAAAATCAATAGTCGATATTTTCATTATTTTTTTATTTCAAAGTTAAATCTCGATTGTCCATGTGTCCTAAATTCGATGGCCCATATTTTTACATAATTTGGGCCGTCGGATCATTACATTTAAACCGACGACCCAGATTTTTAAAAAATATTTAAATTTGGGCTGTCGGTTAATGGACGACTTATATTCCTCAATTTCAGGTTTAAAAAAAAAACAAATCTGGGCCGTTGGTTTGATCTGACGACCCAGAATAGAAAAGCAGGATCCCCCGATCCCTCTACCTGCGTGTATTCACATCCTTATTGCCTTTCTTTTTCCATTTTCTTTACTTATGTTTTCTAAGAACAAGATATCCAAAAAAAATAATTTTTTTAAAATAATAATAATTTCTAATAACTCATAATATGAGTTATTTGTTAAATGTTAGAAGAATAGCCAAATGTAATATATTTAACTTGATGGATATGGCCACAAATGGATCGATATAATACTCAAATGGATAAGAGATCAAAATGTTAAACAATCAAATAGAAGCTATCACAAAACTTATTGGGCAACAAGTCTCAAATATCTGAATCAAAGCGTAAAGTTTAAACATTCAAATATTAAAAGATCATAATAAGCAAAACAAAGTGACACTATACCTAAAAATCAGGTTATCCAATCATTATATAGAGATGTCTGTTATATACCGTTAGTAATACCTCTCACATCTGATTTAAAACGGCGTCATATACACATATCGATCTGAAGTACTAAATAATCAAACGGTACCTCTAATTATAAATAAAATTTCTCCCCATATGGATGGGGTAGAGAGAAAAAAAAAAGATAAAAAAGGGCTACTCAATCAGACGAATATATAAAATGAGTATAATGATAAATACTAAATTTTATATTTATGTTTTTATTTATTTATTGTCATTTTGTAATAATGTTTATTTAAATTAAATAAGTTTTATTTTGAAAAAAATTAAATAAAAATACATAAATTAATAATATATAATTTTATTTTATCAATCTATTTAACCGGTTAAAAAATGACAGATAAGATAAATAAATTTAAATTTTTTAAAAAAGTTAAAATATATGTATATCATCAAAAAATGTATAATCAAAAAAGAAGAATAGAAAAAAAAGGGAAAAAATGGAGATGCAGATAGGTAGCGTCTGATAGACGAAATGTAGGAGAAGTAGAGGAATACGAAGTATCTAAAGAAGAAGCAAGACGAAGAGAGTAAAAAAAGGGGGGAATGATTATCACCGTCTCCCCCCTCTCCTCTATAAAAAGCGATGTAGGCGCAGCTGAGAGAAAAGGGGAGTCTACCGTAAGGCAAAAGTGGGATTTGGAGAGTGGTCTGCCAAGTAAGAAGTGAGGAGAAAGAGATAAGGTGGTGGGTTTGCTGTAAGATGAAAGAAATACAAGGTGAATATGTCGACAGGCAGAGGAAGAAAGGAAAGAAAACGTGATGAGAGAGAGATGATGAAAAGAGAGAGAAAGGGTGGTGGGTTTGCTGTAAGATGAAAGAAATACGAGGTGAATATGTCGACAGGCAGAGGAAGAAAGGAAAGAAAACGAGATGAGAGAGAGATGATGAAAAGAGAGAGAAAGGGGGAGCAACGAAGCAGAAGAAGAGAGAAAGAAAGAGGGTGGAGGAAAGGAAAATCAGATGAGAGAGAGAGGAAGAAAGAAAAGAGGAATGAAGGAGAAAAACAGAGGGCTGTGCGTGGGCAACAGGGGAGGAGAGAGAAAAAAATAGAGGGAGAACGGTTAGGTTAAAATTTAAGGTATTAGTTTTTCTTTCCGAAAAATCTAATATTTTAGTATAGTAAGTTTGGTTTATGTCTATCATTTTGTACCAGTTAATCTTGATTTAATATGAAGTTTATTTTTAAATTAACTCGACTCAATTAGTATCATACCATTCATCTTTTATTTTTACTGATTTGTTTAATTTTGAGTTTATATTGGAGTATTGTAATTTTACGTTATATTACGAAAATCAATATGTTATGACTAATTTTCGTAACAAGCTAATATCTAACAACTAATAATTTTATATTTTTGTTATTTTATTTTTTATATTTTATTTTTTGAATCTTGAATGGTTAACTACAGTCGCTCTTATAATTTTATATTTCTATTATTTAGTTTTTATATTGTATTTATTATTATTTTTTATTTTGTGTCTTGAATGATTAAACCACCGTTGCTCTTTATTTTATATTTTTACACTTTGATTTTTTATACTTTAATTTTTGTCTCTGTGTGTTGGCATGGTTGCCAAAAGCATTTTAATTTTTTATAATTTCTAATTTTGTTATTTAATATTTCGTATCTTTTGGCTAATTTGTGGTTAAACCATAATTATTATGGCTATCCTAATTTTTACCAACTCAACATTTTGATTTTCTATTAAAATAAAACAGTTATGATGTTAGTTTCATATAAAAAATCGACTCTATGGATATGATACCCAAATTATCCGAAAAATTATACCGAACACTCGTACACTTATAATATTTTAAAAAAACTATAACTATTAAGATTCGGTCATATAGCTCTCTAAATATACACTTATTATCATTCTCTTTTGTTTTCAATATTTTCCTTCATTTGCATCTTTCCAAATATATTAGAAAGATTGTTAATTTAAACGTTGGAGAATATGTTAGAAAATAAATTTTATATACTTCTAACCTTTAATATATTTTATTGTAGTGCGTAAAATTTTGATTTATAAAAACAAAAATCAAACTCATTATATTTGGATATCTAGATAAAACAGTTAACTCCCTATTTATATGATAATTTAATTTTTTAAAATACATCATAATTATTATCCAATGGCTCTCTATTGATTTTTTTTTTTAAATTTTGTCCCATTTTATTCATCTGCAAACACACCTCTCTCTTTAGTAAAACTCAAATATTTTTTTATTTTTTATTTTATATCACTTTTAAATAGATAAAAATACGATAACAAATATCATTATTATTTGTTATTTAATAATTTAACAGTAACATTCTGCTGTAAATTCTCAATAATTTAACCAAATAAAACCTTAAAAAGACTAACAATAATAACACTCATTGCTTACGTATTTTACTTGCATGCTATACCAACATTGTTATGTCTTTTAGTTATGTAGCTGTCAAATTGAACAACTCTATACACGACAATTTCTAAATGCCTTACTGTAGTCAAAACCTCCTTAAACTATTATTAATATTCTCATTTTGGGGGGGATGAAAATGGCAATAATTCAATGCATAATTAACCTATTACTTAGAGTTTTATAAAATTAGTATAATTTTAATACATACTTAAAATTTAAATTATAATTTAAATAAATTTAAGTTAAATTACTAAATTTTTTATCAATATTTTACATATCATAATAGTAAATAAAAATTTTAAAAATATAGAACTTATTTTTTTATATATATCATCAAAAATTTAAGTCAATAAATTTTTTAAAAAATTTATAATGTGAAAAAAGTTTTAAAAATGAGAGAGATAGAGGATGTCACATCACTTTTCTAAATATTAAATACATTAGAAAGTTTAATTTTGTCATTATTTTTTAAAATTTATCCTCCTTTTTAGGTTAAAAAGTCACATCAACAGTTAATACACAAATTTCTAAAAAATTAAGACTATAATTTAAGTAGATAGGTCAATTAAAAATAAATTGCTTCAATTATCATCATATATATTCTAATTATGGGATTTATAAATACAGTTTAACAGATGACAATAAGAAATCAATATTAACTAATTAGGAAGCTTTCGTCTGAACTAACTTTAGGGTATGTAAACTGCTTATTTGGTTTGATCACTCATTTAGTTTAATCACTCAATTGAGCTAATTACTTGGTTAAACATTCAAATATTTAGTAATTTATACCTACCATATAAATGAGTGATTAAACTAAATAAACAGTTTTATTTAGTTTAACTATTCGATTGAATTAATCACTTGGTTAAACATTTGAATGTTTAGCAATTAAACCTACCGCCTAATCTAGACACACAACAGTTGAGTACTCACCTATTTGACCATTCTTATAACTTTTTGTTATTATGATTAAAATTAAGTTAATAATTGACTCTATTTTCTAAGTCCGAGTCTAATCGACCTATTAATATATTTTTTTGTTAAAATTACTCTATAAATTTATTGTGTTAATCAATTTAATTGTCAATACACCTAACACGCCTACTCATGGCCAATATAATTATTTTACTTGTTGCATTTATTCACCATAAATTTTACCTTTTTTTGAAAGAGGTAAATTCGTATAGTAAAAACGAAAAAGTTCGGGATTTCAAAGCCAGAAGACGCCAACGGCTCTTCCCTCTTATTTCCCTACGGTTCTTAGCGTTCTTTCCTCTGGTTGACCGCCTTCCTTCCTTCCTTCCTTCTTCCAATCTCCGCAACCGTATCTCCCTTTCTCTGCCCCGCGCGATCTCCAGCGAATTTGTGTGCCGCTGCAACTGATGATGACGAGACCCCTCTCTCTCTCTCTCCTTCAGTCTCTCTGTCTGTCTCTCTCTCTCTCTCTCTCTTTCAGTCGGAGATTCGGGTGATATCTGGCACCATGGGAAACTGAGCTCTGCAAGATGATGTGATGGTGATGAGATATATGATCCTTATATATTCTGCGCAATCCATCCATTTGCAACAACGTTGCTACTGTTTCATAAATAAATTATTATTATTTTTTATTTCTTAATCATATATATAGCAAGTATTTTAAGATTTTTTATAGCTATATTTGATAATTATGTCAACGATGGATTCATATAAGAATTTACGGGACATTTACTTGGCATTTAAATGGCATTTTTGACAATTTTTTAAAATTTAACTTGTAAAATTTTTATTATTTTTTTTTTCCTACATATTTCTTTAGAATTATTACCTTATTTATTACATAAATTGACATATTATTGTCTAATTTGAATAAAACTAGACATTAGTAGAAATAAATATTCCAATGAGTTATTTATTTGAGAATATAATTTCTTCAAATCAAATAATGCTAACTTATTAGCTTATAAGATAGTCAAATAATATACTATTACAGTATTAAAATGGCTTATGTGAACCCATTTTTTAAGTATACATAGCAAATAATATCTTTAAAAAAAGAAAGATTATGACATTATGAGACTATCGTTAAGCCACTATTTTTCACTGGTTGTGAATTTTGAAAGGCCCATTTCTCTAACATTTGCTAGTTTAATTTGTTTTTCGAAAATGATTATTTATTTTCAACAATTTACGTAACAAACAATGATGGATGTCATTTCTGCCGTCCATTTTAATGTTATTAATGTCTAAATCCAATAAACAAACTAACAGTAGGTTGGATAAAAAAAAATGACAATTTTTCTGACAAAATCATAGAAATGCTTTGAGAATAAAAGAGTTACATAAATAAGATAACATATGACGACGTGTTTATTGGCTTCTGAAATGCAATGATAGCCCAAACTTGTTAAAAATCTAATAGATTGTGTATAATGGCAAGCATTAATAAGAATAAATGTATGTAAAATACTTTAATTAGTATTAAATTTTAAATTACTCTCTTATAAATTATATTTTTAATAAATAAGTAATATGAAGGTCGTCTAATTTTAATACAAAAACCCACACGAGTGTAGGATTAGAGTGATACGAGATTGGCATTTGAGGAGCGCTCTTACATCAATAGTAGTGTTGCGTTGCAGATTTCGGAATCCGGTGCAACACAAATACTTGGGGATGAAAAGATGTAGAGTGGGAGAGAAAAACACCGGGGTTTACGTGGGAAACCTCCCCTTGAACAAGGAGGAAAAATCACGAGGTTTAAGGGCCTAAAAGATACTTCACTATGGATGGAAGAATAACAAATTGCAAGTTTGTGGGAGTATCCTCCCTTTCTCCCTCTAGCATCTCTCCTTTCGAAGCTCTCTCCATTTTGGATCTCAAGAGCCTTTTCCTTCTCGTCTAGAAAGAGCAAAACAGCCCCATTCTTAGAGTTTTTGCTAGGTATTTATAGTGAAAGAATGTCCCTTAGGAGTGGTCCACGTGGCAGGCGGCGTTTGGTTGGGAGACTGTCCACCTACCCCTCGCGGTGTCTGTGGTGTGATGTCACACGTAGGGAGGTCAGCCCACCTGTGCTGCCGGCCGTGTCAGCCATGTTGGCGTGTGCGGAAAGGCAAGCCGCTGGCGCCGCTAATTGGGCCTCAACGTGTTAGTCGTGCAGACCCTTGATGTCAGTCTTGAAGTGACAAGGCGTGCTCTGAGCGTCATCATGCACTGTGGAGGCGGCGCTTTGCAGTGATTGCGTATTCCTTGGTAATAGCAAAGTTGCTTAGCTGGCGCTCGTGGCCGCGTATAAAATGGTCCTCGTCCTTAAACGACGTGTCCTGTCCCTTTGTGAGTACACGAACTCGTTGAGGGAGACAGCTCTTGAACGTTAACTACTCTCCTAATGATTGAAGGATATTTGGTTCCTTGTGGAGAGTCCTAGGGTCTTTTCTGATCTCTCGGATTAATCTAGGGCCTGAAGGAATGTCTGATATTCTCGGGCTTCTTGGTCACAGTGAACCATCCGAGTTGACATACTTGGTCATTTTGGCTTCTTGTGTGGAGACGCCAAGGTTGTCCTCGTCTAGGAAAAGGTCCTCTGGACCTTTTCCTAGTCCTCAGGCTTATGGGACTAGGGTCCTCGGTTGTTTTCGGATTTCCTTGATGACGCCACCCGTGGCGTGTCTCGTGCTCCCAAAGGTTAAATGGGTCTCTCATACTTTTGTCGCTTCTTGGGCTAGGCTGTTTTCTTGGTCCATGGGCATGACTTTGGGCCTTCCTTTTGGGCCGTGTTTCATGGGTCCCAGTATTGGGACCCAACATTAGCCCCCCATGCCAAAGGGTTTGAGGTCCTCGACCGTTTGGCATGACATCACTGCCCTTCTTGGGAGGCTGACTTTTTCCTTTGACAGTTTGTTCGTGCGCGTGCTATGGCATGAGAAGGATGTTCCTGAGGAAGTAAGAACATGGCCGTCTGCCTTTGGATTAAGGTCTTCTGCGGCGCTAGTCCGAGACCACGTGTGTCCTCGGAGGGAACGTGGCGCCAGGTGTGGTAAAGAAGTGTCCCAGAGCTTCTTTTGAGTCCGAGACCTTCTTAGCGCCGTCGTTTGGGCTTTTACAAAGCATTTAATGTTGGATTGAAGGGCTGATAAGCGCCTTGGGAAGCCAAAGCCATGATTTCTCTAAGGCGAATGGCAGAACAACACGTGGCGAAGGGTAGTGAGTACGCCTTTTTGAATTTCAAAAATAATAATAAGTTGGCCTTCTCATTTCCAGCTCCTCACTTCTGCGTTCTCTTCCGTTTTTCTTAATGAGTATCCTCTCCAAGTTCTGAAGCTTTTAGTTCTTCGTTCTTTCTCTCTCTTTTTTCTCTTTCATTTTCCATGGCTCCTAGAGTAAAGGAGATTGCCTCCTCGATGACGGTTGGTAGGCTCGAGGATTTTCGAGAGCGGTATGGAATCCTCGATTCCATGGCCATGGTGGTTCCGGAGCCCAATGATAAGGTGTGGTGTCCACTTGATGGATTCATCACTATGTACGAAGTCCATCTCAAGAGTGGGCTCCAATTTCCTATTCCAAAAGAGCTTTAACAAATTATGATGGGTCTTGGCATTCCTCTTGCCAGGCTTTAACCAAATGCGATCAGGTATTTGGTCTCCTTGTGTGTTTTTGTCTGTTGTCATAATAAGCTGTTGGACGTCCTTATGGTCAAGGTTATGTTCTCTTTTATGCATAACCTTGACTGGATTATGATGACCCCACGCCCAGACTTTTCCGTGATGTGCTAGGGAAACCTGGACTCCACCAAGAGGTAGAAGAATAAATTCTTTTTCCTGGGCGTCCGGGAGAATTGGGCCATCCCCATTGTTTGGGGGAATGTAGTCAGTCAGTATTGCTCGAATCCCTCAATGGATGAGAGGGACTCCGTGAAGGAGTTCTCGGACCAAGTGATGACCAATCTTGGGGGCTTTCACAAGAACAAACGCAACATCTGGCTGTCGTCCGAGAACTTCGAGAAAGCAAAATGGGGACCACGGTCCGAGACCTCTGTTACGACTCCTCCTGAGAAGTCAAAGAAGAAAAGACTGAGGAGGAAAGGAAAATCTTTGAGGATTGAGGGGCCTGTTTAGTGCATGGAGAAGAGCTGTCCGGTCGAGAGCTCGAAACGTCCGGCGGCCATCGTTGAGTACCCCCTGTCCGATGATGACGACGACGGTGACTTTGATGAGAATGCTGTGATTGCCCCTCTTTTTAAGAGGTCGAGGACTGGTTCTTTACCAGAGTCCTCGGGGACTGAAGGTCCCTCCCCTACCTCCTCTGCTGATCCTCTCAGCGGGTCTTCGCGGGCGATTGAACAGATTGCGGATCTCCCGAACGTCCATTCTCCCAATGATGATTCTTCTGCCGGAGCTCCCGCTGATCTTCCTGGTGAAGTCTCGGATAGGACTGGCCCTCCTTCCGAGAACATAGGCGGTGGGGACTCTGCTGAGGGGGGAGCGACAGCTGAGCCGGTCCAAGAGGTGATAGAGGCTAAGGAAGCAGGCGTCGTTGATCTGACGTCCCATGATCCTTCCGAGCATCCCACCTAGTCCAAGCTGAACTTCCGTCAGGGTGCCATGCCGATGTCCGGGAGGAGCCTCATGACGAGGATGTTGACGTTGAGGCGGGCTCCTCGGTGCCTTTTATAGCTGTGGAGCGTGCGCCTGAGGTATCATTTGTGGCGTCTGAGAGTGAGTTATAGGTGTTCGGGGCCTCCATGGAGCGCACCCAAGTCACGATCCTCTGGTCTCTAAGGTAATTCACCACTTCTTCTCTTGCCTTACTTTCTGTTGCCTGCGCCCGAATGTGCTTGTCCGTTTTGCAGCTCCAGGATTTGGCCGGGAGCCTCAGTCAGCTGGTCGAAGAGGTCGCCCAGTCCGACTTGGAGATGGAGTCGCTGAGCGCCATTGGGGAAGCTGCCCAGCGGGCTGAAGCAAAGCTGGCTGAGGCAGAAAGGAAAGTTGCCTCCTTAGAAGATACCGTCAAGCTCTAGCAGCTTCAGCAGGGGTTTCTCTGGGACAAGGTTGTTCGTCTGGAGGAAAGGTTGAGGACGTCCGTGTAGATTGTGGAGATTGCGCCATTATTGGACAGTAAGTACTGGGAGGGCATTCGCATGTGCCGCCGAGTGCTGCGATTGATCCGTCCGCGATTTCCTGCAGCCGTTCTTGATCCCAAGAACGCCAGTGCCTTACGCGCAGAAGACTTGTACGACGTTGCTGGGAGGCCTTTTCCCGAGTCCTCTCGGGCAGGACATGAAGGTGAACCTCCTACACCCGAGCAGCCAGATTTGACAGACCAAGCGGGGCCTTCTGGAGCTCAAGAGGTTCGCGGATAAGGGAGCCAAGAGGGGCTCCTGTGACACATTGCTTCTCTCTTTTATTTTATTTTATTTTATTACAACATTGTATAGGAACATTGTTTTATAAATAAAACTTATACTTTCTGAATTGAAGTTTCGCACCTTTTGCCCGGTTTGTATAAGTGTTTATTCTTTTTGTAATGCGCTGCTAAGTAACTTGTCTTTAGCTTTAGGCGTGAGCCTTCAAGGATTATGCTGCCTTTTGACCTCTTGGATTGCCTGGCATTGCATGAAGTTCCTAGAGTTCGACCTCTTAGGCCGCTCGGATGGGACCGAATTTTTAGAATACGACCTCTGGGGCACCTCGGATGGGACCGAGTTTTTAGAATATGACCTCTGGGGCCGCTCGGATGGGACCGAGTTTTTAAAATAGGACCTCTAGAGCCGCTCAGATGGGACCGAACCGACCTCTCGTTTTTTAGAATACGACCTGGGCCTTTCGAATGGGACTGGAGTTTTTATAATACGACATCCGGACCGAGTATACGACCTTTGCGCCGCTCGGATAAGACCGGTTTTTTTTTCTCTGACTTAGGAGTAGTCTTGATCTTAATGAGGGAACATGAGAATGCTAATGATGGGCATATCGAAGGGACCCTTTCATTCTTGTAGAAGTGTTATATTGAGTGGCCTCTAGGCCATCTTAATCCTTCACGTTACATCAGTGCCCTGAGTCCTAGATGATGCATGTCCAAGTGCTGGCGTCTCCCTTGCTTGGTCATGCTCTCTTCGTTGCCTCCTTGGTGGTCGTGGCCATTTGGCAGCCCCCTAGTTAATGGTCAGGTGTGCTCCATACTCAAGATGGCCTTGCCTTTTGAACAGCTCGACCGACCGCGTCCTGCTATTCCGGGAGCCGGCCCGGTCTTGGCAGGAAACGGTCGAAATGGCCCTCCATTACCAGCCTTTCGACCTCCACCCGTAGTGCCCTGCAATCCTCGGTGTCATGGCCACGGCAGCGGTGGTAATGGCAGTACACCATTTGGTCACCTCCATTCGGATTTTTAACGCCTTGGGCTATTGCAAGAACTCCTCGTCTCGAATCTGCCTCAGGATGCTGGTGAGTGGCTCACTCAGGGCAGGCGGGTTTGATGACTCATTTCCTCCAAGGACAATCCGTTCGGGCTTGTATCTCCTGAACGGCCCTTGGGACTTTAGTTAGTTGTCAGCATTTCTTTTTCCTTCCCTCGTCCTCGGGTTAGGATCTTCTCTTCCTTCCGGCTTGTTTGCTTCGTCAGTTTTGGCTCCGAAGACCGTCTTTCAAAGCCTTTTGGGCTCTCTCTTTGTCGGGGACTGAGTCAAGACCTTGTTTTTGTTGAGGTAATCCCTCAGTTCGCAAGAAGTTTGCGCAACTTGTCGCTCCTCCTGGGGTGCTGCTGTCCGCGAAGTTTCGGGGCATGCTTCCCTGGATTGCTCGTTCACCTTCGCGCAAAGAGTTTGGACTGCTCTCGAGAGATTGTCCACCTTCTCCACCAGTTTTCGTACGCAGGCACCAGGGCGGCCACTTATCGTACTGTTTGATGGAAGGCACCTGCTGAAGGGTGCCATTTCCCGGGTTAACGTGCTGGCTTGGGCCCGTTTGTTCGCCATTTTTGGTGTGCTAGTTGTTCTGTGATGGCAGGAAGCGACGGTTTTTTTGTCATTGGCTTCCTACAGACGGCGCCAATATTGCGTTCCAAATTTTAGGGTCCGGTGCAACACAAATACTTGAGGGTGAAAAGATATAGAGTAGGAGAGGAAAACACCTGGATTTACGTGAGAAGCCTCCCCTTGAATGAGGAGAAAAAATCACGAGGTTCAAGGGCTTGAAAGATACTTCACTATGGATGGAAGAGTTACAAAATGCAAGTTTGTGGGAGTATATTCCCTTTCTCCCCCTAGCCTCTCTCCTTTCGAAGCTCTCTCCTTTTTGGATCTCAAGAGCCTTTTCCTTCTCATTTGGAAAGAGGAAAAAAACCCTCTTCGTAGAGTTTTTGCTAGGTATTTATAGTGAAAGAATGTCCCTTAGGAGTGGTCCATGTGGCAACCGTTTTGGTTATCCACCTACTCTGCCGGGCAGTTTTATGTGGTGTCGCACGTGGAGGCCGCCCACCTGTGCTGCGGCGCCGTGTCCAGTATGTTAGCGTGTGGTTGAGGCAAGTGTTCGCTTGGGCCTCAGTAGTCAAAGTTCGGTCTTGAGGGACAAGGCGCTCGAGCTCATTATGCGGCGTGTAGTGCAAATGGTCATGAAATGGTCATCGTCCTTAAGCGATGTGCCCTGTCCATTTGTGAGTATGCGGACTCGTTGAGGGAGACAACTCTCGGACATTAACTGCTCTCCTAATGATTGAAGGATCTTTGGTTCCTTGTCGAGAGTCCTCGGGTCTTTGCTGACCTCTCGGATTAATCTAGGGCCTGAAGGAATGTCTGATGTCCTTGGACTTCTTGGTCTCAGTGAACTATCTGAGTTGATATACTTGGTCATTTTGGCTTCTAGTGTGGAGACGCCAAGGTTGTCCTTGTCTAGGAAAAGGTCCTTTGGACCTTTTCCTAGTCCTCAGGCTTGTGGGGCTAGGGTCCTCAATCGTTTTCGGATTTTCTTGATGACGCGCCTCCTTGTGGCGTGTCTTGTGCTCTCAAAGGTTAAATGGGCCTCTCGTACTTTTGTCGCTTCTTGGGCTAGGCTGTTTCCTTGGTCCGTGGGCGTAATTTTGGGCCTTCGTTTTAGGCCGTGTTTTATGGGCCCTAGTATTGGGACCCAACAAGTAGAATGTATATAAATAAAGTATTTTTTTTGACATTTAAACTTTAAATTTGACTTTCGAATGCTACTAATGTTTAAGTTGAAGTTCAAACTGCAAATCTAGAATTCAAACGCCTTTAGTATTTAAGTTGGTATTCGAACATTAGCCCTATATAAAATTTTTTTGCAATTTTTAGGTCAAATTTGATAACATTTTTACACAATGGGAGTCACAAGAAAAGAGAAAAGAAAAAAGAGAGAGAGAGAGAAGATGAATATTTTTGATATTTGAGTGAGATCTAATCTAAGTTTCATCATTGGTCAAGCACGAGTTTATTACTCTAATTTTGATTGTAACACATATATATATTTTTTTATAGATTGTTAAATATGTTGATAATTATATTCACTCGATTATTCATACTTATTGTTATAAATGGATCTCAAAGGGTATTATTTGTAATCATATAATTTTTAGTGAGTCTATTCAGGAATTGTCTTATAATTTTTTTATTAATTAAAAAAATTTTATATTAAATATTATTATATAATTTATATATTTAATTATGTATTATTATTCATTCTAATCATATAAGAGTTCAATGGTTGACAATAGATAGAAAATTCAATATCAATCTTCACTGTGTGAATGTTATATGTATTTTAAATCCCAACACATTTAATTATCCTTCTTTTAGTGTGCCATTAGGGTTGTATGATATTAGAATTGTTTAGCTATATAATTTAAACTGGAACTTCTTTGGGAAAAAAATATATATAGAGGAAATAGCTTTAGCAGTTCTGAGAGCTCAAAATTTATAAAAAAATATATATTTAAAATATTAATAATTTTTATAAAAATTATTAAGACTATTTAAAAGTCAGTCTTATAATTTTAAAAAATACAATATATTTTTCTTTTAATATTTTTATATTATCACAAGGGTGGTACAGATGATTGCTGATTTCGCAGCTATTGGTCATTATGTGGTACCCCTATAAGAATGATATGACACATCAAATAAATCACTTGTTGGTCATTAAAATTATTATTATCACAATTCTTATAATACATCCCACAACCAAAAATAAAATACCAAAATTGACTATGAGATCAGATATCTACGTATTATTGGCCTCATACAATTATTGTAACGTGAACTTTTGTCAGAATATGATATTTTCTATGGTCCTTGTAAAATTTCATAAAATATTAAAATTATTTTTATTAAATTATTTTGTTATTTTTTAAATTAACAATATAAAATAGAATATAAATAGTATATTAAATTTTATTTTTGTTTTCAGGGAGAAATTTGAATAAAATTCTCATCATTTATTATTAGAAACTAAATTTCACATCCCTCAAAAAAGGGGGGCAGGTCCAATTTCTCTTATCCTCTTAGATATTATAAACAAAAGTCCTTCTCAAGTGTACATCTGGGAGTATAACCTCTAGTTCAATTCCTATTTGAACTATCGGGCCCTTTGGTCCTATTTGGGTAGTGCCCACAATGGGATAACTTAGGTGACATCTAATGTCTGAGGTTCTACAATAATCTTGGGAATTATAGAGAGGTTGACACTAATATCTCCATATAGGATTTTAGGCTTTTATGGGATGCTGATGTTGGGATCACTCTCTTTTAAAAATTTGGGCGCAAACTTTTTTTTATACGAATATTGTCTGCAGACTCTTATGTTGATGAGGTTCGCGAACTAATGAGCAATGTTGTCCATGGACTTATGAATAAGTCGTTTGTGAATTCTGAAAATAGATGCAGATATTATATAATGTCTGAGAATTTTTATTTTCTGTTAGAACCTGAGGTCCATGGATAATGCTTAGAGGCATTTTTTGAGACTCGAGGACTTGAAGATAGAAAGCACATAATGAGACTGATCCACGGACTTATAATATAAGGTCTTTTGTAGAATGGTGGGGCCGTTTCTAAATTTGTAGAATTGTAGGGTACCTGGTGGCTACCTATGTTGGTATGGCGGACATTATATATATGTGTGTGTTTCGTGTCGAGTGGGCTTTATGTGTGTGTGAAAAATTACAAAAGTAGAGAGCAAAAGAAGAGTAAAGTCTAATAGAGAGAGCTGAGTGTGTGCATTAAAAAGGCTCAGTTCTTCTTCTTCTTTGGCTTTTAGGGTTTGTGTAATCGAAAACTTACAAAGTGCAATCCTTTTGTGGATTAGAAACCCGTAATTTTTTTCTTAATTTGAAGGATTTTTCACATAAAAAATTATAATGTGTTTCTCCTCTATTTATTTCTCCATATTACTGTCCTAGTGGTTGTGTGTGTGTAGTCTGATGTCGTGCTGTCCAACCGGTCGCCCATTTTTGCACCAATAGCTGAAACCTCTGATTATCATCAAGGCATATTTCTTAATCATATTAGGTGCTCAGGCTTCATATTTTTACAATCTGATGTTCCTACTTAAAACTTACTCTGACATTCTTATTATTTAAAAAATCTTTTGAAATGTAGACGTGAAACAACTTATTAACTTTCATTAATGTGGGAATTGACAGTGTCATCATCCACATCCATAGTGCGACTAGCACATGACAATGTCCGCTCACATGCTAACGAATTATCACATATATTGGAAATGTTGACAAGTTGTGTATCTTGACCTACGTTAGCATATTGTGTTTTGTCACCTACGTTGACATTCATGGTAACAATCATGGTACACTTGTTGACTAAGCCTGCAACATTGTCACCCAAGCCACCGCGACTGCTGCATCAACCAAGCAAAGGCATCCACCCTAGTTCTTGTTTGGGATTCAGGCCGCATACGACATCCTGTCAACACCTTGATTTGTGAGTTGTGACACTGGGCATGCCTAGAACAATAGTTCCAAACTACTTGATATGGTTCTCCAAGCAACTTTAGTTTCCAATCCGTGAATGTATCGAAAATCTTGGAATCAATAAGTTGACAGAACAGGGCGAGCTTAAACACAATTTTTGGGTAGAAAAACTACTGCATTTTTATGTCTTGTGCTGTCCTCGAACATTTGATCCTCTCCTTGAATTGGCATAACCTATTATACTGCTTCCACCTAGAGAGGTTTGTTGTGGTACAACCGATGAACTTTACTCATTGAACTCCCCATTTTGAAAGCCAAATAAAGCTAGGAAGATAGGTTACCTAGTTGACAGAAGTAGAAGAATGAGCCGTGCACAGATTAAGTTCAAGGATCATATAACTTTTTATCCATCTATAAATTCTAACCCTTAAAAAAATAATTTTTTAAAAATCTATTTTAAAGTTATCTTAAGGCCCTATCGGGACCTTGAAAATTTTACGGCAATGATAGACCTATTAGAAAGTACAAGTAAAATGCAACTCTTAAACAAAGTTTCCTTATTGTTATTAAATTTTTCGGTATCTAAATATAGTCTTAGGCAATTTATCTTCTTTGAGACTCAGTTCTTGCTATTTTCTATTTTCTCCCTTTCCCCTATCTGAAACGTTTGTGAATATCTGTGGTTTAAGAACCCTTGCCCCTCTCTGTATTATAGTTTAAGTTGAAATGGCATTTTATGGTTTAAATATTGACCCATGATAAAGTTTCTGTTAGAAATTTATGTGGCTAAAATAACCATAAAAGCGAAATTTAGAATCGATTAATATACCTCCGGTCATTTGGTGCTGTTTTTGGACGTTCGATTTCTCCATAGATGGTGTATTACTTGAGTTGTCCTAGAATGGTTATGTGTCACCCTCCTCAGTTTGGTGTCAAACCGCCAAAATTGATTAATTGACTTAATGGGAGAGTTATCAATCGGACACCTTGACAATTAATTGAGTAAAATGCCAAATGATGATGAATGAAACCTCGACTATCGTGGGCAAGGCATATTTGTTAATCATATTAGGTGCTTCTCCCACTTGGTCCATATTTAACTTGATGTGATAACTAAATTCATCAATTTTTCAAACTTTAAGAAATAAATATATGAATCATGGCAATAAGTCCTCTAATAATGTAATATCTTCCATATTACTATAAAACTTACTTTACTTTATGAATAAACCCTTTTTATTCTTTGTCCAACTTAATGAAATCAATTCAATTAATGTGTACACAATTTTGAAAATATGTAATAAAATAGAATTTACAACTTCATTTCCACTTTACAAAATTAATCCCATTTCAATTACAAGATCCTTGAACCTTGGTGGCATGCCTTTTGTTAAAGGATCATCATCCAATAGCATCCATAGTGCGAATGTCGATGTGTTTAGCACATTTTTAGCGATTTAATGTCCGGCCTCACATCTAAGCCTAGACATGAAATTTCTCATCACATATAAAGTTGGAAATGTTGACAAGTTGTGTATCTTGACCTACGTTAGCAAAAATATTGTGTTTTGTCACCTAGGTTGACATTCATGGTAACAATCATGTAGTCTTTGGTACTAGATTGACTAAGCCCGCAAAATCTTCCCAATATTGTCACCCAAGCCACATCAAACTTCGCCAATGTTCTTGATCGCATCAATTGGCTCAAGCATCAAGGCATCCTTTCATCCGAAATCCTATTGATTCTTGTTAAACCTGGATTCAGGCCGCATCTTTATGCCAACATCCTGTTATTTCAACAACCTTTTATCATTAGTGAGTTATGACACTGGGCAAGTCTTACTCCCAGCCTTCACAATAGTTCTCAAACTGAAGAGATAATTTCTCAAATTTTAAATATGGTTCTCCAAGCATCTTTAGAGGAGAATCCTTCGGTTTCTTCCTCTAGATCACCATTTAAAAATCTTCCTCTGTTTTTAAAAAATCAATCCATTTGTTACAATTCCATATCAAAATGAATGTATCGAAAATCTTTTTAGATATAGAATCAATAAGTTGACATAACAGGGTCTTACCTTATATCTTTCAATTTTGGGTAATGAAACTATTTACATCCATTTTTTTGTCTTGTGACAATTCAACAAGATCCCAAACTCGAACATTTGATCCTCATCTCTTCTTTCTTGAATTTGTAATTTATTACAACTATTATACTGCTCATTTTCAGCACCTTGAGAGGTTTGTTGATATATAACAAATCACTAGATTGAACTTTATTCTCATTGTTGTATCACTCCCCATTTTGAAAGCCAAATAAATCGAGTATTTTGGAAGCAATTGGTTACCATCAATCAACCTATCATATGATGTGGAGTTGAGAATCAAAATGATGAGATTCTTGATCATTTTTTTCCTCATTAAGTCATTCTCAAGAAATTTTACATTTCTTGATTCTACAATCCTAGTGGTATGTGATGGACCGTGCCTTTGGACAGATTAAAATGTCCACAAGGATCATATTATAAACTTTTTTTCCATCCCCATAAATTCTAACCCTTAAAAAAATAATATTTTTAAAAATTCTATTTTGGAAGTTATCTTACTCCTCGCCATGTCTCCAATGTTCGATTTCTTCTTTCTACTATACCATTTTGGGACCTTGAAAATTTGTTCGGCAATTTATAAATGACCTTTATCCATCTTGAAAGTACAAGTAAAATGCAACTCTTAAACAATTTAAAAAGTTTCCTTATTGTTTTTAATTTATTCGTGAGAATATCTAAATATATTATTTTGGGCCATATGAGTCTATGTCGGAATTTATCTTCTTTGAGACTCAGTTCTTGTTCCTTTTATTTTTTTATTTGTTCTCCTTTCCCCCATCTCAAACGTTTGTGAATATCAATCTTTTGATTCTATCAATGGAGATATGTCCCAATCTTCTATGTTTTCATGAACCCTTTAATTCCATTATTAGCCCAATAAAGACCATCGATAGTGTACTCTAAAATAAAAGTATTATAGTTTATAAAGGAATATCCAAATGGCATTTTAAATTTCTAGATTTTAAATATTGACCAAAACCACTACTCAAAATTAAGAAGTTTCAATGGCCTTCACATGAACTCTTGTTTCGGACTTTCATCTTTTTGCAAACCCCGTGATTAGAAATGATACCATTTTTTATATTCTATTAGATTCATAACATACAAAAGAGAATATTTCTCTTTTCAATTGGAGCTATTGTTTTATATTCTGTCTGTTTTATGTTTGGCTGCGGAACATGTATAATTCCTTAACATCAAATTCATTGATTGAGCTTTATCTGTGGTTATAAAAATTTTAAAATGCCTTACAAAATGTAATGCTGAAAGATTCGGCTTTCCATGAAATTTTTCATTGGGACAGCTCATTGGAATGTTTATTAGGGTGCTTGCAAGTCTTTATCAAGTCACGCAAAAAGTGACTGTCTTTATGAACATTTAATTGAAGCGATTAGATTCTTATAGATATTATTGGGTTTGAGCCAGTTCATCTTTTCGGATAGCATAATCGATATCCAACCACCCTAAGTGAAGAAGAATTCTCTCCTTCCACACTTTATAGTTATCACCCTTAAGTTCAAAAATTTTACATCGTATATCGAAAAGATTTACAAATTGAATAGCTGCATAAAATTAAATACATGCTTAACATCCAACAAATAAGGCTAACTAATTACAGAATTATGTTTTACCAATGTAAAGCATACATCATGAATCAATTGACATAAAAATTACCTGTTGGTCAAATTGTTAATTCAAGTAGATTCATATCCAAAAAGTGATAAAACTATCAAATTATATTCCATTCTTAATCCCTGTGGGTAAATTAAGAAAAATAATTTAACATTTCATCATGATTAATTAATTTAATATAATAAAATTTCCTGTGGGATAAATATTATTATATCAAAATAATTATCACAATTTATGTCTTTATACCACACGTGATAATAAAAAAATAATTTTATTAATTAAGGGTGCTGTGGCTAATCCTCAATTAATTAAATTATCTTAATCACAAGATATTATTTATACATATATACAATTATATTTTGGATATTATATTTTATACTTTATATATAATAATATAATTATATATATATATATATATAAATATATACGTATATATATAATATATATATATACAAAATAAACATATATAGCGAAACTAAATACGGAAAATAGCGCAAGGCGCTCAGCAGCGCAGACGCGCCGACTTCCTCTCTGCGTCCCGGGTTCGAATCCGCTGCGTCCGCATTTCAATTTCCGTTCTGCTTTCTGATGAGTCAACATGTTGACGCAGCGGCCCATAACCGATAGAATAATTTTTTAAAAAAAAATAAAAGCGTAGCAAATACGCGGTGGACTAAAGGCCATCGCACAGGTTTTGCCGACTTTGGGGGCAAAGTGATTCAAACAGTCAACATATTGATAAATGATGAAAAATATATGAAAATTTTAAAAATTTAATTTCTCATCGATTTCAAATTTGAACCGAATCTTCAAAAAACGAAACTTTAGGTTTTTTCGGAAAAAATCGGAAAAACACAGAACAACAAAGGTAGAGTTGAAGCCTTTCTGATACCAAATGTTAGAAATTTATGTAGCTAAAACAACCACAAAATGGAATTTAGAATCGATTAATATACCTCCGGCCATTTGGTGCTCTGCTAGGTATGGCAAAATGGTCGGATGGTGTATTACTTGAGTTGGGTGTCGGACAAAGCGAGAATTCAATTTATAGGTGAAACCATCATTTTGCTCAAACCGCCAAAATTGATTAATTGACTTAATGGGAGAGTTATCACCACTTAATGGACAAATTTCAGTAATTAACCCTGAGTAAATGCCAAATGATGATGAAATGGGAAGGCGGAAGAATGTCGAAATCGGCTAAACAAGCCGTGGATGAAATTCGTGGGCCGGCTCAAGGGCTTGGGCCGGCTCAAGATTTGGTATGGATTAGAAATGACATTTTTATATTCTAGCGTTATTTCTCTTAATTAGAGCTATTGTTTTATATTCTGTCTGTTTTATGTGGAGTATAATTCTTAACATCAAATACATGGAGCTGGCTGGGGTTATGTACTGCCGTATACTTTTGGCTATGAATTATTGGGACAGCATTGGAATGTTGGCAAAAAGTGACCGACACTTCTTGTAGATATTACTGGGTTTGATCACTCTCTTATGAGTAATTCAACAAACAAAAATATCATCGGGTAGTAGAAGACCGTCAAAGGGAGGTTGACCGACTTGAAAGGAGTGATCATTTTGTTGATCGGTTGCAAAGGATTTCTCGTCGGGTTTGGAGCAAATGGCCCGCATTTACCGGAATGAAAATTCAAGGTGACCGGTCAACATGTTGACCAGTTGAAGGTACGTGGCGGACTAAAGGCGCACAGGAACACTTTAGAAGCAAAGTGACCAATCAACATGTTGAGATATCAAAGAATGCCCAAGACCATTTTGCCTTGGTTTACCCCGGTTTGCACAATTTACCGGTATGGACAAATTTACCGATACGGCAAATTAAATGGTATGGAAGAATGTCAGTATGGATGAAATTTACCGGTATGGATGGAATGACCGGTATGGATGGATTTACCGGTATGATTGAGAATGACCGGTATGGAATTCCGCTTTGCTATAGTGTCAGGTTTGGAGCAAAATGGCCGGTTGTGCCATTTTTTCCGATTGCGCCATTTTGTCAGGTTTGGGTAAAATAGCCGGTTTGTCCAAAATGGGCAAGGTGCAATGGAGGACATGGAGTGAGCACAGTAAGAACCAAGGTCGTTGTCATTACCTAGAGATATCAAGGAATGTCCAAACCCAGGCGCGACAAGTTGTTAGAAGATTGATTATGTGTGATCTTAGAAGAATATGTGCAATCTGGTGACATTGTTTCCACACGTAACAAGATGATTTGCCATTGCATGTCGTTCTTGGGTAGATGGTCTTCCAAAAAAAAGTAATATATATATGCATGCTAGGCATGCGATGAAAGAGAAAGAGCTCAAGGGCGGTAAAGTCCAGTGAGACAAAATCCAGAAAGAGAGTCGAGGTGGTGAAGTCACAACGGTGAAATCTAGGAGTGTGTGAAAAAGAAAAGAGAATGGAGTGCACCACCGGTGAGAGGAAGAAGAGAAGAAAACAGAGATAGGAGCGAAGTGATTGTTTCTTTACTTTGGAGTTATTTTTTCTTAATCTGTCTCAAGTATATAGTGGATACTATATCTTAGGGGTTTTGTAATCATTTTTCACATAGTGGATTTGTTGTGAACTAAGTGTCCGTTATTATTCCATTCGATTTATGAAAGATTTTCACGTAAAACTTATGTATTCCTCATCTTTCTTTATTTGTGTGTTTGTGTGCATTCTTGTCCAACTGGCCTTTTGCCTCTACAGATATTGCTAGCTTGTTTTAACTATATATTACTTTATAGAATCATTATTTCTGACCAGCTAAGTAGATCGGTTGTTTACCTTGGCTACCATTGGTTCGGTGACATTGCCCGATCTCTGGCTGTTTATTATCTACTCGAGCGTTAGGTTGATGTGATTGAGGATTACTCTATTCAATGTGGCTATATTTTCAGGTCTTATATGTAGGTGCATATGTAGCAACGCCATGACCATGACCATGTCCATGCCCATGACAACTAAATTTTCTGACGGGTTTTTGATGAGGCCATTTTTGAGCTTGATACATTAGGAGAGGAATCCTACAAGGGCAGCGCATCGATCGTGCAGCTTCTCTGATATTTGTTTGGCTCGACAAAGGATTTGCTGATTAAAATCAAGTTCAGATCAAATTTACTCCCTTGAATAAAAAGAGTGATTTAGTATAAGAAGTTGTTTCTGTTTTTGAATGAAAAAATAGGCTTACCTCACTTTTTCAGAGTCAGTATCATGAATAAACTATTCTGAGAAATAATTCCAACTCATAGACTTAGCTGTTGCCTATTCTAATGGCTAATAATCCTTTCAGAGAAGCTGAAATTAGCTTGTAAGACAAGCTTTTGTTTGGCCTAATTTTTCTTTCGATCTGTCATAGAAATTGACATTTTACTTTAAAAAACCCTAAATTTTAAGTAAATAAGTTTACATGAGAAAGCTTTACCTTTCTCCCTATAAAAACACATGATAGCCCCAAGGCAACTGCAGTTTGGTGTTAGCATTTAAATTAAGTCATATAAATTTTTATATAATTTTTTTCATATTTTTAATTTTTTTAAAAATTTAAGTGAATTTAATTTAAATTTTAACATTATAAAAAATTAAACATTTAATTGTAAAAACTGAAATTTTTCAATATAAACTAATGATAAATTTCAAAAGGTTTAAAACCTTTTATATGGAATAATGAATTTTGAAATCATCTTCCACATCTAATTATTACCTGTTATCATTGATTACTTATTTATATTTTTATACTATTAATTAGTAACTTATTTACGTTTGATATACTCAATACCAGTATAATTTTTGCATTTGCATATCAAAATTGACCACGACATTTAGGGGTGTTTAGAGGCCAACTTAACCACTGTCCGGATCCCAATGGCGACCTGTAAGTATTATTTGCTCAACTCTAAGTTCATGATAAAAATTTACAATACTATTACCAATCATATCTTCACCTAACCAAAGTTAACGTTAAAACAAGTTCGGTGGCAGTGATTACTAGCGAAATTTAATCTGGAGTTAAAACACAAATTTAGACATTACAACTAGACTGTAGTGTCCTTAGTAGAAGATTGGACTGAATCACCTTGTTTCGAGTAGTCCATTTATCGATAAAGTATTACCATGACCATTAAAGAACAGGTATTGTTAAACTTTGAGGACTTGATGGCTATGACATTACTTTGACTTATTTAATAAGGTAAAATTTAAAATTTTGGGTTGATGATGAATTAATTTTCTTGAGGGGACACCAAATTTTTGCAATAAAGGCTCAAGAACTGAGGAGGATACTCCTTAGAGTATTATGACACTCTATGTGTTGGTTATCTAATGTGGCAGCGTACTTTGTACATGCCACAAAAAGGTTATTATTAGTCCAAAATAATGATATGATGAGTTATATAAAAAAATGTCTCACATGTCAATAAGATAAAATTGAACATAAAAAACTAATAGAATTGTTAAAACCTTTTGTTGTACCTAACAAACATTGAAAAAGTATTTTTCTCAACTTTATCATAGGACTACCAAAGGATTGGTGAGTATTTGTGCTCTTAGTAGTCATTGAGAATTTTTTAAAGTACGTCACTTTTGTTTTAATATCAAAAGATTATTTAAGAGAGAGACAATATTTTTTTTTAAACACATCATCAAATATTGGGGAGTGTCCCAAACTATTGTGAATGACATAGATGGTCGTTTCATTGATCTTTCTACTTAAAACTCTTTAGATTGCTATATTTAAAATTGAATATTTTATTGAATTATCATCAAATTAACGGTCAAATGAAGAAATTCAATTACATACACAAATAGTATCTAAACATTTTGTGGGTACTATTTAGAAGAATTTAGTGAATATTCTAAATATTACTCAATTTTATATTAATACTAAAGAGTATTTTTCTTTAAATAAGAGTCATTTTAATATTATAACAGGTCAGTAATCTTTTTTTCACATTGTGGCCAAGCTATAAAAAGATAACTATTCTCGTGTTTGCAACTTTATCAGATAGTGGAAGTAGAATATAAAGATTAACTAAACTTACATAGAGAAAACTTCTTATCGGATGAAAAAACTGACAAATCAAAAGAAACAACCTCTGTAATTTAATATGAAAAATCTTATTGTTGTAAAATTTCTCTTAGAGCAGGTGCAGTTCTTTAGAAGAAAGACAAGCACCTTCTATAAAAATATAAAAACTCCGCTTATATCATTGATTGTGTGAAGAATATCTCATATAAAATAGATCCACCAAAATAGATGAATGTCTATCAAATCTTTCATGTGAATTGTTTAAAGTCGTATTATTCTGACATGGAGACCCTTCACACAATGTGTCATAACAAACTAACATTAGATTAAAAGCACTATTAGTGTCAAAAGTTAAAGAAATCATTGTAGAACAAATGTGACCACATCAGTAGGAAAAAAGAAGAAAGAGATGCTCATAAAGTAGAAGGGGAGTCCAACAAAAGAAACAATTTGAAAACTTATTAAAGATATAAGACTGAAAATGTGAGAAGTCAAAATTATTTTGAAGATCAAGTTAACAAAAACGTTGACAGCTTAGTAGGAAAAATATATTAGAATTTAAATTGAGTCATATAAATTTTTACATATTTTTTCTTATCATCTTTAAATTATTTTTAAAAATTTAGATAAATTTATATTAAATTTTCATATTATAAAAAAATTAAATACTCTATTATAAAAATTAGAGATTTTTAATGTATACTAGTACTAAATGCCAAAAGATTTAAAACTGTTTATATATAAAAATAAATTCTTAAAATCTTTTTCCACATCTGATTATTGTCTATTACTATTGTTTACTTATATTTTTACATTTTTAATTCACGACTCACTTGTATTCAATATAATCGACACTAGTATAATTTCGTATTTGTATTCCAAGATCGACCCTAATACTTAGGGATGCTCAGGGGTCAACTCTGTTGGCTTCTAATTCCCAACAGATATAACCGTGTCACACAATTTTGTGGCTATAAAATTTAAACTGTAACACTTGGTGGGCATTTCATTCCTTTGGTGGTGTAATTGTGCTGCAAATGGCAATCAATCTCAACAACAAAGATGAATATTACTGTCATAATTGCATTCTGGCATACAAGATATATTAATTTCGCGAATCTGTCAATAATAAACAAAGGAAAAAATGACCAGTTTTTCCATTAAACAAGAGCAAATGAGCTTTCATACAGTAAATGAACTTTGTACGCGTGCGTCAAGCCCAGCATGGGTTAATACTTCCGCACCCCGGGCACTCCTGTGCTGCAGACGCTGATGGAGTTTTTCCGACATTTGGTTGAAGAACTCAACGTCCCATCGGCGAATTAGCGAAGGATCCACCGCATAACATATATAAATGGAAGTAATGATGCCTTCCACAACGACCATTGCCAGCCCCACCTAATGGAAACCCGACTTGGATTAGCTAACATACCGATCACTGACTGTTACACACAAAATTAGCTACGGGAGCGGAATAAGGTCCGGATAGAATATCACCAAGGAGGCCCGTTAGAATAATTTCATGTTTTATACTTTCTTATACTTCTAACATTGAGAATTTTATCTTAAAAATTCAGATAATTATGATTACAATAACACATTAAAATATATTAGACAAATCTTATAATTCTAGCCATCTAAAATACTGTAATGAAATCTGCACATCTGCGAGTACAAGTCTTCCACAATGAGAAGCTCCTAGGGCAAACAAGAGACAGCGTGTCAGAAACTCTCCTTTGTTATCCCTCAGAGCTTTTAGAACAAGTTACTGTAGTCTCATTTTGAATTAAAAGACAGCAACGAGATCTTCGCAGCATAATGATAGTAAGAAAGCAGGTTGAAGAACCCTTACCAAGATCATTCCCATCAGCATTGAAGTGGATCCCACCATAATAACTCTGTCACTTGACCTAAACCAAGTCCAGATTCCTGCACAGGTCCCAGTGATCAATCCACCCAAAAGAGATCCCATCAAAAGAACGGCCCCAGAACAGTCATATGCAACAAGTGCTTCAACACCAGTAGACTGGAATAACTCCCAGGCATCCCTTGCTGCGTGATTAAAGCTTTTTCCAGAAACTGCTATCTGTCATGAAACAATAGAGATTAACAGCAAAAGTGATTACTCTCCCACAAAAACAACATAACCACAAGAACTACTAAATCATATTTCCAAAAGCATATGTTAATACGCATGAAGGAATCATAATCATTATTGTCAAAGATATCAATACACATTGTTAGAGACTTCAGGATGAAGTAACGGGAACTCTCAATAATTAACAAGGGAAAGATGTTCAGATGCCATTTCCAATTTGGCCAGCATTGTGGGTTCTAATTAGCAACAAATTGGGGAATAATTAGATCCTGGGATCATAATGTGAGGGAAATGACTTGGTAGGAAAATTTCTTCAGGAAGTAACTTATGTACAGAAAGAATATCTATTACTCTTCCTAGCTCTCATATTGCCTAAAGCATCCAGATTACCCATGTTCAACTCTTCTTGCAAGAATAACTTTTCGAGGACCTGAAGACTTCCCATCCCTAAATAGAACAATTGGCTCATGAACCCTAAATCAAATATTGGGACAACCACCTATTGCAAACCCAACCAGCGCCAATTAGACAATGCAACAGAAAAATCATGAAAAATGAAGCCAGACAAAAACATGTTGGATTGTATTGGGAAGGCGCCATCCCACTCTGATAGGGAAGAGACTCAGAAATTCTAGATCACTTATGCAACCTAGAAATCAAATGAAATAAGCCTCTGAGAAACTCATCAATTCTAGATCCCTTATGCTCCCCAGAAATTAAATGAACTAAGCATCTGAGAAAGGCATGTTATGACAATGGCACTCCAATAAAGTATCAAAACTCCACATGCCAGAGGTTACCAAGTACCACCAAGTTTCTCATTGAGAAACAATAAGATCAGAATACAAACTAACACATTTAAGACAAGAGCATGAAACTTCAGATTCCAAGGATTAATGGATAGAAACAAACCACCAGAAACTATGCGTAGCCTCAAATACAGATATGGAACAACCCTACAGGGACTATGAACTCAGGAACCCCACTTAGTAATCCAAATGGGAAAATGCTTGCAGACGAGCGATTAAAATCAAGCACTCTCTATGCATATAATGGGATCCCAAAGACTCCTAATCAGGAGAAGAGTGATACCTTTTTCTTTTAGATCGAGGCTCTTTCTTTTCATTGCATCGGGAGATATCAAGAATATTTACCAAAACACAAATCACTTTATAAGGAACAATGATGAGAGTACAGCATGAAAACAAGCAAACCTGGACATAGGCATATTTGTTGAAGAACCGAACGAGTGTCTCCACAAGATGAAAAAGGAAATCAATGCAGCAGAGTAAACACTCATTACCGCAAATCTTTGATCTGAAACCCCTGATCTGTTTAAACTCATCATCAGACTGCAAATCCTTAGACCTAACCATGGAGATTGATATGCAACAACTGAACAAAGTAATTGAAAACTGAGTCTAATGGAGCACAAGTTAGGCAACAAGCCTACCTCCCACCGCAGTGTGCGGATGGCAGCTGTGAAAAGTGAACCATAGCATATGCTTCCAAAAGAGGTTGTCACAGCATAACGCAGAGACCTCATCAATGAGTTTGACGGCATTGAACCTGCTTCTCTTCCACCATGGATGAGAACAAGAAACACCATTCCAGATACTATCACATGAACAGTGTTACATAGGACTGCACCAGTCCAGAATAAACTTATGGAGAGCACCTGCCAATAGAAATAAGATCATATACCCTAATAAATGGTTAAAGATGCCCCCTCATTGCTTTATAGCAATCCTATACACAATAACAATAGACAAAGATTAGCAAAACTTGCCGGCTCACCACAAGAAGCCACCAACGTCCACCATCACCCATGCCTGAAGCCACAACGCCGGCTGCTCCAAAGGACCATAACACCATCCATAAAAGCATGACCACAGTGAATGCATATGCTACTCTCTTAACTTCAGGAAGGCTCCACACCATTTTAACTGCTTTCTGCAGCACCAGCATGGTAAATGGCAGTCTACAAAAATTGGAAAAAAAAAAAAAAAAACAACTCAGAGATTCACACAAATGACAATTCCATAAATTCTGCCTTGACATCACAAACTAATCATACTGCAACGCCACGCGTTGAGAGAGAGAGCAAGAGAGAGAGAGAAGAGAGAGAGATTTAACATCACAAACTAATCATATTGTAACACCCGACTCCCTAACCAATTAATCTAATATTATCAGTTTATTTTTGGTACATTGGAAATAATTATACAATGTGAACTTGAAGAAAAATTGGAGCAAAAAAGTAGTTTTGGCATCTGAGACACACCCAACGCGCGTTTGTGCTCTTTTGGCAGATTGGGCGTGCCTGAAGAGCACTTGAGATGGCACTTGAGCATGTTTGGCAAAGTGCTCATACTTGAGGAGCACCTGATGCAGCACTTGTGCATGGCTAGGGTTAGGCGCGACGCTTGACGAGCGCCTGAGACAGCACTCATGCGCCGGTTTAATTATATAAGGCTAACGCGCACTGTTTTCGGTCATTTCACGCAAGGAGGAGGAGAAAGGAGAGAGAAAGAAAAGGAAATGAAGGGAAAGGAATAGGAGAAAAGGAATTTTGGAATATCTTTTGTTCATATCAGTCAGATTAAAAGTTGACGCAAATATTCTTAAACCCTATCTTTGGTCTATTTCCGTTTTTGTTTAGTTTGTCATACATTTGATGGATTTTACTTACTCCATTTTGATTCCTCGTGCATTCATGTCATTTTTATCTGATGTTTTGGCATTTTTGCTTCAATTTTATTATTATTTGAAGATTTTTACTTGATTTGCAAAAATGGCTAAATATTGTGAGGTATTTTGTTTTTGTATAAGAGTATTTGTAAAGAAAAAGTCATGAAAACTTGCATATATGCCTTTCATGTGGTATCCATGTATGTGCTTCGGGTCGGGCTCAATCCTTATGTATTCGATTCGATATATGTACTTTTCCCTTAGTGGAAAGCTTTGTATTTGACCTTCTCGAATGGAAGCTCTGTACTTTTCTGTCAGATAGGAAAAGTTTTGGATATGTGACATAGAGATCTTTCCCAATTTGTATTTTTATGAGAATTATCGTAAGGAATTGAACAGAACTAATATATCCTCATATATTCAAACAAATTTGAGAATTGCACCCTATATCCATGCAAAAGAAAGTGGCTTCATCCCCATCTATAGGAGAGAATATATAGATAGTCAATCAACGGGTTTAAATAATAGTGATACGGCCTAAAATTATCAGGAAAATGAGTAACCCTTCCTCAAAGTCAGCTTTTCGATCTTTGGTTTTCCGATTTGAGCATATTTTAGATTTTTAATATGTTTTTACTTGCATTGGATTTTGGATACTTGAGACTTTGATTTGAAATGCGCAAGTTTCGACTGCCATTTGAATTCGGATATCAATTTTGTTGGTTTGGTACTTTTGGATCATTTAACCTTTGCTTTTGGAATACAGACTTTACGTACGAGATAATATTTGAACATTCATTGATTTGGCATTTCAAATATTTAGACTTTGGCTTTTATCGATTTCATATATGTTTTATTGATCTTCACTTTGATTATTGACGCATTTATATATATCGATACTTACTAAGTATTCGACTCACGTTCTCATTATTTCTGATCCTTTTATACTAGTGGGCTACGGATAAATTACAGGGAACTTGGACGCGGTTGCTGGTTGAGGCTTTTGTTTCCACTTTGTGAGTATTACTTTTGTAGTTATGTTGTAATTGTATAAGATGTATTTTGGTAATCGAGGATACGATGGATTAGATTGATGTTGGTTTACCGTTTGTAATGGGAATGTTTAGACATTGAGGCATTTGGTTTTATGTTGATTCGGCATTATGGTTTGTATTAATTTGATAGTCACTTTTTTCTTAGGAACTTTTGAGCAGATTGTGCATATTTTATTATCCGGATGGATGATTCGGAGAGATCCCGTGATAATGATATTATTGTTTATTATTCTTGTTATTGTTGGGACCGTTGGATGTTTAGTCAAGTCCGACTTGGATTGGGATTTTGTGTTGGATGTTTTATTTTATTTTGAAGATTATATTTATTATTGATTATCTATATTACCTACTTTTGGTCCAAATTCGTGACACATACAACATAGAAAGCATTTCATTAAAAGGAAATTTAAAAATTGCATGCACTTTGAGGAAGAAAAACAAGTTCACAACCTAACCTCCTTTTGGATTTGTAAGAAAACCTTACATCCTAACCTCTTGTTGAAAGCTGAGGACAGTTCAAGATAATCAATCCACAGAAGAGAATGCAAAAAAGCATTGACAATGGACAGAGTCACCCCATTTGAAGCTTGGAAAAATGGCCAATGAGCCATGCCATTATGATCCTTGACCAAACTGAGGAAATTTTTAATTGTGCCTGCCTATTGTTGTCTCCAAGAGGTATGCAAGCACTATGATGAGCATTAACATTCAACTCACTTTGAAACACAAGCATCTTACACATGCTTAAAACATAAATAAATAAACAAACGAGAATCATCATCTTCCCCCCTCCATTTAGATCATAGATTAGAGCTAGAAGGCAGTTGAAGGACTATTTTATTCATTCAACAATAAAATGAACTGTGCAAGGGCAAACGGACAACAGGACCAGCAATGATATGTGTGAAAGTATCAATATGTTATTATGGTCTCAGTAAAGTGAATCTGCTGCATAGATGCTTTGTCTATTTACAATTTTTTCACCTCACTTGAACTATAACAACTATTAAATTACAGCAACACTAGGATCATGACTATAATAAGAATAACAGATTTAAGGGCGACAAGGTCATAGAAAAACAGGAATGAGAAAATGACAAACAGAAAACAAAACCCTCATTGGCTTTATTTTTTCAATGGTCATCTATAATTACCTGTCTGTAACAGCAATAACATACAAGAACACTAGTGCAGCCCCGATGGCGAATGCAACTCCCCAGAAAAACTGATGGGCCCAAAAACAAAAAATACTAATCACGGCAAGATAAGTAGTCACAATATGCACTGACACCTTCATCATCTGAGTGGACTGACAGCCAAACAATAGCAACCAAGTCCATCCAAGAACCGTACCAGCACCACCAGCAACAGCATATAATGGCCAGTAGTACTCCGTCAAACCATGATGGTTCTCTAAAAAGCCATTGGTGTACTTATCAATCTTAAGCCTATCGTTCTTCTTAAATCTATTCAGTCCAAGAACCCCTAAAACAAATCCTAATCCTACCAAATGCACTAGGAAAATTGCTAACCAAAACACGTCTCTCCAGCGCCTTGACTGCTCAAACGACAACGTGTAGGTGGCATTGGTGCTTCTGTGACTATTAGAACCATTCTGCAAGGAAAAAATTAAAAATATAATCAGATATCGGAGAACTTTTCTGGTCTTCCAACAATTGAGATTTGAAAAAAAAAAAACAAAAGACACCAATATTAAGCGATTTATTACGAGAAAGCTGTTAAAAAAATCAACTTTTTTCCCTTGACGGGAAGGAAAGGGTAAAAACGCTTTAGCTGATGAATTTATACATGACGTCAGGGTAAGAAGTAAATTGCAGAAGGACAAACTCCTCCTTTCAGAATTAAGACGAAAAAACAGTATCAGATTCAGATAATTCCCAACACTGAATACTAACAGAACCAAATTTACACGGGTATACTTCCTCAGTGGCATACTCAAATCCCCTAGGGAAAGCCAAATACTAACGGAAAACTACGGTTTCTGCACCAAGCAAAGCGATTTTAACAAGCAAGCAAAAAGCTGCAAGTTACAAGCAATGTAGCCATTGATTGAACCGGCGAGGAAAGAGAAAGTTACCTGTTCTCTGGCGGAAATGGAAGGGGAGTCGGCGGAAGACGAGGAACTCCGAGAGTCGATCATTGCGAATTCGAGGAAGAGAGAGGGAGAGAATTTGAAGAATACATGTGCATGATTATTGATCGATCAGTGGATGTTTTTGGTTTCCGTTTGGTGTACATAACGAGCGAGCCGCCGAGCGGCGGAGAGAGAGAGAGAGAGAGATCTTCGCAGAGGAGTGAAAGAGAGACTTACGAGGAAGGCATTGACCGTAGAACGCAGTATGTGCCGGTCAATGATTAGGTTTCCCTGTTTTGAAAAGGAAAAGGCTCTGAAGCTAAACGGGTTGACACCGAAACTAACTCAACAGCTCTTGACACCATCCTGGGAGCTCACGGCACCGGTATTGAATTTTCTACCCAAAATATTTAAATTATATTATTTAAATTATTATTTTTAAATTTAAATACTTCTTATAATTTATTTAGTATATTAGGCTGTTTATATTAATATTTTATACTATTTAAATAATTTTTTTAAATATATGTTTTAATGGTCTAATTTTATTTATCATATTATCTAATGATATTTTAATAAAAATATTTTAAATTTTTTTATTAAAAAAAGATATAAATCAAAATTAAAATGAGCAGAACTGACAATAACTTTGAAAAAAATAACGACCATTGAAGAGATGAAAAAAAAAATGAAGAGCGAGAATAGAAGGCTTGAGCAGAAGGAGAAAAGAAGAGACAAGAGAAAAAAACTTTGGAGCCGTCAAAAATAAATAGATTCCTCAATTTAAAATATTTAAATTAAATTATTTTATTTATAAAATTTAAGTTTTATACAGTCTAAAAATTTTTAAAGGTTTAATATGATATTTTTTTAAGTTTTAAATGTCTATATTTAAATATAAATATTTATTTAGATAGAATGATGTGAATGTTTTAGGCACTTTTTGCCACAAAATATTGATGAAATAAAAAGTATTTTCTACAAAAGGCATTATTATAAAAACATTTTTTAAATAAAATTAAAATTTCTTAGTGATAAAAAAATATTTTCCGTTTTACTTAATTTTTTCTACGGACTAATTCCACTTATTATTAGTGGCATTTGATATTAATATGTATAGTTAAATACAGTTACATTAGATAGAGCTGCTAATGTGAGAGAGTAATGTGGGTAACATGACAATCAATAACATTGACAAGGGCGGAGAGGGATTAGTAATAGTTGATGCATACATTACATTTGAAATAGTAATTTGAATAGAGTTAGGTTGAATTATTGAACTTTTTATTCTAATTCTACATATAATAATATCAAATAAAAGATTAAAGGATATGCGACTCATTCTCTAATAAATTATTCAATACTCAGATTAATAACTTTTATAAGAATTGGAAAAGTGGTAAGAAAAACTGAGGATGCGAGAGTATGAAAAAGTAAAGGATTTGGTTTCGTATTTTGTGGAGTTTTAAGCAACGAGAGGGTTAAAATTATGCATTTGTTCTTTAGATTCCTTTTCCATTCCTTGTTTTCAAGAAATGTGACCGTATTTATATCCTTATTATCGGTTAGTGACAGTTTCTTTAAAATAAATGATTGATAATGATTTGAGCAATTATTTTGATTATGAACTAAATAGTTTAATCATTCAATATACTTTAAATTTAACGTTTCAAAATGTAATGCTTAATTCCATAATATATTAATTGCTTGTTTGATTTAACAGACTATTTAAAATAACTCATTATTTTCTTTAATCATTTGATAGAATTAATTGACTAGTTTAATTAATTGTCGGTTATTTCCAAACTTTAATATTTATTATACTCAACAGTCTGATTACTTTTCAGCTCAATAATTCAATCATTCAGCTTACACAGCCCCTTTTATCAATTGGCTAAGTCAATCTTATTTTATACAATGCCCAAAGGGAATATTCTCAGTTTTTCCCGTAGCTCTATTCTTCTTTACCTACTACGTATGAGACAATAAGGAATAGAAGCTTTCCAAGAGAAAGAAAAGGCACGTTTCATTTTCAACTTGACTTGTCTTTTTTTTTTTTTTTTTTTTTTTAAGAACTTTTAGACAATAATATGTTCACTTTTTTCTGTTGGCTAGACCATAATCTTGAATATAATCTCTTAATTTAAGGCTGGCAATATTTTTCAAATAAATGACTATAATTAAATTGCTTTTATTACATTACAAAATAATTGAAATCAACTATATTAAAATAACAAAATTAATTAGATGAAAAATATTAGGGATGCTTCTCCATGTAGGTGAGCAAATGGATGAGCCACCCACATTTCTCCTCCCTGTTCTTCTCTCTCATTTCCTATGCATCAGCCAAGCATATATTTGCAACCTTACAATAATTGAAATCACTTAGATGTAAGTAGTAGTAGTAGTAGTCCCAGGGGAACACAAAAATCTAAATAGGAAAATAGCTAATGACTTTAGCCACCATTGATTGTTAAGGGTACCCCCTCAACTAAGTCAGGACCAGACACTTCCCCTCTTCTAGTCGTATGTACAAATGAATCATTCACAAAGACAATTTCAAGAAGCCAATTTTACTAACAGCAACAGCTAAAAACTCACTTTTATTATTTCACAAGGCTAATTCCTTCTTGCTAGTCTACATTTAACCAAAGGATGGCCAAGGATTCATACAAATGTGGGGCATCATCACTGACTTATATGTACAAGTCTACATGAAATATAGATAGATAGATAGATATGCTGTAGATTATGTAGATTTTCCACGGTGCCGGTCCTTTAGCAGCCATCACTTGCAGGTTCGATAGTACTTAAGAGCCCGTTGCCCCGCAGCTGCATACAGTGTTCTTCAGCATCAGCCTGAGCGCATATAATCACCACTGACAAGCCGTTGTGGTGTGCTTCTTGCATGATGTTTACAGCATTATCAAGGGTCATTCCTGGTATGACCTTCATCAGGACTTGCACAACGTATTCCCTTTTGTTGAAGTTGTCATTATGCAGTATTACCCGGTAAGGTGGAGCTGTTTTCCTTGATTTCCTGTAAGAGTTTCAATTGGCTTGGTTATTTATATGACGGGAATTCAAAATCAACCAACAGATATTCCAAAAAAGCATCCAAATATACTTCCAGTTTTGACTTGCTCAATTAAGTGGCTATACAACAATAACAATAATGGCAGCAAGCTTTAAGTCGTGCTAATTAGAATCGAATATATGAATTTATTTTTGTTATTTCTCTAAAAATAAAAGCAATCTCAAGTTATTTTTTGTTAGAAAAATACTATATATAATGAGACATATGATGTTATTGATTTTTTAGATTAAATAATATGATCCTATATAATTAATTTATATACATTAATTATTTATAATTAATTCAAAAAATTTTCTAAAAAGATATGCTTATTCAAAACATACTCTTTGATAAAAAGAATGGACAATGATGGGTCTATCAATCATGGGCCAACTTGAGATCCGAGCCCACAGTGGGAGAACGGTCCAAAAGTTGAAGCCCAAGATAAAGCCCCCGCAACCTAAGGCAGAAGATCACACAAACCAGGATTGCCCATCGAGACATGGGCCAGTAGAGCCACCAGCCAAATAAAGCCCATAAGCACACATCCCAACATCGCCAACTCATCGGTTCTAACTCAGCAGATAGATCTACGTGATCACAGCCTATTATGTCGGGCTCGCCAGAAAGGAATGCACCAATCACAGTGCTTCTCAAGAAGGAAAGGCCAACTGGCCCGCACCCTATCTTTTTCTCTACAAATACCTCCTTTCCCCCGTAGGAAAGGAAGGAGAGAGAGGGAGAATGGCAAAAGAACTTTTCTAAGCTCGCAAAGATGGACAACGAGGGAGATGAAGGGCATGTGACGATTAGTCTTGGAGCTACCTCCCACCAGAGGCGAATCCTTCTTCCTTGCCAATTACCAATCCCGACCAGAAGTTGCACAAGCCTCATGCCAGCTCTGAGCTCTCACGCTGCGTGATCGGCGAAGATGACTTGTAGAGCAAGGCACAAAGAGCCCCCTCCGTCTGCAATCGGGAAAGGACTGACGAGCAACATTTCTCTTCACCATCAACGCCCAAGAATCTCTTCCTCCTCCGGTTAACCACCCCTCCATAGGTGCACTTGATAGTTAGCCATTCTTTAGCGAGTACTTCACTCCTCACCTTGCCGGCCACTTCCTCATGAGAGCCACCATCCTAAAGCCACCTCTTGGATGAGAAAACCCTAGCGGAGCTCAGTCTTCCATCTTTCTAAGCCATCCCCTAATTGGGTGCATCTAATGAAGCCCAATCCTTCGTCTCTCTAAGTCGTCCCCTGGTGAGCACATCCAGTGAAGCCTAGTCCCCCATCTCTCTAAGCCGCCCCTAGTCGGGCGTACCTCAATGGAACTTAATTCTCTATCTCTCGAAGCTGCCCCCTGGCCGGGCGCACCCATCAAAACCTATTCCTCCAACGACAATCAATCTCTCATAACATGTATCTACCATTTCTCTCATATCTTCACATCTTTTCATCCGTTGATAAAGATTTTTGACTTGAACATCAGATTATATATCGGAAAGCGAATTTCGCAATTATTTGACTTCCTATTTATTAGTTGTGGTGTGTAGGATCTAAATTCGTAATAATGGAGACCGAACCTACTCTAATTCAACCCACCGTAGAAGATTGAATGGCTCTTTAATCCATATAATAATTCGGATCCAGAAACATCAAGCAATTTGATAACTCAAGAATTATACTTTCTCACTCTAAAAAGGATCATTTACACCCTTCATTTTGAGATGTATAAGAATTATAAAAAATCTTTACAAATTCTAAAGAAGGTAAATAAAGAGAAATTATTCCCGATTCTTCGAGACAAGAATGATTTCTATGTGATTTTAATTCTACAGATTATTATCGACAAATTAAAGTTTAACTCTTATATATTTAAGTATGTAAATTTATTTTTACACATAATTGATTTGTAAATAAATATGATAATGACGATCATGAGAATCAAAGTTTATATCTCATTAAAGAATTCTTACATGTGATATCAGAACGATTATTCAATTATCGTGTTTCTTCCAGTCAAGTTATTATAATTGTTAATTTCATGATTTCTTCTTTGATATTTTATTGTTCTTTGTTTTTTAAGATGATATCAAAATGATTTATGTTTTCCATGAATTATTCATATTTTGTTTGTTTGTAATAATCATTCAATAAACATGATATATGTTGAAATCATTATATTTATTAGGGATGGGTTCGGTGACAACATGGGCTAGTCTAGCTCTAGGCCCAACCGTTAGCACGACAAGGACCCAACAAGTGGCGGGCTAACCCTCAACAAAAAGATTGATCAGACCCAATCCATGAGTCACAGCAGCAACCAAAATGAGGCCTAGGGCGTGATGTGTCAAAGGGGACAAGCGTCAATCGCCCGACCAGCACGCGGCCAGCCGGCCCAATCTAGAAAGCTATCAGGCAGGCAGCCAGTAGAGTAGTCAGAGCACGCGCACGCAGAGCGCTACCTATAGCCACCTGACGACTGGGTCGGAGGACCACTCGCGGCCTCCTCACCATAGCAAGGCAATGCTTCGACAAAGACTCCCCGGCCCCTGGTGGCACAAAACCGGAGGCAACACTTGTCATGGGCCTTGACGCCAAATCTTCACCCATGAAGCATTACAAATACTCATCGCTACCATGAAGCCAGAAGGGGGAGGAAGGAGAAAAGGACGGAGAAAAGGGAGAAAAAATGAATCAGAGAGAGAAAAAGAAAGAGGGAGAACCGAGCTCTCTTCCCAGATAGCTCTTCCTCCTCCTCACCAAGCCACCCCCCACTGAGTGCATCCATAGTGAGCTACTCCCTACCGAGTGCGTCTATAGTGAATCACTCCTCGCTGAGTGTAACCCTAATAAGCCACCGATCGCATGCAACTAGAAAGGAGCTCAGTCCTCCTTTTCTCTCTAAGCCGCCTCTTATTAGGCGCTTAATAGAAGCTAGTCCTCCTCTCACGTCCCCCATTAACATGCAATCCTACATTATTTAGTATCCTCTTTACATTTTTCTATTTCTTGAGAAAGATTTCTAACTCGAGCGTCGAAAGATAAATCGGGAAGTGAATCCCGCCAATCTTCTAACATCTTATTTATAGTTTATGATGTGCAGATTTCAGGTTAGCAGCGACGGAAATCAGACCCGCTCCAACTCAACTGGCAGTAGAAGATCGAGTAACTTCTTAATCCGTACTACAACCCAGGAACCAGGGGCACATCAATTAGATTTATATATTTGTGAATCATAATATTTATTTGATTCATATTTTAAATGATTAAATTTTCATACATTTTATAGATTTCCGGTGGATGATTTTGTTTAAAAAAATGACATTTAATATACAGTGTGAGGGATGACTTGAGAGATTCGAATCCCTCCCCTCAGGAAACAGCACAAGCACTTAAACAAAAGTCGTGACACTTGTTGAAAAGGGATGTGAATTATATTCAAACATAATAGTTTGAAAAATAAGTGAAGAGACAAAGTCATTGGCAGTAGAACCGCCAACCATGCATTTACTTTGGCTAAACCCAAACCATTGCGCCAACTAAATGTTCTTTCACTTTTGGAACGTAAACAACATTTAATAAAAATGGTGAAAAATGAGAAAGTTGCATGCCTCCCATGGGAATCGAAGCCGCAACCTCTGGGTTCCTCAATAAGAAAATAATTGTTTCACCAACTAATGATCTCTGCTCTATTCAGGTGCCTTACTGAATTTAAAGTTTGATGATCAGAAAATTATAATTGATAATTATTGTTTATATGATTTAATATCTGCATTTTGTGAAATACAAAGTTTAGATTTGTTAATTTTATTATTATAGAATATTATGTACTCAGATCTATGCAAATGTTCTTATAATGTTCTTGCAAAGTTATTTTTGATTGAATATCTATGAAAAGATATAATTTTGCAGCTGCAAAAATGACCCGACTAAATTGTTTCATAGATATATAATGAAAAATTAATATAATTATGTCATATATTGATTTAATATGTTTGCAAACTCAAAGTGTTGTAATTTTTTAATTATTAGATACTATAATAGGTCCAAAAGTGTACTAACTTTTATGTAATTAATTTATTAAATAGGATAATTAATGAGTATCACTTATTTTAAATAAGTTTCGGACACCCAAAGTTAAAAAACTTATTTGAATTATAAAATGTTATTATCTGTTCATGTAAGTAAATAAAAATCACTATTAATTAATTTAGTTTAATGAAACGTCCATAAAATGAATAGAAATGAAATCAAATAAAAAACATTCTTTATGTATCTGTTGTAGGAAGCTTAATGTACACACAGACTTACACCGACCAAATATAAATTTCACAATTGGTATACTCAAAAAATACCAAAGTAACCCTGGTATAGATCACTGGAAAGCTATAAAGAAAATAATGAGACACTCACAAGAGACTAAAGACTGCATGCTTAGTTATAAGAAGTTGGATCATTTAAAGATAGTAGCTATTCAAATTCAAACCACGCCGGATGTATAGACACCACAAAGTCCACCTCTGAATATGTCTTCCTTTTGACAGGAGGAATCATTTCATGAAAGAGTGCAAAACAATATATGATTACTATATTCATAATAAAAGCAGAGTTCATGGCATGTTTTGAAGCCACTATTTATGCACTATGGTTACAAAAGTTCATTTTGGGACTTGAAATTGTCAACATTATAATCAGGCACTGAAAATTTATTATGATTATTTCGTTATAATTTTCTTTCTCAAAGAATGACAACTTTTCAAATTGTACTAAATATATAAAAATTGAATATCTTATCGTTAAAAATAAAACTCAAAATTAAAAAGTATTAGTATAGTACATTATCACCAAACTTATGATTGTAAATCCATTAATCAAGGGTTACCACCAAAGATACCTATGGATCATGTTGACAATATAAGTTTTTATCGCTACCTATGATGTAATTATGAATTATGTTATTATTCCTGACATTCAAGATCTCAATTAATATATTTCTAGTATCTCCTATTTTTTTTATATTGTTCAAACTCAAGGTTTTGAATTAATAATAAGAGGAATGGCCTCTCACAAAAACATTTTTTGTTGGGTTATATGAATATTTCTCATTTAAGACTCTAATTATGTAATTTTCAAGTATTGTGGCACATGTAAAGAATTATGTCATACGATGATAGAACCATTAAAATTCGTATTTGTTAGTTATTTGATTATATTATTATTGTATCTAGACTATTGAAAGATTATAATGTTGTGCGCTTAGAATTTATTTTAATTATATCAATAAATATTATTATCATATAGGCTAAGGAGAAAATGTTAGAAAAATATCCCACGTGACAAAACATATAATTTATTAATTTATCAATTTTGGATTAAATAATATAATACTATATAATTAGTTTAGATATATTAATTATTTATAATTAATTAAAAAATTCTGAAAAGATATACCTATTCAAGACATATATTTCGAAGAGAAATGGTAGCATTTTGGTAATTTGATAATAGTCTTCTTTTACTCTAAAAATGACCATATATACCCATCATTTTGAAATGTATAAGAATTGTGGATAATCTCTATAAGTTCTAAAGAGAAAGAAAAGAGAGAAATTTCTTCCAATTCTTTGAGACAAAAAACAATTTCAATGTAATTTTAATTTTGCAGGTTATTTTCGGTAAGTTAAAGTTTAATTCTTAAGAATCTAGGTATATAAATTTATTTTTACATATAATTGATTTATAAAAAAAATATGATAATGAAGATCCTAAGAATTAAAGTTTATATCTTATTATAGAATTCCTACATTTGTACAACTTCACTCCAAATTTTTCTAAGTCAACCTCTACCTATCTTTTTTAAAGTTATAACTAACTCACCTTTCCTCATATGTGGTCAGAGAGAATGGTAGATATGTTTTCTCTCTTTTAGTAGTCAGTAAGAGGAAGGGGAAGAACACATTGGTATGATCGAAACTAGGATAATGGCTTAGGCTATTACATCCGTCACTTGCTTAGACTATCCTAGAATACAAATTTCTGAAGACCCAATAAACTAATGCAGACCGTGAAGAGGGTATATTTGAGAAGAAAACTGGATTGTGAGCCCAAAAAAAAAAAAAAAAACTCCCACCGCTAACAGCCATTATCTGCCTCTTTCTTCTAGATCAAAAGCTTCCAATCTTCATCCCCCACCATTTCTCTTTTTCTACTTAAGTATTCATTAAAGTGGAGGCCATCAACTTCCACTCTCCCTATGTACTTCAATGAATTAGATCTTTTTGCTGAACAAATAAAGGTTTAAGTTTGCTTTGGAAAGAATATAATAAAACATTGCTCAAGTGCACATTTTGAATTAAAAAAGAGCCAAAATCTTATCTTTTGATTACAAAGATGGTGTTTCACTTATTTAAATCCATAATTTTTAGATCCCAATTGGAAACATTTGCTGACTCTTGAGTAGGGCATGCCTAGCCGATTACTTAGAGAAAGGGCATAGCATGTTTACTTTAAGATGCTCTGGAGGACCTTTATCTCTCAAGAGAATTGGCAAGTATATTGAAGGCTACAAGCAATACAACAGAAATGACTTATTCCCTCGTTCTCAGGATAATTATCTTCGTTTATTTTCACTGTTACTTGGAAAAGCCTACCGGCAATAAGCTTCTTACAATATTTCCTCAACCATAGAAAACCAGGAAAAAAATAACTTGAAATCTGCCAACCATGTAAGAGTTTTGACCTCATCAATAATCAAGACACCTTACCATTCCAACTTAAGTTAGTTAAATGAAACTATCTGGACAGGAGCACAAAAATGGTTCATAACAAGTAACAAAGAATTTGTCAGACAAACCCCAGAAACCTCTACTCTTCTATCTCAAGCAAGGATGAGCAAAGATAGACCATCAATGTTAAGATGGTAGTTTTGTACTCCCTACATTCCCCCAAACGAATCTTTGCTTTTGAAATTAGCTAAACAGTACACACTCTTGGCTATTGAAATAGGTATGTCAAAGACAGACGTGAAATATATTGGAAGGATAGAAAGTGCTTCTCGTAATGGTTAATCTACCCCCTTAACGACACAAATTTTTTCTTACAAAATGCCAGTGTCCTGAAATCCATGCCAAAAAAAGGTTTCCATATCCCATATGCTCACTATGATAAATTTGGCTAAAAACTAACTACTGATAGTTTATACCTATCTACAATAGCTGTTTCAAATCACACAAGATCAGCATAATTCTAAATGCCCTTGAATTCATTCAAGACCTGAGAAAAACTCAGGCTATTATCAAATCCAATTGAGTGGCTCAAGTGGTAGAGTGGTTGCTAATACTTACGTAGAAAGACCGAGTTTCAACTCTGGCTGCGCAAGCAGGTGAGTTTTCTCATCAATCCAAAAACAAAACGGATAAAAAAGAAAACGCAAAATATCGTGGTAAAATACATTTGTCTCGCTGGAGAGCTAGTGTTACTATTGACCCACAAAGGAAGCAAGAAAGGATAAAGTAATTAGCAATTTCTACCTCAGATCAAACTCTGATTCACGGCCGGGAGCAGTTTTCTCTATAACAGGCCTCTCCAACAGTCCTCCTCCTCTACCAGGACCAGTAGTTGATACAGCCACAAGCATGCCACGGTAGTTGCACGGTCCTTTACAAAGAGGCTGCTTATCCCCTGAGGTAGATGACAGTCATCATCAACAATACCATATTTATTTAGCAGAAAATGCTCAGTCAAGTTACTGGCATTTAACAGTCGACAGCTAAGACAATCATACAATAAAGAGAATCAAAGCAAATGAAAATGAAGGCCGTCCAAGAAGGGAATTGTAAAATCACGGCATAAGAACTAGATGCTAAGTACAAAGATACTTGAGATTGTACTAGAAACATCATCTTCAAGTCATCGAATAACAAAAAAAGAATATATATATATAATCCCTTGACTTAAAAAAATACGTAAATCGACTTTATTGCAATTTGGGAACAAGAGAATAAAACAAACGGATTTTTTGGGTAAGTAATAGGAAAGGACTTAATTCATTACCCTGAAGAAATTCAGCATAAATTTTCGAATTGATACTCAGCTATTGATACCTGGTTTAGGGTTCAAGACATGGTTAGGGGAGAGAGCTATTCTCCCGACCATGGCGGAATCCATTTCTCTCCCTTCCACGAGTGTGAGGACGCCCTTCAACGGTCGATTCCTTGGTTTTCACTCCAGAGACTCGATTTCTGATCGAGTGATTTGTATGTGTTTGGTATAAAGGACAACAAAGAAAACAAATATCTCGTTACGTGTTTATTTCCATTGCTCGAATTGATTATTTGACGTTAAATCGAAGGAAAATACCAACCAGTCAATTTATGCATTCGGGTAGGCTAGAAGTTACTCCTTTTATCTTCAATCTTAAATATATATTTTAAGATAAATAATTATAATTTAATTATTTTAAAATAAGTATATTAAATATAAACCAACTACATCCCATCCAATCAACTGAACCCAAATTAAAAACAAACCCCAAACGCGGACAATATGAATACAGATGCAAAGGGCTATGTCGATCTCCTGAACAACTGAATGGCAAAAAATATATAAAATTAAGACAAATAACGACCCAATAAAATAACAAATGAGGCATTAAATTCTTATAAATGGATATAGTTAATTAAGAGATAACAATACACCCGTAAATAATCTGAAGAGCTGGGTCGGTCAATTGCATTAGGTAGGAGATGGAGCTGTCTTAACCACAAGTACATTCGTCATCGAGAATAACCTAAATACCACCAAATTTGGAAAAATCATGAAAGATAGTAAAAAGATGTATTAGTAATGACCAAATGAATATTAATATTTTATAATTGAATGATTATTGAATCAATCCTAATAATAGTTAAATATCAAAGGAAACGGCTAACATTTAATACAATATAATACCTTTCATTACAGGTGATGATTTCAAGGCTGACTAATTGGTTAAAACTCCAATTATAAATACAAATCCTCTAACCAAAAATGGAACAAAACATATTCAAACATATATGCACCCGTAAAGAGTATATTTAAAACAGAGCTTAATCCTCCAAACTCACAAAGACTCTACACTCATCCCCTTTTCTCTCTCTTTCTATTCTTATTCTATATCTTTTTATTTTTTTAAGAAAAATTACTAGCTTGAATGTTAGAAATATATCGAGAAATAATTTTCGTATACCTTTAACCTCTCGTTAAATTATTGTAGTATGTATGACCAAGATTTTTAATTATGAAGATCAGATCCGCAACCTCTTGAAAAGGCTAAAGAGTTCACCCAACTTTCTAATTCGTATAACGCAATTCAAGTTCAAAGATTGCAACAAATCGATTTTAACCAATTTATAATTTTTTTTAAAAAAATGATTAAATTATAAATATTTATTTTTAAATAAATAATTTAAATTAATAAAATAAATATATTTTATTTCCATAAGAAATATAATTTGGCAGTTTTTTTGAAATTGGGGCATTTAATTTGAACACAAGTAAACAAACATAAGCATGAATATATGCGGCTCTATACTTATGGTTTTTACTGTAAATATTGCACCGCTTAAGAAAAAAAAAATCATGCAAATTAAATAATTTTCTGTGAAAAAAAGGCATAAGAATATTTACTAAGCTTTTATTAGTTGGGTTAGTAACTTTAATCATTTTTCTGATTTTTATTTTTATTTTTTGGCTGGGTTAGGGAATTAATCATTTTTTCTGATAATTGTAAAAATAATTTTGTGTAGACAAAATTTTATTAAAATAATATTTTCCCTTCTACAAATTATCACATAGCTCCAAATGGTGTAAACTTCAAAGTTTTCTGATAGTTTTCTAATGAGCAAAGGGCAATCATTGAGATGATATTTATAAAATATAATATCCTAATTATCACCATAAAACTTAAATTTTATTTGCCATACATTACTTGGTTATGCTTAAATAACAAATTATTTATTTTTAAAATATGATCTCAACAAATTATGCTTAAATCTTGTATGTTCTTGAGAAATTTCCAAAGCTTAAATGGTGCTCTGAAAGCAGCCAAGCAGGGAAAAAAGGCCTCATTTGCAGACAGACAGACGGACAAGAAGCTGTTCGCCGGGCTAAGAAGCTTATATGAAGCGTGACTTCTTGCCCGGAATCAGATTTACAGTGCAAGGAAGGTAGACCGTGTTGAAAAATCAAGCGATACGGATATAAGCATCATTATGATGAAAGGCCTCTGACTTGAAGAGGCTGGCGAGCTAGAGAGAAGAAATGGAATAAAAAGAAAGGAAAAGTTCAGGAAAAGATCAATCAGAAGAAAGGGGCGAGGTTAATTTCAAGACGGTGGAAAAGAGAGGAGAAGAAGTTGATAAGAGGCCGCAATAGAAATAGAGAAAAGGGCTATCGTAAATGGCAGCAGTGGTTGTTCAAACTCAAGGACTAGACAGATGCCCCACGGTAAAGAGAGCTCGGCTGCTGAAGAGCAAGCTCAGCTGTGATTTTCGACGAAAGAGGACAACGAAGTAAAAGTGGTACACAAGGAAAACTAAACAGAAGTGATTTAGAAAGTCATAGTTGTGATCTCTATTCAAGTTTAAGGAACTTGGTCCTTGATAACTTACATGCTTCTTTTTCTGCCACTGCTGAAGAAACCCATGCTGCTGCATTGCCCTGAAAAGTAGAAAATATGCTCTCCCGACTTGTTGTCTAGTGATGTATAGAATAGAGAAGTAGCAAAAACTATATAAGCGACAGTTTCAATTTGAAGACTGAACAAAAGTTCAAATTTTGGCTGCATGACAAGGTCGATACTATTTCGTGCATCTACTGTATTGTGAGCGGTGTACATCTTTAGGAAAGGTAGCTTCATGTCTACGTGAAGGGAGCATGCATACATATGACATCTTCATGAAAGTATTTTCAACCAACAATCATGATAAGTAAGCTCCACAAATCTATTGTACAAAGGCATGTGGATGGCTGCTAGCAAGATAGATGAGATGTTGCCATTTTCGTTTAAAGGAATATAACAAAGCATTATTATGTGAGAGATTGTTTGTGTGAAGTACTCTGCATGACAACTATTTGGATTCACTAGCATAGAGGAAACAAACATGAATATCTCGTCAATTGTAAGCCACCAAGCTCCCATATAAATACAAAAAATAATAATATGCAACCAAAGATATAAAATTACATAATAATATGCCAAGCAATTTTCAACAAATCTCGCCTTATACCTTAGTTGAGGGTTCTCTTTGAACATCATGTAAGAAACCCACTTGTTCTTCTGTGCTAATTTATCATTTGGTAACTTAGTGAGTCCAAACATGCAAAAATTTCATGTCATTTTGTATGGCATCCATCTACTTTGTCTTGTGGTCGTCATCTATAACTTCATCAAAGTATCCATATTCTTCACTATCAGTAAGTAACACATACTCGTCAACCGATGGTGTATAAAAAGCGTCCAACATTAATGTGGGAAGGTTGATATAGGCTTGGAAACTTTATGATAAACATCATCCATGAGCATCATCATCAACAGTGTCCGGTTAATCAAAGATGAGAACATTATGGTCTCCAACTCCTCCATTATCACCCAAACATCATCATTAACTTGAATTGGCATTGGTGTCAATGGTATAGGATCCATATCACAAAGATAATAATTATTCTAGGAGATCACCTTCTCAACTTTGCCGATAATCTCAATGGTTTCATCTTTAATGAATACCACATCTTTAAATCTCACAAGCATTTTCTCTGCTGGATCATAGAACTGATAGCTGAATTCATCTTTCATAGCTAAAAAAAAAAATATTAACGTGCCTTCGAATCAAGCTTGGATCATTTGTCTCTTGGAATATGGACAAAAGACTTGCACCTAAGCAAACGCAAGTAATTATAAAATGTCTCTTTTACAAACCATACCTTATTGAACACATCACCATTTAAAAGACTGTAAGGAGATAAGGCGTTTACACGAGTCATGACATTTAAGGCATCCGCCCAAAATGAATTGAGGAGTTTTACCTCCAAAAGTATATATTGAACTCTATCAATTGACATACAATTTATCCTCTCGGCTACAACATTTAGTTGTGGAGGCCATCAACTTCCACTCTCCCTATGTACTTTAATGAGTTAGATCTTTTTGCTGAACAAATAAAGGTTTAAGTTTGGTTCAAAAAGAATATAATAAAACATCCCTCAAGTGCAAATCTTGAATTAAAAAGAAGAGCCACAGTGCACAAGGCCCTTGCATGCAGGTATGGCAGTGGTCAGATGTATACAATCTTTTTTTTTTGATTACATAGATAGTGTTTCACTTATTTAAATCCATAATTTCAAGATCCCAATTGGAAACATTTGTTGACTCTTGAGCAGGGCATGCCTAGCCAATTACTTAGAGAAAGGGCTTAGCATGTTTACTTTGAGATGCCCTGGAGAACCTTTATCTCTCAAGAGCCTTGGGAAGTATATTGAAGACTACAAGCAATACAACAGAAATGACATATTCCCTCGTTCTCAAGATAATTATCTTCGTTTATTTTCACTGTCACTTGAAAAAGCCTACTGGCAATATGCTTTTTATTGACATACAATTTATCCGCTCAGCTACTACATTTAGTTGTAGTATCTTCAGTGGAGTCCGTTAGTGCCGCATCTAATGTGAATGACAATATACGTCAAATGGTCCAGTGTACTCTCCTCTGTTGGCATTGCAAACACACTTTAGCTTCTTTCCCATTTGCCTTTTAACCGATACATAAAATATCAAATGCTTAATCTTTTATCTTTAAAGAATATAGCCACAATTTTCAAAAGCATTCATCAATAAAGGTCATGAAATAAAATATATTACTAAAAATTTGACCTTAAGAGAACCACATATGTAGATGTACACAAGTTCAAAATGATCCGCCTTCTTTGAAAATAGGTTTCTATAGAATAAAATTTTTTATTGCTTCCTATCTATACAACAAGGACACATCTTCAATTTTGCCTCATTTACAATCAAAAGAAGATTTTTCTTCGCTAAATAATTGAACTCTTTCTTACTCGTGTGGTTAAGTTGCTTATACAATAAATAGGTAGACTCATCTCCTTTAGATACATTTACATTTTTATTTGAGATCAAGGCTTAAAACATGTACAAACTAGAAAGTTTCTTCCCATTTTCCACTACATAGAGCTCCTAGTGAGCTTCCATTACTTTTGTAAAAAGTGATGCAAAACCCGTTATCATTAAATTTATTGGCCAAAATAAGATTTAAGTGAACATGAACACCCCTCAAGATTAACTTTGCATAGTTGTAGATAGTTAAACACATATCATCACAACCAACAATTGATGACAATCCCTCATTGTCAGTCTTCAATGTCTCAAAATTGCAGGAAATATAATATATAAAGAATTTCCCCATTAATGTCATGCAGAGTGATGTAACACTATCGATCATCTAACTTATCTCGTGGTCGGACATATTAATCACATCTTCTTCACACAAAATAAGAAGATCGACTTGGTAACAATTGAAACTCTGATCATCTTAGGTCTTCTCGGTCTTCCTTTCACCACAAATCTCCATTCTCTCATTTACACTTATAATATTTCTTACTATGGTCTTCCTTTTTACAATGGTGGCAACCAAGGTTTTGATATCTAGTTATTAATTTGCTTCAACATTTATCACCTAACTTAGGATCTCTCACATTACTTCTTTCCTTTGGATTCTGAGACTAGCACTTCACAATGTGAAAATGCAAAGTCATGCGTTCTCCTCATCATTCCCTCATTATGGACCGCACAATTGGCTATTTCCAAGTTCACTATAGCATAGGAAAAATACTGGCAATGGTAATTTGGACGATCTCTCACAAATCTGGTAGATTGGTCAACAACAACACACATAGCAATTCATCATCGATTTTTATGCCCATATGATTTAATTGAACAACACTAACTTAAAATTCCATGAGATGATCGACTATAGAACTCTCTTTTCAATACCACACTCGCATCAAAATTATCAAGTGATATAATTTATAGTTACTAATTTTCAAAACATAAAGTACTTCAAACATCTCCCATAATATTCTTACGTGTTTTCATTACAAATGTGATTATAAATATTATCATTAACAAATTGACAAATATACCCACAAATTTACTCAAATTCAAATGCTCACTCTACTCTTCTTCGGATTTTGGTTCAGCATTTTGAATAGCAAATACCAGAAAATACATTGTTTAACAAACAATAATATTTCATTTTACTCCTCAAAATGTCAAAATTTGTGACATTAGCAAATCATTTTTGTTATTACTCTCTATGATTCCAAACAAATTTAACATAATAACCTGAGCCATCTGATACTAATTGTTAGGTTTCGATTATCCAAACTTTACTTACAAAGTCGAGACTAATCTCTACAAGGATCATTTTCCAAACATTTTTATTTGAACCTGTAAGTAGGCAATACGATAACACACAATAATAAAATAATAATCACAATAATACAATGCAATATTTTACGTGGAAAACCGATTTGAGAATGAGAGAAAAACCATGAGATGATAAGTTCACTAAATAAACACTACATAATGAGTTTGGTTACAACAATCCAAGGATATAGCACATTATAATGAGCAACCTAAACAATGAAGAGTAAAAGAGCAAACGGAAAGAAAAACAACCGGTAAAAATATTATTTTCAATAATAAGAATAACATACCAAGGCCGATGAAGAATAGAGCACTCTTTAGAGCCCAAATGGATGAGTGAATTTTCCTTTTCTTCATTTCTCTCTCTTCCCATCTTTCTCTTCTTTCATTCTCTCTATTTTGGCACTCAACGGCTTTTAGAACTCTCATTCGCAATGACCAAAAAAATTAAATCACGTTGATATAGTAGGTGACGGCGTATGAGCACCCAACAAATGCGCATTAGATGCCTGCATTAGACATTAGCGCATGAGCATCATGTCTGGAGCGCATAAGCAAGGCCTCTACAGACATCAGCACCCTCACAGGCCACACAAGGCGTGCCCATTTTGCTATTTGCACAAGTGCATCATCATAGCCACACGTCAGGCTTGGTCAATCCTCTTTATTAAAGATCCTCTTTCGCTTAAGTATGGATCATTTGAGTATCCCACGTAGCTCTATGCAGCTGGCCAAAAATAAAAAATATAAATCTATATATACAGGCAATGATTCTCACAAGGTAGTGGCCCATCCCAACAACAATAACATAAACTTATCTAAACAGAGAGTTTTATTCACCAGGATTCAGGCTAGGGAATTTCAGAGATTCAGAAGTGTTTTTTGTTATTTATGCTGTCCTTAGATATAAGACAAAAGTATCTGAATTGTTACTGGCAAGTTTGCTGCCAGAATGAAGAACAAAACGAAGTTAAAAAGCTAGTACAAGCCTCTCCCTCCCCTTCCCTAAATCTCACAAGCAGTGAATATAAATAGCATTTGTGGGAACTCCAACCATAATGCAAATCAAACGACTGTAGGAACAAAGGCAAGAGACAGACATCACTGACCAGTAGTCACCTGATATCAGTAGCACGAAAGCAAAAACGTTGCACAAAGTAGGTCACTTTCACATGTGTATGCACAGCTACAAGCATGACAAATGAACAAACACAACAGGAGAAATGATTTTGCTCCTTAATGCATTCTGCATTACTTTCAAATATTCAGGATATAACATTTTCTGGTCCACAGTTAGTAAACCAATGACTCACATGAGGGGACTCCATGATTTGGTCTTAATTTTTAGACCGTAGGTGGTGTACATATATAATTGTGACTCAATCTAAAGGTAGAAAGACAAAATAAACTTTAAAAAGAAAGAAGGATAAGAAAGGTTCTGAAGGAAAATTTGGTTAACAGAGAACAGTCACCTCCACAGTCTCTTCAAAACATCTGGGTGAGCATGGAGATAACGAGAAAGGAGTAGTCCATATTTGGGAAACAATAATAAATGCAAGAAATCTTGTAGTATATTCAAAAGGCAGATGTTGCTAATAACAAAGTGAATCCCAACTAAGTTGACAAGGAAACAATTAACAATAATTCTGAGCAAGCACAAATGTAGTAGTTAACAAAGGCATAGACCATATGGTGTAAAAGATGTAAATCCAATGGCTCAGAAACATCAGCACACGAAGATTTATGCTTGAAACAATTCCTACAGTCTTTATGTCAAAGACCAGAAGCTGGAAACATTGTTTCCAAATTCTTTGACACAGCATATACATGTAAGAGAAGAGAAAACACTGGGAAGGTTTTTGTGCAAATATAGATGACACCTTACCACCACAGGGATAATCCAAAGGGGAAACAAGTACTTACAATAACAAAATTTGCATTCAATGGTCCCAAGGAAAATAACATTGACTATCAAATAAAGGTTCTATCCATATAATACTACTTGCTTAGTCATCAAGTCTTGCACAATGTGTTCTGCATACTTAAGCCTTTCAAACATCAGCTGATGGTAGAAGTTTACGTCCAGGTTTTTTTAAGATAACTATGGTCACTGTTAAGCTGGAAACCTAGATATACAGATTGTAGAAGGTCGATTTCAAACAATATGAAGTGAGGAATAACAATTTTCTGTTCAAACAGTACTTGAAAATGATAATGGGAAATTTTGGGGGCAACTTCTAAGGTCAAATCATTGGGCAGCATCTTGGGAGAAGATTTAACAAAAAACTCTCAAAGAAAAAGGCCATTTTGGTCTTCCTAACAAGTGTGGTTTATACAGACAGAAGGATGAAACATCCAATCACTTATCCATAGCAAGTGGGCATTTGAGATACAGAGCTTTCTTTGTTCCTGACTTGTGTGAAATGGGTAAACCCTGCTAGTAGACGGCAGACTTTTTTTTGGGAAATCATTTTAAAGACAAATGGTTACCAGAGATTTAGTAGTTTGTTCCTTTCCTATGGTGGTGGGTGTGGAAGAAGAGGACCAGGGGAGCCTTCAAAGGTAATTAAAGAAAAAAAAAGGCAATTTGTAAGAAACAAAATTTAATCAATAGCATATGAAGTACATCTAATGCTCTAGTTCAGGAAAACGCACCAATTTTACATATCTGTATGTAACACAGTCAGGATGTTTTTGAGGAATGGAGGCCTTCTGTTTCATTCTATAGGTCACTTACTTCCTTGATTTGTAAATGGTTGACAGCTGTTTAATGTACTTTATACTCCCTGTACGTAGCCTTGTTTTTATCTTCTGTTACGGCCATTCAACGGGACCTTTAATCCCTGATAAGTCACAAACTGATTTTCCATTTAGTTCAATTTACCAGTATATCACATATTGTTTAGATATCCCCATTTTAATTCTATTATGTTGCCTGTATTTATGCAGATCCAACCTTCTATCATTTCCAAACACATGTAAGACACTGCAAGCCCATACGTTATGTGGGGCTTTCTCTGGTACTATCCTCCAAATCCTTGCACACCAAACAAACCACAGTTAAAAAAGAATTTTTCGACTTTTATGTCCATTGGTGCTAATATAAGTGATTAAATGTCTCTTCTTATAGCATTCATTGAGAATGCAACAAACAAACCATCTTCCTAGTTAAAAAGAAATTTTCAACTTTTACATCCGTTGGCACTAATATACCTGATCAAATGTCTCTCTCTCTTAAAACATTTATTGGGAATACAAGGTCATCAAAAATGTAAAATCAAAGTTCAGGTAATCAGTCAGACTACGCAAGGCATTTACATGCTCAACAAAAATCACCAAGAGTATCAACCAATCAAGAATTTGGCAGCTCGACACATTAGAAATTGCTCAGAGTTTTGGCAGTGGTTTTGGACAAATGACTGACAAAGAAACAGAAAGCTGCATGCAAAAGAAAAATTAGGCAGCTTGCGTATGAAACACACCACAACAGAAACCACTCTTTCCAGACAAAGCAACACAACTTTTACTTACCAGGCAAAACCATTTAGCCAGTGACTCAGCATCATATAGACAACTTTCTGGCTGTCCTTCAATATTTTCGTTCTGCTTCAAATTTTCAATGTTTGTTCAATACACCAGCGTTCCCAGGGGATATGGATATGTAGCAGCAATGAGAATACAATGCCTTCTACCATCTAAATCCCATGTTTGGTATCGGTTTTGAGGGATAACAGACAATCTGTGAGATGCACAAATAAGAATCAGGAAATTGAGATTATGAATCAGGAAAAATAACCATCACCATATTTGTCAACAAAAATGCCTCTTCAAAGAAAGAATCTCTGGCTTAACTCATACTTCAATTTCTCTGTTCTTGGGGTCCAATTTGAGTTTAGCTCACCAACGTTTTGAGCATTTGCCACCATTCTATCCAGATTGCAGAAGAAATGGGGAAAGGAATAACATAAACAGAATCAAGAAACACAGAGGAAAGGGTGTTTAATATGCCACAGTACACTAAAGAAGAATTCTTCTTCAGATTTTTTTCTTTTTCTGTTCATTTTGCCTCTCAAGAACGGGAAACAGAAGGGCAAGTCCAAATATCTTTACAGGTTGATCCAAAGCAAATCCTACATCCTACTTTCCCTCACAAGCATGACTCGACATATATATTACCACATTTCTTTCAAGTTGTCTGCAACCCAAAGCAAATCCGACATCCTAATTTCTATCATAAACATGATTTAAATATATTCACATTGCTTTCTGTTATGCCAATATATATCCTCGCAGGTCAATGATATATATTCTAACGGCAAGGCATCATTATTCTCCGGAGTGGAATTATACCCAAAAATAAGTCATGTCCTGTCTAATATCAAGTTTTAGGCATAAGTGCCAGCAGCAGATAAGAAGCAGCAACATAATAAGCATAAGATATAGAGATATAAGTACTATAACCTTGGATAAGAAATGCTACTACAGGAAGTCTAGGAAGAAAATCAAGCCATCGGAATAATTCGTAATTGTTGGCATTAAATTGGATGCCAACAATGGAAGTTCTTTTGATTTCATCAAGTTGAATTCAGAATTATAATGATGTCTTCAATTGAAAAGTCGAAACAGTAAACAAATTGAGATAGGGACGAAGAACAAAGCAGAGATAGGGGTGTGTGATCCTAAAATGGGTGTACATATGCATACATCTGTGCGCACACACACAAACCCATGCATGTACATAACACATACGTATCTATCAAGGCTCCTAACCAAAAACTCAAATATCGACATAAGTATTAGTATCAACTATGGCTATATTAATATCAACTATATCGGGTAATATTTATTTATATCAGTTATGTAATACATATCACTAACAACTATATATGGCAATACATGTCACTATCATACACTTGCAAAGGCAAAAATTTTTTTTATTTCTATGACCATATCAAAACTGTTTCATATATTACAAATTGACCATCTTTTATTTTATATTTATACATTTAAACAATTTAGTCAATTTTATCAAAATTGAGTGTAACATCTTTTTTGGTCATTGAAAAAATATCTTAAAAGTCTATAAAACAGAGGGATTTATCTTCTAAGAAGCCAAAAAAGGCTACCGCCAATATATTATGGATGCAATATGTCGGGATATATCACCACCAAGATCTCCCGATATTTTGATCAATGCTCCTAACAGTCAAGAAAGTCAAAGAATGCCCCCATGCATAATAAAGATACACTGAAAACTTTACCCGGTGAGAAAGACACCAAATGGGATCAGAGAAGAACTGAACAGGAAGGTGTGGATTTTCCTGATGCTTACACAGGTGCAATACACTTAGCTGTAGCATACAAGTATAGGCCATCATAAAAACTTCATGGTGGCTAATAATTTTGTCTCAACTAAACCACTCACAAACATTGAGCAAATTCATCCCACAGCAACCCATGCAAGTCTTCTAAGAGAAAAAAATGCCTGTACTGACCATCATGAGCATCATGTTTCAGCACAATGGAATTACATCTCATTTGTCTTTTCAAAATTATTATATAAGGTTGAATTCATATCCTTCCTTTACCCATAAGCACTTCATTAGCCAACTCAAAAAAGTTATGGATTTGGCCATAAACAAAACTCAAATAAAGTCTTTGAAACCATCCTGTAGACATTGAAAGCTTTAGCAGTGAAAAGTAGAATATTCAACCTAACAAAAGAAGCATATTTATGTACACAATAGACTGATGCAGAATGCAAAATAAATCAGTGGCACGGTTTCTTCAGAATGGCACAGATAGAAAAGTGAACCCAAAATTAGTCAAAATGAAATAATAGAACGAATATCTGCCTAATCATCTCACTTCTACAAAAAGACCTGCAGTGATACCAAAATGTGTTCTGTATAAAACAATAAGTAATCATTTGGTGGTATAATGCAATAAATATCTTAAATGAGACAAAAGACATACATACGAGAGACAGCAACCTTGACAAACTTTTGCCCCTTAACATGGGGTTTGACTAAATAGCAGCATCTTCTGGAGAATGAAGCATGACAAAGACATGTTGACTGCCTTAATCTAAGTTACTCTAGGCCCATCTCTCCCCTTCATATTGCATTCAACCAGTCAAATTTCTTAAAAAAACCACCATTGAATATCTCTCAAAGTTATACAAAGCTTCATTGCAATGCACTACGTTAAAGAAATTTCAAAACCCAATGTACTTATTTCAGCTTCTCACTGGATGAGCAATATTACATCAGTAATTCAGAAAATCTATCATGTCCACTATCCATTTCCACAAACTCACAACCAACCAACCTAAGCACCACGATGCTATAGCTATTAGAACATATTTGTCATGATACCAAAGACAACCAAAAACTCAAAAAGAAAAAACAAAAATAAATAAAACCATTGCCTAACATTGACATGGAACTTTTTTAGGCTAGATAACAACAAATAGAAATTAACATACCATCAAATAACCCCCAAGAGCAATTAACAGTTGCCAATAGCATCTCATAGTTTTTGACACCGCCAATAGCATCATCAATAAAGCCCCAAGTACGCTAGGCGGAATTAGACATGAATACTGATGCGAGCACGATCGGTGATGGCTTCGACAAGTGAGGATCGAAGGTGATATCAGCGACGTCGGCCGAGGAGGGGAGTTCCGCAGAGGGAAAAGGCGGTAAGAAAGAGAGAGAAGAGCATAGAAAGAGGGGGGAGAGGACAGAGGGATGGGGGAGAGGCAGGAAAAGAAATATCTCTTTGTTACCCCCCATCACACACGTACACAGTATATATAATCAAACCGTAACGAAATTCTTGCTCCCGTAACCACGTAAGCAAGAGACAGTAACAGAATTGGTTGTCTTGTAATCAAACCGTAACCACGTAAATGAAATAAAAGTCGAGCCCGTAACATTACCCTCTCCATCAAGAAAACCTTGTCCTCGACGTTAAGCAAGAGAATAGCTTGGTGAAATGTGGCCATTGGTAAACTACCGGACACCGGCTTCAGCGCAAGCTCATCCAAAATCCCGCGTTCAACATAGTTACTCCTCCTAATTCGGGAGCTGCATGGGTACCACATGCTTCTGTTTCGGTCCACAGAGATAAATGTATCATCGAGTGTTACCAAGTCTGCGGTTAAACGTTGAAGAATTCTTGTAGCTTTCGGTATCTCCTCCTCAATGAAGTCCTGCTCTTGGTGGTGCAACGCCTGGGATGAATGCCACAATGCCTGGGATGATTGTCCAGTAAACAATGTACTTATGTGCCCAATTGATCTAACTTTGGGACCAAACTACCTTTTAATCCCCGCAGAACTTTCTTCCGAAAATGCACTTCATACACCCATTCCTGGTCACTTCTTGTCATCCCCTTGGGTAGTGCGGCTGTCTCTGGCAAAATTATTGTCATTATAGCCCTTACGCGTTAACAGTCTCACTACGCCCAAGCCTTTGCACTGTGTGGTTCCGTGCGGGACATAGGGCCCTACGGTATTGCTGTTGGCTCTCTCCGAGACCAACTCAAGCACCCCCTGCTCAAGATGAGCCTGCGTCTGGCAAAATTCCAATAAAATGACCACACCTTTGATTCCTGCTCTTGCCTCCTTGGGATCACCCAACATATTAACAACGGAGGCATCCCTGGAAGCTCTAGCAACTAGTAATATAAGAGCGTCCTTACCCACGCCTTGGGTACACCTCAATCAAGCTTTTATCCAACAAAGAAGCTTGTTAAGAGTGAGAGTCCCGGTCTTGTTACCGCAAAGGACATCCATACCAAATACCTTTTTTGATGGCTGTCATCCTCTCGTGATCGCCTTTTGTTTAGTTAGGCGGTGAAATTCAATAGTCATTGTCACAAACAAACTGTTGGCATGGCAATTGGAATTCCTCCAACGGAAGCACTAGCAGATTGTCAATGCCATCTCGGTATGCCTGTCTTTGGTTGGATACATTCCAATAATCCCTACCAAAGATTCTTTCAATAATGGAGTAAATATAGAAGTGACGGATGGCAGTAAACACCTTTTGGAACCAGAGAAGTGGCCATAATGACCAAGTGCTATCAACCAAGTGGGCAGCCTTGCCAAAGAAGGTGTACATACCAGTGGCCATAACAACAGCCGCACTTTTTCCTTGCTTGCAGGTGGGACCAGAGAAAGTCTCATCACCGGGGTTAGTTGTGAATGGGAGGGATACACCAGTAAGGGTAGCCTGGTCGATCTTGAGGAGATTACCTTTCAACAATCGAGCATCGGCTGGAACAATATCTCCTAGTTTGATAGTGATTACATCTTCGGGTCCAAGGATTGCTGCTTCTTTCTCGCTCCATTTTCTGCCTCGCAACACCTTAGTTTTGGAAACAATATTTGCCATGAGTCTGCTACAGCATTTCCTGCATTGTTTTCATCATTAAAGCCAATGACGTCTGGATAGTCTGGTGGCTTGCCCCCTGCATTTGCTAAAGCAATGGTCATGATGGCTGTAGCCTCCATGACCCAAGACAGAGGATTCCACATGAATCCCAAAAACTTCAGAAATTTACTATCCTTTTTATCTTCATGTTTGTTCTGGCCAAAAATTTCGAGCCTCTTTTGACCTTCCTCTTTTGTCAAATCTTCTTTAAAACACTGGAGTTGCTCGAAAACTTCCTCCACGGGAGTCGTTTCCTGGGACATAAGGCAAGTCAGAACACACGGTAGTAGAGGCGATACCAATATCTATTGCCCCCGTTGCCTCCCGAGCCTTCCAGCTTGCAATTAGGCTGCCGAAATAATGAAAAAGATCTCAAGGCAACTTCACAAATGACCCAACCAATTTTGTCCTCGGTGGAGGGATAGATTCCCTTTCCAAGAGTGCGAGCCCCTTATCAAACTGGGAAAACTCGGCCACAATGCCGTTAAACAATTGCCCACATTTAGAAAATCAAGCAAAACCAACTTGGAATCATCGGCCATAACATCACGAACATCAAGTTGGTTGAGGAACGCCACATGAAATTTTAGAACACTAGGAACCGAGGTGGACCGGTTTGCTTCCACCTAAGGGTTTGGCTAGTTGGAAATGGCAGAGGTAAGGAGAGCTCCAAGTTTTCCAAATTTATGAGTGCCCATCTCTGGCTTTGGACTGGGTTTGGTGAGCATCTCCCTGTGGGGGTTTCATTTCTCGATTGGGGCATTTGTGCCTTAGTGGAAGTATCAGTGGTGCGGTTGTCCTGTGGAAGTACGGACGCCACGAAGGGAGCAATATCTAGTGGAGGTAAGGAAAGATGAAGAGCGATTGTGGTGCCTGGTGGTGAGGGTAGTTTGCTGGGTAAAGCTTGGGTTAGAGTTTGCGGTGGTGGGAGTGGTGGAGTTTGAGAAGACAGTTATGGACTTACCTTCGAAGGCTTGGTGAACAATTTAGTGGCAGGAATCCTGAGAGACTTCGGTCTGTTTGGTTGAAGATGATCAATACATTTACCTCATCAACGGAATCATGGGGTGTCAAAGCTTAATCGGCCGTTTCGTTTGGCAATAAGGTCTTCCAAACCCCAATCTGCGTCCTAGTCAGCACCTTAGCATTAAGATTCCGTTGTTGAAGCCTCCAACGTCTTTGCTAGCTTTGCTCCAGAGCCCATCCCATGCAAGTAAGCCCCGAGTCTCTCGCGGTTGAGATCAAGCCGAGCTTTTCGTAAAACCTCATCCGAAGTTTCTGATCGACTGGGAGGGGATGAAGAACCATCGCTCTCACTACCGGGACCCCTACCGTCATGACGAGCTTCATCGTTGCCGATCGAGAGTCAGACACAGATGGAATCTTCTGAGCAACGATCTGCCCTGAGGATCGAATCGAGAGGGGCACGACATCAGCAATGTAAGCATAAGCTATTGAAGTCTGGCGTAGATGGGATAGAGCAGCTTTGTGAGTCAAGGACGAGGGCGGCTCAAATTTTTGCTCCAGATCCCTAGAGAAAAATTCCCAGGTAGAGATTTGCCGTGTTGCGCGCATCCACGTATACCACTGGAGAGCATCGTCGGACAAGTAGACGACGGCGATGACTAATTTTCTTCGGTGGAGTTCGATGTTTCGTAAGAATTGCTCGATATGCGAGAGCCGGCTTATAACGTTAAGTAGGAGAAATACGGAATTTCCGTGAGAGGCGAACGGGTAGTTTAACGTGGTTGTAATCAAAGAGGAGACTGGAAGAGGTGGGGAATGTTCGGAGGCGAGGATGTTGTGCGTTGTCGTCGCTCGATCTGTGCCAAAGTTTGACGGATTTCAGTGAGGGCTTGTGGATTTGTTCATGAATCGGCGTGAGCGATGATGGCCGCCGTGTGTGGTTGGCCATTCACGACGTCCTCCTTCCCCGACTTCGAAAACCCTACGATGTGATCCTCCAGAGGATTGTAGTGCACCGATAAGCCCTCTGCCATTGTCTCAATGAAAGCACTAATGATGCGAGCACGATCGGTGATGGCTCCGACAAGTGAGGATCGAAGGTGATATCAGCGACGTCGGCCGAGGAGGGGATTTCCACAGAGGGAAAAGGCGGTAAGAAAAAAAAGAGAGAAGAGCATAGAAAGAGGGGGAGAGGACAGGAGGGATGGGGGAGAGGCAGGAAAAGAAATATCTCTTTGTTACCCCCATCACACACGCATACGTATATATAATCAAATCAGAACGAAATTCTTGCTCCCCGTAACCACGTAAGCAAGAGACAGTAACAGAATTGGTTGTCTTGTAATCAAACCGTAACCACGTAAATGGAATAAAAGTCGGGCCCGTAACAAATACACTCATGTCATTCCATTCGGTTGGCGCAACATCCTCGCATAGTACAAACAATTCATATCCGACTCTATCACCACATTTTAAGTTTTCCTACACCTAACTCTCCCTCTCTTCTTGCCTCTAACCTTAACCATAGTTTTGCATGCCATCGATGCCATCAAAAATACTGAAACACAGACAATTTAATCACTGGTCTCAAAACGAATGCCAACCAAAAGAGGATAACAGCAAGTAACCGACGACGAATGAGTATCTATCCTATTGGTAATGTGAATTTGCTATAATTTACAAACTTCAATCGAGGTACCTAGTACGATTAAACCCTAAACTTCAATAAATTATTCTGAAAATTGAAACTCGCATTTTTCAGAATAATCGAAAGAAAAAACATTGAGAGACGAAGAATCGAAAGACCTGACAGTCTTCTCAAGCTCAGGGGCGGAGTTGCATTCGACTGCCATGATCAACTGCTTATCAGCCGCCATGTTTACCAATAATATATAATAATAATGAAAAATAACCAATAATATATAATGTCTATAATCGAAACTCGAATAACATATTTGAGATTAGCAAATAGTGTTATATGATACAAATACCAAACAGTTGACAAATTTTTCATCTTTTTCTTTCTCTCTCTTCATTGCTCTTCCATGGTTGCATAGCACTCCAAATTATTTCCCTCGTGTTGCTCTAAAAGCATAAGAGATTCTTTACACTCTCTCTAGGAGCGCAGGGGCCTGCAATGTGGGGAGCATTGTTATCCCTGTGATGCCAATCAGGGCCATCAGATTTTAAATCTAATGGCTCCTATTTATAAAAAAGAATAAAAATAAAAGAAAAAGGTATTAAATATTTTTTTTACATCAAATGCAAAAAAAATATAAAAACAAAAAAATAATTAAAAACGTTTTTTTATATATAAAATGCGGGCGTTGTAGGGGCTGTGAAACGGCCATACGCGTCGCACCCCCCTCATTTCCTCTCTCTAGTGCACGACCCCTTATTGTATTCATATTACCGACTTCTATGGCAACCAATTTAGGTACTATTAAAAAAATAACTAAGGCAACAATTAAAATATTATGTCAAATTTCATTACTAGTAATTTTAAAATATTACAATAGTTAAAATATATATAAATTAATAGGATGATTAAAAAAAAAAACCCTATAAAAACAACATAAGAGTAGAGAAAATAAGGCACTGTTTTTTCTCCTGTCAATGCCATGGTTCTCTCTTCCACCCCCTAAATTTAAAAAAAAATTCAAAATTATTCAAAGATTGAGCATTTTCTACAGATTTTTAAATAATAAATAAAGTATTGTTGAGAAATTCATGATACATGAATAACATTAATAAACTTTTTTTTAATTTTTTTAACAATACCAAAATTATATGGTTCTCAAAAATTGGTTGGAAAATACAATCAAATGACATTAATTATTTTTATATGCTTTAAGTATCAGTTTGTATAATTTTTTTTGTTTCTTAGTTACAATCCGCTTGGTATCAAATGGCAGTACGATTGAATTAGTTCTATGGAATTTCATTAATATAGAATTCATTTAAGTGATTCATAACTAAGTTTGTGCAATTTTTGTTATATATTTGGTTATTGTATATAATTTTCATATGCTTAAATTATGATAATTTTTTCTAAAAGAGAATGTGATAGGTCCATAGATACGTTAGCTCGCCCAATTTCAAATCCGTTGGAAAAATTGCATGGCCTGAGAGGCATTCCGCACAGCCCAAGATCTAGACAGCACCATCAAGGTCGGCCCAGCAAAAATCAACCCCTGGATGGGTCCGCGAGTACAGCCCAATAGCTCCCCAAATCAGAAGATGCCGCACAGCTAACCGACCAACGTGATTGCTGTCAGTGCATCATTTCCCCAGTTTAGATAATCAGGACTCGTGTGCAGCCTCCGACAAGTCTACTTGCTTGACACCCTCTACATGATAATCATGAAGAATGGTGAAAGCGGAAGGTAAGGTAGTGGCCCCTTTTTATAGCTTAAGAGGCAGGTAGCCATTATCTTCCTTGATAAAAAGAGGAAATCCAAACGCTAAAAAAAGGAGAGGAGAATAGAAAAGAAAAATGGGAGGTTCGAACGATCGCATAAAGAGAACTCTCTCCGGGCTTACAAAATGGAGAACGAGAGAGATGACCAAGGATATGCGACGATTTGTCTCAGAGCTATCTTCCGATAAAGGTGAATTCTTTTCCCTCTCCGTTTACCAATCCTGATCTGTGGTTGTGCAGGCCTTTGTACAAGCTTTGAGCTCTCATGCCACGTGCCCAGCGAAGACAACTCATAAAGTGGAGCGCAGAGAACCCCCTCCGTCAGCAGTTAGGAAAGGACTGGCGGGTGACCTTTCTCTTCACTGTCAGCGCCAAAGAATCCCTTTTGAGAGATCTAATGAGTCATGCTATTGCTATGGGCCGATCTAAAGTCAAGGTCATCTACTAGCAAAACCCTAAGAAAAGCAAAGCTTGGAAGGCCATGCGGTAGGCCAGCTACGACTAACATATAATGGGCTGGTGGAAATAAAGATCAGTTAGGCCCATAGGTAGCTCCCTATAATAAGACTAATTACAACATAGGAACTCTCCAATTTAACGGTGATAACTTGGCTAGCGCTAAGGGCCCCAACACGGCAAATGCTTACTATTGGTGGTTAAAGTTAACACTCAAAGGAGATTGCCACGCTTGCCTATCCGGAGCAAAAAGGACACTGCTATTGCTGGCCGCTACCATCGCTAGGGTGGGTCGACGAATCATCCGTTAGACACAGTATGACAAATGTCTGTAAAAATCATTCATGGTCGCACCGCAACCACAAAATGACAGCTGACACCAAAGGTTTTCTTCAAAGACTAACAGCCTGCAAATCCTGACACAACAGTTGTCCAGCTTGTCCCTAAAACCACTTCGAGACATTATCAACAAATATTCCTTCTCTACCATTGAAGAAGGGGAGGCAATCCAAAAGGCAATCCTGAGAGAAGCAATTTGAGAAACCCTAGAAGCAAATAATCCTAATAGAGAGCTCTCTTTCTTACTCCCACTCTCTTCCTCTCTTGGAGCAAATTTTCTCTCGAAGTCACTCATCATCGAATACACTGTTAGAGTCTCGCCCTCTACCAATCACCAAGCCGCTTCCCACGAAACACATCATCGGAGCTAGGCCCTTTGACACCACTCACCCTCCCCCACATACGTGTATCCTCGTATCCTGCATTCTTTTTTCATTTTTTTATTATTTGAGAAGATTTATGATTTAAATGTTGAAAGATAAATCGATGAGTGAGTCATACCGATCCTCTGACATCTTATTTCTTTATTATGTTGTATAGGACTCGGGTTATCGCAGACGAAGATCGGACCCGCCTCAATTTGACCTAACGCGAAAAATTAAATAACTTCCTAGTTCGTACTATAATTTGATCTAAGAACATATCAAGATCTGATACTTTATATATTTTTAAAAACCAAAAAGGGCAAAATAATTAAATTATATGCAAAAACATACCAAAATTGGCCGGATTTAACTTATTTTATAATATATAATTCAATTAACCCGGAAATAGGCTAATCTAACTTTTGAATATTGTGGCAAATAATACAATTTTGTAAATAAAATCCAACTAAATAAGGTTCGAGCATTTTTAGAGTGATATCAAGCAAACTATCAGTGTAATAAATAATGCTAATAAATATTATTAAATAAACTATAAGAATTGAATTGTAAAAAATAAAGATTTGAGTATAAATTCTATAGAGATAGAAAATTTAAATTGTAAAAATATTTTTTTCATTTTAGAATTAATTTTTTTATTTAATAGTAAATATACTTAATATTCATTATATTTTTTATATTTTAAATAACATTTAATTATTTAAATATTAACTATTTAAATTAAAAGAAAAATAATTCCAAAATTCACCGCATACCAATCGCAAGGATTTGCAAATTGGAGTATACCCCGGCCTGTGGGCCAATCCAATCAATGACTATCGTCCCAGCCGGTAGAACTTGCTAGCGAAGTAAGCGACAACGGGAGGAAAATGCCTTGAAAATGATCATCATTGCTAAGTTCCTGTCAACTTTGGAATTAACTCATCAAATAAACGCACGGAAAATCGTTAAGAGTCAATTCCCATGAACCAATGACAAGGTAAATTGGCTACAAACAGAATTCACAGCGTCCCAATACGCTAAACCAGGGCTCGAATTCGAGTCTTTTCTCCGTTCTCTCACCCAATTGGAGAAAGATTATTTTTGCTGGGGAGAGAGGACTTCTGCGGAAAGTTGATCGAACAATTGAAGTTGCTGTCGGCTTTTCGAAGGAAAAGTGAGGAAATGATGCTCCAATTCAAAGACATAGCTAAACTTAAAACCAAAAGGGTATTCTCTCTCGCTGCTTCTTTCTGTCTCCGTGCTTGTGTGCGTTTGTAAACTTTAAGTAACATTTGAGAGAAAATTTGGCTGTAAGTGCAAAATATGGGCGAAATGTGTTGATTTTTTTATTGAATTTGAATGACTGGTCCTTCTGCTATTAGATTTTAAGCAAAAAAAATGATTGTTACTTTATTCATCTTTGGAAGGTGTACGAATTTTTACTGGGCATGCTGAGGTTTTATATGATCTTTAAATGGGTAATTATAAGAAGATCATTTAGGAGAATGGAAGGGGATTATAGTTGTGTGTTACTGAAGTCTAGAATTCTGATTTCTATTGGAAGCGGTTGAGATTTCAACGTAAATTTTGCGAGGCTGCTAAAGCACTGGTGACAGAGGTGGGCTTGGCATAGCAGGTAAAGGGCGATATTGTTGGTGTTTTTGTAAGTTGTATAATATTTCCTAATATGAGGTTCTTCACCTCTTGAGCTAGGGTTAATTACCACCAAAATCCCAACCTTCCAATTCATATTTGGGATGTGGGGTAGGTGTTACATGCGTACTCATGTCTTCTTTCTAGAGCATCAAGTCCTCAATCATTCGGACATGAAGGAACTAAAGTAAATATTCATCCAACATACATTGGTCTAGGGAATATTAAACTGTTCTTTTCCTCTTATTTTTGATAAAATTATGTATTTAGGTGTGTAATACTCAATTTTGCTCATTACGGTTTTCAGAAAAAAAAGCATGCATATTTCTGAATGTTATAGATTTTTTTTTTTTTTTCTATGACATAGAATTGCCATTGTAACTCACTGTTGAAGGTTATGCTAGTATCCTTCTGTATTCTAGGTTCGTATGTTTCTAGGTTTTATAGTTTTTCACCAACAGTCAGTATGAGGGGCTGAAAATTTGATTAGAGAACCTATGTCATTCTAATTGATCCATGATCTCTTTCTCTCTCTCTTCCCTGCTTGTGTTGGGGGGGGGGGGGCCTAGATTTCGTATTATGTAAAGATACATATTTCCTTTGAGTTGTCTGGAAAATGTGGACATGATGGGTGCATCCCTTATTTTTTCTCATGTTTTTTTTTGGTTACATGGCTAAAAGGGAAAAAAATGAATTAGCTGAAAAGGAATGACAACCAGAGGTTTAGACCTCATCCAATGCCCACCAAGGGCTCCTGCCAGGAGGATGTACCCCTCAGAGAATGTTTCTTCTCTTGTGTAGCCCAATTTGGCCAGGCTATCAGCAATTCCATTTATTTTCTGGAAGGGTGTGTAATGGAGCAGTTTCACTGATTTTCCATCAGGTTCCTGCATTCCAATAGGATGTCCCAGTTAGGGTTATTCTCTTCAATTGCCCCATTAAGTTCCGCAATTGCAATTTCCAAGTCCTTCTTAATTATGATTTTAATCATCTGCTTTGTCCAAGCAGTACGAAGTGCAAGGAGAATGAAAAGATCTCTGCTGTGAGAATATCAGCGAAACCTAGATTCCCAAAGAACCCAAAATTCCATCTTCCCCTATCTATCATCTCTAGCGATATCCCTAGGGCAGGCATACCTTCCTTGTTTTTGCTAGCATCTGTGTAGTTGGATTCAACCAAAACACGCGCAGCCGACGCAGTAGAATAAACCTGAATCATCCGTCAAATATCAACCATCAAAATCGTGAGTATAAAAAATATAACAATACATAACGCTTCTTAATGTGGAAAATCTTGTTCAAGTAAGAGAAAAATCATAGGATACATTCTAAATAAATCTACTATAATGATAATGCTAGTTATAAAATAACCCCATTCGAAATCTTTTCATTATAATCTGGGTAAAAAATGGTTGAATAGTTACCCCTCTGCGCATCTAACAACCTGTAAGAGAAAATATACCGAGAAATAAGAGCAACCAAATGATACTTCGTTCTAGAAAACAATACTAGAACAATGTGTTTGAACTTGGAGAAAATAGAATTCAACTCAAACCTTAATCGGATGCCAAACCTCTTCCTCTTATCTTCTTTTCTCTTCTCTCTCTGTGTAACGCTCCTTGTGTAAGAAAATGATTTCGGATACTCTAAAATTATTTCAGGTGCGACTTTATAGTAGAAACGGTGCACAAGCACTGATTAGGCACGTCCTCCCCGCACAAATGGCACACGAGTATCTTTTAGGCATGATCTTTCTGGACAAATTACGCACATGCTTTTCTCAGGTGTGTATCCAGTGCTATATCTCTAGGCAAACAGTACGTGTGCGTCCCTTAAATGCCCATTATGCGCCACTCTGTTGACTTTCAACCGATTATCGGCTAACCTTTGTGTGAATATCACAAAACCCTTTGGCGCCCTTTGTCGGTTAGACGACCCTCAACCAACCATCGATTGACCTCGCATAAACAATATGCAATTTTTGCTTGACATTTTCGCCTGGGTATGCCATGCGCGGATATCGTACGTCCTCTCGATGATTAGTCCATTTATTGCGGTACCCACAAGGGAGTGATCCAAAACCAAATACTATGTTAGTTTTGTTCTAGCTCTTAGGTGGTGCTTTCCAGCCTTTTGGGTTCCTAGGGTTCCGTTCTTTTGTTCTCATGCATGGATGAGATGAAGTGTGTCATGACCCCAGTTTCAAACACATAATTAAATAATTAATAATCAAAATTTAACCTAAAGTGGGGTGGGGCCCTGCAAGTGATATTGTTAGACAATTCCAGTAATAAATAAGAAACTCATGATCTAAAAGCCACGTTTTAAAGTGGCTTTAAAATAACCTAATACTTGATCAATGAAAATCTAAAACGAAAAGCATTCTTGAATTAATATTTGATTTGTGGAAACAGAAAATCCAAAGTAATATGTATGCCGGTCATCAAAATACAATACCAGACAAAAGCTATTCTAAACTATAGCTACATCAAAACATTCAAAATATGATAACATCATCCTTAAACTAATCTTTCAGAAATGTTCTCCCAAAATTCAAAATCCTTACTTATAACATTTGAATCTGCTAATTTGAAAGATTAATAAAAGACAATAAGAGTGAGTCTAACGCTCACCAAAGTATATATAATTTATATACGTGGATAATTGTGAATGAAATGTACGAAGGAACAATAACAATGATCAAAGTTGAATTGTTGAAATTGTCTAATCCGAATCTATAATCAATCTTAGTAATTCACTAATTTACTTAAATTCAACATCATTATATGAATTTTAGAATTTGGATCTTATAAAGTGGCTGTTAACGAGGAGCTCATCTGCCAGGCTCCAAATGGATTTTTCGGGGATGATCTCATGTGGCACATCTCCCTCAAATATGCTTCTATTGCACCAGCACCAGATGCACCAAAAATGCATGAGGTGAGGCCTTTTGTTGTTTATCGCATACTTGTGAATCCTTGCTTTGATGGGGAGCTGGAAGAAATCCCTATGCCGTGTGCTCCCATACATCATCTTCCGTGTTTCTTTGACCAATGTTTAATCCCTCCTTAACACTCAGGAAGGCTGCAAGCCAGGCATGTATCGGAGTTCGTAAGGTTCCTCCTCACCCTTTGGACATTAGTGAGGAGTTTGTTCTTGAGGATAGGAAGGCCTTGAATTTTGGAGGGAATTTCACGTTCCACAGTTTTTTCCAGCTGTTGTTTCCCTGATTGAAATGGTCCTAAAGCATCTAGTATGCGGACTTTCCAGAGTAGCTTCCCGAGTTGGCTGCCCATATCATCCTTGTCCTCTTTTGTTAAAATGATGGTGCTCCCCAAGATCAATACCAATATCATGTTGGAATTTTCCCTGTTAGCTTCCCCCAGTTCCATTCGCCCCTTGGAGTCAGATAGTCAGCAACCTTGTGGCTGATTTCATCTGGTGGTATGAAGGTGCAAGCTTTTAAGATCAAAAGCCCATCTCCTATCCACCAATCCTTCTTGCAGCCGGCTTTCTTACCATTGCCAATGGTCCATTTCGTACCTATCAGGAGAAGTGGTCTTGTTTTGAGGATGCTACGCTATGTGCTAAATGCTCGAGGCTTTGTTTTAATTGTAAGGAACTCTCCTGTCATGTGTTTAAGTATTTGGCTTTGAAGATTTCAGCCCAAAGCTTTTTGGATCCTCAGTTGATCTCCCAGCACATCTTCCATGAAGTGCAAGGCTGTTATCTTAAGCCTTTCTCAAACTCATCCCTCCCATAATCTTTGGCTGACACACTTCCCATTTCACCAAGTGAAATTTGTGGTCACCCCAAAGAAAGCTTCGATTAATCTGGTTTAGCTGCTTGCAAGTTCTTTTCGACATCAACGGAGTTTGTTTTGATACATAGGCATGGCTTGGCTAACGGCTTGATTAGCTAGAGCTCTATCTGCTGAGAGGTACTTTGTGTTCCAACTCATCAACCTCGTTCCAACTTTTCTACTCCTTTGGTGGGCCTGTGTGTATCTTCCATGAATAATCTCCAGCCCATATATCTTCCCATCTCCTTCACCAATTTGAATCTGTATAATTTTTCTATCTCTCTTCTTACCTCTATGTTTGCCCCGGAGCATATGTACATTAGTGATTTTTTCCTTACCGATGCATTGTCTAGAGGCTTCCCAGAATTCTTCTAACCGGGAGGTAATGAGGGCAACTTGTTTTTTTCTAGCTTGGGTGATCAATAGCAGATCATGAGCAAAAAACAGGTGGAAATATGTGGCCCTTCCAGCAGATTTTGAAGTGCTTCCATTTCCAATTTCAACTTGACCATTAATTAGTTGTGACAACCTTTCCTTGTAGAGTACAAAAGGGTAGGGTGAGAGTGGACCCCCCTGCCCCAGGCCGAATGAGGGCCTGAAAGTTTCAGAAGCTTCTTCATTCCACAAGACTACAAACAGGTTGAGGAGATACAATGCACTTGAGTATTGTGAAATCATGAGGGAGCCCTGGCAAAAAGAGTGTGTCATGGACAAACTCCTACCTGATCTTATCATAAGCTTTGACAAGGTCTATTTTGAACATGATGCCCTCAGTCCTGCCCTTGGCTTTGCTAATTGAGTGAAATATTTCTCGGGCGGTAATGATATTGTTATGAGTTGTTCTTCTCGAAAGAAAGCTTGGTTGTGCTGGGCTAATGAGTTTGTTGAGGAGGGGTCTGAGCCGGTTCATGATAACTTTAGAGATGATCTTATTGAGCAAATTACAGAGGGAGATTAACCGGAATTGCTTGATGGACTCAGGAGAGTGCACTTTAGGGATGAGTGCAACGATCGTGTGTTTAATTCCCCGCGGAAGGAAGCCTTCAGTAAATGCACCCTTGGTCAGTCTACCTTTACTGTATCCCATGACTTCAGATAGAAAAGGGTGTGAAAGCCATCAGGGTGAGGGGCCTTAAGTGGCTGCATGGAGAAGAGCACATTCTTGATCTCGATGACCGTTGGGACTTCTTGTTGTCTCTCCAGCCCATCACTCTTGATACCATCTTACTGGTAATTTTCTCTGCCCCTTTGTCTCATTATCTTGGATAAGAGTCTTGAAATGACTGACTGACATGGCTTTAAGTTCTTCAATTTTGTGGCACCAATTTCTTTCTTCATCTTTGAGCTTGGTTATTCTATTTCCTTCTTTTGGCAATTGTTGTTGAGAAGAAAATTGTTTATTTTTCTCTCCTTTTGTGGACCATTTTGCTCTTGTTTTCTGGTACCAGTGGGTGTCTTCTTTGTCAAAAATCTTGCTAGATTGCTTGAGTTCAGCTTACACACTCCATCTTGCTAGATGGAGTCAGTTCTAGTGAGTGTTTCTTGGATACCTTTTATGCGCCTTTCCAGTTTCTTTTTCAAGTGGGAGATATTGCCAAGCAATCCCCTTTTCTAGTCCTTAAGACATTCTTCCATAGCATTTTGTTTGTCAATAGTGTTGTCCAAAGTGTTGTTCCCGGTTCTTCCCCCCAGTGGATAGTGGTCTGGAGTCCTTCATACTCAACATTCTCTCAGAACATGCCCTGCCCTTCCACAGCCAAAGCATATCTTTGCAAGTCCTTCATACTTAACTTTCACTGACACTCCTTGCACAGAGGTCTTTGCAAATCTTGCTGTTAGCCACGCATATCCTCTCTAGCAGATCCCTATCTGTTCCCTATTGCCCCATAAGACATCCTTTGGAAAAAAGTTGTGCGGGATCCCTGGAAACCTAACCCACGCCACCGCTGATGCCGTGCTTTGGTTTGATGAGCAGAAATCCGGTAACCAAGGTCTTTCTTTGAGGTAGTGTTGGAAGATCACACACGGTCCTTGAGATGACACCTTGATTCTCTTGTTGCAAATCAAACAGGAAATATTTAAAATCCAAGTCTATGAGTTTTAATCCTCCATTAGTGTTCTAGAGGGATGGGATCTCGGTACACAAGGCCCGGTTTCTGAGTGCACACCAAGGAGCTCAATAATTACTGAAAGCTCCCACAGTTTGAATAAGTTTTCTTTTAGTTTATTTGATAAAGAAATTGACGGTCATTCACCTGAGTAATCAACTGAGATGTTGCTGTCCTCGGCGATGTTGTCCTCCATCTCCTCTGCTGTTGCCCTTTGATCCTGCCACTTGCTCATAACCATTTCGAGGAAGGTAGATTTGTGCTTGGCACTCCTAGTCATCGAGCAACTAGGTAGACTTTCATATTTGATGTCCTGCTAGATATCACCTAGCAGATTCACTGTTGCTTCCTGCTTCTTTGGCAGCCTCTTCTTTTGCCTCCCAATTGCAATAGCCTCTGAGCCTCCTGGCAGCTCCTCCATTGCCGGGAGGAGGGGTTTCCTTTGAGAGTGAGAGTCTGAAGGTGAGGTTTCCTTAAGAATATGCTAAAGAAGTTTTTCCATATTTTCTCTTTTACCTGTAATTTTTCTCCTGCTTTTCTATTTCCCATGTAGGTTACTAAGAAAATCATGAGTGTTTTGAAAACTTCAAGTCCTAACTAGTAAGTAAATCATGTCAACATCATGGTTATCTCACCCACCCTTAAAGAAGAATAATTGATTCTATTATGATAGATGAGTATAAGACGTGTAAAATGTTTACATGCACAGGTTGTATTTCAAGATGTATTCAGTGCACGTGACTCTGCCAGTCTCGAGCAGCTAAAAGAATTAAGTGCCAAGCGTAGAGCAATTGAAGAATCCATTAATGAGACAAGCTTTATTACAGATGCTATCGCTAGGGAAATGTCTGGGGGTCTGACTTCTCGCTATCAACAGGTGAATTAGATTCTTCTATTGAATGTCTTGAGTCCTAATAATTTCTCAATATGTGATGTTCATGGATAAGTTTTTTATGAAATGCACAGAAAATATATTCGGGTAGTTTCTATCTGGGTTCTTTGAACTACCTGTGGAATTGGAATTAATCATTCCTTATTACTGTCAGATAGTTGCACCTCATGCTTAAGCCAAATGAATTTGGAATGTCACAGGACCTGCAAAAGTTGGAACAATATTTTCCTTTGTTGGAGAATTTGATTTTCCATGCTGATTCAATTAGCAACAGACAAAGCATAAATAAATGGATTTCAGACCTAAAGATAAGTTGGACAAGTACTCTTGGATCATCATCTTTCTTACAATTTACAGGTCCAAAATATTTCCAAATTGATAGTTTGCAGTTTGAGCTTGGAATGAGCCTTTCCCTTTATGGTGCGATTATACGTGAGCGTGCTTTTGAACTTCTTTCGGAGGGTAAGATATAGCATTTTATTATTTCTTGTAGTTAATTGGATCATTGCTGTTGCCTTTTCACTTTACATTTGAAGCTTTATTATAGATTTGGTGCAGTCTGCGACTCTTTTGAGAAAAGCTGCCGGAGTTTACAACTACCTGGCTTGGGAGGTTCTTCCATCATTAAAGCCTATGTTGCCTCCAGAAAAGCCAGCAGAAGCTACAACTCATGTATCTTCTGCTCTGAGTCTTATCTGCTTGGCTGAGGCCCAGGTTAGTTGTGTTGCCTTGGTTATTTCAATTCTTCTACTTAAACCATGTAGTTTTAGAAGTCTAATGTCTGTTCGTGGCTGATTTACTATATAGATCTGCATGTTAATGATGTGATCCGTTCTATGATCTGTCTATTTGATTTTGACAGTCTGTAACCATAAAGAGGGCAGAAGAAAATGGAAGCACTGGAGGTCTGTTGGCAAAATTGCACTATGGTGTCTTACAATTGCTCGATGAAGCCAGTGTTGCTTTACAGTCAGTATTTAGAGATTGTAAAGATATCTCGTTGCACTTCTTGGTAAGTACGAATTTGGGATTTATTTAGACTATTCATATTGGGTTTGATTCTTTCTCTTGGCCCCTTTTGGTACTCATTGTTAGATGAGGATTAAAATTGCTCAAAATTGGTCAATGTATTAAATTCCCTTTTACGTGGAATTGAAGTGATCCATATATCTGATCTTTGTTCCCTTTGGAACATATTCAGCATACATCTGGATTTTATGATGAGCAAATGGCAAGCTACGATGCCTCATTTTTGTCCAGTTCGTTGTACTGCAAGTTGATTTTGTTGCTGTCTAGTTTTTGAGGTTATTAAGGCTTGCAAACCAAGTTTTTGAGAAGTCGGCTGTTGTCTTTTTTCTAGAATATTCAACAAGCGGCACCAATTTATCAAATATTTATTTGTTATTCTTCAATATTTTGCGCCAATGAATGTGAATTGGTTATCTGACGGGAAATATTACCTCTGATTTATATGCTTGTTCCTTCCCTGTATTTCAAGCTTTAAGGTAGCCTTATGAGAACTAAATGGAAGCTTCATAGTTACAGGAATGCTTCTAGCATCAAACTATCAAGGGAAGCAATGGGATTCAGATGTTCATAGAGGGTACATCTTACTGAATGTGACTTAAAGCAATTAGTCTATTGGGAAAATTATGTTCAACTTTGTTATGCTATGAACACCTATCAGATTTGTTAAGAATATTTTATTGGCATATTCCATAATTGGGTGAAATAGATAGTTTGAAAAATTCTCACGTATCGATGAAGATTAGTGCCATATATATGCCCATAGTTCGTAAGCGTGTCATCTCCTAGTATTCACGTTTGATTAGCGTCTGATGTGTGTATGTGCGTATTTTGACCAGAATGCCTACTCTTGCAATGAACCCAAATCGGTATATGAACATTGTTTATCCAAAATGCCCTCGCCTGATGTGCGTTTAAGCTGCGCATAAGGGCCATTTATTGAGAATACTCACACATGATATGCATCTGAGTAGTGCACATTCATTGGGATGTGGCCCTTGTTCTAAAACTTTTGCGCTTGATGCGCGCTTATGCGGCATGCGTTCATATGGGCATTGTTTTCTAAACAACCGCATATTTTTGCCCTAATTTTCAACCTTTTCTATAAATACCTCACTTCCAAACATTTATGAAGAATGAAAATTAGTGCATAAATGCTATAACCTCAAAGCTCTCTTTGATAAAAATGAATAGTTGTCATTTGCTTGAGAAAATTGAACCTTTTCTCTTGAGATAATTTTCCAAATTTTCTATCGCAACGTTTACTCTATTATTTTGCACACTAGCTCCAACCTGTAAGCCTTTATTTGGAATGTTGGTGGCATGAACATTAGGATCTAGTAGTGTGCGAAGACTCTACTCCAAGTGAAGCAAGATTAACAAGAAAACTAGAAGGTGTTTGATTTTGTTACTGCAAGCAAATCCAATGAGTTTTTTGACAGGGGTTACAAATTAGGATTAAGTCGGCTATGGTTTTGTACGTCTGTAGTACCGGGCTTGTAAGTTAACTTTCTTAGTATATTGCTTTAACTAATTATAGAAGTTTAGAGGTTTTTACTCGATAACTGCATGTGTCAAGTTTTTGACTGTTCAGATTTATTTTGGTGCTGCAAATAACTATAAATAGGTATTGCAATTTATATCTAGCATATAATATACTTTGTGTATTGTATATTCAAATATATTTGCTTTTGCAAGTTTGCATGGTCTAAACTCTTCGAGATTAGGAATTCCTAGTGTTTTCCGGGATTCATGATTTAACTACAGTAATAAAAAACACCTCTACGACAGCCGCTTTGAGGGTGAATTGATTACTCTAGGTTAAATCAGGACCAGCATCTGTGTCAACAAGCATTTGAACATATTGATGAGTGGATTCTTTTGTGCATTTTCCCAACGATAAGAACAATATGGTTTGCTTTGGTGATAGTTTTTTTTTCTTGAAAATTTGAGTTGATAATGTGTAAGTATGAGGAGTGCTTGTTGGTGAAATCCATGATGGGTGGTGTAAGCCTATAGGATATTTGACCTCCTGACCTCTATGTGCATGTCATGTTGCTATTCAAGACTTATTTTGGTGCTTGGTGAGATGGGATATGGTAATTTTTATCTAATTTTATATGAGGATCTACTAAAACTCAATTACATGCTGTTCTTACTCTTCAGGTTCTGGTAAGGAAAAAGCATTAGGATAGCATTTCTTGTTAGTACATGAAATCCATTGTTTTCTTCTCCATCTTCGTTATAATCTATGATCTCACTTTTTCTCTCTGAAACTTTGACTCTTCATATGAAAATTTTGAAAAATAGCAGAGTTAGATAACTAGTATCATTCCGACGCTTGAGTACGGCATAGCTTTGTTTGATAAATTTTGCATGGTGATTCTGGTTATTATTAGAAGGATATCTATTTGTTGGCACTAGCCTTAGTACTCTGGAAGCAGTTCACTGCTAGTTCAATTTTGAATCCCTAATCTAGATTCGTTTAAACCCTATAAACTTGCAGAGGCAAAATATATACAAATATAGAATACGTATAATATATATTCTTTAGTAGATATAAATTATAATCTATATTCATAAATAATTATATGATCAAAACAAATTTAAAATAGTAAAGTAAATTATTGCACAGATTTTGGTGATGAAGGAAAATTTGGATAATTAATAGTTGTCGAGTAAAACTCTCCAGGCTTTTATAACCAGTGAAAGCAATACAATATGAAAGTCAACTTACAGTATGGGTTATACGGGTACATTAAACCTTAGCCTACTTATTTTCGACTTGTAACCATTATTAGGGAACTTTTTGAATTTACTTGCAGTAATAGAACCGAAAACCTTTTGGTATTCTTATGGAACTTGCTTCATTTACTGTTAAATTCCTACACACTAATGGATTCCAATGTCCATGCCACCCATGTACCAACAAAGGTTTATAGGTTGGAGTTAGCGTGTAAACTTTAGAGAAAATGCTTAGATGAGAAAGCTTTGACAATTTGCCGCAAATGTAAAGTTTTGGTTTTCTCAATCAAAGGATAGCTTTTCAAATTAAACAATGAGAGTTTAATGTTTGCAGCCGTTATTTTCTTTTTTGTGTCTCTCATAAATGAATGGAAGAGATGTATTTATAGATAGAGTTGGAAATTGAATAAAAAATACGCAACCTATTAGAAAACAATGCCCTAGTGCACGTGCACTGAATGGGGGCGCATCAAGCACAAAAGTTTCAGCGAGAGGGCTGTGCCTTGACGGACGTGCACTACTCAAGCTCACATTAGGTGCAGATATTTTCGATAAAATGTGCTCATGCACGGTTTAAGAGCATATCGGGTGCAAGTATTCTGGATAAAATGTGCTTATGCACAGCTTAGGCTCACATCAATCGCGGATATTCTTGTTAAAATACGCTCATGCTCTGATCAAGCGCAGGTTAGGTGTGGAAATTGGAAGAAGGCACATTTGCGAATAATAGATATGTATCTGGCACTTGTCTTTATTGACATTTGAGAATCCTCCAAGTTACCTGTTTACCTAGTTACAAAATATGTCAATACAAAAAATTCCTGACACATTTGTTTCTTGTGGATGCTTCACAAAAGCAGGCTCTAAAAGCTTAGTCTACCCTTCTGTTTTTGGTCTATATGGGTCACTCTTTCCCTCTATTTGGATGCAGACGACTCTTTGGGATAAAACAAATTATGGAAATTTAGCCTAAGAAATTACTTGTAGTTTGATTACATCGTCCTCCAGGCTTTTCTTTTCGTATGTGTTTCCATGGATCTATTATAGAAAATGTTTTTGGAATACCCAATAGATATCATTGTGAATCCTTCGGTGTCCTGGTATCCCAATCATCAATCTATTTTTTTGGGTCCGCTAGTGTGGATAGGAGCTATTTGAATTACATGTTTCAGCTAATGAAGTTTATCCCAAGCTTGTCTGTTCAAAGAGTGCTGTAAACTCTTAAGCTTGTTTGGTTGGTGGATAGTGCCATGGAAGTAATCATTCTTTATGCCATCTTTTCCATTTCATAGCATTCTGTTTGTATTGAATTATTCTCATGGTCCTTTGGCTCATTTGTTATGTTTATTGGCAATCTTTTTAAACTTACAATGTTCAAAATATTTTCTCTCTAGCATGTTTCTGTCATTTCGACGTGAACTCATGTAAGATGCCCAGTAACTGAACACATGCTCTATGTAGGATTTTATATCTTCTTACAGAGCTCTAAATGAGATCAGAAGTTATAAATACCTAGCTGAAGGCGAAAGGCATGCTGGTAAAGTTGGCATTTGTATTGGTATTCTTCGCAAGGCATTGGCTAATGCTCAAAAGAAGTTGCCTGGGGAATCCTCATGGAGATTGATTCTCCAAAGGAAGTTGATGACGTCTCAGAGATGCTAAGGAAGTACGAAGACGAGAATGCCTTTGTGTGGCGTGAGAAGATCCCGTCTGAGGATGAGTTGCCGTCTCCCGAGGGTAAGAAAATAGTGACCCTCATACCTTACCACCCACAAAAATGGGAAAGAGAACTTGCCTTCAATATCTGAATCTACAAAAGACGCCTTCTGCTGTGTACAGTCTAGTCCTTTCAATTCCTTATGTGTGCAAGGGAGTGCAGTCGTCCCGAGGTAAACAGTTTGTCTGCGTGTTTGATTCAACTCTTGTTGGGATCCTCTCATATTGCCGACGGTGAGATTATAACAACCAGTTGTTCATGTTGCCACGATAAATTCATCATTGTTACGTTGGGAGTATAAAGAGGACTATGGCAGGTTTGATTTGTTTCAAGCTCCATGTTCTTTAAAGAGGAAACTGAGACGTCATTGTCTGAATGAAGGAATTGATTAATTCATCCCAACTCCCTCTTAGAAGTACAAAAATGTAGAAGAAAAACACAGATGTTATGGTGTGTTTGCTAAATGAAATGATAATAAGTGGGTTTGCCCATTTTGAGGACTGCAGTTGTGGGGTGGTATTCTCTCATGGAGCTCCGTCGGCCTAACTGGTGTCGAGGCCCATGAGAATCGATCGATAATGCTTGAGCAACCATGAGCGGGTTTTTACTAGAAAAAAAAAAGAGTAAATAGGTTAGCCGACATTAGAGATGATATAATATATATGAGTAAATGTATAACAATGTATAAATATTAATCTAATCCTAATTTTACAACTCTTGATTATATTATGTTATATATTATCTCATTTATATGGTATTTAATTGCTTATAAATATAAGTATTTATTAGTGGAAAATATTTTTTGGTATTTAATTGCTTATAAATATAAGTATTTATTAGTGGAAAATATTTTTTGTTAAAGTATAATCTTAACAATCAGATTTTACATTATCTTGGAGTGATTTTGATTATAATTTTGATTAAATTTGGGTTTTATTTCCTCAATCCTAGAATCATATCCTTAAACGGAAGGCATATATCTCAGCAGAAATGGGGATCATATTTTTTTTTCTAAAGAAAAGTTGAAATTTATATTTTTTTATACAGATATTAATTGAAATGTAATAGTTAATATTTAAAAATAAAAAATAAGTATAATTATATTTTTATTTTGTTTTATTTATAATACTAACATCTATTATATATTAAATCTAATATTAATATTTTAAATAAAATAATTATAAGAAGGATATTATCTGATATTTAAATTTTAATTGTTAAATTTTTTTTAATCTAACATTTTAGATGTGAGAAATAAGTGAAAAAAGTAGGATTTTCAAATCCATCTCTTAGCATGATTTTGATTAAAATGGTCACAGGAGATTCTTTTTAAAACAATTTTTAGGTGTTTGTAATAATATATTCTAACATCTATTAATTTATGCAACTTAATATTATATAATAAATAGATAAGTAGATAATATGTTATTTAAAAGTATTTTAAAAATAATTAAATAATATCTCTAAATTATTATTATTATTAAAACATCCCCTCATAAGTTAAAGAGAAAATGTGGTGTCACATTCAGTTTTCACAGTTTGTGGCAAAATTACGCTCCTTTAACCTTTATACATGACTTTGTGTAGAGGGAGATCGGTTCATAAAATGGAAAATATATTATATATATAAAAAAATAAGTTAAATTTATCATATTTTAACTGTAATGCATATACAATATCAAAAGAAATCCGTTTACGTGAAAGATTTAAAAAATGATCAAATTACTTTAAATATATCATGTGCGATATTATTTTATATTGCACAATAAGCCAATTTTGTCCTAAAACTACATGTTTCAAAATATATGGTGATAATTCTACCATTGGTTTTTCTTCATATAAGAATAATGGTAATTTAGAGTTTTTAATGATATGTTGGAATTTTTTTGTATAGAATAGAGGCTAATTGGAAAGGACAGGACCTTAGACAAAGTTATCTAGATACAAGTGAATGAGTTTTCTTTACTCAATCAAAAATCTAAATTGAGATGGTTTAAGGATGAAGATCAATGCTCATGTTTCTTCTTTAATTTGGGGGTTTCGAGAAATAATTGAAGGAGAATTCTTTCTCTAACCAAGGAGAACGGAGAGCTTATGGCAAACATAAAAGTATCAAGTCAAAGATGATCTCTTATTCTAGTAACTTTCTTTAATCCTCTTTAGAATGGGATAGTGTAAATTTGGATTGTATTTCTCCGTTTATCTTCAAGCAAGTTTCTCAATGTTGGCTTAGTGATTTGGTAGCTCTAGTTATAGTTGATAAGATTGAAGGATGTGTTTTTGGCTTTGGTGATGATAGAATTTCTGAATCGGATGATTTGACAGCTTAGTTTTTCAAGTTGTAGGATATGGTAGGCCCTCTTTTCTATGAAATGATTATGGATTTCTTAAGATTAGGGAAGCTTTTAAAATAGATTAATGTTACCTTAATCTATCTTATTCTTAAGGTTCCTACATTGGCTAAAATCTCAAATTTTAGGCGCATCTTATATTGCAATGTCTTATATATAACCAATCTTTAAGATTATTGCCAATAAGACATTAGCATGCCTATCAAACCTAATTCACATGTCTCAGTTGGCTTTCATTCATGGTAGGAATATCGAGGATAATATTCTACTTGCCTAGTAGTTGCTTTGTTGTTATCATTTGAACAAAGGTGTACCAATATGTGTTGTCAAGGTTAACATCTAAAAGGCATATGACCCAGTGGAGTGGCGCTTTATTCTATTGTCCATGTGGGCAATGGGATTTTTGGATTAAGTAGTGCTTTACTCAAGTCAATGTACTTTCATGTCCTCATTCTCTATTTCCTTAAATGAAGAGTTGGTTGGTTTTTTTTCTTTTAGAAGTGGGATCTTTGTTACTGTAATTATTAGTCTTTTATTTTTCTACTATAGTGATGGAAGTTCTGCATGGCATTATATTAACTAGAATTGCGCCAAATAAGAGGTCTCGTTCGTGATTGACTTGTTGCTTTTCTCATATGCCGACATTCATTCAATTGATACTCTTAAGTAATGCATTTACTATTTATAGTACAGAAAAAGTAATATCTTTTTGTTGTAGTTATAAGGAAGTTGTGGTTGCAAAGATGTCTTCTTATATTGGATTTTGCATAGGTAAACTTTCGGTGAGGTGTTAGGCATTCCTCTTATATCCATTAAGGTTGAGATGCTAGATTGTAAGCCTCTTTTGGAGCATATTTCATGGCATATTACAACTTTGGATTGGAGGAGTAGAGTACCTTCTTTGCAAAAATACCGTAGCTCATTAAATCTATACTTTTTTCCATCATCACTTTTTGAGCCACAATTTTTATTATTCTGTCGTGTATTTTCATGCAAGTTGATTTGCATCTCTACTCCTTCCTATGGTTAGGCTCTAGGGATAGCCATGGTGTGACCAAAGTCCCGTTGGTTGATGTGTGTAAACTTAGAGAGGAAGAGGGTCTTGGCCTTCATAATTTGAAAGCTTCAAAAAAGGCTATCCTTATTCAATAGTTGTGGTAGATTATCTCTGAAAAAGCACGTTTCGTGCTAACGTGTTTCGACCCCGTTAAATAAATAGCGAAAGCAACAATAAATATTAAATATCTAATACACGTAAAAAATATTTAACACTAGATGCATACGAGACTAGCAATCATGCACAATATAAACAATCACAAGCAATAATTGAGAGCGATAAAGATAAAGACTCAATTTTTGGTGACGAAGTGAAAACTTCGATACCACCGGTATCGAAAAACACTCCGGGCTTCAATGGTCGTGGAAGCAATGCACTATGAAAATCAACTTACGGCCGGGTGGTAACGACGCGTCTATCCTAGCCGACTTACTCCCGACACGTGATCCCAACCAAGGAACTCCTTGATTTGCCGACAACGAACCCGACTCTTCCGGTCTTCACGCCAATCTTCTCTCGAACCACTTGAATTGCCAATCACGAACGAGTCTCCTTCTTCACGAACCAAAGTCTTCAACAATGGTAGAAGGCAAACTTTCAATGACTAAAGAAGGTGGGTGAGAAAACTATTTAGAACTTGTAGAGCAATATTGTAGAGATTAGTTTTCTCAAGAGAAGAAACAATAATCTTGAAGCATGAGAGGGTTTTCTTCTCAAAGAGGCACGCACATCAGATTTCCAGAAGTCTTAGGGTTCAAAAACATAAGTCCCATATTTATATTGGAGCCAAAATCACGTTCAAAAATCGCCCGTTGGGTTAGCCGAGCGGGGCTCGAGCGCGCGGCGAGCGGCCGTAGGGTTTTGGCAGAAACCCTGCGGGCGCTCGAGCGGCCATGGGGCGAGCAGCGAGCGGCCTATGTTCTGGTTTATCGGCTCGAGCGGCTAGTGAGCGAGCATCGAGCGGCCCCCATTCTGGATTATGTGCTCGAGCGGCAAGCGGGCACCAGGCGAGCGGGCGGTCCTTGGACGGTGCTCGAGCACGTGGAGGGCGGACCAATGAATTTTAATGAATTTTAAACCGACAACCCACAACCCGACATCAATAAAATAATACATATGGTCACGGAATATGCCAATAAGACAAATGTCTCTAACAATCTCCCCCTTTGGCAATTCCGTGACAAAACTCAGAAAATAAATAAATACAAGTGAATCACGGGTTCAGACACCACCGAGATAGAACCCGTGTACATGATAACCTACGCCTAGTTATACAAAAGAGATACATAAAAAATGAAGTAGCTAAACGAGAGAAGCTAAGGCGATGTGATGAAAACCTGCTTGACTGCCTGTGACACTTCAGTTTCCTGGTCAAGCAAGGTTAGTACCAACAACAAAAATATAGGCAATAATAGATACATCATGCAGTACTAAAAAGCAATAGAGAGAGTAGATACGTGCATAGAAAGTCAATAGATAGCATCAATAACAAATACATGAATAGCACGTCTACAAAGAACATAAATAGCAAAACTCCCCTAACAAAAAGAACTCCCCATAACAAAAAGAGTACATCTCGCCCAAACTCCCCCTATCAGCATGCGCCAAAAAGAAACCACGATCTCCCCCTTTTTGTCACGAAGAGCAAAAGAGAGGGGATCACTCAGAATCGCCGGGAGGTGGAGTGCCATAATGTCGCGCCGATCGCAGGCGTTGATACGCGCACCTCCCGAGTGTCCAACCGCGCATCCAAACGATCAAAACGAGCTTGAGACGCAGCCGCCTGAGTGTCCAACTGCGCATCCAAACGATCAAAACGAGCAAATAGTTGGGATTGCGACGCAAGAATCCGCTCTTGGGAAGAATACAGACGCTCAAAACGGTCGGAAAGACGAGAGATCTGACCCATCAGAGCGGCTGAGGAGGAGGTGGAATGCCGATGCGAAGTGGATGGACCAGGAGCCGACGGGTCAGGAAATGATGAAGCAGAGCCAGAGGGGCCTTCGTCCGGCTGAGGAGGAGGCACAGGAGGGAGAGGCTCATCGAATGGCTCTTCGGGTAGATAGCAAAGCGACGGGCATGAGACCGACTGGGCAAAAGTGGTGGAGGTGATGGGGCTTTTGAGGCGGTAGGCGAGGATAGTCCGCGAAGGGGTGTCCAAGCCCAAAGAAGGAGTCACGAATGAGGCACCCAAAAGGTAGATTTGCCTCGTCCGCCGGAGAAGTTTGCAATAATATGAGTAACAAAATGGGAGGGTAAGTCAATAGGCTGACCACTCAGCAAAGCATATAGGAATAATGCCTTCCCCTCGGAAAGAGAGGAGAAGTGGGAAGCCGGGAACAGGTTCGTGAGTACGATACGGCTCACGACCAGGCGCCGAGAGGAGAGGTAGAAGGTCGGGAATGCTTTGCCATTCCACTCGAGAGGGGCACCATGAAGGAAGGAGGCAATCTCATTAAACGTAGGTAGGGATTGCGGCACAAGAGTAAGGATAGGTGGGATTGATCACCCGAGGAGATCAAAAATGCGGGCAATGATATCAGCCGTAATGTGCAATTGTGCCCCGCGCACGAAAGTAGAAAAGGAACGCGCGGATCGCATGAATATTGGAATAAAATTCTTGAACAAGGATGAGCGACGAGCAATCAAACTTGTGATGACCGACGCCCAACCACGGTCAATGAAAAGAGACGAAATGGAAGGGTCGACAGAGTCAAGGCGGACTTTCCGTTCCAGGGAGAGTTGCCGACTAGATATGCGGGTTTGAAAAAGAGACTCTGCCTCGGGACTAATAAAGCGATCAGGAGCTGAAGGTCCACTTGGGCGAGTGCGTTTGCCACTCGACTTGCGTGACATAGATTTACGAGGAGCCGACATCTGGAAAAAATTGAACACCACAATGTAACGATAAAAGGGGGGAAATAATATATATATAAATAAACAAATAAATATACATATGTAAATATATATATTTATTTATTTAATAATGTAAGTGGGAAGGTTGGGTCACGTGACTCCGTGCACGTGATGTATATATACTAGCGACGGGAATATGCTCCATTTATTAATGCGGCCGAGCTGTTCACGGCGACGGCGGCGAGAAGGGAAAACGCACACCAGTGGCCACCGGAGCACCGCCTCCGGTACCCACGTCACCGGCCGATTTGCAGCAAGGGAAGCACCACACGAGACTCGGCCAGAGATGTGGGAGCAAAACGGCAGAGCCGCCATGAACGGCCGTGGGTAAGGAACCAAATCACAGATCCAGGGACAACGAACCAAATCCACACAAGAATCGGTGGATTTGAACGGAGGAGGAGGAAAATCGAGATCCGTGAAGACAGCCACCCATAAAGGAGGCAAATTTCGCAGCCGACACCACCAAGAACGGTGGCGGTCACAAAAACGAAATCGAGAAGGAGGTGGAGGAAATTACCTTGAGAAGCGTCCGAAATCGGTGAAGAAGGAGAGTGGATCTAGCCGATCTGGTGAGGAGGGAGAGGTAGAAAAGTGGCCGTCACAAGAGGAAAGGCAGGAGCAACGAAATTGGAAGAGGGTTTGTGTTGTGTGCGTGTGCTGGGCGCTCGCTGCCTGCTCGATGATAAAGGCAGGCAGCGGCCGCTCGAGCCCAAGGCGAGCGAGCGGAGAAATCCGTGCCTTTTCCCCCCCCCCCTTTTTTTTGTTTTGTTTTTTTGTTTTTGTTTTTTTTTTTTTTTTTGTTTTGTTTTAAAAAAAAATTAGAAAGAGGAAGATTCATTCGCCGGGCGGTGAGCACACTCCGATGGCGCTTCTTAAAACTCAAACCGCACACTTGTCTAATGGTTTGGTGAGGATATCGCCAACCGATGCTCGGTTGGAGTGTGTGTAAGTGATACAACGCCGGTTTCCACTAGCTCACGTATGAAGTGATGCCGAATATCGATATGTTTGGTGCGGGAATGTTGCACAGGATTTTTAGAAATATTTATGGCACTAGTATTGTCACAGTATATCTGCATAGTGTCCTGGACAATGCCATAGTCAAGGAGCATTTGTTTCATCCATAGAAGCCGGGTGCAACAACTACCCGGCGATGTATTCAGCTTCCCGGCCGTAGGCAGTGAAATAGAATTTTGTTTCTTCTTGAGCCAAGCTACCAGATTGAGCCGACATAAAAACATCCACCGGATGTGCTCTTTCGATCCTCAATATTTTCGCCCAATCGGCATCGGAGTATCCGGTTAAAGCAAAATTTGAGTCGTTTGAGAAAAGAATTCCAAAAGCGGACGTCCGTTGATATAACGAAGAATGCGCTGACAAAGACTTAAGTGGGATTCTTTTGGATTGGATTGATAGCGGCGCGCGGTACCATCAGACACTAAATGCAATGTCGTGTCCGCTAGTCATTCAAATATAATAGACTGCCGATCATACTTACGTAAAGAGAGGGATCGACACTCTTACTGCAGGATCACGATCCAACTTGGAGGAGGTGCTCATGGGAGACCGAGTATGTTTAGAGTTATCAAGATTGAATCGTTTGACAAGATCCTTGGCATATTTGGCTTGAGAAATAAAAGTACCGTGAGGAAGTTGTCGAATTTGCAGTCCAAGGAAGAATGTAAGTTCTCCAATCATACTCATTTCAAACTCAGAAGCCATACATTTCACAAAAGAATGTGCACGGGAGTCGACAGTAGCGCCAAAAACAATGTCATCAACATAAACTTGGGCTACTAACATACATTTGTCAGTCATTTGCACAAATAGAGTTTTATCAACACTCCCTCGAATAAAACCATGATCATTTAGGTACAGTAAGCCGATCGTACCAAGCTCGGGAGCTTGTTTAAGGCCGTAGAGAGCCTTCTTGAGTTTGTACACATGGTCAGGAAATGTAGGGTTCACAAAGCCTTTCGGTTGTTCAACATAGACCTCTTCTTGTATGAACCCATTTAAAAATGCACTTTTAACATCCATTTGATATAATTTAAAACCCATGGTACAAGCAATGAGATAGAAGGATACGAATAGACTCCCGGGACGGCCACAAGGGCAAAAGTCTCGTCATAGTCAATACCTTCTACCTGAGTATATCCTTGAGCAACAAGGCGGGCTTTATTCCGAGTGATATTTCCATTTTCATCGGTTTTATTTTTAAAGATCAACTTGGTTCCAATGACATTTGTATTGGTAGGTCGGGGAACCAAGGTCCAAACATCATTTCTCACAAATTGATTGAGTTCCTCATGCATGGCATTAGTCCAGCACTCATCAAGCAATGCCTCTTCGACCTTTTTGGGTTCGATATGAGAGACATAACAGGTATAGGCGAGCTGATTTAGAATGCGGCGACGCAGCCTCATACCTTCATTAACATCGCCCAACATTAGGTCCTTTGGATGATTGAGCTTAACTCTAGAAGAAGGTTCCTTTGTGGGAATGGCAGGAGGTGTAACTTGCTCAATGTTAGGAGAGGATATGTTGGGTAAGGCGTCATCATGATCATCATCTTGATTTGAGCAATCAATGATTGTAGAATGGTCATGAGGAATATCATTCACAACAACGCTTATGGATTCCATAACAGTTTGAGTGCGCAAATTGTAGACTCGATAGGCTCGACTAGTTAAGGAATATCCCAAGAATATTCCTTCATCACACTTTGAGTCGAATTTTCCTAAGTTTTCCTATCACGTAGAATATAGCATTGATGACCGAAGATATGGAAATACTTAACATTTGTTTTCTTTCCTTTCCAAAGCTCATAAGGGGTTGTTTCTGTCCCAGTCTTAGGTAGACCCGGTTGATTATGTGACAAGCCGTATTCACGCTTCGCCCCTTAAGTGCATGGCAATATTTTTACATTGCATCATTGTTCTTGCCATTTCTTGAATCACCCGATTTTTCGCTCAACAATCCCATTTTGTTGAGGGGTGATAGGAGAAGAAAATTCATGATGAATTCCCTCATCATTACAAAATGTTTCAAAATTTGAATTTTCAAATTCCTTGCCATGGTCACTTCAATTCTAATGATAGAGGTACCTTTTACATTCACAATTCTTTTGCACAAGGTTTTTACGTGGTCAAAAGTATCGGATTTTTCTCGAATAAGATCTATCCATGAGTACCTAGAAAAATCATCCACAACAACTAAAATGTACTTTTACCACCTAAGCTTTCGATTCTAGACGGCCCCATAAGATCCATATGAATTAATTCAAGAGGCCGTGAAGTGTTGATGTCACTATGAGATGAGTGACTTGATCGAATTTGCTTTCCTAATTGACAAGGACCACACACATGATGTTTTATATTTGATAATTTAGGTAGTCCTTCAACACAACTCTTCTTCGAAATTTTTGATAGGCTTTTAAAATTTAGATGGCCAAGGCGTTGATGCCACAATTCAGTTGTGTCAATTTTAGCCGATTTGCATTCAAGAATATTATTGGGCTCAATACCATAAAGATTGTCAGGAGTTCTTTTTCCCTCTAAGACAATTGAGCCATGTGTGTCATAGATGGAGCATTTGTCTTGAACAAATCGGACCTCAAAGTTGTCATCACAAAATTGACTAATTCTCAGGAGGTTAGATTTCAATCCTGATACATACAAAACTTCACAGGGCTTCGAGAGACTCGAAATACCAATCAAGCCTCGACCAAGGATAGGAGCTCTTGAGCCATCACCAAAGACGACCGTCCCATCAGGATGGTCTGACATTGAAAAGAACATGGCTTTATTTCCACACATGTGTCTAGAGCATCCACTATCCAAGTACCACAGAGATTGATTTTGAGCTTTTAAAGCTATATGAGCAACGTGGCATTGGATTGTTTTTGAAGAATTTTTCGCTCACTTTTCTTTATCCAAATGTTTCTTCCCGAATGCATTTTCCGATTTAACCTTTTCACTTGTTCATCCAAGTGCTGAATGTGATCAACGAGTTTACTCATTTTTCACCCTTGTCTTTGGTTGTCTGGAGATTCATAGTGTGGCACCGAGGACGAATATAACCGACTTTTCCACACGCATGGCAGGTAGGCACAAATTTAGGTCTGAAAGAATTATTCATAGACCTTTGATTGAAATTTTTGAAGGTCTTGTAAGTGTTTGGAGATTTGTTCATGACCTTTTGATTATATGAGTTAGGCAAACGTGTTGGGACAAAACTTTTCTCCACATATTTAGGCACAGTCTTAATGACTTTGGGAGTGATAGTATTTTTGAGTGGAGGTTTTGTAGCGGGAACAAATACAGTTTTAGGTTGTGGACCATGTTGGGAGATTTTCTCAACATATCCCAAACCCTTTTTATTTCCAGTCATTTTCCCAATTCCCAACATATGATCAAGTTTTTGGGTTCCACTTAAGAATTTTTTCAGATCCTCTTTAGTGTTCTCAAGCTCCACTTCTAGAGTCTTAAGTCTATTGATTAAGGAGCTGTTTTGACTTTCCAAATCAAGACGAATATCAGTGGCATCCTTTAATTTCATTGCAATTTCATCCTTTTCTCTTTCCAGGTTGATGAGTTTACTGTTTAAGCTTTTATTCACTTTTTTCACTTTCAAACATTCCTTAAAAAGTTTATCATACGCTTCTTGAAGCCCATCAAAATCATTATAAGATTCTTCATGAGAAGAATCAGACTGTTCTTGAGATGCACTTGTGGCTTCGTCACCGTTGATGATAGATGTCATGAATGCCATATAATTTATTTCATCATCCTCGGAGGATTGTTCATTGTGATTTGAGTCATCTTCATCATCCGTTAGAGACACATTTAAGGCTTTTCCTTTTTGACGCTTAAAATTTGGACACTCCGTCCGGATATGACCGAAACCGGAGCACTCATGACATTGGATTCATGGAGATTTTTTGGTTTTAACATCTCTCGTTTCCTTTTTGTCCTTTTGAATAGATTGTGAGACAAATCGGATACTTTAGAAAGTCGTTTCTTTGTTCTTATTTTTAAAACATTTCTTAAAATTTTTAACGAACAGTGAGCAAAGTCCTCATCACTACATGATTCATCGTCCAGTGACGATCTTTCTCTTCCTTTCTTGTTTTGGGGCAATTGATTTGTTTTTCTTGGATTGAGGAAGAGTGTGCTCATATGTTTGAAGAGACCCTACCGGTTCTTCTATTTTCATTTATCTAAGTCTTTGCTTTCTTGAATGGCGGTAACTTTTGGTCTAAAACGTTCGAGCAAAGATAAGTACTTTTCGGACAATTCTATTTTCAGGGATACGTTCACCTAAATTGAAAGTAGAATTCACAATGTCATTCAATTTAGCATAGAATTCATCAAAAGACTCATCATCTTTCATGCGTATTTCTTCAAACTTAGTGGTGAGCATTTGCAATTTTGAATTTTTGACTAGTTTCGTACCTTCATGAGTAATTTCTAAAATGTCCCACGCTTCTTTAGATTTTTCACACATAGAAATACGTTTAAATTCTTCTGGGGAAACAGCCATAAATATAGCATGTAACCCCTTACTATTCCAATTGCATGCATCAAGTTCATCTTTAGTCCACAATAACACAACTTTTGGTTGGTTATCGACGGAACTTGTGGGTGGCGTCGACCCAATTTGGGTACTAACCCAAACTCGTTCATCCATTGATTTCAAAAATGCTCTCATCCGTACTTTCCAAAGACGCATAATTGCTCCCATCAAAATAGGGAGGAACGGACAATGATTGACTAGAATGCATCTAGATCGGGGTAGTGGATCGGGGTGAGGCTCTGATACCAATTGAAAAATCACGTTTCGTGCTAACGTGTTTCGACCCCGTTAAATAAATAGCGAAAGCAACAATAAATATTAAATATCTAATACACGTAAAAAATATTTAACACTAGATGCATACGAGACTAGCAATCATGCACAATATAAACAATCACAAGCAATAATTGAGAGCGATAAAGATAAAGACTCAATTTTTGGTGACGAAGTGAAAACTCGATACCACCGGTATCGAGAAAAACACTCCGGGCTTCAACGGCCAGGGAAGCAATGCACTATGAAAATCAACTTACAGCCCGGGTGGTAACGACGTGCTATCCTAGCCGACTTACTCCCGACACGTGATCCCTACCAAGGAACTCCTTGGATTTGCCCTTGGCAACGGGCCGACTCCTTCCGGTCTTCACGTCAATCTTCCCTCGAACCACTTGAATTGCCAATCACGAACGAGTCTCCTTCTTCACGAACCAAAGTCTTCAACAATGGTAGAAGGCAAACTTTCAATGACTAAAGAAGGTGGGTGAGAAAACTATTTAGAACTTGTAGAGCAATATTGTAGAGATTAGTTTTCTCAAGAGAAGAAACAATAATCTTGAAGCATGAGAGGGTTTTCTTCTCAAAGAGGCACGCATCAGATTTCCAAGTCTTAGGGTTCAAAACATAAGTCCCATATTTATATTGGAGCCAAAATCACGTTCAAAAATCGCCCGTTGGGCCGCCGCTCGAGCGGGGCTCGGCGCGCGGCGAGCGGCCGTAGGGTTTTGGCGAAACCTGCGGGCGCTCGGCGGCCATGGGGCGAGCGAGCGGCCTATGTTACGTTTTATCGGCTCGAGCGGCTAGTGAGCGAGCATCGAGCGGCCCCCATTCGATTATGTGCTCGAGCGGGCAGCGGGCACTGAGCGAGCGGGCGGTCCTGGACGGTGCTCGGCGCGTGGAGGGCGGACCAATGAATTTTAATGAATTTTAAACCGACAACCCACAACCCGACATCAATAGAATAATACATATGGTCACGGAATATGCCAATAAGACAAATGTCTCTAACAATCTCACTTATGAGTGAGTCAGTTTGGGTTGATTGTTTTCGGTCCTATAGATAGTAGAATAGATGCCTATAGTATAATATGTCAAATTTTTATCCGATTTAATTAGAGTTATTTATTATTATTTTGAATAATATAGGTATAATAAAAATTAATTAAATATTATAAAATTTTGATAGATATTTGGATTAGTTGAGCCAACGCCCGATATATGCTTATATAGTCACCCAAGTATCGAATTAGATTTTGGAATATAAGAAATAGAAATATATATATAAATATATATATATATATATATATATGTGTGTGTGTGTGTGTGTGTGTGTGTGTGTGTGTGTGTGTATAATAATAAAAGAATAAAAAGAAGAAGAGAAGGTAGAAGGGTTGTGAGGAAGCATAGGGTTTTGGGAAGAGAGAGAGAGGGAGGGAGAAGAGAGAGAAAGGAGGAAATTGAGGTCCCGGGTCCAATTTTGATTTCGAGCTAATTGGAGAAGTGATAGATCGGGTGGAGGTAAGTATGCCCATATTCTCATCTTTCGTTTTCTTACACTTTTACTCTATTTTCTTTGAGTATTCTCATTTCGATACCCGAATAAGTTTATATTTCGTAATACCTATGGTTTAAGTATGAAAATATTTCGATTTCATGTTCAATCTGTGAGATTTGTGTGAATTTTCGCACCTGAAAACCCTTACATGTTCTCAAACCATTTTCACTCGACATTTTAGATTTTATACGTGATTTGACTTTAAATAATTGTTACCCATTGCTTAAGCATGCATTTATATGAATTTCATGCCCGATTTTGTAATTTTGACCGATTTTTGGACATAGAACCCTAACACTGCACCCCAAATGATTTCACTGATTAAATTGGGGATTATGCATAAATCGGCTTTAGAATATTGTTACCCATACCTCGAATATGTTAATTTATCAATTGAATATCCGATTTTGTAGTTTTATGTGCCATTATGTTCACCGGAACCCTAACCTATGCCCCTTTGGATTTTACCCGAATTAAACGTAAATTATACACTATTGGACTTTGGAGATTCGTAATTCTTATTTTATAGATACGGGCACCCCGTATGTTTGGTATTTATGCCCACGGAATTATTTATGATAATTTTATATATTTCAAAAATATTGTCAAACATGAACTATGATATTTAATTACATTTATACTAAATATGTCATTTTGTATATGCATCGAAAATTATAATGCATGCAATTATGAAGGAATTGTCATCTGGAAGCTCTAAAGATAAGTTTAGCTCATTATGATAATAATTTCCTACATGTTTCAATCTCTATTATGATTTATACACGTATCATGAAGATATTAATTCAAAATATTTTTAAAATCATGATATAAACTGTTTAAGAAAGAATTATCGATCGGAAGCTTTAAAAATTTTATCTGGTATAATGTAAAAAGGATTCCTTAATTCTTTCAAGTTTCAAAAGAAAATTATACATGAAATTAAAAAACGTGAGGACTCAAGCTCACGAGGAATATAAAAATCTGTATTAAAATATACTTATAGTAAGAAATCTAATGATGGAGGGAATTCTGTAATTAAGTGATGGGTTTATGAATCGTTCTTTGGAACGAAGAATTGATGGACTAATTGAACCGTTCTCCAACAGAGTAAAAACGAAGGATTTTGTACTTAAGAGTAGAATTCCCTAAAGAAATAAAAAGTTAAGTATTTGGATCGATGATTGTTCAACAAATAGTATATTTTGGCATATCATTGACATTACAGTGAAAACAAAATGACTATCCTAGCTATATATTGTAATTGGTGATATTCTTTGACAAATCTTAATATACTGTAATAGAAGGTTGTTGTCTGTTTTGGTACCGTTTGTGGCTGATTGGCCCTGTTTATAGAGTATATATGTAGGCGACCTGTATCTGGGTCTTGAATAGAAGGAGATTGGCTTTTAATTGTGTAGAGATTAAATATAATCTGGGGTATGACAGACAGCTCATTTAGTCAGTAAGGTCTATTGACCCCAATCCTTCAACCAAATAAGTTTTTAGCACAGATTAATGATTAAGAAAAAATAAAGAAAATGAACTAAAGAAATCTGAAATGAACGATGAAAGTATTCCTTTCTGAATCATATTTTACAATCTCATGTGTATCTCTATTCCCTTCTATATGTATTATTATGTTTTTGAATATGTCTTTTAATATATATGTGTGCCTTATTGAGTTTTTGACTCACAATTATTATTTTTCTCCTTTCATATGAGTATGAGTTGCATATGATAAGATAGGGTAGAGGATTTGAGTTAGTTAGGCATTGAAGACGTGAAAGATGACCTTATGGACTTAATTATATAGTTTTATGTCATCTAATGGAATATTTTATATTTTTGATGGGTTTTGTTCATGGATGTATGATATAATGATGATATACCGTAGTATAGTTTTCACTATATTGATAAATGTATATACTTTCGCAGGTTATTATGGTTAGTTTGGATACCCAATGGTATCTGTTCAGTACCAATGTCGTACTGGAGTCATGATGTTAGTGCCACGTGTAATTGTGTGGCTTTTTCTGGGTCCTATATTATGTAGATTTTGTGGATTATGTATGCTGTAAATGATATCAATAGATTTTGTATTTGGTCGACATCTGTATTACAGTCGGAACTCTATTGAATTTTCAATTAGAAATACGGTATGTCATGTATGGTTACTTTGTGTCCCTAATAACACCCCTTGAAGACTCTAGATAGACAAGTGGCACTCTGTGGGTATTTTGAAAACTTGCTACAATAATTATTTTCTCTCAATTGCTCATTTGCCACTGAAATATTCTCTTACAGCCTCTATAATTTTTTTAACACTTCATGTTGGTTGGACGAGACCTCTATCATCATTCATTGGGCTGCGTCTAATATGCTTATATATGAACCCAATGGATTTGCTAAGGACAAGATTTATCACTTGGAAGGGAATGGTTAGTTCTCTTTGAGTTCTACTTGGAGAATTTTTCTCTTGCGGGGCCAAATGATGCATTAGAAGCTGAGACATTTGTCTTATTGGCATATTATATGTATTATTTTATTGATGTCGAGGTTGTGGGTTTATCGATTTAAAATCCATTAAAATTCATTCGGGCCGCCTCCCGCGCTCGGGCCCGTCGAGACCGCCCTCGCTTAATGTCGCTCGAGCGATAAAGCGAGGGCGCTGTAAGCCGATAAACCAGAACTACGTCCGCTCGATGCTCGCCCCTCCACCCGCTCGGCGCCGTTTCTGGAAACCCTGGCCGCCGCGCCGCTCGAGCCGCTCGGCGCGGCCCAGCAAACGATTTTTTGAACGCGTTTTGGCTCCTCTATAAATATTGGCTTATATTTTTGAAACCCTAAGGACGCCATATGCTCTGTCCAGTTATTTTGAGCCTCCATTTGAGAAGAAAGCCTTCATGCTTCAAGATTATTGTTTCTTCTCTTGAGATAACTAATCTCTGACATTGTTCTACAAGTTCTAAATAGTTTTCTCACTCATCTTCTTTAGCCATTAAAACTTTGTCTTCTACCATTGTTGGAGATCCGTTCGTGAAGAAGGAGATCCGTTCGTGATTGGCAATTCAAGTGGCACGAGAGGGAAGAGTGGCTTGAAGACCTAAGGTGTCGGTTCCCGCAAAGTGGGCAAATCCAAGTTCCTTGGTAGGGATCACGTGTCGGGAGTAAGTCGGCTAGGTTAGCGTCGTTACCACCGAAAGTTGATTTTCATAGTGCATTGCTTCATTGAAGCCGGAGTGTTTTTCTCGATACCGTGGGTATCGAGTTTCACTTGTCACCAAAAATCGGATCTTTTACTATTGTTTATGCTTGGCTTAATCTCTATTGCTTGTTCATTATTATTTATATATTGTGTATGATTGCTAGCTTCGTTTACATCTAGAGTTAAATATCCCTTACGTGTATCGGATATTTAATTTAATTAATTTAATTGCTTCCGCTATACTTGTAATTAGGGGTGAAACACGTGAGCACCGAAACGTGCTTTTTCAATGGTATCGTAGACCTACCCGATCCGCAACCCCGATCTAGATGTATACTAGTGGATCTCTCTCCGTTTTCCTCCCTTCTTTGATGGGAGTAACTATGCTTATTGGAAGGTCCCGATGAGAGCCTTCCTTAAATCAATGGATGAGCGTGTATGGCTACCCAAATTGGGTGGACTCCACCTAAAAGTGGTGATGAGCTAAAAGCTCTTTCTTTGTGGTCAAAAGAGGAACTTGATGCATGTAATTGGAATAGTAAGGGGTTGCATGCTATTTTTATGATGAATTTAAGCGTATCTCTATGTGTGAAACATCAAAAGATGCCTGGGACATTCTTGAAATCACTCATGAAGGCACAAAATTAGTCAAAAATTCAAAATTACAAATGCTCACCACGAGATTTGAAGAAATAAAAATGAAAGATGATGAGACTTTTGATGAATTCTATGCCAAATTGAATGATATTGTAAATTCCACGTTTAATTTAGGAGAACGAATCCCCGAAAATAGGATTGTTAGAAAAGTTCTCGATCTTTGCCTGAAATTTAGACCTAAAGTGACAGCAATTGAAGAAAGCAAAGATTTAGATAATTTAAAAATTGAAGAACTTGTAGGGTCCCTACAAACATATGAGCTTACATTGCCTCAGTCAAGGCAAAATAAATCTCTTGCTTTAAAATCTAGTAGAGAAGAGCGAAATCGGGACTCCGATGAAGAATCGTGTAGTGATGACGATTTTTCATTATTTGTTAAGAATTTTAAAAAATTCTTAAAGAAAAAGAACTCTTCGTCGGAAAAACTAGATGTGGACTTAAAACGATCACATAAATTTGAAAAGAAAGATCGACATGAGCTTAGGGATTCCAAATCAAAAACTACTCAAAGAGTTCAATGTCATGAATGTAAAGGCTTTGGCCACTATCGGTCTGAATGTCCTAATCTTAAACGCCAACAAGGTCAAGCCTTTAAAGCTAATTTGACCCTTAGCGATGACGAAGAAGAAGAGGGTGAAAATTGTTTTGAAAATGGGCCGGTCAAGTACATGGCATTTATGACCTCCATGTGTGAAAATTCAGTAGATAATTTTGATCAATCTTATGACTATGAGGCCGAGTCAGAAGCTGAATTTGATGGCCTTCAAGAAGCTTACGATAAACTGTTTAGGGAATGCTTGAAAGCAAAGAAACAAAATAAAACCCTAAACGGTAGGGTCATTGATTTGGAACAAGAAAGATTAGCTCTTGAATCCGAATTAGATTCTAAAACTCAAGAAATTGAGAATCAAAGTCTCATCTACTAAACAAATAACAGCTTTAGAATCTGATCTTGAGGCCTCCCGAAAAGATTTGAAACAATTCATAAATGGGTCTCAAAGTTAGATCATATGCTCGGGGTTGGAAAAATTGGTGGAAATAAAACGGGGTTTGGGGTATGTTGCGAACATTGTACAAACTAATGTGAAACCTAAAACTGTGTTTATTCCTGCCAAGAAAATTTCACATAATCATGCCCACACACCCAAAGTCATCAAGTTGCCTCGACATGTGAATAACATATTTGACTCATCTAATCGAGGTAATCACAAGCCTATGAACAATTCTTCCACCCCTAAATTTGTGCCTAGATGTCATGCTTGTGGAAAAGTTGGCACATTCGCCCTCAATGCTACACGGTAAATCATTGGTACAATCAACGAAAAGGGCTAAACATGAATCAACTTGTTGATCACATTTCTGATTGAATGACCCGAGTTAAAATGTTAAATCAAAAAGTAGCATCGGGGAGACATATTTGGGTTAAGAAGAGTGAGCTACATGACCCCTTGGCCATTCGTGACAAAAAGGGGGAGACTTGATTATTTTTTATAGGGGGAGCTTAGGGGTTGGGTTCTTGATTATTTTTGATAAGGGGAGCTTAGGGGTTGTTTCTTTTATTTTGGGGGAGTTCTTGTTATTTGCATTTTAATTCAAGTCATTATTATTTGAGGGGGAGTACTGTTTATTTTTGTGAGGGGGAGGGTTGTTGTATGTTGCTTTATTGTATGTACCATGCTACATGCTGTTATGTTGTTATTTTGTTGTTGGTACTAACCTTGTTTGACCAGGAAACTGAAGTGTCACAGGCAGTCAAGCAGGTTTTCATCACATCGCCTCAGCTGCTCGTGTTTAGCTACTTAATGTTTTATGTACCATTTTTGTATCACTAGGCGTAGGTTTTCATGTACACGGGTTCTATCTCGGTGGTGTCTGAACCCGTGATTCACTTGTATTTACTTATTTTTGGGTTTTGTCACGGAATTGCCAAAGGGGGAGATTGTTAGAGACATTTGTCTTATTGGCATATTCCGTGACCATATGTATTATTTTATTGATGTCGGGTTGTGGGTTGTCGATTTAAAATCCATTAAAATTCATTCGGGCCGCCCTCCCGCTCGGGCCCGTCGAGGACCGCCCGCTCGCTTGAGCTCGATGTCGCTCGAGCCGATAAACCCCGTCGGCTGCTCCCCTCCACCCGCTCGAGCCGATAAACCAGGAACTACGTCCGCTGATGCTCGCCCTCCACCCGCTCGGCGCCCGGGGCTTTCTCGCTGAACCCTACGGCCCGCTCGCCAGCAGAGCCTCTCGAGCCCAGCTCGAGCGGCGGCCCAACGGGCAGATTTTTTTGAACAGCGTTTTGGCTCCTCTATAAATATTGGCTTATATTTTTGAAACCCTAAGGACGCCATATGCTCTCTGTCATTATTTTGAGCCTCCATTTGAAGAAAGCCTTCATGCTTCAAGATTATTGTTTCTTCTCTTGAGAAAACTAATCTCTTCAACATTGTTCTACAAGTTCTAAATAGTTTTCTCACTCATCTTCTTTAGCCATTAAAACTTTGTCTTCTACCATTGTTTGGAGATCCGTTCGTGAAGAAGGAGATCCGTTCGTGAAGAAGGAGATCCGTTCGTGATTGGCAATTCAAGTGGCACGAGAGGAAGAGTGGCTTGAAGGCCGGAAGGTGTCCAAATCCAAGGAGTTCCTTGGTAGGGATCACGTGTCGGGAGTAAGTCGGCTAGGTTAGCGGCGTCGTTACCACCGACAAGTTGATTTTCATAGTGCATTGCTTCCTCGGCCGTTGAAGCCGGAGTGTTTTTCGATACCGTGGGTATCGAGTTTTCACTCGTCACCAAAAATCGGATCTTTTTACTATTGTTTATGCTTGGCTTAATCTCTATTGCTTGTTCATTATTATTTATATATTGTGTATGATTGTTAGCAAAAAATATCCCTTACGTGTATCGGATATTTAATTTAATTAATTTAATTGCTTCCGCTATATCTTGTAGGATTGAGCACCGAAACGTGCTTTTTCAAGAACAGATTGGTTTCGGCGACTCCTAAGACACCCGCTCACTTATTTATTCCTTGGCTGGCCATTCAAAAATATCTCAATATAAAGTATTGCATTTTCAGGTTTGTTGCTAGTGAATTGACGTCCGCTTTGAGTCAAACCAAGGTAAAACACACAAGTACCTATTCTTTTAGTGTCAATTTTCAAATGTACTCAGAAGGTACATGCGATATTGTAGCAGCTGTAGGTGGTTGATTGAGGATTAACATGTGAAACTCAATGTTAAAAGGAAGGATAAAAATATAACCATTGCTATTGGTCGAATGACCTTAGAGGTTTTGATTATTTTATTTAACACGAGAGAAATGCTTGTATATTTAAAAATAATAATTAATAATTCTAAAAAATTGGTGAAATTTACCATTATTGAGATTCATTAAAAAATTCATTTGATCGTTTTTTATCACTCTATGTGGTGGATTATCTTCTAGAGGTAGGGTATAAGCTAATCTCTTATTTGGACTTTTGGTAGAGACAAAGATGATGTTGGTTGGATAATTTATTTAGGCAATAAAATATTTTTCTATAGAAGGAACCAATCAATCGAGAGCAACTGCAAAGAACCCAAGATTGACGATATGGTTGCTCGTCATCTTCAATCCTTTTCCGCACTATCATTTCATCGCCCCTTCTGCGTAAAGTTCTCGCCGCATCACTTCTTCGGTTGTTTTCTATCGCCACATCTTTCACCTTCCCGCCATCGCTCCCACTCACTGAAGGTCTCCGTTCGTGGGTCTCTGTCTCCTCCTTCCTCATCAGATAATAAGGTTCGATCTCACTCGCACAGGTTAAGAAGAAGGATTGTCTCAGCTGCTGTTTCTGAAGAAAATGCAACTCGATCCCCTCCTTCTAGCACAGATGTCTTCAAGCTCACTTACTTGGAAGTAAGTATTCCGACTTCTGAGTCCCTGTTTTTGTTGATCTCCAAGTTTGTGCGGATTTGCTGCTTATTAATTTGTCTTGTTGTTCATTATTATGTCAAAAATTTGATTTTAGGCCAATGGTTGGTTGTGGGAAGTGGGGGGATCGACGATATTGGTCGATCCAATCTTGGTAGGTAACCTGGATTTTGGCATTCCGTGGCTCTTTGATGCTTCTAAGAAGGTCTTGAAGAATTTTCAGGTATTTCTGTGGCCTCACAAACATTTTCTAAATGGTTATCAAGTCAAATCAAATTATAATGGTATATTTAATTATTAAAATAAAATAAGGTGAGAATAGAATAATTATTTTCAGAAAATATAATAGAATATGAATATAGTTACAAATTATTATTTCTATATTTGGTTTGTAAAATAGTATGAGAAATAAGGTTAAAATTTGTTATAATGATCATTTTATCGTTATTTAAAAAAAAAAGATATTCTTTTTTATTATATATATATATATATTTTTTAAATTATTGTTTATTATAATATATATTTTTATCATATAGAATATGTATCTAATAAATATTTGATATAATATATATAATTGAATATATAATTAATTATATATGATTTGATATAATTACATAAATCTTGAAAAAAATATATATATATATAAGGACATTATTAAAATAAAAAAAAGGGTGTAAAAATAGTTATTCCAATATATTTAGAAATAACTAATACCTATACACACACGTGGTAATGGTTATTTTCTGATATCCGAGAATAATTGTTCATTTGAAAATATTTATTTCTGATTAAACAGTAATCAAATAGTAAAATAAATATTCTATTGTGAATAAAATGGGAATAAAAATTTTATTCTCAACAATCAAACATAACATAAATGATGGTTGGAGGAATATCCAATTTGTTATTATAATCTTATCCAAACAATAGTTTTGATTTAACTATGATTTAAAAAAATAAATAAAACCAATTTAATCCAAATTATATATATATATATATTAAATATATTTTTCTATTGAAACTAATGATGTCTTTATTATACGTATTTTTAATATTATTTGATGCATCATGGATTCGGATTACTAACGAATTATAGTGCTACTTGGTCTTTGGAACAAATTGAAGAGGGTTCGGTCTTTATCCTCTCTGACCTAAATCTTGCACACCACAACTCAAAAATAAGAGTTCGAATGATTGATTAAACTCGCTTTCCTAATTTATCCTCTAACACTAAAATCGATAATCTTCTTTAAAATATGAAAAAATGCAGCAACAAGGGATATGTGTGATGATGCAAGAATGTGAATTTTCTGAATCTGACTTAGAGATCACGCTCGCCGCGGAGCGGCTTTGACGTGGCGATGCGCTTGCGGGGAGGGGCTTTGGTATTGCAAAAGTAAGAATTGTTGAGGAATTCTTAGGAGGCTCTTTGGATTGAGAGTTGTCTATTAAGAACTCTTGAATGCGGGTGTTAGTGGGCGTGTTTGAGAGAGAATGTAAGCATGCCCCTTAGAATTTGTCTCCAAGATTTTTTTTTTTTAGCCATTGAGTCAGCTCAGCCTTACTTAGATGCCAAAATTGGCGAACTACTAGGCGTGCAAATTTGACAAGTTGGCACGAGGATTGTGGGTGCTAATTAGCATAACCGTGATCAATCAAGAAAATTCCTTCCTTCTTTGAGGGGATGTTGGACACGATGGATATTGGAGTTACCATTATGTGAGATCCGCTGAATTGGAAGTTATTGTTAGAAGTGATCTGTTGAGTTGTAGTTGCCATTCTTGAATATATCATAATTTGGGGTAATATTCGGGGTACCAGCGGGCTAAAGCAAGCAATCTCCAGTGCGTGGGAAGAGCTCTGTGGGCCGGCTAGATTGGGTCGAGGCCGATTTGGGCCGTCCGGCCAGTTGGGGCACTATTTCGGGTCAACAGGAACGTTGATGAGCCCTTAGGTCTGTGGGCCTGTTGCCTTTTAGATCTACTGCTGAATTCGCAAGCTTTCGTATTAGACTAGTCTATTCTTGCTGCCCCCATAACTAGCCCTCCCATGCCCGAGGGTTTGAATTTTCAACCCTCGGCATGTTCATGGATTAGACACGACGTGCCTTGTCATTTTCCCCTTTTACTCATTTCCCAGGCCATTCTCAGGTTTCCTATTTTACTATTTTTGGTGTGATTCTTTTACACTTGTGACTTTTTATAGATTTGTTGGCATGGGAAATCTATGACATTTAATGGCCCATTGATCCTTCCGCATGTTATAAATTGAGGACTTGTTGTGCCTCTTATATTACATCTTGTCTTCATCAGTGAAGTGGCGTGGGAACCCAAAATCGTCTTAAAGCTTGAGTTGTCGGCTACTAGGGTCGGCGGGAGCTCTTATCCGATGTTTGAAGGCACCGCCCTAGGACACACTAGAGGTCTGCTTTGGCTTTCCTTTCGCTCTTCCTTTGCCTTGGGTTGTGGTTTACCTTTGAAACAGGCAATTACTCGGCCTTCTCAAGAGCTATTGTGTTTGCGAGCCACACCCCGCTACTAGTAGGGTTGGCGGTGGATGTTAGGCTCGATGCCATTTCCTTTATTTCAGGGCGAGGCTTTCTTTACCCTTTGACTCCTTATGGATGGTGACCCCTCTTCGTGGCAAGTCTCTATTCCGACTTGTTACAAACTGCTGTCCTTATCAGTCATGCTTTGCTGTTTGTCGGATACATATTAGTCTCTTGCTTAGGCTCCTCTAGTTGCTTGCCTATCTGAGAGTTCACTGTAGTTGAATTCCATGTACCCCCCTTTTTTGTTGTCTTCCTCTTTATTGTATGCCAGCCTTTGGAGACTTTGTACTTTGTAAATGGAGATTAATAAATGGAATTAGCAATTATTTTTACTCATATTGTTTTCGTCTTCAGTTTTTTGGATTCCTTTTTTTTTACGCTAGACTGAATTGCGCATTCGTCAGTCCAGCTGGAGGCTAGACTGGGTAGAGGGCATGTCAATCCCATCTGCAGCCATAATGCTGTCAGTTAGTCTTGAAGCCGGACTGGATCGCTGACCAATCGGACATGCTGGATGTTGGACTGGGTTGCTGATCCATCAGGCAAGCAAACACCAGACTCAAACTGGCTTGACGTTGGACTGGGTCGCAGATTAGTCAGGCAAGCTAAAAACGGTCTAGATTGTTGACCAGTCAAACTAGTCGGATTCTAGAGTGGATCATTGGCTCGTCAATCAGGTTCTAAGTTCATCGCATTTGATCACCACTGATTTGCTGTCCTCAAGGAATGAAGTGTAGTGGCTTGTGAGGTCATGCCGTTTGGACATCTGACTCGTCCTGTCCTGCCACGTGTTTGCTGCCTGTATGGCGGCAAGTTGTCATTAATGGCACTAGGATGATTGACATGCCTGGACGTCTTACGGCACTGACACATATTAGGTTATTATGCACGCGCCTTTTTGAGGCGTCTTTTCGGGCTTCAAACAACCGCCTATATTTAGCAACGCTTCGCCATTTTCTCCCACTCTATTTCTTCTTCTCGAGTCGTTTTTCCTTTTGTTTATTTGTGTCTGCTACCTCCTTATTCCCATAGCTCCAGTGTTGATGCGATTCGCTCTGTTCTTACTGTCGTCGATATCGATGCTCTATATCTACAGTATAATATTCTGACTGCAATTTTGTTTGCAGTACTAGGGGAGCACGATAGAGCTTGTTCTCCTCCGGACGGGTCCATCATAGTTTATGAGGCACACTTACAGTGCGGTTTTCGCTTCCCCCTCTCGGGGGAGTTACACGGAATTTTGGTGGCCCTGGGAGTCCCGATCGCAAGATTCCACGCGAATATCAACAGATATTTGTGCTCCCTTTGCATATTCTTTCGTCATTAGGGGAGGGCGTTAAATGCGGTGGCCGTGAAGGTTATCTTCCAGGTTCTACTAAAACAAAGATTAGATCTCACTATCTCCTAGGGACTTGCATATAAGTGGGGTGATCCCGATTTTGTGAAGAATCGGAAGGACCTATTCTTTTTATCAAGGTCACTTCCAACTGAGTTCTCTCCAATAAGTGGGAAACATGTTGGCACCCTTTACCGGCAAGGCCTCATGCAAGGAGGTGGAGTTTGTCAAGCTACTAACGAAGCTAGTCCAAGTGAATATGGACGACTTCAAGAAGGATCGTATCCTATTCGCTGAGACACTTGCACTAGCCTGGTGGGGTCTTCCCTCGAAGGGTATGGGAACCACCACTCCTCCACTTGCCCAGCCCCATGAGGAAGGCTGGGTCCCATATATTAGGGACCCTTCTAAGCGTCCATCTTAGTGATAGACTGCATCATCTTCGGGATCTTTTTCATCTTCCGCCACCTAGGGCCTGCCGATGGTGGAGTGGATGCGGAGCCTAGGCGAGTCATCTAGGGGACCGGCCCTCGTCTCACCTTCTAATGTTGGCACCACTGAGGTTGGTGTCAGAATAGCTGCAGCTGGTGGGCTCCTTGCTCTTGCTACAGGCATATCGGGCGAGCCAGTGGTTGGGGGCCGACTGGGCCAATTTGCGTGCTGGCTAAGGCCTAGCAAGAGTCCTAGCAGGTAGTCCATCAAGAGGCCCAGCAGGAGGTCCTTGCCGTTATTTCTTCTTTGTCGGAGCAGACGGTGCCCGGCTTTTTATGTGGGTCAGCCGGAGAGGGTCTCGGTGTGGCCCATCGAGTGGAGGCCCAGCCAAGGGGCAATATTGAGGAGGTAGCAACCATGGAGGCATCTCGCCCAGAGGCTTCTACGTCGGGTCAACCATGGACGGAGTGGGTGTCCATTCCGACATCTTCATCCAGGGTGCCCCTGAGCATGGTAGCTACTGTGTTGCCCTTCATCTAGGTAAGTCTCTGTGAACTTTTCACTTTATTTGAACGGCTAGGCTTAACCTCTTTCTCTTCCTATATTTATAGGATGACAAGATGATGTAAGTTTTACATATATGCTTGTATTAGCGATCGTCCAAGATCCTTTTGCTAGAAGGGGAGGTCAATCGCCTGACCCAGACGAGGGTTGACTCGAGCATGGTGGAGGAGATGCAGGGTTAGGTGGATGCTGCCACCTCCGAGGCTCAGCAGTGCCCGGATTGGGTCTCAAGTTTTGAGCTTCAGGTATCTTAGGTCATAGGGAGCTGTAGAGATCCAGGAATGCTTTGCAAACTATCAAGTAGCATCTCGCGGACCTCCAGAGCGAGAATGTTAGACTGGAAGCTAAACTAATGACTCGGTTCAACCCGGAGGAGGTGGGCTAGGCTCTGAATGCAAGATTTTTAGATGGCATTCACCTATATCGGTGGATGGCTTCCCTTGTTGACCCTACCTTTCCTTTTGGCTTTTCTGACCCACGAAACAGGGGTGCTCGACACCTGTCCGGTTTGATCGATTTTTCAAATAGGGAAGAGTCCTCTTCATACCCTCGACCAGCCTCTAGCCTTAGGATAGCATCTTTCTCTCTCTCTCTTTTTTTTTTTATATACATGTGTATAGCGCAGGCACTCGTACAATCCAACTCTGCAATGAACAAAGAGAATTTTTCAAATAGTTGTCCTGATCTTTTACAATTCTGTACAATTTTGTTTATGTACCATTGTTTGTTGGCTAAGCGTTATCACGTCGTGGCCAGGCATTAGCGGAGTTAGAGTTGTTGTCCATGTGCAATCACTTGAGGTCATCTCTCTATGGGATGTCATTTTCACGTGTCGGATTCTAACTTGTTGATCATCGTTGATTGACGGTGCACGTCCATACTAGGGGAGTCGTCACACGCGTGCTAAAAAGTCCCATAAGATTTTGATATTTGACTGCACATAGGCCACTCGGTGTGGATCGAGGTTCAAATTCGACGGTGTATGGGCCGCATGGTACTAAATTGAGGTTTAAATTTGACTGCATATGGGCCCCTCGGTGCTAGTCCAATGTTTAAATTTGACCGCACATGAGCTACTTGGTGCAAAACTTAGATTTAAATTTGATCTCGTATGGGTTGCTCGGTGCGGGAAATGAGGTTTTGTAATAGGCAAATGAGAATTCGTCCGACTTAGGGGTAGCCTAGGTCACTTAGATTTATGCAACGTCACACAAGTATTCATATGGTAGGTTGCAAATAATAACAATTAACAATAATCAATAAACAAGCAAACAAATCATTCTTATTAAACATGATACACTTTTACAAGCATGCTTGGTAATATATGCTTGACCTATTTGGATTTAGTAAAATATTACTAGTAATACTTTTTTAGATGGATGGCGTTCCATGTCCTTAGAACCAATTTATCATTTTGGGCTCGAAACTTATATGTCCCGTTTCACAGGATGGCTAAGATGAGGAATGGGCCTTCTCAATTTGGGGATGGTTTGTTTTTGTTAGCGTTCTTTCCTGTGGCCTTTATACTTCGTAGAACTAGGTCTCCCATCTCGAATTAGCAAGCCTTCATCCTTTTGTTGTAGCACCGGGTGATCCACTATTGATAGGTAGCCGTGCACATTCGGGCCACATTTTGTGCCTCTTCAAGTAAGTCTAGATACTCTTTAAGTCATTGGGAGTTGTCGAGAGGGTCAAATCCCTCGACCTAGAGGTTGGAAAGTCTAATCTCGACTGGGATGATAGCCTCGGTTTCGTAGTACAAACTGAAGGGCGTCTCATGTGTTATCCCTTTTGGTGTCGTCCGGTATGACCATAAGAGGGAAGGTAACTCATATGTCTAGAAGTCCCAACGTCTTCTAACTTGGTCTTCAACCCCTACAGTAGGGTTCGGTTGGTAACCTCTATATGCTTGTTCGCTTGTAGATAGGCGATTGAGGTGTGTATCAACTAAATGCCTGAATTCATGCAATATTTGGTGAAGCGATTTATGGAGAATTGGCTTCTTATCGGTCACGGTGATCTCGAAAATCTTGAATCTGTAGATAATGTTTTGTTGAACAAACTCTGTGGCATTTTGCTCGATAATTCGAGCTAAGGGGGAGGCTTCGACTCACTTCGTGAAGCAGTCAATGTTTACTATGATAAACTTTCTTTACCCGGATGCGACGGAGAAATGGCCAAGTATATTGAGCCACCATTACACGAACGGCCAAGGGGCCTGAAGGGTCCTTAGCTTCATAGGCAGTTAATGGGATAGGTTGTCGTGGATTTGGCAGTTCTTGCACTTCTTTACGAAGTCCATGGCGTCTTTCTTCATGGCGAGCCAATAATAGTATTGGTGCATTATCTTGAAGGCAAGGTTATTGCCCCCGACATGTGACCCACAGATGTCAAGGTGCACCTTGCTCAACAGGTAGTTAGCTTCCTCTGGTGTAAGGCACCGAAGTACGGGGTAGAGTATCCTCAGCCGTACAGCCTCCTATCCACACTGGTATACTAGCCAACCTTCTTCTTCACATGTTTGGCGTCGTCTGGGTTCTCCAGTAGGGTGCCGTCCCAGATATATCTTCAGTAGGACGACATCTAGTTTTCATTGTCAAAGACTTGTAGCACTCCTTGCTCAGATTCTTCTATGCTGAGAGAGGTCAGGACATCTCGCATGTCTCTCGAGTATTACTTTGGACTTTCGGCCATGGCGGCCCTCGCAAGTTGGTTAGCCTTCCAGTTGTCCACCCTTGGGAGGGGCATCATCTCGACCCTATCGAACTTTCGGGCCATACTCCTTGGTCTTGTGAGGTATTTCGCAACCAAGGGCTCATCACCTTTAAACTTTTGCGAACTTAGTTGATGATCAGTTCTAAGTTGCTATAGACGATCACGTGCCTTGCAAAGCATTCTTTTGCAAGTGGCAACCCGGTGAGTAGGGTCACATACTTGGCAATGTTGTTGGTAACCGAAAATCCGAGCTTTAACAAGTACTTCATTTCTAACTCGTCGGGGGTTGTCAAGACCACTTTGACTCCACTGCTAGTGTGTGTTGAGGACCCGTCCACATGGAGGGTCAAGTTCAGTACCTCCATGGACCGTCGGCTTCGTTGGGGTGATCGATGTCCGGAATCGTGGTCGTGGTTTCAACAATAAAGTCCGCCAGGGCCTAGCCTTTCACGGTCGGCCTTTGCTTGAACTCTATGTCAAACTTGCCTAATTCGATGACCCATTTGACTAACCATCCTGATAAATTGGGCTTTTGTAGGATTCCCTTCAATGTTTTGTCAGTCAAGACAACTATTCCATGTGCCTGGAAGTAGTGCTGCAACTTCCTAGCCAAATAGACAAGTTCCAGTGCGATCTTTATAGCGTGTGTATAATGGGTCTCGAGGTCCGTCAAAGTCTTGCTGACATAGTAGATTGTTCGCTATTTATTAGATTATTGTTGGATTAAAATCGAGCTAAATGCCACTTCTAAAACTGCTAAGTAGAGGTATAGCTCCTCACCTTTTTTTAGTGACGTTCGGAGAGGGGGCTGGCTAGGTACTCTTTTGGTTCCTCAAAGGTGGCCTAATAGCCGGTCATCCATTGAAAACCATTCACCTTTATCCGTCTCAAGGATTTGAAGAAGGGGAGGTATTTGTCATCCTCCCTGTCAAGAAGCGGGAGAGTGCTACAAGCCTCCCTATCAGCCTCCAAACTTCATTCACTATCTGCGGAAGGCTCATATCCATAATCGTCTTTATCTTTTCGAGGTTTCCCTTTATCTCCAGTTGAGATACGATAAAACCCATAATTTTTTCTGAGGATACTCCAAAGACACATTTTATCGGGTTTAACTTCATCCGGTGTGCTCAGAGCACCCTGAAAGCCTCACTGTGGTCATGGATATGGTTGTCAATGATTTTACTTTTAATGAGCATGTCGTCCATATACACCTCCATATTCCAACTAATTTTGGGTTTCGAACATTTTATTCACGAGTTGTTGGTATGTGGTGCATGTATTCTTTAGCCCAAAAAGTATAACCTTGTAGTAGTATGCTCCTTGATCCGTCATGAAGGAAGTATACTTCTCGTCTTCGGGACTCATCCGAATCTGGTTGTATCCTCGAGTATGTGTCCATGAAACTGAGCAGTTCATGTCTAGAGATGGTGTCGACTATCAAGTCGATCATGGGCAGCGGAAAATTGTCTTTTGGGCACGCCCTATTCACGTCAGTAAAATTAACGCACATTCACCACTTTCCGTTACTCTTTTTGACAAGGACTACGTTAGAGAGCTAATTTGGATATTAGATTTCTTGGATGAAGCCGGTGTCAAGCAATTTTTTACCTCCTCTAGGATGGCAATGAGATTTTTGATGGAGTGGTTCCTTAACTTTTGCCTGACAAACCTATGACTTGAATCGAGACTCATCTTGTGAACTATTACCTCGGTTGGAATTCCTGACAATATCAATAGGGTCTATGTGAAGATATCGGAGTTCTACCAAAGGAAGGTGATTAGTTGGTCTCGGAGGGGTTCGACAAATGAGCCCCCTATTTGTACGCATCTCTTTGGATCACCGGGGTCTAGAGGAATGTGGTCGGTTGTCACACCGGACTGGCCCTGTTGCAAAGTTGTTTCATCTCTATGATCGAAGTCATCTATTCGCCGGTCCGAAGTGGCCTAAGTGACCTGGGACAGCTAACACTTCCAGCCAATCGATTGGTCGTCCAATACCTCTCCAATACCATAGGTCGTAAGGAACTTCACATTCAAATGCGTGATTAATGTTATAGCCTCGAACGCAGTCAGGCAAGGCCGCCTAGGATGGCATTATAGACCTAAGACAGGTCAACCACTAGGAACGTTAGTATGTGGGATACCGTTTTGGGGTACGTTCTAAGGTGACTTCCAACTGGATGGCTCATTGGACGGATACCAGTTCGTTGTTCAATCCATAGAAGAGTCCTTCGACCGGTTTTAACTAACTCTTTTTTAGCCCTAATTTATAATAGGCATCTAGGTAAAACAAATCACGATAATTTTCATTATTGATAAAGACATGTTTCAATTGGTAATCGACAGTGTCGTCTAAAAAGAGTGATACAACCAGAGAGTCGGATTGGAGAATCATTACATGCGACTTATCTTCCTTACTAAAACTAATGATATCATCTGTGGCTTCTACCCTTGGTTTCTTCAAGGCTATCCTGAATTAGTCTGAGAGGCAGTCTGGCCGGGTTGCAACTATTTTGACCACTCCGATCGCGACCCGATTTATCGACTGCTGCTGCTCCATCCTTTCTTTGGCCACTCCAACGGGCCCTTGCTCCGAATTTTGTAAGAATTTGGTTTGGTGTCCCATTCGTATGAGCTCTTCAATTTCTTTTTGTAGAGTCTGACAGGCCTCTATAATGTGACCAAGATCGATGATAGTGATAGTACTTCATCTGATCTTCTCCCTCCGGTTCTTAACTAACTTCAACCACTTCAAGATTTTTTTCTCCCTGATCTGCATGTGTATGTTGATCTAGGAGTCATTCATAGGAGTCGGGTTTAAGGGCTTAAACTCCCTTTAGGCCCTTGGCTCCACCCAGGGCTACTTCCTCGGATCCTGGGAGTTGAAGTGGTCTCCATTTCTCTTTCTTCCATTTGGAGGCCCCCGATGGAGGTTCCCGTGCCCTGGGCACTTAGCTTCGTTGGCCTTTTCGTTTGCCATGTAAATGCGGGCGATGGTTTCGATTTTATGGAATCTATGGGAGTCCTTGTAGGTTAGATGTTTGAAAAACTTTGCCCACTCTAAAGTTAATGTAAAGGCACTCAACTTCACCTTGTCAGTTAGCCGGGATATCCGGTGGACCTCGGTAGTGAACTAAGCAGGAAGTTTCTCAGACTTTCTTTTGGCCCCTTCTTGATATAGGTGAGGTGCCAAGGTTTCCCTTTCTCCATTCGATTGGAGGTGAACCAAGTTAGGAATTTATCGGTGAGCTCTTGGAACGTCCGGATTGAATTTGGTTGTAGGCGATATAAGAAAATTCGAGCGTCCCCCTTAAGAGTCAGTTGAAAGCACAAGCACATAGTAGCCTCGCCCAGGCCTTGGAGCTCAGCAGGGTACGAAAGTGATCTAAGTGGTCCATTGGATCGGTGTTTCCGTCTTAGAGTTCTAGGGCTAGCATTTTAAACTTCTGAGGGAGCGGGTGCATCCAGATTTCTAGTGTGATTGGTAATCACCTTAGATCTATGGAGCGTCCATTAGCGTCTCCCTTGAACACATGTTGTCATATCTTTTCCACTTGTTCCTCGACTCAAGGGGAGATGCAACCTTTTTGCATTAAGATAGGTCCTCAATTCTGACTCGGGCCAGGGGCCTCTACTCATCACATGAGTAACGATAATTTTGCCGCTTTGGGCTCTCGTCTAGTGTCTTGCAACCAAGTCGGTCTTCCAAACAAAACCGGACCCCATCGTTCAAGTTGCTGCTCGGGCTACGAGGTTGTCCAAGCATCCTGCCTTTCGACCGGTCGCTTCTTCCTCAAGCTTTTTCATTTTGATGCTGAAGTGTGGGTAGTGAAAAAGGAGCCCCGAGCTTATGCCAACGTGCGCAAAGGTTTTAGAGCATTTGGAATATATTATCCACCCGATCAGCAAGTGCCAGCATAAAGAGTGCCAGTCGCTCCTCCACATGACTACCCACAGAGGGGTCGTCACCACGGGGACAATGTCCTTGGCCGTAGCACTAGTATGGACTTTGGTATTGACCATATTTACTTCTATATCGATGGTGGTTAGGCTTTTTGTTCGCTTTCTTACAGACGGCATCAATAATGCGTCCTAGATTCGGGTTGCTGATGAATTAGGGTTCTATTTGATCTTCAGGTCGAACCGAAGATGATCCGCTCTCCGTCCTCTATGGTTTGGATTCTGCACACCATAATTAAAAAATAAGAGGTCAGAAAATTGACGGAACTTCTATAATTTAAAAAAAACTACGTTGAGTAATATTTAACTTCCTAAATGTTATATTTTATTTATTTTAATATAATTTTTTTGATTAATTATATATATATATATTTCTCATTGTAGTACAACAGATGACGTCTAAATTTGACATTGGGGTAACTTTTGATTGTTGATTTATTTTCATCGCTTATAATATTGTTTTGGATTTCTTCATTATTTATATTTTAAAAGTTTGTCATGTTATGCTGAAACATGTTTGAAATAGTATTATTGTTATATTAAAATTACAATTATTATTTTGATTATATATATGGTATTATTGCTTATCATCTATTTAATATTTTAGAAATAGGTTGGAGATACAAGTATCTCCCTTATAGACTTAAATAATAATAAACATGGATGAATTAATACCCTAATTTAGAAAGATTTTTCGGGAGTTCAAGTCATTTTTAGATAACCAATTTACACTTTAACAGTTTGGACAGTTTATCTCAAATAATGATTTGATAAAAATCAAATCATAATATACAGTTTGATTACAAATTATTCTCTAATCTGTATCCAATAGATCCATACAGTCAATTTTTTGGGGTCTCATTCGAATTCCTAAATCCAGTTTGTTTTCTGTGGTGTGGAATTGTTCAAAGCTTAGCGATCTTCCTGAAGTTGATTGCTTACTCATTACGAATAGACTCGATGATCACTGCCACTTGAAGACCTTAAAGCCACTCTCGGCTGAGTTCCCGAACTGGAGAGTGATATCGACTCCTAATGCCAAGGCAATGCTGGATCCCCTTTTCAACTGCGTAAGTCATTTGCAGCCCTTTCAGTTTCCTTTCACATGTTGGCAGAATTGGGCAAGGTATTAGCGATACACACATGATGAATCTGAGTGATTATTGAAAAAAACTGAGAGGCCCCTGATCTCAACACATTTTGACCAACTTTTAAAATTGTGAAAATAAAATACACAAGAATATATAATATATATAAAATATACTCGAATCTAAATGTAAATCAAACAAATATGAATGGTACATAGTGACTAATTTATAGATATAAATAATGAATAAACAAGACGAGATTTTTTGAGACGAAAGGAAATCTCGATCATTACAGTTACTGAGTGAAATTCTATGGATTTTTACAGCTAGTGAAACTAAGAAAGTCAATTTAACTTAATTAAACTTTAGCCGACTTATTTTTGATTTATGACCCCGACCAAGGAACTCTTTAAATTTGCTTTCAGTAGTAGAATTAGATATCTTCCTGTCTTCTTATTGATCTTGCTTCACGAGTCTAGAATCACTGCACGCCACTAGATCCCAATTTTCATGCCATCAATGCCTCGACAAAAGCTCACAGGCTAAAATAGGCGTACACAAAAATGGAGAATAATAGAAAAATGTGGAATGAGAGAAATCTTGACGCTAAATCTCAAAATTAAAAGAATGGTTTTTTCGAAAGTGGCTATTCAGATGTTTTCAAGAAGACTTTTGAAGTGTAACCGTTTTTGCCTTGTATTTTTGTGTGTCTTTAAATTGTGAAAGGAAAATATTTATAGAGATGGTAAAAAATTAGGTAAAAAATATGTAGCCAAGAGGAAATCCACGCCCCCAACACACATGCATTGTATAGGCACATGTCAAGCGAGGACGCACACGGTTAGTGTGTTATGCTGCGATGTTAGCTCCATATCATTTACATATTTGTATAGTATAGGACAGGACCTAAAAGGGGAAGAGATTCTTTACCAGGCTAGCATAAACTGAACCGTCTTGGGAAAGAGCCAGCAACTCTTACTGAACTCTACAGATTTGCCATCCGTTTCATTCTTATAGCTAATCAAGTTCAAAGGTTATTATAGCTTTCTGAAAAGCTTTAAACCACAAAAGGCTGGTGAGATAAAGCCGATGATATGCCCTTGTCTAATGAGGTAGCTGGGAGAGACTCAGCTGTCTTTCAGCATGCTGTATAGGACACATTCATATGTTGAATCACATTTACAATGTCGTTTTGACAACCAACTCAGGTCTCGTATTTGGAACCTGGTCAAATCACTGAAATCAAAGGAAGAGATGGTTCAACTGTCAGAGTCCGTGCTACTCCAGGATCAATTGTCGGACCACCTTGGCAGTGTCCTGAGAATGGGTAAAAACTTTTAAATTTTCCTATATTGAACCTCATCTCAGAATCTCTAACTTCATTATTTCACCTGTTCTGTGAAATTTTGTGCTAGGTATCTCGTCACTTCTCCTAAAGGTCAGATAACCCTTTACTATGAACCTCACTGCATCTACAACAGGGAGTTCCTGATGGAGGAGCAAGCAGATATCATAGTTACGCCCATCATAAAGCAGCTTGTGTCAAAATTTACTCTGGTTTTTGGACAAGAAGATGCAGTTAAGCTTGCAAAATTGCTGCGTGCCAAGTATGATCTTTACTTCAATATTCCCGTCCAAGTATAACTTGCATTGAAAAGTATGCTGCTCTCTTCTTCTTTCTTCTCATTGTTTCTGATAACTTTTTTCATAGGTTCATTGTTCCAATGAATAACGGAGATCTTGATAGCAGAGGTTTTCTCGCAAGATTTATTCAGGCAAAAGGAACCATAGAATCATTCAAGGTCGGTTTCTTCTATCACCATTGATGAATTCCCTATAGATTTGGTGTAGAATCTGAAGCCATATTCATAGTAGAGTGAGCCGTCCCTTGAATCATTCACCATTGTGAATTACTTGAGCCTCCATACATTATAATTAGCACAGATTTTCCAACAAATTTATGTGCTGGGTGTAAGAAACATTAGTGAGATAAAATTTTAATCCATAAGATCTTCATTATCATAATTTTTTACTAATTAATCAAGTATAAAAATAAATTTACGTACCTAAATCTATTAACGTTAAACTTTTCTGCACAACCATAATAGTTCTTGTCTCGAAGAATTAGGAAATGATTTAAATCTCTTTTCCTTAGAATTTGTAGAAATATTATACAAATATTGTGTGTCCCAAATGATGGTCAAAGATGTCCTTTCTAAAATACTCCTCCATTTCGCCCAAAGATCGTCGCTGAATAGACATGTCATTAAGAAGTGATATCTATTATTTGAATGAGTATATCTTAAAAATCGACATATCTATTGAAAAATAATATGATTTCTTAAACTCTTTTCTTTTATTATAATTTGCGTTCGGATCTCGAAATGTTTGTGGTGTAGGATGTGGAAAAGGAGGGATGAAAATCGGGTTTTACGCGGAAAGCTTCCCCTTAAATGAGGAGGAAAAACCAAAGACGTCCTTGTTTGTTGAGTGGAGAAATTCCTTCAATATTTCTCTCCTTAAAAAGTTCTCGTTGGGAAGCTTCGTCGCTCTTTGGTTCCTTCTTGTCGAGAAGAGAGGAAGGGAGGCAGGAGAGAGTTGAAGTCTTTTCCTCTCTTTTGGGATGAGCCGGAAAGAGGCTAGAAAGAAGACGGAAGAGGACGGAAAGAGGACCCTTTGGAAAGGGGTCTCGTTGGGTAATAGATATAAAGACACATCAACCGTTAAATTGGTCACATCCCATGTGGTGGCGTGTGTAGGTACAATATCCGTCAGAATTTGGTTTGACTAAGCGTCTCTCTGTGGAGGTGGCGTCTATATCTTGAAAATTGAAAGTTGCTTATATATATTAGTCCCCTGTCCTTGTGTGGCATGCCTTGTTTCTCTGTGATTCGAGGACTTTGGGGAGGCTCTCGGAGGGTCTTTGTTTCTTCGTGGAGGGTCCTCGGAAAAATAACTTGATGGAACTCCTTTCTCGGGCCTCTTCTTCGGTCCTCGTACTTGGGTGTTATCCCGGCTATTGCGGTGTCCTCGATACGTTTTAAACGGACATTATCGTAACTTTGACTTTTGGGAGAAAATTTTTTTATTATAAATAAACCAACTAATCGTTCGATTTATTTGATTAATTTTATAATTGTTTTATGAATATGTCAATTCAATAATTCATATATATAATATAATATATTTCTAACACTGGGTACATTCTAAAAATGGAAAGTTGATGCAGGAAATGATATCGAATGAACTACCAGATGCGCAAGTAGTGGAGCCCATCGTTGGTGTCCCTTTGGAGATTGCTGCACCTTCCACATCTCTATAGAGGCGAACTTCTTTCCGATTCTTCCACATTGAACTTCGACTACAATTCCCATACGCATTCTCTCTCTCTTTGAACGTTGTAGATCTATCAACACAGCTGAAATGGTTATGATAGTCTTATTGTTATTGTTCAGGAGGGTGAAGAAAAATCTAAGGGTTTTAAAATTTTCAGTATTATGCAATGTTATTATGCATGTAATATTGCATAATGTTATAGCATATAGAACTTCAAAAAATTTAGATTTCTTTTTATTTTATTCTTAATTTTTGCTAATTTTTTCAAGTCTTAGGGTCTGGTAAAATTTTAATACGTTGGAAAACCTTTAAGAATGATATTTAGTACTATTTTTATAATTTTGAAATAAATTGTATTTTATAGATTTGTTTTTGCAGAAACTACGATATAGTGTGAAATAAAAAATTCAGAATATAAAAACCTGCAAATGACTTCTAACTTCCTCATAGGTAAAGCCCTTCTACCTTCCTACGTTCCCTAATTTGTTTTGGCGTTGCCACTGGAACTCAAATCGACAAAACAAACTTCAAATTTTCAGTGGTCTAAATTCATCGATCCCTGATTAATTTCACTTCAATTTCAAGCAATTCACCGCCGTTAACGTAATTACATTAACCATGGGATCCATCCAGCTGTTGCAGAGCATTTAAGAACCGCTCATGCGACTCCGGCGACCAGCACCGTGTTGGGAGTAAATGCCATCAACTGGGATTGAATTGATAAGGAAAGATGAATGACAACAACGACAAAACACTGGACACGGGAAGACAAGCACAAATAAAACAAGATATAAGATTTTATGTGAAACCCTTCTTAATAAGAAAAAAAAATTACAATACTGTAAGTCCATAAATCTTCACTATATAAAATTTGATTACATAAATTCGAATACAAGAACCTAACGTCTTTTATCAATAGACTTGAGTAGCAGTAGAAAATTCCAACATAAGAGCAAGAAAACCTTCTTCTATTTTTCGCTCTTTTTTTACTTTCTCTCACTAACGGCATTCACTGGTTTTTCTAATTTTACAAAGTGATTGGCTAAAGTTTATCTTAGATGCACTCCCCTTTTATAAACCCTAAAGAGAGTTTTAGTGTGCTTTTCAAAAATCCTAAAGATATCCGGCAGCCGGTCATCCTTCAAACAATCCAGTCTTCCTTCGGATTTCAATACTTCGGTCACCTCTTGGATTAAACAGTTCAGTTAGTCGTCTTCGTCTCACCAGTCCAGCTGATTGGCCTTCGTCATTGGCTCTGTCATGGTTGCCCTTCAGTCCAGTAGTCCGACTAAGCACCCTTCAGCCCTGGTTGCCATCAGCCACTTTGTCACACATGAACACCACAATATTCTATCTCAATATTATACTAATGTGAGTGTTTGATCATACCTCCAATCGCCTTATCAATCGGATATGCACCCATACGGATGTGACCCATATCCTAACACACCCGCTGGCCTTCCTCTGAGGCTGCTCGTCCTCCTTATCCTTCTTGCTGCCACCATTGTCACATCTTCCAGCAACTGCCGTCTCCGCGGTGGAACACGCGGAGGCTACAGGCACTGCAGCTGCTGTTATTTTCTTTCTGGAAGGGATGAAATGCACTTCCATTTTTCTTAACCTCCACTACTGACACCACCTTCGACTGAATATCCTACACCCCAAAATTCATCCGAATTCAATCAAAATAACCGGAACCCATTGCATCCAGTAATCTAAAATTGACAAAACGCCATTGTATTGTATTTATTTTGGTATCGGAGTCGACCTCTTTAGAGGGTGGATCTGGGTTTGGTTCCATAGCTGAACAGATCTAGGCCAATATGATTCCTTCCCAGATTTATCATTGTTTTGGGCTTTGGGTTCGTGTGATTCGAGCTCATCATCCTCATCTGTTGAATAACTCCTCTTAATAGGAATAAATTCTTCTAAAATTAGCCCATCGCTAGTTGTTTGCTCTGAACACTCGGATTACCCATTCAAACACTCCCCCGTGTCCGTTGTCCCAGGCAATGGCTGCTTACATGCCTTCAGAGCTGCCAAAAAATACCCATTTCACCATTAATACACACAAAAAAGGAAAAAATAGACAGGAAGAAAATGAAATGGGGTTCACGCACCGCACCTGTGAGTAACGAGTTCTAAACAAAGAGGAAGCTCACGCTGAAACACGAGAATCTTTCGCGGCTCTTCCTCTTAAGCTGATATATATTCCTGACATTTTTGCATATTCTCTCTGTAATCCGCCACGCGTTTTCCTTGATTCGAAAAGGTTTTAGAAATTACACCCCCGCCCCTCCTTTTTTCCCAGAGAAATATTCTCGAGAGCTCTGTGTTTGTGTGAGTGATGTGTGCATAAGGCCATGGGAAAAAAGTCCCATTTCACCATTAATAAAAAAAAAAGATGTCAGGAAGAAAATGGGGTTCAGAATCGCACCTTTGAAACAAGTTCTATAAAAGAGTAGCTCACGCTTAAACACGAGAATCTTTCGCAGCTCTTCCTCTAAAGCTGATATATATTCCTGACATTTTTGCGTATTCTCTCTGTAATCTGCCACGCCTAGAAAACAACAGAAATTACACTCCCTTTTTTTTTTACAGAGAGAGAGAGAGATAGAGTGTTTGTGAGTGATACGTGCATAAGACTTCCATCCAAAGGATCTTATGAGGAGAGACTTTCTAAACATAAGTTGAAAGGTTTCCGAAAGCTTTCTTATGTAAAATACGCACCCTTTCTCCTCCCATTGCAACAGTGGCTTGGTGTGGGAGAGAGTGATGTGGCTCTCGGCTTTGAGTTCGGGAGAAAAAGAAAAGAAAAGTGATGCGTCCCATGGGGATGTAATATCCCTAAATTTTTATTTTTATTGATTAATTAAATATTAACTATAATTTTAGATAAATTAGACAAAATAAAATTAATTTAATATTGTAAAATTTAGAAGGATATTTGGATCAGGTGGACTGAACGTCTTGGGTATGCTTGAGTTGTCTGAATATTAATTTGAATTTTAAAATAATAAAAAATAAAAAAATATATATATATATATAATAATAATAACAATAATTATAATAATATAAAAATAATATTATATATATATATATATATATATATATAAAAGAGAAAACAAAAAAAAAAGAGAAAAGTAGGGGATAAGAACAGTGAAGACGTGGATCGGGGAGAGAGAAGCTCGAGAAAGGAGAGGGTTTTCAAGCCGCTGTTCACGGCAAAGTCGCCAGAGAAGGGCTGGGTTATCGATGGTGGCGGCACTCGGAAGAAGTCGTGCGCTGGTGGGTCGGTGACGGCGCGCATGGTGAGGGTCGCGAGTAAGAGAGAGAAGACAGCATCTAGGAAGTCCGGCGGTGGAGCTGCAGCGCCGGCGCCGGCACCGGCGTGGTGGCATCAAGAAGGTCTGCGACAGCCATGCAGGCGGCAGCAGCAGTAGCGTGCGGCAGAAGCCACGTGGAGAGAGGAGGAGAACACGAGCAGAGGCACAGGTACACATGATAGGAGAGAGAAAGTATCGATTTAGGCCCTTCGGGATATTTTTTTCTTCAAATTTATAAAGTATGATGTTAATGCAAGTATCTATAATTTTCTCTTTGGTTTGATTTAATTTTTGATTAATTTTGTATACTATTTAGAATTTTTAGTAATACGCATGTAATTTTATTTGCCCGATCCATTTAATCTGAACATGCATGTGTAGTTCATTAGCTAATTTGGATATTTTTGGATATAAGTTTTATGATTTTAAAAATTTACTATTTTTTTAAAAATCTAAAAAATTTATTCGACACTATGTATATTTATATTAATATGTATAACGAAAATGTGTATGAAACTTGTATAAGCCGTGTATTTTCACATGCATGTGTTGGATTGTGGTCACTACATTTAGATTTGAATATTAGATTTTCTGGCCAAATTCCGACAGGAAGATATTTGTTATTTAAAAATCTCTTTTCGCCGACAGGAAAGATTTGGAGTAGTGACCATTTTCATTTTGATAATTTAATTTGACCTTAAAATATATTCGGACGTTCTAATATATTTGACAAGTTTGATGAATGCACCCAAAGTCATGGGTGACAAAATATAGTGAACAACTTTATCTATGGGTACAGAGTAATAGATTTTGGCTTAAGGTTATTGGGATTATGTATAACTCTTCCTCAAATTAATCTTTAAATAATCAGAACCCAAATTTGGTACATAATTTATATTTTTGTATTGATTGGTATTTGATTTTGATTTGGATATGGATTTTTAGACTTGGATTTGAGTTTTGCCGATTTTGCCCAAAGTTGGGCCTTGGTATGTTTCGTACAAATGATTTTGACTATATATTTTGATCCGACCATTTGAAATATTTATTGTGATGCTGCTTCGATTTCTACACACGTTTTTAGATTATCCGACTATCGGATTCTACCACAAATTATAAGCTAATTGGATATTGGATTTGGACTTGGATTTGGATTTTGGATTTGGATTCGGATTAACATCAACTTTAAAATTGGTCCAAATCACATCTATTTTGGTTATATATATATATATATACACACGTTTCGATAAGAACTATTTTTGAAATTTGGACATTTGTTTAGATTTGGATATTTAATTTGAATACGATACTACTATTGGATTTTGAATTTGGATCTTTGATTTCTGTTGGATTTGTCTTATCGGCGATTTCAATTTATTTTGTAATTTGATTGGATTTTTATCCATTTAATATTTTCTCTAATTCATTGAATTCATTTTGTCTAAATATGATACTTATTGAGCACTTAGCTCATGTTTTCTATTTTAACTATTCAGAGTAAAAGGTTCGGATACACTGTAAGAATTGGGACGTGATCCGTCAGTCATTTCTTCGATTTGGGGAGTTTTAGTTTGTTATGGTATAAAATTAAAAATTGATATGATTATATTATGAAAATTGATCGGATATAAACTCATAGTTATATTTTAGAATCAGTTAGGATATTTTATTATATCTGATTCATGATTTTGGTTAATTTATTATCTCCCTTACGATGATTGTTGAGTATGTTGTATTTATTTTATCCGGACGGTTATCCGATGAGGTCCTGTGTAAATTTTTGATTGGTGTCGGGTCTTATTTATTGTTTTGTCATGCTCGGATTTTGAGACTTTGAATTATTTGTTTAAAATTATTTAGGATTTTACAACTTATGAATTATAATTTATTATTTAAATTGATCTACTTGGTTCGAGTTTGTGACATAAATAGTATTAGAGAGAAATCGTAAGGAGAGGTACTTTGGGTCATTTTGAATAAATAATGGACTAAATTTTTGGACGAGATAAGTACTGTCTTTGACAGATAGTAAAAATTTTTGGTTGTTGAAGATTTGATTTGAATCGGAATGGCAAGTTGTAGAGGTTTTGATTTGGATTGGAATGATGATCATTTGATTATGATAAGTCGCACGAGCAATATAATGTATGGTCTGATATAGCGGTTGAGTTAGAATTTTATTGGGTTTCTGCATATATGTGAATGTTTTATTAGGATTTACAATTTTGGAAGATAAGTGTCGTGTTTAGGTGGTGTCGATCCGAAATCTCGCAGAGTAGAAGAAAATTTTGGTCAGCAGAGGGGTAGGTGATAAAATTAGTCGGTTCAAAATCTCACATGATAGAAGAAGATTTTTCACCGATAAGAAGGTAAACGTTGAAGTGGAGATGAATGAAGGCTCATAAAGATTGGATGCTGCAAATAAATATGAAGAAGCTTAAATCAAGTTAACTTGTTTCTCTTCGCAAAAGAAGCTGTGAAGTTTTGATAGACAACCTCTACCAAAAGATAGGATAATATTGTGCAAGTCTGATTTTATTGGTAGCAAAGATGTTAATCATGTAGAGATTTGAAGCTACAGTTAGGATGAGAGGAAGACTCAATAGTTGTCCATTCCCATTCGTCGCTGTGATTGAGTGGATAGTCGTCTCCGCAATTTATTTATCATTGAAAAATCATTGGACAAAGAGCTCGAGATTTAGCCTCTTAGGCAATGCTTAGGAAAATATTGAAGAATTTGAAAGATTTGTTGAAACATAATAATAGTTATGGAATTCATGATTTAATTTAGAAGCAGTCCGTGCCAGAAGCTCAACCAAGCCCTGGTGATCAAGCAGGAGTAGCTTCGGGAGATGCGTTTTTAAAAAGTAGTTAGAATATTGAAATCAGAACTCGAAGGATGGACATGCCTATCCTCCAGAAGATACACTAAAAGAATGTCAGATAAAGCAAAGTATTCTTCCTCGAAGTTCGAGTTTGTAGGGCCAGCCTGCAAGTTTAGCGGGAAGAAATACGCAAGACGAGTTATTTCGTTAGAAATGGAGTCTGCTTCAAATTGTGACCAGATATGCCATTTGTTAAAGGATCGTTCGAATCCCTTGCGTTCGGATTCCAGACGACTAGAAAGGAGTCAAACGGTTCCAGGTGATGCATTTGCAAATACAACTCATGAAATTAGAGCCAGATCTCAGTCATGGAAGACTATTTTGGCAAATTTGTTCCATTCTGCATTCAGGATATGAGTCCTCTGAGTTCCGTGGAAGAATCAATAAGAGGATTTCAGGGTTAATCTTGGTGTTGCAATCGAGTCGTCTGTTAAGAGATGAGTACCGAGCTTATTTGGCACATATAGTCATATATGGGAGCTATTCCTTGAACCTTAAAGGTATTTTGGTCATCTGTGAGTTCAAAGGTGTTTTTTTTAGGATTAGTCTGAATTATTTACAGATCGAGAGATCGAATCTGCTATCGATATTATGCTTGGATTGATGCCGATTTCGAAGGCTCTACATGGGTAGTCTTATCTGAATTGAAGAAATTGAGACAGCAATTATTGAGAAGGTTTCATTCGGCCAAGTGTCTTGGCGTGGAGTATTCAATGTTTCTCTGGTGAGTAGAGTTGAATTGATGGATCTATACTTGAATTATTTAGGAATTAGATATGTATATAAGCTCTCAAAGATCGAGAATTTGTTAAATCCATTTGAAGAAATTATGATTTTCTCTAAGATCAAGTTGTGTTCGAGGTATCATTGGTTGAAGATTAAGTGGGAGGATGTGCATAGGATAGATCTCAGGTCAAGTTTGGTCATTGCAAAAGTTTGATTGTGCTTTGGGTTGTCGAATATTCAAGCATCTTTTATGGTTGTTATCGATTAGATTTTGACTGTGTTGTTGGGTCAGTTCTGGCCATTTTGTAAATGATGCTTGTGCGAAAGTTTTCAACAATCAAAAAATGGATTGTCATCGGTGTCGATTTTTTCGATCCCTAATGGATCAGAAAGTTTAGTAGCGTTCAGTAATGCTCTTAAGAAAGATCTCGATATGTATAGATTTAGTATGGTCAGGTGCATTATCCAAAGAAAAATTTGGGATGTGACATAATTTGGAGGATTTTGTGTGAAGATGCTATGGCGAGGATGCTAGAATGAAGACTGGGTCGAAAGAATTTCCTCTCTTTGCTGCAAGGATTGGATTATGAACGAAACTCTTATTTGTGGGAGAAGCTTTTATAAAGATTAGAAATGAATTTCCTTTTGGATAACCATCATGAAGTTGGACATGATCGAGCCAGTAACCTCGAGTCTATGGTGCAAGTGCTTTTCCCATTACACGTTCGAGAGGAAGTATGCTATCGTGAATGGTCTTGTTAGAGTTTCGGCTGATTGGATTAAAACTCAAAAGCTGATTGGATAGAAGTTTGGGAGCAAATGAGGTCATGAACAACTATGATTGAGTTGAAATGATCCAAGTTCGAAGGAAATGCCAAAAATTCTCCACTGAGTAGAGTGGCAAGCTGATAATGTGTCTCATGCTTAAAGGAAGAAGCTTTCTATATTTTGTTTCAAGTCAGCCTCAAACAGTAAAGGATTTGGTGGCCATTTAGACAAGAATGAGCTAGCTGATGATAGATGAGCTGATGAAGTCAGCTCATCGCTTGCGTATCAGGAAGTCATTTCCGAGATTGGTCATTAGCATATTGTCATGATGAGAATAATGCAAGATATTCTTACTTTGAATCTTTTGATTGTGATTTGAGATTGAATATCGATCAAAGTGGCGCAATAGAATCGTGTGGACTCACAACTACCGATCACAAGATTTGATTTAAGGCTTGAAATGAGAGATCAAGTTTGCAAACCGATTGGAGTTTGAAAAGAATAACCAAATGTTTATGGAGGCATTTTGAAGAGACAAATTTTAAATTTTGGAGTCAAGGGTAGCTTGAAGTAGAGGTTATCGTGACATTTAAAATTTTTAGTAGATTAGAGAAGTGGCTTTCATATTGGCCTTTCTTTTGAATTTGATGGATAGATACAATATGTTTTATATGAATGATCCTTTGAATGTGATTGAATTGGAGTCGTTTGATCGACGAGAAGTATTTTAGGTTAATAATGTCATTTTAATTTTTGGGATGGGACTGATCAATTGCAGAGGAATATGATATTTCTATCAACTATTATGCTTTCAAGGAAATTTATTAAAAAGATTGAAGATGAAGTTTGGAAGAATATCGACATTGTTTGATAATCGAGGTTAAGATCGAGATGTATAAATTTCGATGCCAAAATTTTTGTGAGGATGGGAGAATGTAATATACCGAATTTTTATTCAGAACAATTTAATACTAATTATAATTTTGAGTAAATTGAACGTGATGAAATTAATTTAATATTGTAAAATTTGAAATGATATTTGAATCAGGTGGGCTGGTACCCCGAGGTGTGCTTGAGTTATCGTTTGAATATTAATCTAAATTTTAGAATAGTAAAAAATAGAAAATAGAATAAATAAATATATAATAATAATAATAATATAAAAATAAAATAATATATATATATATATATATATATATACGAGAAAACAAAAAAAAGGAGAGAAAAGTAGGGGATAACAACAGTGAAGGGGTAGATCAGGGAGAGAGAAGCTCGAGAGAGGAGAGGGTTTTCAGGTCTCCATTCACGATAAAGTCAACGGAGAAAGGCTGGGTCGTCAACGGTAGCGGCACTCGGAAAAGGCCGTGCGCTGGTGGGTCGGCAATGGCGTGCGCAGCGAGGGTCGCGAGTAAGAGAGAGAGAGAGAGAGAAGATGGCACCGGGGGAGTCCAGCGGTAGAGCTGCGGTGCCGGTACCGGCGTGGTGGCACCGTGAAGGTCGACGACGGTCACGCAGGTGGCAGCAGCAGTAGCGTGCGGCAGAAGCCGCGTGGAGAGAGAAGGAGAAATAAGCAGAGGCACGGGTACACACGGTCGGAGTGAGAAAGCGCTGATTCAGGTATTTTGGGATAATTTTTTATTCAAATCTGTAAAGTATAAGATTAAGGCAAGTATTTGTAAACCTTTTATTTGGTTTGATTTAATTTTCGATATATTTTATATATTGTTTGAAATTTTTAGTAATATATATGTAATTTTATCTACCCGATCTATTTAATCTGGATATAAATGTGTAGTTTATTATCTAATTTGGATATTTTTGGATATGTGTTTTATAATTTTGATAATTTACTATTTTTTTGAAAGTCTAAAAAATTTATTGGACACTATATATATTTATATTAATATGTCTAATAAAAATGTGCATAAAACTTGCATCGGCCATGTATTTTCACATGTACGTGCCTGATTGTGGTCACTACATTTGAATTTGGATATTAGATTTTCTGTTGGATTTATCTTATCGGTGATTTGATTTATTCTATAATTTGACTGAATTTTCATCCATTTGACATTCTCTCTTATTCATTGAACTCATTTTGTTTAAATATGACACTTGCCGAGTGCTTGACTCACATTTTCTGTTTTGATCTTTCAGAATAGAATGTTCGGATGCACTGTAAGAATTAGGACGTGATCCATCAGCCATTCCTCCAATTTGGTGAGTTTAAGTTTGTTATGGTATAAAATTAAAAATTGATATGATTGTATTATGAAAATTGACCGGATATAGACCCATGGTTATATTTTAGAATCAGTTGGGAGATTTCATTATGTTTGATTCATGAGTTTGGTTAATTTATTACCTCCCTAACGATAATTGTAGAGTATGTTGTATTTATTTTATTCGGACGGTTATTCGATGAGGTCATGTGTAGATTTTTGATTGGTGTCGGGTCTTGTTTATTGGTTTGTCACACCCTAATTTTGGGATTTAGAATTATTTATTTAAAATTATTTAGAATTTTACGTTTTATAAATTATAATTTATTATTTAAATTAACCTATTTGGTCTGAATTTGTGATATGGGAAGAGCCCCCAAACATATAAATTAAAGGTTTTACCTTAAACTCCCTGACGTGGGACACATATCATTCCTCCCCATTCGACAGCCGCAGATCTCGACGGTTGCACTCTACGACACTTCACTCGATGGCTCTCACTTTGCGATACTTCACTCTGTTTCGGCACACTGGCAGCAAGTCAACCTCTCCGTAGGTAACTCTCTCCGTTTAAAACCCTTCGTATGTAACCTTTTTCGAGTCGGGGCCGATTTCAGTGAGAACACCATTGATGCGTACTTAAGTTCAGTGGGAGAACCCACTTCAAAAGGACATCCTATTGATAAAAGAATTCCTCAAACTTATAAGTTGGAGATTCTATCCCAAACTCTCCGATGTGGAACACGCAATAAAGAGAGAGACGGATATGACGAAAATTGGTTTTGATAGGTTGGCTGAGAGGCTGCGTGAGAAAATATTCCGATGAATGAAGACTGATGGGGTTGTAAGCAGACTAGATGGAGATGATAAACCTGAAACCCAAGAAATTAATCCGGAATGAATGCGATATCCCAGGGCTCACATTGAAAGACTAATGCGGTGCATAACGGGCCATTGACAAACTCTGATCAATTACTTATGGATTGCATTGGATATAATTCGTAATAAATGATATTAAATTATATATAATATAGTTTAATATTTTAATTCATATCAAGCTGATCAACTTGCTAACATAGAAATCTAAAAAGACTTGAGAAAGAAATTTAGGAACAATTATGTATACGATTTATCAACATTCACGCTTTAAATATTCTATCTGAATTATTAGATATATTTTTATTTTTATAAATTATAATATTAAAAATTTTTATAAAATAAATAAAATATAATATATTTTTTAAATATTTTATATATTTTTATTTTTATATATTTTTTATTTTAAAATCCTGGCACACTGGGACTCAGGTGTATTAAATTGAAATAATTTTACCCATGTAGTGTCACGACCATATACACCAAAACGAAACCCATTGTTGGTTACGCTCCAACAGCCATGGTGAAGGTAAATTGAAAATTTGCTTATTAAAATCAGGGAGTAATTTGTTTTTATTGCTTTTTTTTTTTTTCTTGGTAAGTTATTGCTTATTAAAGTCAAAACAATAAATTGATAAATCTACTAAAAATAAAATGATAATAAAATTTTTTATTTTTATTGAATCAAAATTCAGTGATACTCCTTTATCTGGATGATCCATGGCCACAATGTGGTAACGGTTAAGCCTCATTTTAAATTTATTTTGAACTCTTTTTATATTTTTAACGGTCAAAATTTTATCTTAATGATATAAACTGTTATAATATAAAATAGATCTAATATATTTTAATATATTATTATAATTATAATTGTCTAAATTTATATGATAAAATTTTACCATTAAAAATATAAAAACATCTTAACAAAAATTAAATAATATGAGTTATAATATATATATAATGTCTTAAATTTTGATGAGTATGGCCAGGTATAGATTAGCCTAATGCGTAAGTAGGTAAAAGGTCCAAGCACCGACGGTCTAATAGAAGATACCACAAAAACCATCAAACGAATGACTTAACGTATGAAATAAGGGAAACGATTTGAATAGTCAAATATTAAAGGATTATAATGGCTTACTTAATGAATCGTTTTAGACAGCGACTATGCCAATCTAATGATTGAAAACCAAGTAGTTCTATCATTGAATTAAAGCGACCATTCACATGCGAGATAACACCCCTCACCACTGAAACAAAGTGGCATATGCCCACGCATTAATTTTAGTGCCTACTAACCAAACAGCACCTTCCATTGTAAATAAGGACGAAATTAGACTAAGACAACTAAATAATGGACACCCCACTAGATGAGTGCACAATTGCTAAAATTACTCAATCAATTGAGTGCACAAAAGGGAACACTTCCTTCTATACAAATACTCTTTCCCATCTTCTCTAAATTTTTACATACTCTACCTTACATATTTTTTATCCGAATAGAAAAATTTTTAATTTGAGTGTTGGAGGATATAAGCGTTGTAGGCCTCTTTATTTCCTATTTATTTTATTGTGATACGTGGGATTTAGATTTCGAATTATAAAGACCGGACCCATTGTTGTTCAAGTGTTTAGGTATGGTAAGGCAGCTCCCTAATTCATATATTAATTCGAATCCTCAAGACACATCAAATTTATTATCATATAATTCAAATTTATTTTTTAAATATTTTATATTTGTAAAATGAGGGGATTTTTGAAATTTTTGCATGATGAGAATATGATACGTTTGGTTTTCCCAAATTTTATTCATCTAATTTTTTTATGACTGAATGTTGCTTAATATTAGTTGCACTAAAATTGTGAAATCTTACAGAAATAATTAACACTCCAGAAAGAAAAAGCTAAGGGTACCTTATGAAGGGGTGGCGGCTTGAGTGCAATGGCACATTGTGCAGTTGGGGTGGCCCTAACTCGAAATTTATGAGCATTTCTTTTTCTAATTATATAAAATATTTTACCAAAAACTATGTCAAAGTTATTTTAAATATTTTTTAAAAATATATTGACTTAGAACTTATCAAAAAATTCAACCACCAAAGTACATGTTAAAAATAGAAAAAAACTAAATTTAGTTTTTTATTTAAAAAATAAAATAAAAAATTATTAAATTTATATTTATCAATATTAAACGTGAGGCAAAACCATTACACTTTCTATACAGAGACGACTGATAGATTATCGAATATTAAAAATGATAGAAAAACTTTTATTCAATAACTCGGTCTAAATTAATAATATTCTACTTATTTGGATCGAGTTTTAGTAAAATTTAGTACTTTATATTTTGATTTGAATTTATCATGTCATTGACCCCAACTCAATCTTAATGTAATATAGATGAATAAATACCCTTGTAATAATATATGGATACCAATCTAATCACATGTTACAACTCTTGATTACATTTCATTTCATTCAAATACCATAATATCTCTCACACAATGTTCAATTAATTATATATTTAAATTTTTTGATAGTAGATTATACTGTTGATTCAATTATTTTGAGATTATACTAATATTATTAACTTTTTCACCTTTTCATTTAGGCACAAAAATAGTTTTGGATTGATTAGGGTTTTCGTTATAAAGTATAACCTATTTTTGTTATGTTTTACCTAATCTATCTAATCAAAAGAGTAATTAGATTTACCAAACTCCTAATATTTTTGAGATATTTTGATTATAAATTTAAAGTATAATATTGTGGTTGAATCCTAATAGTGGTTTTGAATTATAGTTTTTCTTCAAATATTGTCAAAATTTAGATATTTTTAAATTAAATAATTTTTTTCAACTAAAATATATTTACATTCATGAATAACGATAGCATACACCCCTTGCATAAGTTGAGAGGTACTGCAATGTCGTACGATATTTGATGTGTATAAGACGTCGCGGTCATCTATTGGATTGAAATTTAATCGGCCAAAACATCCTTTATGTTTAAAAAAAAAAAACAAGAAAAAGTATTTTTTTTATCTTTTAAATATAAAAATTGTCGGCTATTAAATTTTGGTCCAACAGACTGTGTAACATTATATACGTATCGGACACCATTAGGTATCGCAGCACCCGTTTTCTCCCCGTTGCATAACTCAAAGTCGGCGTCAATTTCCTTGCCCATCACAGGGTAGCCGTGGTTACTGCAATCACCGCGCAAATTGAGAGGCTGCTGCCACCAGGTGATCAAATCCACACCATAATTTTCTATGTTTATTCATTAACGGGTTGTCATTTTCTTTGATTTATTGGGAAAGAAATCTCCTCCAAGCGGGCGGTGCTGAGTGGGCTGGCGATGGTTTCTCTTCATCTTCAATCCTTTTTTTCGCCTTCTTTTCACGGGACCTGCTGCCTAAAGTTCTCGCCGTCTGATAACTCCAGCTGTTTTTTCTCGCCACATATTTCTCCGTCCCGCCATCGCTACAACGCATTGAAGCTCTGCACTCGTCGGTCTTTGTCTGCTCATTCCCCATTCGATGATGGGGTTCGATCTTTCTCGTACAGGTTAGGAAGGGTTGTCTCAGCTGTTGCTTCTGAAGAAAACGCAACTGCGTCCACCTCTTCTGGCTTAGATGTTTTCAAGCTTACTTACTTGGAAGTGGGTTTTTCAAATCCTGAGTCTCTGTTTTTGTTAATTCCGAAATTTATGCGGATTTGTTGTTCATTATTTTTTTCAAATTTTGGTTTTAGGCCAATACTTGGTTGTGGGAAGTGAGGGGGTTGACGATATTGGTCGATCCAATCTTGGTGGGTAACCTGGATTTTGGCATTCCATGGCTCTATGATGCTTCTAAGAAGGTCTTGAAGAACTTTCAGGTAATTTATGTGGCCTGCCGTTTCTTGTTGGCAAACTTGTCAAAGATATTTCTACTTCTATATTTTATTCTTAAATTAATATTATATATACGTGATGTGAAATTTTATTCATATAATACTTTATTAGAACTATAGATAATCTAATCATCAATTTTTTCCAGTCAATTATGAATTAACGATGGTTAATTTGACGACAATTGGTAAAAAATTGAGTTATTTTTGTTAGTACTAAATCAGTTCAACTTGAGGGATTGTGAGAATAAAATGACTAATTTTTACCTTACCTTGAGAGTCACTTTTACTGTAAGCACTGAACAGTCGTTGCTTTTTCTTTTTTCTTTTTTTTTTCCTGTGGGGGTTCTTATTCGAGTTTATAAAGCCAATTTGTTCTCTTTGGTGTCGGATTCTTCAAAGCTTAGTGGCCTTCCTGAAGTTGATTGCTTGCTCATCACACAAAGTCTCGATGATCACTGCCATTTGAAGACCTTAAAGCCACTCTCTGCTGAGTTCCCGAATCTGAAAGTGATATCAACTCCTAATGCCAAGGCAATGTTGGATCCCCTTTTCAACAGCGTAAGTCGTATGCAACCCTCCTTTTATGCTGCTTTCAGGATGCCTTTCATATCTTTCATGGCTAGCCTGCATAAAATTGATTTGTGGAATTGCTTATGTGCTAATTGTCATTGGCAGAATTGGACAAGGAATTAACGAAACAGATATGGTGAATCTGAGTAATTCCGTACTATTACTTAAGGTCTCCTGAATTTGATAATTCTCGGTCTTTTCAACTTTTTGGTCAACTAGTGCTTTCCAACCCTTGCAATGTCTACCTCTGTATATTCTCTATGGCATGAGCCCTCTTGTTGAACCATTGATGATATTATCACTTATCTGGGCTTTTACAGTGTTATGCCAAATCCCAGTAGGAATCTCTTGTCTTTCCAGTCAAGTAACTGGGGTATGAATCTCTTACTATGCACGGGATTAGGGGAAAGGTCAAATCACTTTTAGGTTTATTGTATGCAATTTTATCTTGAATTATATGTAAGAGACTATTTCCATTATTCAAACCCATAACTAACAAGCCACATGGCAATAACTCCAATGTTATGCCGAGGCCCCCCTTCAAGGATGAGAACTTCCCCGTTAAAATGATCTTGGACATTTAAACAATAAGTCATCTGACATGGATTGTCTTGTCATTCTTGCTCAATGCTTTGTACCTGGCGTTTGCCATGGCATTCTTGCTGCTGGTGAAATTCCTCGTCCTTTCTTCTTAGTCATTGACTTTACTAGAACCTCTATTTTGCCATGATAGAACAAACTGCTTACTTTTCCAATTCTCGTCTCTCTTTTATTGTTATGTTGCAATAAGAAGAACGGATCCTTGTGAGAAACCCTTAAGACTGTCTAGGCAGTTTGTTTGTTCAGGAATATGCTGAATCATCTGCCCCCAATCTTTTCTTTGAATGGGAGAGTGCCTTACTTGGTGCCGAATTCACAAACTCTCACCCATGTCAAGAGCCTCGAGTGCTCTACATGAGGCTATAAACTACTAATTGGACCTGCTGATCCTAGTTAATGCAATCTATTCCTCACTCCTTGGAATATGCAACTAGATTAGATTGCTGAAAACACCAGAGGTTTCGGTTGCTTCACTGAGCATCTAGGTAGAAAATGAGTTAATTGTTATACTGTGGAGTCGACTCTATATCCTATACATATGTTATACGAGTCATTAGGACAAGAGAGGTGTTGGCGCAAAAGGAAGAGTGACTGGTTGGACAGCAAGATAGCACTTACGCCCACACACACACACAGGCATTCGAATAGAATCAGCAATAAGGAGAAATAAAATGAAGAAGAGGAACACTGCCAAATTTACGTGGAAAACCCTTTAAAATAAGAGAAAAATCACGTGACTTCAATCCACAAATAAATCCACTATGTGTGAGAGCTGGTTACAGGGACAACACGGCTACACAAGCCTCCTTTGAGACGAAAATGAAGAACAGAGCACACATACTCACAGCTCTCTATTACACTTCACTCTTTTCTCCTGAAAACCCACACACTCTCACGTTCTCTATGTTTTTCTTCTCTGTAAAATCACCCTCTTATTTCCTCACACATACTCAGAGAGCAATATATATACACAGGCTATTGAAAGCAACAACAATACCAATGTGGAGAACACCCGTACAGGTAGCTGCCTGTCAGCTTGCACATCTGCAATGTCTCTGTGGATTGTCGGTTCTGTAGAAAACGGCCCACCACTCTGCAAAGGCTGCGCGCATGTTCCCTGATTTCATGTGCACAGTAAATCTTCTTAGTTGTCTTTCACGTGTGCATTTTGCATCCAGGCCCTCAGGCCACCAAGACCTTGGATCTCCAATTATGCCTCCGGGTATTGCCCAAAATCCTCAATCTTCAACAGAGGAAGGTTTTCGGACATCACATTAAAGTCCACGTCCATTTGCAGAATTTTCGGACGACTTGTCCATAAGTCCGCAGACAACTCATGGGCATAAGTCCGCGGACCATATCGCCACGTAAGTCTACGGCCACGTTCCCAAAAGGGAGTGACCCCAACAAGAGGGCAGTAAGATGAGAAGAGTTTCTTTGTTGGCTAGCATAGACTGAACCTTACATGAAAAGAGTTAGATGCTTTTACTAGACTCTATAGATCTGTTGTCCTTTCCATCCCTATAGCTAATTAAGCTTGAAGGTTTTTATAGCTTTTTGAAAGACTCCGTATGCCATAGGGTAGTGAGAATGTTGGTTGATGACCATTTCAGGTCTCATATTTGGAACCTGGTCAGTTCACTGAAATCGAAGGAAGAGAAGGTTCAACAGTCAGAATCCGAGCTACTCCAGGACCAGTTCTCGGACCGCCTTGGCAGCGCCCTGAGAATGGGTAAAGGCTTTGAATTTTGCTACGGTGAACTTCATCTCTTTTCTCTAACTTCATTATTTCACCTGTATTCAGAAATTTTGTGCTAGGTATCTCGTCACTTCTCTGGAAGGTCAGCTGACCCTTTACTACGAACCTCACTGTGCCTACGAGGAAGAGTTCCTGATGAAGGAGCAAGCAGATATAGTTATTACACCCGTCATAAAGCAGCTTCTGCCAAATTTTACTCTGGTTTTTGGGCAAGAAGATGCAATAAAGCTTGCAAAATTGCTGCATGCCAAGTATGATCTTTACTTCAATCCTCACTTTAAAGCAAAACTTGCATTGAAAAGTATGCTGCTGCCTTCTTCTTCGTTTCCACTATTTCTGATTACTTTATTCATAGGTTCGTTGTTCCAATGAAGAACGGTGATCTTGATAGCAAAGGGCTCCTTGCAAGTATAATTCAAACTCAAGGAACCATGGAATCATTCAAGGTCAGTTTCTTTTATCACCATTTGATGAATTCCCTATAGTTTTGGTGTTGCAACTGAAACCATATTCACAGTTTAGTGAGACATCGTTGTGAATAATTCACCATCTATTGAGTGACGTCAAAAGAGTATGGAAGAATGTGTGCGTTACTTGAGCTTCCGTAGTACTCCCTACTGAACAAAGAATTGCATGAAAATATGATACAAAGCCCCCTTTACCCTTAAGAGCGCAAATCCTTGTCCTCTACAAATGCCCAGGGATAGACAACATCATGTTCCTTTGGTAGCTCCTTTTTTCATTGGTACAAATTTGGGTGCCACTTGATCAATAGAAGTCCCAAAATTCATCACTACTGATGAGGAAGGAGAGCAAAAGCACTGTTGATACGTGCTTGATTCTAAGCATTTAGAGGTTCTCAAAAGGTCTTTAAATCCTTGTGTCAAGGATTTAAGGATATATTAGGATTTTAGATTACAATTAGCACAGATTTGCCAACAAATCTGTGTAGAGTTTGGTGGGTGCATTCTGAAAATGGGAAGTTGATGCAGGAAATGATATCGAAGGAATTACCAGGTGCGCAAGTAGTGGAGCCCGTCGTTGGTGTGCCTCTGGAGATTGCCGCCCCTTCCACATCTCAATAGGGCCGACGTATATTCGAAGTTGAACTTCAATAACAATTTCCATGCCGATTCTCTTTTTGAATGTTGTCGTTCTATAAACATGGCTCAAATGAGTTTCCATATAGTGTTTTTATTATCATTATTCTTTGGTATTTTATATAGTTGTGGCGATACGTTTAGTTATTCAATAACGTTGAATTAGATTTTTGAATTATTTAATCTATATTATATACAATATAATAATTAATAAGAGATATGTGAATATAAAATTGACTTTCAGATATATTTTTTGATAATCAAGTTAGAAACTTTTTTATAAGATAAAAGATCAAGGGAGATGGGAGATCAGCGAAATATAAGATAGAGTGTATTTGAATTGATAGATTTGGTTATGTGATTATGAAAAGATGCAAATGTTTTTTGAGGCTTGAGATAAGCTTGTGTTTTTGCTTTTCTTGGATTTTTTTTTCCCCTTTCAAGTGAGAGGGGGTGGCATATTTTATAGCCTGTTTGTTAATTAGCAAGTTTTTTTATAACTGGCATGATTGCTTGATTAAGGCACTATTTTAGTAAAAGTTTGACCGTTATTTAAATTTTGTAATTATATAATATTTAATATTTATTATTTAATAGATATAATTGTCTGTTTATTACAGTTAATTATTATTTGATTTATGTAACAATTTATTTAAATTTAATATTAAATTTAATTTTTTTTAAATTATTAATTATCTCAATCTTTAGCATATATAGCCATTTGGCCACTTGATCAATAGATCAAGTATCTAAACATATTTTTTATTCTCTTTTGTAAAAAGTCAGACAGCTCGGTTATTTAACATTTCTCTATCAGATGACAATTCATAATTCTGTATTTTATCAAATAAAATTGAATTTTATTTTAAATTGTATCTGATAAAAATATATAATTAATTTCTTTTCAGTCTCTTCTTTAAAATAAATTTGACATAAATTGTATTTTATAATTTTTATTTTCAAAAAGTCTAATAAAAGCAGAAACAAAATAGTTTTATAGTAATAGCTCTTTTTTACTTTTTCTTTTTCGCCTTTCAATGATATACAAAATAGTAATAGCTCTTTTTTTTTTGGTTTACCAGTCATTAATTACAACACTTGACACCAAATCGTTTATAGATACTATAATCCTATTATTAATAAGATAAAATAAAAATTTTATTATTATTTTATTCTTAATAACATTATTAATTCATAGTTCTGTTGATCTAAAATAATCTGAATTATAATTTTTTAAAAAAATTATTATTCTTTTAAAATAAGAAATAATAATAATGAATTTTCACATAAAATTTTTTATTACTAATTATATGAGAATAACCATTTTAAGATGAATTCTTTTCATTTTAAGATAACCAATTTAACTCAGTAAATTTATTATTCCAGATGGATATACCGTAATATGGGCTAACCCATGGTTAAAGAGGCAAATGGCTCTCACTAGATTTGTCAGCTCAAATAACGCCGGCAGGAGGTGAAGGCCCATCACAAAAAGGCGAAGATGGTGTGTCAGCGTTGGCCTAGCTTTCAAAGAGGCCAACTTCATAGACAACAACCAGTCGACCGTTCTTGGATGTCTTTATGCTTATTGGTAAAAAAGGCTTCCAAACTGTTATGGCCCAAACCAAAATTGGTAGGAACATGTGCGAAAAGTAACGATCCTTTCATGATCATCATGCCTTTTCAAAAGCTGATCTTCTCGAAAAGGGCAATGAACTCAATACCAATAAAAAGAATAAAAAAGCATGTGACGATCGAAGATCAGTTCTGTTTAATGCGATGAAAAAGGATGTCATCAAATCACGATCAGTCGAGTCTATCAACTCGAGAAGGCCGCCATTGCCCGGTTCGAAGAACACGCCACCTTACCGGGAAAGTGGCTCTCCTGTCCTCCATAAAAGTTTAAGATCTTCGTTACGGAAGACACATGCTCTTACATGCTCCACTCACGCACGGGCATTCTCGGACACAAGCTCCCGCAGAAGAACGAAAGTTTACTCAAAAACAGAAGCTCTTTTGACCACTCTCTAACTTGTCCTCTTGAGAACACTGAGAATAAACTCCCTGAAAGACTTCCTACAGTCTCACCCATGAACGCTTACAGAGTTTGAACAGAGGCTCATCATCTCTTTCTCTCTACCCAAGCATTCATCCTCCAATCCCACCAAAGGCCTCCGGATTCCAGAAGACCTTTTCGACTTTCTGAGAATCGTTTCCTAAAGCTTCCATGCTTTTGGGACGACTCTTCCTCACGCTCTCTGTGAGCAAGAAGCGAGAACTCACATTCTCAACAAGCCAACACTCCCGACCATCCTACCCTCTCTCTTTTTTGTTCTCCAGTTTACCTTCCTTGCTTAGAAGGTTTTTAATTGACTTGAGCGTCGGAGTATTTTCGATAAGATAACCTCACAATGACCGCGGCGACCTCTTGTTCGGCTTTAGTGGTGTATGAGTTAGGACTCGATGAACGGTTGGTTCGAGCGATCCAAAGCGACTCAGAATCGGCCGAAGTCGGATCTGTGTGCATCATTGGCGCCGTCTGTAGGAAGCCCTTACAAAAACCAACGATAATTCTACACAACGCTCTCTTTTCACTGCCTGATTCATTCATAATGGTGAACACGAGAGCCTAAGCTAGTGATCCCGCTAAATACATCACTTCTCCCGACCAGGACCACGCTACTGGTACTATGGTCAACAGGGCAACAGGTGGAGTGCCAGCGCCCTACTTCTAGCTACTAATGGAGCAAATACGGACTCAACATAAATACTCTAAATATCAAGCTCAACATGAGCAACGGCAGGATGGCGCTCTGCCCGGCGGTAGTCCACTGCTACTGCCACCAAAAAGGGTGGCCAAAGGATAAAGAAATCGGCCAGAAGGCCCGAGAGACCCACAAATAATTCGTCGGTCCTCGCGCCTCCTCTCGCGCCCCAAGCTCGATTTGAACAATCTCCTCAGTAGTCGGCATGTGTGTTCTAATGTTTAGCACAACATTTAACCCAAAGGAAAGTCCTAAAAAGAAGAAATTCCCTTCCGTCTTATGGGTAGAAGATAAAGCATCTCCTTAAATATTCCAGCCGAGCCTCCAGATCGTTAATATTATTATTATTAATATCAGAGCGGATCTAACATTATGCATAATTTATACCCTCCAATAGACAAATCATTCTGAGTTGAGGGCTTACCTCAACTCCAAGAGATCAAATCGCCACTCACGCAGATTCTATATCATAGTGGAGAAATTTCATCAAAATATAACATGTCTAAGATGGATGAGGGAGCACATATATTTTTTTTTCCTGGACAAATCTCCTTTAACAATGAGATCTGAACCTCTATGCCCACCAAGTTCAGATGCTTTCCCTTCATCATTTCTACGATGAGAAATGAAAATCCCATTGACCAAATGATCACTTATGCATCCATCCAAGGCATCTCACAAAGGTTGGAAGACGGATTCATGATGTGTGCATTTACTTTCCTTGTTTCTCACACCGAAGGGAGATGCTCTTTGGGACCGGTTTCATCACCTCATTCGAGGAGCCATAAATCGAAGTAAGGTGAGCTCACGGACCTCTTCCCCTGATAGGATGCGTGTGCGCCTCGGGATTGGCAATTGAGAAGAGAATTCTTGTCCTCCTTCACCTCTCCCACACCCAGTAGAAGTCAAGAGAGCACCTACAAAACAATTCTTGGAAAACGCTTTGTGACCAGGCTAGGCGGATTCCCGGATCACGGAGGAGATATAACGAACTTTAGCAAAACTTAAGCGCGAGTTTTATCTCCCCTGCATTTTTCATAGACCTAAATGGGGAATATAGTTTAACACCAAGCCCACAAAATTCTCAAACCTTGACGGAGGCTAGTCCATCACCAATCTATTGCCTGCCGCAATTTAGGCCAAATAATTTAAATGCCAAGTAAGGCGGGGAAGGTCTTGAATATTTTATTCATCGATCCGTTCATGGAACCGAGAGAAAAAGAAATTATTTTGGCGTAGTTTTTTATAAGTATCCCACTATCTTCTTAGGTCTATTGGTCATTGGGTCAGTCAAATTTTAGTCAGAATTTGGACGGTTCGAACGCAATAAAGGAGACTTTAAGCTGGAGCGGTTCACCACCTTTGAGCGCCCGGTTCACTAGGACGGACCCATTTTCAAACGTTTTCACAACATGAATATGGGTCTTAGCTAGTTCGAAAGAAGTTCTGCCGGCCTGAAATGGTGGCCAGTCTGAAGAAGGACTCCCCTTTGGAGGAACTGTCCAAAGTTCTTCTTCCTAGACTTCTATCACTCGATCAGTTCTGGACATTCTTGTACCGAGGGACTTAAGTTTGAAATAAATTTGGTTTAGGGCCGGAGATCGAGACTGAGATCAAATTTAGAACGATTCTGCATCAGGCCACCTCATGGACCGGGTTCAACTTTGAGGGTCGAATCATATTTAGGCCTGGATCCGATTTTTAGGGAGCGGCACTTGAATATCCTCCAAGGTCTTACCGGCACCGATTTGGCCCATTTTAGTTAGGGGTGGTTAATATGAAATCACCACCCCACCTGCTAAAAATCCAAAGACCCTTGCTGTTCATGGGTCCGGAGGACCCATATTTTAGGGCCTCCGATTTAGGTGAAGACATAATTCTAAAATCGACAACTCCGGATCAATCCATTAGTTTTAATGATCAGATGATTTCAACATCATGTAATGATCTGCAGCATACGTCCGATTTTGAACCCCTTCTTGAACGCTGGCTCATTTTTCCACTTTTACTTCATTAAATGGATGGCAGTTTCGGTCGTTGGCTAATTCAGGCGAGTGGTCGAGATGAAGCAAACATCAGGAACTGCCACAGCAGAACCGATTCAGCTATCATTTCACTTTACTATGGATGTGTTCTTCAAACTGAGGCATATAAAAAAGTATTGGATCAACAATACTCAAAACTCCGCTCAACAAACAAAGGAAGTACACTTGCCAGCAAAATTTCGAATGCTCCCTTGCTGCCTTTGGTTTTCTTTCTTCTGATTTTTCTCTCTGTTTTTTCCTTGACAAAACTTAAGTGGATCATATTATCTTTCCCTCTTCCCCACGTTTGCTGGCTGTCCCAGGGGCTATCCAATTTAATAATCCAAATTTTAGGAGGTAGACGCTGTAAATCTCTTACTAAAATATATATATAATGTTAAAACAAATGAGGTTAACGTGGACCCCTCCTTGCTGGATTGAGCCCCTTTGAAGCAAATTTCATGGAATTCAATGGTCGATATAAGGCCTCCTTAGTTTGTTAGATATTTCCCATTTTGCGATTATCTTGGAAGACATTTCAAGGTGTTCGATGTGTTTGTGGACATTTGGGACATGGAAGCTTAGTATAGGCAATAAAAGATCAATCTAAATATTAATTTTGCACCTTAATCTCCCAGATGAAGTTCCAAACCCTCAAAATCGATTGGTGTGGAATGAATTGTCAGGTTTAAAACTTGGTCGATGGGTTACTAAGACATAGGGGTTTAGTATATTTGTGAAGCTATTTTGGATTAATTATCATGTCTGAATTACATAAGTCATGTCTTAGGTCGCCCTTCCACTTTCAGCATACCCTGTGTATAGTATCTGGAAGGCATTATTTGATAAGCGTTAGGCGATCAAAACTTCGACCATCGAGATGTTGGGTAGACAGCCCTTTAGCAAGCCCTAAAACAGATTCGACCATCGAGAAGCCGCAGCCGCTATCGGTGAAGCCGCGGAGGAGCCCACTTTGGAGGAGGAGACAGACATGCGGTCGGCGACTCACTCACCCCGAAGCACCGTCGCGATGAGTTGATCGCGTTCCTGTAACGGAACATTGGCCTCTTCGCATAGACTCCAGCAAAGATGCCTGGGATTCCAGCGGAGGTGATGGTCCATAAGTTGGGGCTTGACCCTATCCGAAATCCCGTTAGGCAAAAGCGGAGAAATCACTCTGTTGAAAAGCTGATCGCCATCCGAGAAGAGGTAAAGAAGCTATTGGGCGTAGTTTCGTTAGAGAAGTCCACTACCCGGAATGACTCTCTAATATCGTCCTGGTGAAGAAAAGTAACAAAAAATGACAGATGTGCATTAATTTTACCGACGTTAACAAAGTCTGCCTGAAAGACAGCTTTCCCTTACCCATGATCGATCTACTGGTTGACTCGACAGTTGAAAATGAGCTGCTAAGCTTCATAGATGCCTATTTGGGTTACAACCAGATCTGAATGAGTCTGAAGGATGATGAGCACACCTTGTTCATGACCGATCAGGGCATCTACTGTTACAAAGTGATGCCTTTCGGACTGAAAAATGCTTGAGCAACCTACCAACGACTGGTCAACAAAATGTTCAAAAAACAGATTTGTCGCAACATAGAGGTCTATGTCCGTCGACGTGCTCGTCAAGAGCAAGATCACCAGCGACCACATCCGCGACCTGGCAGAGTCATTCGAGGTGCTTCGTAAGCATCACATGAAGTTGAACCCAGCTAAATGTGTCTTCAGAGTAGCCTCCGATAAATTCCTGGGTTTCATCGTCTCCCAATGGGGGATTGAGGAAAACCCAGAGAAGATCAAAGCTCTCGCAGACATGGCTCCACCACGGAGCGTAAAGGACGTCCAGCGATTGAATAGACGGCTGGCAGCACTATCCCGCTTCTTCGCGAAGTCTAGCGACAAGTACCAGCCCTTCTTCGATGCCCTTAAAGGAACAAAATCCAACTAGTTTCTATGGACGACAGACTGCCAGACAGCTCTCGATGAACTAAAGCGGTATCTGGTCAGCCTGCTATTGTTAGTGTTACCCAAGGACGGAGAGGAACTATACTTTTTCCTGGCAGTGTCGGAGGCGTCCCTTAATTCTATCCTCGTGCACCAGGACTCCGACACTCAATGGCCAGTCTACTACGTGAGTAAAATGTTAACCGACTCAGAGACCCGCTACTCGCGTGTAGAAAAATTGGCCTTGGCACTTATATTCTCCGTACAAAAGTTAAGGCCCTACTTTTAGGCACACCGGATAGTGGTCCTCACAGACCAGCCTCTGAAAACTATACTCCAAAAACCCGACGTTTTTGGGTAGTTGGAAAAATAGGCTATCGAATTGGGCAAGTTTGACATTGAATTCCAGCCCAGTCCTGCTGTAAAGACGTAGGCGCTGGCTGACTTTATTGTTGAAACCACAACCCCAGTTCTCGAGGAGCAACCTGTAGAAAGTGCGGAACTGCTTGACGGAGTTTCGGAATGGATGCTCTACGTGGACGGATCGTCTACGAACACTAATAGTGGCGCTTGGAGTAGTCCTCATGACCCCTGACGGGTTTGAGGTGAAATACTTCCTCAGGTTCAATTTCCCGACAACCAACAACATTGTCGAGTACGAGGCCCTATTAGCCAGATTACGGTTAGCCAAGGAATGCTCTGCCAAGAGATTGGCGGTCTATAGCGACTCCAAACTAATCGTTAACCAGGTTAACGGAGACTTTGAGGCGAACAACCATCACCACGGCCAAGTACTGCAAAGGCCGGGAGGCGCCTGTGGTTTCACAAATCGACTTCTGGTTCATGTTCCTTAATCGAACGGGAAGACGGATCGGTGACTAGAGTCAGCGTAGCGAAAATCTAGGGAGTGTGACTCGAGGGATATGAGAAAAATTCTGAACGCTCCCAACATAGAGAAACAGGAGGCGATACATATTTTCAAAGCGAAAAACTGGATGACGCCTTCCTTAGTTATCTGGCTGACGGATCGTTGCGAAAGGACGCAGAGAAGGCCAAGCGAATCAAGAAGATGGCCGACTGGTATGCTGTGGTTGACGGACGGCTATATCGTCGTGGCTACTCAACCCTATACCTTTGGTGCCTAATTCCCAAAAAGGCTGACTATGCTTTAGGCGAAGTTCACCTCAGGATTTGCGGATCGCACAATGGCGGAAAAAACTTAGTCATCAAGATATGCGTCAGGGCTACTACTGGCCATCGATGAAAAAGGACGCGCTTGAGTTCGTGAAGAAATGTAAAAGCTACCAGCTTCACAGCAACCTTCACCGCCAGCCATCCGCGAACCTGAAGACTCTTCAGGCCCCTTGGCCCTTCGAGCAATGGGGGCTCGATCTTCTCGGCCCGTTTTCCATTGCCACGGGGCAAAGAAAGTTTATCATTGTGGGCATCGACTACTTTACCAAGTGGATCGAGGCCATCCCACTGGCAAAGATTACAGAGCATAATGCCCTGGAATTCCTTCGCAAGAACATCATTTGCAGATTCGGCGTCCCTGAGGTTGTAACTGATAACAGGACCCAATTCTCGGAAAAACACTTCACCAAGTATTGCACCAACCTTGGCGTCAAGCTGGTCCACACTTTGGTGCCATACCCCCAAGCGAATGGATAGGTGGAGATCACAAACCGAACGCTACTCCACAGGTTAAAAACTAAGTTGGAGGACGCAGGGGGCTCCTGGGTAGACGAGCTCCCCTTTGTTCTCTAGTCTTACCAGACAACTCCAAAGAAACCAACACGCGAGACACCCTTCAGCCTCTGTTACGGGACTGAAGCGGTAATCCCGGTCGAAATCGGACTTCCAAGTCTTATGGTGGAATCCTTTGACCCGCATGCTAACTCCCAAAAAATCAGGGAGCACCTAGACTTTTTAGATGAAGCCTGCGACGTCGTCAGAGTACGGACAGCGGTCTACCAATATCAGATTGCCTGATACTACAACAAAAAGGTTAAGGCACGACGATTCGATGTTGGAGACCTAGTCCGACGAGGCATCGAAGCTACAGGTAAGCTGGCCGGCCACAATAAGCTCTCATCTAATTGGGAAGGGCCTTTCCTCGTCTCGCCGTCTTCTGCAAACCTACGAGCTCACAAGCTCGGGGCCGAGACAGAAGCCCGTTTTGCGAACATGGGGCGCGATCCACCTCGGGGCCGCTACTTCAGGTAGAGGCGCGCAATGCACGTATTTGCATTATTGTGTGTGTGCACATTCGCTTGCTTGTTTTAATTTGCCAAAATAAGTGTTTACTTAGCATACTGTCTTTTCTTCCTGTGTGCATGCATATACATATATGTGTTTGCTTTGCAGGTTACCCGACCTAGACTGCCTCTAAGTCGGGAGGATCTTCGCCCTCTCGTTAATAAACCCTGGTCATCCAGGCGGCCCGTAAGTGGTCGAACATGAACTTCAGTCATTTGAGCGGTCCATTAGCAGTCGTATTTAAACCCTGGTCATCCGGTGGCCCGTAAGTGGTCTAATGTGAACCTCGGTCATCCGAGCGGCCTATTAGCGGTCGTAATTAAACCCTGATCATCCATGTGGCCCGTAAATGGTCCAATCTAAACCATGGTCATCCAAGTGGCCCAATAGAGGTCAAAATTTTAGGGGGCTTACGCAGTACACGCAACGACCTCCTCTACGAGGAGATAACATGATCAGTCAACAATGGTCGAATGGAGAAGAATCCTTCTCCAACGCTGGCCGTCCAAGTCAGCACTTGGGCAGCGCCACCAGACTGATTAACACAACCGCCTGTAAAACCTAATGACCTCACACCTTAGGCAGCACAACAATGGCAGCCGGCCAACTAAGTTGGCCGTCCAATACAACAGATATGCAAACACAGAAGTAGTAAAGGCAAATGGACACAAAGTTAAAAAAATTTTATTTTATTGCTTCCAAATGTGCTACAAGATACATCCAATGTACATAAATACAATAGAGGTCCCAAAAATGTACAATGTAAGAAGCTATCGGGGCGGCGGAGGCCTCTGACTATCTCGAGGCTCCCCCACGAGGTTGTCTCTACGCTACGCTGCTTTGTTGGATAGATTGATGAGGTCAACAGGGAAGTCGGGATCAACCAACCGCATAATGCGCCGACTGACGTTGACCTCTTCCAATAGTCGTGCGTACATCATGCTCTCGACCTCGTGGGGGCGGATGCGGAGGCTCAAGTCGTTCTCCAAGGTTGCCACTCGCCCAACAAGTTGATCAATGCGCGCTTTGGCTCGATCGCCCTCTTCCTTCAAACAGGCAACCTCAACCTTCAAGTCCGCAACCTCAGCCTTCAAGTTCGCATTCTCCACTTCAACACCCGCCAGGATAGTCTCGAGGGCAGCGGTCTCCTCACGGTGCTCTCCCCTGAAGCAGCCAACCTAGCATCCAACTAGGCGATCTCCGCCTCCCTATCGGAGATTAGCCGGTCTCACTGGTCCATCACCTTGACGATGGCAGCAACCACCTTCGACTTCTGCCCAAAAGACAAGCGATGAACAAGTTAGAAATCCAGGAAATGAGAAAGTACGCAAAAGCCATTGCAAAGAATTATACCTCCCAAACTCTCCTCACGGGCCTCTCAGGCCTGGCCCAGGCGGCGGTGGGCCAAGGGCAACGTCCTCTCGAGCTGAGCTGGCAGCAACCTCCTCTAGAATCTCGTCGTCAGTATTGCTTGTATCAACCGCAGGCTCCCCAACTACAGCCTTCGCAGCAGCTGCCGGAGGATCAAGCTCCACCATTGGCTCCACAGCAGGAGTCTGCACAACTGGAGAGCCAACAAATGGCTCCTGCGCCTCCACCACTGGCTCATAGGTGGGCTCCGTGAAGGACTCCGTTTGCACCGCTTGAGGAGCCGCCTGTGGCGCGGGTTGCGCCAGGATAATACTCTCTCCCCTGGCCACCGGCAAGTCTTCAAAGGATTTTTCCATGCCTGTGGTACTGCCGGGGCCGCTGCAGATCCAGCGGCTACGTAATCAGGGCCCGATGACAACGAGGACGGCGTCTCCAATGCCATCCTCTTAGGCAACGGACCGATAAAGCCTCCATCTGTCGGGTGGAGACGGATAAGCAGGCCCTTAGAATCCTCCAGCCGCACCATCATCGCCTGCGGCCTTAGCTTTTGAACCGGGGAAAGCGATCCCCAATTCACCTTCTTGGTCTCTGCCCTAGAGATCAAGAAGTCCCATTTAAAATCCGGAAGGTGGTCCTTGACCAATTTGGTCAACCACTCCAAGGACACCATCTTCGCCACAGACGGCATCCCAGTGTACACATCCGGCACCTGGCCCCAATCCCTCGCAAGGGGCTAGGACTCCGCCACACTCACAAAAAGGCACCGTTCCTTCCAATTCTTAAGCGAATCATAAATGGCCGTATTTATTTTAAGGCCAGAACGGAGGACAATGTATATCCATTCGCCCCCCTTTTTTATTTTAAAGAGCCCCTTCACCATCAGCATTTTCAACCTCTTAAAGTACTTGCGAAGAAAAATACAGAGGGGTGGAGATATACCGTACGACGTTGGCATGAAGTTGGGCAACTGGGACTCGTAGGGCTTGCAGGATCGACCGCAAGTCATCTGGCAGAGGAAGACAAAGGCCGCTCCTCAGGTGGGCCTCATATATCTTTATGTGCCCTGCTAGTTGAGAGAAGGCCCTGTCGTCCTTGCCCAAGCCCCTCCACGTAATATCCTTAGGGATATTGAACTCAACGCACAATGCTTTCACGTCACCCTCTCGAAGGACAGAGACAATGTCGGCGACGGAGGCCATGGCTGATAAGAAGGCTAGGGTTTCTTGGAGGAACGAAGGAAAGTCGAAGACAAAGAAAACGAAGCAAGGAGGCGTGGAGGAATATTCAAAACGAGGAGGGAAACTTAAACGATGAAGTGTGAAACGCCTTAAACCGCCTCAGAAAGAAGGCCATCAGTCCTGCCACATGTCGCCTCCCTGATTGGCCATTCAAAAGGCAAATTCTGACGCATTAATGACGCAGATATCCGCCCAACCAAAAGAAGATGCGTGTCTACTTTTGGCCTGACAAGCCGGCAAATGGCCACACGTCAATTACGGCTCACAGAAAGCCTTCCGGATTAAAGTCGGCGATCGATGACGGTCGTCAGCCTCAAGTCAACATTCTTCTCGGCGATCAAAGACGGTCAATGTATTTCTGGCGTGACATTCTTCTCCGAATCGGACAAAGACGGTCCAATGCTCACGGCCAATATTCTTCTTGGCCGACCAAAGACGGTCACCGGCTCCGGTCGATATTCTTCTCCTAACTAACAAAGGTCGGCCAACAACTCATCAACATTTTTCACCTGAATCGACCAAAGACGGTCAACGGCTCTCGTCAACTTTCCTCTCGCCTTTTATAGAGTCCTCCGGATTCTCAAACAACGAAGTGTAGTGAGGCATCCCATCATGAACATACCAAAGGCCAAGTCGACGACTACCTATGGGGGCTAGTGATGGGTATATCTGGTAATATGGGGAGTGACCCATGACCGAAAGAAGGCCCAAATGGCCTCACGACGCAGTCGGCTCAAATAACGGCCCAACAGGCGAAGGCCCAAATCTTGAAAGGCGATATAGTCAGCGTTAGCGTTGGCCGTCTGTTACCGGCGAGGCGGCTTGACCGCATACATGCGAGACGTATGTCAACTCGATGTAATAACTTGTGCATCAGAAAAAAAAAACCTTCAAGCACACTTTCTGACGCCCGGAGCCCCAATTAGCCGACGAACACGCGTCACGCAGCAACAAATCCTTCATAATCACATGCCTTTCCAAAAAGCTGATCTTCTCCAAAAATGGGGTAATAAACTCAGCGCCAACAAAACGGTAACAAAAGCATGAGACGATTTGAAGATCCATTACACTGTACAACAGAAAAAAGATCAATCAAATCACGACTGTCAAGCCTACCAACTCTGAGAAGGTCGCCATTGCCAGTCCAAGAAGAACATGCCACCTTGCCCAAGGAAGGTGGCTCTCCTACTGTTCATAAAAGCTAAAGGTCTTCGTTCTAGAAGACACATGCTCTTACATGCTCACTCACGCACAAGCATTCTTAGACACAAGCTCTGAACAGACATGAAATCTTACTCAGAAACAGAAGCTCTCTTGACCACTTTCTAACTTGTCCTCCTGAGAACACTGAGAACAAACTCCCTGAAAGACTTCCTACAGTCTCACCCACGAATGCTTACAGAACTTGAACAAAGGCTCATCATCATCTCTCTCTACCCAAGCGCTTGTCTTCCAATCCCATCAAAGCCCTCCAGATTCCAGGAGACCTTTTCGGATTTCTGAAAATCATTCCCTAAAGCTTCCACGCTTTTGGGACGACGTTTCCTCACACTTTCTGTGAGCAGGAAGCGAGAACTCACATTATCAACAAGCCAACACTCCCGACCATCCTACCCTCTCTCTTTTTTGCTTTCCAGCTTACCTTCCTTACTTAGAAGGTTTTTAACTGACTTGAACGTCAGAGTATTTTCGGTAGGACAACCTCCCGCCGACACACTGACCTCTTGTTCGCTTTAGTGGTGTGCAGGATTCATATTCAGTAAACGAAGCCGGTTCGAACCATCCAGACGAATCCGAATATGTTCGAAGTCGGATCAAGATACACATCAATTCCTATAAATTCATAATTGGTACATATTTAAAGTTTAATATCATATTTTTTTACTAGTTGTTAATCATATAAACAAATAAAATGGTTCAATTTTAGGATTTAATGGCATCATAATCCGTCTAACTGGCTCTCAATAGTCATGATAAAAGTTAAATAGGTCATGCAGTAAAAAGAGAAACCAAAACTGTTCATCATCTAAATAAATTTCTTCAAAAAGCTCTCAACTAAGGAGCAGGGGAAGCCATAGATCCGTGGGTGGAGGAAGATGAGGCTGGGGAGTTAGACTGTACACCGCCATCGCTCTGGCTGCCCCTTTGTTCACAATTTGACTGGTTCAACTGCTTTTGTTGTTGCCACTCCTGAGGAGGCGGCGGCGGTGCCGCTACTGGTGCGTAGATTCTGGCAGGTGCGGCTGCCAGGGAAGCTTCCCCTAGGTTGGTTGTCCCGGCGGCCGCTGCAGAGTAGTCTGACGGAGGAGGTACCCAAATACCTCCCACAACAACGAACTGAGGAGTCTGTGAAGTATTGTCATTGCTATGCTTTGCTGGAGTTGGTCTTCTTGTGTGTAGTCGATATTTCTGCAAAGTAGTTGGAAAAAAGATATAGAAGTGAGACAAATAAACATAGAAAGATTGAAGAAAATCCGATTCATCCATTGTTCAATTTAGTGTGATTGTAGATTGATCAGCCCATCAAAGATATTTAAAGAGTGGATCAGAAGCATCCCTAACACGCCTCATTTTTTCTCACAAAAAAAAAAAAACCTTTGATGGTTGAAGTTGTTATTGCAACAGTAAAAGAACAGTATAAAATTCAAAATAGCAAATTGAGAAGATGAAAACCTAAATTCAGAAGATGAAAACCTGCAAATGACTTTTCACTTCATCATTGGTAAGCCCATCTACCTTCATATGCTCCCTGATTTGTTTTGGCGTTGCAACTGGAACACAAATCGACAAAACAAACCTTAAATTTCAGCATCGAACCGTAATTAATTTGGCTTCAATTTCAAGGGATTTACTAACCATGGGATCCACCCAGGTGTTGCAGAGCATTCAAGAACCGCTTATGCAACTCCGGTGACCAGCACCGCCTTGCCTTCCTCTGAGACTGTCCATCCTTCTCTTCCTTCTTGCTGCCACCACTGTCACCTGCTCTAGCAACCGCTATCTCCACGGTGGAACACGCGGAGGCTACGGGAGCTGCAGCCGCTGCGGAGGTGGCTTTGTTCACATCATTTGTTTCTTTCTGGAAGGGGTGAAATGCACCTCCAGTTTTCTTGACCTCCACTACTGACACCTTCTTCGGCTGAGTATCCTGCAGGCCAAAATTCATCCAAATTCAATCAAATCAACCGAAACCCATTACATCCAGTAATCTAAAATTGACAAATCGCCATTGTGTTCTATTTATTTTGGTGACGGAGTACCAACCTCTTTAGAGGGTGGATCTGGGGGTTGGTTCCAAAGCTGAACAGATCTAAGCCAATCTGATTTCTTCCCAGATTTATCATTGTTTTGAGTTTTGGCAATTTTGGGTTTGTGCGATTCAAGCTCATCATCCTCATCTGTTAAAGAACTCCTCTTAATAGGAATAAATTCTTCTAAAATTGGCCCATCGCTAGTTGTTTGCTCTGAACACTCAGATTGCTCATTCAGACACACGGTAGTCACAGCGGGCAATTGCTGCTTACATGCCACCAGAGCTGCCAAAAATACCCATTTCACCATTACAGCACACACCCCCACAAAAAAAAATATATATAAAAAGCAAATTAAATGGGGTTTGAGCACCGCACCTTGAGTAACAAGTTCTAGACAAAGAGGAAGCTCACGCTGAAACACGAGAATCTTACGCCGCTCTTCCTCTAAAGCTGATATATATTCCTGACATTTTTTCATATTCTCCCTGTAATCCGCCATGCCTTAAAAAACAACAGAAACTTCACCTTTTTTCTAAAGGAAGAGAGAGAAGGGAGGGGACGGGGAGGTGGGATGGGGATGATGGGTTTGGATTAGGTTGGCAGAGAGGCTGTGTGGGAAAATGTTTTGATGAAGAACAATGGCCTGGAATCAGAATCGATAGAGAGAGGATAAACTTGAAACCCAAGAAAATAATTCTAGAAAGAGAGCGAGATCCAAGGGCTCACAGAGAGAGAGACGACGGGAATCAAAGTCGGGCCGTCGCGTACACGTACAAACGAATCTCTATGTCGCGTTTTTTCTTTTTTTTTTTTGTTTTTCTTTTTTGGGGTTGAATATTCCAGTGTGAGATTCCTTCGTCGTCGCTGCGTTTTGGTGAGCTGGCAATACGTCAACCGTGATTGTCGTTTTGATCATTTACCACTAGCAGATAAGATCGGTGACTCCTCCACCTTTTTCCTTTCATTTTGTGTCTCGATGATCCACATTCAGAGTATATTTTAAGCTTTTTTTTTAATAGTAAAAATTTTATCTCAATAATATATATATATATATATATATATAACTGTAATTATAAAATAAATATAATATATTTTGATATCTTGATATAATTTTAATTTTGGTAAAATTTTAAACTCAGGTTATAGAAATAAAATATATTAAATTAGTGGGATAAAATACAAAATTTTTGCTTTTAATGTAATAAATTTGTAATAACATTATAGAAATAAAATATATTAAATTATTATTACACTATAATGGGTCCCTGAATCCGAGTTATTCTTGGAGTCAGAAATTTACTTGATCTTTCTCGTTAGGTCGAACTGAAATAAGTCCGGTAGCTTTGAAAATGGATCTTGTACACTACAACTGAAAATGAAAGGAAGGTAAAAATTACTCCTAACATATATCCTCCGATATTTAAATTAAAAAACTTTTTCAAAAAATAGAAATATACTAAAGGATATTAGAAATGGCATAGATGCATATAATGGTGTATTAAGTGTTTGGATGCGCCAATTAATGGCGATTTTAGAAGTGCGTTAGTTGAAAGACGACTTTGAAGTATGCCTGGCTAAGGGGCGTTTTAGATATGCACCCGTTAAATGATGAATTAAAGGTGTGCCCGCTGAGGGACAGTTTGAAGGTGTGCCCGACAAATAGACGTATTAAAGGTGTGTCTGGTAGAGGGACGACTTAGAAGTGTGCTCCGCATGGGGTGTCTTAGAGGTGCACCAATAAGGGGGCGTTTTAGGTGTGCACCTGACAAGGGGCGGTTTAAAGGCGGAAGATAAAACTGTGCTGATAGGCTAACATCCTGGTTACTTGAGTAGAGGGTTGGCTCTTGGAAAGTGGGCTCCTCACTTCGGGATAGAAGCCTGGCTCATGGACAGAGGGCTCTTGGACAGATGGTTCTTGGCTCCGAGACAAAGGGTTGGCTTCAAGACAGAGGACTTGTGACTCTGGGATGGAATGTTCCTGACTCCTGGACGGAGGGCTGACTTTTGGCTCTGGGATGGAGGATTCCTAGGTCCGAGACGGAGGGCTCCTAACTCTTGGATAGAAAGCTCTTGGCTCCGGGACGGGGGACTCCTAAATGGAGGGTAAGCCTCCTAGAAAGAGGGTAGCTCTTGGCTCCGAGACGAAGAGCTCTTGGATGAAGGGTAGGCCTCCTAGAATGAAGGAAACTCCTGGGTCCAGGACGGAGGACGGGTGACGCCAAGACGGATTTCTCCTGGTTTCAAGACGAATGACTCCTAACTCCCAGACGGATGACTCTTGGCCCCGAGACGGAGGACTCGTGACTCCAAGACGTAGTGCTCTTAGCTCCGGGATGAAAGGCTCTATGCTCTAGGACAGAGTGCACTTGGTTTCAAGACGGAGAACTCCTAACTTCCAGACAAAGAGCTCTTAGCTCAGAGATGTAGGACTTATGACTCTAGGATAGAATGCTCCTGGCTTAGGGATGGAGGGCTCAAAAGCTTCGGGACAAATATCTCTTGGATGGAGGGTAAGCCTCCTAGAAGAGGGCAACTCCTGACTCCAGGACGAAAGGTTGATTCTTGGCTCTATGACGAATGACTCATGACTTTGGGATAAAATGCTCCTGAATGGAGAGTAGGCCTTATTTCTGGAAATATCAAGCCATTTGGAGCTTGTCTTCTCAAGTTTAAGGGTGCCTGAATTTATAGTGTGATTCGTAGATTCACTCTTTTTTCTTAGGTAATGTGCAATATTTCACTTTAAAAAAAATTTTGTTGAGTTAAAGTTGAGTTATGGGCCTGCTGTGGGGCTTTGCCTGTCAGGTCTATGGCTGCTAGACCCATCACACTATATTTTAAACTTTAAGTATTTTATTAAGTATTTATTTTGATAATTTTTATATAACTTGTAATATAAATTATTAGTAAAAAGATACAGTATTTATATTAAAGGATGATAAATTAAATACACAAAATGGGGAGAGAGAATAAATAAGTAAATAAGATAGATTATAAAAATAAAAAATTTATTTATATGTTTATATCATTAACAAATAATAAAAATTAAAATATTTGTTTATAAAGTATGGTTGGTAATAATACATATTACTTATCAACTATAACAAATTATATTTTACTTATTTATTATATATACTTTTACAAATATCATAATAACCATAGAATAAAAAAAAAGTTATCATATTATCGATAATTAACACTCAAAAAAAGGTACTTGGTGAAGCAAGTTGTTATACGCTTACGTCATATTTAGTTATTTGAATAAAATAATATAATAATAGAATAATTATTTTTAAAAAATAAAATAAAAATAAAGTTAAAAATTTTTATTTTTATATTTGATTACTTATTTAGAATAATTATGAATAAATTAAAAATTAATATTTTAATATTTGGTATATAATAATAATATAAAAAATATGGTAAGAATTTATATTAATGACTATTTTACCCTCATTTAAAAAAAAATTTTATAGGCCAAAAAGTATGAATAATGCCTACAATAATGGCTACTAATATTATACATAGTAAAATTCTAATACTTATTTTCTACCCCACAACTTTCAAAACCTTTTTACTATAAAGGCAAAATTCTCAACTCATGAGGAGAGTATACAAAGAAATAAATCTTTCACTTACAATTCTTTCAATATTTACATACCTTTGTACAGTATTGTGCCAGGTTGAGCTAATATTCAAACACTCTATATGAGAATTTGTAATAGCCTTCCCTACTACAACTACCTTAGTAATACTTCGGACACACAGTATTCAAATAGTGGTATTTCAACAGGTCCTGCTAACTGACCTTTTGGCCGCGGTGGGCCAATGGAAAGTTGGTTCAGTTATGGTTGCAACTACAAGTGTAACAACAGACCTTAAACTCATATACTCGGAACTAGTTAGAGGAGTATGGGCCGCAGTCTGAATCGAACGTGTCTTTGTGATTGGACTCGTCGTTGTCCAGGAGAAATTTTTGCATGAGGATGGTGGTCTCGAATTCGGATAGCATTAAATTGGAAAAGAAAAGAGTGACGAACGGTTGAGAGATGAAAGATGAAGGAAGAAGCAATCAGGGTTTCGAACAAAAGATAAAATGATAAGGGATAAAACGATAATAATTACAAAAATAGTTATTTATCACGTACAAAGAATAAAATATACCTAAAAAGCATTAGTATTTTTTATCCATTGAGTTAGAGAAATATTTATTTTATAAAAAATTATTATTTCATGTAAAAAAAGAATCAAATATAGTTTTAAATATTTAATTGGTAATAAAATAGAAATATAATTTTTATTCCCACTAACTAAACATGCCATTAGTGTTAATATTAGAAAGGTATCATTTAGATATTTTATAAATATTTTTAAGTAATCTAATATTTTATTTATTTATTTATTTACATTAATAAAATTGTATAATAATATATAAATGATTGGTCAGGCGGTCCATTGACCGGCTCAGGATTTGGCACACAATGAAGACCACTGCAGAGGTAGCAGCCCAGTGGGCCGCGAGGGTCACCCTTTGGACAAGTCTGCAAACATAACTCAGGGATACCCTCACAACAATCTTAATTCAGTAAGCAAACTTGCATGATCGAATAAATAAATCTTATAGATAGCTAGCTAGCACCCTCTCTACAAAAAAATGTCCTCTCTCCATCTTAAATAAAAAGAGAGGGGCAGCTAAAAAAGGGGGGCGACGTCTCAATGGGGGATTCCTGACCTTCTCTCCCCCAATGAAGCCTTGCAACATCCTTGCGGCCAAAGGAGACCTCAAAAGGAAACAAAGGCAATTGGGCCTAACATGTGAAAGATAACCTCAAGCTGCTAGGGGTATGAATGGAAGGGGCTCTATCTCTAAGCCGCTCCTTGACTGAGTATATTTATTGAAATCTAATCCTCTATCAATACTCAATCCCATAGTTACATACATCAATGCATACTCTTCACTCCTATCTTTCTACTCTATAAAGAAAGATTCTGATTTGAATATCGGAGAATATATTAAAAAGTGAGTCCTGACCATTCTTTAACATCTCGTTCGTTAATTCTGATATATAGGATCCAAATTTAAGATAATAAAAATCAAACTCGCTTTAATTTGACTTATCAAAAAGATTTAGTGACTACTTAATTTATTTAATAATTTAGATTTAAAAACACAACAATAAATATATTAATATGCTATTATTTGAAAATATTGTAAAGATATTAATAAATGTTTAAAATTATTTCATTATGAAATTGACTAATTGCGGTATGCCAAACTTGGAATGATGGGCATTTGTTTTTCTAATTTAAAATAAATTATTATGTCAAAATAATTTATTATTTTTATTAAAAAATTACTATTTAAAAATAATGTTAAAAATAATATTATATACATTTATTTATACACTTATTTATATAAAATTATTAAAACTATTAATTTAATATAAAAAAGAGAAAAAAATACAAAAAGTGAATTAAAATAAAATTTATATTTATTTATAATAATTCTAATATAAATAAATATATATTTATATTTATATTATTTTTTTATAATACCAAAATATTCTCTTTTATGCGAATATACCGGTTCTGGGGGGTGAGGAATCACGAGGGCGGGCACCGAAAACAGCTGGGGGGTGCGAATCTTGGAGCGTGATTCTGACGCGCTCATTGATTGGGTTGTCCGGATGGACTGATATTTTCGGAGAAGTACCTGTGCGCCTCTCCAGCAGCGCCAAGAGCCACGGCAACGCATTTATTATTTATAAATATTTTATCGAATTTTTTTTATTAATTTTAGAAAAATATTTAAATAATTTTTTATTACATATAAATAAATTATTATTTTTATTTTTAAAAGATATTTTCTCGGTCCCACGAGATTGCACGCAGCTTCAAGAGACGCTGCTGATTTTAGGCAGTTTAATCGCTCACAGTTCGTATTTATGAGGCTGCTGATACGAAAGATTTTTTGATGGGACGGGACGAGATTTTATTTTATTTTATTTTATTTTATTTATTTTATTTTAAATTGGGTTGGAATAGAGAAATGACTATATTATTTATATCACTAGATTGATAAGTACATACCACCAACTACTCAAATTAGTCTTAAAATATGTAAAGTGTCATCCAACATTAGACTTATTGACCTTCAAATAATCAAAGTCGGTCTTCGTTTTGTTTATTAAATTTGCTGACTTATTATGAAGAGTAATCGTGCTAAGAGATATTTTTCTATTAAATTGATGTAATATATATATATATATATATATATATATGATAGATGAAATTCATCTAATTAAAAAAATAAATAAAGATTACAAATTATAAATATTTATATCATTGTATATTTCTTATATTTGGCTATATCTCCTATGTTTAGTTATTCAAGGATTATAATATGTATACTTATTTAATTATCAAATTTTTAGTTTTTTATTATTAATATTTTATCTGCTAAAATAGAATTATAAATATAGCCTATGTATTTATCTTATTATACATGAAAAGTGTATTAAAACTCTTCTATTCTATTATTATGTTTATGGTATTATTGGCTTGTTCTTGGAATTGTAACACTTTGTACAACAAACCCACCATCTTCTCTACGACTTCACCACAATTGAAGTACCAACTATGGCCAATGACAATAATCAACTTGCTATTTTCAATGTGTTGGTCAAGCAAGTGCTATAACCTTCTTAAACTAAATAAAATAGGGGATTATTGGAATCCATCCATAGAAGCTTTGGTTTTCCTAGCTACAAATCTTTTGAGTCAGTCATTTTATATTCTTTTGCAAGATAAGCAGTCTTAACTTAAGGTAATAAAATTTACTAATCTTAGTATTACAGAATTTTTTACTTGCAAAAGGTGTAGATTATGAATACATAGTTAGAAAAGTAACTATCATATCAAATTCTAAGATAGAAAGGATCATTTCGTCTATTTCAATAGAATTTGACTCAAGAGTAAATAAAGTAGCTATCCAATCATGTTTAAATAAATAATGCGTTCTTAGTATGTTCTATTCTATTTAATGTTGCAATCTAATAAATCGCTTACTTTATCTGTATTAACAATTCAAGCAGACTCATCTCCAACAATTATCTCTCTTGAAAATTTTAAATAGAAACGATTCTAATTGGTTACGATCTTTATAAGTTTACTGATAGTTCTCATCCTACACCTCCAACTACAATCACTACAAATAGTATTACAACCCCCAATCCAAAATACTAAATATGGTTACGCCAAGACAAATTGATTTTTGTTACTCCTGTTGGCTCTTTAAACACATTTGTCATCCCTCTCATTTCTAAACACATATTTACTATGACACGGGTATGTTCTTGCTAATACCTACTCCAAGCTCTCTCATGGACACATTAAGTAGAACAGTGAGCAAATCAAGCAAGCCACAAATGTACCTAGATAATTTGTGACTATATGCAATTTATTAAAACCCGTACAAATGAACTTGTCGTCTTAGGCAAACTTGTGGATCGTGAGGATCTCGTTGAAAAAATCTTTGATGGCTTTGATGATGATACAAGTTTATTTTATTTGATGAATGACATGATAAGTTAATCAATAAGAAACTCTTGTTGTGTCTCCATCATTCCACCTTTTCTCTACTTCTCATCGTTATAAATCTAACAAATCTACAATCCAATCTGAGACACTATAGTCATAGAAGTGAGCACCACTATGTTCCAATCTCAAGATCCAATAGCACCATAGCCCAGGGTGATTGCTTCTCATCTCGACCTTATCTAGGTCGTTGTAAGTGATGTTATGTTCAAGACCACATTGTCACACAGTGCTCTATATTTTGTCACATGTATCAAACTTTTCAACCACCTCCACCTTTGCATCAAATTCCATAATAGCAACCTTACTCTCTGATACCATAGCAATTACGAGCCAATCTTGTAACTATAAGCATATCTAATAGTCCCATCTGGCTTCCAAAAAGTGGAGCTTTTCTCCATGTTATTATCGACCAAAGTAATCTTTCCATTCACACTTCTTATGATGGTTTTAATGACATTGTAATTGATGATGGTATGAGTCTCTTTATAAATTATACTAGTTTAACATCTCTTTACACAGCCTCATACATATTTTCTCTGAACAATGTTCTTTTTATACCCACCATAAAAAAGAATCTTATTTCTTTATTTTGTCTATCTAATAATATCTCAATTGAATTTTTGCTAACTTTGTTTTTTATAAAGGATCTCAATACGAGACAATTTTTTTGTGGGGTCGAATGAAGGATGGTATGTATGAGCAGCCGATTTTTTCTGTCAAGTCTTCTTTATTAGTGGCTTTCTCAAGTGTCAAACCATATTATCAGAGTGGCATCATATAGTAGGGTACTCATCGTCTTTTATCTACAGATGTATTATTTCTTATATAGACATGTCAACACCTTTAAATTTAAATTTCAATTATAATTCATGCTAGTGCAATAGATATCACAAGTTATCTTTTTTAACTTCTTCCATTGTCAATTTCTCCTCTCTAGAAATTATTTTCTCTAATGTATAGATTTCTCTCATTCACTCAATTAATAATTTTAAATATTATATTGTAATTGTTTATCGTTTTACAAAACATATGGTTTTTGCCCATTAAAACAAAAATTCCATGTTGATGATGTATTTGTTTAATTTACACCACTTATTGAGAACTTTTTTAGCAAAAAAATTATCGTACTTCATTACAATAATAAAAAAATATCAAACTCTTTCTTTCATTAATGCGGAAATATCAAACTCTTTCTTTCATTAATGCGGGAATATTAAACTCTCTTTTTCCTTTTAGCTACAAAAAGTATTCATCGTCGCACTTCGCCTCCTCACCTCCTATAACATAATCTATAGTCTAAATGTCATCATCATTATAACACTGAAATTGGTGTATCTCCTCTCCGTGGTGCATCCATGCCACCAATTTATTGGTCCTATCACATCACCACTATTGTCTATCTCCACCAACTCTCTACCCAGCCTCACACTTCAAAGATTTTACTGGTCCTTCAAACTACTCTAAACTTTACTGTTTTGGATGTCTTTATTTTCCATGACTTTAGCCATATTTGCCTCATAAACTTGATTCATGTTCTTTTTCTTATGTTTTTCTCAGTTATATTTTTACATGAAATACTTATATATATATATATGTGATAAACCCACCTCGCCTCATATCTATACACCGCGTCATATCAAATTTATTGAGTCTATTTTTTGATTCTTGTCACTTCAGTCTAATCTAGACTGCCCTTCCTCTAACAATCTCCAACTAATGCCCCTTCTATCGATTCTTCTGAATACCAACATCTCACCTGGTATATAAATCACGTACACTCCAACCTTTCTCTCTCTCTTCAACATATGCCTAACCAAAACCGATACATAATGCCGCATCACCCCTTCTCCATGCTGTGGCTCTTTAAGTTCGCCTGATCTGCATGGCAAAGCATTGTCTCTTCCATCTGCCTCCATTGGATACCTCCCCAACTGAACCAACTATGCCCTCTTCCATCTCTTAGTCTCTATTTTCGAATTATTTTCACTTGATCCAAAAATAATATTTATAAGCTAAGCATTAAATTGAACATAATTGCTCAGCTTCCTATATCTAATGACTTTGAACCAACATCCATGACTTAAACCATCACGGATACCAGGTTGCCTCAAGCGATGTCTAATGGGTCTGATGCTCTTGTTTGGAATGGGACATGAGAACTAGTTCCCTCAAATCCAACACAAAATTTGGTTGGTTGTAAGTATATTTTTCATATAAAGTATTTACCAAATAGAATAATTGACATATGAAAGACTTATCTTGTTAAAAAAAAAATATTCATTGGTGTCTCAAATTTGACTATTATAAAACTTTCAGTCCAATTGTGAAGTCCACAATCATTTAAATAATTCTTAATATTTTTATCAGTCGTGGTTGATTTTTACCAACTTGACATCAATAATGCCTTCCTCTAGGATACTCTCTTTCAGAATGCATATATGACTCAACCCCAATGTTTCATTAATGTTGATCAATCTAATCATGTTTGCAAACTTGGCAACGTTATTTATGGGCTTAAACGGGCACCTCAAACATGGTATTATACATTGCGCCAGTTTTTTTATCACATATTACTTTACAAACTCTCATGTAAATATATCTTTATTTGTCCTCAACAATAGAGGTACCATAATCTATCTTTTGATTTATATTAATGACATTATTATTATAGATAACAATAATGAAGTCATGTAAAATCTCGTTCAATTCATTGCTCACCAATTCTCCCTCAAAAATCTTGGATCAATTCAATTATGTTGCAACTACTTTAATTGAAATCCTTTGGATTTACTCTATTCTTACTAAAATTAGTTGTCCTCTTTTAAAGCAATCGGTGGCCTACTCAATGGTATTGGTGCGAGAAATTTATACTTTAACCTAATTTTTTGCTTCAGTATGAAACATATGACTTTAGACTATCACTTCATCGGCGAACAAGTTCAAAGTGATGCTCTTTAGATGGCCCGTGTCTCGTCTACTAATCAGCTCGTAAATGCTCTCATCAAACTTATCTTGTATACTTTGTTTCTTCTATATTGTAATCTTTTTATAGAACTCCATTTTAAAGAAGTATGATACAGAAAATCCATCTAAATTAAGAAAATAAATGAAGATCACAAGTTGTAATTATCCATATCATGATGCATCCCTTATGTTTAACTATTTGGAAACCATACTAAGCTATCATATAAATTAAATTTTAAAAATTAAAATTAAAATTTTATACTTAATTTTAATTTCCTCATATTGTATCAAAATTGAAATTTTAAAAAAGGAGGTCAAAATTGTTACTTGGGTTAAAAATCATGGCATCACCTGCCGTTATTTTTATTTTTTTTAAAATATATTTATATTAAAATTTATAAATAATAGCACCTAAAAATGTAAAAAAGAAAACATTATTATGTAAAATTATTCTCTAAAACAAAAATTATTATTGTTTGTATAGAAATATAATTTTTAAAATTTTATAGTTTAAAAATTTTGAATTTTCGTTGGAGTAATAGTTTAGTTAATTTCTACACATGGATTAAAATTTTAGTCAGGTGTTAGTTTTTCTTACTAAAATTAGTTGTCCTCTTTTAAAGCAATCGGTGGCCTACTCAATGGTATTGGTGCGAGAAATTTATACTTTAACCTAATTTTTTGCTTCAGTATGAAACATATGACTTTAGACTATCACTTCATCGGCGAACAAGTTCAAAGTGATGCTCTTTAGATGGCCCATGTCTCGTCTACTAATCAGCTCGCAAATGCTCTCATCAAACTTATCTTGTATACTTTGTTTCTTCTATATTGTAATCTTTTTATAGAACTCCATTTTAAAGAAGTATGATACAGAAAATCCATCTAAATTAAGAAAATAAATGAAGATCACAAGTTGTAATTATCCATATCATGATGCATCCCTTATGTTTAACTATTTGGAAACCATACTAAGCTATCATATAAATTAAATTTTAAAAATTAAAATTAAAATTTTATACTTAATTTTAATTTCCTCATATTGTATCAAAATTGAAATTTGAAAAAAAGAGGTCAAAATTGTTACTTGGGTTAAAAATCATGGCATCACTTGCCGTTATTTTTATTTTTAAAAAATATATTTATATTAAAATTTATAAATAATAGCACCTAAAAATGTAAAAAAAGAAAACATTATTTATGTAAAATTATTCTCCAAAACAAAAAATTATTATTGTTTGTATAGAAATATAATTTTTAAAATTTTATAGTTTAAAAATTTTGAATTTTCGTTGGAGTAATAGTTTAGTTAATTTCTACACATGGATTAAAATTTTAGTCAGGTGTTAGTTTTTTCTTTCAAAAATTATATATTTTTATGTAATTTAAATAATAAAATATAAATTTTGATTAATGTGGGGATAGAGTTTATTTTTTTAAAAAACGAAGAGATTACATTAAGAAAGTTAAAGCCAATTACTTGGATTAGAAATTAGGGGATAAATAATAAAGATCATATTAAATAATTTAAATAATTATTTAATTTCTATTATTTATTTATTTATTTTTTAATCATAATTATTTAATGGATATAAGAGTTTTTTTTTTATAGGGAGGATCATAACATATCTCTATTTTGGGCCTACAATAAAACTGGGCCTGATCACTTGCTTCTGGGCCACTACATAGGGGCAGAATGGATCAAATCGGAACAGAACCATGTACCGCACAAATGGATCGAAACTTACGAGGGAGGATCATTTTATTTTTAAATGATGTGGTTTTTAATTATTTTTTATTTTATATGTGCTGATTGTATATATAAAATGATGTGGTTTTCAATTAATTATTATTATTATTATTATATATATGTGTGTTGCATCCTGAGTCCTCGGTTGTCGTACGGATTATGGAGCATTCGAATGCCTAACCGTTTTGAAGTGCACGTGGAAGGGTCCGGTCTGTCTCTATTAATTTGATGCCTGCACAATACAATCAACAAATAAGAGGTCAAAGGTCAACGGGATTTCTCCCGCCAAGGCCACTCCAACGCTTAAGTCAGTGAATTCCCGCAATGAATAAAAATGGGGCGCACGCTAAGGGGTGCACGGAAGTATGCTGAAAATGCGTGGAGGGTGCATGTTTGTTTATGCGAAAGAGAGTGATGAGCGGGTGGTGGGAGACCTGGCTCCCTAGGTGCACCGCAGCGGGTGGCTGATTTCCTATCGCCCAAGTAGGCTCAGGAGTTTGGATCTAGAGGCTGGCTGGTAAGCTTAAGGCTTGCGACGCAGAGTCAATTGTCTTGGATCCGATCCCCTTTCTTAGTTGAAGAAGAGGAATTTTATAGGCCCTTGGTGGGGGATTTTGGGCGGGAGAACTCCTGTCGCTAGGGTTCGTTAGCCGCTGAATGCTGTTGGAGATTGTCGGCGTGTCAACTGTTGTTTTACGGTGGTAGGCAGACTATCGGACATTATCGGCCACGCTTGGTCTCCCCCTCGAGTTAGGATTGGAGGGCCGCCTGAATCGTAATTTGGCAGCGTTGACCGCTGCATTTGGTTGGTTCCTCCTCTCTTTCTTGCATTTCAGATACCGCGTTAATGAGGCTGTAGGAAGGGCCATGCAGGGCCTCTTGGTGGGCCACCACGTAGGCATCCTGTGTAATTGAGCTAAACTCTGATTTTTCTTAGGCTTTAGCATTGGACCCAACAATATGTTTGATAAGCGATCATTCGGACCTCAATCGTGTTAGGGATAATAATAGCAAGTCTTTAAAGAACTATAAATTAAAAAATATGTTAACTAAATATTTTAATAATATGCATTTCACAGTTATCATTTATAAAATATTACTCATCCTGTCTTTGAAGAATGTAAATATAATTGATTAAATTTTAATTATTCAGTAAGATATATAGAATTTAACATATGGTCTGCTATGTTCATGCTGCTATGAATAGCTATATCTATTTGCGAAAAGCATATTTAAATTAAACTCTGTTAAAAAAAATATTTGCTTGAACAATAATCATCAAAGAGTTCAAATATTTGCCATTTTATTTTCAAAATATCCAACTGGTCACTCCAGAAACTGCGAATCCCACTACAAACAGAAGAGACAGCAGATAAATCCCGCTGATAAGAAAGTCATTAGCAAAACATCAACAAAAACACAGCTGATCCATGAATGCACCAGAAAGTTCCTCAAAATTATTGGAGAGAGAGAGAGAGAGAGGGCGCATCAGTTGGTGAAATTGGGAATAACAGATTGAGGGTCACAGGCCTTAGCAGCTGGGGAGGGCTCAACGGAAGGGGAAGGAGTCGTCGGCTTGCAGACCAACTCAGCCGGCAAAGCCGCCTTCAACCCCTTCAGATAAAACGTGTAAAATAGCTTGAAGGGGAAGACCAGCTGCTGCAGCTTCACCTGTCCATAGGCTCCGTCGAATACTCCAGACCCGCCTGTCACGGCCAAATACGTGTCCTCGTACGTCAGGTACGGCCCCTGGACCGACAGGTGCCCGTAGTCGCCGAAGTAGAAGCTGTATATGGCCTCGTAGCGGTCGCCTTTCTTCTCCGGGACGTGCTGGATCAGGAGGCAGATGCCGGCGGTGATCCCCAGCCGCTTCTGGAGGTCGCCGGTGTAGATCTTGTTGGAGAACGGAACGAGGTCACCCAGTGAGTTCACCTCCTTTTGACTCAGTCTCAAGTACGCCGGGCTCCCTCGGTCTCGCTCGTTGATCTCGTATACGTACAGCTCTTGTGCCTCCGCAGACGCTGGAAACAACAAGAAGATCAGTCTGCCAGTGAAATCAAATCAAAAAGCAAAATTGGGAGGTAGGGGAAGAGAGAGAAAAATTGACTCACTGGGTCTTGGAGAATCGGAAGGCTGAGACTGAGGGGGGCTCTGCTTGTTGCCCTTGTTGAAGAAGAAGGCAGTAGCTCTGAAGTGCTTTCTTGAAGGGGAGATCAGATGAGTTTTGAAGAATTTTTTTGTGGGCGTGGGTTGTGGGAAAGGACTGGAAGCCTGAGAACTGCAGATCCTGAGGTTTGGGACAGCTGGGTGTTTTGGGGTAAGGCAGATTCACAGGTGAGAGAGCTTTGAGAGAGGCAGAGGAAGCCATTGATTTCTGCAGCTTTTCGTTTGTTAGATCCGATTGATGGCTGATCAGTGAGAAGAGAGAGATGAGGTTGGGACTGGTGAGATGAAATGGGGACGGACAAGATTGCAAATTATAAAGTGCAATTTCGATATATTTTTTTTTTCTTTAGTGAAGGTGGGTGGGGCCGGACAAGAGCACGTGGGTTTTCCATATTTTTCACATTTGATTTGAAACGAAACCAAGAAAGAAATTGGACGGCACGTGAAGTGACCGGCATTATAATACAGCAATAGACGACCCTTTGTCGGAAGAAATTGGCCCCTGAAACTTCATGGCAACTCCCCCTCCCCGGATACTGCATAACGAAAATTTTATATACTGGGCTACGCTGATATTGTAATATGTGATCGGTGAAGATCCCTCTTCTAATACTTATCTCAACCATTGATTCTTCCGCCATCGGCAACACCTCCATCAAAACTGCCATTGATGCCGCCAGTTGGTAAACTATTACCTTCTCCAGTGACAGTTGGATGGCTAGGAGAACTGTCACACCACCACACATCATTTGAGTGTTGGATATGGTGTGGTGTGGGTGTTGAGGTTTCTGTAAGCGGAATTTGCAATTCTAATAGAAATCCAACCATCTTAGAAACTCGGGAAACACCACATCCAAATGCATGATGGCAGCCAAAAGGCATCAATGAAGATGCAACCCAACGACGATGATCAAAAAGTTTGAACTTTGGTTGGAACATCGATAATTCAAATCTTACTACAATGCGGGTAGACGAGCATACATTTATGAGTTTCACGAGCTATGCCACTAGGACTTCCAATGGGAAAAAATGAACTTGCAGTCGGAAAAGGGTTCCAATGGTGCTGCCAAAATGTCTACAATGCTAACCGTCAAGCCCTCATAGCACTGTGAAGGCAACATCTTATGGCACGCTCGTTCCATCTGGGCTCTAAGGTTGCCACAGAACAACCGCACAGGTTGGAAGATGTCCTGAATAGCCGTTGGATGACCTGACAATAGCTGCAATCAGTTGAGAAAAGTTGTTTTTACCATTACAATTAGTTGGATTGATTGGTCATGGGAGTTCTATTCCCAAGCCAGTTGCAATGATTTAGTAACACAAGCTTACGATAAAATGCACATTAAACTAGCAAAAGAACCATGATTACCTAGAAAATGAGTCCTTAATATCATTTTTCATCGTCATTCATACTTCCAATAATGAGGATTTCTCACGGTCGTTATTCACAATTGCAATTATTAGTTGGATTGATTGGTTGTAGGAGTTCTATTCCCAACACAGGTGCAAAACACAAGAAATGAACATAAAACTAGCAAAAGAACCATGAATTCCAAGAAAATGAGTTTTGCCCGTGTCCTTGTCATTTACTTTGTTCTCCTTCATATTCCCAAAGGTAAATATTTCAGCCGGACAACTTAGATGACTATAATTATAACTATATATTAAAATGTGTTGTATTCATCTTATAATCTTTACCGTCTAAATTGTCAAGATAAAATCCTCACTAATAAAAGTATGGAAAACCCTAGAAAAGGACTCCCTAGAAGTTGCATGTGTGGAGAACTGAAAAGAAAAGTGGAGAAATGCAGACCTGAATTAATGTGAAAAACTTCCCAAAAACCGATGGAAAAGCCCAAAAACAAAGGAAAACCAATAGACTTCTGATAATTAGATTATAATTCCAGCACGTAACATATTCTCAGAGCTTCAAGGACACATTTCAACTTGTCAATGAAAACCCTGACCGTGCAAAATGCAACTATTTATGACAAGGGGGCACCCTTAAAGCCTCACCAATAGGCCACTAATAGCAAAAGGCTCCATAGTGATTTCCATCTTTTTGCGGCCCATACTCCAGTTTAGGCCGACTTATACTGCCTTCTTTATTAATTATTGCACGCAGACTCACTCCACCTTATTTATCATCTCTCCAGTCATTTTGACTGCTTCCATCAAATGAATAATCCTATATATGCAGACCCGCTAAGTTCAGATTCAAGATATATATCAAAGTTTATCCAATTAATTTGTCTAGCTTCAAGTTGAAGATAGAGTTGGTTTTCAGAATACTATGATCTTATGAGCAATAGGATTTGACAAAAGCGGCATATCCTCATGGAGTTATTCTAGTGTTGCATTCTCTCCCTCACGCAACAGTTGCAAGCTGAAGGAGATGATATCGCCTTTAGCAACAAACCCTGAATTAGTATATTGCCATGTGTTGATGAGGACACTTATTTTATCATAATCAATGATTATAAGACTGCAGTCCTTAGATGATCCACGCCACCTACTTTGTGGACATAAAGTGCCCATTTGTAAATTCAATGAAATATCATTTTTTAAAACCACAACTAATCATCTTCCCAATTTTCTTAAGAATGGCACCATCTTTGCACACAATTATGCCTTTTCCTAAGCATTTTTCTATAATTTGATTGCAAAAGAAAGAAGCAAAATCGGAAGTCCAACTTGAAACACTACTAACAAATCAAGCTCTAGAAGAATGAGGTGTGTAGCTATGAGACATAACTAAGCCATTCTGAAAATAGGTGTACCTTTCAAATACTCCATCTTACAGCTTGTAAAAAGCATTTTCAGATCATAATAATAACAATAATAATAATATTATAATAATAATGATACAGATAACCAGAAAGCGAGTTGACAGAAATGATGGGAACTGAAGTGTAACATATAGCAACATGAATCCACCTTCCAAGGTCTTCATTGCATCAGTAACGTCACCCCAGAGAAATGTCTTCGTTGTCTCTCCAGGATGATAATAGTTGTGGTTGAAGGGAAAAAAGAATAAGGTAAACTTAGAAAATTTTGAAGTAATGTTATAAAAACAATTTCAAGTTACTTGTACTCTCGAAAATATTTCTTTAAATCGAGTAGAATGACAAAATCAAATTTATATAGTCGACTTTACTTGGTAGAACTTAGATCTCTGCTGTTGTGTCTCCATGATAACCCTAATACTCAAAGGAAGGACATTAGAGATTGGAAATGAATCATCATTAAATGGTTTTAAAGGAACTGGAGAGTTGACAATCTGTTTTAACTGAAAATTGTTCATGAGATGATACAGAGATGCCAGAAATTTTAACATATGGCAACAAGAGTTTACCTTCACTGCATAGAGAAATGTCTTCAATGTGTCTCCATGAAAGCCCTAATACTCAAAAGAAAGCAAATTAGATGTTAGAAATTCATCATTCATTTCAGCATGAAAAAATAGATTCAAAGGAACCAGAGACTTGACAATTTGTTTGAACTGAAGATTGTTTATGAGCTGATACAGTCAGATGCCTGAAGTTTCACATCGTAAGGAGTGAGCACAAAATACTTGTATGAATATGGCGCCACATGGGAGCTAAATGCGACATATGGTGCCAAAAAATTTGATATCAGCAATTTTTTGGAGTCATCTCACTTCAGCTAAAAACAAAGTCCAACTGTTTGTTTGATATCAGCAAGAACCAAAAAAATGGATGGGGGAACAGAGTCATCTCACTTCCTCCTGAAGGTAAAGGAGTATAGCTCAAGAGAAGCAATTAGATTATGCGAACAAAGTCCAACTTTTGGAGCATTTAAAGTACATGCACAATGGAAAGAAATGATAGCGTTGCATTTATTGCTTCAAGTATGAGTGTACGACATTATGTCTTACCATCAACCTCTTTCAAATGATTGATTCCCCCCCCCCTCCCCCCCTCTTCAGTCAAAAACAATTCCAATAGTTAATTATGCTAAAAATAGCTCAAAAGTTAATTATGATTTATAACGCTCACTTCACCTTTTCCTGATAGAGTGGCATATTATCCTTCAATTCATTATGCTTAAAATAAGTTCAGTGATTGATGTTCAAGCCACAAGGTGCCACCTCAGAAGTTTCTAATAACAGAAAAGGCAATATCTAAATTCAAACACAGACAGAGCCATGCCTATTTAATGTGCAGTGACAAAGATAACATATAGCCCTAAACGTAAATTTAAGTTTTTTTTTTTTTAATTTTCAATGCTGACTAGGTTATAATCCCCTTTCAACACCATAGCCACTCTAGATCCATGAATCCCCAACTTGAAATAGATTTCACATGCAACAAAGAATGACATTCAAAAATGATAAATTGCCAATCATCCTATATTTATTAATAAAAATCATGGTTACAAGCATTTTATAATGCCGGGGCATGTATTACTAAATCTTACTTGTTGTTTAATAATTGTAAACATTGCACAACCCATGTTCCATTTGTTCCTTCTAAACTCAAAAGTATTTAAGTGATGATAGCCATTGGTCTTTCAGTAGCATTTACCGAATAGTGAAGCCAAACATCTCCGAAGAATCCCACATGCAACCATCAATGAAGAAAAGCGAATTGCCCAAGATACTAACTCAACGTGGATACCAACCAAAGGTTATGGTACTCAAATGACACATAGACTTTGAAAGACATTTCCCCCAAGATAAACAATTGACAATTCAGAGTAAGTGATTGACAGCAACGTTATCATACAAAGTTACACAGACATGCTGGAGAAAAATACTAATAAAGCATTAAGAAAGCCACCATGAGGCTCCACTAGATATGATCAAATTCATGATTTGTTACCCCTATAGTACAACAACTATTTCAGACAATGATGACTATACCCTTGTGCACAATTTAGGTGTTGAAAAAACAATCTCATGCACAGCAGAAATAGATTTTGGCTTATCTTGATTTAGCCGAAATTAGGTTCTTACTGATTTGTTTCATGTGTTTTTAAATATCTCGATCTCAGTGGTGAAATGTTCTATGAGAAAATCACTCACAATATTCACAGCATAAATACACAAATCGTGAGATAGAGATAAATTCTTCCTTGAAGGATATTGGTGTAATGTGCAATTACAAATGGAAGAAAATGACTATATATAATCCTCCAACTTGTGACCCTTGGTTAGCCAATAGAGTTTAGCAATAACGGATGACAACAATCTCACTATATTGTAAAGGGCTCATTATGGGCACCCTTTTAACTCAACAAATTATAACATCTCCCACTTACACATAGTGGACACAGCCCAGCCATGCATCTCTCTCTATGTTCTCAACCTTTTACATATTTGCAAATAAGCCGTGAAACTACCGATCACATTTGCAAAAAGATGGGAATACTACACTAAGTTTTTCAAAAAAACTAACATAACAATAATCCTAAAATGTCTCGTTATACTCCAAACTCATTTGAACACATCAGATCAAGTATTATTAATCCCTCTCAAATATAGAACTCAAAACTTTACTTGATCATCTACGATCTTATCATGACTTAATCAAACTAGATAGGTTTTTACTTACATAGGTGGGCCGAGGTTCTACTTCTGCTTCTAGGTTTGGATCATTATGCAATGTCCTAATCAAATGCCTAGTGGCATGATCACAACCGATGATCATAACTGTGCCCTTCATCACAATATCAAATGAAACTATCCATGGAATCCTATACTATGTGAAGCATAAAGTTCAGAGTTCAAATTAAATACTTGCTATCGGTGCATTATATGTCCTAGATGTCCAAAGCATCTATGTCAGACAACATGGATTGGAAAAAGGAATTCCCTTCGAAAGGCAACATTCAACCCCAGCCTTTTTTGTAAGGATCAACAATGGTTAAGCATTGTGGCCCTTTAGGAATCCAGTTAGAGATGTGTACAAATAGTCTTTCCTTTATTCTCATGCCACTTAACCTTGGCTCAACTGCATCCCTAGCAATATCCCTTTAGAACGAATTGCTCATGATCATAGGTAACATGCAAGAGTAACAAACATTAAGACCTCAATTATATGATATAGTCAAAAGTTAACAAAGGGCATAGAATCAATGAATTACTCCTAGGACTCACACTGTGCAGAAGCAGGGATCCATCTACTCACTTCCAAATTGGTCGAATAATCACATGTAGTATGAAATATAGGCCAAGGTATGAATTCCTTTACGAAGAGCGCATGTCACAACTCAAAATACCATACAAATCTTAGTCTAGTCACTACTCAAGCGCCTAACCCGAGTTCTCATTTTGCTCACCACTTTCAAGCACCTAAAAGAAATATCACATCTTACTAACTACAAACAACATGGATTGTGGAACACCAATGCATGGTCCATAGACCTCATCTTAGTTGTAACCATTATATGGTAAATGTGTGAATAATCGATGAATAACTTTATTTTCATTGAATAATATCTTTAAAAGATAATTTGTGATCAACTAAAAAAACAAATTACAATCCATGCAACCCTAGATTTCTCACATGTGCTATATAAAAGCATTTCTTGCTACAAGCTAAGTCAAAGGGTCTGCAACCATGCAAGTTATAAAAATGTATTTCAAAACCGCCACTTTATCAGCAATTATATCTCGTATGTAGTGTTATTGCATATCTATGTGTTTGGTTCTTCCATAATATTTAGGATCCCTAAAATAGGCAAGAGCTATGATGCAATCATAATAAATCAGTATAGAATTTGAACCATTCTTGACAATTTCTAAGTCGATAAGGAGCCAATTTAACCAAATTGCTTATTGAACAGTTGCCAAACAAGTGATGTACTCCATCTCCATAGTAGAAAACGATACATAGGGTTGTTTCTTGCTACTCTAAGTATTAGCACCAAAATCAAGTAATAAAACAAATCTGAAAGTCGATTTGTGCTCATCTAAGTCACTACCCCAATCAGCATCACTATAGCCTACTTACCATAAACACAAACCTTGATACTAATATCAAAACTCTCTTGACTATTTTCTAATAAGTGAGCCCAGTGTTTAACTGGAATCTATTGACCAAGTCATATGTCTGGCTAAGTACACATCATAATGTACATTAGACTACCCACAGAACTAGTATAGGAAAGAAGAGACATTTTCTCAATGTCTTCAGGAGTCATAGGACTCATATCCTAGCACAAGTTTTCACCTCTTAGTAAAAGGGGTATCAATAGTTTTGCTGATTTTTGACCTTCCAAAGCAGCAATATAGGATAAAAAAGAAAAGCATTACTGCTACTATGAGCTACAAGGCATTGGTGTCCGTTATAGGCTAGGTCTAGATTTGCATCTGCTAACTGCACCAGAAGTCAGAAAGACAGGTGATTCGCTAGATGAGATTCCGTGAAGTTAAAGACTAAATACACTAAATGTGCTAACTCAAAAGTCTTTCCTTCGTGTGAGACCGAATTCAGAACATTTAGAAAGAGCAGCTCACCTACAATTCTCGATACTACACTATCTATCCATTGTATTAATAATAAAACAATTCTATAAGATAATTGTTCAGATAAAGTCCTAAATTAACATCAAGGCAATACACTTTATCCTAGATAAGCATTTAAGAATCTTTTCAATATAGGCCCTTTAAGACATGCCCAGAGGTCCCTTAGATCAATCCCTAAAGATCTTCCCTCCTCGAATGCAGTCAACCTCACCTGTGTTTTTCATTTCAAAATTTGAAGATAATAATCTTTTGACGGCAGCTATTAACTCTTTGTCATTTCCAACCAATAATGTGATAAATATATAATGACAAAATTATAAAATTATTTTTAAATTGTTTGACATAGGCGTAATGGTGATCTTTGATCATCGTAAATCCATCTGTGAGAATAGCTTGATGAAATTTAAGATACTAGTGTTCAAATGATTGTTTTAGACTGTAAATGGACTGTTTGAGCTTGTATACTTTGCGCCCTCATCCTTTCGCCACAAAACCAATTGGTTGATTCATATAGATCTCTTCATTTAGTTCTCCATATAGGAAAACAAATTTAACATCCATTTGCAACAATTTTAAATCTTATTTAGCTAATAATTACTAAAATTAGACGAATAGAAACAAACCTCACAACATATGAGAAAGTCTCCACATAGTCTATACCCTCCTCTTGGGTATAACCATTTGCCATCAAACAAGCTCTGTACCTTTCAATTGTGTTGTTTGCCTCGTGTTTGACCCTGAAAACCCATTTATTTCCAATGCCCTTTCACCTAGATGGTAGGTCTACCAAATCCTAGACCTGATTCGATCTCTTTCATTCCATATCATCATCAATTACTTTAATCCATTTAGCTTTTGCAGAAAATGACAAAGCCTTTTACACGGTTTTGGGCCCATCATCATCATATGGAGCAACAATAAAAGCTAGTCATCTAATAGTATACCATGTTGGCAACAAGGAATACTACCATGTTGACGTCTACACAATTAAAGTAGTTGTAAATCATCATCTAATGGTATACTACCACTAGAAAACAAGTCACTTATACTTTCTCTAAATGTGAGAGAAAATTTCTTCCTCATTCTCAGCTAGGCCTTCTAAAGTGGCTTCTTTTTGATATACTAACTAAAAAAACTAGAAAGCAAGTCACTCCTACTTTCTCTAACGGTACGTTTGGTTACTGGAATAGAATAAGGTAGGAATAGAATAGTTATTTCAGATAATAGAAAAGGATGGGAATAGAGTTGGAATTATCATTCTTATATTTGGTTGTTGGAATAGAATAAGGTGGGAATTAGTATTCCATTATTTGGTTTGTAGAATAGTATGAGGAATAATGTGAGAATAGTAATAATAATAATAATAGTAATAATAATAATAATAATAGTAATAATAATAATAATAATATGAAATAATAATAATAATAATAAAACAAAATAATAATAATAATAACATGTAATAATAATAATAATACCTAATGAATAATAATAATAAACATAATAATAATAATACCTAATAATAATAATAATAATAATAATAGTAATAATATGTAATAATAATACTTAATAATAATATATAATAATAATAATAATAATAATAATAAAACAAAAAATAATAATAATAATAATATGTGGGAATTGTTATTCCCACATATGTAGGAATAACAATTCCCATCCTACCACTAACCAAACGGGGGAATTCCTATTCCCGCGGGAATAGGAATTCCATTCTCCCTCAATTCCTATAACCAAACATGACGTAAGAGTAAGAAAAATTTCTTTCTCATTCTCAATTAGGCCCTGAAATGGCTTCCTTTTGATATGCTAACTTAAAAAACTCTAAGTTTCTTTTAACTTTATTGCTACTTGAAAATTCATCATCGATGAATTCCACATCTTATGATTCAATTTCAGTGACACTTCTATCGAATGTTCACCTATAAACACATAGCCCTTGGAATATTTTGAATATCTTATAAAAATACATTTCTTTTTTCCCTTTAGGGCTCAATTTCCCATACCTATGGGAAGTATTATGAACAAAACCATTGAGTCTCATGGCCGTAGGATACTCAAATTGGATTTCTCACCAGTATATAGTTTATATAGAGTGGAGGGTACTAACTTAGAGGGCACTCAGTTAAGAATATAGGCTATAGTTAACCATGCATCACCCCAATAAGATATTAAAAGTTTTGCATGTACCATCATAGACCTAGCCATCTCAAGCATTGCACCATTTCACTTTTCCGCCACACCATTTTGTTGTGGCATATTTAGCATCATCAATTACCTTTCGATATATTTCTCATAACAGTCTCTTAAATCGCTCAAATAGATATTCGCTCCCATGATTAATCCTAAGAGCTTTTATACTCCTATCTAATTGATTCTCAACCAAAATCATAGAACATCTAAAACAATCTAATACTTCGGACTTATGCGAGATCGAATAGACATGACCAAACCATATAAAATCATCTATAATGTGATGAAATATAGACCATCATGTCTTACCCTTACATTTATTAAACCACATATATCAGAATTGACTAACTATAATGGAAAAAAATGCTCTGGTTGCTTTTCCAAATTGTTTTTTTAAGACTTTCCCATTAGACAATGCTCACAAGTGGGTAAAGAAACTTTAATGAGATTGCTTATAATGCATTTTCAAACTAATATAGTTATCCCATCTTGCCCTATATGGCCAAGTCTAGCATGGCACATCCGTGTACTCACATTATCAATGGAAGTCAAGTAAATAGATGAATCATTACTGCCACAGTAATTTAAATCTAATACCATAAAACTATTAGAAATAAAGCCGTATCCATAATAAATTGTTCTCAAATAAATCGAAACATCGTTAATTTTAAAGGAATTTAAGGCAATTACAGAAAGTAAATTCCACTGCATCTCCAGAGCATATAACACATCATAGAGCAATAAAGTGCGTCCATCATGCAAATTTAGCTTGTAAGTGTCAATTCCAAGCACTTCCACACTATCTCCATTCTTTACTTTTATGTCTCTACTCCCGGCAGGAATTCAGCAATATTCCACAAATTCAATTCAATCTCTCACTATATGTTCGGTTGCTACTAAGTTTACAATCCACACAAAAGTAGAGTCAACAACCATGACATGGTTAGTTAGACAAACTAAGCGAGAAGAGACAAAGAATGCCTTCTTCGGCTTAGTGCTTTTGCAAGCAAAGTGGCATTCATTTAAGCAATCGAAGCAAACCAGCTTAAACCTATACCTTTTTCCAGCACATTTTCCTCCTTTGTGCTTGACAATTCTCTACTTCTTAGGCGCAGACCCAAAAGCACCACATTGTTTAGGAGAGTAGTCATTACTCTTGTATTTAAACCTAGATGTCTCATGCGAACTTGACTTAGCCGCATACACTCCACTATTAGGGTTGATTGCTTTCAGGCGCTCACCCTAAAGATCAAAATGACACGCCACATCATCAAAAGTTTTGATATTTTCATTATGTGTTACTTTTTGGCTTATAGTCTCCTAAGAGCTAAGTAATTAACAAATCACTACTTGGATCAGTTGCTCATCAACAACAGTATTGACCTTGTGGATTGTAGACAACATCACTCTTAGATGCAACTTCATTTTATTTCTAAGCATATTTTATAGAAGTCAAGCTTCATAGTCAATCCGCAAATTTTGGTGGCAGATGTCTCACTAAACCTACTCTTTAAAACATTCCAAAATGCATAAACCATTGGATACTCCTCAAACTCACCAATTAGATCATCGATCATGCTGCTTAGCATAGTAAAACACACACAATAATCTTTTTTTATCCATTTCTCATATGCTTCAAAATCCTTTTTTCAGCTATTTCTCATAGGCTTCAAAATCTTTAAGGTATTCAATATCACCTTGCTTCAGTACAGTTAAAAAATTGGTCAAAATTTTCAAAACTTCTCGTTCAATTAAGATATAGTGGATCTTATGATACCAAATGTCATAATTTTCCATGTTCGATTTCCCTCCCTTATTTAAATTGGCAATAATGTTTTTTAAAGCCATATCACTGCAAACAATTGCACATAGAAGAGATTATTTTCACGCATGTTTAGTTATTTTGCCAAGTCAACATAATTCAAACACTAAAAATAATTGAGACAAGTTGCAAGATCAAAATTTCGTTAGGCTTCCTAGTCACATCTCACACCACAACGTCCAATTATTAATTCTTTGATCTAATTTTCACACAAAATCTTGCATAGAGAAAAAATAATTAACTATTCCAAAGTAAGGTCTTGGATTAACTAGTCAACTTCTCACATATGTTTGGTCTTATTTTACTAGCAACCAAGTTGTTCTCAGGTAAGTTGAGGGCCATATGTTTAAGCATGCTCCTAAATTAAATAACTAACTTTCCTAAACAAAACTTCCATAGAATACTAACAAATAATTCCTTACATTTTTCGTAAAGTTGGTTAGATAAAATCCATAATGGAAATCACGTTAATATTTCAGAGTAAGTTTACATTATAAACCAACCATACACCCACAGTTTAAAATAATGAATGAAGCAACTCCAATTACTTCATAGTCTTATAATCCCTCCAATGATCAAATCAATTTCTAAACACATTATTTTCTAACTAGGAACTCCAAAAATTGCCAAATATTAATAATTTATAAAAATTTTTCAACAATTATTTCCAATTATTTATTTTTTGAAATAAATGTCACAAAATCAATGGCTATAAATTCAGCATATGACAGAAATATAAGTACTTGATTTCATAATTCACAAATAGAACTAAACAAAAATCAAAATGCATGCATATATTTCATTTCACTAATAAATTATCAAATATTACGTGCAACAATAGCAAGCATTTACTCAACGGACTATAAATAGCCATAATTTCCCTTATGCCAAGTTTAAAGTCCATCTATTGCATAATTATTTTTCTCAATAAATTATATGAAACATTAAATTTACTAATAATGTTGATATGACATCTAAATGTAACTGTAGCTCCATGGTAAAACAATTTGATGCGTGTACAAGTTCAGAAGGAAAACCTACTCTAAAAAGACGTCCTATGGGGGGAGAACCCCCCAAATTTATAAGTTGGAGGTTTTGCCTCCAACTTTCCAATGTAAAACATGCATCATTCCTCCCCCCTTCAACAGCCGCAGATCTTGGCGGCTGCACTCTGTGGCACTTCACTCGACGGCTTTCACTCGTCGGCTTTCATTCTGCGACGCTTCACTTTGCCCCGACGCACCGGCAGCAGGTCAGCTCCTCCGTAGGTATCCCTCTTCGGTAGCCTTTTTCGATTAGAACCCTCCGCAGGTAGCCCTCTCTCGGTTGGAATCGATCTCAATGAAAATACCATTGAAGCGTACACAAGTCTAGAAGGAGAACCCACCCCAAAATGACGTCTTATGGGGGGTGAGCCCCCCAAACTAATAAATTGGAGGTTTTGCCTCCAACTTCCCAATGTGGGACACACATCACAATTAAGTTTGAAAATGTAGGTGTCAAGTTCAATTCTTTATACTCATTTTAAACATAAAAAATTGTGCTAAATGCAATTAAAACACTTAATTACAAAGAACAGTTAGAATCTCATGGTCGTAATCAGTGCTTCTTGTATGTAAGAGGTGCATGATTCAAGTCTCATAGCCTATTTTTCTCTCTGTTTTCATTTTATTGGAAAAAGCCACATTTAGCATGTTAAATACATATTAATATGCTAACAACTCAAGAACACGAGCAATTGCCTAGTGGTAAGTAATGTTGCCCATCTCATGCATGAGATCTGAGGTTCAAGACCTTATTGTGATAAATATATTTTGTTTATATTTTTCCATTTAAAAAAAATGAAATGGTATTCCTTCTACCAACTAAACAATTTACACGAAAAATGCAAAAACAAATTAAATTGATTCTAATACCAATGTTGGGAAAACAAACACATGCACAGCAGAAATAGATTTTGGTTTACATCGATTTAACTAAAATTAAGATTTTGATGATCTATTTCACGTGCTGTTAAAAATCTTAATCTCAATAGTAAAATATTCTGTGAGAAAATTACTCACAATATCTATACGCACAAGAAAAAAGATAGAAAGAAATTCTTCCTTGAAGAATATTAGTATAAAGTTCAATCACAAATGGGAGGAAATGGCTCTATATATAGCCCTCCAACTTATAATGTTTGGTTAATTAATGTAGCTCAACCATCACAAGCCATAAATAAGGGCAATAATCTTATTTTTTTGTAAAATGCTCACTATGGACACTCTTTCAACTCTAAAAATTACAGCATTAGGATGTCATCATAAAGAATAAAACAGGTATCAACCAACATGAAAGTTAATGTATAAATGAAAAATACAAGAGCAAGAAGACAAATTTGCGCAGACTGTCACATCCATGCATAATGATTTCAGCCTGGTGCACTGTATAGAAGTGCTACGCACTCTAATGCAGCATGTCCTGATGCCAAATAATAGCATTTCCTTCTTTTGGACAATAACATTCGAAAGCTCACAAGACTTACACCATCATTTACAAGTTGCAAATATCTTTTCTATTCCTTGTACTAAAACAAAAGGGTTCATTCCCTGAATATTCTCAAAGATTCCAGCAATAAGTCAGTCTAAAAGGAACACCGGATATAAAAAGTAAAGTCATATTATTACTACGTCTACTTTAGAATACAGCTTTGTACAATTTCCTTTCACATAAAATTACTCTATTGAAATTAGTCGATCATAATCTTACAGTTGAAGAGAGAGAATCCTTGTAGTATCCTGTTTCCATTTGATTTAATTTCATAATATATGTTATTTTGGTTAAATTGAATGTATCGAAATAATGGTATATTTGAAAATTTTAAAGGAATTCGGAGCGGGCAGGCTGGCACCTAAGGTGCGCCCGCTGCATGCCCAATTGTAGAAAGCCGTGGGGCTGGCCCTTGAGAGTCACCGGAGGAGCGCTCAAGCTCCAATTGCCGTGAGGCTGGTGCTCAAGCGCCAATGGCCTATTCAAGCAGCAACAGCGCCACTGTTCAATATTTCGCGCAGGAGAAGGAAGAGAAGAGAGAGAGAAGGAAAAAGCGGAGACAAGAAGAAGAGAATAGGTGGTTCAGAGTATCCTTTTATCGGATCTGCTTAATTGGAGGTTAAGATAAGTATTCTTATACCCTATTCTTGGTCTGTTTTCGTATCTAATAAACTTTGCTCACGTTTGGAAGTTTTATTTCGCATGCATGTTATTTTTATTTACCATATTTGTCTTCTTTGTACATGCATGTTCTATTTATCGGTTGTTTTGGGATTTTGTTCGGGTTTTGCAAATATTTGAGTGTTTTGTTGGTTTTATGAAAAAATGGGTAAATATTTGAGACAGTACATTTATATATCAGTATATTCGTATATAAAAAGTCATAAAAACCTACATGGGCTGTGCATTAGTATACATGTATCGTTGCTTGGGGCTCAGGATCTCTACCTTTTTGATTCGATACAATATGTGGCCCTTTCCCAACGGAAAAAGCTTTGCAATGGGAAAAACTTTGTGACTCTTTTCTACCGGCAAGAAAAGGCTTTGTGATGTAGATGACCCTCCATATTTGTATTTTAATGAGAACCATCATAAAGTAATTAAACGGACTAATATATTCAAACGTACAAATATATCAAACTTGAGAATTACCGCCAATGCCGTGGGTGGCAAAATATAGTGAGTATATTCCTTATCTATCGGAAAGCGTATATAGATGACCCTACCCATGGGTCTAAATAGTAGTTGGTATAACTCAAGTTTATTAAGAATATGTGTAACCCTTTCTCAAGTTAGTCTCTTGATCTTTGGTTCTCCGATTGTACATATTTTGGATTTTGATGTATTTTCTGCATTAATTTGTATTGAATTTCATTTAAGATTTGTAAATTTGCCCACAGTTGGGATTCAATCAATCTCATATATTTGGATATGTGATTTCATTCCATAAAATATTTTATTCTTATATGGCTTTGTTCTGATTATATTTCGTTCGTATGTGATTTTGATCCAGATTATGTTTCGTTCAGATTATGTTCCGTTGAGACTATGTTATGACTTCGGTTATATGATTTCGTTCCGGATCATGTTTCATTCAAAATATGTCTCGATTGGAGTATATTTCGATTATACTTTGAGTACAATACTATATTTGGATTTTCGTTAACGAGCCTTTGGATTTGTGGTTTTCATGCGTTTTGAATGTGTTTATTGACCCTCCTCCTAATTTCGGACATTATTATTTGTAATATTATATAGATAATTGTTAAACTTTTAATTCACATTTTTATTTCTTATCTCTTTAGATTAGTGGGTTTGGATACATTGTAGGAATTTAAACGTGATTGATTGCAGCTTTATCTTTTTTGGTGAGTATTAATTGTAGTTTGGATTTCATTTGCATTGGTTGTATTTCGAACATTGAGAGACAGTGGGTTTTGGTTTGTGGTTTTGTATTAAAAATATCTAGATTATCCAGTCATTGGGTTATATTGTTATTGGTTTATTACCTCCCTTGCGATATTTGTGGAGCAAATTATATTTATTTTATCATCTAGATGGATTATCCAATGAGATCCTGTGTTGGGTGAAATTTTATTATTATCATATTCGGTTATGTGGTTCGTCTATCAGGTCATGTCCGGAATTTGGATTTGATTATTGTTTTAATTTAATTGAATTTTAATTTTGTGAGTTATAAAATTATTTAGGAAATATTATTATAGCCTGCCTTGGTCCGAGTTCATGACAGTCCCACTCAGAAAACATGCCATCCAAACTGCAGCACAATTCATCAACTGTCAATCTAAGAAAGGAAACCTAACTAGGAGATACAACTTGGAAATAAACTGCTACCTGTGACAATTTGTCCCACTCGGAAAGTCAAAAGAACGAGAATTCAGTGTATTTGTGCTGGCTTACTACTACCAATCATAATCAAAGCCTTGGTGAGGATAACAGACTTATGGGGTTTAGATACTAAAGCATGTTAGGTCTGATCACTACCTTATGGGTAATCCAACAAACTGGTTTGTTATCGGAGGATTTATGGAGAACAAATCCAGAGAACTGATTCCGGTTAATGGGACGTTGACCGGAGAAGAATAGTGGGCCCATCAATGGAGATTGACCGTGAATGGCCAATCATGGGATTCTCAGTCAACGGGAGGTTGACCGTCCGAGAGCGCAGAGTACTGCTTGGATGGCGGACATGCAAAGGAAGGCAGTCAGGCCAACTGAAGTTGACCGGATGGCAGTAGAAGACGATCAACGGAAAGTTGACCGGCTGAGTAATGAGCTGGGAAGCCAAAGGAAAGGTTGGAATTCACCAGTTGGTATTACTGGTATGGAATCGCCCACGGACATGGCTGAGTGCACAGTAGTGTCCGGAGATATGGGCTGTACATAGTGACGACCGAGGACATGGGATGTCCGAGGTCGTTGACACTCCCCGGAGACCAAGGAACGCTAAAGGACTCTTATAATGGCCAAAGGACACAGATAGTCGAGGGACTTGACTGCAGTAACGACTAAGGACGTTGTGGACAGTTGGCAACAAGTTGTGGACAGTTGGCTCTGCAGAGTAGGTGACAGACCTACAGTTGTGTACGTCGTTTAAGTAGGTAGTAGGCGTTTGTCCACACACAACTTGCCTATTAGTTGAAGGTCTTCAGGCAGATCATTATATATATGCATGCTAGGCATGCTGTGCTCAACGCCGCAACGCGCCATGGGAATGACCATGGGTGATAGAGAAATTACCATGAGCGAGCATTCGCAGGGGTTTATGGAGCCAGGGGCTTGTGTAGCCGACCGCATGTGTGCAGGGTGAAACTGCGGTTGCTGTTTCACCAACACTTGTAAAATGAGAAAGAGAACACCACAGCAAGGAGAGAAAGAATAGAAGAAAAAGAGAGCAGTGAGTGAAATACAAAGTGTGAGGACTTTATATTCTCGTACTCTGTTCTTCAATTTTTGCCTCTAGAGCTTGTGTAGCCAAAGTGGTTACTTGTATTCTTTCTTTGAATTTGCGTAACCATTTTACATAATGGATCTATTGGTGGACTTTGTGTCCCGTGATTTTTTCCCTCAGTTGAGAAGGGGTTTCCACGTAAAAATTACTGTGCATCTCTTTGTTCATTGTTCCTACTAAATAGTGGCTGATGATGACGAGGGGTTCGAGCATTCCGCTGCTACCGATCGGGTGGATCCGAGTGTCAAACCCCAACGAAGCAATCATCCGCCCAGGGCGACGTCATTTCAACAATGCAGAGAATTTACAACATCAACTGCTAGTTTTGCTCCTGATCAGAATACAAAAACTCTATATGTACAACATAATTGCGGAAGGGTAAAACTATACTCGGTAATATAGCACTTTTAACCAAATAGTCAACTTGATTCCTCGACGCCTTATTTTCAGGGGAAAATGTTGTTGGATATGATAAAAGGTAGGTCTTCACTAAACTACTTAACCTAATGATTGGCCTTTTGACAATAATGAATGGGTTTGTGTGGCTAGTCTCAACAACTGTACCCCTAATTCGCAGCGCCTCCTTACAAGCTAGATAACCTCTTCGAAACAACAAAAAAATTCTACGAAAAATCTCCTAACAATCAAGCCAATATTCCACTTCATCAGAAACTAAAATTTGTAGCAAATGGTTGATAGTATCAGAGAAACTAAAATTTTGAAAAGAAAGCACTAAATTGCTTAGTTTCATCTGAAACTGAGGCGGTGACTCACCGGAGACAGTACACGGTGAGGTTGTGAGTCTAGCCCCCGTAAGTTGGGTAGTAGACGATGAGGGCGCCGACGGCCGTGATTCCCATGAAGAGTGGATGATGAGAGATTGAGCGATGCAGATTGTGAGAGAGCAGCTGCAAAATGCCGCTGTTAAAACACAAGACGGGATAAATTTGAGTAACTGATGGGTGATGCTTCTTCGGCGCCGAAGATTAACGGGCTGTTTGAATAATGTGGGATGGGCCAACTATGGGTTTTTGTTGGGCCATAAAATTAAGCCCACAAGTTTTTTTTTTTTTTAGTATGAATTCTACTTTAATTCAAATAAAAAATAATTATATTTTAATTCGTATGTTAATGCACTTGCTATAAAAAAGAATTTTAAAATATAAAAAAATTATAATGGAATTATTTTTACGTAATAGTATAAGTAAAACTTTAAATGCGTAATAGATTTATTAATGAATAAAGTTTGACAGTACATAGCAAAGAATTAAAATCAATAATATTGATAGGTGTTGGCACCAGTGACTTAATTAGAAGGTCCCCTTCCATAAGTTTAGCTCATTTATTAATGAGGCCCAAAAGGCTAATTTTGCCCAATAAGGGGACCTATCTGACAGTAAAGAGTGAGTTGAAGATAACTGTTAAGCGGTTTTTTCATCCAACGATAATGGATAAAATTTTATCCATTCAGCAGTTTCCTCAACAATTTTCTGGATGGTTTCTTGGGCAGCTGCGTCCAGCTGACAGAAAAAGTCAGCTGCCCCATAATAACTATAAAAAGGCCTTTTTTTCAACCGGAGAGAGGAAGACTCTCTCAAAAAATGAGCATCTCTCTTTTTTTCTAAGGCATTTTTAGAAAAGTGCAAGCCTCCACATAAAATTAATTTAATTTTTAATTTGCATCATCTATTTTCTCCCTTATAAAAGGCAGATATTGACTTGAGTGTCAAAGAATATACCGAATAATTAGTCCCGTCAATCATTTGACAGTATTTTTGTATTGCACAGGATTCAAATTTGAGTATACGGAGACCAGACCAACTTCAAATATTATTTGGATCCTTAATCCGTACGGCAATCCAAATCTGATGGCGCAACATTAGCACTGTCTGTGGGAATCGACTAAAAGTCAAATTAAGATATTTTCAGTAATTATAGTACGGTGGACACTCGAGTACAAGTCAGTGCCTTAGATAGAGATGCTGCTTTATGTGACAATTGCCTTCTTGTGGGCGGTGGGATGAACAACTATCTTGATCCATGTGTGCGAGCGCTTGCAATGAGGATAGACGATATCTCTAAAGTTGTTCAGACCATTTACTCACGATTGAACGAGCGGCCAAAGGAGACGCATTCATCGGTCTCTCAAACTGCAATGTCCAAAAGAAGGAATAGAGGAAGAAAGCACCCCTCAAAGTAGATCTGTCAGCATGACACGACTCCGAGATTCAGGTTGTCTCAAATAACAAAGTCCCATCGCGACTTAAAGATTGCTTAAGTTTTAGAGTTCAGAAGGATAGCCAAAAGAGGCGAAATCCTTGATATTTATAGGAGCCCACCTATCAGGCAAGGCCTTCTTGTAGTGAATTCCCTCCAAAAGGCCAGGGCCGTCCAATTTCATAGACTGTATAGAACCTCAATGAGTTAAGAGATTTTCTCAATGAAAAGAGGATGATGGCTCCTCCCCAAATGGTGGAAAAAGTTCAAAAGATTTGGCAATGAGTTTTTGGAGAAGATGTTGGAGGAAGAGTTGCTGACCTACGTAGATTATCATTTACGATGGAGATCAAGACGAAACCGCTTCCTTAGCAATTTAAAATGCCAAATCTTGATATCTACGATGGAAGTGCCGACCTTATGAACCATTTGGATCACTTCCAGACACACCTAAGCCTTCAAGGCTTAGATGAAGCAAAGATGTGTCAATATTTTCCTTTGATACTCATGAGTGATGCTAGGATTTGGTTTTATGGACCGTTAGTAAATTCAATTCAATCATTTAGTGAGTTGGCAAACAACTTTTACTTCTAGTTTGCTTCCAATAGGAGGGTAGAGAAGCAATCATGGCACCTTACTAGTGTAAAACAAGGATCTAGGAAGAGTTTGAAAGGTTTTTTGTTTCGATTTATTGTAGAGATTAGGCAGATTTCAAAGTTGATAGATGGAGTTAAACTCATTGGTTTTTTATCTACTCTAGAAAGAGGTAGCTTCTTTAAGCACCTCGTCCACAAGGAGCCTTAGACCTTCAAAGAGGTTAAGATCATAGTTCGAGCATACATAACCGCCGAATAGGCCAATGAAGGAAAAAATCCGACCTAAAAGAGTGTACCCACCCAAGTGCGATGGAAGAAAATAGGAAAAATATGGACCACCAGGGTCCCTGAGAGCCAAGAAACTAGCAGAAGTTAGAGCAGGTTGCCCAAAGGGAGTTCAAGCCTTTAAACTTGACTCCTTTGAACGACTCACGTACTAATATCCTGATACAGATTCGAGATGAAAAATTCTTCAAGTGGCCGAAAGCGTTAAAGAACCCAAATGGATGTGACTAATTAAAGTATTGTCACTACTACTGGTGTGGGGGTCACAGTATTAAAGACTGTCAAACAGTATAGAAGAAGATTGAAGAATTGATTCCGAAAGACCACCTCAACCGCTTCTTGAAAGACCCAAACAAGCTTCCAGAGGAGTAGATGGTGGTGAGGTCGACCAACCAAGGAATAGAGTGGCAACTGGGGTCGTGAATACGAGATCAACACGACTAGCCAAGGGCGACACTTAGAAAAATTTCATAATGGCCGCTGCCCACATGAAGCCAAGGATAGAAACTAGGGAAAAAGTCATTAGTTTTAGTACCGAAAATATGGCTCATATAACTTTTTCACATTCTGACCGCTTAATTGTAACAACACTCGTCTTTAATGGTACTATAGATTATCAGTTGAAACGAGTATTTATTGATAATAAAAATTTTAAAAAATTATTTTTTATTGATACTTTTTTAAATTACGATTTAAAAGGAGTCAGATGAAGGCAACTGAATGACCCTTTTATGGACTAGACAATGAGCCAGTGCCAATTTAGGGGGTCATCCAACTTAAAGTCACTTTGGGGACTTATCCGAGGATTACTTCCAAGACACTCTCTTTCTCGGTAGTAGACCACCCATCGGTCTATAATGTCATCCTCGGACATCCTTATTTGACTGCATTCTGAACTGTCACTTTCATTCCACATTTTAAAATGAAATTTCTTACGCCATTTAGAATTGGAGAAGTCCTTGAAAATCAAGTAGTAGGACGGACATGTTATCTATCTCAACTCAGTCGGACACCTCTTTCCTAACCTGTCAAAAACCTTGATTTTCGTAATGAGACAATGTTACTACAAGCTCAATCTAGGGAGTCAACCGACCGAATCCCTATGGATCTCAATGATCCCAAAACATATGTTTAGATAGGAAGTTCTCTACCTAAACCCTTTTGAGACCAGTTTATCAGTTTTCTCTGACAAAATTCAGACGTCTTTGCCTGGACACTAAATAATATGCTTGGGATGCCAACTGGAGTAATGATTTATAAATTGGGCCTAAATTTCAACCACAAACTTGTTCGGTAGAAGCGAAGAAATTATTCATTTAAGAAACTAATAGCTATTCTTAAGAAAGTAAAGAAACTTCTAGATGCTGGGTTCATCATGGAGGTTCAGTATCTAGACTGGCTATTGAACGAGGTCATGGTCAAGAAGAGTAATGAAAAATATAGAATATGTGTTAATTTTACAGATGTCAATAAGGCATGTTCAAAGGACAGCTTCCACTATCGAGAATTGATTTGCTTGTAAACTCAACGTATGGGTATGAGCTTTTAGGTTTTATGGATACATACTCAGACTACAATTAAATTCGGATGAGCTCAGAGGACGAAAAACACACATCCTTCATGACAGACCAAATAACATACTGTTATAAAGTTATACCCTTCGAACTGAAGAATGTTGGTGGCACTTACAAACGACTTATCAATAAAATGTTTGAGGCCCAAATTGGATGGAATATAGAGGCCCATGTTCAGACTAAAGAATGTTGGTGCTACTTACCAATGATTTGTCAACAAGATATTTAAGGCCCAAATTGGACGGAATGTAGAGGTATATGTGGATGATATGCTTGTGAAAAGCAAAGTGACCAACCACCAAATCCAAGATTTGGATGAGATGTTCAATGTCCTTAGAGAACACTAGATGAAGCTTAATCCGACAAAATGTACATTCGGAGTGACCTCTGGTAAATTTTTGGATTATATGGTTCACATCGAGGGATTAAAGTAAATCCTAAGAAGATCAAGGCCATCCTTGACATGAATTTATCTCGGACAGTGAAAGAAATCTAGAAACTGACCGAAAGGATATTAGCTCTCTCTTGATTCTTAGCAAAATTGACCAAAAAATATTTGCCATTTTTCAAAACATTAAGGGGGACCAAGACTAACAGTTTCCAGTGGACGACTAATTGTGAAGCAGCCTTTAGAGATCTTAAAAAGTATCTTTCAAACCCCCTTCTTCTGACTTCTCCTCAAGAAGGCGAAGAGTTATATTTGTATATCGCTGTATCTGACATAGTTTTGAGCTTAGTCTTGATTCGACAATAGTAAGATAGGCTGTGACTTGTGTACTATGTCAATAAAATTTTGGCAGATGCCGAGACCAAATACTCTCATGCAGAGAGGATGACTCTAGTGTTTATTCGCTCGAAAATTGAAGCCTTATTTTCAAGTGTACAAATTTATAATCCTGACAAACCAATCTTTAAGAGTAATATTATAGAGACTGGATATGTTAGGACGACTCGTTAAGTTGGTCATTGAGTTGGGTGAGTTCGACATAGAATTTTGTCCGAGACCAACCATAAAAGGCCAAACCTTAGCGGACTTCATTGTCGAAATATCAACCTTAACTCTGGACGCTTTAGACCTTTGTAAGGTTGATGGACCACTCAACCATCTAGAATGGACTTTGCATGTGGACGGCTTCTCAATGAAAGGTGGTTGTGATATTGGCATTGTGTTGAGAATACTGTAATATCCCAGATTTTTGTTCGGATTAATTTAATATTAATTATAATTTTGGGCAAATTAGACGTTATAAAATTTATTAAATATTGAGAAATTTTGGGAGGATATTTGGATCGGTTGGGCTGGCTCTCGGGGTGTGCCGGTGTTGCCCAAATATCATTTTGGATTTTGGATTAAAAGAAAATTTAAAATGGAATATATATAATATATATATATAATAATATTATTATTTTATATATATATATATATATATATTATATGGATAAGAATGAAAGAAAAAGAAAAAAGAAAGAAAGAGAAAATCGTTAAGGATGATCGGGAGAGAGAAAAGTGAAGGGAGAGGGAGCTAGGGTTTCAAAGGGCGGCCCGTGCCGGTGGTGGTCGGCGGCGACCGTGGTGGTGGTGGCTTGCAGCAGGCTGCGAGAGAGAGAGATCGGCAAAGAGAGGAGAAGGGAGAAGAGGAAGACGGCGATTTTTGGGGTTGCGGTGAGGCCGCGGCCGGCGGCTGGTTGAGGAGACGGTGGCTTTGGGTGGCAGGGGGACCGAGAGAGAAATCGCGCAAGAGGAGGAAGAAGGCGGCGGCGCGTATTCTTTGGGGTGGTGCGGAGAGGCCGGGGTAGGTGGCTGACGACGAGCAGCCGGGCGGCGGAGCGGCGGGAAGCGGAGCTGCTGGCAACGGCAGACGAGGACGTGCGCGGAGAGGAGAGAGAGAGGACGACGGCGGTGTGAGCGCAACATCCTTTCTTTAGATATCTTCCGTGCAAATATATGTAAACCCCCTCTTTGGTCTAATTTTAATTCAATATTTTGGATCTTTTTGGAATTTTTACTAACATGCATGCATTTTTTTGGTACACATTTATTTATTCTTCATCCTTTTGGGGTTTGTTGGAAGATGATTTTGAGAATTTGATATTTTTCAAAGTTCGAATAATTTATTGGACTATGTATATTTATATCAGATATAGTTATACACGAAATTTGCATTTGCCGTGTATTTTCATATGCACGCGTCGGGTTGTGGTCACTACATTTGGATTTGGATTATTGGATTCGCCGCTCTCGACGGGAGATTATTTTGTTATTTGGAAATCCCTTTCCGCCGGCAGAAAGGCTTGGAGTAGTGACCCTTCCCATTTGGATAATTTGATTTGAGATATATTCGCACGTCCTAATATATCCGACAAACTTGAGGAATGCACGGCAAAATATAGTGAGCAACCTTATCTATGGGTATACAATACATGGATTTTGGCCTAAGGTTACGGGATTATGTGTAACCCTTTCTCAAGTTAGTCTTTAAATAATTAGAACCCGATTTGCATAATTTGTATTTTTGCTCTATTGGAATGCTTTGATTTGGATATGGATTTTGGACTTGGATTTAAGATTCAATTTTGCCTTAATTTTCAATGTCTCGTACAAAAAATTTGATTATATGTTTTGATCCAACCTTTGAATATCTTTAAGATCATCCTATTGTCGGATTTTGCCTCGATCATAGAATTGGATTTGGACTTGGACTTGGACTTGACTTGGACTAATTGGATTTGGACTCGGGTCCGGCTATCGGATTCGCCTCGGGATCGGGCATTGATTTGGATTTGGATTTGGAATCGGACTCGGATTTGGACTCCGATCGACATCGGTTTTGGAATTGATTCGGATCACCTATGTTTTTGTTATATATATATTTATATATATATATATACGTCCCGACGAGGACTATTTTGGAAATTTGGACATTTGTCTGGACTTGGACATTTGATTTGAGTACGAGACTACCACTGGATTTCTAAATTTGGATCTTGGATTTCGGTTGGATTTGTTTTATCCTTTGGATTTATTCTCGATTGGATTTTCACCCATTTGACATTCCCTCTGATTTATTGGACTTCTTTTGACTAAATATGATACTTGCTAGGCATTAGGCTCATTTTTCTATTTTGTCCCTTCAGAGTAGAAGATTTGGATGCAGTACAGGAGTTCAAACATGATCGGTCAAATATTCGTCCGATTTGGTGAGTTCAGTTTTGTTATAATTCATATTGATATTTGATGTATTTTGGATTATGGAATTGGTCGGTTATAGGCTTATTGTTATATGTTGGAAATAGTTGAATATTTGTTATGTTTGATTATGATGTTTGGGTCGGATTATTATCTCCCTTGCGATGATCGTCGAGCATTCTTAGGTTCCCAGGATTTTAATTTTGTTAAGTATATTTTGGTTTGTCAATGTTTTGGGACTTGGTATTATTGGTTTTAAAATTAATTGGGATTTTAGATTTTAGAAATTATAATTAATTATTTAAATTGCTACAAATACCTGAATGATTAGAGATTAAATACTCGATGATTCTTAGGTTCCCAACAACTAACAACGTTGTAGACTATGAAGCACTACTCGCAGGACTTTGGTTGGCTAAATATGCTCGGTCAAGAACTTAATTGTCTACAGCGACTCGGAGTTGATTGTTAACCAAATCTAAGGGGATTTTAAAATAAGCCACTTATAGTTTTTAAGTATCTCTTAAAGGTTTGAAATTTGACTTTGATCTTTGGGAAGAAGAAAATGGTTCATATTTCAAGAGAAGAGAATGGAAAAGCCGACTTGTTAGTAAAGGTAGCAGTGTCCAAAGACCCTGAGTAGTATACCTGAGAAATGTGTGAGGTCCTGGAAAATCCTAGTATAGACAATCTTGAGCTAGAAGTGATGGAGATAACTAATGTTGACAACTTGATGACCCCCTATTTGAAGTATTTATCTAATGGGACATTATTTGAAGACTCGAATGAGGCCAAGAAAGTAAAAAAGATGGCAGATTGATATACCATCATGCATGGCCAGTCATACCAGCGTGAGTTTTCTGCTCCATACTTAGGTGCCTTATACCACAGGAGGCTAATTATGTCCTTGGAGAAGTACACCTTGGTACTTACGGATCCTACATTAGGGATAAAAATTCTACTTTTAAGCTGATGAGGTAAGGGTATTATTGGCTAACCATGAAATACAACATTATAGATTTCGTACGGAAGTGTGAAAATTGTCAAGTCCATGGGAACCTTACCCACCAGCTTTACACAGAACTCTGAACTCTGCAATCACCTTGGCCATTTGTGTAATGGGGGTTTAACATTCTCAAACCATTGCCAATAGCTTCCAAGTAGAGGAAGTTTGTGATTGTCAGGATCGACTATTTCACGAAGTGGGTCACGACCATACCATTAGCTCAGATAACCGAATAGAATGTCAAAGAATTCATCCGTCAGAGTATTGTGTGTAGGTTCGGTATCCCAAAAGGTATTGTAGCTAATAATGTGACCCAATTCATTGGTAAGCGGTTAACCAAGTATTGTACAAATCTAAGGATAAGGTTGACTCATACATCAGTTACATACCCGCAAAGTAACGGACAAGTGAAAGTTATCAACTGCTTGATACTACATGGACTGAAGATGAAGTTAGAACATGATAGGAGCTCATGGGTGGATGAACCGTCATCGATTTTATAGTCATGTAGAACAAAACCAAGAAAATCGACTTGAGAAACGCCCTTTAACCTATGTTACGTGTTGAGACAGTTATTCTAACAGAGGTTGGATTGCCTAATCTCCGAGTTAAATGTTTCAACCCAAATGATAATTCACTAAGGCTTAGGAAAACCTTGATATGCTCAAAGAAGCCCGAGACATGACAAGATTGTGGACAGCGGCATATCAACAGAGAATTACCAGATACTATAATAAGAAGGTGAAAGCATATCAATTTGAAGTAGGGGACTTAGTGCTATAAAGTGTTAAGGCCACGGGTAAGAATACCGACTAGAATAAGTTTTTTTCAAATTAGGAATGGCAGTTCTTGGTCTTGTCCATCCTTCGAAATTGGATGTATAAATTGCACACCCAAGAAGGTAGACTTGTCCATCGGACGTGGAATACTTCTCACCTCAAAAAAAATTATCAATAAAGATATGAGCAGTTAGGTAAAGTTAGTTGATCATTTGATGTGCTTGTATCACATTTTATTAATAAAATAAATTTCTTTTACTTATTTTTATTCTGCACTCATTTGAATATTGGCATGTCATTTTCTAAAATCACATGACCTAGGCTGCCCTAAATCAAGTGAAACAATTTCTTTTCGCTTGTTTCCAAAGCTGTCTTAGAACAGCTAGCAAAATTCGATGAGGTCGAGCGACTCATTCGAAGTCGAACTCTAAAACTTGGCAAGAGTACCAAGCAACCCACAAGAGATTGAGTCTTAAAGTTTAGAAGGCTTAAAGGACATGAATGCAGAGACTTTAGATGTAGGATCATCACCAAACATGGTCATAAGATTCAAAAACTTCACTCAAAAAGTCCAAAAAGAAACTCAACCTATAAGTAATTCAAAGAGAGAGAGATTGAATTAAGAATGAATTTTATTCATACAATGAATATACAGTTAAAAAAAATTATTTAAGTCCCGAAAGATCCTAGCAGAGAATGATCAAGAATTTCATCCTCTTCCGAGTGGCCAATCAGGTTTGTTTTGCATTGGGTATTGGCGTTCCTTGGATGGACAAAGAAAGAGGAAACTTTGGAATTAATATACTTAATATGAGTCGACCGAGTTTGATGACATCCCAATACTTTTGCTCTAATGCAAATCTGATATCCTTGGCCTTTATTGAGGCCCTAAGCTCGTCCTCTAAATAAAAATTTTGTTCCAAAGGAAGGCATGTTACCACTGCTGGGCCTTCAACAAGTCCTCAAGGGAAGAAATCTTATTCTTAGCCTCAGCAAACTCACGCTCTAAACAATTAGCACGCACTTTTGAAGCCTAAAAGTGACCAAGTCTACGCAAGAATGGGCGGTCTCATCAATAATTAGAACAAATCAATTGACAAACTCATGCAACTATAAGAAAAAAGTCAGTTAGTAGATAATTGTTCAAAGTGAAGGAACTAAAAATACTAAGGAAAAGTACATTAGAAAAGGGAGAGCTCATTGATGAGCCTTCCTCTCTTTGGGCTTCGGGCTCCAAGTGTCCCATCGTTTGAGCCACATCCACCTCAGCAACCACCTCCTCAACCTCAAAAGCTTCTACAATGGCCTCGGATTCAGGAGCTTCTATCATTACCTTCGACGCAAGAGTTGTGTCATGGATGTTTGAAATTGGAAGTTCAGCTATTTCAAAATGATCCTTGGCCCCAATCACCATTCAAGCCTCATATGAAACCTCTAACGTCCCCATAATATCCTCAGCCATGGCCTTCTGAAGGGCCTCGGGCAAAATATCTTTTTCTTCAAATATTTGGATTGCTAGACAATGAAGCTTAAAATTGGGCACCTCGGTTGCCCTTATTACTTCCTCGGCCTCAACATTCTCAATCGGAACTTCTGCTACATCCTCGGTTGGATTTTCAACAATAAAATCTATGGCTTCTCTAGAAAAGATGGTTGGAAGGTCGGACTTGGGCTCCTCAAAAATAAAGGGACGACAAGTGGCACCACATCTATGTCCTCGGTCGGAAGTGGATGAGCAACAAACTCACTAAGTGTCGAGGGTCCAACCACCACAGCATCTTGGGCTAAGACCATTTCAGATGATGTTTTCCTCCTCATTAATTGGCCGATGACGGCTTCATCATCATCGGAGGAGGAAATCTCAATTATGGTCTCCAACCATTTAGAAGTCTTCCTCCAACGGCATTTTCCTACCCTGTTGGATGGCTCACCTATCTTTAATGGCTTTTGTTTCCTTTTCAACTTCTTTTTCTTAGCCAAAGAAGTAGCAAAAACTTATAAACTTTCAAGTTGAGGCTTTCCACCTTGCATTTTCAAAGGCTTCAATCTTTAACTATCGTTTTTTTATTCTCATTACAAGAATCGAGGTTGGTCTATACCAAGTCGGCAAATTCTTTCACCACTTCTTTATGAAGTGAAGGTTGGTGCATTCAAAGGAGGACACAACAATAAAAATTAATCCCAATAAATACAATGAATTAATTTTAAATGACTAAGGAATTTAAAAAGACACGCCTCATCATGGTTAGGGCACGTGTCGGCCACTCTCACAGGTCGTGGAACAATAATAGCCATTACATTTTCAAGGCAATATCAATCTCATTTAACACCTCAACTAACGGCGCATGCCAACGCCTCGGATTTGAAGAATGTCCTCGAAAAATTTTTCTCAATCATCGAACTAGAAGCATGTCCTTGGACAAATTTTAGTCAAGCTGCTAGATTCAAACAACGTCCTTGGACAACTTTTCTCAATCGTCGGACTAGAGTCATGTCCTAGGAGAGATTTTAGTCGAACTGCTGGATTCAAATAATGTCCTTGGACAATTTTCCTCAACCATCGGACTAGAGCTATGTCCTCAAATAGTTGAGAGCTTATCTTTGAAAAAGAAAGTATGCCATGGACAATTGTTGTTAGACCTCAGACAAGATCATGCCCTCGGACAAAATGTTACTACTTAGAGTAAGACCGCGGGTCCAAACAAGAACTTGCCTTCAGAATTCATCCTAAAAGGCTGAATTTCATACCTCCTAATATGGGGGGCAAGTGATGAGTGTTGGCACCAGTGGCTCAATTAGAATGTCCACTTCCATAAGTTTGGCTGTCCAACGGTAAAGAGTGAGTTGGAGATAACTGCTATGTAATTTTTTTATCCGACAGTAATGGATAAATTTCTATTCATTCAACGGTTTCCTAAGTAGTTTCTCAGACAATTTCTTGGACAGTTGACAGAAAAAATTAACTATCCCATAATAACTATATTTCTAGCAGGAGAGGGGAGACTCTCTCAAAAAAGAACATCTCTCTTTCTTTCTAAGATACTTTCAGAAAACTACAAGTCCCCACATAAAATTAATTTATTTTTTAATTTACATATTCTATTTTCTCATTTGCAAAAGGTAGATACTGATTTGAGCGTCAAAAGATATATCGGTAGTTAGTTTCACCAATTATTTGACCGTATTTTTATATTAAATAAGATTTAAATTTGAGTATATGGAGATCAGATCCGCTTCGAATATATTTGAATTCCTATTTCGTATGGTAATTTCAATATAATGGCGCAACAAATATAATAAGAATATTAAAATAATATTGTTATATATTTTATAATAATTTAATAAATAAATACAATAATATATATTTTTTTATAATTGTTTGAAACAAGGAATACATTAATTTGCCAACTAATATTGTAGTCTACAAATAAATTCAAGAAAGCTTTATCTCTTATGAAGATAAAAGTATTCAGTCTTGTAATCTTAACCTTATATTTTAAAATAAATAATTATGATTAAAATATTATTTGTATAAAATTGAGAATCAATAAAAACTAAAAATTTTTAAAAAATTAAATTATAAATAATTATTTAAAAATTTACAATTGAACTTGAGAAAATGAACCCTCTCCATCTCCTGTAAAAATGGAGCTCCCTCAATTAAATTTGAAGGAGATCAATTGCTTAGAGAGACAAATAGACTCATTTTTATAATCTTAATCTCATATTTTAAATTAAAAAAATATTAATTTAACTATTTAAAAAATTAAAAATTAATCAAAATTAATTATTGTAAAATAATTTAATTATAATTATTTATTTAAAAATAATAATTAAAATAAAAAATATATCTCTTTAATTTTTTTAAAAATAAAACCCTGCTCAACCTCCTAACCTGGCTACAAATTCCGTGTGATTATTGTCAATGCCGACACAGTGACTGCCACAGTTGACTTTGACTGGGTCGTTTTGCATTATCGCTCCTGTCCTCTCACCTTGCTATTAATTAAGCTTTCAGAAAATGAGATATATTGACTTCACGTGATACTAAAAACAAAAGCCTTTTACATATTTGGAAAATATTTTTTATAGTATTTTTAAAATTTATCTATTTATATTAATAAAATTTTATATTAAAATAAGTAAAAAATAATAATAAATATTAATTTAAAATATTTTTAAAGATTTTTTATTTTAAAAAAATCTTATTTCGAAGATAATAAGATCTATTTTTATTTGTATATTATTTTTTTAAAAAAGTTGTATGTAAACCTATTATTTCGTTGTATAATTTGTTTTTTTCGTTGTTAATCCCCAAAAACCAAATAATTAGTATATTTAATTTAAGGAAGATTTGTAATTTAATTATAAAATTAAATTAATATTATTAATCAAGATTTCATAAGTAGGCTTGGCATAATCGGACGTCTCATAGCTTGACGTTAAATTTTATTCTCACCATCATTATTATTAATAAGTATGCCAATTAATTATTTTTCTTTGTGGATTAGAACTAAGACATTGAGAAATAAATCTTGTATAATAAAATTGACTTAATTTCTGAAAAAGCACTTTTTGTGCTAACGAGATACACTCGAGTTTCAACCCCAAAAAATATAGCGGAAGCAGTATACAATAATAAATATCCAATACACGTAAAAGATATTTAGTATTAGATGCCAACGAAACTAACAATCATGCACTGTAAACAAAATACGAGAGCAGTAATAGAAAGACACGATTTTTGGTGACGAAGGGAAAACTCGATACCCACGGTAATCGAGAAAAATCCTCCAGGCTTCAACGGCCAGGGAAGCAGTGCACTATGAAAATCAACTTACAGCCTGGGTGGCAACAACGCGCTAACCTAGTTGATTTACTCCTAACTTGTGATCCCTACTAAGGAACTCCTTGGATTTGTCCGGGGCAACGGAACCGGACACCTTCCGGTCTTCGCGTTAATCTTCCCTCGAACCACTTAAATTGCCAATAACGATCGAGTCTCCTTCTTCACGAACCAACGTCTCAAATGAAAATAGAATGCAGTATTTCAATGGTTAAAGAAGGTTGACGAGAAAACTTGTTTGAGTATGAAGAGCAATCTTGTAGTGTTAGGTTTTCTCAAGAGGAGCAATAATAATGGAGCATGAGTGGCTTTCTTCTCAAGGAGGCACGAAAATATTCTATTAATAGTGCTTAGGGTTCCAAAAACTTAAGCCTAATATTTACAGAAGGTTCCAAATTTTCGTTTAAAAATTTGCCCGTTGCACAACGTGAGGCAGGCGCACGGAGGGTTTCCAGAGAAACCCTACGTGCGCTCGAGCGGATATCGAGCGCTAGGCGAGTCGGGTACATTCTGGATTGTAGGCTCGAGCGGGTATCGAACGCCAGGCGAGTTGGGTACATTTTAGATTTTAGGCTCGAGCGGGTATCGAGCGCCAAGCGGGCGAGGAGACTTCGGACGGGCTCGAGTGACTGGAGGGCGGAACGGACAGAACGGACTTTAAACCGATAACCCACAACCCGACATCAATACTATAATATATGTGGTCACGGAATATGTCAAGTAGACAAATGTCTCTAATAATTTCTATAATATTAAATAAAGTCAACTCAAATTAAATGTAAAATTAAAATTAACTTGACTTAAATAATTGAGAATAAATTTATTAATTTCATCTAATAAAGTTCATCGGTTCAATGTGTCCATGTGATACGAATTCCTGCTATTTATTGAATATGAAGAAATTGAGTAATTGCTTTCTACAATAATATGTCCTAATTTAGCAATTAAATATTTGATTAAAATCACTTTTCTTATATTGATTACAAATTATTAATGATTACAAATGATTTTTGTTTTACCCAGAATAGTTTTCATTCATAATTTGTGATCCCGATGAAACATTCTGTATATGATTTCACGTTCAAAAAAATATACACTCCATTAATTCAAACATATAATAATAAAAATTAAATTAATAGTGATGTGTTTATATATTTGAGCTATTGTATAGATTAAAGAGTCTTAAATCTTTCGCATCGGGTTACACTCAAGCAGATCTAATCTCTATCTCTACGAATCTAACTCCGGCGCACCATAAATAACAAACAAATGGTTAGACGATTGGCGAAATTTATTTCTAAATTTATCCTCCGATACTCAAATTAAATTTTTTTCTAACGGATAGAAAAATATAAAGAGAATATGAGAAAATGCGTTAATGCATTTGTGTGGAAAAAAGTAAGGTTTGTTGAGGACTAGCTTTCGTGAATGCGCTAGACAGAAAGCGGCTTTGAAAATTGACGGAAGGTTAGACTCCGGTAGTGCACTCGATAGGGAGCGATTTTGGGAGTTGACAGAGAGTTGGGCTCTGATGGTACACTCAACGAAGAGAGGCTTTGAAAACTAAAGAGAGAGAAAGAGTTATGTGATTGAAAGAGAGTTTAGTTCCTTTTGAACTCTTATATAATGATTCGGGGTCACCTTCTCCTGCGATGATATAGGGCATTTGTAATATTTTGTAGAGATGGTGCTGGCATCAAGACTGACAACAGATATCTGGCCAGGATTCACCAGCTTATCCCCGTGATAGTTGTGGCCCACATGTCAGTTATTACCTTACAGTGATAGCACAATTGTGCATGGTCCTTACTAACATTATCCTGCCCATTCCAGCAAGTGATTTGTTGAGCAACGCTAGTGACAGTAGCAGCCTAGCACTAACAATATTTTTTCTGACCGTTAACTACGGCCACTAATGGCGAGTATTTGTATCGGCAGCCTCTATGCTGGTTAGACTATTGCCGTTAAGTTGAAGAGTTCTTCCATTATTAATGGTCGCATCGTAGAAGTTGCCTCTTGGGTTTGGTCGCTCCCTATATCCAATGGCTCACTATGCGTTGCCGTATCTGACTCTACTATTTGGGTCTTTTGTACTCCGATCCTTATGGAGTTTTGCTACGTGGATGGGGCTAACTTGAATTTGGGTTGGGCCAAAGTATAATTGGACCCATCAGATAGCTATGGACTTAGCAGTGCTATTTTAAATTATTTTATTAACCTTGCTAACCTATGCTGGTCATTTTTTAAATATATTCGTAATAGTATATTAATAAAGACTTAGGGCATACGAAATGGTTAGATACAATTAAAATGCTGCATGGGCAGATCAAAAGTTACGTGATTATGTCGAGAATTGTTGCAGCTGATAACATGACAAGCAGGATTTATTTAATTAATTTGCAAATTAAATAAATGCTTTGAGAGGCCAATTCCACGAGATTCCACCAACTCTGTTGATCACACATCTATGCTTCTTCCTCATACATGAATCCGTACTCCTCCGTTGTCTATCTTATTTCAAGTTTCCACACGCATTAAAAAAACACACAAAATTCCAAATAATCTGAATTTTAAAATCCAGCTTGCTGCTGTGTTTGGCTTCCTCCTCTTTGATGTGTGAAACTCTATAAAAATATGAACAATCTAATGAATCTGAGAGTGCATTTTACTTAGGTGGCGAAGATAAAAATCATAAAAATAAACGGTACAAAAAATTATAGAGAATTAACTTTCGTTATATTTTATTTAATTAGGATATTATATTTTTTAAAGAAAATAGATGAAATAACAATATAAAATTACAAAAACTTTAATAAGTTTTATTTTTATAATTTTAACTGTCAATTATTTCACTTCCGTTAAAATAATCTGCTAGCAAAATTGTAATATCAAGTGAAGGAAGTACGGCTAATCGACCTGGACATTCCATTAATCAAATGGTCTCGGTGCTCTGATTTAGTTGCATGAATGTCAACCAGTTGATTCTGTTTAGCCTAATTAATTGATAATTAAGGTCATTAATTATCACAAATACAATAATCCCTCGCATATGGTGCTGTTAATCACGCCTAATCTTGGGTAGGCAGGGCGCGAGTCAAGAACGTAAGTACCAAAGGAAATACCAAGCCGTCTCTTCTGCGCCAAGGGATGTTGCGTTATCATCAATCCACAAAACGTGTAAAATCTCCCTCCCCACCTCAAAAAAAAAAAAAGTTTTAAAAAATTTAAAATTTAAAGGTTCTTTTCACACTAAATCTCTACCACCATTTTCTTCCTCCGACCGGCATGTCAATATGAAGATTAAATAGAAAATACCGTCTTCAAACAAAAAAAAAAAAAAAAGTTATATAATTTTTTCAATAATTATGGCGGTGCTTTAAAAGTCAAATTAAATTTTGTGTTTAATTACTGAATATCGTCTAATATCTGCAACTAATCATATCTGAAAGAGAGAAGTATTAAGATGAGTTGACCTTTAAGAAAACTTGGCTGTGGTATAATTTTTTCTCTTTTTAATTATCAAAAGGGGCTGTATGTGACAAAAATTTGATACTTTTTCTTACTAGTTAAGATATTTTGCTTATACTAGATCGTCGCACCTGTTTTTAAAGGGGGAAAAAGATACCAATAGGGCAGAAATTTCGTACGTTATTTTTGAACCGAAGGTAATTCTAGGAATCTTCATATATTTTTGACCCTTTTGTAATTTACACGTTGCAACTTGCTCCTTACAACTATTCATCACCTCCACTTGTTCCTCATCCTCATCCATCTTTCCTTCGCAGTCACAAGAACTTGAAAATTTAACACAAAAAAAAAAAAAAAAAAGAAGCAGAAAATTCACATAAAAAAAGAAAAAACTATAAGCTTACAGAATTACACAGTCTATTAGCGTCATAAGGCTCCAACAATCATCTGCTTCTTACTACTGGAGTCCATTGACAACAACTCCATCTCTCTCATTCTCTTACGGCCGTTAAAACCCTCCTCCACGTTAATATTACCGGCCACGGGCATTCTACAGATGTCGACCCCGAACAATCTGATGAGGACCTTGCTGGGACCCATGGCATCGGCCGGCCGGCTCGCAGACCCGACAACGCCTGTCCCGTTCTTTCGCAGCGAGTCGATGTAGAGCTGCTTATCGGGCCCGGTCGACCTCTGGAAACTAACAACGTCGCCGGCCTTGAGATTCTTTTCCCTCACAAAACGGCTCCATCCTTTCGTTAAAACGTAACTCTGGCTGCTCTTCCAGTAGGAATATCTGAATCTCCACACCTTATCATTAGCATCTTCAAAGTTCAAGAGCAGGCCCTTCGAAGGAGGAGGATGAGGAGGAGAATTGCCCTCGCCGTGAAGAGGGAAGTGCTTCTCGGCATGCTGCTTCGGGATCACCAGCCTGTTCAGCTTCCCGACGTCGCTCGGCGTCACCACCTTCTCGAACAGCTGCTCGCGGGCGTTCCCGGACCGTACCGACCCTAGGAAGCACCCTCCCTCTTTGTTGCTATTAATATCACTGCTGCCGTTGCGCTTGAAATTTCGCTTGCTCTGCTCCAGCTCGTCGCTGTATGTGTGCTTGCGCAGCATATCGACGATCTCAGGCTTGGAGTGAGAATTCAAGAACTGTACCTCGGCGCCGTCCTCGGTGAGAGGCTTGAAATTGGTGACAGCGTCGCGACCGCGGAAGCGCTGGGCGGCGATATCGTAGGCAGAGGCGGCCTCGTGCTCCTCGTTGAAGGTGCCCAGCCAGACGCGCTGGTGCTTCTCGTATATCTGGGCCCCCCAGCGGCCGTTGGGTTGCGGGACTACTCCTTTGTACTTGGACGAGGGCAGCTTCCTCGACTCCGCTTCGACGCCGGTCTCGGAATCTAACACGACGCTGCCACCGCTCCCCATCCGGCATAAGCTTCCTGCAGGTTTGGAGACCCGATACAGGTGAGTCGGAAACGGCGGCGGCGACGGATTATTGTTTGAGTGAGAATCAGAACTTGTTGTGCTCTCATCTATACAGCTTCCTTCCATTAAATTTTTTTGTCAGAAAGCAGACGGTAGAAGGGGGAAAGAGGTGGATTCTTGGGATGATTGAGCTGGGTATGTTGTTTTTGATGAACTAAGGATACCCAGGAAGGGAAAAGTATTTATAGAAAGTTTAGGAGAAGACTGCCTGTAAAGATTTTACTTTATTGTTGTCGATGTTAGGGTTAAATCTTGGTGTGGGATTGGATGGTGAGAAGCAGACGTGGGTCAACTCAGGCGAGCAGTTTGGGGGTCGGTGGGGAGAGAGAGACAGAGATAGAGAGGGTAGGAAATTTCCTAGCAGAAGGTGCGGGCGAGAGCTGCCATAATTGGCCAGTTACTTCATGTTTAATATTAGACAGATAAATAATATTAAATTAAATATTTATTTAAATTATTTAATATAATTTTTATTATTTTAATCTTTACTGCTAAATAAATATACAAGCCTTGCTATTGGGACGAAGACAAAGGGGAGTGTTGTGGGCACACAGCATTGTATGTAGGTAGGGAGTGGGACCCGTCTGAGCAAGTTGATGGGTTTCACGTGGACGGGAGAGAGAGCGCGTTGAGGTCAAGTTCATCCCCCCCCCCCCTCGAAACTGATCTGATCTGATCTGCTGTCTCTGTGTTGTTTGCCCCTCCCCGTCCCACCTCATCCTGACCGTCCGTCTAATCTGTAAGAGAATCATAGCCTTTGAGCTCCTTCTGCTTTGGATTTCCGACACCCATGATGTTCCCCCTTTTTTAATTTATTATAATAATAAAATTATTATTATTATATAAAATATTAGTGTCTAACTGCATATTAGTCTTTAATGTGAAAATTAGAATATCCTAAAAAATATAATAAATTGATATTATAAATTCTTCATATTTGAGAAGTGGTACCACATCAAAATGTCCTCTATTATTTTGTTGCATTGAATCTGGATATACAATCACGGGGATATGAACAGTGGGGAGAGAAGAGATAAGTTGGAATTTTTATTTTTGGTAAATTATTTTTCTGAGCTTCATATTCATTTAATGATTGTAATTAAAAGCTAACAAATAAATTATAATTATTAAATTAAATAATTTAAATAACTATTTAATTAAAATTTTTTTTTTTTTTAATTTTAAAATTTAACTATTAAAGAAACATAAAAATCGACCAATTAAACCCCCCATATCAGCTCTCCCCCTCTCTTTCCGGGATGAGGAGGGAGGATGCGTTGTTCTAACTGGGAATGGAGTGCGGGGCCTACAAGGTGGTGACTTCTGAATCCCAAACGTACGGATAGGTGGCTCCATTCATAGATTCTTATTATTTCTTATTTCCTTTTTTTTATAACAAAAAGTTATAACATATATATAAACATTAAAAATAATATCTACTATGTAAGATATACTGATTTATGACTTTACTAAATCTAATTTCTAAGGAGCATTAAAACCTCCCAAACAAGTGGGTATTTCTAATCTAATATGCCATTATATAAGTCTATAAATTATATTATTTATTTTATTTACCTATAATTTATGGATAATATCTCCTTTTAATATACTCTATATTTTTACTTTTTAAATTTTAATAAATTTTATATACAGAAAAAACAATTATAAATAAATGAGGCTACTAATATTTTACAAAAATTATTGTTTGCCTTTGATTTTACATCAAACAATCATCACGGACTTCTTTGAATGATCCACACCATCCGTCGATAATCATGGACGGATTTGGGTTTTGACTTGTTGAGAACTCATTCGTGTGGGCCCGTACTAGATGAAGGTGCAATTGCTATGTTAGAACTTAGTTGTAACAAGTTCAATTATCATTGCATTGTCTGATTTAGTTAAGAAATTAGTTGTCGTATATTGTAATTTGGATAATCTTAGGCCTTCTATCTTTTAGCGTGACAAAATCTAATTTGGATAATGCACCATTCAAAAAAATAGCAAGCAGAATTTTTAAGAGTTATTGTTTTGATAAACTTTAAAATATTAGATTAACATAATTTTTTAATAATTAAGATCTATCATAGTTGATGCGCACCTGAATCCGACTTCGAACAGATTCGGATTCTTCTGGATGATGTGGATTGGCTCCGTTCACTGAATCATGCACACCACTAAAACGAACAAGATGTCAGCGTTAACGGCGGGAGGTAATCCCACCGAAAATACTCTGACGCTCAAGTCAGTAAACAACCTTCAATGGAAGGAACTGAAAATAGAGAGAGAGAGAGCAATGGGAGAGGGGAAGAGAGTGTCTTGTTCCTAATGTCAGAAAGGCGCAGGTCCTTTCGTATCTGATGGTGGAAGGCAGAACGAGTGTGAAGATCCGTCGTTGCCTTGGAGTTTGATTGTGTTTGAGTTTTGGCCGGGGGGAACCAGGAGCTTGTTTCTCAGAGCACTTAGGGTTTTCTTGTGCGAGTGAAAGCTTCTCAGAAAACGTCAATGAAAGCCTGAATGAAAGTATCCAACGGAGCCTGTGCGTTTGCAAGTATGGAGAAAAGCATTCAAGAAAGCATGCCCTGGATGGTGGATCTAGAGCCTCTTTTATGGCAAAGATGGCGATCTCCCTCTTTTGGAAGGAGTGATTGTCCCTATGATCTGCTGCTGGCATTCCTTTTGGAGGCTGATGCTTGTTGCCCAATTGTGGAGGATTGTTTCCTCCTGAGGCGGCCAACCACTTTCCAAGTTAGCTTCTTTCCTTCCCAGCATGTTACCGTTGAGGTTCCTTGGCTGGCAAGGAGTTGGGAGGATCTGGCGCCTTCCTTATTTGAAGGGCGCCAATCTTGCTGATATTTCTTTTGAGATCGTGCAATATCCTTGGAGGATCGTATTTGACCTCTTATGACTGGTGGGCCTAAACGAGTCAGGCCCGTTACTGTTGAAAGGCTTCTTAGGGCCCAATGTGTAAAGCGCGGACGGTCAACACCTGGTTTGACCATCTGCGTGCGTGTTGGCCGCCCTCATGAAAGGCGTCCGTCATTGGCCTCTAGATGGGCTTTAGGCCTAAGTAAGCCAGGCCCAATATTGTAGAAGAGCCCTTTTGGGCCCAATGTATGGTGTCTGATCGGTCAACGTCCGAGTTGGCCGTCAGTGTTAGCGCCCTCGTGGAGAGAACAGAGGAGAGCAAATGGCAATCAAGCGATGGGTCAGTGGACCGAGAATGGAATAGGCCCATCATCATTGGTAAAGCTCTAAAGACCCAACAAACTTATCAACGCCCGAGTTGGCCGCTTGGAGTAAGTTGGCGCCGGGACGGTCAACGCCACGTTGACCGTCTTCGGGCTTTCCTTTCTGGCCCATCTTCCCTCCGGGCCGTCGAAATGCCGGCCGCCTCTCTGGGCTTCCGTTGACCTTTCTTTGGACCAGTCCATTATTGGTGTACCCATCACTAGCCCCCCATGCTGGTGGTCAGATTTCTGGCCTCCAGTATGTTCATGATGGAACGTTTTTCCTTGCTTTTAGAATCCTGTGAAAACTTATAAAAGCGTGAAGGAGGGCTTGACCAGAATTGTTGACCGTTCTGGCCAATTTCGGAGTATTAGGATTGTTGACCGTCCTGGTCAATTCCGGTGTTTCAGAATCGTTGACCGTCCTGGTCAATTCCGGAGTACCAGAATTGTTGACCGTCCTGGTCAATTTCAGAGTACCAGAATCGTTGACCATCTTTGGCAAATTTTGGGAATGATTTCTGCCAGCTTTTGGCCGGACTGCAAGACAGAAAACGACACGTGTCTTCCTTTGGTTGGGAGGAGATCCGGATCATTAATGAGCCAGAGATCCGTCCTTTTGCAGGGTCAAGTGGAAAGGCGACATATGGCAATCCTGACGGTGCCATTAATGAGGGGTTTCGTGCGAGAGTTCCGTCCTTTTGCTGGGTCAAATGAGGAGGTGACGCGTGGCTGGACTGACGGCGTCCTTTGCAAGCTTGGCGCTTAAGTTTTCCTTCCGTTTTTTGAAATCAGTTACGCCTCCAAACCTTCGTCTTCCTCATTCCCGTTTCTCAGCTAAGTCCTTCGAAGAAACCCTAAAGTTTTTTCTAATCATGGCTTCCGTGGCGGATTTTTCATCTGATTTGAGGGAAAATGATATTAAGGCTTTGTGCATCGAGTTTAATATCCTTAAAGAGATGGCCTGGAAGGTCCCAGGCGAGGACGACAAAGCCCTTTGTCCACCGGAGGGCTATATTACCGTTTATGAGGCTCATTTGAGGAGCTGACCTCACCGCTTAGTTCTTGGAGGAGCTTGAGTCGATCATGACGGCGGCCCGTAAGTACCCATCGCCTGCCTTCATGCCAATGCGGTGAGGTATATTTGTACTCTATGTATTTTTTCTCGAAAGTCACCAAAAATTTAGGATGTCCGGCCTTAAGGTTATTTTTAAGGTGACCTGTGGGCCGAGGGCGGAGGGATTTCACTCACTTCGTGTGGAAATAAAAATAAATAATGCCATCCATTTACTCCTCAAGAACCGAAAAAATCGGTTCTTCTTTGTAAAGGTGGGAGAGAAATGGCCCGTTGCGAGAGATCGGGTAGGTCCGGACGTACCTGGGTACGCCGTCTGCGGCGAAAAACTCTGCTTACGCCTGGCTGACCAAGGCAATACGGCTAAATTCCGACGAGTTTAGGAGGGATTTTTTGGTTTCCCCTCAGGAGACCAAAAAGGCTAAATGGGGACCGCCGTCCCCGGTTCAGAAGCCGCACCCTCCGATTAGAATGGTGAATCCTAAGGTCTCAAAGAAATTGATCATTTGACCAAGGTCCTCGGAGGAGGCTACTGAGAGGGCGACGGCTACGCCCTCATCTTCCTCTTCGCAGATTAATCTCGTGGCTGCCGGGATTTGCGGTGGTCCCGGCAGCACTTCTGGAGCGGAGAGGTTTGTTGATGACAGGCCGGCGGATGCCGGAGGGGTTATTCTAGCCCAGCCTGCGGTGGTTCCAGGTGCAGCCTGGATGGAGTCTGCCGTGGAGCCAGCTCGCGACGTGCTCGAGGGTTCACGCGTTTATATTGTAGAGTCGTCGTCGAGGATCGATTCTCCAGCTGCTGTTCCAAAGGCAGCCAGGAGGAAGAAACCTGCCACAGCTGCTCCAGAGGCTGCAAGAGAGGAGCCCGCCGCTGCCGTTGAAGATGATGAGCTCTTGGAGAGCATTCTGGATGAGGCAGCGGTGTGTTCGGCACGAGAGGATGCTCCTGGTCCTCCGCCACCTGAGCCTGATCTGGAGGCCAGGCCTAAGGGACCCACGAGGAAATTTTTGGAGGTATGATTCTTGACAGTTGATTCCTCATACCTTATCCCTTCAATGTTTCTAACTCGTCTTCTATTCGTTGCTTGTGCAGCCGTTGAAGGTTGCCTCCGCAATTCTTAAGGCAATGACGCAGCGTGACGAGGCTCTAGCTGATAAGGAAGCAGAAATAGCCTGGCTAGATGCCAGGCTGGCTGCCTCAGGAGGGGAGTTTCGTGAGCAGACAGCTGCTCTCGAGGCTGTTATGGCGGGCGTGGAGGCAGAGAATGCTGAACTGAAGGCAGAGAACGCCGAGTTGAAGGCGGAGGTTGCTCGCTTGAAGGAAGAGGATGATCGACTGAAAGCGAGCAACAAACGCCTCGCAGATCGAGCCACCGCCGCAGAGAACGAGTTGGCCTCTCGGATGACCCCTCATGAGGTTGGGGGCGCACTACACACTCGGTTGTTGGAGGGGCTCAACATTGGACGTCGCGTTGCGCGGTTGTTTGCTCTGGACTTCCCAGTGGAGTTTATCAATCAAAGAAATCACACAAGCAACGCAAGGAAGATCTGAGAGGAGAGCCAGGAGACAAATAGGGGTGGTCCGCCACCACGTAGCCTCTCGTATTTCTTTTATTCTTTGGTCCGTATGTAAATTGTGACATACTTTGTGAGTAATAAAATGGAAGCTCCTTTTCAGTCCGGTGTCCATTGCCTTTTATTGCTTTGTATTTGTTGTTTGCACGAGTCGCTGTATTGGGCGGCCAACTTGGTTGGCCGGCGACCGTTGCTTGGTTGCCTAAGGAGCTAAGCCCCCAGGCTTGGCAGGTGGCTGCATTAACCAACCTTGCGGTGCTGTTCAAGTGGAAACTTGGGCAGTCAGTGTTAGAGAAGGAACACTTCTCATTATTATTTAATCACGCTATCCCTTCATAGAGAAGGTTGGTGCGTGGGGTAGCCAACTTGGTTGGCTGGCTGCCTAAGGAGTGAGATCCTTAAGTCAGGCAGGCGCTTGTAAGAACCAGCCTGGTGGTGCCGCTCAAGTGAAGACTTGGGCTGCCAATGTTGGAGAAGAAATGCTTCTCCCTTCGACCGTCGTTGACTGACGTTGCTGCTCCCCGAAAAGAGGTCGTCGCGTGTGCTATTCTTGCCCCCTAAGGTTTTTAGACCGCTATGGGCCACTTGGATGACCAAGGTTTAGTTCGACCGCTATTGGGCCGCTCGGATGACCGAGGTTTCAGACCGCTCATGGGCCACCTAGATGACTAGGGTTTAAGACCGCTTATGGGGCTACTTGGATGACCAAGGTTTTTAGACCGCTCATGGGCCACCTGGATGACCAGGGTTTCCGACCGCTCATGGGCCACCTAGATGACTAGGGTTTAACGAGAAGGTGAAGACCCTCCCGACTTAGGGGCAGTCTAGGTCAGGTGGATACCTGCAAGGCAAACGTAGTTTATATGGCCTAGGATTCTATATGCTAAGTAAACTCCTCATTTTATCAAAGTAAAAACAAGCACGCGAATGAATGCACATGAGCGAGTAAGTGCGTACCTGGGTTCCCTATTGGAAGTAGCGCTTCAGGTGGGTTGCGTTCCACGTTCGTGGGACCAACTTTCCGTCCTGGTTCCGGAGCTTGTACGCTCCGTTGCGCAGGACGACGGAGACAAGGAAAGGTCCCTCCCAGTTGGGAGATAGCTTGTTTCGGCCGGCCAGCTTTCCTGTGGCCTCGATGCCTCGTAGGACTAAGTCCCCAACGTCGAATTGCCGGGCTTTCACCTTTTTATTATAGTATCGGGCAACTTGGTGTTGGTATGCTACTGTCCGTATTCTGGCGGCGTCGCGGGCTTCCTCCGGCAAGTCCAAGTGCTCCCCGATTTTCTCGGGAGTTGGTCTCGTGGGTCGAAGGACTCCATCCCGAGACTTGGGAGCCCGATTTCAACAGAATTACCACTTTAGTCCCGTAACATAGGTCAAGGGCGTCTCGCGGCGCGTCCCCCATCGGGGTTGTGCGATAAGACCGGAGGGACGGATGGAAGCTCGTCGATCCGGAGGCCCCAAAGGCGTCCTCAACTTAGTCTTTAACCCGTGGAGTAGCGTACGGTTTGTGACCTCCACTTGCCCGTTGGCCTGGGGGTAAGCAACCGAAGTGTGAACCAGCTTGATTCCAAGGCTGGTGCAATACTTGGTGAAGCGTTTCCCCAAAATTGGGTCCCGTTGTTCGGTCACCACGACTTTAGCGACACCAAATCTGCAGACAATGCTCTGGCGAAGGAACTCTAGAGCATTGTGCTCTGTGATCTTTGCAAGCGAGGCAGCCTCTACCTACTTAGTGAAGTAGTCGATGCCCGCTATGATAAACTTCCTTTGCCCCGTGACAATGGGAAATGGGTCGAGAATGTCAAGCCCCCATTGCGCGAAGGGCCATGGGGCCTGGAGGGACTTCAGGTCAGCGGACGGCTGGTGATGAAGGTTGCCATGAAGCTGGTAACTCTCACACTTCTTTACAAACTCAAGCACGTCCTTTTTCATCGAGGGCCAATAGTAGCCCTGTCACATGATTTTGAAGGCCAGGTTTTTCCCGCCTACGTGTGATCCACAGATCCCGAGGTGAACTTCGCCCAGCGCGTAGTCAGCCTCCTCGGGAGATAGACAGCGGAGATACTGAGTCGAGTATCCGTGGTGATACAACCACCCATCAACTACGTGGTACCCGGCCAGTGTGTTTTTTAATTTGCTTGGCCCTTTCGGTGTCCTGGGAGTGATCCGTCGGCCAAGTATCTAAGGTAAGGCGTCATCCGGCTTTACAGATCGAAAATCTGATTGCCTCCCTGTTCCTCTATGCTTGGAGCGTTCGGTCTCCCCGCATGTCCCTCGAATATTGCTGGGTTCTCGACAAGCGCTTGCTCTAGCCCGGCCAGCCCGCCTTCCAATTTTCGGGCTGAGGAATGTGAACTGGTGGTCAGCTTGTCGGGCCCTGGATGGCCTCCTTTACCTTCGCCAGTACCGCCAAGGAAGGGTTTGTTTGCCTCAAAGCCCCCATTGACCTCGTTGACGATTAATTGAGTCGTTGTGGATCACCAACCCTCGCGCAGCACTCCTTTGCTAATCGTAAACCAGCTAGTAGGGGGCAGACTCAACGACGTTGTTGGTCATTTGGAAATCAAGTTTTAGGGAATACTTGATCTCGAATCCATCGGGGTCGTTAGGATCACCCCGCCCCATTGCATCGTCCGTGGGACGATCCGTCCCACGTGAGTGTCCATTCAGGGCCCCACCGGCTGTTCTTTATTTTCTCGCGGGCTGTTCCTCTTGAATTGGGGTCGTGGTCTCAACGATGAAGTCGCCGAGCCTGCGCTTTTATGGCGGTGTCCGGGCCTCGACTCGATGTCGAACTCGCCCAACTCAATTGCCCACTTTACCAATTGCCCTGAAACGTCGGGTTTTTAGAGTATGCCTTTCAACGGCTGGTCCGTAAGGACCAATATGCGATGCGCCTGAAAGTATGTCCTCAATTTTTACGCTGCGAAGATAAGTGCTAGTGCCATTTTTTCTGTGCGTGGGTAGCGAGTTTCTGGGCCGGTCAATGTTTTGCTCACATAGTAGACTGGCTGCTGGATATCGGATTCCTGGGCACGAGGACGGAGCTGAGGGACTCTTCCGACACTGCCAAGTAAAGGTACAGCTCCTCTCCGTCTTTGGGTGATGCTAACAATGGTGGGCTGGCCGACATCGTTTCAACTCATCAAGGCGGTCCAGTGAGTCACCCGTCCACCGAATCTGCTAGATTTTGTCCCTCTCAGAGCTTTAAAGAAGGGCTGGTACTTGTCTCCAGACTTCGCGAGGAAGCAGATGCAGCGAAACCGGCCCTGGTCAATCGGCCGACGCGTCTTTACGTTTCTCGGGGGAGCCATGTCAGCCAGGGCCTTAATCTTTTCTGGATTTGCCTCAATCCCCCGCTGGGAGACGATGAAACCCAGGAACTTCCCCAAGGCTACCCCGAAGACACACTTGGCTGGGTTTAGTTTCATTTTGTGCTGGCGGAGCACCCCAAATGACTCTTCCAGGTCACGTATGTGGTCGCCCGTGACTCTGCTCTTGACGAGCATGTCGTCGACGTAGACCTCCATGTTGCGACCAATTTGCTTTTCAAACATCCTGTTCACTAGTCGCTGGTAGGTGCTCCAGCGTTCTTTAACCCGAAGGGCATGACCCTATAGCAATAGGTGCCCTGGTCCGTCATGAACGAGGTATGCTCCTCGTCTTCTGGACTCATTCTAATCTGGTTGTAGCCCGAATAAGCGTCCATGAAACTTAGCAGCTCATGCCCTGCCGTGGAATCAACCAGTAGGCCAATCCGGGGCAAGGGAAAACTGTCTTTTGGGCAGGCCTTGTTGACGTCGGTAAAATCGACGCACATTTGCCATTTTCCGTTGCTCTTCTTAACCAGGACGACGTTTGAGAGCCAATTCGGATACTGGACTTCCCTAATGAAGCCCGCGTCCAGCAGTTTTTTCACCTCCTCTCGAATGGCTATCAATTTTTCGATGGAGTGGTTCCTCCACTTCTGTCTGATCGGCTTTCGGTCTGGATCAAGGCCCAGCTTGTGGACCATCACCTCAACTGAAATCCCGGGCATGTCCGCGGGAGTCCAGGCAAAAAGGTCCGAATTTCTTCGTAGAAACGCGATCAATTCATCGCGTAGTGGCGATGGAGTGAGCCACCAACTGACACACTTATCCGGTTCTCCTGTCCAAAGTGGGACCAGATCCGTGGGCTTCACCAGGCCGCGCCTCTCGTAAGGTGGTCTCGTCTCGGTGATCGAGTTCTCCCACCGTGCTAGTTCTGCCACTGGGGGCAATCTGGGCCATGTAACAGGTCCGCCCAGTGACCTGATCTCCCAGAACTTCTCCGACGCCGTAGGGCGTTGGGAATTTTACTTTAAGGTGTGGAATTGACGTGACTGCCCCAAACGCCGTTAGGCACGGCCTGCCTAGTATCGCGTTGTAAACAGAGGGCAGATCAACCACTAGAAAGGTTAGCATGCGACTTGCTGTTTTTGGGTAGGTGCCTGTGGTGACTTCGATTGGATTGTCCCTTGAACGGGCACCTTCATTCATTGTCAAGGCCGTATAAAGGTCCTTCAAAGAGTTTTAGTTGATTCTTTTAGGCCTAATCTAAAGAACGCGTCCCAAGTAAAACAAGTCTTTAGAGCTACCATTATTAATAAAGACTCGCTTCAGCTGGTAGTCTGAAGTACCATCTGAAACGAGAGCCGAGATTACAAGGGGGTCAGCATGAGGGGAGATTACATGGTTCGAGTCACAATCACTAAAGCTAATGACGTTGTCTACCGTGCGCTGCTTTTTCCTCCTAGTCTGCTGCTCCTTGCTGTCCTCCGGGCTCCTGGCAGGTCGGGTGGTGACCATATTAACTACTCCCCGCTTGCAACTGGTTCCGGGAGGCGTCTGCCTCGCCCTCTTCATCACCCGCTCCCCGAGTTCTCCCGAGTCCCTTGACAAATCGGGTGAGGTGTCCTCTGCGGATCAAGTCTTCGATTTCCCTCTGCAGCGTCTTACAGTCTTTGGTCGAGTGGCCAGCAGAGCGATGAAAGTCAAAGTACTTGGACTGATTTTCAGAGTCTTTCTTCAGTGTCTTTGGCCACTTGAAAAACTTTTCTCCACGGATCTGCATTAGAACATTGGAGCACGTGTCTGTCAAGGGTGTGAAAGTGTTGGGCTCGTAGTCTCTGCATTCTAAGGGCCCAGTCCGGCGCTGTTTCTGGCGGGGGTGTTCTCCGCCCGCGAACTTTCTTTTTCCTTCTCCAGGATTGGCCGAGGCTGATCCGTCCGTTTTGGACGTTTTGCCTCGTTGGCCTCTTCTGCAGCAGCGTAGGCCCTGGTAATGGATTCTGCCTCGCGAAATGTTTGGAGATTTTTGTGGGCCAAGTGCTTGAAGAAATCTTCGTAAGTCGGTGCTAAGATGAAGCTGCCCAACTTCATCTCCTCAGTAATCCTAGGAATCCTTCTGGCCTCAGCCACGAAACGATCCAGGAAGCGCCGTGGGTTCTCTCCCGATTTCTGCTTTATGTGGGAGAGGTGCCACGGCTGTTTCTATTCCCGTCGGCTCGATGCATACTGAGCCAGGATGAGGTCCGTGAGTTCACGGAAATCTGTGCAGAGCTCGAAGGGAGATGGTGAAACCAGATTAAGCGTCTCCCTTGCCGTGAGCGGGAAGCAAATGGCACATCGCTGAGTCTTCTCGCCCTTGTAGACTTAGATGAGTGTGGAAGTGATCCAGGTGGTCAACCGGATCACTGCCCCCATCGTATAAGTCAAGGGACGGCATTTTAAACTTGGACGGTAGTGGACGGCTCAAGATTTCTACAGTGAAAGGAGACCTGTCCAAGTCGATGGCGCGCTCGTCATTCTGGAATACGTGGTTCCAGATTTGGTCCACTCACGGATTGGCGCGAGTGGCGTTCGCTGATCTCTTGGAGTTGAGGAAATTCCTCAACTCCGTCTTGCCCCAAGGCCAGCCTCCAGGTGCCTCCTGTGGATCTGGCAGTCCTGGAGGCTCGCTCCTAGACTGTGTGGCGATCTTCTGCCCGAGAGTATCGAGGATTTCTCCTTTCTGGGCTTTCTGTTGGAGACGTACTCCCGGAGCGTTCCATTGGCCTATTCTGGCCAGGAACGCGGGAGGACCCTGGAACCAGGTTATTTTCAGCTTTTACGGGCCTCTTGGCTGGCTTCTTCTTCCTCTAGACACCTTTTTTGGTGGCAGGAGCGGGAATGACGGCTGGTGGAGCCGCTTGTTATTGTTGTTCTTTCGCGCACATTTAGCGCTTGCGTAGGCGATGCTTTGCATCATCTCCTCCACCGTTGTCGAATGTAAGGCGGTGGAATTTTGCCTGTGGCCCCGTTGACCAGGACATCAGCAGCATGGCCCTGGTCGGGGTTAGCAGCATCTCTAACGGGGTCGCTAGCCTGTGCTCTCGTGTTCACCATTGTTGAAGCAGAAGGCGACAGAGAGAGTTTGTGCGGTTTTTTTGTGGTAGGCTTTTCGTAAGCGCTTCCTACGAGATTTGGCGCCAATGATGCGTCTGCTGATCCGACTTCAGCAGTTCGGATTCTCGGGATGATGTGAATCGGCTCCGTTCACTGAGTACGAATCCTGCACACCACTAAAACGAACAAGAGGTCAGCGTTAACGGCGGGAGGTAATCCCACCGAAAACACTCCGACGCTCAAGTCAGTAAACAGCCTTCAATGGAAGGAACTGAAAATAGAGAGAGAGAGAGCAATGGTAGAGGAGGAGAAAGTGTCTTGTTCCAGATGTCAGAAAGACGCAGGTCCTTTCTCGTATCTGGATGGTGGGAAGGCAAAGAACGAGTGTGAAGATTCGTTCGTTGCCTTGGAGTTTGATTGTGTTTGAGAGTTTTGGCTGCTGGGAACCAGAACTTGTTTCTCAAAGCACTTAGGGTTTTCTTGTGCGAGTGAAAGCTTCTCAGAAAACGTCAATGAAAGCCTGAATGAAAGTATCCAAGGGAGCCTGTGCGTTTGCAAGTATGGAGAAAAGCATTCAAGAAAGCATGCCCTGGATGGTGGATCTAGGGCCTCTTTTATGGCAAAGATGACGATCCCCCTTTTTTGGAAGGAGTGATCGTCCCTATGATCTGCTGCTGGCATTCCTTTTGGAGGCTGATGCTTGTTGCCCAATTGTGGAGAATTGTTTCCTTCTGAGGCGGCCAACCACTTTCCAAGTTAGCTTCTTTCCTTCCCAGCATATTACCGTTGAGGTTCCTTGGCTGGCAAGGAGTTGGGAGGATCTGGCGCCTTCCTTATTTGAAGGGCGCCAATCTTGTTGATATTTCTTTTGAGATCGTGGAATATCCTTGGAGGATCGTGTTTGACCTCTTATGACTGGTGAGCCTAAACGGGTCAGGCCCGTTACTGTTGAAAGGCTTCTTGGGGCCCAATGTGTAAAACGCGGACGGTCAACGCCTGGGTTGACCGTCTGCGTGCGTGTTGGCCGCCCTCATGAAAGGCGTCCGTCGTTGGCCTCTAGATGGGCTTTGGGCCTGAGTGAGCCAGGCCCAATATTGTAGAAGAGCCCTTTTGGGCCCAATGTATGGGGTGCAGTCGGTCAACGTCCGAGTTGACCGTCAGAGTGTTGGCCGCCCTCGTGGAGAACAGAGGGAGAGCGGCTGGCGATCAACTAATGGGCTGTGGGCCAGAATGGAATAGGCCAATCACTGTTGCAAAGCCTCTAAAGGCCCAACAAACTGGTCAACGCTGAGTTGACCGCTTGTGAGTAAGTTGGCCGCCAGGACGGTCAACGCCTACGTTGACCGTCTTCGGGCTTTCCTGTTTCTGGGCCCATCTTCCTACTGAGCCGTCAGAAATGTTGACTGGCCTCTCTGGGCTTCCGTTGACCTTTCTTTGGGCCAGCCCATTATTAGTGTACCCATCAATAGTAATATGGAAGGATAAGTATTGATTTGTCAATCACCTAAATAGGTAGATTTGAACTTGAACATTTTAGACTCTTAGAATAGTTTGGATCATTAAAATTTTGCAATATTAAAATGTGTGAATTGTTGAAAGTTGACCACCAAAAGCCAGTCATATCAGGGCAAACGAGTGTCAATCTGATGGGTTAATATTGAGATATCAACCTAGCTAAGATAATATCTATCATGACTTCAATACGTGTAGGTAATAAATAAATATATCAATAATAATATTAATTATTCATAAATAATTAAAGATTAAGTAGCCCAGATATCATGACATAGCATACAAATGTCAAAACAACATCATAAATTATAAATTAAATAGCGAACATATGACCTAATAGAATTAAACTCTATCTAACTTTTAAATAATATAAGTACCTATTCAAATCTAAAATATTTATTAAAAAAACATCTGTTGGGTCCCAATATAATGGCCCATAAAACACGGCTCAAAGAAGAGGCCCAAAATCACGACCACGAACCAAGAGGATAGACTGGCCCATGATGACCAAAATCCCAATTTAGTTCCTTAAGCTAAATTGGCCTAATAAGCCTGAGAACGTGGGCTAATATCCCAGAAACCCAAGTGGCGACGAGAGTCCGAGAGGCCCATTTAACCAAAGGGAGCTCAAGGACGCCGCGAGGGGCTGACGTCATCCAGAAAACCCAAGAAGCGTCTGAGAACCCTATCCCCATAAATACGAGGACTAGGAGAAGGACTAAAGGACCTTCTAATAGATGAGGACAGCCTTGACGTCTCCGTACAAGAAGTCAAAATGACCAAGTTTGTCGATACAGTTAGCTCGTAGTGACCAAAAGCCCGAGGACCTCAGACGTTCCTTCAGATCTCAGATTAGTCCAAGAAGTCAGAAAAGACCCGAGGACCCCTCACAAGGAACCAAAGATCCTCCAAACGACTAAGAAAGTAGTTAACGTCTAAGAGCTGTATCCTCCAATGAGTTCGCGAACTCACAAAGGGATAAGGCACGTCACACAAGGACGATGACTACCTCATACACGGCCGTGAGCGTCAACTAAGCAACTTCACCATTACCAAGAAGTATGCGTCATCATAAAAAATCCAAACGGCTCCTGACACGCCGTATCTGCATGGCTGGTGTCCCTGACACGCAATATCCGTAGAGCAGGCGCCGCATCCACAGGGCTAGTGACAGGTACCCCTGACACACCACACCAAAGAGGCAGGTGGCAAAGCGCGCATGACGCAGCCTACGGGGCAGGTGGACAGCCTCCCGGCCATACGCTGGCTGCCACGTGTCCTCTCCCCAACGGCATAATTTTTCCTATGAATACCTAGCAAAGACTCTAAAAAAGGGGCTTCTTCCTCCTTCTTCCGGGACTTTTCTCCTCTCTCCAGGCGAGAAGAAAAACGTTCTTGAGATCCAAGAAAGGAGAGAGCTTTCAAGGGAGAAAGACTAGGAAGAGAAAGGGAAGATATTCCCACAAACTTGTATTTTGTAACTCTTTCATCAACAGTTAAACATCTTCTAGGCCCTTGAGCCTTGTGGTTTTTGCTCCTCATTTAAGAAGGAGGTTTTCCACGTAAACCCTGGTGTCTTTCTCTCCCTCTCTGCATTTTCGAACCCCTTAACAGTTGTGTTACATCGGACCCCAAAATCTGGAATGCAACATTGGCGCCGTCTGTGGGAACGCGTAACAAAAAGATCGTCGCTTCCTGCCATCACAGAATAACCAACACACCAAAAATGGTGAACAAGCAAGCCAGCACGTCTGCCTGAGAAGTGGGACCCTTCAGCAGGTGCCTCCCATCAAGCAGCACGACAAGTAGCCGCCCGAGCGCTAGTGTGCGGGAACTGGTAAAGAAGGTGGACAGCCTCTCGAGAGCAGTCCACACCCTCCACGCGAAGGTGGACGAGCAGTCCAGGAGAGCACATCCTGAAACTTCGCGGACAACAGCGTCTCAGGAGAAGCGACAAGCTGCGCAAACTCCTAGCGTATTGAGGGATTACCTCAACAAAAAGAAGTCCATGACCCGGTCCCCAACGAAGAGAGAGCTCAAGAGGCTCTAGAAGATGGTATTCGGACCCAAGACCGGCGAAGCAAGCAAGCCGGAGGACAGAGAAGATCCCCTGTCCCCGAGGATAGGGGAAGGAAAAAGAAGAGTTGTCAGCCAGCTGAAGTCCCAAGGACCATCCTGGCGAAACGAGCCCGAACGAATTGTCCTTGGAAGAAATGAGCCATCAGGCCCGCCTGCTTTGAGCGAGTCACTCACCAGCATCCTGAGGCAGATCCGAAACGAGGAGTTCTTGAAATGGCCCAAGGTATTGAAAAACCCAGATGGAGGTGACCAGTGGGAATACTGCCATTACCATTGCAGTCGTGGCCATGACACCGAGGACTGTAGGACGCTACGGCTGGAGGTTGAAAGGCTGGCATCAGAGGGCTATCTCGACCGTTTCCTAAGCGAAATATAACCTTGACCATAAGTGCGTCCAGCAGCTTCCTTATGGCAACGGGCAAAATGTATAAAGAAACCAAATACCTGATTTCATTTGGTCGAAGCCTGGCAAAGAAAACTCCAAGACCCCTCATGATTTCGTAGAGCTCCTCCGGCATAGGATACCAAAGCCCACCCTTGAGATGGACTTCGTATACGGTAATAAACCCGTCTAGTGGGCACCATGCCATCTCACAGGAGTCCGGAACCATCATGGCTATGGAATTAAGGATCCTATACCGTTCTTGAATCTTCTCGAGCCTGCCGAGCGTCCTGGAGGAAGCAATATCCTTTACTCCAGGCGCCATGGAAAATGAGAAGAAAAAGGGTAGAAGAAGAACGAAGAACAAAGGCTTCAGAACGTGAAGAGCAAACTTGGAAAAGAAAACGAAAGCAGACGTAGAAATGGGGAGCTGGGAACAAGAAGGCCTATTAATATTTTTGAAATTCAAAAAAGGCGCACTCATTGCCCTTCGCCACGCGTCGCTCGGCCATTCGCCTCAAAGAAATTGTGGCCTTGCCTTCCCAAGGCGCCTGTTAGCCCGTCAATCCAGCATTTAATGCTCTGCAGAAGCCGAAACGACGGCGCTGGAAAGGTCTTGGATTCAAAAGAAGCTCTAAGACACTTCTTCACCAAACTTGACACCGTATTTTCTTTGAGGATACAAACGGTCTCGGACTAGCATCGCTAAAAGCCTAAACCTAAAGGTGGACAGCCATGTTCTTACCTCCCCAGGGACGTCCTTCTCAGGCCATAGCGCGCACGGACAAACTGTTGCAAGAAAAATGTCAACTTGCCAGGAAGTGCTGTAACGACATGCCAAACGGTCGAGGACCTCGAACCCTTTGGCATGGGAGGCTATGTTGGGTCCCAATATAAAGACCCATAAAACACGGCCCCAAGAAGAGGCCCAAAGTCACGACCACGAATCAAGAGGACAGACTGGCCCGTGATGACCAAAAGCCCAATTTAGTTCCTTAAGCTAAATTGGCCTCACAAGCCCGAGAACGTGGGCTAGTGTCCCAGAAGCCCAAGTGGCGACGAAAGTTCGAGAGGCCCATTTAACCAAAAGGAGCTCAAGGACGCCGCGAGGGGCTGACGTCATCCAGAAAACCCAAGAAGCATCCAAGAACACTATCCCCACAAATACGAGGACTAGGAGAAGGACCAGATGACCTTCTAACAGACGAGAACAGCCTTTACGTCTCTGTACAAGAAGCCAAAATGACCAAGTATGTCGATACAGTTGGCTCGCAGTGACCAAGAAGCTCAAGGACCTCAGAGGTTCCTTCAGATCTTAGATTAGTCTAAGAAGTCAGAAAAGACCCGAGGACCCCTCACAAGGAACCAAAGATCCTCCAAACCACTAAGAAAGCAGTTAACGTCTAAGAGCTGTATCCTTCAATGAATCCGCAAACTCACAAATGGATAAGGCACGCCACACAAGGACGAGGACTATTTCATACACGGCCATAATCACCAACTAAGCAACTTCACCATTACCAAGAAGCACGCGCCATCATGAAGAATCCAAACGGCTCCTGACACGCCGTATCTGCATGGTTGGCGTCCCTGACACGCCGTATCCGCAGAGCAGGCGTCGCATCCACAAGTATAGTGACAGGTGCCCCTGACACACCACACCAGCAGCCCAGGTGTCAGGCGCGCCAGACGCAGCCTACAGGGCAGGTGGACAGCCTCCCGGCTATACGCTGGCTGCCACGTATCCTCTCCCCAACGGCATAATTTTTTCCTATAAATACCTAGCAAAGACTCTAAAAAGGGGCTTCTTCCTCCTTCTTTCGGGACTTTTCTCCTCTCTCCAGGCGAGAAGAAAAACGTTCTTGAGATCCAAGAAATGAGAGAGCTTTCAAGGGAGAAAGACTAGGAAGAGAAAGGGAAGACATTCCCACAAACTTGTATTTGGTAACTCTTTCATCCATAGTGAAACATCTTCCAGGCCCTTGAGCCTTGTGGTTTTTTCTCCTCATTTAAGAAGGAGGTTTTTCACGTAAACCCTGGTGTCTTTCTCTCCCTCTCTGCATTTTTGCACCCCTTAACATTTGTGTTGCACCGGACCGCAAAATCTGAAACGCAACAACATCTAATTAAATATCCAAGATATCATAATTTAAAACTGCATAAATTATCTATTTGATACAAAATTCCAAAATACATAAATTTTAAAATTATAAATATACAATAATTTCAAATATAAAATACCAAATTTTTTTTAAAACACAAATATAACTAAATAAAATTTTCATCAATCCTTCTTCAACATCATGTAAAAATATATTGCCTATTAATTTGGAAGAGTTGAAAAATATGATAAATTATGTGTCTAACACTAACAAGTTCATGTATCTGATATATAATTTATGTCTATAAAACAGATAAAATGATAAAAAATTTTTAAAATACATGTAAAACATGATAAGTCAAACTTTTTAAATAATATAATACAAATCATGATTTCATACACATAATTCATTACATATACACGAATATCAAATCATACAAACCATCAAAATTATTAGAAATCCAAATCATATAACGTATTCGTAAAGTTTAGAAGTCTGAAATTATATAAATTTAAAAATTATACCAAAATCTGTAAATTTTAAATGGTAAAAACTTCTAAAATATAAAATATAATGCAAGTTAAACCATGAAAATTAATGACCCGTGACTTACACATTAATTAATCAAAATGCCAATTTGAAAAATAAGTTACATATATTTTTAGTAACATTAGGACTATATACTATCATTTAAGACTTCGTAGACGAGCCATTTATATATTAGTTTCTATAGATAAGCCAAATATTATTTTTCTTACTTATAAATGATAGGTGCATTATTTAAATGCGCCTAATATATTAGAACATATTAGAATATATATAATTAATTTCTTAAAAATAGTTTTTTTAAAAATAAATAGATTACTCTATAATAAATATTGATACGTCCCTACTTTTTGGATTATAGTACGGATTAGGAGCCACTCGATCTTTTATTGCGGATCGAATTGGTACAAGTTTGATTTTCGTCACTATTAACCTGAAACTTGCACACCATAAACTATAAATATGAGGTTAAATGATTGGCGAGACTTACTTTTAATTTATCTTTCAACGTTTAAGTTAAAAATCTTTCTCAAGAAATAGAAAGATGTAAGGATGATGTTGGATATGCAGAAATGTATGTGAATGGGGGATGTGAGAGGAGGATGGTGTAATATCCCGGATTCTGTTTAAATTATTTAATATTAATTATCATTTTTGATAAATTAAACGTGATAAAAATTAATTAAATATTATGAAATTTGGATGAATATTTAAATCAGTCGTGTCGTTGCCCGAACATCAATTTGAATTTTAAAATAAAAGAAAAGTAAAATAATAATAATAATAATAATAATAACAAACAAAAAAAAAAGAAAATAGAAAAAAAAAGAAAGAACAAATAAGGATCAAAAGAAATCGGGAAGAGAGAAGGGGGAGAAGAGAGGAGAGAGAGGAGGCCAAAATGAGAGGCAACGGCTGACCACCGGTCGGAGATTCGGAGTTGGGAAGGCCGATGAGGTGCGGTGAGGAGACAATGGCTCATGGGTAGCGCAGTGGCGGTCGGCGTCGGCAATGACTGACGGCGCTTGGTGAGGAGGTCTCGTGGATGTCAGCAGTAGCCGTTGGAGGCATTGGCGGCGCCGTGTGATGGAGATTGGGGGCCGGTGGTTAGCAGCAGCCATGGGAGGAGTGGCAGTGGAGGTTGGCAGCGAGCTCGCACAAGAGAGAGATTGAGACCGCACGGGTTGCATAGGCTGTGCATTTTCACATGCATGTACCGGGTTGTGGTCACTATATTTAGATTTGGACATTAAATATTCTAGCCAGTTTTCGACGGTGAGATTTATTTAGAAATTTCTTTTCGTCAGTAGGAAAGATTTGAAATAATGACCCTTCCCAGTTGAGTGATCTGATTCGACCTTATAATATATTTAGACGTCTTAATATATCTGACAAATTTGAGGATTGCACCCAAAATTACAAGTAGTAAATAATAGTGAGCAAACTTACCCATGGGTATAAAGTACATAGGTAGCCATATATGTTGGCCTAATTTGCATTTGATTTTGCCTAAAATTATTGGAATTATGTATAACCTTTCCTCAAGCTAGTTTTTGAATAATTGAAACCCAAATTTGATGCATAATTTTTATTTCTGTATTGATTGGTATTAGACTTTAATTTGGATATGGATTTTTGGACTTATATTTAAAATTTGCCAATTTTGCCCAATGTTGGGCCTTGGCATGTATCGTACAAATTATTTTGACTCTATGTTTTGATTCAGACACTTGGACTATCTGTTGTAGTGTTGTTTCAATTTTTGCACACGCCATTGGATCATCTGATTATCGAAATTTGTCCCAAATCACAAGCTGATCATGTCTTGAATTTAGACTCGGACTCAAACTTGGACTTGAATTGGAATTTGAAATTGGCTATTTGTCCATTGGAATTGGTTCGGATTACTTCTATTTTGTTTATATATATATATATATATATATATATATATATATATATATATTTAAATTTATATATACACATTCCAATGAGGACAGTTTTCAAATTTGAATATTTATTTTAGATTTGGATATTTGATTTGAATACGAAACTACCATTAGATTTTAGATCTTGGATTTTTATTAGATTCATTTTATCGTCGATTATGATTTATTCTATTATTTGAACAGATTTTATCAATTTAATATTCTTTCTAATTTATTAGATTCCTTTTATTTAAATATGATACTTGTTAAATATTTGACTCATTTTTTCTATTTTATCCTTCAGAATAAAAGATTTGGATGTATTGTAGGAGTATGGTCGTGATCCGTCAGCCATTCGTCTGATTTATTGAGTTTTGGTTCTATTATGATTTAAATTAGTATTTAATGTGATCAGATTATGGAATTAGCTAGGTATAGGCCCATAGTTATATTTTAAAAATAGTTTGGATATTATGTTATGTTTGATTATGATTTTTTGTTAAATTGTCACTTACCTTACCATGATTGTAGAGCATGCCGTATTTATTTTATTCAATGAGGACTTCTGTGAATTTAATTTTTTTAAATTATATATTTTGTGGTCATACCCGAATTTTAGGACTTTGTAGTATTTATTTAATTCATTTGAGATTTTAGATTTTAAAAATTATAATTAATTATTTAAATTGACCTACTTGATCCGAATTCGTAACAAACTGGCTCTTGTTGAGCTTCGAACAGGGGGGCGACTTTGAGAGAAGAGGAGGACTAAGCTCCTATTGAGCGCCCAACAGAGGGCAGCTTAGAGAGAAAAGGAGGATTGAGCTCATTTCTGGTTGCACACGATCTATGGCTCATTAGAGTTGCACTCAGTGAGTGTCTTATTACGGATGCGCCCGATAGGGAATAACTCGCTATGAATGCACTTGGCGGAGAATGACTCTCTATGGACGCACTCGTTAGGGAGTAGCTCACTATAAACGCAATCGGCATGGAGTGATTCACTATGGACGCACTTGGCAGAGAGTGGCCCACTCTGGATATACTTGGCAGGGAGGCTCACTATGGACGTACTCGATGGGGAGTGGCTCGTTATAGACACAATTGGAGGAAGTGGCACGTTATAGACACAACCGAGGGGAGTGATTCACTATGGACGCACTCGATAGGGAGTGCCTCAGTATAGACGCACTCAGCAGTGAGTGGCTCACTATAGATACACTCAGTAGGAAGTGTGGCTCATTATGGATGCACTCAACAGGAAGTGGCTCTATGAGAAGGAGGAAGAGCTGTTCAGGTAGAGTGCTCGGTTCTCCCTCTTCCTTCTTCTCTTTATGATCCCTTTTCTTTCTCCTCTTTTTCTTTTGCCCTCGCGGTGGTAAAGGATATTTGTAATGTTTCATGGGTGAAGATTTAGCGTTGAGGTCTGTGACAGGTGTCACCTCTGGGCTTGCTGACTATTGGGGGGTTGACGAGAGGCTTGTCTTTCTGTGGCGAGGAGGCCATCAGTGGTCCCCCTATCTAGTTGTCAAGTAGTTTCAGGCAGTGCTCGATTTGTGCGTATTCTGATTACTCTGCTGGCTGGCTGCCTAAGAGCCTTCTGGATTCATCCGTTTGGTTGTACTGCTGGTTAGACCATTGACACCTGTCCCCTATGACTCATTACTCTCTAGACCTCACTCTGGTCACCGTTGGCCTACGGATTGAGTCGGATTGATCTCCTTACTGAGGTTTAGCCCGCCGCTTGTTGAACCCCTTGTCACGCTGATGGTTGGGTTTGGGGTTTGATTAACCCCAATGAGTCATCGGACTCAACGTTAGCCCCCATACCTGGAAACTATGCTTCGCTAGTTTTCGGCATGTACGGTGATGGGACATTTCTGTGTGGGCCAGCTTGCATGCCGCTTCCCAAGAAGATTCCTTTCGAGACTTTCCTTTTCGGTGTTCCTCACTTATTTTTTTATAGGGCATCATCTGAGTTGAGCCTTTTTTGGAAGATTTTGGGTAGTCCTAAGGCCTGGTGCTAACCTCCTACAAATGGCGCTGTGGATGTGACCCTTTGAATTGATGGCCTCGTTGATCTCTACTCTAGCCATAAAAGGGGGGATAGGGGCTCTATGTACTACATGCGATTAATCATTTCTCCCTTGATCAAGTGATGTGATCGATTGAGCAAGGTGAGAGTTCTAGGCCACCATGGTGTACGACCTGTGGGCATCCTTTGAAGCTAAAAGTTGCACTCAAAACTTACATGGAATCCCTATTGCTGCTATTCGAGGTTGGCAGAAGTCTTGGGAGGTTCGAAGCTATGGTTGGAGCTCACCGTTATATTCCTTCTAAGGTTTTTTCCCTGTCATGATGGCAGTGGCTCGATTTTCAGGCCACTACCATGTTTCTCCTTCACACTGAGGTTCAACAACGAAACCTCTAGACGAACTTCGAGGAGCAAACGTTCTCCTATGCCACCTCGGCTGGAGGGGGAGCATTTGGTCTTCGATTTCTTTTGTTAGAGGGTTACTTGCAAAGCTTGTTAAAGGGGATGCTTCGGAAGTTCCGCCGTGGTCGGAGTGTCATCACCGTTATGGCAGGGTAATACCCTCATGGGCTATGGTCGGTTTCGACAAAGGATGTCCTTTTGGGAGGCCTTCCTTATAAGGGCCCCTTGTCCCTTCCCTTGTTCGAAAATGGCATCCATTTAGCCGCTGTGGTGCTTCGGCCCAGGGTCTGGGGTTTGATAAGTAATAAATACTTATTGGACGCTTTAGTCATAACTGTCATCCTAGAATCGATTTTACGGGCCGACACCACCGGGTATCTGTCCCATATACTCCCTTTTTTGTCATGTATGTTTACTAATATAAGTTTTGTACTTTATAAAGGAAGTTAATGGATAAAATTTTGAAACTTTACTCTTTCTCTTACCTTCTATCTCTTGACTTTTGACTTTATTGTATGATTATTGGTGGTTGGAATATTAGGTGCGTTGCAACTTGCTAGTCATCCATAGGCTTGGTAATTCAATCTTTGTAGGGAGTGGATGTATGGTGGTATGCCTTGATGATTGGTCAGGGGTTAGCCGGTCAGATCAGCCCTAGAGTTGTAACGCTGAGAACAATCGACCAATTGCATTTGAGGAGCGGCGCCCTTGGGGTTGCCGCGCTAGCCTAGATGACCAAGCAGCTTGCGCATTCTGAGTGAGTGTTGCTTTCAGGGCAATGGGTGGCATTTTGAGGTGAGGGTCGATGTGTCAGCTCCATAGTCTATAGTCTGCCCGGGAGCAAGTCGGGGTCCTGAGAGCTTTCGTAGGCTCTGGATCGGATCACGTCGCTCGGAAACATGCAATGGGGTAGCCACGACAGCTAGCTGAGTTGTTAGCTGCATGCCCGAGACTGGAAAAAATCAAGAGCAGGGTTCCGGCCGGCTTGCAGCTCTTCACATTGGCCTCTGCTGGAGAGTAACTTTCTCGGAGGTTTTAGGTCTTCAAGTTGAGAAGGTTTGGGACCGCCCATGTCAAGTGGCTCGTGCGCTACCACGTGCTGGTGGAAGTACTTCATTCTTTCATTCTCTATGATTCTGGCCTCAGCTGTTATGATGAGAGGAGCTTTGGATGCCTTAATCTTGGTTCAGCCCTCGACCCCTCGTCTCAGTGCCTAGTCAGGGAGGTGCCAGTTGGCCTATGTACAAGGTCATTTGCTTCATGGGCCATCGCCATATGGCGTTCTCTCGATGATGCCTCTGAGAACTGCCACCTGTTGGTCAGCGAGTTGAGACTGGTGCGTCTGAGAGCCATCTTTGGGGGTTGCATAGTCATCGCATTAATCAAAGTGTTTAAGTGCTTCAATTGCGGAGGCAATGCGACTGTTGCCATAAGGCTCATAGTGATGCATGGGGAAGGACATGTTGCGACGCATTAGGGTGAGGGCACGTGTTGATGCCATTATGGCGGCAAGGCCCTTTAGTTCCCTAGGGCTGGCTATATAAGCACTGCGTTAATCCCGTCTTTTCACCTTTCCTTTTGCTTGGTGTGGGCTTTTGCTTCTTTCTCTGAAGGCATTCCCTTGGCATTACTTCTGCTGTCTTCCTAACGCTTTCACAGATGACCCGCCACAGTGCTGTCGACACCCCCATTCTTGCTGCATCCTCGTCGGAGGTGCTTCTCTCCTCCGCTTCTGTACCTTTGACAGAGGGAAGTAGTGATGATGACCAGTCGTCGGAGGAGATGGGAGTTGCCATTTCAGAGAGCATCGTTGCCGGTGGCGCTGTATTCCGCGTAGTTGATCGTGCTCTGGAGCTTCAGGAGGTTCCAAGGGAACCTCTGGGCCTTAAGTCCGTCAGATCCTTTCATCCTCCTGATCGTGAGGTAAAATTTTATGAATCTTCGCCTTTTGCGGTTATGTTTCTCAGCGGCTCTTTCACTTGATTGATTGGTTCCTCTCTTTGGTTGTCGTAAGGGTACTTCGCAATCTGGAGGAGAATGTCTGCTTTCTAGAGTAGGAGGCTGCTCGACTTCTACGTGACCGTGTCGACAGAGAGGAGATAGAACAGAGGGTCAATCCTGCTGTCGGAGAGACTCTTTGAAATCATAAGCGAGCCAACTACCTCGATCCAAGGCTAAAACAGAAAAGCTCTCGGACGAGTCCCAAACGAGGCAGCTGCGACTCCTTGATTTGATGGGTGCGAGCACCGAGCGGGAGAGGGAGCTGATGTCGAGACTCCATATAATAATTTTTATAGATTTATTTTTATAATATTATTTATTGATATTTAACTCAATAATAAAAATAAAAAATAAAATAATAAATATTTCCTTTATTTTTTCAAATTCTAAATTTCATCCATTCTATTTTTTATTAAATGAATATTATAGATATGAATCGAGTATATTTATTTAGGAAGATTTATCCCCCCCAAATCTTGATATTTACATGCATATCGTTTTTTTGAATTTGAGTTGTGAATGCAATGGATTCCTTGAAAGTTTTTCCATCTTAGAAAAAAATAATTTAGCGTTATTCTCGTAGGATGAAGGTAAATAATCTCAACACTTAATTATATTGTTTAATTTCAGTATAATTCATTTTTATCATTTTATTAAATTAAATAATTTCTCATTCCCAATAGCACGTATACCTCTAGATATAAGACTGTTTGTTGCGAACCAACATCCATATATTAATATTGTTAAAAAAAATACGAAGAAATCAATATTAATAACAAATCAATTGGTCACTATTAGGCAAAGTTGAGGTTTTATTTATGCAATTAATAGCATTAAAATTAGATAAATAAATGATAGATATTATATTAAATAATTTAAATAATTATTATATTTTTATTATTTATTTATTGAATTTAAACAAATCTCAACAATTATGTTACTTTATTAAATAATAAATTGACGTGAATCATTAATGCAGTGGGTATAGAAGACAGAATTAATTAATATAATTTCTTGATAATTATTCTCCTTTTGGTGTCCTTTATCCAGTCTAGTCTCCCGTTGCGTAGTTTCCTTGCATCCATTTACAAGGCAAAAACGATCTGAACCTTTTTTTCCGTACTATTTATTATCAGATTATGATATATAGATGAGTGGTATGTTCTTTTATAATATTAATCCATTATTAAAAATTATATATAATTATTATATATCTCAATAATGAGCTAAATATAATTAAAATTAAAAATAATTATAATTTTTTAATAATTAATAAAATAAGTAATGTTACACTTTTAGTGCATCAATTATGTAGTTTTAACTGATTGCGTTACCACGGCCCACAAAACTTCATGCCACGTTATATCATAATTAATTGGTAAAAAGCACACTACTGTCATTCACTTTCAATAACAATCAAATCCAACATACAGTAATATATTTTTCTAACACGTGAACTAATTATAAATGTTTTGTTAGGCGTATTATCTATTGAGATATATTGTAATTATGCCTGATCGTTCATCAGGGTCTTTTTCTTTATTCAAAAGATCTACATCATATTTACGTTCAAAAATCGTTAACACACATCTTCTGGTATTCATGCCTGCCCTTTGTCAGACTCACACTCGAGTGTCAATTCTAGAGAAGCTCGAGCTCAGGGCACGTTTGATCCATACTTAAGCGCTAATTTCAGAAAAGCCTCAACTCATGGCACGCTCGAGCGCTGATTTCAAATAAGCCTGAGCTTGAGGTACGCTTACCCCGTGCTAGAGCGGCAATTCCAAAGAAGCTTGAACTTGTGGCACGCTCTACGCGTGCTCGAGTATCGTTTCCGAAGAAGCCTAAACTTGTGGCATGCTCGATGCACGTTCGAGTATCAATTTCAGTGAACCCTATGCTCAGAGCTCCCCCGAGCTACGCTCGAGCATTGGGACGCGTACTTAATGTAACCCTAAGGGCACATGCTGCACGCTCAAGCCGTGATTGAGCTCCAAGATACACATGTCTCTAATGGTTATATTTTTTAACCTAATTTCAAAGCTTTTTTTATAAGTGGCCACCTTCTTCTCCCAAACTATGACTCTTCTGACATATTTCTTATGGTTGTTAAGGGTAAAATACTCTCACTTAAGCCTCCAATTTGGGGCCAATAGAGAAAACTCTCCTTTGATTTGTGTGCTTAAATTCCAAAGTTTTCTCCCCTTCTCTATTTTATCCATTACACTTTATTTGGCCTGTTAACCCTAGTGAGTGCCGTGGATGGTATAAAAATTGAGCTCCAGTGATGTGTGGTGATTCGACAGATCTTAAAAGAAGATTGACTAGTAAACCAGAAGGTATCCGATTCCATTATCGAGAAAAAATTCAATGAGTTCATTGGTAGAAGTCACAAGATAGAAATAAGCCGGTTAGATTATCGCATTTGTACCACTCGACCTATAATTTGACTTTTTTAATGCATATATTTTCTGGTTATTGAAATTCATAGGGTTTTACTCGATAACCCTAATTATTGAGATTTTTCTTCGTCACCAAAAAATTATACATTTATTGTTATTCATTATTATTTTATATTACATATATTTTATTAATTATTTTATCTAAATTCAAATATACTTTACATCTATTATATATTTGTGTTCTTTTATTCCGCAAATTTAAGAAAAAGGGTCGAAACGTATTTGTGATTTGGAACGCCTAATTTCTTTCATGTTTTAATATTACAAGTAATGGGTATAATTAGAAACAGGCCAACCTAATACTAAGTTTGATAAGAAGCACAAATACCAACAACTTACTAGAAGATGATACAAAACCAATTAAGCAATAGCGTTCGAATGCACGAATTAAAGAGTAAAGTCTAAATAGTAAGATATTAAAAAATCATAATAAGACGCTTAACGGATCAATACAGAAAAGCGGTTGAAGCGACACTATACATGAAAACCAGATAGTTTTATCATTAAATAGGGATGGCCGTCACACATTGTCACTACCACCTCCTACCACCAATTCAAAGCAGTGTCATGTATACGAATCGATTTTATGTGCTGATTAGCTAAACTTATCACTAAAGAATGAGATGGAGTAAAAAAGTTATTCAATCAGTTGAATATACAAATTGATATATATACAAATTGACTTACCAAAAAAAAAAAAAGAATATACAAATTGAGTATAACTCTTTAAATATAAACTAATTCTCATTCTCTTTCATTCCCTGTATCTTCTTTCACAACATCTTTCTAAATCTTTTTATAAAAATTATTGATTTGAGTATTAGAGGAAATGTCAGAAGAGTGAGTCTCGTATTCCTTTTACCTTCAATTTATTTTTTTTATTATGATGTGTAATATTTTGATTTATAATTACGAAAATCAGATTCGTTCCCATTCAGATATTCAAGCAAAATAATCATCTTTCTAATTCACATGATAATTCAGATTCTCAAGACGCATCAATAAATATTATAAACTAAATTTTGATTTAAAAAATTTTAAATTAGACTATTGATATTTTAATTTAAATTTTACACGTTAGAAAGTAAATAGGAGTTTAAAATTATGAAAAATAACTCTCTAATCAATCTACTATGCTCTTAATCGTGCTAAATAAACTAAAAAGTGTGATAAAGAGAAAAATTACCAGCAATGGCTTTTAGGGTGCATTGCTCACGGTATCGAGATTTTTCGGAGGGAGGAGATTATAAGAAAAATAGACTTATAACTTTTTTTTTGTTATGTATATTAAGTATCGTGTGATGTATATTTTGAATAAGTGTTTTAGGAATGTATCAAATAATAGGTAGTATTGTAAACTAGGAAAAATAAAAGATTTAAACCATGCATTTTTCTGAATTCATGAAACCTATATTTAAATAGGCATATGATCTATGTCGAGAGTAGTTTAATAATATTCATTAATTGTAGATTAGTCACTCATAGTTAGTTATTTTAACTGATTTGACTAGGTAATAAATACATCATTTATCTTCTTTTCTTTTCTTTTTTATCATCTCTATGTTACCTTTTGGAGTTATAATAACTATAACATTTTAATATTTTGATTCAAATTTATTAGACTTTTAACTTAAACAAGATTATTAATAAAGATAATTACTAAGTTATCAATTATGAATAAACTTAGGTTAATTTTATAAAGATGCCAAATGTCAGACTTCTTGAGAATATTATGATGGTATTTTGATAATTTTTTTATCAACAGATAAAAATTATTTTTAATACCCTAAGATAATAATTAAGATTTGCTGTATCCATCCCTTCTCTTCTTCTTTCATTATTGTCGAGTAATGAACTTACAGAGAAGGGAGAAATATTGAGAAAATTCAGTCAGTCTTTAAGTAAGGATGTTGCTGGCTTTCATCAAAGGGGAGTAGCTGCCGTAGGTGTTGAGAGAAGCTTAAATAATCAAGTTAAAATAATTTATTTATCCTATAATCCTTATATTCTTTAATCACTAGATTATTATCTAAAAATTATAGACACAATAAATCTTGACTGTTTGGAGAAAGTTTTGTTTGTTGTAAATATGGTAGAAAATGGTGAATGGTGATTGGCAAGAGGTGGAAGAGGATGATCTAAACATATTTTACCTAGCCATTGATGATGCGGATGATCATTAGTTCACAGTAATATAATAAAATTTGAAAATATTTTTAGATATTTTATACACTTGAAAGCTCTATTGAAATATGTTTTATTGATATTGTTTTTTTTGATATTTAGTTGCTGCCATTATAAAATTTGAATCGAGATTATGATATGCTGTTATGTTTTGAATAATGAATAATTTATTGTTTAATGTTAATACTTTTATTTATATTTGATGTTGCTATTTGATATGCATATTGTATTCTAATATTATTAATTATGATAGGGATGCTAGTAGCAGGCTGTTTCACACAGGAAAAAACGGCCCATATTCATAGCTGCCCATTTATATCTGGGATGGTTAACGTTGTCGTTAACTGGACGAGAAGCAAGTGGGTCGACAGTGGCCCAACTCCAATGACGGCCTATCTAAGCCAAGGATAGTCAACGCTTTCATTGATCAGAAAAACAGCAAGCAGACCGGTTAAGACCCAGAACGAACGCGACCCACTCCTAAATTAGCCCACGCATCCCTGTCCAAGCCACAACAGTCGTCTGTCCTAATTTTTCACATCTTCAGAGAAGACATTCTCCACTGCAATGGTAACCTCCCAGAATCAAAGCACACTCTGGGAGGAATGCGCCAAAATTCACGCGCAATCTGTAGGAAACCCTAATGGTTACCATGTGTAGAAAGAAAAAAATCCACTTCCTTGACTATGACAGTCAGGAATGGCGCTCACCCCTACACAGTAAATGTAACGATCCCCCATAAAAGACGGGCATCCGGCCTCGCTGTATAAGGAAGACAGCCTATGGTCTTGACTATAAAATGCCATGAAAATTCACTCTATAGGCATGCTTTCTCTTACCCACTAAACGCCCTTCAGTATTTTCAAGCTCTCAAACTCTCAAGCATCCCAACGCGCTCTATCTCTCTCGGTTATTAGTTCCATATGAGCTCAGTGCTTAGAGAAACTACTCCCGACAAGCAACCATAACCAAAGCCACTTACTCACAAGTGCACCCCCACCTACATCCACAAACACTCACTAAACATCCATCTCTACATTCTCTGTATCCACCTTCTATTTTTAGAAGGCTACTTACTTATTCAAGCGTCAAATTATTTTTGGTAGGATCAAATTTTATCGTCATTTGACCTCTTATTTTAAATTGTGGTGTGCAGGATCTGAAACTCATTGGATGGAAATCAGAATCCAACAGACAGTTTAATCCGAATATGTTTAAAATTTGGATCCATGATACATTAAATTATATCATTGATTAGATATTTTACTGGCTTCATAGTAAAACAAGTTAATTGCATGCTATTAGAGGTCGTACATTTATTGTGAAACTTTCAGTTAGAAACAATCTCATAATTAAAAAACTTTTATACCGATAAATGGAAAGACTCCTTTACTATTATATTATGATTGTATTTATATGAGTTTTATTTTATAATAAATATTTATATCATCTCTTATTTTTTATAGTTTAATATTAATCATAAATATATTATTTATGATAAATATTTATGCATATATATTACCCGGATTGCTGCTATGACGGTTTAGATGAAAGGGATTTTAATATCTTTGCAATATTTTCTTAATTTGGAGATTTAAATAGTTGCATAAAAAATCATGGCCATAAGGAGCTTTATTTGAATAGATTGCCACTTGCTTAATTTTTCAAATGACATGTCCTGCTCGACGTGGAGTGTTGATTGGCTTGGCCAATTTTGGGCGATAAGCTGTTCTTTGTAATCTAAATTACGATATTTAGATCCAATATCATGATTTAAAACTGATCCAAAAGAAAAAAATCATTTAAAAGATTATTTTTTTTAAAAAAAGGAAAAATAACTACTTAATTAAATATTTAATTAATATTAATATTATTAAAAATAATAAAAATATAATACATAACTTTTTATATCTTAAAATCCCAACCATCAACTTTTCATTGGTCTAACTCCTCCTAACCTATTAAATGCGGCTGCCTGAGTCAAAAAATAATCCGATGACTCGGTCCAACTCATCCCACTTGGAGCAGGTACATGATTCCAAGCACATCAAAATTCCAATGCAGACAGACAGGGAGAGACTCATCTCCAGCCACGAGTTACGTTAAGATATTTTAAATCTTTTTTTTATATTTAATAATTAAAATTATGAAAAGAATTTTAAAATACACAGAAAAAGACAGCTTCCTTGACCCGGTTCAAGTGGGTCAGCCGTCTGATGCAACCCAGCTGGCTTTTGTTGACTAACCAGAGCAGGACGCATCGGCTCCTGAGCGCAACATAATAATCCTCATCCTCCGTCCAGATATTCTTTTTAGAATATTGTCACACATTTTATAATTTATCTATAATTAAATTATAAGGGATATTTATTTTATTTTATATATTTTTTTATTTTTATATATTTTAGATTTTAATTTACTGCACACGAGTTGGGTAGATAAAAATAATTTTTTTAAAAAATACACAGACTATTCATATTAACCAAAAATAATAATAATTAGGCTTAATATAATATATCACGGTTAAGGTAAATATAAAAAATAATTCATTTGCATGGGTAAATTGGTAATTGGCAGTCCTGGGTTATCAAGTCAACATTCATTAAATATGTACTTAAGGGGTAATTTTATATCTTTTTTATGTTTTTAAAATCAACTCATAATGATGCTTAAGATTAACATAAGTTAGTTAAAATCAAAAGAAGTTATAATGATGTGCTTGTGAATAATATTTACTCTAAAATAGAAAAAAAAAATTATAGTGTTATTAGTAGTATCATTATATTTTATAGATTAAAATATAAGGTAAATAAATAATAATATGTATAAAAAATAAGTTGAGTGAAGATCATATGGGTAAATATTGTCTAAGATGATTTAAATATTTAAAATATAGATAAAAATATATGTAAAAAACATAAATTAGTTATGACTGTAGAAAAAATAAAGATATTGACATATAAAAAACTTTGAATAATTTGATAAAAATTATTTCAAATTGCTTATATCTCAAAAAATAATATATAAAAATAGAGTAAAATACAAAAAATATATAGTTTACTCTACTTAAATTGCATTAATATTACGATATTATAAAAAATATCTTAAAAAAAATTAAATTAATAACAATAACAATAATACTACTAATAATAATAATAATAATAATAATAATGTCTCCATCAATTTGACCTAATATATGAAATTATGCAACCCTTGAGTTGGATCCGTGAGAGAGACAGGCCAGTCAGCCTACGCCATAATAATACATTATAAATATAAATAAAATATGTGAGATAAGACAGCCTAACCAAACTAATTAACGTGCATATGTTGAAGTTGTGCATATATTATTAGCAAATTCATCACATGCCAAAGATTTTATTTTTATTAATATATACTTTTTTTGGGAGGGAGGGTGGAGGCAAAAGGTTACTTTGATAATTATCGTGCCCAAATCCACACCGGTGGGATCCGCTCTCATACCATTAAAAAAATGGGTATCAAGGATGGCTCGTTCATATGCTTAATAGAGGGTGGTTTACTCAGTCAAAATTAATAAAAATTTGATAGTACTGTTGTATCATTTGATATTTAATTAAATATATATTATTATTTAATATTAAAGAGGGTATTTTTGGGAGTAATTAATTAATTATACTGTCAAAATAATTAGTTTATTAAATAGTATTATATAAATTAGCTGGGGAGGCCACTTGGGGGATACTAGGGGTTTGTGTTGGACCAGGCTGTCTAACTGCGCGCCACTGGTTTTCTTATGCTGCGGATAAGCTTTTCACATCTCGCATTTCAGCTTAGCACACTAAAATTATAAAAATACATATTTTATTATAATATGGAGTTTTATCTCTAAATCTATTTCTTATAAAATCATTATTTATATGGGATATATCTATTCATAAGCTGATATTTGTGGAAAATATGTTAAAATTTCTTTAAAATGATTATTAATCTAGCTGAATGATATGAAAAGCCAATCAGCCTAACTTATGTATAAGCTCACTCATTTTTTTGGGAATTCTTCTTAGAGAAGAGAGATTCAGTTTATAAGTTCTTCCTATAACTATTTCATAAGATTGTCACACATGTATAATGTTATAATTATCTTATATTGATATATTTTATGATTAGAAAAATAAGTGGTCTAAATGACTCTCAAGTATCGATGAGGATTAGTGTATTGTGTTCATATGATGACTAGCATGTGTTATTTACATGCTGGGTGCACGCCTCTCCGGTGTGTGAGCACATTCCATTCAAAATATCAGCATTTGATGCATATCTATCTAACGCACGAATGTATTCTGTCTAAAATGTTAACATTTGATGCATACTTATATTACACAAGAGTGCAATTGGTCCAAACTACTCATCCTCGATAGGTGCCAATATTATACATGAGTGCAATTGATCCAAAATACCCGTACCTCATAGGTGCTTGTATCGCACGTGAGCGTAATGTTGGGATTTGACGAAACAAACTTGAATCTCTTGCCAATTATCAACTACAAAAGCCATGATTACAAGAAATACAATATAACTAAGCACGCAATATTGTACAATGAAATTTAATATGAAAAATTTTTAACTAAAAAAATTATGAACTACACTCCAAATAAATCCACTATAAAAAAAGTGCCGGTTATAAAAAATAGCCTCATCTAAGATTTCATTACTACAATTTGAGTGAATAATTGGTTAAGCGCAATCTCAATATATCTAACAATTCGTAAGAAAAACTATAATGACAATAAAAGTAACCAAACAATAATATATCATATGAATACATTAAAGTAATGTACCTAATTTTGGTGAAGAATAAAACTCGAGTCGAACATCAAGCTGATATTAAACATCTTCTAATTTTTTCTTTTCTCTCATCTCTCATTTATGCAGCGCTTTTGGTGTTGCAAATAATTTTAGATGTCCTAAAAACTTATCAAGATCAACTTTATAGTAGTATCGGTATTTGAGTTCCCATCAAGCACACATTAGACAAGACCTCACTGTATTTTAGGTGCATTTTAAGTATGTCCATTCTATTCATTTTGTACACACAACATCTATCATATGCCTATCAGGCATAGACACATGAACTCAACTGCACATTGGAAAAACCTTATGCGAACCTCTAGTGAACTCAGTTGTCGCTTGAGCAACCCTCGATTGACTCTCAATGATAATCGTATAAATTTTGCACAACTCTTATTTGACGTCTTCGTTCGATCCTGCCACGTGAGAATATCATGTATTCTCATAAGAACATGTTTATTAGATGTGCAAACCATAAGAAAATAACTTAAAATTTAACACAAAGTTGGTCTAGAATGCTTGCATTTGATGCATGCTTGTGTGGGTCTCGTACATTGCCTTGCGCTTTCCATCACGCTTGATGTGTGGCTTGTCCAGCACTATGAGCATTGGGGCGCAGTCTTTTTTTAAACGTGAGAGTTTTGACTTATTTTAATTTACTCTATAAATATTTTAATTTTTTTACAAAAGACATAGAGAATTGACTAAAAATCCTTGTGCTCTCATTGTTTAAAGCAAAAGAGATTCATCACTAGATAAAATACAATTATTCTCTTTAAATAAAATTATTAAGGTTTTCTTATCAAATTATTTTTTCAATCATTTATATGTTTGTTCAAGCATGCAAATCTTGTAAGTGGTGTTGATGGTGTAAATGCTGAATTTTAATAGTGTGAGTAGGCTCACTAGCAAGTGAAGTAAATTTGATAAAAATATAAAAAATTGTTCAATTCCATTGTTGTGAGCAAAATTGATGGGCTTTTTGGTAGAATTTATGAGTTAAGATTAAATCGATTAAAATTTAATACATCTATCACCAAATTTTAAGTTAATTTTTATATCGCATTGATCTTATTAACTAGAAAATCTCAGAAAATTTTACTTAAAAATTAATTTATTTTTGATATTTTTATTCATTATCAAAATATGTATATTATATTCAATTATTATTTTAGATTTATTCTAGTACTAATTATTTTTATTTTAATTATTTTATTATCTTTTTTCTAAAAAAGATATAATTTATATATATTATATGTTTATATATTTTTCACTTTTACTATTCACTGATGGCTCAAACAAATCATGGTTAGGAATTCCTTTTGCTTTCATAGATTTTCTAAATCAACTCTTTGGAAATTTTACTTATAGTCAAGGGAAGGGGGATTGTTCCATCCAATAGGGAAAAAAAGACATCATAGTATATAAAATTCTGAAAATAATAAAATTATTTTAATTCTATTATATGTAATTTTTTATAATATTTATAGATAAAATTATCGATTGATTTGTATCCATACCATCCACACGATGACAATATTTCTCCATATCATGACAATGTCATGATTTATTGTCAAATCCACAATACATCACCATATATAAGCAAGTATCTCTTTATTAGCTTACATCTCTTAAAATTTTTTTCTTTTAAAATATTCAATACCGTAATATATTATTCAATGTATTAAATATTAATATAGTCAAGTCCGATACCAAAAGCTTTAACTATGCTTATATCGTATGAAAAGTCATTTTTATGACTCAAATTTGTAGCTATAAAATCATAAGATAATAGCTCTATTGTCATGTCGAGGTTAAGAAAACACAATTAGAACGTAAGAAAAAAAAAAAGAAAAATTAGAAGAGGAGAAGACTGAAGGGATTGTAAATCAACATTATTTCCCGTACGAAGTCGGCAAATTCGTAGCCATAAAGTCATATGATAATAACTCTGTGCCAAAGGTCAAAAAAAAGCAAATAAAACGGAAAAAAAAAAAAAAGAAACAGAAGAGGAGAGTGGATTCAAGGGGTTGCAAATCAACCTAATTTTCCGTATGATGTCGGCATTTGATTATTCATATAAAATTAGAAAATGTGAAAGCCGGAGTTGCATTGCAACAAATCATAATAATCAATCTGTGGATCCAATTTCTCCAGCACCGCTATCAAATGTGAATTATAAAAGATTCTTGGCTGAGTCCTGAAAGTCATGCCTCCTGGCAATTAAAAATTATTTGCAAGGTACCAACTTGTCACACAGGCCAATCAGAACTACGCAAATACGTACCGTTGGCTGTGCTGCCTCCTGAACGTACGATTGATTTGATTAAAATTTCCAAATTTTGACTTAGCTCTTCTGCACAAACTTAGTCATTTATTCTACTATTTGGCTGGGGCCCATGTAAAAGTCGTCACGTAGCATCATCGTCTTGTCCAAATCCAGCTTTGTTTGACGAGCTTTAAGTCATTATCCTGCATCAAGAATGGAGAAAGTTCAGACAAAGCCTCAAAGTTTGACAAATTCTAAGACTTAATTTCCATGAGCCAAGACTCTGCCCGCATCTCTTGTTTAGGTTGTGCCGAAAGTTACTTCAAAATATACTGTTTTAAGCAGAAATTATGAAATTCTCTCTTTTTAAATAAGATTAAAGCACTTGTATATACCGTTATAGGAAATAATTCATATCAAATATTTTTTTCTGAATTAGTCATTTTAATTAAATGCTATATTCAATGCTAACTTGGTATTTATAAATTTTGGGATTGATGAAGGTAATAAGTAAATAATTAAAAGATAGATAAGAATTTATATTTGAGGGTGATCTTTTGATAAAGTATTATGTTGTTAAGTAAATAAGACTATATACCGTTGTATAATTAAGAAATAGTATGTGTCTTGACTTTTTTGGAACATGTCGGAGCCAAATAACAATAATTCAAAACACAATAACAGTTATTTTTCTATAATTTCCATGGTATAATACAAGGAGGAACAGTGGAGGGTCAGAACCGGTGAGAAACATAAACTAAAGCTTTGTTCCCACAGGCAAATCTATTAAGCATTAATTTTCCATAGATAAAAATAAGAAATATGGATATTTATAAGTACTTAAGAGTTACACATAAAAAATAAAATAATAAATAAGCATTTATGATAATTTAAATACTTAAAATATAAGTTAAATAAAGTATTGATAGGAAAATTTGAGTTAGCTATGGATTAAGGAAAGTAATAAAAATATAGACCCCAAAAAATTTAAAGTAATCCAATAGAAATAATTAAAAATTATTTATACTTTTAGATAATATTATACTAAATCGATTGAAATATCAAAAGCAAATTTATAAAGTCGACTCTATTCAATGAGATATACATATAAGTATTATTATTATTATTATCGGCCATGCACATCAGTTATATCGCAAGTTAATTGAACATCAACTCGTTACATCTTGAATTTTCATTTCAAAAAAGTGATGCTTATCGTTTTGTTAAAATCAGGTCACTAAAAAGACTCGTTAGACTATAATCATATTATAATGTTTACAGAGAATTATATATAATCGACATTATTTATATTTTAAAAAAGTATAAATTATTTTTTTCTAAAATAAAGACTTGAGAATGGTATGAAAATAGCTTTAACTGTTTTTCAAAATTATCATAAGGAAGATAGACCGATTTGGGTGAAAGGTAAAAGTATGATCAAGCATTAATTTTCTATAGAGAAAATGAGATGCCATTTTATTGAGAGATGAGCAACATGCCTTGGAACCTCTAGGCTAACAGATCAATCTAACCTGGTATGCTGGCTTGGATCAAAACCCCAAAATCCAAGAGCATTCATTATCAACAAGCACATTCCGGATATATAGATTACACAAGCATTCCTACAAACCACGCCAATTTCTTGCAATCATGTACGACATGAAAGTAACACGATGATTCATCTCTAATTATCACTTATTATTATTAATTGTTTACTCGTATATTTGCACTTTTAAATTTGACACTAATAGCAATCTTGTGATTGTGTCCTAGATCAACCCTCATATTTAAGAATGTTTGGGGATCAACTTGGCTAGTGTCTGGCTTTCAATGGGAATAAACATGCTACATAGTTTTGTAGTTATAAAAATCAGACTATGACACTGTACATCCTTGAGATGGAGTTTAGGACATCGAATTATATACAATTTACACTCAAAATACAAAGCAGTACCTTGGCCATTTCCCTACCGGTGCTATTTCATGCACTGCACGAATTTATCAAGTGGGGCCGAAAACTCAAGATACTAATTAAGCCATTTAGGAAAACTCATGATACTCGGGTAGTTTATATGAGAAGAGGGTCAGTTGATGAAGGATAAGCTTCGTATATAAGTGATAGATCAGAGTATTGACATACGTATATCGCTTAACCTACGTTATATTTTGGTTAGAATGAGCATTTAGAAGTTTCGTTGATTTATTTTATCATATCTTAAATAGGTAAAAAAAATTAAAAGTAAGGATCAACTGAGCCTCAAAAGAGATAGCCGGTCATCGGTTAGGAGCTCTATCTAGCCAAGTCTAGACATTTTTGAATACTCTCAAGCAAAATTGCCTTTATATTCTTACAAAAGTTCTTGCACTTTTAGGCATTCTATGCTCGATAATCCCTTTCAAGCTTGATCCTGATCTTAGATTCATTGCATTTTTTGACTTTTGTCATGTTAGAAGAATAGACTCTCCATTATAAATAAGCACACTATGGCACTTCACATAGAATTAATTATCTTAGGCATAAAGTGATCCAAAAAAACCTAATAGGCTGATAATAGCCCCACCACAAGATATCAATAAAGAAAAATATTAACTAAACATTCAAAAACACAAAAAAAAAAAAAAAAAAGAAAAGATTGACTCTTAAATAGCCCAAACAATTCCTATAGTAAATATCATAATGCAAATTTTATTAGTCTTATGAGTCCCAAACTCTTAGCACCTCCAAAGTGTTATTCTGCACAATTCTTTCTCAAAAAAATGTCATCCATTATTACAAAATGGGCTCATATGGCCTTCTAAACTCTAATAATGCCTAATTATTGAACTACCCTTAAAAAAAAGAAGACAATTACTGGGCTTTCTTCACTCCAAATGCTTCTCAGCCCACTAACTTTCAGCCACTTGTTTGGCCGCAATTGTGAGCTTCCCCGGACGGGCTGTCCATGCCGTCATCATAGGCATTTTTTTTTTTCTCTCCATCAATTGCATCATGGTGTGTGGCCTTGATCAGTGAATTTCTCACGGATTCTAGGTCATCTTCTAAGTTTAATGGCTGGTGATCTCTTAGACTATTTATCCACTCATTTCAGTGACTTACCTCTAGTTATTTATCATTTGATTGTGTGGCTAAGCGAGGATCGATTGTAATTTCTTCTTTGTGAGACTAAAAATACTCTCACGTGAGTTTGCTTGTGAGAGTTTTGTGTGCTTTAGAACAAAACGACCTTGTTGAGAGAAGCTCTGGATTAGCGTATGAGAAGAGCGCTAGCATTGAGAGCAACTCTAGATTCGTTGCTTGTGATTATAAAAAGAAGAAAACATTAGAATTAGTAGACCATTCAAAAATCCTAACTATAGCCACGTCCAATTGCAATTTATTCTAGCTTGCTCTAATGGATATTACTCCACGCGTCAGAGCACCCTCTAAACCTACTAACCCATGAGTCTTGAATAAATGCACAATTTCAGTCTCAAATTTAGATAAATTCCTCAACTTAATATCAGGCAACCTATTGAGTAGGTGAGAGCAAAACATGGCAAATTATTCGTAGAATAGAACATAAATTGAAGTGGTAAATATTGGGTCATGGGTTATTTTTGTGTAGATCCTATCTCATTTGACGTGTCGTTCGATGGTTCACATGAAAATAAACGTGTATTGTATTGACCTGAAAAAATTATAATGTAGCACGATGGTCACCTGGCTGCCGCATGTTACATTGATTTTAGATTGGAGACCGTATGAGGAAGGACGCATGATCATGTTGCTAGTGCTCATCAAGTAATAAGGTAGGCCTCCGTAGCAATCATTACTCCTGATGCTAGTGCATATCACCAACAGCAGCACACTGAGAATAACAACACAAGGTAGGCATACAGCAATTTCACCACGATTGCAGAATTTGCGTTGCGCCAGAGCAAAGGGCATTCAGGCATATAAGTCACACCGCACAGGCCTTTGTTGCCAGCAAAACTGCAAGGAAATTTAAAAGATCCATGTCAAGTGGAAGACCCACAAATCTGATATAGGGCAATCTGCCACATGCTTTTGATGAGTGACAAGTCCCATCACAAGGAAATTATACCAACGTGCCACTAATGATCAATTCAGCATATCAGACTAATAAAAAAATTATAACTTGATAAAAAAATATTGATGACATATGTAATATTTAAATATTAAGATTTATATAATAATGTTAAATTAATCTAAATTAGTAAATTTTTAAGATCAATTACCTGTTTGAATTAGAAATTAAGTGTTAGATCGTAGTGAAAAGGCATAAGATGTGTGAGAAGTGCGCGTGAACCTCGCATAAGTGTTTGTTTCAATATTTTCATGCTCGATGGGCGCTCATACGCAGGCCTGATTTGGGCATCACACTTGATGTACAGATTTCTGATGCATGTGCATTAGTAAATTATATAAAATATATTTTTGGTAATTTTCAGCCCGTTTTTCTAGGTTTTTATAGAGAAGAGAGGGAAAGAGGAGGAAAAGAGGGAGAGGATGAAAAAAAATGAGATTTTAAAGCCAAAACTTTAAGAATTGTTTGAATTTAAATCAAGTGAATTATAAGCCCATTTTTTCACTTCTTTACTAAATTTCTAAAATTTTTCCTCATGTTGGCCTAAAATTTGAAATTTTATACTTATTAGTTATATGCAAGTATTTATCCATGTTCCACTTGATGTATGTCTCACATGCATGTCCCTTTATCATAAGTTTTCTCATATTTTAAATTATATTATTCATATTAATGAAAAATATAAAAATTTATTGAACAACCTTGTAATTTTTTGAAGTTCAAAGATAAATGTCATCTTGCATATCTTTGTTTTCACAAGAACCATGAATAAACCTCTTTGCATGTCTCTTATTTTATAAGAACCATGCTAAATCTCTATATTCATGTCTGTAAAAAATTATTTTGCTTCCTTTTTTTGAATGATATTGTTTTGTAGAGATTTTTGAAGCTTTATACAAAATGAATTGTCCGAAGAAATTAAAGGATAACTGTATATTATGACATGCCAGAATATATAAGATAAGATTGCATATGATTTATGCATAGCAAAAATAGTAGGCAATGTCGAGTCTATATGGTGTTTTATAAATGAATTGGCTATAGGTTTAAATAGTAAAATATAACCCTAATTTACAGGATTAGAGTATCAACTAACCTCAAAGGATTGTCCTTTATCAGGAAGGATATCATGACTATTGATTTACTTACTTACAATTTATTTATTACTTGTTTATTATATCCATATTTATTGTATTATGTCTCATTTACTTGTTGAGCATTTGACTTATAATGTGTCGTCACCTCTTTCAAATTAGAAAGCTCAATTTTCATGGGAGTTTTGGACTGAAGGATTCATTAGTGGGGGATCGTGAAATTTTATGTTCAATTATGTATTTTAGTGTCATTATTGTTTTAAGGAAAACAATTTAAGTATTTGGTTTACATTTCGAGCATGGGGTTGTACATCACTTTAGCTTTTTGTACCACAGTTAACAATGGCATGATTCAAATTATGTATGTATCATGAGCAGGTATAATTTTAGAAGTCAAGTTGGATTGAATTTGATCAATTTTTCGGAAAGAATTATAATCCTTTATGTTAAGAATTTACTAATAAGGTTTTATGTAAAGTCCTAATTCCAATTATGAATTGTATATTGTGATTATTTTTAGCTTTTGAATCAGGGTTGTGACAACATATGTTAATTTTGTCATTATATTTAAAAATATCGATATTGGAGGGTAGATATATGTCAATCGATATTTCAATTGATATTAAAAAAACCTATGACATGATGTATTGCATAGATATTTTTTGACAATTTCATGAATGATAAATATGACACCAAAAGCATGGAATAGTACATCTAAATTCCAATGAGAGTGCAACAATGCCATGTAGGTACCTAATATATAGCAATATGAGTTCACATGATAATACATGGTCCACTTTGGACCATAAGAATGGGCCTACACTGGCACTATTTTGTTTTTCTTGGGCTTCCTCGGGAAAAAATATATTGTTATAAAAATATCCAAATCTTATTACAAGACACATTTACCTTTCTTCACAATGTAAGATTCAAAATATCAACTTTTATATAATATATCTTATTATAAGTAGTTTCTGAGTTTTATAGACCATGGAGGGATGAGAAAAACTCAAGGCTGAAGCATAAATGCAAGTTTTGTATCTTTAAAATTTTCGGTATAACAGTAGACAATGAAAGCAATAGAGAGCATCCAAGCTTGATGATTCAAACATAGACACTAACTGAGAAAAATTCCTTATGGAGTTTCAGGTTTTATACTGATACTTTAGCAACAAATCCAATAAATCCAAGTGTAGTGATCGGTATATTAGTCTTTTTAGGAAAGGGAATGTACTTGTAGTTATCATTCCAATAGCTTATAAAATACTCAAATAGGAAAAATATTTTGCAGAGTTCAATCAAAATTTATCCCATAGTTGTACTGATAATGCAAAGACATATTTCACGGTATTAGAATCATCAGATTCACATTTCAAATCCCGAAGAGAAATGCCAGAAAGGTCATCGTAGAACAAGCAGGAATTGTTATGCAAGATGTATATTTGATGAAGATAACTGAAATGAAACCACTCACAAATCAATAGTTTGACAAATCTCTGAGCAAGGACAACATATTGATCATCAAAAGACCTGCAAAAAAGAAAAATGTATGATAGAGATCTCAAATTGAAGACATCTTTTGAATCCCATTGTAAACAAAGGGAATTAACCAAGCAAACATTAAGGAGGTGTAATCCATGTACAACGGTTACATCCTCAAACCATCAGAATGTGAATCCAGCATACCAACACAACTCTCAACTCACAGAATTCCTCAACCAGGAAAAAGAACCAAAAAGGGGAAGTGGAGAAAACAAGTTACAATAATTAGGAAATTAAAAGACAATCAACCCAGAGAAAAAGAAAACAAAAGGCACAAACAAAAATAAAGAACGACCAATGACCGAAACAATTTCATTGTCCTAAAGGACATTAACATTCTTTTTATTAAAGATAACTCGTTCAGAACAAAAATCATTGTGGCCATGCAAAATCAACCGTGCATCTATGACATTATGTTTGAATTTTGGACAGATTTCATCATAAAATTAATTTCATTTTACTATAGCAAAAAGAGAGAAATGGCTGCTTCACATTTCACTTATGCAGAAGGAATGTTGAAATCAAGTTACTGACATCCAGCAAGAGTCATTCTCATTTTTTTCTCGATGCCAATACTGTGGTGTGTGACTCAGTTAAGAAATATGGATAAAACTTTGATCAATCAAACAGTAACTCATTTCACATAAATCTATGTATAAATAAAACAGAGACAACTGCTAGCCCAAAATATTCATGACATTGTGTGGAGATCTGGACTTGAATCACTCGACCCGGTGTAAATTGACAACATAGAAAACTCAAACTATAATACTTATCATAAATTCACCATAAATGAAAAATATTTATTATAAGAATAACTCCTCAAAATGAGAGAGAACATAATTGATCCTAATCAAACATACTCATGGGAACGCAATCCTGAAAAAATTTACAACATCTAATAAAATGAAAAAGAAGTCTCGCCATCTCTGATCATAAAAATTGCTAAACTTTGAAATCACCTTTGCTTGAAATCTCCATAGCAACTGAACGATCGCTACTAATACGCTATCAATCTACATTACTTTTGAGCTAAAAAAATATAATGGTGAGCTAAATGTCCGATATGTAATATAATCAACAATATTAACAAGAAATAAATATCTCAGATAATAATATCAATATGCAATAATATCAAGAAATAACATCTTGAGTCTTAAATATCAATATGCAATCAACCAACAACTATTTAAGACTCAATATAACATTATAATAATAACTCAAGAGTTATAAAAACAACTATCAAGAGTTTCTACCGAAACTGGACATCATGAAGACAATCGAGATTTTACTGAATCTGAATATTAACAATGCTATAATTTCCATCGAATTTATTTTAACAGAGATCTCAACCATATAAGATATTATAATAATATCATCGGATATTATTCTACTACTATGAACCAATAACTACCCTCATCACCAACCGTTGGATAATATCTAGGAGGTACTAGCACTTGCAAGTTTGACAAGTAGCTAACTCTATGTTTGATGATATTTTGCCACTTGTGGTGAACAAGTATCAAACACAACTCTATCAATTAATATTCTTGGTACCCCATCATGGTAAGCTCAAAATATACTACACTCGTATTTCTATGATCTAGCTAAGAACTATGCTCAAACAGGGTATGAAATACTCTAACTCAATCCACATGTTATAACCAGCACCCCTCAATACAATGTCACTTGATATCTTACTATGCATTATTTATAAGACTATAAGCATCCTGTCAGAAATATAACCTTAATCCATCGTGATATAGAAATCAATATTGGGTAACTCTAGACCATGTTAAAGTTCTGTTGGTTCTATATTCGTTCAGAGTATAATATTTTTATATAATCTCATTTACTTTAACTATAAATATCAAGATTATACTCACACATCCAACAATCATGTGAAGCAAAGTAAAGAACGATCAATGACACAAGAAATAACTTTAGAATTACCATCCTAGGTCTTGCACCTAAAATCTAGATAGGAACACATTCTAATGGTCTGGCGTTTGTACGCTGGCTCACACATGAGAAGATCTACTAAAGTAATAAAATTAGCAATTCTTAATGATTATATTGTGTATCAATGAGAGTTTGATTACAATATTGGAACCGAAAATAATCTTGAAACCTTTTTACAAATCATGAGTTGTAATGAATTGAATTTATAGTACGGTACCACGAAAAAAAATAAATTTTATGATATGTAATAAAGTCTGAGATATATTCTTAAATTGCCTGATAGAACGAAAGTCATAAGGTATAAATGAATTTTCAAGACAAAAATCCATCGAGATAAGTTGTGAGATATTTTAGATCTATCTCAAGAAACCTATATCAATAAACTTTCATGGAGATTTCCAATGGAAATTTATTCACTAATTGCAATTCCCATTGTAAAGGATGATAGGTTCAATTTGAACTAGTGTCCAAAAAATAATTTTGAAAGGAGACAAATAAAAAACATTTTATATATTTTTGTTATTGAAAGCTTGATGTATACTTAGATTTGCACAATACTTGACATCACTTTCGGTGTAAAAATGTTTAGAGGATATCAAACTATTATAGCATTGGATCACTAAAGAGTTGCTGAAAAAGTGATGATATATCTTTAAAGTATCACAGATTATATGCTTATATATTGATGGACTGATAATTTGGAAGAATTTGGCTACTCAAATTTGGACTTTATTGGATGTATTGATCCACATAAATTAACATCTAGATATGTATTTATATTTACCAGTAGAATAGTATCTTGCAGAAGTGTAGAGCAGACCCTAACTGTTACTTTTACAATAGAGATTGAGTTCATTTCCTATTTTGAGGCTGCAAAGTATGTGTATAGGTGAGAAAATTTATATTTGGGTTTAAAGTGGTAGATTTCATCTCTAATTATTGAGGACATATTTGAACAATTCAACTACCTTTGCTTAGCTAAAAATAATAATAGTAGTGGAAACAAATACATTGACATAGATTTTTTAGCCACAAAGAAATGTGTTAAAAAATAGTCCTTGAATACTTTAACATTGAGTTAATATCATTGATCCTTTAATGAAAGATATATCACTATTGAGATTCAATAATCATATAATTAGAATAGGATTAGGTTTGATTACGTGATTTTTATTATATGAATAATAATGTTTTTTATGAAATTTTTATTTTTTTATAATATTTTCTTAGATTTTTGTACACATTAATTATATCTATTTTGAGAAAATCAACACTTATTGGACCTAAAACAAACATAAGATTTATTTATTAAGTATTGTTACCACACATTAGCTAGTATTTTAGGAAATATAATACATTGTAATGTTTGAAAGATACTACTTATTAATAGAGGATCTATCGCTACGATTTATGTATTTTATTTCTTAAAAATGTGAAAAGATAGATTTTAAATATCATATTGAGTGAAATGTATGAACAAGTGAGAGAATGTTAAAATTTTAAATAATTGAATTTGTTACCTTCTTTTTGAATTTGAAAGCTGTAGTTAATGGTCTACAATTTCTCCTGATTTTGGAGTATCCATAATCATCCACTTCCTTCATAAGTGGCAACTACCACCTTAGACATTTAAATAAAAAATACTCATACATATTTCAAGTTACTTTTTGTTTTGGATACCTAAAATTAAATACTCTAATTATATAACATCATTAAAAAGTATTGAAGGCCTAGAAGATCCAAATCATTAAAAATTTACAATAATTTAAGCAATCGGTACAAATTATTAAATGGTAAGACATTAATATTTTAGCTATTAATTTATTTTTATATTTAATGTAATTGCGATTATATTTACATATGATAGATTAATTTTTGTCAAGCACTAGTACCTTGGCAAGTAACCTTGGTCCGATCTTTTGCAACAAACGGATAATTCTCCAGCCCAGAAACAATGCTCAAATATTGGCAACATAATTCCAATCATATGTAAGAAAAACCACCCACCTGCTGAAATACGTCAGTTCGATTCACATTCGCCCCATTAACCAATACATCAAAACTCCTCTGCCCTGTATTCGTCGCATCAACATTCAACTCATATTCCAAAACCTCTTACCAATCCACTGGATTGGTACAATTTCAACGGTAAATTATCCGGCTCCCTGTAAACATTTGCCGCATCTTGACTGTCAAAATGGCTTCAACTCACTCGGCAACCTTTGATCGAAGTTCGATATCCCGAATACCTTGATCGGCTGAAGAAATCCGTATCGTTGCAAAATCCCTGGCCCCACTGTTCATCGCTGCAGTTGCATCGACCGTAATTTACTAAAATGTAATCGCTGCCAATAGAACTTGAATCATACGACGACGGATCGAGCTAACTGATTTCCAGCAATCCGATCACCGGAGGATCGGTGGCAGTGCCGTAAAGACAGACATCGGAATTACCGTCGGAGATCAAAGAGCATAGACCGGAGTAGAAGCCGTTGGGCGAGAGGCTTCGGGTCAGGGAGAGAGGTAGATGAAGGGCTACATTACCGTGGAAGGAGACTTCGAAGATCGGAGGGTAAGACTTGCCGTCGACATTACCGTGGAAGGAGACGTTGAATGTGAGGAAGCAGTCACATCCGTCGGCGGAACGGGAGGAGGTAGCAGTTCATCTGGCCGGAGGTGGTGGCAGGGAATTGCTCGTGACCATGACAGGGATGGAGGTGAGAGCGGGAATCGAACTAGTGAAGTGGAGACAAAAAGACAGTGAAGTGGGTGAATTTGCTGCTCAAACGTTTTTGAAAATATTGGGATAATCTTATTTTTATTTTTTAGTTTAAATTATTTATTTAGAAATCAAATAATTGGTTATATTAAAATAATTATACGTTTAGTATCCAAATTGAAATAATTTTTTGGCACGTAGATTAATTTAAAAGACCGTGGGATGTAAAACTATATAATATTAAGTAATAATAAAGCTAGATAAAATTGCGCTACTTCATTTATGTAACGCTAGATTTTAAATTTTATGGGAAATTTAATTTCCAAAAATTAGAGTCCACATATATTTTTTAATTAATAATATTAAAAACCAATATTATCTTTTTGATGTATTACATTTTTTCCCTCCTTAATCAATTTTTGATAAGCTTTGTCATAATTATTATTGAATATAGTTTAAAATAAGACCGATTTGTCTCACTAATTTATAGGCTTTGTAAATCAAAAATCTATAAAATAAATATGAATCAATTAAATTATTGAACCTTTATGAGAAAAGAAACTGTTACGCCCCGCCTACTATTGTCGTGACTTGACAGGAGGAAATTCTCTGATTCCTAAGATGTGCTGGCTAACCGGGCATGTCTCCTGCTCCGTCCACGTGAACTTGACCTCGCACAACACAAACAACAAACAATAGGTCAAGGTCCGGCAGATTTCTCCCACCGGTACCGCTTTCGCTCCAAAGTCAAGAAATTCCTTGATAAACGGAAATAGCGCACGCTAAAGGGGTGCGCTGGAGAAATGTTGTGAAGCGTAAAAGATGCTTGTGCGGTGATGTGGAGAAATGATAAGCGGAGTAGTGGAAGGCGTTCGCCTTCCTCGATGCACCGCAATGGGTGGCCGACTTTCCCGTGATCTCAGAGGATGCTGGGATGGTGAGCGGGTTAGCTAGATGAGACAATGCTCCGTCTTGACCCGTCACTCGCATGTTTTAGAGAAGAGGGAAGCAGCTGAGTGCGATTCGCCGTTTGAATTCTTGATTCAAAGGGAAGTAAAGAGTGTAAGATGCTCGAAGAGATCTCCAGAAAAGGTCCAAAGATCGATCGAAAAGTCCCTTTCTCTGTGGGGTGTGAGGGTTCTTATACGCCTCACCCCATTGGACTCTTGGGAGCCAAAACGCTGTTGTTTCGGCCATCGCGCGGCCAGTCGTATCATGGACATGGGACCACGGCCACGCGGCTGTCCTGATGCCGTGCTTACGTCCTCAGCGTTATTGACCACGCCGATTTTTCCCCGAACGGGGATTGGTTGGCCACTGTAGACGGCAGTGCTGCCGCTTGGCGCCGCGTCACCCACGCCTATCAGTTAGCCTTTCCGTCTTTTCTACCTGTTCCCGATGACGCATTTAATGCGCTGCAGGTTTCCGTTGCCTTCTTCCATCGTGGACTCGCGCCTTTCCGCCCTTGGGCTGGGCTGATTACTTCACGTGGGCTTCTAGTCTCCTTTTGGGCCGCGACTGCCGTGGGCTGGCTTATCTCATGGGGTGGACATGGGACCCAACACTAGCCCCCATGCCCGGGCGGCTGGCTCGGGCCCGGCATGTCCTTCCGGGCCCATTTCCGCGCAGCCTCATACCCTTCCTCGTGCCGCGCCATTTTTTGTCGTCTTCAGTGTTTGCGCCTTTTCCCAGAGCTGGCAGCTTTTCAGCGCCGTGACCTGGCCACCTCACCAAAGCGAGATTCACGCGCCTCGGGTTGCGTCCGATCGATTGGTCATTTCTTTATTGCCCGAAAGACGCTCTTTGGATGCCGTGTTACGCCGGGTGAGGGGATAGCCTCGTCTTGCCCATAAATAGGAGGGCATTTGAGCAAGTGGAGTCCATCCCTTACCAAAGAAATCGAAAAGGCAATGAGAAGATTCTCGCTTTCCCACCCCCGGTGGGCACTCGAGAAGGAGTTGGATGGACCACTTGCATGCCCGGGATCCCGGGTGGAGACCAAGCCAGAGCCCATGCCTTATGGCTTGCTTTCTTTGCTAACGAGAGTGGCTTGGCCATTCCGGGCCGCCGCCGCGTGCTTCCTTCCGGGTTACGGCCATGGCTAGGTTGAGCGGATTTTTGGACGATCCCCATGGCCGCCTTCGCCCGCAGGGGCGACGGCTTTCGCAGTGTCCAATCATGAGCCACGCCAAGGCGCTAACCGCGGAAGGAGTGCGAGGTCAGTAGCCCTCCGTGGAAGCTGAGCTTCTTGCCCGTCTCTCCTGAGTGCCCGACTTGATGCTTCGGACCCCTGTGGATTGAATGCTTTAAACGCCCACCGGGGATGCTCGCTTCCCGCCTGTACTCGGGCGAAATTCGATCAAGCCGCGCGGATCCGGGTGCATCGTGGTTCGGCAGGCTCTCCGGGGACGAGGTACGGAGCATACCAAGCCTTCGCACCGCGGTCTTCTTTTCGTCTTTCTCAGACTTCATGGTTGTAGATCTTGTACTTTGTAAGAGCATTGATTAATAAAAGAAGTAGCCTCTTTTATCTTCAATTTTTGTCTCGTCTTCGTAAATGCTTTTCTCTGCCGGCGGCGTTTTGCCCCGAGGATCCACGCGTCATCCTTTGGGAGCTTGTGGGGTCCTTGTCAACCGTCACGTCTCTGGGACAGCCGGCGCATTTAATTTCTCGCGCGGTCGGAGGCGTGCCCGTCTTGAAACACGCAAGTATTCGTGGGTCTCCACGTGGAGAATCCTCATTGGCCCTTCCTTAAATGCTTCCCGCTTTTGAGTTACCGCCTTTTCAGGAGAAGATTTGCCTATTTAAATACGCCACTTTCTCCCGAAATCTGGCACATCTCTGTACTTGTCCATCTGCTGGCAGTTTAATCTTCCTCTGCGTGTTTCCTTGCCGTGAAGTCAATGGAGGACACATCCAGCGACTCGGATCGCTCTTCCAATGGGTCTGAGTCTGGCTCTCACGCCCTTGGGTCTTCAGGAGTGGTCCGCTCTGGGGCCACGGTTGCTGGCCCTTCACGGAGTCGCGGACCGCCTCCGAAGCTTGAGGGAGTCCAACCGCGAGGGGCCGCTGCGATTTAGGTGGAATGGCCGAGGGCCCGCGCCGCACATTTAGAGAGCGCTGCGCCGAAGTCGGAGGCCGAGGCCACGGCTGGGCGGCGCCCGTGGGGGCGCAGGACCGCATATTGGCACTTGAAGAAGAAACGGAGCAACTCGGGCGGCGACATTGAGGTTGAAGTTGCTGCGACGGAGCCGAGGTCGAGGCTTCAAGGAAGGAGTGAACCCGGCCTTGAGCGGAGTTATTTTGACGCCAAGTAGGCTTTGCCAAGGCTAGCTTCACGGAGGATCCACGCCCGCGTGGGGTCCTAGATCCTCGTAACTTCGTCCGCCAAGACCCGTGATCGGGCCAGGGATTATCACGTTCAAAGTTCCTCCACCGCCACCGACCGTTAGCCGTTTAAATGCGTTGTTGCATCCTTTTCTTTTCTTTGCTAGCGTTTGTAATGAGAACTATTTGCCGTAATGAGAATCTGCTTTTCGCATCGTCTCGCTCCGCTGAATTTTCTCAATGCTTCTTGGCTCAAGCTCCCCTTTTTTATCTTGCGCTTATCGTGCGCGTCTTCGGGGTTCTGCTATCGTGAGCCCCCATTTAATGGCGGCGCCAGTGACCCTAGCCGAGCTGCCAAGGGTCGCGCCTGCTAGCCTCGGCGCCTAGCCATCATTGCACCGATCGATTCTGCGGTGCGCCTTAATGCCACCACGTGTCTCAATCTCCGGAGGCGGTGGCGTTTTTGGTTTCCCGCCTCTTGGCTTGGCGCCGTCTATTTAAACCAAACGACAATCGCTTCCTTCCTTCCGCTGATTTCTTCTCCTTTTTACTCTTGTGGTTTTCGAGAGACAAATGGCAGCGAAAGTAAAGAGCTCTTCCTCTTCTCACATTTCCAGAACTGTGCGCCATGGTGTCTGTAACACCAGGTCGGTTTTGACTGAGGGGTACATAGCCTCTCTTAGGGTAGACTATGCGATTCCCAGCGACCTAAGTTTCCGTGTTCCCGACGCACAAGACAGAGCCAACGCCCCCCCAGAGGGCTTTATCACGGTGTACGAGCATCATCTGAGGGGGGGCTTTGTTTTTCGAATCAATCCTTTGCACGCAGCGGGTCGGGTGCTACCGGGAGTCCCAATGGCAAGGCTACATCCCAATGCCTTGCGCTATCCGTATCTCTCTGGTGTCTTCGCCTTATTCACCCAGTCGCCTTCAATGAGAAGGCGGCAAGGATAATTTTTCTGGTCACGAGTCGGAGGACTAGGTATCGCTTTCCCAAGCCGGTTCAACTTTCGCAGCACCAATCCTGACTCCGTGAAGGGCTGGAATGAGCGCTTCTTCTTCCCGAGCCCTCTCGACCGTGAGCTTCCGAGGGCGTGGGGACCGATCTCGGAGTACTTCCGGGACAAGCCCACCGACGAGGACTTTGCAGAATCCTCGAAGCTGCTATCCACCATCAAATCGGAAGAAAAAAGGTTCTCGGTCCAGGGTTATTTCCACACATCTGTCACGTTTGAGATCGGCAGATGGGAACCTCCTGCTGGTTGGGCGATAGCCGACTCCGGCAAGGAGCTCCCGAGAGACAGCCACCTCCCTACCGCCTCGGGGAACGATGAGGAAAGTCACGCTTACTGGTGTCGTCGGCGACGATGAGGACGCTGCTGTCCTTAAACGGCTAAGGGAAGCCGAAGGGACCCCTTTGAGGAGGTCCCGAGACGAGTCGCCGGTCCTTCCATTGCGGGAAGTCCGCCCAAAGAGACTCCGCCAGCGGCTGGTCGCCAGAGGGAAATCGCCGCACCCTCGCCGACCCGACCGCGGAACTATCCACTCGCAAGTCTCGCGAGGTCGAGTCTCTACTGGCCGGGATCCATCCGCCGCGGTGCCGCTGAGGCGACGGACGATGTCGTCATATTGAGCACCGGAGGAGCCATTCGCCACAAGCCTGTGGCTGCGACGGGGATCGTGGAGCCCGAGGAGCCTCGGCGTGATCTTTGCGGATCCCCTCTCTGCATTTAGGCCTCCGGAGGTTCGATCCCGTCTTCGAGCAAGGCGCCGCTGTCGCCGCCGATCCGGCGGGGCCGGCGAAGGCAGCCGGACGCCCCCTCGGCAGAGCCTTCGAGCGCTCCTACGGCCGCCGCGCTTCAGCCTGGCCCGCCTCCAAAGAAAGGAAAGAGCGGAGACTTCCGGAGAGGCTCTCCCGAGTAATCTCGCACGCTCCCCGCGCGTCGCCTCTTCTGCGGTACGGTTGCTTCTTTCTAACCTTCTCCCTTCGTCGTTTATTTTGGGAATGCCTCTGATCTTTCCTTCTATGCAGGTTCCTGGTGGTGCGGTCCCCTTCGATGTGCAATCTTCCTTGTTTTGTGGGGACTGCAGCTGACCATCCTTAGCGGGCAAGAACTCGCCCATAGCGGCTGTGCCCCGAGATCGCATCTCTTACAAAGGAGAACGGGTAGCCGCGGAAGGAGTCGAGCGCTTGGAGGGTCTTCTCACCGCCGCGGAGGAAAGAATCGCCAGGTTGGTTGGGGATATGGTTGGTCGGCATTCTCCATCAGAGGTGCAGCAGGTGATGGATGCTCGTTATTGAGACGGCATCCGCTTGTGTCGTAGGATTGTTTCCCTGGCGGCTCCTCACATCCCACCGGCGTCCTCCATCCAGGGAACGCAGGGGTAGGAGAGGTGTCCCGCCCGAAGACTTTTCCTGAGGAAGCGGGTCCATCGAGTCTTCCCCGACTAGCCTTTGCCGGAGGCTTGAGTTTTGAGATTGTCTTTTGTCTTTGTACCATATCATTCTTTTTCGCATGAATGAGAAGCATCTTTTACATTTCGTGTCCATGCTTTTTCTATCGTAGAGTGTTGCTTGCTTTTCGCTTTTGTTTCCGTTCGTTGGATCATGCTCCATGTTTGAACGTTGGGCTCTTTGGAGCCGTTGTTGTTAAGGCCCTATCCAGCGCCTTCTTTGCGTGGTGTTCGTCCTTCGTAAGAGGAGGTCATCACAGCTTACGCGTTTGGGGGCTCGATCCGGTGGAGCGGGATGTCGCCACCAAGCCCCCGGAGCCTCAACGAGGGTCACCGCTAGCCGCTGGTCGGGCCGCGGCAACTGACTCCGGGTCTAGGACTCGCCGCATCTGATCATGGGAGGTGTGTCGCTCCGCTCAAAGCATTATAATCACCAAGTTGAGGTCCTAACCCACGCACTATTGTAGACTCGATGGTGCTCTCTTCGTTGGAGAAGGTCGCGCACGCCTCGCTATTCTTTGCCCCTAAGGTTTTGTCAGCCGAGAGGGGGACTCAGGAGCCCCTGTGCCTAATGTTTTTGACCACAGGGGTCGATGGCGTGAAGCCTTTGGAATGGATCGCCTGATCCTTTGTCCCACCTTACACCGGATGCCTCCAGCCGCTCTAGCACGGGCTTAGTCTCTCGGGTGGCCGGGGCCTTTGGCGTGGAGCCATGGTGAGTAAAGCCGCCCCTGTGCCACCCGGCGTGAGGACGGAGTCCCGAGACGGCCTCGCTGACCGCCCTGCACCGAGCCAAGGATCGGTTTCGGACGGACGCTTGTCCTCCCGACTTAGGGGCGCCAGGTCGCTTGATTTAAGATTGCGATGCATGTCATTAACTCACACAAATGAATATGCAGGATGATAGAGTAATTATGCTAATCAAAAATAAAACTCATGTTCAAGCACTCATTATGATGCATGCGCAGCGACTTACTCGAGTCTGAGCCGCATTACGATAGTATTTTCTTAAGTTGGCGGCGCTCTGGTCCGCGGGACCAGCTTTGCTGCCTGGGCGCGCGCTTTGTACGCTCCGCTCCCGAGGATTACGGAGACGAGGAATGTTCTCTTCCACCCGGGAGAGCTTGTTCCTATTTGAAATCTTTCCCGCCTCTACGCTCGGAGGACCAGATCTCCAACTTCCAGCTGGCGTGCCTTCACTCACTTGTTGTAGTACCGTGCGACTACATTGTTGGTAGGCCGTGGTTTTGAGTCGTGCGGCGTCTCGAACTTCCGAGAGCAAGTCCAGACTTTCCGAAGCCTTCGCTCATTGGTGGCTGGTCGAAACATTCGATCCGCAGTGCTTGGCATTCCCATTTCCACGGTACCACAAAACTCACCACTAAAGCAAATGTCAAGGGCGTCTCCTTTGTTGGTTCTCTCAGCTTGTTCAAGACGACCATAGCACCGACGGTAGCTCCCAGAGCCCTCGCGTCTTCCAACCTCGGGTTTTCAACCCGTGCAGCAAGCAGTGTGCGGTTGGTGACTTCGACTGTCCGTTTGCTTGAGGGTGCGCCACGGACGTGTGCACTCCAGCTTAATGCGAAGGTCGCGGCAAGATTTCGTGAAGCGCTTGCCAGAATCGGGGTTTCAAGTATCGGTTATTACAACCTCGAATCCCAAAGCGGCAAAACAATGCCCGACGGAGGAACTCCGTCGGCGTCTCGCTCTCGTGATCTTTGCGAGTGGGACGGCTTCCGCCCATTTTGTGAAGTAGTCGATGCCAACGATCAAGAATTTTCTCATCCGAAGAACATTGGAAGGGGTCCAAGTATGTCGAGCCCCCATTGTGCGAACGGCCATGGAGATTGGAGATAGTGCAGCTCGGTGTGCGGCCGGGTGGCGCCATGTTGCCATGGACTGCAACTTTCACACTTGCGGACGAATTCCATAGCGTCTCGTTTCATGGTGGGCCAAGAGAACCTTGCCGCCGCATGACGTTGAACGCTAGGTTCTTCCCGCCAATGTGTGATCCGCACAGCCCCCAAGTGTACTACGCTAACGCGTAGCCCGCTTTACTCCAAGTAAGGCACTTCGGAGAGGTGTGGAGTATCCTCGCCTCGTATAATCTCCCATTTAGGACCGTGTACCATCCCGCCTGCCTTCTTGATTCGCTTGGCTTCTTTGATGTCTTCCGGTAGGTTTCTTCGGTTAATAACCTTACGTATGGCGTCATCCACTGTCCCTCGCGACATGAAGGACTTCTTTGTCTTCGGCGCCGATGCTGGGTACGCTCGACTTCCCTAGGCTCCTTTGCGTATTACTCTCATTGTTCCGCGGACGCGGCCCCGACTCGACGGCCAGCGTTCGTTATCCGATCTCGATATGCTCGATCTCAAACCGACCGAACTCAGGGATCAGGGCCCTTACTTTCGCTGCACCTCACAAGTTGTGGTTTCGAGGCTTCGGTTCCCCTTCACCGATTGACACCACGAGTTCGAGTCACTACGCACGACCAACGACCGCGCTGAACACTCCTCGCTTGTGCCGTAGGCCCGCAGAGGAGGGCCTCATACTCCGCAACGCTTGTTCGTGGCCGGAAGGCCGGAGTAACGGAGTATACGATCTCCACACCCTCGGGCGCCCTAACACGATACTGCCTCCGCTGCCTCGTCCGGGTAGACGATCCGCCTACGTTTAGGGTCTACATTGTGAATGAATTGTCTCTTGATCTCTTGATTGTCAGTTTTCGTCCCCGGCCGGGCATTGGCCGCCTCGACGATAAAGTCCGCCACAGCCCTGCCCTTTCACGGGGCCGGGCCGAATTCCAAGTCGAACTCTCCAAGCTCGACAAAACACTTAACCACTCCTACGACGCCACCGGCTCTCGTAAGATCGACTTGGGCCGCTAGTCCGTCAAAAGACGACGATCCGATGAGACCGGAAGTAGGGTCGCAGCCTTCCGCGCCAAATGATAGACAAGCGCGAGCGCCATCTTTTTCAAACGTGCGATAGCGGGCCTCTACGCGCTTAGCACCCTACTTACGTAATACACCGATCAAGCAGCTTGCCTTCGTGCTCCGCAACTAGCACGTGAGCCGAGGGATGACGCCGATGTGGCCAGGTAGAGATAGAGATCTTCCCCACAAGGCAATGAGCTTAAAAGCGGCGGCTAGAGGAGAGGTAAGTCTTCGCCCCTCAAGGCTTCGCCGATTCTTCATTCCACTTGAACCCGTGCGATTTGGTGTCCCTTAGCGCCTTGAAGAAGGGCAAATACTTCTCGACTTGGCTAGGAACCGCGAGAGGGCGGCTATCCGCCTCGTCAGCTTCTAGACTTCTTTTTATCGTCATGGAGGGTTCAGGTCGAGTATGGCGTTAATCTTTTCTGGATTGGCTTCTATGCCGCGTTGGGACACGATGAAGCCTAAGAACTTTCCAGAGGTCACCCCGAACGCACATTTGACAGGATTGAGCTTCATCCCGTGCCGTCGGAGGATCTGAAAGGTCTCATCTAGGTCGTTGACGTGGTGGCTCGCGACTTTGCTTTTCACAAGCATGTCGTCGACGTACACCTCCACGTTCCGTCCGATTTGGGCTTCGAACATTTTGTTTACAAGGCGCTGGTATGTTGCGCCAGCATTCTTGAGACCAAAGGGCATCATTTTATAACAATATGTCCCTTGATATGTCATGAACGAGGTGTGCTCCTCGTCTTCTGGGTCCATCCGGATCTGGTTGTATCTAAAGTATGCGTCCATGAAGCTCAGTAGTTCGTGCCCGGATGTGGAATCCACGAGCTGGTCGATCCTAGGGAGCGGAAAGCTATCTTTGGGGCAGGCCTTATTCACGTCTGTGAAGTCGACGACATCCGCCATTCTGCCGCTCTTTCAACAAAGACGACGTTGACAACAACTCGGTACTGGACTTCTCGATGAATCCGGCCCAGAGCCTCTTCACTTCTTCCCGATGGCGACCAACTTCTCGACGGAGTGGTTCCTCTGCCGCCGAACGGGTTTTGGCTCGCGTCGGCCCAGACAGTGGACTATGACCTCGGCGATATCCGGAGCATGTCGGGACCCGTGCGAATACGTCGAGTTAGCCCTAAGGAAGGTAATCACTGTCGCGTCTGCAGTCAAGGGATCTCCCGCACGTTGACGCACCGTTTCGGATCGGAAGGATTGAGCGGGATCGCCTCGCTTTCTCCCCGATTGGAGCTCATGCGAAGCGACGTCTCGCCGCGGAGGTCCGTCTTCGCTTGGTTTGCATGGCGCCACGGGGTTGATTTGGGACAGGTAGCAGGTCCGTCCCATTTCTTGGTCTCCAAGAACTTCTCCCACGCCCCAGGGGGTGGGAAATTTTACCTTTAGGTGCGGGATGGACGTCACGGCTCCGAAGGCAGTCAAGAAAGGTTTGCCGAATATGGCGTTGTAGACGGATGGAAGGTCGACGACAAGGAACGCCAACTCGCGTGTCATGGAGCGCGGGTGGGTTCCCACCGTGACTTTTCGGCCGCACTATCCTTGCACCTGGGCCCGGCTCGTTGTCCAAGCCGCATAATAGTCCGCTTGAGCCTTCATTTGGTTCCGTTTTTAGTCCAAGTTTAAGGAACGCAGTTGAGATACAATCTAATAATTTTGTGAACTTCCATTATCAATGAAGACCCGCTTCGTTGGTAGTCATCACCACCAATCAAAACAAGGGCCGATACAACAAGGGGGTCAGTGTGGGGAGAGGTTATATGAGCCATGTCGTTGCTACTAAAGCCAATGACATCATTCCTACTCCCTATCTTTTGCCCTTTATTCTTACCGGAAGTTGTCTCGCCGCCCGCGCCCATGGCGTTCGCAAGGCGTCGGGAAGAAATCATGTGGACTACGCCGCACTGTGCGGGCTCGGAGGCTCGCCGGCTTCACCGTCGAAGGAGCAGTTCCGCCAACCTTTCACGAACCGCTTCAAGTGTCCGTGCCGGATCAGATCTTCACTTCCTAAGTAGGTGCGCGACAAGCTTCTCGAGTGCCCTGAGACAAATGGTGGTACTTGCTGCATTTCATCCGGTAGCCGCCACTGGACCCTCGGGCGTTTTGGCCACTTGAAGAATTTTCATCCTGGATCTCGCATCGATGTTTGCGCGGCTATCGCTCGGGGGTCGAGAGGTCCCCGCAGTAATCCTTTTGGGCCCCGGCCGGCCGCTGCTGCCGCTCCGAGAAGCGCTAGTCTGTCGCTGTCCCTTTTTCTCCCTCCCGGAAGCTCTGGGGCTTCCGGGTCGGTCCATTCGCCTCGGCGCTTCACCTCGTTGGCCTCTTCGGCCGTGATGTACGCCCGGCAATGGTCTCACTTCTTCCCGGTCCGAGGGAAGCCGGTGCGTGTGTTTCAAGAAATCCCCTGTCGCGAGTGGCGACGAAGGCGCTGAGTTTCGCTCGTCGGAGAGGCGAGGGATCCGCCGCCTCGATGATGAACGTCCGGCTAAACCGCCAAAGCTTTCATCTTGCCTGGCTTCGAGGCGACTGTGTCGGGGTTGTCTTTCCTCCCTTCCGGCCGGAGGCAACCGCTCAAGAAGCATCGCAAGCTCTCGCCAAACGAGCGTATGGAGTTCGGGGAGGCCGTGGGAACCCGGAGAGCACGTCACTCCTAAGGGTGACGGAAGCACTGCACATCAGTGGCTTTGCTTGCCCCTTGTAGAGAGAGGTGGGTGCGAAGCGGTGAGATGGTCCATCGGGTCCTTACTCCGCCGTATCCCTCCAGACCGGCATTCTCAACTTGCTCTAAGAACGGCCGCGTCCGCAAGTCCATGGCGAAGGGCGATCGACGAGGTCGAGGCGGAGGAGGGTGTGGGTTTCTCCTGCAGGGTGTCCCACAACACTACTTTCCGCCCGGGGGTGTCCATCGAGGGTCCGTAGAGCCTCTCAGAGCATTGAGGACGCCACGAGCTCCGTGTTGCCCCGGGAGGTGTGTCCGGGGTCGTCGAGGGTGGCGACTCTCCACCCGGGAGGCGCGCGCGCCGTTGGAGCCTCGCGGCGGGTGGCCTCCTATTGCCACGCGAGTTACGAGGGCTGCGCCCTTCGGGCTGTCCTCCATATCGCTATCATTGGCGGGATGGCTTTCCGCCTCTGCTCGCCATCTTCACTTGGTGCGGCACGGCTACCGCGCGGTCGAGTTGGTTAGCCTCGCCTCCCGCGAGCGGCCTCTCGACGCCTTTCTCTCTTAGTGGAGGCCTCGGGGCTCTTTGGAGGAGCGGTTCCGGCCAGCAGCCCGGTTTGTGCATACGGCGGGAGGATCTCCTTCGATTATCTATGTCCGCAGCTTGAGCGAGCGGACGTGATTGATTGATTGTTTGCTTGGTTCCCATGGGAACTTCGTCTTAGCGGTGACTTCCACCGCAGAGAGCACTAGCTTGTGCTCGGGTTTTTCACCATTTTCTGTTTTCAAGAGTCGGATGGGAAAGAGACACTTGGCTTCATCGCCTTTCCACAGACGGCGCCAATGTCAAGGCCCGGGCCCACTTGACTGTCGCATCTGAATTAGGAGCCTTCGGATTCCTAAGCGTCAAGGTCGCCTTGCTGGAAGAAGGGTCCGCCTCCGCCCCTGTGAACTGGACTCGCACAACACAAACAACAAACAAGAGGTCAAGGATCCTACAGTGGCATTTCTCCCACCGAGGCCGCTCCGACGCTCAGTCAAGAAATTCCCCGCAATAAACGGAAATGGAGCACGCTAAAGGGGTGCGTGGAGAAATGCTGTGAAGTGTAAGAGATGCTTGTGCGGTGATGTGGAGAAATGCAATGAGCAGGTGGTGAAAGGCCTGGCTTCCTTGATGCACCGCAATGGGTGGCTGACTTTCCCGTGATCTCAGAGGATGCTGGGATGGTGAGCGGGTTAGCTAGATGAGACAATGCTCCGTCTTGACCCGTCACTCGCGTGTTTTAGAGAAGAGGGAAGCAATGAGTCAAGATTCGCCGTTTGAATTCTTGATTCAAAGGGAAGTAAAGAGTGTAAGATGCTCGAAGAGATCTCCAGAAAAGGTCCAAAGATCGATCGAAAAGTCCCTTTCTCTGTGGGGTGTGAGGGTTCTTATACGCCTCACCCCATTGGACTCTTGGGCGCCAAAACGCCCGTTGCTTGGGCCATCGCGCTATTTGTCATTGCCATGGACCCACGGTCACGCCTGGCCCTGTTGCCGTCTTGGCACGCAGCTCACAGCGTTGCCGACCACGCCCGATTTTTCCTCGAACGGGGATTGGTTGGCCACCCTCGCAGACGGCAGCGGGTGCCGTTGGCGCCGCCCAACACGCCTATCAAGGCTAGGTCTTTCCGCCTTTTCCGCCTGCTCCTGCGACGCATTTAATGCGCCGCAGTTTCGTTGCCTTCTTCCATCGTGGACTCGCGCCTTTCCGCCCTTGGGCTGGGCTGATTACTTCACGTCGGCTTCTGGTCCACTTATGGGCCGCGACCTGCTTCGTGGGCCTGGGCCTGTCTCATGGACCAGGACATGGGACCCAACAGAAACCGACTAAATGACCATTTTTTTTTAACAAAGTACAAACAATCAGTGCATTTATAAATCTCTCAAATTATGGACCAAATTTTACTATTTCTCACTATTTTATTTTCAACATTTTATTCTTTTTTACTTTTTGAAAAAGATTTCTAATTTTGAGATCAAAGAATATTTTAAAAATTAAGTCCCATATTCCCTTAGTGTAATAAATTTTCAACTAAACATAAACTTTGCATTTCCATCCATTTTCAAACAAACACCAACACAAACTCTCCACATGAATATTCTCAAACAAAGTCGACCAATCGTACTCCAATACCATATAATCTTAAGCCTATTACTTTAAAATACGATGAATTATAATAGTGAGTTAAAAGTATAACAATGCATATAATAATAATATGAACAATAAAAAATAGTTCATTACTTATGGGAATTCCCATAATGGGTTGGCCCAATAAGAAAAACGACCTGGGTCCACGAAAACCCATATGTGCGTCTGGATGGTCAACGCCAACGTTGACCATATGAGAAGCCGGCTGGGCAGATCAATGTCTCTGTTGACCGTAAACACTATAGCAAGCAAACTAAAAGGGAAAAAACCTTACATGGGCCAGGCCCAATTGGGCCAACATTTTCATACACGACAAGTAACGGTCCCTTTTTCTGATTTCATGTCTTCCCTGAAACCAATCTGTACTAAAAAGGATATCAACAGATTCAACATCATTCCCATGAAGAAGGCGTCAGATTCTCTCTTCCTACATACTGTATAGACTCTAACGATAACAAAGCGCAGAAGGAAGACAAGTAATCTTGAATACCGTTGCCCGTCAGAAAAGTAAGCAATCCCAATAGATTGCACAAGTCAAACTTTCCGGCTCAATGAAGGTCGCCCAACATGGTGCAAGAATCGCGTCTTCTCAGCCAATGAAGGTCGCCCTAACCTCTATCTATATAAGCCCACGAAGTTTTCACTCTAAGGCACGCCAACTTCTAAGCACGAAAACGCTTACTGTAATAATCCCACACTCAGCTTTCAGACTCCAGATGTACCACTCTCTCTAATATCTGTCATAACCCAGTCTCTCACTCGTTTCCCGTGAACGCAGAGCTGAGAAATTTATGCTCATCACGAGCCGTTAGAACGTCTCATACGTCTAAAAGCGAATACTCCTTACTCTTTCATTCTCTATCTTTTTTCTCTCTCAACACTCATTTTCATTTTCGGCATATTATTGACTTAAACGTCGAAATATTTTCGGTGAGACAACATCCCGTCGACACCTGACCCATTATTTGTTGTAGTGGTGTTCAAGGTCCAGACTCGATGAACGAAACCGGATCCAGACAATCAAGTCAACCCGAATTTACTCGAATCTCGGATCCAGTGACGCATCAATTACAAATATGCAAAATGGCTAATAACAAATATCACGTAGAAAATACGTCATTCATTTCTTATTTGGTTTGTTGAAATACAAACCCATTACATTAGGTTATCCATTTCGTTTAAAATAGGAAAATTGATACCACAATCGATGAAATCGAATCATGATCTCAACCTCATTGAATATTCACTAGAAATAAATAAGCTTGTTGAATAAATAAATGCTCAAAAATAAATATCTTCAAAAATATTCACTACACAGAAATATTACCACAAAATAGATATAAACAAAAAGATGAGTATATATGTGGCAACCCGAACCGTAAATTTCAACCGTGGCTCAGACCGCTCACGTTGAAAATCTCAAATTTTAAAGCCATTCATAATCTTCCATAATGACAATACAAATCAATTAAACTATTATCTAATTCATCAATACATCATATAATTATCCCAAATTAAAAATTATTAAGAATCACGAGTCACAACCCGAAAAAAAACTACTCAATTTCCATCAATAACATAATTAGTTTGTCTCCCACTGAGAGAATATATAATCTTCACAAATCGTGCTACCTGAAAGTCTTGTAGCAAAAGTAGAATCTCACGGTCCGCACTATGCAATCAATTCAATCTGGAGCCAAGAAAACGGAAGAGTGAGCAAAAATTTAACAAGTGTTAATAATAAAAAAATCGTTAATAATAATAACAATATCGGATATCAAACTATAAAGGTTTCAATATTACTCTAACAACCTACTATATCTGAGACGGATTACAACACATCATAAATACGACTCTAGGCAAAATAGGTTCCACTTAACCCGCATATCACAAAATAACAAGAGTGCCAATAATCAATGGTAATCCCCTGGAATCCGACATTAATGATGAGTGGGGATTTCCTGATCCATATGTCAACGAAAATGACCGGCATAATCATGATAACAACTAATATGAATTCCACAAAAATCCGAATATCACAGGATCTACACAAGGATACTTCCAACACAACTCATGAGATACTCACAATCATAAAATATCACAAGGAAACTCCTAAATCTTATTCTACCACTGTGAACTAAAGGCTGCGTATATCTCCCGACAGCTAGGTAATTGCACGGGCTACCCAATACTCGTAAGTTTAACCTCCAACCAAATCCATAGTCTGTAGAAACTCTGCCGAATAAAATACAGACATCTCCCCAGCATACTCATCATCTGACTCAACCAAGTACATAGGATCTCATCTACATGCTCCTCTCCGACTCTACCAATCATGGAAGGTAACTCACACGTCAAACCCAACATTTCCAACCATGATACCCTCGATATCATGATCTACGATGATCACATGACCATAAGCATCCCACCGAATTAGGCAATGTACCTTAACCTATCAGGACACAAAAATCAGTATTGGATAAGCGTAGACCATATTAAGGTACCGTAACCTCCTATTCTACCAAATACCGTAATATTTTCATACACTCTTCTCAACCTTAACCGTAGAGGCCAACCATTCAAATACTCACACAACCGAGTATAAAGCAAAGAAAGCATTACAACTACAACAATGAAACTGTTGTTCGGTGTTGATACGGACTGTACTCACGCTATCAAATCTAACACAAAGAAATCTATTTCAAAACGAAGAATAGATACACTCCACCGAGATATAATTTATTTTTCTTATGTTCACTATTTACTATTCTTCTATTCTGTTCCGGTACGATGCCTAAAATTAAGGCCAATAATATTTACTTTATTCAAATTTCATTCCCAAATAACTTTGCAAGATTCTAATTAATTAATCAGCAATATTAATTTCTTCATACAATCAGCATACAATATCCATACATAACTCCGAATACAAGCCAATATACATTTATAAATACAACATATACAAACAATAATTGCCCTCTACTAACCTTTTCATCTTTACTCTCATGCATATACATATACTCATATATGAACATATATCTATATATATTTATTTATATGTATATATATGTATATACTCTCTCTCTCTGCTGCACACATCCATACACACACGGCTGCACACACGACAGCACACCCACACACTGACCACATATACACTGCCAGCCAGCACACTAAAACCGACATCACACTGCGTGTACACGCACACACTCTCACACCCACACACCCTGACGCACACACCACCACAGCAACACATTTTTCATGCTTCTACACCCACTCGGGCACACACAGCAGGGCACACACCGCAGGGCACACACCGCAGGGCACAACCCGCATGGGCACACACCGCAGGGCAACCACCGCTCATGCCCACCACACTCACTACCATCACCCACTGCTCACCAACGCCCACACACGCACACAGCACCACCCTGCACACACACACAGACACGCACACTGCAGCACTCACTCACACGCTGCCAACCTTCCACCGGCAGCAGCACACGCACGCTGCTCCCCCACATTCTGCCACACACACGCACGCATACACTGATGCAGACACCCACACATAATTACACATTATACCCATAAATACACAATACACCCACTGCCAGCACCCCACTAGCAGTTTACCCCCAAACAATTACACACACTTACACACTCATCTTGCCAACGCACACGGCAGCAGCACACACTTCGCACACAATAGCTCAGCTGCATCTCCACACCCACACACATACACACACACACCATACACACACGGCTACACCCATCCGTTCACACCCACGCCATCACACACCTTCCCACTGCTACACACTCGCACAACCACGCTGCCAACACACGAAGCAGCCCCATCTCATCTGCACACAGCAACCGCAATATATACACATACGCAGAAGTATATATACCGAATATACACCCGCACAGCCACACACACACATACATACATACATATATATATATATATATATATATATATGTCTTTTAATTAAATTTTCCGAATCCCTCATGATGCCACTGGTCAGAGCACGAAGCTCTGTTTTTTTCCCAAATTCAGACTTATGTCCACAATTTCCACACAATCTTCACATAAACCCAATATCACAGCATCATGAAAATTCGAAGAAGAACAGGAGCAGATTTGCAATAGGAGGACATTTAATTTGCAGAGAAGAGGATCGACACAAGAGGAAAATCTATTGCAAACAGAGTAGAAATAATATTAAAGGGGATTCACTTGCCTGATTACTGCAAACCACGGCTAGGTTAGCAACAGCTTGGCTTCGGCTTCGGCTTCGGCTTCGACTTCGGCACAACAGCAACGGCGGCGACAACAATCACAGAAACGGCGATGAAGAAACGCCTCGGAGATGGCTTTCAGAAGCCCAAATAGCAGAGCTTCTCTCTGTTCTTACTCTCGGCTCGACACCACTCTCTCTCTCATCCTTCATTGAGCCGCACTTATATAGACTCATGGGAGATGAAAACAGTGGAGAGACAGAAGGAATCGGCCGTTAGAGCTTTCTGGTGGTGAAGATTCGAACGGAATGGCTGTTACGCGAGAGAGAGAGAGAGAGAGAGAGAGAGAAGGAAATGGGAGAGAGGGAGAAACCAGACGGAGAGAGGAGGAAGGTTTGAGAATGGAGGAGAGAGGTGAGCTGGGGGATTATTATTATTATTATTATTTTATATAAATATTTATTATTGTTATGGAGATACTAATATTTTATTCATGTGTTTAAAAATTACATCTATCCAATTTAAAGTTATAAGTTGCTGCCGAAAACATTCTGAGTATTACAATATATTCAAAAATAATAACAATACTTTGTTGCCT